>CP124708.1:111384521-112623926 GCA_031232105.1 Capsicum rhomboideum | reverse complement strand
GGAGGTTTTAAGGGCGTCCCAGAGGCGAAAGAGTGAAAACGGCAGTTTTTTGGCGATTTTCCGTGGGTGTTAGCCCACGGATCGCTGGGGTGGCGCTGGCTCCGGAAATTATTTTGGGCCGAGCCCCTCGGGGGCGTCCCTGACGAGCTGTTAAGCGGATCCATGGGCTCCTTGGGGCCGGTGGGAGGTTTTAAGGGCGTCCCAGAGGCGAAAGAGTGAAAACGGCAGTTTTTTGGCGATTTTCCGTGGGTGTTAGCCCACGGATCGCTGGGGTGGCGCTGGCTCCGGAAATTATTTTGGGCCGAGCCCCTCGGGGGCGTCCCTGACGAGCTGTTAAGCGGATCCATGGGCTCCTTGGGGCCGGTGGGAGGTTTTAAGGGCGTCCCAGAGGCGAAAGAGTGAAAACGGCAGTTTTTTGGCGATTTTCCGTGGGTGTTAGCCCACGGATCGCTGGGGTGGCGCTGGCTCCGGAAATTATTTTGGGCCGAGCCCCTCGGGGGCGTCCCTGACGAGCTGTTAAGCGGATCCATGGGCTCCTTGGGGCCGGTGGGAGGTTTTAAGGGCGTCCCAGAGGCGAAAGAGTGAAAACGGCAGTTTTTTGGCGATTTTCCGTGGGTGTTAGCCCACGGATCGCTGGGGTGGCGCTGGCTCCGGAAATTATTTTGGGCCGAGCCCCTCGGGGGCGTCCCTGACGAGCTGTTAAGCGGATCCATGGGCTCCTTGGGGCCGGTGGGAGGTTTTAAGGGCGTCCCAGAGGCGAAAGAGTGAAAACGGCAGTTTTTTGGCGATTTTCCGTGGGTGTTAGCCCACGGATCGCTGGGGTGGCGCTGGCTCCGGAAATTATTTTGGGCCGAGCCCCTCGGGGGCGTCCCTGACGAGCTGTTAAGCGGATCCATGGGCTCCTTGGGGCCGGTGGGAGGTTTTAAGGGCGTCCCAGAGGCGAAAGAGTGAAAACGGCAGTTTTTTGGCGATTTTCCGTGGGTGTTAGCCCACGGATCGCTGGGGTGGCGCTGGCTCCGGAAATTATTTTGGGCCGAGCCCCTCGGGGGCAGTCCCTGACGAGCTGTTAAGCGGATCCATGGGCTCCTTGGGGCCGGTGGGAGGTTTTAAGGGCGTCCCAGAGGCGAAAGAGTGAAAACGGCAGTTTTTTGGCGATTTTCCGTGGGTGTTAGCCCACGGATCGCTGGGGTGGCGCTGGCTCCGGAAATTATTTTGGGCCGAGCCCCTCGGGGGCGTCCCTGACGAGCTGTTAAGCGGATCCATGGGCTCCTTGGGGCCGGTGGGAGGTTTTAAGGGCGTCCCAGAGGCGAAAGAGTGAAAACGGCAGTTTTTTGGCGATTTTCCGTGGGTGTTAGCCCACGGATCGCTGGGGTGGCGCTGGCTCCGGAAATTATTTTGGGCCGAGCCCCTCGGGGGCGTCCCTGACGAGCTGTTAAGCGGATCCATGGGCTCCTTGGGGCCGGTGGGAGGTTTTAAGGGCGTCCCAGAGGCGAAAGAGTGAAAACGGCAGTTTTTTGGCGATTTTCCGTGGGTGTTAGCCCACGGATCGCTGGGGTGGCGCTGGCTCCGGAAATTATTTTGGGCCGAGCCCCTCGGGGGCGTCCCTGACGAGCTGTTAAGCGGATCCATGGGCTCCTTGGGGCCGGTGGGAGGTTTTAAGGGCGTCCCAGAGGCGAAAGAGTGAAAACGGCAGTTTTTTGGCGATTTTCCGTGGGTGTTAGCCCACGGATCGCTGGGGTGGCGCTGGCTCCGGAAATTATTTTGGGCCGAGCCCCTCGGGGGCGTCCCTGACGAGCTGTTAAGCGGATCCATGGGCTCCTTGGGGCCGGTGGGAGGTTTTAAGGGCGTCCCAGAGGCGAAAGAGTGAAAACGGCAGTTTTTTGGCGATTTTCCGTGGGTGTTAGCCCACGGATCGCTGGGGTGGCGCTGGCTCCGGAAATTATTTTGGGCCGAGCCCCTCGGGGGCGTCCCTGACGAGCTGTTAAGCGGATCCATGGGCTCCTTGGGGCCGGTGGGAGGTTTTAAGGGCGTCCCAGAGGCGAAAGAGTGAAAACGGCAGTTTTTTGGCGATTTTCCGTGGGTGTTAGCCCACGGATCGCTGGGGTGGCGCTGGCTCCGGAAATTATTTTGGGCCGAGCCCCTCGGGGGCGTCCCTGACGAGCTGTTAAGCGGATCCATGGGCTCCTTGGGGCCGGTGGGAGGTTTTAAGGGCGTCCCAGAGGCGAAAGAGTGAAAACGGCAGTTTTTTGGCGATTTTCCGTGGGTGTTAGCCCACGGATCGCTGGGGTGGCGCTGGCTCCGGAAATTATTTTGGGCCGAGCCCCTCGGGGGCGTCCCTGACGAGCTGTTAAGCGGATCCATGGGCTCCTTGGGGCCGGTGGGAGGTTTTAAGGGCGTCCCAGAGGCGAAAGAGTGAAAACGGCAGTTTTTTGGCGATTTTCCGTGGGTGTTAGCCCACGGATCGCTGGGGTGGCGCTGGCTCCGGAAATTATTTTGGGCCGAGCCCCTCGGGGGCGTCCCTGACGAGCTGTTAAGCGGATCCATGGGCTCCTTGGGGCCGGTGGGAGGTTTTAAGGGCGTCCCAGAGGCGAAAGAGTGAAAACGGCAGTTTTTTGGCGATTTTCCGTGGGTGTTAGCCCACGGATCGCTGGGGTGGCGCTGGCTCCGGAAATTATTTTGGGCCGAGCCCCTCGGGGGCGTCCCTGACGAGCTGTTAAGCGGATCCATGGGCTCCTTGGGGCCGGTGGGAGGTTTTAAGGGCGTCCCAGAGGCGAAAGAGTGAAAACGGCAGTTTTTTGGCGATTTTCCGTGGGTGTTAGCCCACGGATCGCTGGGGTGGCGCTGGCTCCGGAAATTATTTTGGGCCGAGCCCCTCGGGGGCGTCCCTGACGAGCTGTTAAGCGGATCCATGGGCTCCTTGGGGCCGGTGGGAGGTTTTAAGGGCGTCCCAGAGGCGAAAGAGTGAAAACGGCAGTTTTTTGGCGATTTTCCGTGGGTGTTAGCCCACGGATCGCTGGGGTGGCGCTGGCTCCGGAAATTATTTTGGGCCGAGCCCCTCGGGGGCGTCCCTGACGAGCTGTTAAGCGGATCCATGGGCTCCTTGGGGCCGGTGGGAGGTTTTAAGGGCGTCCCAGAGGCGAAAGAGTGAAAACGGCAGTTTTTTGGCGATTTTCCGTGGGTGTTAGCCCACGGATCGCTGGGGTGGCGCTGGCTCCGGAAATTATTTTGGGCCGAGCCCCTCGGGGGCGTCCCTGACGAGCTGTTAAGCGGATCCATGGGCTCCTTGGGGCCGGTGGGAGGTTTTAAGGGCGTCCCAGAGGCGAAAGAGTGAAAACGGCAGTTTTTTGGCGATTTTCCGTGGGTGTTAGCCCACGGATCGCTGGGGTGGCGCTGGCTCCGGAAATTATTTTGGGCCGAGCCCCTCGGGGGCGTCCCTGACGAGCTGTTAAGCGGATCCATGGGCTCCTTGGGGCCGGTGGGAGGTTTTAAGGGCGTCCCAGAGGCGAAAGAGTGAAAACGGCAGTTTTTTGGCGATTTTCCGTGGGTGTTAGCCCACGGATCGCTGGGGTGGCGCTGGCTCCGGAAATTATTTTGGGCCGAGCCCCTCGGGGGCGTCCCTGACGAGCTGTTAAGCGGATCCATGGGCTCCTTGGGGCCGGTGGGAGGTTTTAAGGGCGTCCCAGAGGCGAAAGAGTGAAAACGGCAGTTTTTTGGCGATTTTCCGTGGGTGTTAGCCCACGGATCGCTGGGGTGGCGCTGGCTCCGGAAATTATTTTGGGCCGAGCCCCTCGGGGGCGTCCCTGACGAGCTGTTAAGCGGATCCATGGGCTCCTTGGGGCCGGTGGGAGGTTTTAAGGGCGTCCCAGAGGCGAAAGAGTGAAAACGGCAGTTTTTTGGCGATTTTCCGTGGGTGTTAGCCCACGGATCGCTGGGGTGGCGCTGGCTCCGGAAATTATTTTGGGCCGAGCCCCTCGGGGGCGTCCCTGACGAGCTGTTAAGCGGATCCATGGGCTCCTTGGGGCCGGTGGGAGGTTTTAAGGGCGTCCCAGAGGCGAAAGAGTGAAAACGGCAGTTTTTTGGCGATTTTCCGTGGGTGTTAGCCCACGGATCGCTGGGGTGGCGCTGGCTCCGGAAATTATTTTGGGCCGAGCCCCTCGGGGGCGTCCCTGACGAGCTGTTAAGCGGATCCATGGGCTCCTTGGGGCCGGTGGGAGGTTTTAAGGGCGTCCCAGAGGCGAAAGAGTGAAAACGGCAGTTTTTTGGCGATTTTCCGTGGGTGTTAGCCCACGGATCGCTGGGGTGGCGCTGGCTCCGGAAATTATTTTGGGCCGAGCCCCTCGGGGGCGTCCCTGACGAGCTGTTAAGCGGATCCATGGGCTCCTTGGGGCCGGTGGGAGGTTTTAAGGGCGTCCCAGAGGCGAAAGAGTGAAAACGGCAGTTTTTTGGCGATTTTCCGTGGGTGTTAGCCCACGGATCGCTGGGGTGGCGCTGGCTCCGGAAATTATTTTGGGCCGAGCCCCTCGGGGGCGTCCCTGACGAGCTGTTAAGCGGATCCATGGGCTCCTTGGGGCCGGTGGGAGGTTTTAAGGGCGTCCCAGAGGCGAAAGAGTGAAAACGGCAGTTTTTTGGCGATTTTCCGTGGGTGTTAGCCCACGGATCGCTGGGGTGGCGCTGGCTCCGGAAATTATTTTGGGCCGAGCCCCTCGGGGGCGTCCCTGACGAGCTGTTAAGCGGATCCATGGGCTCCTTGGGGCCGGTGGGAGGTTTTAAGGGCGTCCCAGAGGCGAAAGAGTGAAAACGGCAGTTTTTTGGCGATTTTCCGTGGGTGTTAGCCCACGGATCGCTGGGGTGGCGCTGGCTCCGGAAATTATTTTGGGCCGAGCCCCTCGGGGGCGTCCCTGACGAGCTGTTAAGCGGATCCATGGGCTCCTTGGGGCCGGTGGGAGGTTTTAAGGGCGTCCCAGAGGCGAAAGAGTGAAAACGGCAGTTTTTTGGCGATTTTCCGTGGGTGTTAGCCCACGGATCGCTGGGGTGGCGCTGGCTCCGGAAATTATTTTGGGCCGAGCCCCTCGGGGGCGTCCCTGACGAGCTGTTAAGCGGATCCATGGGCTCCTTGGGGCCGGTGGGAGGTTTTAAGGGCGTCCCAGAGGCGAAAGAGTGAAAACGGCAGTTTTTTGGCGATTTTCCGTGGGTGTTAGCCCACGGATCGCTGGGGTGGCGCTGGCTCCGGAAATTATTTTGGGCCGAGCCCCTCGGGGGCGTCCCTGACGAGCTGTTAAGCGGATCCATGGGCTCCTTGGGGCCGGTGGGAGGTTTTAAGGGCGTCCCAGAGGCGAAAGAGTGAAAACGGCAGTTTTTTGGCGATTTTCCGTGGGTGTTAGCCCACGGATCGCTGGGGTGGCGCTGGCTCCGGAAATTATTTTGGGCCGAGCCCCTCGGGGGCGTCCCTGACGAGCTGTTAAGCGGATCCATGGGCTCCTTGGGGCCGGTGGGAGGTTTTAAGGGCGTCCCAGAGGCGAAAGAGTGAAAACGGCAGTTTTTTGGCGATTTTCCGTGGGTGTTAGCCCACGGATCGCTGGGGTGGCGCTGGCTCCGGAAATTATTTTGGGCCGAGCCCCTCGGGGGCGTCCCTGACGAGCTGTTAAGCGGATCCATGGGCTCCTTGGGGCCGGTGGGAGGTTTTAAGGGCGTCCCAGAGGCGAAAGAGTGAAAACGGCAGTTTTTTGGCGATTTTCCGTGGGTGTTAGCCCACGGATCGCTGGGGTGGCGCTGGCTCCGGAAATTATTTTGGGCCGAGCCCCTCGGGGGCGTCCCTGACGAGCTGTTAAGCGGATCCATGGGCTCCTTGGGGCCGGTGGGAGGTTTTAAGGGCGTCCCAGAGGCGAAAGAGTGAAAACGGCAGTTTTTTGGCGATTTTCCGTGGGTGTTAGCCCACGGATCGCTGGGGTGGCGCTGGCTCCGGAAATTATTTTGGGCCGAGCCCCTCGGGGGCGTCCCTGACGAGCTGTTAAGCGGATCCATGGGCTCCTTGGGGCCGGTGGGAGGTTTTAAGGGCGTCCCAGAGGCGAAAGAGTGAAAACGGCAGTTTTTTGGCGATTTTCCGTGGGTGTTAGCCCACGGATCGCTGGGGTGGCGCTGGCTCCGGAAATTATTTTGGGCCGAGCCCCTCGGGGGCGTCCCTGACGAGCTGTTAAGCGGATCCATGGGCTCCTTGGGGCCGGTGGGAGGTTTTAAGGGCGTCCCAGAGGCGAAAGAGTGAAAACGGCAGTTTTTTGGCGATTTTCCGTGGGTGTTAGCCCACGGATCGCTGGGGTGGCGCTGGCTCCGGAAATTATTTTGGGCCGAGCCCCTCGGGGGCGTCCCTGACGAGCTGTTAAGCGGATCCATGGGCTCCTTGGGGCCGGTGGGAGGTTTTAAGGGCGTCCCAGAGGCGAAAGAGTGAAAACGGCAGTTTTTTGGCGATTTTCCGTGGGTGTTAGCCCACGGATCGCTGGGGTGGCGCTGGCTCCGGAAATTATTTTGGGCCGAGCCCCTCGGGGGCGTCCCTGACGAGCTGTTAAGCGGATCCATGGGCTCCTTGGGGCCGGTGGGAGGTTTTAAGGGCGTCCCAGAGGCGAAAGAGTGAAAACGGCAGTTTTTTGGCGATTTTCCGTGGGTGTTAGCCCACGGATCGCTGGGGTGGCGCTGGCTCCGGAAATTATTTTGGGCCGAGCCCCTCGGGGGCGTCCCTGACGAGCTGTTAAGCGGATCCATGGGCTCCTTGGGGCCGGTGGGAGGTTTTAAGGGCGTCCCAGAGGCGAAAGAGTGAAAACGGCAGTTTTTTGGCGATTTTCCGTGGGTGTTAGCCCACGGATCGCTGGGGTGGCGCTGGCTCCGGAAATTATTTTGGGCCGAGCCCCTCGGGGGCGTCCCTGACGAGCTGTTAAGCGGATCCATGGGCTCCTTGGGGCCGGTGGGAGGTTTTAAGGGCGTCCCAGAGGCGAAAGAGTGAAAACGGCAGTTTTTTGGCGATTTTCCGTGGGTGTTAGCCCACGGATCGCTGGGGTGGCGCTGGCTCCGGAAATTATTTTGGGCCGAGCCCCTCGGGGGCGTCCCTGACGAGCTGTTAAGCGGATCCATGGGCTCCTTGGGGCCGGTGGGAGGTTTTAAGGGCGTCCCAGAGGCGAAAGAGTGAAAACGGCAGTTTTTTGGCGATTTTCCGTGGGTGTTAGCCCACGGATCGCTGGGGTGGCGCTGGCTCCGGAAATTATTTTGGGCCGAGCCCCTCGGGGGCGTCCCTGACGAGCTGTTAAGCGGATCCATGGGCTCCTTGGGGCCGGTGGGAGGTTTTAAGGGCGTCCCAGAGGCGAAAGAGTGAAAACGGCAGTTTTTTGGCGATTTTCCGTGGGTGTTAGCCCACGGATCGCTGGGGTGGCGCTGGCTCCGGAAATTATTTTGGGCCGAGCCCCTCGGGGGCGTCCCTGACGAGCTGTTAAGCGGATCCATGGGCTCCTTGGGGCCGGTGGGAGGTTTTAAGGGCGTCCCAGAGGCGAAAGAGTGAAAACGGCAGTTTTTTGGCGATTTTCCGTGGGTGTTAGCCCACGGATCGCTGGGGTGGCGCTGGCTCCGGAAATTATTTTGGGCCGAGCCCCTCGGGGGCGTCCCTGACGAGCTGTTAAGCGGATCCATGGGCTCCTTGGGGCCGGTGGGAGGTTTTAAGGGCGTCCCAGAGGCGAAAGAGTGAAAACGGCAGTTTTTTGGCGATTTTCCGTGGGTGTTAGCCCACGGATCGCTGGGGTGGCGCTGGCTCCGGAAATTATTTTGGGCCGAGCCCCTCGGGGGCGTCCCTGACGAGCTGTTAAGCGGATCCATGGGCTCCTTGGGGCCGGTGGGAGGTTTTAAGGGCGTCCCAGAGGCGAAAGAGTGAAAACGGCAGTTTTTTGGCGATTTTCCGTGGGTGTTAGCCCACGGATCGCTGGGGTGGCGCTGGCTCCGGAAATTATTTTGGGCCGAGCCCCTCGGGGGCGTCCCTGACGAGCTGTTAAGCGGATCCATGGGCTCCTTGGGGCCGGTGGGAGGTTTTAAGGGCGTCCCAGAGGCGAAAGAGTGAAAACGGCAGTTTTTTGGCGATTTTCCGTGGGTGTTAGCCCACGGATCGCTGGGGTGGCGCTGGCTCCGGAAATTATTTTGGGCCGAGCCCCTCGGGGGCGTCCCTGACGAGCTGTTAAGCGGATCCATGGGCTCCTTGGGGCCGGTGGGAGGTTTTAAGGGCGTCCCAGAGGCGAAAGAGTGAAAACGGCAGTTTTTTGGCGATTTTCCGTGGGTGTTAGCCCACGGATCGCTGGGGTGGCGCTGGCTCCGGAAATTATTTTGGGCCGAGCCCCTCGGGGGCGTCCCTGACGAGCTGTTAAGCGGATCCATGGGCTCCTTGGGGCCGGTGGGAGGTTTTAAGGGCGTCCCAGAGGCGAAAGAGTGAAAACGGCAGTTTTTTGGCGATTTTCCGTGGGTGTTAGCCCACGGATCGCTGGGGTGGCGCTGGCTCCGGAAATTATTTTGGGCCGAGCCCCTCGGGGGCGTCCCTGACGAGCTGTTAAGCGGATCCATGGGCTCCTTGGGGCCGGTGGGAGGTTTTAAGGGCGTCCCAGAGGCGAAAGAGTGAAAACGGCAGTTTTTTGGCGATTTTCCGTGGGTGTTAGCCCACGGATCGCTGGGGTGGCGCTGGCTCCGGAAATTATTTTGGGCCGAGCCCCTCGGGGGCGTCCCTGACGAGCTGTTAAGCGGATCCATGGGCTCCTTGGGGCCGGTGGGAGGTTTTAAGGGCGTCCCAGAGGCGAAAGAGTGAAAACGGCAGTTTTTTGGCGATTTTCCGTGGGTGTTAGCCCACGGATCGCTGGGGTGGCGCTGGCTCCGGAAATTATTTTGGGCCGAGCCCCTCGGGGGCGTCCCTGACGAGCTGTTAAGCGGATCCATGGGCTCCTTGGGGCCGGTGGGAGGTTTTAAGGGCGTCCCAGAGGCGAAAGAGTGAAAACGGCAGTTTTTTGGCGATTTTCCGTGGGTGTTAGCCCACGGATCGCTGGGGTGGCGCTGGCTCCGGAAATTATTTTGGGCCGAGCCCCTCGGGGGCGTCCCTGACGAGCTGTTAAGCGGATCCATGGGCTCCTTGGGGCCGGTGGGAGGTTTTAAGGGCGTCCCAGAGGCGAAAGAGTGAAAACGGCAGTTTTTTGGCGATTTTCCGTGGGTGTTAGCCCACGGATCGCTGGGGTGGCGCTGGCTCCGGAAATTATTTTGGGCCGAGCCCCTCGGGGGCGTCCCTGACGAGCTGTTAAGCGGATCCATGGGCTCCTTGGGGCCGGTGGGAGGTTTTAAGGGCGTCCCAGAGGCGAAAGAGTGAAAACGGCAGTTTTTTGGCGATTTTCCGTGGGTGTTAGCCCACGGATCGCTGGGGTGGCGCTGGCTCCGGAAATTATTTTGGGCCGAGCCCCTCGGGGGCGTCCCTGACGAGCTGTTAAGCGGATCCATGGGCTCCTTGGGGCCGGTGGGAGGTTTTAAGGGCGTCCCAGAGGCGAAAGAGTGAAAACGGCAGTTTTTTGGCGATTTTCCGTGGGTGTTAGCCCACGGATCGCTGGGGGTGGCGCTGGCTCCGGAAATTATTTTGGGCCGAGCCCCTCGGGGGCGTCCCTGACGAGCTGTTAAGCGGATCCATGGGCTCCTTGGGGCCGGTGGGAGGTTTTAAGGGCGTCCCAGAGGCGAAAGAGTGAAAACGGCAGTTTTTTGGCGATTTTCCGTGGGTGTTAGCCCACGGATCGCTGGGGTGGCGCTGGCTCCGGAAATTATTTTGGGCCGAGCCCCTCGGGGGCGTCCCTGACGAGCTGTTAAGCGGATCCATGGGCTCCTTGGGGCCGGTGGGAGGTTTTAAGGGCGTCCCAGAGGCGAAAGAGTGAAAACGGCAGTTTTTTGGCGATTTCTCCGTGGGTGTTAGCCCACGGATCGCTGGGGTGGCGCTGGCTCCGGAAATTATTTTGGGCCGAGCCCCTCGGGGGCGTCCCTGACGAGCTGTTAAGCGGATCCATGGGCTCCTTGGGGCCGGTGGGAGGTTTTAAGGGCGTCCCAGAGGCGAAAGAGTGAAAACGGCAGTTTTTTGGCGATTTTCCGTGGGTGTTAGCCCACGGATCGCTGGGGTGGCGCTGGCTCCGGAAATTATTTTGGGCCGAGCCCCTCGGGGGCCGTCCCTGACGAGCTGTTAAGCGGATCCATGGGCTCCTTTGGGGCCGGTGGGAGGTTTTAAGGGCGTCCAGAGGCGAAAGAAGAGTGAAAACGGCAGTTTTTTGGCGATTTTCCGTGGGTGTTAGCCCACGGATCGCTGGGGTGGCGCTGGCTCCGGAAATTATTTTGGGCCGAGCCCCTCGGGGGCGTCCCTGACGAGCTGTTAAGCGGATCCATGGGCTCCTTGGGGCCGGTGGGAGGTTTTAAGGGCGTCCCAGAGGCGAAAGAGTGAAAACGGCAGTTTTTTGGCGATTTTCCGTGGGTGTTAGCCCACGGATCGCTGGGGTGGCGCTGGCTCCGGAAATTATTTTGGGCCGAGCCCCTCGGGGGCGTCCCTGACGAGCTGTTAAGCGGATCCATGGGCTCCTTGGGGCCGGTGGGAGGTTTTAAGGGCGTCCCAGAGGCGAAAGAGTGAAAACGGCAGTTTTTTGGCGATTTTCCGTGGGTGTTAGCCCACGGATCGCTGGGGTGGCGCTGGCTCCGGAAATTATTTTGGGCCGAGCCCCTCGGGGGCGTCCCTGACGAGCTGTTAAGCGGATCCATGGGCTCCTTGGGGCCGGTGGGAGGTTTTAAGGGCGTCCCAGAGGCGAAAGAGTGAAAACGGCAGTTTTTTGGCGATTTTCCGTGGGTGTTAGCCCACGGATCGCTGGGGTGGCGCTGGCTCCGGAAATTATTTTGGGCCGAGCCCCTCGGGGGCGTCCCTGACGAGCTGTTAAGCGGATCCATGGGCTCCTTGGGGCCGGTGGGAGGTTTTAAGGGCGTCCCAGAGGCGAAAGAGTGAAAACGGCAGTTTTTTGGCGATTTTCCGTGGGTGTTAGCCCACGGATCGCTGGGGTGGCGCTGGCTCCGGAAATTATTTTGGGCCGAGCCCCTCGGGGGCGTCCCTGACGAGCTGTTAAGCGGATCCATGGGCTCCTTGGGGCCGGTGGGAGGTTTTAAGGGCGTCCCAGAGGCGAAAGAGTGAAAACGGCAGTTTTTTGGCGATTTTCCGTGGGTGTTAGCCCACGGATCGCTGGGGTGGCGCTGGCTCCGGAAATTATTTTGGGCCGAGCCCCTCGGGGGCGTCCCTGACGAGCTGTTAAGCGGATCCATGGGCTCCTTGGGGCCGGTGGGAGGTTTTAAGGGCGTCCCAGAGGCGAAAGAGTGAAAACGGCAGTTTTTTGGCGATTTTCCGTGGGTGTTAGCCCACGGATCGCTGGGGTGGCGCTGGCTCCGGAAATTATTTTGGGCCGAGCCCCTCGGGGGCGTCCCTGACGAGCTGTTAAGCGGATCCATGGGCTCCTTGGGGCCGGTGGGAGGTTTTAAGGGCGTCCCAGAGGCGAAAGAGTGAAAACGGCAGTTTTTTGGCGATTTTCCGTGGGTGTTAGCCCACGGATCGCTGGGGTGGCGCTGGCTCCGGAAATTATTTTGGGCCGAGCCCCTCGGGGGCGTCCCTGACGAGCTGTTAAGCGGATCCATGGGCTCCTTGGGGCCGGTGGGAGGTTTTAAGGGCGTCCCAGAGGCGAAAGAGTGAAAACGGCAGTTTTTTGGCGATTTTCCGTGGGTGTTAGCCCACGGATCGCTGGGGTGGCGCTGGCTCCGGAAATTATTTTGGGCCGAGCCCCTCGGGGGCGTCCCTGACGAGCTGTTAAGCGGATCCATGGGCTCCTTGGGGCCGGTGGGAGGTTTTAAGGGCGTCCCAGAGGCGAAAGAGTGAAAACGGCAGTTTTTTGGCGATTTTCCGTGGGTGTTAGCCCACGGATCGCTGGGGTGGCGCTGGCTCCGGAAATTATTTTGGGCCGAGCCCCTCGGGGGCGTCCCTGACGAGCTGTTAAGCGGATCCATGGGCTCCTTGGGGCCGGTGGGAGGTTTTAAGGGCGTCCCAGAGGCGAAAGAGTGAAAACGGCAGTTTTTTGGCGATTTTCCGTGGGTGTTAGCCCACGGATCGCTGGGGTGGCGCTGGCTCCGGAAATTATTTTGGGCCGAGCCCCTCGGGGGCGTCCCTGACGAGCTGTTAAGCGGATCCATGGGCTCCTTGGGGCCGGTGGGAGGTTTTAAGGGCGTCCCAGAGGCGAAAGAGTGAAAACGGCAGTTTTTTGGCGATTTTCCGTGGGTGTTAGCCCACGGATCGCTGGGGTGGCGCTGGCTCCGGAAATTATTTTGGGCCGAGCCCCTCGGGGGCGTCCCTGACGAGCTGTTAAGCGGATCCATGGGCTCCTTGGGGCCGGTGGGAGGTTTTAAGGGCGTCCCAGAGGCGAAAGAGTGAAAACGGCAGTTTTTTGGCGATTTTCCGTGGGTGTTAGCCCACGGATCGCTGGGGTGGCGCTGGCTCCGGAAATTATTTTGGGCCGAGCCCCTCGGGGGCGTCCCTGACGAGCTGTTAAGCGGATCCATGGGCTCCTTGGGGCCGGTGGGAGGTTTTAAGGGCGTCCCAGAGGCGAAAGAGTGAAAACGGCAGTTTTTTGGCGATTTTCCGTGGGTGTTAGCCCACGGATCGCTGGGGTGGCGCTGGCTCCGGAAATTATTTTGGGCCGAGCCCCTCGGGGGCGTCCCTGACGAGCTGTTAAGCGGATCCATGGGCTCCTTGGGGCCGGTGGGAGGTTTTAAGGGCGTCCCAGAGGCGAAAGAGTGAAAACGGCAGTTTTTTGGCGATTTTCCGTGGGTGTTAGCCCACGGATCGCTGGGGTGGCGCTGGCTCCGGAAATTATTTTGGGCCGAGCCCCTCGGGGGCGTCCCTGACGAGCTGTTAAGCGGATCCATGGGCTCCTTGGGGCCGGTGGGAGGTTTTAAGGGCGTCCCAGAGGCGAAAGAGTGAAAACGGCAGTTTTTTGGCGATTTTCCGTGGGTGTTAGCCCACGGATCGCTGGGGTGGCGCTGGCTCCGGAAATTATTTTGGGCCGAGCCCCTCGGGGGCGTCCCTGACGAGCTGTTAAGCGGATCCATGGGCTCCTTGGGGCCGGTGGGAGGTTTTAAGGGCGTCCCAGAGGCGAAAGAGTGAAAACGGCAGTTTTTTGGCGATTTTCCGTGGGTGTTAGCCCACGGATCGCTGGGGTGGCGCTGGCTCCGGAAATTATTTTGGGCCGAGCCCCTCGGGGGCGTCCCTGACGAGCTGTTAAGCGGATCCATGGGCTCCTTGGGGCCGGTGGGAGGTTTTAAGGGCGTCCCAGAGGCGAAAGAGTGAAAACGGCAGTTTTTTGGCGATTTTCCGTGGGTGTTAGCCCACGGATCGCTGGGGTGGCGCTGGCTCCGGAAATTATTTTGGGCCGAGCCCCTCGGGGGCGTCCCTGACGAGCTGTTAAGCGGATCCATGGGCTCCTTGGGGCCGGTGGGAGGTTTTAAGGGCGTCCCAGAGGCGAAAGAGTGAAAACGGCAGTTTTTTGGCGATTTTCCGTGGGTGTTAGCCCACGGATCGCTGGGGTGGCGCTGGCTCCGGAAATTATTTTGGGCCGAGCCCCTCGGGGGCGTCCCTGACGAGCTGTTAAGCGGATCCATGGGCTCCTTGGGGCCGGTGGGAGGTTTTAAGGGCGTCCCAGAGGCGAAAGAGTGAAAACGGCAGTTTTTTGGCGATTTTCCGTGGGTGTTAGCCCACGGATCGCTGGGGTGGCGCTGGCTCCGGAAATTATTTTGGGCCGAGCCCCTCGGGGGCGTCCCTGACGAGCTGTTAAGCGGATCCATGGGCTCCTTGGGGCCGGTGGGAGGTTTTAAGGGCGTCCCAGAGGCGAAAGAGTGAAAACGGCAGTTTTTTGGCGATTTTCCGTGGGTGTTAGCCCACGGATCGCTGGGGTGGCGCTGGCTCCGGAAATTATTTTGGGCCGAGCCCCTCGGGGGCGTCCCTGACGAGCTGTTAAGCGGATCCATGGGCTCCTTGGGGCCGGTGGGAGGTTTTAAGGGCGTCCCAGAGGCGAAAGAGTGAAAACGGCAGTTTTTTGGCGATTTTCCGTGGGTGTTAGCCCACGGATCGCTGGGGTGGCGCTGGCTCCGGAAATTATTTTGGGCCGAGCCCCTCGGGGGCGTCCCTGACGAGCTGTTAAGCGGATCCATGGGCTCCTTGGGGCCGGTGGGAGGTTTTAAGGGCGTCCCAGAGGCGAAAGAGTGAAAACGGCAGTTTTTTGGCGATTTTCCGTGGGTGTTAGCCCACGGATCGCTGGGGTGGCGCTGGCTCCGGAAATTATTTTGGGCCGAGCCCCTCGGGGGCGTCCCTGACGAGCTGTTAAGCGGATCCATGGGCTCCTTGGGGCCGGTGGGAGGTTTTAAGGGCGTCCCAGAGGCGAAAGAGTGAAAACGGCAGTTTTTTGGCGATTTTCCGTGGGTGTTAGCCCACGGATCGCTGGGGTGGCGCTGGCTCCGGAAATTATTTTGGGCCGAGCCCCTCGGGGGCGTCCCTGACGAGCTGTTAAGCGGATCCATGGGCTCCTTGGGGCCGGTGGGAGGTTTTAAGGGCGTCCCAGAGGCGAAAGAGTGAAAACGGCAGTTTTTTGGCGATTTTCCGTGGGTGTTAGCCCACGGATCGCTGGGGTGGCGCTGGCTCCGGAAATTATTTTGGGCCGAGCCCCTCGGGGGCAGTCCCTGACGAGCTGTTAAGCGGATCCATGGGCTCCTTGGGGCCGGTGGGAGGTTTTAAGGGCGTCCCAGAGGCGAAAGAGTGAAAACGGCAGTTTTTTGGCGATTTTCCGTGGGTGTTAGCCCACGGATCGCTGGGGTGGCGCTGGCTCCGGAAATTATTTTGGGCCGAGCCCCTCGGGGGCGTCCCTGACGAGCTGTTAAGCGGATCCATGGGCTCCTTGGGGCCGGTGGGAGGTTTTAAGGGCGTCCCAGAGGCGAAAGAGTGAAAACGGCAGTTTTTTGGCGATTTTCCGTGGGTGTTAGCCCACGGATCGCTGGGGTGGCGCTGGCTCCGGAAATTATTTTGGGCCGAGCCCCTCGGGGGCGTCCCTGACGAGCTGTTAAGCGGATCCATGGGCTCCTTGGGGCCGGTGGGAGGTTTTAAGGGCGTCCCAGAGGCGAAAGAGTGAAAACGGCAGTTTTTTGGCGATTTTCCGTGGGTGTTAGCCCACGGATCGCTGGGGTGGCGCTGGCTCCGGAAATTATTTTGGGCCGAGCCCCTCGGGGGCGTCCCTGACGAGCTGTTAAGCGGATCCATGGGCTCCTTGGGGCCGGTGGGAGGTTTTAAGGGCGTCCCAGAGGCGAAAGAGTGAAAACGGCAGTTTTTTGGCGATTTTCCGTGGGTGTTAGCCCACGGATCGCTGGGGTGGCGCTGGCTCCGGAAATTATTTTGGGCCGAGCCCCTCGGGGGCGTCCCTGACGAGCTGTTAAGCGGATCCATGGGCTCCTTGGGGCCGGTGGGAGGTTTTAAGGGCGTCCCAGAGGCGAAAGAGTGAAAACGGCAGTTTTTTGGCGATTTTCCGTGGGTGTTAGCCCACGGATCGCTGGGGTGGCGCTGGCTCCGGAAATTATTTTGGGCCGAGCCCCTCGGGGGCGTCCCTGACGAGCTGTTAAGCGGATCCATGGGCTCCTTGGGGCCGGTGGGAGGTTTTAAGGGCGTCCCAGAGGCGAAAGAGTGAAAACGGCAGTTTTTTGGCGATTTTCCGTGGGTGTTAGCCCACGGATCGCTGGGGTGGCGCTGGCTCCGGAAATTATTTTGGGCCGAGCCCCTCGGGGGCGTCCCTGACGAGCTGTTAAGCGGATCCATGGGCTCCTTGGGGCCGGTGGGAGGTTTTAAGGGCGTCCCAGAGGCGAAAGAGTGAAAACGGCAGTTTTTTGGCGATTTTCCGTGGGTGTTAGCCCACGGATCGCTGGGGTGGCGCTGGCTCCGGAAATTATTTTGGGCCGAGCCCCTCGGGGGCGTCCCTGACGAGCTGTTAAGCGGATCCATGGGCTCCTTGGGGCCGGTGGGAGGTTTTAAGGGCGTCCCAGAGGCGAAAGAGTGAAAACGGCAGTTTTTTGGCGATTTTCCGTGGGTGTTAGCCCACGGATCGCTGGGGTGGCGCTGGCTCCGGAAATTATTTTGGGCCGAGCCCCTCGGGGGCGTCCCTGACGAGCTGTTAAGCGGATCCATGGGCTCCTTGGGGCCGGTGGGAGGTTTTAAGGGCGTCCCAGAGGCGAAAGAGTGAAAACGGCAGTTTTTTGGCGATTTTCCGTGGGTGTTAGCCCACGGATCGCTGGGGTGGCGCTGGCTCCGGAAATTATTTTGGGCCGAGCCCCTCGGGGGCGTCCCTGACGAGCTGTTAAGCGGATCCATGGGCTCCTTGGGGCCGGTGGGAGGTTTTAAGGGCGTCCCAGAGGCGAAAGAGTGAAAACGGCAGTTTTTTGGCGATTTTCCGTGGGTGTTAGCCCACGGATCGCTGGGGTGGCGCTGGCTCCGGAAATTATTTTGGGCCGAGCCCCTCGGGGGCGTCCCTGACGAGCTGTTAAGCGGATCCATGGGCTCCTTGGGGCCGGTGGGAGGTTTTAAGGGCGTCCCAGAGGCGAAAGAGTGAAAACGGCAGTTTTTTGGCGATTTTCCGTGGGTGTTAGCCCACGGATCGCTGGGGTGGCGCTGGCTCCGGAAATTATTTTGGGCCGAGCCCCTCGGGGGCGTCCCTGACGAGCTGTTAAGCGGATCCATGGGCTCCTTGGGGCCGGTGGGAGGTTTTAAGGGCGTCCCAGAGGCGAAAGAGTGAAAACGGCAGTTTTTTGGCGATTTTCCGTGGGTGTTAGCCCACGGATCGCTGGGGTGGCGCTGGCTCCGGAAATTATTTTGGGCCGAGCCCCTCGGGGGCGTCCCTGACGAGCTGTTAAGCGGATCCATGGGCTCCTTGGGGCCGGTGGGAGGTTTTAAGGGCGTCCCAGAGGCGAAAGAGTGAAAACGGCAGTTTTTTTGGCGATTTTCCGTGGGTGTTAGCCCACGGATCGCTGGGGTGGCGCTGGCTCCGGAAATTATTTTGGGCCGAGCCCCTCGGGGGCATCCCTGACGAGCTGTTAAGCGGATCCATGGGCTCCTTGGGGCCGGTGGGAGGTTTTAAGGGCGTCCCAGAGGCGAAAGAGTGAAAACGGCAGTTTTTTGGCGATTTTCCGTGGGTGTTAGCCCACGGATCGCTGGGGGTGGCGCTTGGCTCCGGAAATTATTTTGGGCCGAGCCCCTCGGGGGCGTCCCTGACGAGCTGTTAAGCGGATCCATGGGCTCCTTGGGGCCGGTGGGAGGTTTTAAGGGCGTCCCAGAGGCGAAAGAGTGAAAACGGCAGTTTTTTGGCGATTTTCCGTGGGTGTTAGCCCACGGATCGCTGGGGTGGCGCTGGCTCCGGAAATTATTTTGGGCCGAGCCCCTCGGGGGCGTCCCTGACGAGCTGTTAAGCGGATCCATGGGCTCCTTGGGGCCGGTGGGAGGTTTTAAGGGCGTCCCAGAGGCGAAAGAGTGAAAACGGCAGTTTTTTTGGCGATTTTCCGTGGGTGTTAGCCCACGGATCGCTGGGGGTGGCGCTGGCTCCGGAAATTATTTTGGGCCGAGCCCCTCGGGGGCGTCCCTGACGAGCTGTTAAGCGGATCCATGGGCTCCTTGGGGCCGGTGGGAGGTTTTAAGGGCGTCCCAGAGGCGAAAGAGTGAAAACGGCAGTTTTTTTGGCGATTTTCCGTGGGTGTTAGCCCACGGATCGCTGGGGGTGGCGCTGGCTCCGGAAATTATTTTGGGCCGAGCCCCTCGGGGGCGTCCCTGACGAGCTGTTAAGCGGATCCATGGGCTCCTTGTCCAGGGCTCCTTGGGGCCGGTGGGAGGTTTTAAGGGCGTCCCAGAGGCGAAAGAGTGAAAACGGCAGTTTTTTGGCGATTTTCCGTGGGTGTTAGCCCACGGATCGCTGGGGTGGCGCTGGCTCCGGAAATTATTTTGGGCCGAGCCCCTCGGGGGCGTCCCTGACGAGCTGTTAAGCGGATCCATGGGCTCCTTGGGGCCGGTGGGAGGTTTTAAGGGCGTCCCAGAGGCGAAAGAGTGAAAACGGCAGTTTTTTGGCGATTTTCCGTGGGTGTTAGCCCACGGATCGCTGGGGTGGCGCTGGCTCCGGAAATTATTTTGGGCCGAGCCCCTCGGGGGCGTCCCTGACGAGCTGTTAAGCGGATCCATGGGCTCCTTGGGGCCGGTGGGAGGTTTTAAGGGCGTCCCAGAGGCGAAAGAGTGAAAACGGCAGTTTTTTGGCGATTTTCCGTGGGTGTTAGCCCACGGATCGCTGGGGTGGCGCTGGCTCCGGAAATTATTTTGGGCCGAGCCCCTCGGGGGCGTCCCTGACGAGCTGTTAAGCGGATCCATGGGCTCCTTGGGGCCGGTGGGAGGTTTTAAGGGCGTCCCAGAGGCGAAAGAGTGAAAACGGCAGTTTTTTGGCGATTTTCCGTGGGTGTTAGCCCACGGATCGCTGGGGTGGCGCTGGCTCCGGAAATTATTTTGGGCCGAGCCCCTCGGGGGCGTCCCTGACGAGCTGTTAAGCGGATCCATGGGCTCCTTGGGGCCGGTGGGAGGTTTTAAGGGCGTCCCAGAGGCGAAAGAGTGAAAACGGCAGTTTTTTGGCGATTTTCCGTGGGTGTTAGCCCACGGATCGCTGGGGTGGCGCTGGCTCCGGAAATTATTTTGGGCCGAGCCCCTCGGGGGCGTCCCTGACGAGCTGTTAAGCGGATCCATGGGCTCCTTGGGGCCGGTGGGAGGTTTTAAGGGCGTCCCAGAGGCGAAAGAGTGAAAACGGCAGTTTTTTGGCGATTTTCCGTGGGTGTTAGCCCACGGATCGCTGGGGTGGCGCTGGCTCCGGAAATTATTTTGGGCCGAGCCCCTCGGGGGCGTCCCTGACGAGCTGTTAAGCGGATCCATGGGCTCCTTGGGGCCGGTGGGAGGTTTTAAGGGCGTCCCAGAGGCGAAAGAGTGAAAACGGCAGTTTTTTGGCGATTTTCCGTGGGTGTTAGCCCACGGATCGCTGGGGTGGCGCTGGCTCCGGAAATTATTTTGGGCCGAGCCCCTCGGGGGCGTCCCTGACGAGCTGTTAAGCGGATCCATGGGCTCCTTGGGGCCGGTGGGAGGTTTTAAGGGCGTCCCAGAGGCGAAAGAGTGAAAACGGCAGTTTTTTGGCGATTTTCCGTGGGTGTTAGCCCACGGATCGCTGGGGTGGCGCTGGCTCCGGAAATTATTTTGGGCCGAGCCCCTCGGGGGCGTCCCTGACGAGCTGTTAAGCGGATCCATGGGCTCCTTGGGGCCGGTGGGAGGTTTTAAGGGCGTCCCAGAGGCGAAAGAGTGAAAACGGCAGTTTTTTGGCGATTTTCCGTGGGTGTTAGCCCACGGATCGCTGGGGTGGCGCTGGCTCCGGAAATTATTTTGGGCCGAGCCCCTCGGGGGCGTCCCTGACGAGCTGTTAAGCGGATCCATGGGCTCCTTGGGGCCGGTGGGAGGTTTTAAGGGCGTCCCAGAGGCGAAAGAGTGAAAACGGCAGTTTTTTGGCGATTTTCCGTGGGTGTTAGCCCACGGATCGCTGGGGTGGCGCTGGCTCCGGAAATTATTTTGGGCCGAGCCCCTCGGGGGCGTCCCTGACGAGCTGTTAAGCGGATCCATGGGCTCCTTGGGGCCGGTGGGAGGTTTTAAGGGCGTCCCAGAGGCGAAAGAGTGAAAACGGCAGTTTTTTGGCGATTTTCCGTGGGTGTTAGCCCACGGATCGCTGGGGTGGCGCTGGCTCCGGAAATTATTTTGGGCCGAGCCCCTCGGGGGCGTCCCTGACGAGCTGTTAAGCGGATCCATGGGCTCCTTGGGGCCGGTGGGAGGTTTTAAGGGCGTCCCAGAGGCGAAAGAGTGAAAACGGCAGTTTTTTGGCGATTTTCCGTGGGTGTTAGCCCACGGATCGCTGGGGTGGCGCTGGCTCCGGGAAATTATTTTGGGCCGAGCCCCTCGGGGGCGTCCCTGACGAGCTGTTAAGCGGATCCATGGGCTCCTTGGGGCCGGTGGGAGGTTTTAAGGGCGTCCCAGAGGCGAAAGAGTGAAAACGGCAGTTTTTTGGCGATTTTCCGTGGGTGTTAGCCCACGGATCGCTGGGGTGGCGCTGGCTCCGGAAATTATTTTGGGCCGAGCCCCTCGGGGGCGTCCCTGACGAGCTGTTAAGCGGATCCATGGGCTCCTTGGGGCCGGTGGGAGGTTTTAAGGGCGTCCCAGAGGCGAAAGAGTGAAAACGGCAGTTTTTTGGCGATTTTCCGTGGGTGTTAGCCCACGGATCGCTGGGGTGGCGCTGGCTCCGGAAATTATTTTGGGCCGAGCCCCTCGGGGGCGTCCCTGACGAGCTGTTAAGCGGATCCATGGGCTCCTTGGGGCCGGTGGGAGGTTTTAAGGGCGTCCCAGAGGCGAAAGAGTGAAAACGGCAGTTTTTTGGCGATTTTCCGTGGGTGTTAGCCCACGGATCGCTGGGGTGGCGCTGGCTCCGGAAATTATTTTGGGCCGAGCCCCTCGGGGGCGTCCCTGACGAGCTGTTAAGCGGATCCATGGGCTCCTTGGGGCCGGTGGGAGGTTTTAAGGGCGTCCCAGAGGCGAAAGAGTGAAAACGGCAGTTTTTTGGCGATTTTCCGTGGGTGTTAGCCCACGGATCGCTGGGGTGGCGCTGGCTCCGGAAATTATTTTGGGCCGAGCCCCTCGGGGGCGTCCCTGACGAGCTGTTAAGCGGATCCATGGGCTCCTTGGGGCCGGTGGGAGGTTTTAAGGGCGTCCCAGAGGCGAAAGAGTGAAAACGGCAGTTTTTTGGCGATTTTCCGTGGGTGTTAGCCCACGGATCGCTGGGGTGGCGCTGGCTCCGGAAATTATTTTGGGCCGAGCCCCTCGGGGGCGTCCCTGACGAGCTGTTAAGCGGATCCATGGGCTCCTTGGGGCCGGTGGGAGGTTTTAAGGGCGTCCCAGAGGCGAAAGAGTGAAAACGGCAGTTTTTTGGCGATTTTCCGTGGGTGTTAGCCCACGGATCGCTGGGGTGGCGCTGGCTCCGGAAATTATTTTGGGCCGAGCCCCTCGGGGGCGTCCCTGACGAGCTGTTAAGCGGATCCATGGGCTCCTTGGGGCCGGTGGGAGGTTTTAAGGGCGTCCCAGAGGCGAAAGAGTGAAAACGGCAGTTTTTTGGCGATTTTCCGTGGGTGTTAGCCCACGGATCGCTGGGGTGGCGCTGGCTCCGGAAATTATTTTGGGCCGAGCCCCTCGGGGGCGTCCCTGACGAGCTGTTAAGCGGATCCATGGGCTCCTTGGGGCCGGTGGGAGGTTTTAAGGGCGTCCCAGAGGCGAAAGAGTGAAAACGGCAGTTTTTTGGCGATTTTCCGTGGGTGTTAGCCCACGGATCGCTGGGGTGGCGCTGGCTCCGGAAATTATTTTGGGCCGAGCCCCTCGGGGGCGTCCCTGACGAGCTGTTAAGCGGATCCATGGGCTCCTTGGGGCCGGTGGGAGGTTTTAAGGGCGTCCCAGAGGCGAAAGAGTGAAAACGGCAGTTTTTTGGCGATTTTCCGTGGGTGTTAGCCCACGGATCGCTGGGGTGGCGCTGGCTCCGGAAATTATTTTGGGCCGAGCCCCTCGGGGGCGTCCCTGACGAGCTGTTAAGCGGATCCATGGGCTCCTTGGGGCCGGTGGGAGGTTTTAAGGGCGTCCCAGAGGCGAAAGAGTGAAAACGGCAGTTTTTTGGCGATTTTCCGTGGGTGTTAGCCCACGGATCGCTGGGGTGGCGCTGGCTCCGGAAATTATTTTGGGCCGAGCCCCTCGGGGGCGTCCCTGACGAGCTGTTAAGCGGATCCATGGGCTCCTTGGGGCCGGTGGGAGGTTTTAAGGGCGTCCCAGAGGCGAAAGAGTGAAAACGGCAGTTTTTTGGCGATTTTCCGTGGGTGTTAGCCCACGGATCGCTGGGGTGGCGCTGGCTCCGGAAATTATTTTGGGCCGAGCCCCTCGGGGGCGTCCCTGACGAGCTGTTAAGCGGATCCATGGGCTCCTTGGGGCCGGTGGGAGGTTTTAAGGGCGTCCCAGAGGCGAAAGAGTGAAAACGGCAGTTTTTTGGCGATTTTCCGTGGGTGTTAGCCCACGGATCGCTGGGGTGGCGCTGGCTCCGGAAATTATTTTGGGCCGAGCCCCTCGGGGGCGTCCCTGACGAGCTGTTAAGCGGATCCATGGGCTCCTTGGGGCCGGTGGGAGGTTTTAAGGGCGTCCCAGAGGCGAAAGAGTGAAAACGGCAGTTTTTTGGCGATTTTCCGTGGGTGTTAGCCCACGGATCGCTGGGGTGGCGCTGGCTCCGGAAATTATTTTGGGCCGAGCCCCTCGGGGGCGTCCCTGACGAGCTGTTAAGCGGATCCATGGGCTCCTTGGGGCCGGTGGGAGGTTTTAAGGGCGTCCCAGAGGCGAAAGAGTGAAAACGGCAGTTTTTTGGCGATTTTCCGTGGGTGTTAGCCCACGGATCGCTGGGGTGGCGCTGGCTCCGGAAATTATTTTGGGCCGAGCCCCTCGGGGGCGTCCCTGACGAGCTGTTAAGCGGATCCATGGGCTCCTTGGGGCCGGTGGGAGGTTTTAGGGCGTCCCAGAGGCGAAAGAGTGAAAACGGCAGTTTTTTGGCGATTTTCCGTGGGTGTTAGCCCACGGATCGCTGGGGTGGCGCTGGCTCCGGAAATTATTTTGGGCCGAGCCCTCTCGGGGGCGTCCCTGACGAGCTGTTAAGCGGATCCATGGGCTCCTTGGGGCCGGTGGGAGGTTTTAAGGGCGTCCCAGAGGCGAAAGAGTGAAAACGGCAGTTTTTTGGCGATTTTCCGTGGGTGTTAGCCCACGGATCGCTGGGGTGGCGCTGGCTCCGGAAATTATTTTGGGCCGAGCCCCTCGGGGGCGTCCCTGACGAGCTGTTAAGCGGATCCATGGGCTCCTTGGGGCCGGTGGGAGGTTTTAAGGGCGTCCCAGAGGCGAAAGAGTGAAAACGGCAGTTTTTTGGCGATTTTCCGTGGGTGTTAGCCCACGGATCGCTGGGGTGGCGCTGGCTCCGGAAATTATTTTGGGCCGAGCCCCTCGGGGGCGTCCCTGACGAGCTGTTAAGCGGATCCATGGGCTCCTTGGGGCCGGTGGGAGGTTTTAAGGGCGTCCCAGAGGCGAAAGAGTGAAAACGGCAGTTTTTTGGCGATTTTCCGTGGGTGTTAGCCCACGGATCGCTGGGGTGGCGCTGGCTCCGGAAATTATTTTGGGCCGAGCCCCTCGGGGGCGTCCCTGACGAGCTGTTAAGCGGATCCATGGGCTCCTTGGGGCCGGTGGGAGGTTTTAAGGGCGTCCCAGAGGCGAAAGAGTGAAAACGGCAGTTTTTTGGCGATTTTCCGTGGGTGTTAGCCCACGGATCGCTGGGGTGGCGCTGGCTCCGGAAATTATTTTGGGCCGAGCCCCTCGGGGGCGTCCCTGACGAGCTGTTAAGCGGATCCATGGGCTCCTTGGGGCCGGTGGGAGGTTTTAAGGGCGTCCCAGAGGCGAAAGAGTGAAAACGGCAGTTTTTTGGCGATTTTCCGTGGGTGTTAGCCCACGGATCGCTGGGGTGGCGCTGGCTCCGGAAATTATTTTGGGCCGAGCCCCTCGGGGGCGTCCCTGACGAGCTGTTAAGCGGATCCATGGGCTCCTTGGGGCCGGTGGGAGGTTTTAAGGGCGTCCCAGAGGCGAAAGAGTGAAAACGGCAGTTTTTTGGCGATTTTCCGTGGGTGTTAGCCCACGGATCGCTGGGGTGGCGCTGGCTCCGGAAATTATTTTGGGCCGAGCCCCTCGGGGGCGTCCCTGACGAGCTGTTAAGCGGATCCATGGGCTCCTTGGGGCCGGTGGGAGGTTTTAAGGGCGTCCCAGAGGCGAAAGAGTGAAAACGGCAGTTTTTTGGCGATTTTCCGTGGGTGTTAGCCCACGGATCGCTGGGGTGGCGCTGGCTCCGGAAATTATTTTGGGCCGAGCCCCTCGGGGGCGTCCCTGACGAGCTGTTAAGCGGATCCATGGGCTCCTTGGGGCCGGTGGGAGGTTTTAAGGGCGTCCCAGAGGCGAAAGAGTGAAAACGGCAGTTTTTTGGCGATTTTCCGTGGGTGTTAGCCCACGGATCGCTGGGGTGGCGCTGGCTCCGGAAATTATTTTGGGCCGAGCCCCTCGGGGGCGTCCCTGACGAGCTGTTAAGCGGATCCATGGGCTCCTTGGGGCCGGTGGGAGGTTTTAAGGGCGTCCCAGAGGCGAAAGAGTGAAAACGGCAGTTTTTTGGCGATTTTCCGTGGGTGTTAGCCCACGGATCGCTGGGGTGGCGCTGGCTCGGAAATTATTTTGGGCCGAGCCCCTCGGGGGCGTCCCTGACGAGCTGTTAAGCGGATCCATGGGCTCCTTGGGGCCGGTGGGAGGTTTTAAGGGCGTCCCAGAGGCGAAAGAGTGAAAACGGCAGTTTATTTGGCGATTTTCCGTGGGTGTTAGCCCACGGATCGCTGGGGTGGCGCTGGCTCCGGAAATTATTTTGGGCCGAGCCCCTCGGGGGCGTCCCTGACGAGCTGTTAAGCGGATCCATGGGCTCCTTGGGGCCGGTGGGAGGTTTTAAGGGCGTCCCAGAGGCGAAAGAGTGAAAACGGCAGTTTTTTGGCGATTTTCCGTGGGTGTTAGCCCACGGATCGCTGGGGTGGCGCTGGCTCCGGAAATTATTTTGGGCCGAGCCCCTCGGGGGCGTCCCTGACGAGCTGTTAAGCGGATCCATGGGCTCCTTGGGGCCGGTGGGAGGTTTTAAGGGCGTCCCAGAGGCGAAAGAGTGAAAACGGCAGTTTTTTGGCGATTTTCCGTGGGTGTTAGCCCACGGATCGCTGGGGTGGCGCTGGCTCCGGAAATTATTTTGGGCCGAGCCCCTCGGGGGCGTCCCTGACGAGCTGTTAAGCGGATCCATGGGCTCCTTGGGGCCGGTGGGAGGTTTTAAGGGCGTCCCAGAGGCGAAAGAGTGAAAACGGCAGTTTTTTGGCGATTTTCCGTGGGTGTTAGCCCACGGATCGCTGGGGTGGCGCTGGCTCCGGAAATTATTTTGGGCCGAGCCCCTCGGGGGCGTCCCTGACGAGCTGTTAAGCGGATCCATGGGCTCCTTGGGGCCGGTGGGAGGTTTTAAGGGCGTCCCAGAGGCGAAAGAGTGAAAACGGCAGTTTTTTGGCGATTTTCCGTGGGTGTTAGCCCACGGATCGCTGGGGTGGCGCTGGCTCCGGAAATTATTTTGGGCCGAGCCCCTCGGGGGCGTCCCTGACGAGCTGTTAAGCGGATCCATGGGCTCCTTGGGGCCGGTGGGAGGTTTTAAGGGCGTCCCAGAGGCGAAAGAGTGAAAACGGCAGTTTTTTGGCGATTTTCCGTGGGTGTTAGCCCACGGATCGCTGGGGTGGCGCTGGCTCCGGAAATTATTTTGGGCCGAGCCCCTCGGGGGCGTCCCTGACGAGCTGTTAAGCGGATCCATGGGCTCCTTGGGGCCGGTGGGAGGTTTTAAGGGCGTCCCAGAGGCGAAAGAGTGAAAACGGCAGTTTTTTGGCGATTTTCCGTGGGTGTTAGCCCACGGATCGCTGGGGTGGCGCTGGCTCCGGAAATTATTTTGGGCCGAGCCCCTCGGGGGCGTCCCTGACGAGCTGTTAAGCGGATCCATGGGCTCCTTGGGGCCGGTGGGAGGTTTTAAGGGCGTCCCAGAGGCGAAAGAGTGAAAACGGCAGTTTTTTGGCGATTTTCCGTGGGTGTTAGCCCACGGATCGCTGGGGTGGCGCTGGCTCCGGAAATTATTTTGGGCCGAGCCCCTCGGGGGCGTCCCTGACGAGCTGTTAAGCGGATCCATGGGCTCCTTGGGGCCGGTGGGAGGTTTTAAGGGCGTCCCAGAGGCGAAAGAGTGAAAACGGCAGTTTTTTGGCGATTTTCCGTGGGTGTTAGCCCACGGATCGCTGGGGTGGCGCTGGCTCCGGAAATTATTTTGGGCCGAGCCCCTCGGGGGCGTCCCTGACGAGCTGTTAAGCGGATCCATGGGCTCCTTGGGGCCGGTGGGAGGTTTTAAGGGCGTCCCAGAGGCGAAAGAGTGAAAACGGCAGTTTTTTGGCGATTTTCCGTGGGTGTTAGCCCACGGATCGCTGGGGTGGCGCTGGCTCCGGAAATTATTTTGGGCCGAGCCCCTCGGGGGCGTCCCTGACGAGCTGTTAAGCGGATCCATGGGCTCCTTGGGGCCGGTGGGAGGTTTTAAGGGCGTCCCAGAGGCGAAAGAGTGAAAACGGCAGTTTTTTGGCGATTTTCCGTGGGTGTTAGCCCACGGATCGCTGGGGTGGCGCTGGCTCCGGAAATTATTTTGGGCCGAGCCCCTCGGGGGCGTCCCTGACGAGCTGTTAAGCGGATCCATGGGCTCCTTGGGGCCGGTGGGAGGTTTTAAGGGCGTCCCAGAGGCGAAAGAGTGAAAACGGCAGTTTTTTGGCGATTTTCCGTGGGTGTTAGCCCACGGATCGCTGGGGTGGCGCTGGCTCCGGAAATTATTTTGGGCCGAGCCCCTCGGGGGCGTCCCTGACGAGCTGTTAAGCGGATCCATGGGCTCCTTGGGGCCGGTGGGAGGTTTTAAGGGCGTCCCAGAGGCGAAAGAGTGAAAACGGCAGTTTTTTGGCGATTTTCCGTGGGTGTTAGCCCACGGATCGCTGGGGTGGCGCTGGCTCCGGAAATTATTTTGGGCCGAGCCCCTCGGGGGCGTCCCTGACGAGCTGTTAAGCGGATCCATGGGCTCCTTGGGGCCGGTGGGAGGTTTTAAGGGCGTCCCAGAGGCGAAAGAGTGAAAACGGCAGTTTTTTGGCGATTTTCCGTGGGTGTTAGCCCACGGATCGCTGGGGTGGCGCTGGCTCCGGAAATTATTTTGGGCCGAGCCCCTCGGGGGCGTCCCTGACGAGCTGTTAAGCGGATCCATGGGCTCCTTGGGGCCGGTGGGAGGTTTTAAGGGCGTCCCAGAGGCGAAAGAGTGAAAACGGCAGTTTTTTGGCGATTTTCCGTGGGTGTTAGCCCACGGATCGCTGGGGTGGCGCTGGCTCCGGAAATTATTTTGGGCCGAGCCCCTCGGGGGCGTCCCTGACGAGCTGTTAAGCGGATCCATGGGCTCCTTGGGGCCGGTGGGAGGTTTTAAGGGCGTCCCAGAGGCGAAAGAGTGAAAACGGCAGTTTTTTGGCGATTTTCCGTGGGTGTTAGCCCACGGATCGCTGGGGTGGCGCTGGCTCCGGAAATTATTTTGGGCCGAGCCCCTCGGGGGCGTCCCTGACGAGCTGTTAAGCGGATCCATGGGCTCCTTGGGGCCGGTGGGAGGTTTTAAGGGCGTCCCAGAGGCGAAAGAGTGAAAACGGCAGTTTTTTGGCGATTTTCCGTGGGTGTTAGCCCACGGATCGCTGGGGTGGCGCTGGCTCCGGAAATTATTTTGGGCCGAGCCCCTCGGGGGCGTCCCTGACGAGCTGTTAAGCGGATCCATGGGCTCCTTGGGGCCGGTGGGAGGTTTTAAGGGCGTCCCAGAGGCGAAAGAGTGAAAACGGCAGTTTTTTGGCGATTTTCCGTGGGTGTTAGCCCACGGATCGCTGGGGTGGCGCTGGCTCCGGAAATTATTTTGGGCCGAGCCCCTCGGGGGCGTCCCTGACGAGCTGTTAAGCGGATCCATGGGCTCCTTGGGGCCGGTGGGAGGTTTTAAGGGCGTCCCAGAGGCGAAAGAGTGAAAACGGCAGTTTTTTGGCGATTTTCCGTGGGTGTTAGCCCACGGATCGCTGGGGTGGCGCTGGCTCCGGAAATTATTTTGGGCCGAGCCCCTCGGGGGCGTCCCTGACGAGCTGTTAAGCGGATCCATGGGCTCCTTGGGGCCGGTGGGAGGTTTTAAGGGCGTCCCAGAGGCGAAAGAGTGAAAACGGCAGTTTTTTGGCGATTTTCCGTGGGTGTTAGCCCACGGATCGCTGGGGTGGCGCTGGCTCCGGAAATTATTTTGGGCCGAGCCCCTCGGGGGCGTCCCTGACGAGCTGTTAAGCGGATCCATGGGCTCCTTGGGGCCGGTGGGAGGTTTTAAGGGCGTCCCAGAGGCGAAAGAGTGAAAACGGCAGTTTTTTGGCGATTTTCCGTGGGTGTTAGCCCACGGATCGCTGGGGTGGCGCTGGCTCCGGAAATTATTTTGGGCCGAGCCCCTCGGGGGCGTCCCTGACGAGCTGTTAAGCGGATCCATGGGCTCCTTGGGGCCGGTGGGAGGTTTTAAGGGCGTCCCAGAGGCGAAAGAGTGAAAACGGCAGTTTTTTGGCGATTTTCCGTGGGTGTTAGCCCACGGATCGCTGGGGTGGCGCTGGCTCCGGAAATTATTTTGGGCCGAGCCCCTCGGGGGCGTCCCTGACGAGCTGTTAAGCGGATCCATGGGCTCCTTGGGGCCGGTGGGAGGTTTTAAGGGCGTCCCAGAGGCGAAAGAGTGAAAACGGCAGTTTTTTGGCGATTTTCCGTGGGTGTTAGCCCACGGATCGCTGGGGTGGCGCTGGCTCCGGAAATTATTTTGGGCCGAGCCCCTCGGGGGCGTCCCTGACGAGCTGTTAAGCGGATCCATGGGCTCCTTGGGGCCGGTGGGAGGTTTTAAGGGCGTCCCAGAGGCGAAAGAGTGAAAACGGCAGTTTTTTGGCGATTTTCCGTGGGTGTTAGCCCACGGATCGCTGGGGTGGCGCTGGCTCCGGAAATTATTTTGGGCCGAGCCCCTCGGGGGCGTCCCTGACGAGCTGTTAAGCGGATCCATGGGCTCCTTGGGGCCGGTGGGAGGTTTTAAGGGCGTCCCAGAGGCGAAAGAGTGAAAACGGCAGTTTTTTGGCGATTTTCCGTGGGTGTTAGCCCACGGATCGCTGGGGTGGCGCTGGCTCCGGAAATTATTTTGGGCCGAGCCCCTCGGGGGCGTCCCTGACGAGCTGTTAAGCGGATCCATGGGCTCCTTGGGGCCGGTGGGAGGTTTTAAGGGCGTCCCAGAGGCGAAAGAGTGAAAACGGCAGTTTTTTGGCGATTTTCCGTGGGTGTTAGCCCACGGATCGCTGGGGTGGCGCTGGCTCCGGAAATTATTTTGGGCCGAGCCCCTCGGGGGCGTCCCTGACGAGCTGT
Source organism: Capsicum rhomboideum (assembly GCA_031232105.1). Lineage (NCBI taxonomy): Eukaryota > Viridiplantae > Streptophyta > Magnoliopsida > Solanales > Solanaceae > Capsicum > Capsicum rhomboideum. Next base: position 112,594,648 of record CP124708.1, on the reverse strand, counting down.
TAAGCGGATCCATGGGCTCCTTGGGGCCGGTGGGAGGTTTTAAGGGCGTCCCAGAGGCGAAAGAGTGAAAACGGCAGTTTTTTGGCGATTTTCCGTGGGTGTTAGCCCACGGATCGCTGGGGTGGCGCTGGCTCCGGAAATTATTTTGGGCCGAGCCCCTCGGGGGCGTCCCTGACGAGCTGTTAAGCGGATCCATGGGCTCCTTGGGGCCGGTGGGAGGTTTTAAGGGCGTCCCAGAGGCGAAAGAGTGAAAACGGCAGTTTTTTGGCGATTTTCCGTGGGTGTTAGCCCACGGATCGCTGGGGTGGCGCTGGCTCCGGAAATTATTTTGGGCCGAGCCCCTCGGGGGCGTCCCTGACGAGCTGTTAAGCGGATCCATGGGCTCCTTGGGGCCGGTGGGAGGTTTTAAGGGCGTCCCAGAGGCGAAAGAGTGAAAACGGCAGTTTTTTGGCGATTTTCCGTGGGTGTTAGCCCACGGATCGCTGGGGTGGCGCTGGCTCCGGAAATTATTTTGGGCCGAGCCCCTCGGGGGCGTCCCTGACGAGCTGTTAAGCGGATCCATGGGCTCCTTGGGGCCGGTGGGAGGTTTTAAGGGCGTCCCAGAGGCGAAAGAGTGAAAACGGCAGTTTTTTGGCGATTTTCCGTGGGTGTTAGCCCACGGATCGCTGGGGTGGCGCTGGCTCCGGAAATTATTTTGGGCCGAGCCCCTCGGGGGCGTCCCTGACGAGCTGTTAAGCGGATCCATGGGCTCCTTGGGGCCGGTGGGAGGTTTTAAGGGCGTCCCAGAGGCGAAAGAGTGAAAACGGCAGTTTTTTGGCGATTTTCCGTGGGTGTTAGCCCACGGATCGCTGGGGTGGCGCTGGCTCCGGAAATTATTTTGGGCCGAGCCCCTCGGGGGCGTCCCTGACGAGCTGTTAAGCGGATCCATGGGCTCCTTGGGGCCGGTGGGAGGTTTTAAGGGCGTCCCAGAGGCGAAAGAGTGAAAACGGCAGTTTTTTGGCGATTTTCCGTGGGTGTTAGCCCACGGATCGCTGGGGTGGCGCTGGCTCCGGAAATTATTTTGGGCCGAGCCCCTCGGGGGCGTCCCTGACGAGCTGTTAAGCGGATCCATGGGCTCCTTGGGGCCGGTGGGAGGTTTTAAGGGCGTCCCAGAGGCGAAAGAGTGAAAACGGCAGTTTTTTGGCGATTTTCCGTGGGTGTTAGCCCACGGATCGCTGGGGTGGCGCTGGCTCCGGAAATTATTTTGGGCCGAGCCCCTCGGGGGCGTCCCTGACGAGCTGTTAAGCGGATCCATGGGCTCCTTGGGGCCGGTGGGAGGTTTTAAGGGCGTCCCAGAGGCGAAAGAGTGAAAACGGCAGTTTTTTGGCGATTTTCCGTGGGTGTTAGCCCACGGATCGCTGGGGTGGCGCTGGCTCCGGAAATTATTTTGGGCCGAGCCCCTCGGGGGCGTCCCTGACGAGCTGTTAAGCGGATCCATGGGCTCCTTGGGGCCGGTGGGAGGTTTTAAGGGCGTCCCAGAGGCGAAAGAGTGAAAACGGCAGTTTTTTGGCGATTTTCCGTGGGTGTTAGCCCACGGATCGCTGGGGTGGCGCTGGCTCCGGAAATTATTTTGGGCCGAGCCCCTCGGGGGCGTCCCTGACGAGCTGTTAAGCGGATCCATGGGCTCCTTGGGGCCGGTGGGAGGTTTTAAGGGCGTCCCAGAGGCGAAAGAGTGAAAACGGCAGTTTTTTGGCGATTTTCCGTGGGTGTTAGCCCACGGATCGCTGGGGTGGCGCTGGCTCCGGAAATTATTTTGGGCCGAGCCCCTCGGGGGCGTCCCTGACGAGCTGTTAAGCGGATCCATGGGCTCCTTGGGGCCGGTGGGAGGTTTTAAGGGCGTCCCAGAGGCGAAAGAGTGAAAACGGCAGTTTTTTGGCGATTTTCCGTGGGTGTTAGCCCACGGATCGCTGGGGTGGCGCTGGCTCCGGAAATTATTTTGGGCCGAGCCCCTCGGGGGCGTCCCTGACGAGCTGTTAAGCGGATCCATGGGCTCCTTGGGGCCGGTGGGAGGTTTTAAGGGCGTCCCAGAGGCGAAAGAGTGAAAACGGCAGTTTTTTGGCGATTTTCCGTGGGTGTTAGCCCACGGATCGCTGGGGTGGCGCTGGCTCCGGAAATTATTTTGGGCCGAGCCCCTCGGGGGCGTCCCTGACGAGCTGTTAAGCGGATCCATGGGCTCCTTGGGGCCGGTGGGAGGTTTTAAGGGCGTCCCAGAGGCGAAAGAGTGAAAACGGCAGTTTTTTGGCGATTTTCCGTGGGTGTTAGCCCACGGATCGCTGGGGTGGCGCTGGCTCCGGAAATTATTTTGGGCCGAGCCCCTCGGGGGCGTCCCTGACGAGCTGTTAAGCGGATCCATGGGCTCCTTGGGGCCGGTGGGAGGTTTTAAGGGCGTCCCAGAGGCGAAAGAGTGAAAACGGCAGTTTTTTGGCGATTTTCCGTGGGTGTTAGCCCACGGATCGCTGGGGTGGCGCTGGCTCCGGAAATTATTTTGGGCCGAGCCCCTCGGGGGCGTCCCTGACGAGCTGTTAAGCGGATCCATGGGCTCCTTGGGGCCGGTGGGAGGTTTTAAGGGCGTCCCAGAGGCGAAAGAGTGAAAACGGCAGTTTTTTGGCGATTTTCCGTGGGTGTTAGCCCACGGATCGCTGGGGTGGCGCTGGCTCCGGAAATTATTTTGGGCCGAGCCCCTCGGGGGCGTCCCTGACGAGCTGTTAAGCGGATCCATGGGCTCCTTGGGGCCGGTGGGAGGTTTTAAGGGCGTCCCAGAGGCGAAAGAGTGAAAACGGCAGTTTTTTGGCGATTTTCCGTGGGTGTTAGCCCACGGATCGCTGGGGTGGCGCTGGCTCCGGAAATTATTTTGGGCCGAGCCCCTCGGGGGCGTCCCTGACGAGCTGTTAAGCGGATCCATGGGCTCCTTGGGGCCGGTGGGAGGTTTTAAGGGCGTCCCAGAGGCGAAAGAGTGAAAACGGCAGTTTTTTGGCGATTTTCCGTGGGTGTTAGCCCACGGATCGCTGGGGTGGCGCTGGCTCCGGAAATTATTTTGGGCCGAGCCCCTCGGGGGCGTCCCTGACGAGCTGTTAAGCGGATCCATGGGCTCCTTGGGGCCGGTGGGAGGTTTTAAGGGCGTCCCAGAGGCGAAAGAGTGAAAACGGCAGTTTTTTGGCGATTTTCCGTGGGTGTTAGCCCACGGATCGCTGGGGTGGCGCTGGCTCCGGAAATTATTTTGGGCCGAGCCCCTCGGGGGCGTCCCTGACGAGCTGTTAAGCGGATCCATGGGCTCCTTGGGGCCGGTGGGAGGTTTTAAGGGCGTCCCAGAGGCGAAAGAGTGAAAACGGCAGTTTTTTGGCGATTTTCCGTGGGTGTTAGCCCACGGATCGCTGGGGTGGCGCTGGCTCCGGAAATTATTTTGGGCCGAGCCCCTCGGGGGCGTCCCTGACGAGCTGTTAAGCGGATCCATGGGCTCCTTGGGGCCGGTGGGAGGTTTTAAGGGCGTCCCAGAGGCGAAAGAGTGAAAACGGCAGTTTTTTGGCGATTTTCCGTGGGTGTTAGCCCACGGATCGCTGGGGTGGCGCTGGCTCCGGAAATTATTTTGGGCCGAGCCCCTCGGGGGCGTCCCTGACGAGCTGTTAAGCGGATCCATGGGCTCCTTGGGGCCGGTGGGAGGTTTTAAGGGCGTCCCAGAGGCGAAAGAGTGAAAACGGCAGTTTTTTGGCGATTTTCCGTGGGTGTTAGCCCACGGATCGCTGGGGTGGCGCTGGCTCCGGAAATTATTTTGGGCCGAGCCCCTCGGGGGCGTCCCTGACGAGCTGTTAAGCGGATCCATGGGCTCCTTGGGGCCGGTGGGAGGTTTTAAGGGCGTCCCAGAGGCGAAAGAGTGAAAACGGCAGTTTTTTGGCGATTTTCCGTGGGTGTTAGCCCACGGATCGCTGGGGTGGCGCTGGCTCCGGAAATTATTTTGGGCCGAGCCCCTCGGGGGCGTCCCTGACGAGCTGTTAAGCGGATCCATGGGCTCCTTGGGGCCGGTGGGAGGTTTTAAGGGCGTCCCAGAGGCGAAAGAGTGAAAACGGCAGTTTTTTGGCGATTTTCCGTGGGTGTTAGCCCACGGATCGCTGGGGTGGCGCTGGCTCCGGAAATTATTTTGGGCCGAGCCCCTCGGGGGCGTCCCTGACGAGCTGTTAAGCGGATCCATGGGCTCCTTGGGGCCGGTGGGAGGTTTTAAGGGCGTCCCAGAGGCGAAAGAGTGAAAACGGCAGTTTTTTGGCGATTTTCCGTGGGTGTTAGCCCACGGATCGCTGGGGTGGCGCTGGCTCCGGAAATTATTTTGGGCCGAGCCCCTCGGGGGCGTCCCTGACGAGCTGTTAAGCGGATCCATGGGCTCCTTGGGGCCGGTGGGAGGTTTTAAGGGCGTCCCAGAGGCGAAAGAGTGAAAACGGCAGTTTTTTGGCGATTTTCCGTGGGTGTTAGCCCACGGATCGCTGGGGTGGCGCTGGCTCCAGAAATTATTTTGGGCCGAGCCCCTCGGGGGCGTCCCTGACGAGCTGTTAAGCGGATCCATGGGCTCCTTGGGGCCGGTGGGAGGTTTTAAGGGCGTCCCAGAGGCGAAAGAGTGAAAACGGCAGTTTTTTGGCGATTTTCCGTGGGTGTTAGCCCACGGATCGCTGGGGTGGCGCTGGCTCCGGAAATTATTTTGGGCCGAGCCCCTCGGGGGCGTCCCTGACGAGCTGTTAAGCGGATCCATGGGCTCCTTGGGGCCGGTGGGAGGTTTTAAGGGCGTCCCAGAGGCGAAAGAGTGAAAACGGCAGTTTTTTGGCGATTTTCCGTGGGTGTTAGCCCACGGATCGCTGGGGTGGCGCTGGCTCCGGAAATTATTTTGGGCCGAGCCCCTCGGGGGCGTCCCTGACGAGCTGTTAAGCGGATCCATGGGCTCCTTGGGGCCGGTGGGAGGTTTTAAGGGCGTCCCAGAGGCGAAAGAGTGAAAACGGCAGTTTTTTGGCGATTTTCCGTGGGTGTTAGCCCACGGATCGCTGGGGTGGCGCTGGCTCCGGAAATTATTTTGGGCCGAGCCCCTCGGGGGCGTCCCTGACGAGCTGTTAAGCGGATCCATGGGCTCCTTGGGGCCGGTGGGAGGTTTTAAGGGCGTCCCAGAGGCGAAAGAGTGAAAACGGCAGTTTTTTGGCGATTTTCCGTGGGTGTTAGCCCACGGATCGCTGGGGTGGCGCTGGCTCCGGAAATTATTTTGGGCCGAGCCCCTCGGGGGCGTCCCTGACGAGCTGTTAAGCGGATCCATGGGCTCCTTGGGGCCGGTGGGAGGTTTTAAGGGCGTCCCAGAGCCGAAAGAGTGAAAACGGCAGTTTTTTGGCGATTTTTCGTGGGTGTTAGCCCACGGATCGCTGGGGTGGCGCTGGCTCCGGAAATTTTTTTGGGCCGAGCCCCTCGGGGGCGTCCCTGACGAGCTGTTAAGCGGATCCATGGGCTCCTTGGGGCCGGTGGGAGGTTTTAAGGGCGTCCCAGAGGCGAAAGAGTGAAAACGGCAGTTTTTTGGCGATTTTCCGTGGGTGTTAGCCCACGGATCGCTGGGGTGGCGCTGGCTCCGGAAATTATTTTGGGCCGAGCCCCTCGGGGGCGTCCCTGACGAGCTGTTAAGCGGATCCATGGGCTCCTTGGGGCCGGTGGGAGGTTTTAAGGGCGTCCCAGAGGCGAAAGAGTGAAAACGGCAGTTTTTTGGCGATTTTCCGTGGGTGTTAGCCCACGGATCGCTGGGGTGGCGCTGGCTCCGGAAATTATTTTGGGCCGAGCCCCTCGGGGGCGTCCCTGACGAGCTGTTAAGCGGATCCATGGGCTCCTTGGGGCCGGTGGGAGTTTTTAAGGGCGTCCCAGAGGCGAAAGAGTGAAAACGGCAGTTTTTTGGCGATTTTCCGTGGGTGTTAGCCCACGGATCGCTGGGGTGGCGCTGGCTCCGGAAATTATTTTGGGCCGAGCCCCTCGGGGGCGTCCCTGACGAGCTGTTAAGCGGATCCATGGGCTCCTTGGGGCCGGTGGGAGGTTTTAAGGGCGTCCCAGAGGCGAAAGAGTGAAAACGGCAGTTTTTTGGCGATTTTCCGTGGGTGTTAGCCCACGGATCGCTGGGGTGGCGCTGGCTCCGGAAATTATTTTGGGCCGAACCCCTCGGGGGCGTCCCTGACGAGCTGTTAAGCGGATCCATGGGCTCCTTGGGGCCGGTGGGAGGTTTTAAGGGCGTCCCAGAGGCGAAAGAGTGAAAACGGCAGTTTTTTGGCGATTTTCCGTGGGTGTTAGCCCACGGATCGCTGGGGTGGCGCTGGCTCCGGAAATTATTTTGGGCCGAGCCCCTCGGGGGCGTCCCTGACGAGCTGTTAAGCGGATCCATGGGCTCCTTGGGGCCGGTGGGAGGTTTTAAGGGCGTCCCAGAGGCGAAAGAGTGAAAACGGCAGTTTTTTGGCGATTTTCCGTGGGTGTTAGCCCACGGATCGCTGGGGTGGCGCTGGCTCCGGAAATTATTTTGGGCCGAGCCCCTCGGGGGCGTCCCTGACGAGCTGTTAAGCGGATCCATGGGCTCCTTGGGGTCGGTGGGAGGTTTTAAGGGCGTCCCAGAGGCGAAAGAGTGAAAACGGCAGTTTTTTGGCGATTTTCCGTGGGTGTTAGCCCACGGATCGCTGGGGTGGCGCTGGCTCCGGAAATTATTTTGGGCCGAGCCCCTCGGGGGCGTCCCTGACGAGCTGTTAAGCGGATCCATGGGCTCCTTGGGGCCGGTGGGAGGTTTTAAGGGCGTCCCAGAGGCGAAAGAGTGAAAACGGCAGTTTTTTGGCGATTTTCCGTGGGTGTTAGCCCACGGATCGCTGGGGTGGCGCTGGCTCCGGAAATTATTTTGGGCCGAGCCCCTCGGGGGCATCCCTGACGAGCTGTTAAGCGGATCCATGGGCTCCTTGGGGCCGGTGGGAGGTTTTAAGGGCGTCCCAGAGGCGAAAGAGTGAAAACGGCAGTTTTTTGGCGATTTTCCGTGGGTGTTAGCCCACGGATCGCTGGGGTGGCGCTGGCTCCGGAAATTATTTTGGGCCGAGCCCCTCGGGGGCGTCCCTGACGAGCTGTTAAGCGGATCTATGGGCTCCTGGGGGCCTGTGGGAGGTTTTGAGGGCGTCCCATAGGCGAAAGAGTGGAAACGGCAGTTTTTTGGCGATTTTTCGTGGGTGTTAGCCCACGGATCGCCGGGGGGGCTCTGGGTCCGAAAATTATTTTGGGCCGAGCCTCTCGGGGGCGTCCCTGACGAGCTGTTAAGCGGATCCATGGGCTCCTGGGGGCCTGTGGGAGGTTTTAAGGGCGTCCCAGAGGCGAAAGAGTGGAAACGGCAGTTTTTTGGCGATTTTCCGTGGGTGTTAGCCCACGGATCGCTGGGGTGGCGCTGGCTCCGGAAATTATTTTGGGCCGAGCCCCTCGGGGGCGTCCCTGACGAGCTGTTAAGCGGATCCATGGGCTCCTTGGGGCCGGTGGGAGGTTTTAAGGGCGTCCCAGAGGCGAAAGAGTGAAAACGGCAGTTTTTTGGCGATTTTCCGTGGGTGTTAGCCCACGGATCGCTGGGGTGGCGCTGGCTCCGGAAATTATTTTGGGCCGAGCCCCTCGGGGGCGTCCCTGACGAGCTGTTAAGCGGATCCATGGGCTCCTTGGGGCCGGTGGGAGGTTTTAAGGGCGTCCCAGAGGCGAAAGAGTGAAAACGGCAGTTTTTTGGCGATTTTCCGTGGGTGTTAGCCCACGGATCGCTGGGGTGGCGCTGGCTCCGGAAATTATTTTGGGCCGAGCCCCTCGGGGGCGTCCCTGACGAGCTGTTAAGCGGATCCATGGGCTCCTGGGGGCCTGTGGGAGGTTTTGAGGGCGTCCCATAGGCGAAAGAGTGGAAACGGCAGTTTTTTGGCGATTTTTCGTGGGTGTTAGCCCACGGATCGCCGGGGGGGCTCTGGGTCCGAAAATTATTTTGGGCCGAGCCTCTCGGGGGCGTCCCTGACGAGCTGTTAAGCGGATCCATGGGCTCCTGGGGGCCTGTGGGAGGTTTTGAGGGCGTCCCATAGGCGAAAGAGTGGAAACGACAGTTTTTTGGCAATTTTTCGTGGGTGTTAGCCCACGGATCGCTGGGGGGGCTCTGGGTCCGGAAATTATTTTGGGCCGAGCCACTCGGGGGCGTCCCTGACGAGCTGTTAAGCGGATCCATGGGCTCCTGGGGGCCTGTGGGAGGTTTTGAGGGCGTCCCATAGGCGAAAGAGTGGAAACGGCAGTTTTTTGGCGATTTTTCGTGGGTGTTAGCCCACGGATCGCTGGGGGGGCTCTGGGTCCGGAAATTATTTTGGGCCGAGCCGCTCGGGGGCGTCCCTGACGAGCTGTTAAGCGGATCCATGGGCTCCTTGGGGCCGGTGGGAGGTTTTAAGGGCGTCCCAGAGGCGAAAGAGTGAAAACGGCAGTTTTTTGGCGATTTTCCGTGGGTGTTAGCCCACGGATCGCTGGGGTGGCGCTGGCTCCGGAAATTATTTTGGGCCGAGCCCCTCGGGGGCGTCCCTGACGAGCTGTTAAGCGGATCCATGGGCTCCTTGGGGCCGGTGGGAGGTTTTAAGGGCGTCCCAGAGGCGAAAGAGTGAAAACGGCAGTTTTTTGGCGATTTTCCGTGGGTGTTAGCCCACGGATCGCTGGGGTGGCGCTGGCTCCGGAAATTATTTTGGGCCGAGCCCCTCGGGGGCGTCCCTGACGAGCTGTTAAGCGGATCCATGGGCTCCTGGGGGCCTGTGGGAGGTTTTGAGGGCGTCCCATAGGCGAAAGAGTGGAAACGGCAGTTTTTTGGCGATTTTTCGTGGGTGTTAGCCCACGGATCGCCGGGGGGGCTCTGGGTCCGAAAATTATTTTGGGCCGAGCCTCTCGGGGGCGTCCCTGACGAGCTGTTAAGCGGATCCATGGGCTCCTGGGGGCCTGTGGGAGGTTTTGAGGGCGTCCCATAGGCGAAAGAGTGGAAACGACAGTTTTTTGGCAATTTTTCGTGGGTGTTAGCCCACGGATCGCTGGGGGGGCTCTGGGTCCGGAAATTATTTTGGGCCGAGCCACTCGGGGGCGTCCCTGACGAGCTGTTAAGCGGATCCATGGGCTCCTGGGGTCCTGTGGGAGGTTTTGAGGGCGTCCCATAGGCGAAAGAGTGGAAACGGCAGTTTTTTGGCGATTTTTCGTGGGTGTTAGCCCACGGATCGCTGGGGGGGCTCTGGGTCCGGAAATTATTTTGGGCCGAGCCGCTCGGGGGCGTCCCTGAAGAGCTGTTAAGCGGATCCATGGGCTCCTGGGGGCCTGTGGGAGGTTTTGAGGGCATCCCATAGGCGAAAGAGTTGAAACGGCAGTTTTTTGGCGATTTTTCGTGGGTGTTAGCCCACGGATCGCCGGGGGGGCTCTGGGTCCGGAAATTATTTTGGGCCGAGCCGCTCGGGGGCGTACCTGACGAGCTGTTAAGAGGATCCATGGGCTCCTGGGGGCCTGTGGGAGGTTTTGAGGGCGTCCCATAGGCGAAAGAGTGGAAACGGCAGTTTTTTGGCGATTTTTCGTGGGTGTTAGCCCACGGATCGCTGGGGGGGCTCTGGGTCCGAAAATTATTTTGGGCCGAGCCTCTCGGGGGCGTCCCTGACGAGTTGTTAAGCGGATCCATGGGCTCCTGGGGGCCTGTGGGAGGTTTTGAGGGCGTCCCATAGGCGAAAGAGTGGAAACGGCAGTTTTTTGGCGATTTTTCGTGGGTGTTAGCCCACGGATCGCTGGGGGGGCTCTGGGTACGGAAATTATTTTGGGCCGAGCCGCTCGGGGGCGTCCCTGACGAGCTGTTAAGCGGATCCATGGGCTCCTGGGGGCCTGTGGGAGGTTTTGAGGGCGTCCCATAGGCGAAAGAGTGGAAACGGCAGTTTTTTGGCGATTTTTCGTGGGTGTTAGCCCACGGATCGCTGGGGGGCTCTGGGTCCGGAAATTATTTTGGGCCGAGCCGCTCGGGGGCGTCCCTGACGAGCTGTTAAGTGGATCCATGGGCTCCTGGGGGCCTGTGGGAGGTTTTGAGGGCGTCCCATAGGCGAAAGAGTGGAAACGGCAGTTTTTTGGCGATTTTTCGTGGGTGTTAGCCCACGGATCGCCGGGGGGGCTCTGGGTCCGGAAATTATTTTGGGCCAAGCCGCTCGGGGGCGTCCCTGACAAGCTGTTAAGCGGATCCATGGGCTCCTGGGGGCCTGTGGGAGGTTTTGAGGGCGTCCCATAGGCGAAAGAGTGGAAACGGCAGTTTTTTGGCGATTTTTCGTGGGTGTTAGCCCACGGATCGCTGGGGGGGCTCTGGGTCCGGAAATTATTTTGGGCCGAGCCGCTCGGGGGCGTCCCTGAAGAGCTGTTAAGCGGATCCATGGGCTCCTGGGGGCCTGTGGGAGGTTTTGAGGGCGTCCCATAGGCGAAAGAGTGGAAACGGCAGTTTTTTGGCGATTTTTCGTGGGTGTTAGCCCACGGATCGCCGGGGGGGCTCTGGGTCCGGAAATTATTTTGGGCCGAGCCGCTCGGGGGCGTCCCTGACGAGCTGTTAAGCGGATCCATGGGCTCCTGGGGGTCTGTGGGACGTTTTGAGGGTGTCCCATAGGCGAAAGAGTGGAAACGGCAGTTTTTTGGCGATTTTTCGTGGGTGTTAGCCCACGGATCGCTGGGGGGGCTCTGGGTCCGGAAATTATTTTGGGCCGAGCCTCTCGGGGGCGTCCCTGACGAGTTGTTAAGCGGATCCATGGGCTCCTGGGGGCCTGTGGGAGGTTTTGAGGGCGTCCCATAGGCGAAAGAGTGGAAACGGCAGTTTTTTGGCGATTTTTCGTGGGTGTTAGCCCACGGATCGCTGGGGGGGCTCTGGGTCCGAAAATTATTTTGGGCCGAGCCGCTCGGGGGCGTCCCTGACGAGCTGTTAAGCGGATCCATGGGCTTCTGGGGGCCTGTGGGAGGTTTTGAGGGCGTCCCATAGGCGAAAGAGTGGAAACGGCAGTTTTTTGGCGATTTTTCGTGGGTGTTAGCCCACGGATCGCTGGGGGGGCTCTGGGTCCGGAAATTATTTTGGGCCGAGCCGCTCGGGGGCGTCCCTGACGAGCTGTTAAGCGGATCCATGGGCTCCTGGGGGCCTGTGGGAGGTTTTGAGTGCGTCCCATAGGCGAAAGAGTGGAAACGGCAGTTTTTTGGCGATTTTTCGTGGGTGTTAGCCCACGGATCGCCGGGGGGGCTCTGGGTCCGGAAATTATTTTGGGCCAAACCGCTCGGGGGCGTCCCTGACAAGCTGTTAAGCGGATCCATGGGCTCCTGGGGGCCTGTGGGAGGTTTTGAGGGCGTCCCATAGGCGAAAGAGTGGAAACGACAGTTTTTTGGCGATTTTTCGTGGGTGTTAGCCCACGGATCGCTGGGGGGGCTCTGGGTCCGGAAATTATTTTAGGCCGAGCCGCTCGGGGGCGTCCCTGACGAGCTGTTAAGCGGATCCATAGGCTCCTGGGGGCCTGTGGGAGGTTTTGAGGGCGTCCCATAGGCGAAAGAGTGGAAACGGCAGTTTTTTGGCGATTTGTCATGGGTGTTAGCCCACGGATCGCTGGGGGGCTCTGGGTCCGGAAATTATTTTGGGCCGAGCCGCTCGGGGGCGTCCCTGACGAGCTGTTAAGCGGATCCATGGGCTCCTGGTGGCCTGTGGGAGGTTTTGAGGGCGTCCCATAGGCGAAAGAGTGGAAACGGCAGTTTTTTGGCGATTTTTCGTGGGTGTTAGCCCACGGATCGCTGGGGGGGCTCTGGGTCCGGAAATTGTTTTGGGCCGAGCCGCTCGGGGGCATCCCTGACGAGCTGTTAAGCGGATCCATGGGCTCCTGGGGGCCTGTGGGAGGTTTTGAGGGCGTCCCATAGGCGAAGAGTGGAAACGGCAGTTTTTTGGCGATTTTTCGTGGGTGTTAGCCCACGGATCGCCGGGGGGGCTCTGGGTCCGGAAATTATTTTGGGCCGAGCCGCTCGGGGGCGTCCCTGACGAGCTGTTAAGCGGATCCATGGGCTCCTGGGGGCCTGTGGGAGGTTTTGAGGGCGTCCCATAGGCGAAAGAGTGGAAACGGCAGTTTTTTGGCGATTTTTCGTGGTTGTTAGCCCACGGATCGCTGGGGGGGCTCTGGGTCCGGAAATTATTTTGGGCCGAGCCGCTCGGGGGCATCCCTGACGAGCTATTAAGCGGATCCATGGGCTCCTGGGGGCCTGTGGGAGGTTTTGAGGGCGTCCCATAGGCGAAAGAGTGGAAACGGCAGTTTTTTGGCGATTTTTCGTGGGTGTTAGCCCACGGATCGCTGGGGGGGCTCTGGGTCCGGAAATTATTTTGCGCCGAGCCGCTCGGGGGTGTCCCTGACGAGCTGTTAAGCGGATCCATGGGCTCCTGGGGGCCTGTGGGAGGTTTTGAGGGCGTCCCATAGGCGAAAGAGTGGAAACGGCAGTTTTTTGGCGATTTTTCGTGGGTGTTAGCCCACGGATCGCTGGGGGGGCTCTGGGTCCGGAAATTATTTTGGACCGAGCCACTCGGGGGTGTCCCTGACGAGATGTTAAGCGGATCCATGGGCTCCTGGGGGCCTGTGGGAGGTTTTGAGGGCGTCCCATAGGCGAAAGAGTGGAAACGGCAGTTTTTTGGCGATTTTTCGTGGGTGTTAGCCCACGGATCGCTGGGGGGGCTCTGGGTCCGGAAATTATTTTGGGCCAAGCCGCTCGGGGGCGTCCCTGACGAGCTGTTTAGCGGATCCATGGGCTCCTGGGGGCCTGTGGGAGGTTTTGAGGGCGTCCCATAGGCGAAAGAGTGGAAACGGCAGTTTTTTGGCGATTTTTCGTGGGTGTTAGCCCACGGATCGCTGGGGGGGCTCTGGGTTCGAAAATTATTTTGGGCCGAGCCGCTCAGGGGCGTCCCTGACGAGCTGTTAAGCGGATCCATGGGCTCCTGGGGGCCTGTGGGAGGTTTTGAGGGCGTCCCATAGGCGAAAGAGTGGAAACGGCAGTTTTTTGGCGATTTTTCGTGGGTGTTAGCCCACGGATCGCTGGGGGGGCTCTGGGTCCGGAAATTATTTTGGGCCGAGCCGCTCGGGGGCATCCCTGACGAGCTGTTAAGCGGATACATGGGCTCCTGGGGGCCTGTGGGAGGTTTTGAGGGCGTCCCATAGGCGAAAGAGTGGAAACGGCAGTTTTTTGGCGATTTTTCGTGGGTGTTAGCCCACGGATCGCTGGGGGGGCTCTGGGTCCGGAAATTATTTTGGGCCGAGCCGCTCGGGGGCGTCCCTGAAGAGCTGTTAAGCGGATCCATGGGCTCCTGGGGGCCTGTGGGAGGTTTTGAGGGCATCCCATAGGCGAAAGAGTTGAAACGGCAGTTTTTTGGCGATTTTTCGTGGGTGTTAGCCCACGGATCGCCGGGGGGGCTCTGGGTCCGGAAATTATTTTGGGCCGAGCCGCTCGGGGGCGTACCTGACGAGCTGTTAAGAGGATCCATGGGCTCCTGGGGGCCTGTGGGAGGTTTTGAGGGCGTCCCATAGGCGAAAGAGTGGAAACGGCAGTTTTTTGGCGATTTTTCGTGGGTGTTAGCCCACGGATCGCTGGGGGGGCTCTGGGTCCGGAAATTATTTTGGGCCGAGCCTCTCGGGGGCGTCCCTGACGAGTTGTTAAGCGGATCCATGGGCTCCTGGGGGCCTGTGGGAGGTTTTGAGGGCGTCCCATAGGCGAAAGAGTGGAAACGGCAGTTTTTTGGCGATTTTTCGTGGGTGTTAGCCCACGGATCGCTGGGGGGGCTCTGGGTACGGAAATTATTTTGGGCCGAGCCGCTCGGGGGCGTCCCTGACGAGCTGTTAAGCGGATCCATGGGCTCCTGGGGGCCTGTGGGAGGTTTTGAGGGCGTCCCATAGGCGAAAGAGTGGAAACGGCAGTTTTTTGGCGATTTTTCGTGGGTGTTAGCCCACGGATCGCCGGGGGGGCTCTGGGTCCGGAAATTATTTTGGGCCAAGCCGCTCGGGGGCATCCCTGACAAGCTGTTAAGCGGATCCATGGGCTCCTGGGGGCCTGTGGGAGGTTTTGAGGGCGTCCCATAGGCGAAAGAGTGGAAACGGAAGTTTTTTGGCGATTTTTCGTGGGTGTTAGCCCACGGATCGCTGGGGGGGCTCTGGGTCCGGAAATTATTTTGGGCCGAGCCACTCGGGGGCGTCCCTGAAGAGCTGTTAAGCGGATCCATGGGCTCCTGGGGGCCTGTGGGAGGTTTTGAGGGCGTCCCATAGGCGAAAGAGTGGAAACGGCAGTTTTTTGGCGATTTTTCGTGGGTGTTAGCCCACGGATCGCCGGGGGGGCTCTGGGTCCGGAAATTATTTTGGGCCGAGCCGCTCGGGGGCGTCCCTGACGAGCTGTTAAGCGGATCCATGGGCTCCTGGGGGTCTGTGGGACGTTTTGAGGGCGTCCCATAGGCGAAAGAGTGGAAACGGCAGTTTTTTGGCGATTTTTCGTGGGTGTTAGCCCACGGATCGCTGGGGGGGCTCTGGGTCCGGAAATTATTTTGGGCCGAGCCTCTCGGGGGCATCCCTGACGAGTTGTTAAGCGGATCCATGGGCTCCTGGGGGCCTGTGGGAGGTTTTGAGGGCGTCCCATAGGCGAAAGAGTGGAAACGGCAGTTTTTTGGCGATTTTTCGTGGGTGTTAGCCCACGGATCGCTGGGGGGGCTCTGGGTCCGGAAATTATTTTGGGCCGAGCCGCTCGGGGGCGTCCCTGACGAGCTGTTAAGCGGATCCATGGGCTTCTGGGGGCCTGTGGGAGGTTTTGAGGGCGTCCCATAGGCGAAAGAGTGGAAACGGCAGTTTTTTGGCGATTTTTCGTGGGTGTTAGCCCACGGATCGCTGGGGGGGCTCTGGGTCCGGAAATTATTTTGGGCCGAGCCGCTCGGGGGCGTCCCTGACGAGCTGTTAAGCGGATCCATGGGCTCCTGGGGGCCTGTGGGAGGTTTTGAGGGCGTCCCATAGGCGAAAGAGTGGAAACGGCAGTTTTTTGGCGATTTTTCGTGGGTGTTAGCCCACGGATCGCCGGGGGGGCTCTGGGTCCGGAAATTATTTTGGGCCAAACCGCTCGGGGGCGTCCCTGACAAGCTGTTAAGCGGATCCATGGGCTCCTGGGGGCCTGTGGGAGGTTTTGAGGGCGTCCCATAGGCGAAAGAGTGGAAACGACAGTTTTTTGGCGATTTTTCGTGGGTGTTAGCCCACGGATCGCTGGGGGGGCTCTGGGTCCGGAAATTATTTTAGGCCGAGCCGCTCGGGGGCGTCCCTGACGAGCTGTTAAGCGGATCCATGGGCTCCTGGGGGCCTGTGGGAGGTTTTGAGGGCGTCCCATAGGCGAAAGAGTGGAAACGGCAGTTTTTTGGCGATTTGTCGTGGGTGTTAGCCCACGGATCGCTGGGGGGCTCTGGGTCCGGAAATTATTTTGGGCCGAGCCGCTCGGGGGCGTCCCTGACGAGCTGTTAAGCGGATCCATGGGCTCCTGGTGGCCTGTGGGAGGTTTTGAGGGCGTCCCATAGGCGAAAGAGTGGAAACGGCAGTTTTTTGGCGATTTTTCGTGGGTGTTAGCCCACGGATCGCTGGGGGGGCTCGGGGTCCGGAAATTGTTTTGGGCCGAGCCGCTCGGGGGCATCCCTGACGAGCTGTTAAGCGGATCCATGGGCTCCTGGGGGCCTGTGGGAGGTTTTGAGGGCGTCCCATAGGCGAAAGAGTGGAAACGGCAGTTTTTTGGCGATTTTTCGTGGGTGTTAGCCCACGGATCGCTGGGTGGGCTCTGGGTCCGGAAATTATTTTGGGCTGAGCCACTCGGGGGCGTCCCTGACGAGCTGTTAAGCGGATCCATGGGCTCCTGGGGGCCTGTGGGAGGTTTTGAGGGCGTCCCATAGGCGAAGAGTGGAAACGGCAGTTTTTTGGCGATTTTTCGTGGGTGTTAGCCCACGGATCGCCGGGGGGGCTCTGGGTCCGGAAATTATTTTGGGCCGAGCCGCTCGGGGGCGTCCCTGACGAGCTGTTAAGCGTATCCATGGGCTCCTGGGGGCCTGTGGGAGGTTTTGAGGGCGTCCCATAGGCGAAAGAGTGGAAACGGCAGTTTTTTGGCGATTTTTCGTGGTTGTTAGCCCACGAATCGCTGGGGGGGCTCTGGGTCCGGAAATTATTTTGGGCCGAGCCGCTCGGGGGCATCCCTGACGAGCTATTAAGCGGATCCATGGGCTCCTGGGGGCCTGTGGGAGGTTTTGAGGGCGTCCCATAGGCGAAAGAGTGGAAACGGCAGTTTTTTGGCAATTTTTCGTGGGTGTTAGCCCACGGATCGCTGGGGGGGCTCTGGGTCCGGAAATTATTTTGGGCCGAGCCGCTCGGGGGTGTCCCTGACGAGCTGTTAAGCGGATCCATGGGCTCCTGGGGGCCTGTGGGAGGTTTTGAGGGCGTCCCATAGGCGAAAGAGTGGAAACGGCAGTTTTTTGGCGATTTTTCGTGGGTGTTAGCCCACGGATCGCTGGGGGGGCTCTGGGTCCGGAAATTATTTTGGACCGAGCCACTCGGGGGCGTCCCTGACGAGCTGTTAAGCGGATCCATGGGCTCCTGGGGGCCTGTGGGAGGTTTTGAGGGCGTCCCATAGGCGAAAGAGTGGAAACGGCAGTTTTTTGGCGATTTTTCGTGGGTGTTAGCCCACGGATCGCTGGGGGGGCTCTGGGTCCGGAAATTATTTTGGGCCAAGCCGCTCGGGGGCGTCCCTGACGAGCTGTTTAGCGGATCCATGGGCTCCTGGGGGCCTGTGGGAGGTTTTGAGGGCGTCCCATAGGCGAAAGAGTGGAAACGGCAGTTTTTTGGCGATTTTTCGTGGGTGTTAGCCCACGGATCGCTGGGGGGGCTCTGGGTTCGAAAATTATTTTGGGCCGAGCCGCTCAGGGGCGTCCCTGACGAGCTGTTAAGCGGATCCATGGGCTCCTGGGGGCCTGTGGGAGGTTTTGAGGGCGTCCCATAGGCGAAAGAGTGGAAACGGCAGTTTTTTGGCGATTTTTCGTGGGTGTTAGCCCACGGATCGCTGGGGGGGCTCTGGGTCCGGAAATTATTTTGGGCCGAGCCGCTCGGGGGCGTCCCTGAAGAGCTGTTAAGCGGATCCATGGGCTCCTGGGGGCCTGTGGGAGGTTTTGAGGGCATCCCATAGGCGAAAGAGTTGAAACGGCAGTTTTTTGGCGATTTTTCGTGGGTGTTAGCCCACGGATCGCCGGGGGGGCTCTGGGTCCGGAAATTATTTTGGGCCGAGCCGCTCGGGGGCGTACCTGACGAGCTGTTAAGAGGATCCATGGGCTCCTGGGGGCCTGTGGGAGGTTTTGAGGGCGTCCCATAGGCGAAAGAGTGGAAACGGCAGTTTTTTGGCGATTTTTCGTGGGTGTTAGCCCACGGATCGCTGGGGGGCTCTGGGTCCGGAAATTATTTTGGGCCGAGCCTCTCGGGGGCGTCCCTGACGAGTTGTTAAGCGGATCCATGGGCTCCTGGGGGCCTGTGGGAGGTTTTGAGGGCGTCCCATAGGCGAAAGAGTGGAAACGGCAGTTTTTTGGCGATTTTTCGTGGGTGTTAGCCCACGGATCGCTGGGGGGGCTCTGGGTACGGAAATTATTTTGGGCCGAGCCGCTCGGGGGCGTCCCTGACGAGCTGTTAAGCGGATCCATGGGCTCCTGGGGGCCTGTGGGAGGTTTTGAGGGCGTCCCATAGGCGAAAGAGTGGAAACGGCAGTTTTTTGGCGATTTTTCGTGGGTGTTAGCCCACGGATCGCCGGGGGGGCTCTGGGTCCGGAAATTATTTTGGGCCAAGCCACTCGGGGGCATCCCTGACAAGCTGTTAAGCGGATCCATGGGCTCCTGGGGGCCTGTGGGAGGTTTTGAGGGCGTCCCATAGGCGAAAGAGTGGAAACGGAAGTTTTTTGGCGATTTTTCGTGGGTGTTAGCCCACGGATCGCTGGGGGGGCTCTGGGTCCGGAAATTATTTTGGGCCGAGCCACTCGGGGGCGTCCCTGAAGAGCTGTTAAGCGGATCCATGGGCTCCTGGGGGCCTGTGGGAGGTTTTGAGGGCGTCCCATAGGCGAAAGAGTGGAAACGGCAGTTTTTTGGCGATTTTTCGTGGGTGTTAGCCCACGGATCGCCGGGGGGGCTCTGGGTCCGGAAATTATTTTGGGCCGAGCCGCTCGGGGGCGTCCCTGACGAGCTGTTAAGCGGATCCATGGGCTCCTGGGGGTCTGTGGGACGTTTTGAGGGCGTCCCATAGGCGAAAGAGTGGAAACGGCAGTTTTTTGGCGATTTTTCGTGGGTGTTAGCCCACGGATCGCTGGGGGGGCTCTGGGTCCGGAAATTATTTTGGGCCGAGCCTCTCGGGGGCATCCCTGACGAGTTGTTAAGCGGATCCATGGGCTCCTGGGGGCCTGTGGGAGGTTTTGAGGGCGTCCCATAGGCGAAAGAGTGGAAACGGCAGTTTTTTGGCGATTTTTCGTGGGTGTTAGCCCACGGATCGCTGGGGGGGCTCTGGGTCCGGAAATTATTTTGGGCCGAGCCGCTCGGGGGCGTCCCTGACGAGCTGTTAAGCGGATCCATGGGCTTCTGGGGGCCTGTGGGAGGTTTTGAGGGCGTCCCATAGGCGAAAGAGTGGAAACGGCAGTTTTTTGGCGATTTTTCGTGGGTGTTAGCCCACGGATCGCTGGGGGGGCTCTGGGTCCGGAAATTATTTTGGGCCGAGCCGCTCGGGGGCGTCCCTGACGAGCTGTTAAGCGGATCCATGGGCTCCTGGGGGCCTGTGGGAGGTTTTGAGGGCGTCCCATAGGCGAAAGAGTGGAAACGGCAGTTTTTTGGCGATTTTTCGTGGGTGTTAGCCCACGGATCGCCGGGGGGGCTCTGGGTCCGGAAATTATTTTGGGCCAAACCGCTCGGGGGCGTCCCTGACAAGCTGTTAAGCGGATCCATGGGCTCCTGGGGGCCTGTGGGAGGTTTTGAGGGCGTCCCATAGGCGAAAGAGTGGAAACGACAGTTTTTTGGCGATTTTTCGTGGGTGTTAGCCCACGGATCGCTGGGGGGGCTCTGGGTCCGGAAATTATTTTAGGCCGAGCCGCTCGGGGGCGTCCCTGACGAGCTGTTAAGCGGATCCATGGGCTCCTGGGGGCCTGTGGGAGGTTTTGAGGGCGTCCCATAGGCGAAAGAGTGGAAACGGCAGTTTTTTGGCGATTTGTCGTGGGTGTTAGCCCACGGATCGCTGGGGGGCTCTGGGTCCGGAAATTATTTTGGGCCGAGCCGCTCGGGGGCGTCCCTGACGAGCTGTTAAGCGGATCCATGGGCTCCTGGTGGCCTGTGGGAGGTTTTGAGGGCGTCCCATAGGCGAAAGAGTGGAAACGGCAGTTTTTTGGCGATTTTTCGTGGGTGTTAGCCCACGGATCGCTGGGGGGGCTCTGGGTCCGGAAATTGTTTTGGGCCGAGCCGCTCGGGGGCATCCCTGACGAGCTGTTAAGCGGATCCATGGGCTCCTGGGGGCCTGTGGGAGGTTTTGAGGGCGTCCCATAGGCGAAAGAGTGGAAACGGCAGTTTTTTGGCGATTTTTCGTGGGTGTTAGCCCACGGATCGCTGGGTGGGCTCTGGGTCCGGAAATTATTTTGGGCTGAGCCACTCGGGGGCGTCCCTGACGAGCTGTTAAGCGGATCCATGGGCTCCTGGGGGCCTGTGGGAGGTTTTGAGGGCGTCCCATAGGCGAAGAGTGGAAACGGCAGTTTTTTGGCGATTTTTCGTGGGTGTTAGCCCACGGATCGCCGGGGGGGCTCTGGGTCCGGAAATTATTTTGGGCCGAGCCGCTCGGGGGCGTCCCTGACGAGCTGTTAAGCGGATCCATGGGCTCCTGGGGGCCTGTGGGAGGTTTTGAGGGCGTCCCATAGGCGAAAGAGTGGAAACGGCAGTTTTTTGGCGATTTTTCGTGGTTGTTAGCCCACGAATCGCTGGGGGGGCTCTGGGTCCGGAAATTATTTTGGGCCGAGCCGCTCGGGGGCATCCCTGACGAGCTATTAAGCGGATCCATGGGCTCCTGGGGGCCTGTGGGAGGTTTTGAGGGCGTCCCATAGGCGAAAGAGTGGAAACGGCAGTTTTTTGGCAATTTTTCGTGGGTGTTAGCCCACGGATCGCTGGGGGGGCTCTGGGTCCGGAAATTATTTTGGGCCGAGCCGCTCGGGGGTGTCCCTGACGAGCTGTTAAGCGGATCCATGGGCTCCTGGGGGCCTGTGGGAGGTTTTGAGGGCGTCCCATAGGCGAAAGAGTGGAAACGGCAGTTTTTTGGCGATTTTTCGTGGGTGTTAGCCCACGGATCGCTGGGGGGGCTCTGGGTCCGGAAATTATTTTGGACCGAGCCACTCGGGGGCGTCCCTGACGAGCTGTTAAGCGGATCCATGGGCTCCTGGGGGCCTGTGGGAGGTTTTGAGGGCGTCCCATAGGCGAAAGAGTGGAAACGGCAGTTTTTTGGCGATTTTTCGTGGGTGTTAGCCCACGGATCGCTGGGGGGGCTCTGGGTCCGGAAATTATTTTGGGCCAAGCCGCTCGGGGGCGTCCCTGACGAGCTGTTTAGCGGATCCATGGGCTCCTGGGGGCCTGTGGGAGGTTTTGAGGGCGTCCCATAGGCGAAAGAGTGGAAACGGCAGTTTTTTGGCGATTTTTCGTGGGTGTTAGCCCACGGATCGCTGGGGGGGCTCTGGGTTCGAAAATTATTTTGGGCCGAGCCGCTCAGGGGCGTCCCTGACGAGCTGTTAAGCGGATCCATGGGCTCCTGGGGGCCTGTGGGAGGTTTTGAGGGCGTCCCATAGGCGAAAGAGTGGAAACGGCAGTTTTTTGGCGATTTTTCGTGGGTGTTAGCCCACGGATCGCTGGGGGGGCTCTGGGTCCGGAAATTATTTTGGGCCGAGCCGCTCGGGGGCATCCCTGACGAGCTGTTAAGCGGATACATGGGCTCCTGGGGGCCTGTGGGAGGTTTTGAGGGCGTCCCATAGGCGAAAGAGTGGAAACGGCAGTTTTTTGGCGATTTTTCGTAGGTGTTAGCCCACGGATTGCCGGGGGGGCTCTGGGTCCGGAAATTATTTTGGGCCGAGCCGCTCGGGGGCGTCCCTGACGAGCTGTTAAGCGGATCCATGAGCTCCTGGGGGCCTGTGGGAGGTTTTGAGGGCGTCCCATAGGCGAAAGAGTGGAAACGGCAGTTTTTTGGCGATTTTTCGTGGGTGTTAGCCCACGGATCGCTGGGGGGGCTCTGGGTCCGGAAATTATTTTGGGCCGAGCCACTCGGGGGCGTCCCTGACGAGCTGTTAAGCGGATCCATGGGCTCCTGGGGTCCTGTGGGAGGTTTTGAGGGTGTCCCATAGGCGAAAGAGTGGAAACGGCAGTTTTTTGGCGATTTTTCGTGGGTGTTAGCCCACGGATCGCTGGGGGGGCTCTGGGTCCGAAAATTATTTTGGGCCGAGCCGCTCGGGGGCGTCCCTTACGAGCTGTTAAGCGGATCCATGGGCTCCTGGGGGCCTGTGGGAGGTTTTGAGGGCGTCCCATAGGCGAAAGAGTGGAAACGGCAGTTTTTTGGCGATTTTTCGTGGGTGTTAGCCCACGGATCGCTGGGGGGGCTCTGGGTCCGGAAATTATTTTGGGCCGAGTCGCTCGGGGGCGTCCCTGACGAGCTGTTAAGAGGATCCATGGGCTCCTGGGGGCCTGTGGGAGGTTTTGAGGGCGTCCCATAGGCGAAAGAGTGGAAACGGCAGTTTTTTGGCGATTTTTCGTGGGTGTTAGCCCACGGATCGCTGGGGGGGCTCTGGGTCCGGAAATTATTTTGGGCCGAGCCGCTCGGGGGCGTCCCTGACGAGCTGTTAAGCGGATTCATGGGCTTCTGGGGGCCTGTGGGAGGTTTTGAGGGCGTCCCATAGGCGAAAGAGTGGAAACGGCAGTTTTTTGGCGATTTTTCGTGGGTGTTAGCCCACGGATCGCCGGGGGGGCTCTGGGTCCGGAAATTATTTTGGACTGAGCCGCTCGGGGGCATCCCTGACGAGCTGTTAAGCGGATCCATGGGCTCCTGGGGGCCTGTGGGAGGTTTTGAGGGCGTCCCATAGGCGAAAGAGTGGAAACGACAGTTTTTTGGCGATTTTTCGTGGGTGTTAGCCCACGGATAGCTGGGGGGGCTCTGGGTCCGGAAATTATTTTGGGCCGAGCCGCTCAGGGGCGTCCCTGACGAGCTGTTAAGCGGATCCATGGGCTCCTGGGGGCCTGTGGGAGGTTTTGAGGGCGTCCCATAGGCGAAAGAGTGGAAACGGCAGTTTTTTGGCGATTTTTCGTGGGTGTTAGCCCACGGATCGCTGGGGGGGCTCTGGGTCCGGAAATTATTTTGGGCCGAGCCGCTCGGGGGCGTCCCTGACGAGCTGTTAAGCGGATCCATGGGCTCCTGGGGTCCTGTGGGAGGTTTTGAGGGTGTCCCATAGGCGAAAGAGTGGAAACGGCAGTTTTTTGGCGATTTTTCGTGGGTGTTAGCCCACGGATCGCTGGGGGGCTCTGGGTCCGAAAATTATTTTGGGCCGAGCCACTCGGGGGCGTCCCTTACGAGCTGTTAAGCGGATCCATGGGCTCCTGGGGGCCTGTGGGAGGTTTTGAGGGCGTCCC
This sequence comes from Capsicum rhomboideum, assembly GCA_031232105.1. Taxonomy (NCBI): domain Eukaryota; kingdom Viridiplantae; phylum Streptophyta; class Magnoliopsida; order Solanales; family Solanaceae; genus Capsicum; species Capsicum rhomboideum. The sequence goes on along the minus strand of CP124708.1, from coordinate 112,571,913 downwards.
ATAGGCGAAAGAGTGGAAACGGCAGTTTTTTGGCGATTTTTCGTGGGTGTTAGCCCACGGATCGCTGGGGGGGCTCTGGGTCCGGAAATTATTTTGGGCCGAGTCGCTCGGGGGCGTCCCTGACGAGCTGTTAAGAGGATCCATGGGCTCCTGGGGGCCTGTGGGAGGTTTTGAGGGCGTCCCATAGGCGAAAGAGTGGAAACGGCAGTTTTTTGGCGATTTTTCGTGGGTGTTAGCCCACGGATCGCTGGGGGGGCTCTGGGTCCGGAAATTATTTTGGGCCGAGCCGCTCGGGGGCGTCCCTGACGAGCTGTTAAGCGGATTCATGGGCTTCTGGGGGCCTGTGGGAGGTTTTGAGGACGTCCCATAGGCGAAAGAGTGGAAACGGCAGTTTTTTGGCGATTTTTCGTGGGTGTTAGCCCACGGATCGCCGGGGGGGCTCTGGGTCCGGAAATTATTTTGGACTGAGCCGCTCGGGGGCATCCCTGACGAGCTGTTAAGCGGATCCATGGGCTCCTGGGGGCCTGTGGGAGGTTTTGAGGGCGTCCCATAGGCGAAAGAGTGGAAACGACAGTTTTTTGGCGATTTTTCGTGGGTGTTAGCCCACGGATAGCTGGGGGGGCTCTGGGTCCGGAAATTATTTTGGGCTGAGCCGCTCAGGGGCGTCCCTGACGAGCTGTTAAGCGGATCCATGGGCTCCTGGGGGCCTGTGGGAGGTTTTGAGGGCGTCCCATAGGCGAAAGAGTGGAAACGGCAGTTTTTTGGCGATTTTTCGTGGGTGTTAGCCCACGGATCGCCGGGGGGGCTCTGGGTCCGGAAATTATTTTGGGCCGAGCAGCTCGGGGGCGTCCCTGACGAGCTGTTAAGCGGATCCATGGGCTCCTGGGGGCCTGTGGGAGGTTTTGAGGGCGTCCCATAGGCGAAAGAGTGGAAACGGCAGTTTTTTGGCAATTTTTCGTGGGTGTTAGCCCACGGATCGCTGGGGGGGCTCTGGGTCCGGAAATTATTTTGGGCTGAGCCACTCGGGGGCGTCCCTGACGAGCTATTAAGCGGATCCATGGGCTCCTGGGGGCCTGTGGGAGGTTTTGAGGGCGTCCCATAGGCGAAAGAGTGGAAACGGCAGTTTTTTGGCAATTTTTCGTGGGTGTTAGCCCACGGATCGCTGGGGGGGCTCTGGGTCCGGAAATTATTTTGGTCCGAGCCGCTCGGGGGCGTCTCTGACGAGCTGTTAAGCGGATCCATAGGCTCCTGGGGGCCTGTGGGAGGGTTTGAGGGCGTCCCATAGGCGAAAGAGTGGAAACGGCAGTTTTTTGGCGATTTTTCGTGGGTGTTAGCCCACGGATCGCTGGGGGGGCTCTGGGTCCGGAAATTATTTTGGGCTGAGCCACTCGGGGGCGTCCCTGACGAGCTATTAAGCGGATCCATGGGCTCCTGGGGGCCTGTGGGAGGTTTTGAGGGCGTCCCATAGGCGAAAGAGTGGAAACGGCAGTTTTTTGGCGATTTTTCGTGGGTGTTAGCCCACGGATCGCTGGGGGGGCTCTGGGTCCGGAAATTATTTTGGGCTGAGCCACTCGGGGGCGTCCCTGACGAGCTGTTAAGCGGATCCATGGGCTCCTGGGGGCCTGTGGGAGGTTTTGAGGGCGTCCCATAGGCGAAAGAGTGGAAACGGCAGTTTTTTGGCGATTTTTCGTGGGTGTTAGCCCACGGATCGCTGGGGGGGCTCTGGGTCCGGAAATTATTTTGGGCCGAGCTGCTCGGGGGCGTCCCTGACGAGCTGTTAAGCGGATCCATAGGCTCCTGGGGGCCTGTGGGAGGTTTTGAGGGTGTCCCATAGGCGAAAGAGTGGAAACGACAGTTTTTTGGCGATTTTTCGTGGGTGTTAGCCCACGGATCGCTGGGGGGGCTCTGGATCCAGAAATTATCTTGGGCTGAGCCGCTCGGGGGCATCCCTGACAAGCTGTTAAGCGGATCCATGGGCTCCTGGGGGCCTGTGGGAGGTTTTGAGGGCGTCCCATAGGCGAAAGAGTGGAAACGGCAGTTTTTTGGCGATTTTTCGTGGGTGTTAGCCCACGGATCGCTGGGGGGGCTCTGGGTCCGAAAATTATTTTGGACCGAGCCGCTCGGGGGCGTCCCTGACGAGCTGTTAAGCGGATCCATGGGCTCCTGGGGGCCTGTGGGAGGTTTTGAGGGCGTCCCATAGGCGAAAGAGTGGAAACGGCAGTTTTTTGGCGATTTTTCGTGGGTGTTAGCCCACGGATCGCCGGGGGGGCTCTGGGTCCGAAAATTATTTTGGGCCGAGCCGCTCGGGGGCGTTCCTGACGAGCTGTTAACTGGATCCATGGGCTCCTGGGGGCCTGTGGGAGGTTTTGAGGGCGTCCCATAGGCGAAAGAGTGGAAACGGCAGTTTTTTGGCGATTTTTCGTGGGTGTTAGCCCACGGATCGCTGGGGGGGCTCTGGGTCCGGAAATTATTTTGGGCCGAGCCGCTCGGGGGCGTCCCTGACGAGCTGTTAAGCGGATCCATGGGCTCCTGGGGGCCTGTGGGAGGTTTTGAGGGCGTCCCATAGGCGAAAGAGTGGAAACGGCAGTTTTTTGGCGATTTTTCGTGGGTGTTAGCCCACGGATCGCTGGGGGGGCTCTGGGTCCGGAAATTATTTTGGACTGAGCCGCTCGGGGGCGTCCCTGACGAGCTATTAAGCGGATCCATGGGCTCCTGGGGGCCTGTGGGAGGTTTTGAGGGCGTCCCATAGGCGAAAGAGTGGAAACGGCAGTTTTTTGGCGATTTTTCGTGGGTGTTAGCCCACGGATCGCCGGGGGGGCTCTGGGTCCGGAAATTATTTTGGACTGAGCCGCTCGGGGGCATCCCTGACGAGCTGTTAAGCGGATCCATGGGCTCCTGGGGGCCTGTAGGAGGTTTTGAGGGCGTCCCATAGGCGAAAGAGTGGAAACGACAGTTTTTTGGCGATTTTTCGTGGGTGTTAGCCCACGGATAGCTGGGGGGGCTCTGGGTCCGGAAATTATTTTGGGCCGAGCCGCTCAGGGGCGTCCCTGACGAGCTGTTAAGCGGATCCATGGGCTCCTGGGGGCCTGTGGGAGGTTTTGAGGGCGTCCCATAGGCGAAAGAGTGGAAACGACAGTTTTTTGGCGATTTTTCATGGGTGTTAGCCCACGGATCGTCGGGGGGGCTCTGGGTCCGGAAATTATTTTGGGCCGAGCAGCTCGGGGGCGTCCCTGACGAGCTGTTAAGCGGATCCATGGGCTCCTGGGGGCCTGTGGGAGGTTTTGAGGGCGTCCCATAGGCGAAAGAGTGGAAACGGCAGTTTTTTGGTGATTTTTCGTGGGTGTTAGCCCACGGATCGCTGGGGGGGCTCTGGGTCCGGAAATTATTTTGGGCTGAGCCACTCGGGGGCGTCCCTGACGAGCTATTAAGCGGATCCATGGGCTCCTGGGGGCCTGTGGGAGGTTTTGAGGGCGTCCCATAGGCGAAAGAGTGGAAACGGCAGTTTTTTGGCGATTTTTCGTGGGTGTTAGCCCACGGATCGCTGGGGGGGCTCTGGGTCCGGAAATTATTTTGGGCCGAGCCGCTCGGGGGCGTCTCTGACGAGCTGTTAAGCGGATCCATAGGCTCCTGGGGGCCTGTGGGAGGTTTTGAGGGCGTCCCATAGGCGAAAGAGTGGAAACGGCAGTTTTTTGGCGATTTTTCGTGGGTGTTAGCCCACGGATCGCCGGGGGGGCTCTGGGTCCGGAAATTATTTTGGGCTGAGCCGCTCGGGGGCGTCCCTGACGAGCTTTTAAGCGGATCCATGGGCTCCTGGGGGCCTGTGGGAGGTTTTGAGGGCGTCCCATAGGCGAAAGAGTGGAAACGGCAGTTTTTTGGCGAATTTTCGTGGGTGTTAGCCCACGGATCGCTGGGGGGGCTCTGGGTCCGGAAATTATTTTGGGCCGAGCCGCTCGGGGGCGTCCCTGACGAGCTGTTAAGCGTATCCATGGGCTCCTGGGGGCCTGTGGGAGGTTTTGAGGGCGTCCCATAGGCGAAAGAGTGGAAACGGCAGTTTTTTGGCGATTTTTCGTGGGTGTTAGCCCACGGATCGCCGGGGGGGCTCTGGGTCCGGAAATTATTTTGGGCTGAGCCGCTCGGGGGCGTCCCTGACGAGCTGTTAAGCGGATCCATGGGCTCGTGGGGGCCTGTGGGAGGTTTTGAGGGCGTCCCATAGGCGAAAGAGTGGAAACGACAGTTTTTTGGCGATTTTTCGTGGGTGTTAGCCCACGGATCGCTGGGGGGGCTCTGGGTCCGGAAATTATTTTGGACTGAGCCGCTCGGGGGCGTCACTGACGAGCTATTAAGCGGATCCATGGGATCCTGGGGGCCTGTGGGAGGTTTTGAGGGCGTCCCATAGGCGAAAGAGTGGAAACGGCAGTTTTTTGACGATTTTTCGTGGGTGTTAGCCCACGGATCGCCGGGGGGGCTCTGGGTCCGGAAATTATTTTGGGCCGAGCCGCTCGGGGGCGTCCCTGACGAGCTGTTAAGCGGATCCATAGGCTCCTGGGGCCTGTGGGAGGTTTTGAGGGTGTCCCATAGGCGAAAGAGTGGAAACGACAGTTTTTTGGCGATTTTTCGTGGGTGTTAGCCCACGGATCGCTGGGGGGGCTCTGGGTCCAGAAATTATTTTGGGCCGAGCCGCTCGGGGGCGTCCCTGACGAGCTGTTAAGCGGATCCATGGGCTCCTGGGGGCCTGTGGGAGGTTTTGAGGGCGTCCCATAGGCGAAAGAGTGGAAACGGCAGTTTTTTGGCGATTTTTCGTGGGTGTTAGCCCACGGATCGCTGGGTGGGCTCTGGGTCCGGAAATTATTTTGGACCGAGCCGCTCGGGGGCGTCCCTGACGAGCTGTTAAGCGGATCCATGGGCTCCTGGGGGCCTGTGGGAGGTTTTAAGGGCGTCCCATAGGCGAAAGAGTGGAAACGGCAGTTTTTTGGCGATTTTTCGTGGGTGTTAGCCCACGGATCGCCGGGGGGGCTCTGGGTCCGGAAATTATTTTGGGCCGAGCCGCTCGGGGGCGTCCCTGACGAGCTGTTAAGCGGATCCATGGGCTCCTGGGGGCCTGTGGGAGGTTTTGAGGGCGTCCCATAGGTGAAAGAGTGGAAACGGCAGTTTTTTGGCGATTTTTTGTGGGTGTTAGCCCACGGATCGCTGGGGGGGCTCTGGGTCCGGAAATTATTTTGGGCCGAGCCGCTCGGGGGCATCCCTGACGAGCTGTTAAGCGGATCCATGGGCTCCTGGGGGCCTGTGGGAGGTTTTGAGGGCGTCCCATAGGCGAAAGAGTGGAAACGACAGTTTTTTGGCGATTTTTCGTGGGTGTTAGCCCACGGATCGCATGGGGGGCTCTGGGTCCGAAAATTATTTTGGGCCGAGCCGCTCGGGGGCGTCCCTGACGAGCTGTTAAGCGGATCCATGGGCTCCTGGGGGCCTGTGGGAGGTTTTGAGGGCGTCCCATAGGCGAAAGAGTGGAAACGGCAGTTTTTTGGCGATTTTTCGTGGGTGTTAGCCCACGGATCGCCGGGGGGGCTCTGGGTCCGGAAATTATTTTGGACCGAGCCACTCGGGGGCGTCCCTGACGAGCTGTTAAGCGGATCCATGGGCTCCTGGGGGACTGTGGGAGGTTTTGAGGGCGTCCCATAGGCGAAAGAGTGGAAACGGCAGTCTTTTGGCGATTTTTCGTGGGTGTTAGCCCACGGATCGCCGGGGGGGCTCTGGGTCCGGAAATTATTTTGGGCCGAGCCGCTCGGGGGCGTCCCTGACGAGCTGTTAAGTGGATCCATGGGCTCCTGGGGGCCTGTGGGAGGTTTTGAGGGCGTCCCATAGGCGAAAGAGTGGAAACGGCAGTTTTTTGGCGATTTTTCGTGGGTGTTAGCCCACGGATCGCCGGGGGGGCTCTGGGTCCGAAAATTATTTTGGGCCGAGCAGCTCGGGGGCGTCCCTAACGAGCTGTTAAGCGGATCCATGGGCTCCTGGGGGCCTGTGGGAGGTTTTGAGGGCGTCCCATAGGCGAAAGAGTGTAAACGGCAGTTTTTTGGCGATTTTTCGTGGGTGTTAGCCCACGGATCGCTGGGGGGGCTCTGGGTCCGGAAATTATATTGGGCCGAGCCGCTCGGGGGCATCCCTGACGAGCTGTTAAGCGGATCCATGGGCTCCTGGGGGCCTGTGGGAGGTTTTGAGGGCGTCCCATAGGCGAAAGAGTGGAAACGGCAGTTTTTTGGCGATTTTTCGTGGGTGTTAGCCCACGGATCGCCGGGGGGGCTCTGGGTCCGGAAATTATTTTGGGCCGAGCCACTCGGGGGCGTCCCTGACGAGCTGTTAAGCGGATCCATGGGCTCCTGGGGGCCTGTGGGAGGTTTTGAGGGCGTCCCATAGGCGAAAGAGTGGAAACGACAGTTTTTTGGCGATTTTTCGTGGGTGTTAGCCCACGGATCGCTGGGGGGGCTCTGGGTTCGGAAATTATTTTGGGCCGAGCCGCTCGGGGGCATCCCTGACGAGCTGTTAAGCGGATCCATGGGCTCCTGGGGGCCTGTGGGAGGTTTTGAGGGCGTCCCATAGGCGAAAGAGTGGAAACGGCAGTTTTTTGGCGATTTTTCGTGGGTGTTAGCCCACGGATCGCTGGGGGGGCTCTGGGTCCGGAAATTATTTTGGGCCGAGCCGCTCGGGGGCATCCCTGACGAGCTGTTAAGCGGATCCATTGTCTCCTGGGGGCCTGTGGGAGGTTTTGAGGGCGTCCCATAGGCGAAAGAGTGGAAACGGCAGTTTTTTGGCGATTTTTCGTGGGTGTTAGCCCACGGATCGCCGGGGGGGCTCTGGGTCCGGAAATTATTTTGGGCCGAGCCACTCGGGGGCGTCCCTGACGAGCTGTTAAGCGGATCCATGGGCTCCTGGGGGCCTGTGGGAGGTTTTGAGGGCGTCCCATAGGCGAAAGAGTGGAAACGACAGTTTTTTGGCGATTTTTCGTGGGTGTTAGCCCACGGATCGCTGGGGGGGCTCTGGGTCCGGAAATTATTTTGGGCCGAGCCGCTCGGGGGCATCCCTGACAAGCTGTTAAGCGGATCCATGGGCTCCTGGGGGCCTGTAGGAGGTTTTGAGGGCGTCCCATAGGCGAAAGAGTGGAAACGGCAGTTTTTTGGCGATTTTTCGTGGGTGTTAGCCCACGGATCGCCGGGGGGGCTCTGGGTCCGGAAATTATTTTGGGCCGAGCCACTCGGGGGCGTCCCTGACGAGCTGTTAAGCGGATCCATGGGCTCCTGGGGGCCTGTGGGAGGTTTTGAGGGCGTCCCATAGGCGAAAGAGTGGAAACGGCAGTTTTTTGGCGATTTTTCGTGGGTGTTAGCCCACGGATCGCTGGGGGGGCTCTGGGTCCGGAAATTATTTTGGGCCGAGCCGCTCGGGGGCGTCCCTGACGAGCTGTTAAGTGGATCCATGGGCTCCTGGGGGCCTGTGGGAGGTTTTGAGGGCGTCCCATAGGCGAAAGAGTGGAAACGGCAGTTTTTTGGCGATTTTTCGTGGGTGTTAGCCCACGGATCGCCGGGGGGGCTCTGGGTTCGGAAATTATTTTGGGCCGAGCTACTCGGGGGCGTCCCTGATGAGCTGTTAAGCGGATCCATGGGCTCCTGGGGGCCTGTGGGAGGTTTTGAGGGCGTCCCATAGGCGAAGGAGTGGAAATGGCAGTTTTTTGGCGATTTTTCGTGGGTGTTAGCCCACGGATCGCTAGGGGGGCTCTGGGTCCGGAAATTATTTTGGGCCGAGCCGCACGGGGGCATCCCTGACGAGCTGTTAAGCGGATCCATTGTCTCCTGGGGGACTGTGGGAGGTTTTGAGGGCGTCCCATAGGCGAAAGAGTGGAAACGGCAGTTTTTTGGCGATTTTTCGTGGGTGTTAGCCCACGGATCGCCGGGGGGGCTCTGGGTCCGGAAATTATTTTGGGCCGAGCTGCTCGGGGGCATCCCTGACAAGCTGTTAAGCGGATCCATGGGCTCCTGGGGGCCTGTGGGAGGTTTTGAGGGCGTCCCATAGGCGAAAGAGTGGAAACGGCAGTTTTTTGTCGATTTTTCGTGGGTGTTAGCCCACGGATCGCCGGGGGGGCTCTGGGTCCGGAAATTATATTGGGCCGAGCAGCTCGGGGGCGTCCCTGACGAGCTGTTAAGCGGATCCATGGGCTCCTGGGGGCCTGTGGGAGGTTTTGAGGGCGTCCCATAGGCGAAAGAGTGGAAACGGCAGTTTTTTGGCGATTTTTCGTGGGTGTTAGCCCACGGATCGCTGGGGGGGCTCTGGGTCCGGAAATTATTTTGGGCCGAGCCGCTCGGGGGCATCCCTGACGAGCTGTTAAGCGGATCCATGGGCTCCTGGGGGCCTGTGGGAGGTTTTGAGGGCGTCCCATAGGCGAAAGAGTGGAAACGGCAGTTTTTTGGCGATTTTTCGTGGGTGTTAGCCCACGGATCGCCGGGGGGGCTCTGGGTCCGGAAATTATTTTGGGCCGAGCCACTCGGGGGCGTCCCTGACGAGCTGTTAAGCGGATCCATGGGCTCCTGGGGGCCTGTGGGAGGTTTTGAGGGCGTCCCATAGGCGAAAGAGTGGAAACGACAGTTTTTTGGCGATTTTTCGTGGGTGTTAGCCCACGGATCGCTGGGGGGGCTCTGGGTTCGGAAATTATTTTGGGCCGAGCCGCTCGGGGGCATCCCTGACGAGCTGTTAAGCGGATCCATGGGCTCCTGGGGGCCTGTGGGAGGTTTTGAGGGCGTCCCATAGGCGAAAGAGTGGAAACGGCAGTTTTTTGGCGATTTTTCGTGGGTGTTAGCCCACGGATCGCCGGGGGGGCTCTGGGTCCGGAAATTATTTTGGGCCGAGCCACTCGGGGGCGTCCCTGACGAGCTGTTAAGCGGATCCATGGGCTCCTGGGGGCCTGTGGGAGGTTTTGAGGGCGTCCCATAGGCGAAAGAGTGGAAACGACAGTTTTTTGGCGATTTTTCGTGGGTGTTAGCCCACGGATCGCTGGGGGGGCTCTGGGTCCGGAAATTATTTTGGGCCGAGCCGCTCGGGGGCATCCCTGACAAGCTGTTAAGCGGATCCATGGGCTCCTGGGGGCCTGTAGGAGGTTTTGAGGGCGTCCCATAGGCGAAAGAGTGGAAACGGCAGTTTTTTGGCGATTTTTCGTGGGTGTTAGCCCACGGATCGCCGGGGGGGCTCTGGGTCCGGAAATTATTTTGGGCCGAGCCGCTCGGGGGCGTCCCTGACGAGCTGTTAAGCGGATCCATGGGCTCCTGGGGGCCTGTGGGAGGTTTTGAGGGCGTCCCATAGGCGAAAGAGTGGAAACGGCAGTTTTTTGGCGATTTTTCGTGGGTGTTAGCCCACGGATCGCTGGGGGGGCTCTGGGTCCGGAAATTATTTTGGGCCGAGCCGCTCGGGGGCGTCCCTGACGAGCTGTTAAGTGGATCCATGGGCTCCTGGGGGCCTGTGGGAGGTTTTGAGGGCGTCCCATAGGCGAAAGAGTGGAAACGGCAGTTTTTTGGCGATTTTTCGTGGGTGTTAGCCCACGGATCGCCGGGGGGGCTCTGGGTCCGGAAATTATTTTGGGCCGAGCTACTCGGGGGCGTCCCTGACGAGCTGTTAAGCGGATCCATGGGCTCCTGGGGGCCTGTGGGAGGTTTTGAGGGCGTCCCATAGGCGAAGGAGTGGAAATGGCAGTTTTTTGGCAATTTTTCGTGGGTGTTAGCCCACGGATCGCTAGGGGGGCTCTGGGTCCGGAAATTATTTTGGGCCGAGCCGCACGGGGGCATCCCTGACGAGCTGTTAAGCGGATCCATTGTCTCCTGGGGGCCTGTGGGAGGTTTTGAGGGCGTCCCATAGGCGAAAGAGTGGAAACGGCAGTTTTTTGGCGATTTTTCGTGGGTGTTAGCCCACGGATCGCCGGGGGGGCTCTGGGTCCGGAAATTATTTTGGGCCGAGCCGCTCGGGGGCATCCCTGACAAGCTGTTAAGCGGATCCATGGGCTCCTGGGGGCCTGTGGGAGGTTTTGAGGGCGTCCCATAGGCGAAAGAGTGGAAACGGTAGTTTTTTGGCGATTTTTCGTGGGTGTTAGCCCACGGATCGCCGGGGGGGCTCTGGGTCCGAAAATTATTTTGGGCCGAGCCGCTCGGGGGCGTCCCTGACGAGCTGTTAAGCGGATCCATGGGCTCCTGGGGGCCTGTGGGAGGTTTTGAGGGCGTCCCATAGGCGAAAGAGTGGAAACGGCAGTTTTTTGGCGATTTTTCGTGGGTGTTAGCCCACGGATCGCTGGGGGGGCTCTGGGTACGGAAATTATTTTGGGCCGAGCCACTCGGGGGCGTCCCTGACGAGCTGTTAAGCGGATCCATGGGCTCCTGGGGGCCTGTGGGAGGTTTTGAGGGCGTCCCATAGGCGAAAGAGTGGAAACGGCAGTTTTTTGGCGATTTTTCGTGGGTGTTAGCCCACGGATCGCCGGGGGGGCTCTGGGTCCGGAAATTATTTTGGGCCGAGCCACTCGGGGGCGTCCCTGACGAGCTGTTAAGCGGATCCATGGGCTCCTGGGGGCCTGTGGGAGGTTTTGAGGGCGTCCCATAGGCGAAAGAGTGGAAACGACAGTTTTTTGGCGATTTTTCGTGGGTGTTAGCCCACGGATCGCTGGGGGGGCTCTGGGTTCGGAAATTATTTTGGGCCGAGCCGCTCGGGGGCATCCCTGACGAGCTGTTAAGCGGATCCATGGGCTCCTGGGGGCCTGTGGGAGGTTTTGAGGGCGTCCCATAGGCGAAAGAGTGGAAACGGCAGTTTTTTGGCGATTTTTCGTGGGTGTTAGCCCACGGATCGCTGGGGGGGCTCTGGGTCCGGAAATTATTTTGGGCCGAGCTGCTCGGGGGCATCCCTGACGAGCTGTTAAGCGGATCCATTGTCTCCTGGGGGCCTGTGGGAGGTTTTGAGGGCGTCCCATAGGCGAAAGAGTGGAAAAGGCAGTTTTTTGGCGATTTTTCGTGGGTGTTAGCCCACGGATCGCCGGGGGGGCTCTGGGTCCGGAAATTATTTTGGGCCGAGCCACTCGGGGGCGTCCCTGACGAGCTGTTAAGCGGATCCATGGGCTCCTGGGGGCCTGTGGGAGGTTTTGAGGGCGTCCCATAGGCGAAAGAGTGGAAACGACAGTTTTTTGGCGATTTTTCGTGGGTGTTAGCCCACGGATCGCTGGGGGGGCTCTGGGTCCGGAAATTATTTTGGGCCGAGCCGCTCGGGGGCATCCCTGACAAGCTGTTAAGCGGATCCATGGGCTCCTGGGGGCCTGTAGGAGGTTTTGAGGGCGTCCCATAGGCGAAAGAGTGGAAACGGCAGTTTTTTGGCGATTTTTCGTGGGTGTTAGCCCACGGATCGCCGGGGGGGCTCTGGGTCCGGAAATTATTTTGGGCCGAGCCGCTCGGGGGCGTCCCTGACGAGCTGTTAAGCGGATCCATGGGCTCCTGGGGGCCTGTGGGAGGTTTTGAGGGCGTCCCATAGGCGAAAGAGTGGAAACGGCAGTTTTTTGGCGATTTTTCGTGGGTGTTAGCCCACGGATCGCTGGGGGGGCTCTGGGTCCGGAAATTATTTTGGGCCGAGCCGCTCGGGGGCGTCCCTGACGAGCTGTTAAGTGGATCCATGGGCTCCTGGGGGCCTGTGGGAGGTTTTGAGGGCGTCCCATAGGCGAAAGAGTGGAAACGGCAGTTTTTTGGCGATTTTTCGTGGGTGTTAGCCCACGGATCGCCGGGGGGGCTCTGGGTCCGGAAATTATTTTGGGCCGAGCTACTCGGGGGCGTCCCTGACGAGCTGTTAAGCGGATCCATGGGCTCCTGGGGGCCTGTGGGAGGTTTTGAGGGCGTCCCATAGGCGAAGGAGTGGAAATGGCAGTTTTTTGGCGATTTTTCGTGGGTGTTAGCCCACGGATCGCTAGGGGGGCTCTGGGTCCGGAAATTATTTTGGGCCGAGCCGCACGGGGGCATCCCTGACGAGCTGTTAAGCGGATCCATTGTCTCCTGGGGGCCTGTGGGAGGTTTTGAGGGCGTCCCATAGGCGAAAGAGTGGAAACGGCAGTTTTTTGGCGATTTTTCGTGGGTGTTAGCCCACGGATCGCCGGGGGGGCTCTGGGTCCGGAAATTATTTTGGGCCGAGCCGCTCGGGGGCATCCCTGACAAGCTGTTAAGCGGATCCATGGGCTCCTGGGGGCCTGTGGGAGGTTTTGAGGGCGTCCCATAGGCGAAAGAGTGGAAACGGCAGTTTTTTGGCGATTTTTCGTGGGTGTTAGCCCACGGATCGCCGGGGGGGCTCTGGGTCCGAAAATTATTTTGGGCCGAGCCGCTCGGGGGCGTCCCTGACGAGCTGTTAAGCGGATCCATGGGCTCCTGGGGGCCTGTGGGAGGTTTTGAGGGCGTCCCATAGGCGAAAGAGTGGAAACGGCAGTTTTTTGGCGATTTTTCGTGGGTGTTAGCCCACGGATCGCTGGGGGGGCTCTGGGTACGGAAATTATTTTGGGCCGAGCCACTCGGGGGCTTCCCTGACGAGATGTTAAGCGGATCCATGGGCTCCTGGGGGCCTGTGGGAGGTTTTGAGGGCGTCCCATAGGCGAAAGAGTGGAAACGGCAGTTTTTTGGCGATTTTTCGTGGGTGTTAGCCCACGGATCGCTGGGGGGGCTCTGGGTCCGAAAATTATTTTGGGCTGAGCCACTCGGGGGCGTCTCTGACGAGCTGTTAAGCGGATCCATGGGCTCCTGGGGGCCTGTGGGAGGTTTTGAGGGCGTCCCATAGGCGAAAGAGTGGAAACGGCAGTTTTTTGGCGATTTTTCGTGGGTGTTAGCCCACGGATCGCTGGGGGGGCTCTGGGTCCGGAAATTATTTTGGGCCGAGCCGCTCTGGGGCGTCCCTGACGAGCTGTTAAGCGGATCCATGGGCTCCTGGGGGCCTGTGGGAGGTTTTTAGGGCGTCCCATAGGCGAAAGAGTGGAAACGGCAGTTTTTTGGCGATTTTTCGTGGGTGTTAGCCCACGGATCGCTGGGGGGGCTCTGGGTCCGGAAATTATTTTGGGCCGAGCCGCTCGGGGGCGTCCCTGACGAGCTGTTAAGCGGATCCATGGGCTCCTGGGGGCCTGTGGGAGGTTTTGAGGGCGTCCCATAGGCGAAAGAGTGGAAACGGCAGTTTTTTGGCGATTTTTCGTGGGTGTTAGCCCACGGATCGCTGGGGGGGCTCTGGGTACGGAAATTATTTTGGGCCGAGCCACTCGGGGGCGTCCCTGACGAGCTGTTAAGCGGATCCATGGGCTCCTGGGGGCCTGTGGGAGGTTTTGAGGGCGTCCCATAGGCGAAAGAGTGGAAACGGCAGTTTTTTGGCGATTTTTCGTGGGTGTTAGCCCACGGATCGCTGGGGGGGCTCTGGGTCCGAAAATTATTTTGGGCTGAGCCGCTCGGGGGCGTCCCTGACGAGCTGTTAAGCGGATCCATGGGCTCCTGGGGGCCTGTGGGAGGTTTTGAGGGCGTCCCATAGGCAAAAGAGTGGAAACGGCAGTTTTTTGGCGATTTTTCGTGGGTGTTAGCCCACGGATCGCTGGGGGGGCTCTGGGTCCGGAAATTATTTTGGGCCGAGCCGCTCGGGGGTGTCCCTGACGAGCTGTTAAGCGGATCCATGGGCTCCTGGGGGCCTGTGGGAGGTTTTGAGGGCGTCCCATAGGCGAAAGAGTGGAAACGGCAGTTTTTTGGCGATTTTTCGTGGGTGTTAGCCCACGGATCGCTGGGGGGGCTCTGGGTCCGAAAATTATTTTGGGCTGAGCCGCTCGGGGGCGTCCCTGACGAGCTGTTAAGCGGATCCATGGGCTCCTGGGGGCCTGTGGGAGGTTTTGAGGGCGTCCCATAGGCAAAAGAGTGGAAACGGCAGTTTTTTGGCGATTTTTCGTGGGTGTTAGCCCACGGATCGCTGGGGGGGCTCCGGGTCCGGAAATTATTTTGGGCCGAGCCACTCGGGGGCGTCCCTGACGAGCTGTTAAGCGGATCCATGGGCTCCTGGGGGCCTGTGGGAGGTTTTGAGGGCGTCCCATAGGCGAAAGAGTGGAAACGGCAGTTTTTTGGCGATTTTTCGTGGGTGTTAGCCCACGGATCGCTGGGGGGGCTCTGGGTCTGGAAATTATTTTGGGCCGAGCCGCTCGGGGGCGTCCCTGACGAGCTGTTAAGCGGTTCCATGGGCTCCTGGGGGCCTGTGGGAGGTTTTGAGGGCATCCCATAGGCGAAAGAGTGGAAACGGCAGTTTTTTGGCGATTTTTCGTGGGTGTTAGCCCACGGATCGCCGGGGGGGCTCTGGGTCCGAAAATTATTTTGGGCCGAGCCGCTCGGAGGCGTCCCTGACGAGCTGTTAAGCGGATCCATGGGCTCCTGGGGGCCTGTGGGAGGTTTTGAGGGCGTCCCATAGGCGAAGGAGTGGAAATGGCAGTTTTTTGGCGATTTTTCGTGGGTGTTAGCCCACGGATCGCTAGGGGGGCTCTGGGTCCGGAAATTATTTTGGGCCGAGCCGCACGGGGGCATCCCTGACGAGCTGTTAAGCGGATCCATTGTCTCCTGGGGGCCTGTGGGAGGTTTTGAGGGCGTCCCATAGGCGAAAGAGTGGAAACGGCAGTTTTTTGGCGATTTTTCGTGGGTGTTAGCCCACGGATCGCCGGGGGGGCTCTGGGTCCGAAAATTATTTTGGGCCGAGCCGCTCGGGGGCATCCCTGACAAGCTGTTAAGCGGATCCATGGGCTCCTGGGGGCCTGTGGGAGGTTTTGAGGGCGTCCCATAGGCGAAAGAGTGGAAACGGCAGTTTTTTGGCGATTTTTCGTGGGTGTTAGCCCACGGATCGCCGGGGGGGCTCTGGGTCCGAAAATTATTTTGGGCCGAGCCGCTCGGGGGCGTCCCTGACGAGCTGTTAAGCGGATCCATGGGCTCCTGGGGGCCTGTGGGAGGTTTTGAGGGCGTCCCATAGGCGAAAGAGTGGAAACGACAGTTTTTTGGCGATTTTTCGTGGGTGTTAGCCCACGGATCGCTGGGGGGGCTCTGGGTACGGAAATTATTTTGGGCCGAGCCACTCGGGGGCGTCCCTGACGAGCTGTTAAGCGGATCCATGGGCTCCTGGGGGCCTGTGGGAGGTTTTGAGGGCGTCCCATAGGCGAAAGAGTGGAAACGGCAGTTTTTTGGCGATTTTTCGTGGGTGTTAGCCCACGGATCGCTGGGGGGGCTCTGGGTCCGAAAATTATTTTGGGCTGAGCCGCTCGGGGGCGTCCCTGACGAGCTGTTAAGCGGATCCATGGGCTCCTGGGGGCCTGTGGGAGGTTTTGAGGGCGTCCCATAGGCAAAAGAGTGGAAACGGCAGTTTTTTGGCGATTTTTCGTGGGTGTTAGCCCACGGATCGCTGGGGGGGCTCCGGGTCCGGAAATTATTTTGGGCCGAGCCACTCGGGGGCGTCCCTGACGAGCTGTTAAGCGGATCCATGGGCTCCTGGGGGCCTGTGGGAGGTTTTGAGGGCGTCCCATAGGCGAAAGAGTGGAAACGGCAGTTTTTTGGCGATTTTTCGTGGGTGTCAGCCCACGGATCGCTGGGGGGGCTCTGGGTCCGGAAATTATTTTGGGCCGAGCCGCTCGGGGGCGTCCCTGACGAGCTGTTAAGCGGATCCATGGGCTCCTGGGGGCCTGTGGGAGGTTTTGAGGGCATCCCATAGGCGAAAGAGTGGAAACGGCAGTTTTTTGGCAATTTTTCGTGGGTGTTAGCCCACGGATCGCCGGGGGGGCTCTGGGTCCGAAAATTATTTTGGGCCGAGCCGCTCGGGGGCGTCCCTGACGAGCTGTTAAGCGGATCCATGGGCTCCTGGGGGCCTGTGGGAGGTTTTGAGGGCGTCCCATAGGCGAAAGAGTGGAAACGGCAGTTTTTTGGCGATTTTTCGTGGGTGTTAGCCCACGGATCGCTGGGGGGGCTCTGGGTCCGGAAATTATTTTGGGCCGAGCCGCTCGGGGGCGTCCCTGATGAGCTGTTAAGCGGATCCATGGGCTCCTGGGGGCCTGTGGGAGGTTTTGAGGGCGTTCCATAGGCGAAAGAGTGGAAACGGCAGTTTTTTGGCGATTTTTCGTGGGTGTTAGCCCACGGATCGCCGGGGGGGCTCTGGGTCCGGAAATTATTTTGGGCCGAGCCGCTCGGGGGCATCCCTGACGAGCTGTTAAGCGGATCCATGGGCTCCTGGGGGCCTGTGGGAGGTTTTGAGGGCGTCCCATAGGCGAAAGAGTGGAAACGGCAGTTTTTTGGCGATTTTTTCGTGGGTGTTAGCCCACGGATCGCTGGGGGGGCTCTGGGTCCGGAAATTATTTTGGGCCGAGTCACTCGGGAGCGTCCCTGACGAGCTGTTAAGCGGATCCATGGGCTCCTGGGGGCCTGTGGGAGGTTTTGAGGGCGTCCCATAGGCGAAAGAGTGGAAACGGCAGTTTTTTGGCGATTTTTCGTGGGTGTTAGCCCACGGATCGCTGGGGGGGCTCTGGGTCCGGAAATTATTTTGGACCGAGCCGCTCGGGGGCGTCCCTGACGAGCTGTTAAGCGGATCCATGGGCTCCTGGGGGCCTGTGGGAGGTTTTGAGGGCGTCCCATAGGCGAAAGAGTGGAAACGGCAGTTTTTTGGCGATTTTTCGTGGGTGTTAGCCCACGGATCGCCGGGGGGGCTCTGGGTCCGGAAATTATTTTGGGCCGAGCCGCTCGGGGGCGTCCCTGACGAGCTGTTAAGCGGATCCATGGGCTCCTGGGGGCCTGTGGGAGGTTTTGAGGGCGTCCCATAGGCGAAAGAGTGGAAACGGCAGTTTTTTGGCGATTTTTCGTGGGTGTTAGCCCACGGATCGCTGGGGGGGCTCTGGGTCCGGAAATTATTTTGGGCCGAGCCGCTCGGGGGCGTCCCTGACGAGCTGTTAAGCGTATCCATGGGCTCCTGGGGGCCTGTGGGAGGTTTTGAGGCCGTCCCATAGGCGAAAGAGTGGAAACGGCAGTTTTTTGGCGATTTTTCGTGGGTGTTAGCCCACGGATCGCTGGGGGGGCTCTGGGTCCGGAAATTATTTTGGCCCGAGCCACTCGGGGGCATCCCTGACGAGCTGTTAAGCGGATCCATGGGCTCCTGGGGGCCTGTGGGAGTTTTTGAGGGCGTCCCATAGGCGAAAGAGTGGAAACGGCAGTTTTTTGGCGATTTTTCGTGGGTGTTAGCCCACGGATCGCCGGGGGGGCTCTGGGTCCAAAAATTATTTTGGGCCGAGCCGCTCGGGGGCGTCCCTGACGAGCTGTTAAGCGGATCCATGGGCTCCTGGGGGCCTGTGGGAGGTTTTGAGGGCGTCCCATAGGCGAAAGAGTGGAAACGGCAGTTTTTTGGCGATTTTTCGTGGGTGTTAGCCCACGGATCGCTGGGGGGGCTCTGGGTCCGGAAATTATTTTGGGCCGAGCCGCTCGGGGGTGTCCCTGACGAGCTGTTAAGCGGATCCATGGGCTCCTGGGGGCCTGTGGGAGGTTTTGAGGGCGTCCCATAGGCGAAAGAGTGGAAACGGCAGTTTTTTGGCGATTTTTCGTGGGTGTTAGCCCACGGATCGCCGGGGGGGCTCTGGGTTCGGAAATTATTTTGGGCCGAGCCGCTCGGAGGCGTCCCTGACGAGCTGTTAAGCGGATCCATGGGCTCCTGGGGGCCTGTGGGAGGTTTTGAGGGCGTCCCATAGGCGAAAGAGTGGAAACGGCAGTTTTTTGGCGATTTTTCGTGGGTGTTAGCCCACGGATCGCTGGGGGGGCTCTGGGTCCGGAAATTATTTTGGGTCGAGCCACTCAGGGGCGTCCCTGACGAGCTGTTAAGCGGATCCATGGGCTCCTGGGGGCCTGTGGGAGGTTTTGAGGGCGTCCCATAGGCGAAAGAGTGGAAACGGCTGTTTTTTGGCGATTTTTCGTGGGAGTTAGCCCACGGATCGCTAGGGGGGCTCTGGGTCCGGAAATTATTTTGGGCCGAGCCGCTCGGGGGCGTCCCTGACGAGCTGTTAAGCGGATCCATGGGCTACTGGGGGCCTGTGGGAGGTTTTGAGGGCGTCCCATAGGCGAAAGAGTGGAAACGGCAGTTTTTTGGCGATTTTTCGTGGGTGTTAGCCCACGGATCGCCGGGGGGGCTCTGGGTCTGGAAATTATTTTGGGCCGAGCCACTCGGGGGCGTCCCTGACGAGCTGTTAAGCAGATCCATGGGCTCCTGGGGGCCTGTGGGAGGTTTTGAGGGCATCCCATAGGCGAAAGAGTGGAAACGGCAGTTTTTTGGCGATTTTTTCGTGGGTGTTAGCCCACGGATCGCTGGGGGGGCTCTGGGTCCGGAAATTATTTTGGGCCGAGTCACTCGGGGGCGTCCCTGATGAGCTGTTAAGCGGATCCATGGGCTCCTGGGGGCCTGTGGGAGGTTTTGAGGGCGTCCCATAGGCGAAAGAGTGGAAACGGCAGTTTTTTGGCGATTTTTCGTGGGTGTTAGCCCACGGATCGCTGGGGGGGCTCTGGGTCCGGAAATTATTTTGGACCGAGCCGCTCGGGGGCGTCCCTGACGAGCTGTTAAGCGGATCCATGGGCTCCTGGGGGCCTGTGGGAGGTTTTGAGGGCGTCCCATAGGCGAAAGAGTGGAAACGGCAGTTTTTTGGCGATTTTTCGTGGGTGTTAGCCCACGGATCGCCGGGGGGGCTCTGGGTCCGGAAATTATTTTGGGCCGAGCCGCTCGGGGGCGTCCCTGACGAGCTGTTAAGCGGATCCATGGGCTCCTGGGGGCCTGTGGGAGGTTTTGAGGGCGTCCCATAGGCGAAAGAGTGGAAACGGCAGTTTTTTGGCGATTTTTCGTGGGTGTTAGCCCACGGATCGCTGGGGGGGCTCTGGGTCCGGAAATTATTTTGGACCGAGCCGCTCGGGGGCGTCCCTGACGAGCTGTTAAGCGGATCCATGGGCTCCTGGGGGCCTGTGGGAGGTTTTGAGGGCGTCCCATAGGCGAAAGAGTGGAAACGGCAGTTTTTTGGCGATTTTTCGTGGGTGTTAGCCCACGGATCGCCGGGGGGGCTCTGGGTCCGGAAATTATTTTGGGCCGAGCCGCTCGGGGGCGTCCCTGACGAGCTGTTAAGCGGATCCATGGGCTCCTGGGGGCCTGTGGGAGGTTTTGAGGGCGTCCCATAGGCGAAAGAGTGGAAACGGCAGTTTTTTGGCGATTTTTCGTGGGTGTTAGCCCACGGATCGCTGGGGGGGCTCTGGGTCCGGAAATTATTTTGGGCCGAGCCACTCGGGGGCTTCCCTGACGAGCTGTTAAGCGGATCCATGGGCTCATGGGTGCCTGTGGGAGGTTTTGAGGGCGTCCCATAGGCGAAAGAGTGGAAACGGCAGTTTTTTGGCGATTTTTCGTGGGTGTTAGCCCACGGATCGCTGGGGGGGCTCTGGGTCCGAAAATTATTTTGGGCCAAGCCTCTCGGGGGAGTCCCTGACAAGCTGTTAAGCGGATCCATGGGCTCCTGGGGGCCTGTGGGAGGTTTTGAGGGCGTCCCATAGGCGAAAGAGTGGAAACGGCAGTTTTTTGGCGATTTTTCGTGGGTGTTAGCCCACGGATCGCTGGGGGGGCTCTGGGTCCGGAAATTATTTTGGGCCGAGCCGCTCGGGGGCATCCCTGATGAGCTGTTAAGCGGATCCATGGGCTCCTGGGGGCCTGTGGGAGGTTTTGAGGGCGTCCCATAGGCGAAAGAGTGGAAACGGCAGTTTTTTGGCGATTTTTCGTGGGTGTTAGCCCACGGATCGCTGGGGGGGCTCTGGGTCCGGAAATTATTTTGGACCGAGCCGCTCGGGGGCGTCCCTGACGAGCTGTTAAGCGGATCCATGGGCTCCTGGGGGCCTGTGGGAGGTTTTGAGGGCGTCCCATAGGCGAAAGAGTGGAAACGGCAGTTTTTTGGCGATTTTTCGTGGGTGTTAGCCCACGGATCGCCGGGGGGGCTCTGGGTCCGGAAATTATATTGGGCCGAGCCGCTCGGGGGCGTCCCTGACGAGCTGTTAAGCGGATCCATGGGCTCATGGGTGCCTGTGGGAGGTTTTGAGGGCGTCCCATAGGCGAAAGAGTGGAAACGACAGTTTTTTGGCGATTTTTCGTGGGTGTTAGCCCACGGATCGCTGGGGGGGCTCTGGGTCCGGAAATTATTTTGGACCGAGCCACTCGGGGGCGTCCCTGACGAGCTGTTAAGCGGATCCATGGGCTCCTGGGGGCCTGTGGGAGGTTTTGAGGGCGTCCCATAGGCGAAAGAGTGGAAACGGCAGTTTTTTGGCGATTTTTCGTGGGTGTTAACCCACGGATCGCTGGGGGGGCTCTGGGTCCGAAAATTATTTTAGACCGAGCCGCTCGGGGGCGTCCCTGACGAGCTGTTAAGCGGATCCATGGGCTCCTGGGGGCCTGTGGGAGGTTTTGAGGGCGTCCCATAGGCGAAAGAGTGGAAACGGCAGTTTTTTGGCGATTTTTCGTGGGTGTTAGCCCACGGATCGCCGGGGGGGCTCTGGGTCCGGAAATTATATTGGGCCGAGCCGCTCGGGGGCGTCCCTGACGAGCTGTTAAGCGGATCCATGGGCTCATGGGTGCCTGTGGGAGGTTTTGAGGGCGTCCCATAGGCGAAAGAGTGGAAACGGCAGTTTTTTGGCGATTTTTCGTGGGTGTTAGCCCACGGATCGCCGGGGGGGCTCTGGGTTCGGAAATTATTTTGGACCGAGCCGCTCGGGGGCGTCCCTGACGAGCTGTTAAGCGGATCCATGGGCTCCTGGGGGCCTGTGGGAGGTTTTGAGGGCGTCCCATAGGCGAAAGAGTGGAAACGGCAGTTTTTTGGCGATTTTTCGTGGGTGTTAGCCCACGGATCGCCGGGGGGGCTCTGGGTCCGGAAATTATATTGGGCCGAGCCGCTCGGGGACGTCCCTGACGAGCTGTTAAGCGGATCCATGGGCTCATGGGTGCCTGTGGGAGGTTTTGAGGGCGTCCCATAGACGAAAGAGTGGAAACGGCAGTTTTTTGGCGATTTTTCGTGGGTGTTAGCCCACGGATCGCTGGGGGGGCTCTGGGTCCAGAAATTATTTTGGGCCGAGCCGCTCGGGGGCGTCCCTGACGAGCTGTTAAGCGGATCCATGGGCTCCTGGGGGCCTGTGGGAGGTTTTGAGGGCGTCCCATAGGCGAAAGAGTGGAAACGGCAGTTTTTTGGCGATTTTTCGTGGGTGTTAGCCCACGGATCGCTGGGGGGGCTCTGGGTCCGGAAATTATTTTGGGCCGAGCCGCTCGGGGGCGTCCCTGACGAGCTGTTAAGCGGATCCATAGGCTCCTGGGGGCCTGTGGGAGGTTTTGAGGGCGTCCCATAGGCGAAAGAGTGGAAACGGCAGTTTTTTGGCGATTTTTCGTGGGTGTTAGCCCACGGATCGCCGGGGGGGCTCTGGGTTCGGAAATTATTTTGGGCCGAGCCGCTCGGGGGCGTCCCTGACGAGCTGTTAAGTGGATCTATGGGTTCCTGGGGGCCTGTGGGAGGTTTTGAGGGCGTCCCATAGGCGAAAGAGTGGAAACGGCAGTTTTTTGGCGATTTTTCGTGGGTGTTAGCCCACGGATCGCTGGGGGGGCTCTGGGTCCGGAAATTATTTTGGGCCGAGCCGCTCGGGGGCTTCCCTGACGAGCTGTTAAGCGGATCCATGGGCTCATGGGTGCCTGTGGGAGGTTTTGAGGGCGTCCCATAGGCGAAAGAGTGGAAACGGCAGTTTTTTGGCGATTTTTCGTGGGTGTTAGCCCACGGATCGCTGGGGGGGCTCTGGGTCCGAAAATTATTTTGGGCCGAGCCGCTCGGGGGAGTCCCTGACGAGCTGTTAAGCGGATCCATGGGCTCCTGGGGGCCTGTGGGAGGTTTTGAGGGCGTCCCATAGGCGAAAGAGTGGAAACGGCAGTTTTTTGGCGATTTTTCGTGGGTGTTAGCCCACGGATCGCTGGGGGGGCTCTTGGTCCGGAAATTATTTTGGGCCGAGCCGCTCGGGGGCATCCCTGACGAGCTGTTAAGCGGATCCATGGGCTCCTGGGGGCCTGTGGGAGGTTTTGAGGGCGTCCCATAGGCGAAAGAGTGGAAACGGCAGTTTTTTGGCGATTTTTCGTGGGTGTTAGCCCACGGATCGCTGGGGGGGCTCTGGGTCCGGAAATTATTTTGGACCGAGCCGCTCGGGGGCGTCCCTGACGAGCTGTTAAGCGGATCCATGGGCTCCTGGGGGCCTGTGGGAGGTTTTGAGGGCATCCCATAGGCGAAAGAGTGGAAACGGCAGTTTTTTGGCGATTTTTCGTGGGTGTTAGCCCACGGATCGCCGGGGGGGCTCTGGGTCCGGAAATTATTTTGGGCCGAGCCGCTCGGGGGCGTCCCTGACGAGCTGTTAAGCGGATCCATGGGCTCCTGGGGGCCTGTGGGAGGTTTTGAGGGCGTCCCATAGGCGAAAGAGTGGAAACGGCAGTTTTTTGGCGATTTTTCGTGGGTGTTAGCCCACGGATCGCTGGGGGGGCTCTGGGTCCGGAAATTATTTTGGGCCGAGCCACTCGGGGGCTTCCCTGACGAGCTGTTAAGCGGATCCATGGGCTCATGGGTGCCTGTGGGAGGTTTTGAGGGCGTCCCATAGGCGAAAGAGTGGAAACGGCAGTTTTTTGGCGATTTTTCGTGGGTGTTAGCCCACGGATCGCTGGGGGGGCTCTGGGTCCGAAAATTATTTTGGGCCAAGCCTCTCGGGGGAGTCCCTGACAAGCTGTTAAGCGGATCCATGGGCTCCTGGGGGCCTGTGGGAGGTTTTGAGGGCGTCCCATAGGCGAAAGAGTGGAAACGGCAGTTTTTTGGCGATTTTTCGTGGGTGTTAGCCCACGGATCGCTGGGGGGGCTCTGGGTCCGGAAATTATTTTGGGCCGAGCCGCTCGGGGGCATCCCTGATTAGCTG
Organism: Capsicum rhomboideum; assembly: GCA_031232105.1. Lineage (NCBI taxonomy): Eukaryota > Viridiplantae > Streptophyta > Magnoliopsida > Solanales > Solanaceae > Capsicum > Capsicum rhomboideum. Next base: position 112,548,907 of record CP124708.1, on the reverse strand, counting down.
TTAAGCGGATCCATGGGCTCCTGGGGGCCTGTGGGAGGTTTTGAGGGCGTCCCATAGGCGAAAGAGTGGAAACGGCAGTTTTTTGGCGATTTTTCGTGGGTGTTAGCCCACGGATCGCTGGGGGGGCTCTGGGTCCGGAAATTATTTTGGACCGAGCCGCTCGGGGGCGTCCCTGACGAGCTGTTAAGCGGATCCATGGGCTCCTGGGGGCCTGTGGGAGGTTTTGAGGGCGTCCCATAGGCGAAAGAGTGGAAACGGCAGTTTTTTGGCGATTTTTCGTGGGTGTTAGCCCACGGATCGCCGGGGGGGCGCTGGGTCCGGAAATTATATTGGGCCGAGCCGCTCGGGGGCGTCCCTGACGAGCTGTTAAGCGGATCCATGGGCTCATGGGTGCCTGTGGGAGGTTTTGAGGGCGTCCCATAGGCGAAAGAGTGGAAACGGCAGTTTTTTGGCGATTTTTCGTGGGTGTTAGCCCACGGATCGCTGGGGGGGCTCTGGGTCCGGAAATTATTTTGGACCGAGCCACTCGGGGGCGTCCCTGACGAGCTGTTAAGCGGATCCATGGGCTCCTGGGGGCCTGTGGGAGGTTTTGAGGGCGTCCCATAGGCGAAAGAGTGGAAACGGCAGTTTTTTGGCGATTTTTCGTGGGTGTTAACCCACGGATCGCTGGGGGGGCTCTGGGTCCGGAAATTATTTTGGACCGAGCCGCTCGGGGGCGTCCCTGACGAGCTGTTAAGCGGATCCATGGGCTCCTGGGGGCCTGTGGGAGGTTTTGAGGGCGTCCCATAGGCGAAAGAGTGGAAACGGCAGTTTTTTGGCGATTTTTCGTGGGTGTTAGCCCACGGATCGCCGGGGGGGCTCTGGGTCCGGAAATTATATTGGGCCGAGCCGCTCGGGGGCGTCCCTGACGAGCTGTTAAGCGGATCCATGGGCTCATGGGTGCCTGTGGGAGGTTTTGAGGGCGTCCCATAGGCGAAAGAGTGGAAACGGCAGTTTTTTGGCGATTTTTCGTGGGTGTTAGCCCACGGATCGCCGGGGGGGCTCTGGGTCCGGAAATTATTTTGGACCGAGCCGCTCGGGGGCGTCCCTGACGAGCTGTTAAGCGGATCCATGGGCTCCTGGGGGCCTGTGGGAGGTTTTGAGGGCGTCCCATAGGCGAAAGAGTGGAAACGGCAGTTTTTTGGCGATTTTTCGTGGGTGTTAGCCCACGGATCGCCGGGGGGGCTCTGGGTCCGGAAATTATATTGGGCCGAGCCGCTCGGGGACGTCCCTGACGAGCTGTTAAGCGGATCCATGGGCTCATGGGTGCCTGTGGGAGGTTTTGAGGGCGTCCCATAGGCGAAAGAGTGGAAACGGCAGTTTTTTGGCGATTTTTCGTGGGTGTTAGCCCACGGATCGCCGGGGGGGCTCTGGGTCCGGAAATTATATTGGGCCGAGCCGCTCGGGGGCGTCCCTGACGAGCTGTTAAGCGGATCCATGGGCTCATGGGTGCCTGTGGGAGGTTTTGAGGGCGTCCCATAGGCGAAAGAGTGGAAACGGCAGTTTTTTGGCGATTTTTCGTGGGTGTTAGCCCACGGATCGCCGGGGGGGCTCTGGGTCCGGAAATTATTTTGGACCGAGCCGCTCGGGGGCGTCCCTGACGAGCTGTTAAGCGGATCCATGGGCTCCTGGGGGCCTGTGGGAGGTTTTGAGGGCGTCCCATAGGCGAAAGAGTGGAAACGGCAGTTTTTTGGCGATTTTTCGTGGGTGTTAGCCCACGGATCGCCGGGGGGGCTCTGGGTCCGGAAATTATATTGGGCCGAGCCGCTCGGGGACGTCCCTGACGAGCTGTTAAGTGGATCCATGGGCTCATGGGTGCCTGTGGGAGGTTTTGAGGGCGTCCCATAGACGAAAGAGTGGAAACGGCAGTTTTTTGGCGATTTTTCGTGGGTGTTAGCCCACGGATCGCTGGGGGGGCTCTGGGTCCAGAAATTATTTTGGGCCGAGCCGCTCGGGGGCGTCCCTGACGAGCTCTTAAGCGGATCCATGGGCTCCTGGGGGCCTGTGGGAGGTTTTGAGGGCGTCCCATAGGCGAAAGAGTGGAAACGGCAGTTTTTTGGCGATTTTTCGTGGGTGTTAGCCCACGGATCGCTGGGGGGGCTCTGGGTCCGGAAATTATTTTGGGCCGAGCCGCTCGGGGGCGTCCCTGACGAGCTGTTAAGCGGATCCATAGGCTCCTGGGGGCCTGTGGGAGGTTTTGAGGGCGTCCCATAGGCGAAAGAGTGGAAACGGCAGTTTTTTGGCGATTTTTCGTGGGTGTTAGCCCACGGATCGCCGGGGGGGCTCTGGGTTCGGAAATTATTTTGGGCCGAGCCGCTCGGGGGCGTCCCTGACGAGCTGTTAAGCGGATCCATGGGCTCCTGGGGGCCTGTGGGAGGTTTTGAGGGCGTCCCATAGGCGAAAGAGTGGAAACGGCAGTTTTTTGGCGATTTTTCGTGGGTGTTAGCCCACGGATCGCTGGGGGGGCTCTGGGTCCGGAAATTATTTTGGGCCGAGCCGCTCGGGGGCATCCCTGACGAGCTGTTAAGCGGATCCATGGGCTCCTGGGGGCCTGTGGGAGGTTTTGAGGGCGTCCCATAGGCGAAAGAGTGGAAACGGCAGTTTTTTGGCGATTTTTCGTGGGTGTTAGCCCACGGATCGCTGGGGGGGCTCTGGGTCCGGAAATTATTTTGGACCGAGCCGCTCGGGGGCGTCCCTGACGAGCTGTTAAGCGGATCCATGGGCTCCTGGGGGCCTGTGGGAGGTTTTGAGGGCGTCCCATAGGCGAAAGAGTGGAAACGGCAGTTTTTTGGCGATTTTTCGTGGGTGTTAGCCCACGGATCGCCGGGGGGGCTCTGGGTCCGGAAATTATATTGGGCCGAGCCGCTCGGGGGCGTCCTTGACGAGCTGTTAAGCGGATCCATGGGCTCATGGGTGCCTGTGGAAGGTTTTGAGGGCGTCCCATAGACGAAAGAGTTGAAACGGCAGTTTTTTGGCGATTTTTCGTGGGTGTTAGCCCACGGATCGCTGGGGGGGCTCTGGGTCCAGAAATTATTTTGGGCCGAGCCGCTCGGGGGCGTCCCTGACGAGCTGTTAAGCGGATCCATGGGCTCCTGGGGGCCTGTGGGAGGTTTTGAGGGCGTCCCATAGGCGAAAGAGTGGAAACGGCAGTTTTTTGGCGATTTTTCGTGGGTGTTAGCCCACGGATCGCTGGGGGGGCTCTGGGTCCGGAAATTATTTTGGGCCGAGCCGCTCGGGGGCGTCCCTGACGAGCTGTTAAGCGGATCCATAGGCTCCTGGGGGCCTGTGGGAGGTTTTGAGGGCGTCCCATAGGCGAAAGAGTGGAAACGGCAGTTTTTTGGCGATTTTTCGTGGGTGTTAGCCCACGGATCACCGGGGGGGCTCTGGGTTCGGAAATTATTTTGGGCCGAGCCGCTCGGGGGCGTCCCTGACGAGCTGTTAAGTGGATCCATGGGCTCCTGGGGGCCTGTGGGAGGTTTTGAGGGCGTCCCATAGGCGAAAGAGTGGAAACGGCAGTTTTTTGGCGATTTTTCGTGGGTGTTAGCCCACGGATCGCTGGGGGGGCTCTGGGTCCGGAAATTATTTTGGGCCGAGCCGCTCGGGGGCTTCCCTGACGAGCTGTTAAGCGGATCCATGGGCTCATGGGTGCCTGTGGGAGGTTTTGAGGGCGTCCCATAGGCGAAAGAGTGGAAACGGCAGTTTTTTGGCGATTTTTCGTGGGTGTTAGCCCACGGATCGCTGGGGGGGCTCTGGGTCCGAAAATTATTTTGGGCCGAGCCGCTCGGGGGAGTCCCTGACGAGCTGTTAAGCGGATCCATGGGCTCCTGGGGGCCTGTGGGAGGTTTTGAGGGCGTCCCATAGGCGAAAGAGTGGAAACAACAGTTTTTTGGCGATTTTTCGTGGGTGTTAGCCCACGGATCGCTGGGGGGGCTCTGGGTCCGGAAATTATTTTGGGCCGAGCCGCTCGGGGGCATCCCTGACGAGCTGTTAAGCGGATCCATGGGCTCCTGGGGGCCTGTGGGAGGTTTTGAGGGCGTCCCATAGGCGAAAGAGTGGAAACGGCAGTTTTTTGGCGATTTTTCGTGGGTGTTAGCCCACGGATCGCTGGAGGGGCTCTGGGTCCGGAAATTATTTTGGACCGAGCCGCTCGGGGGCGTCCCTGACGAGCTGTTAAGCGGATCCATGGGCTCCTGGGGGCCTGTGGGAGGTTTTGAGGGCGTCCCATAGGCGAAAGAGTGGAAACGGCAGTTTTTTGGCGATTTTTCGTGGGTGTTAGCCCACGGATCGCCGGGGGGGCTCTGGGTCCGGAAATTATATTGGGCCGAGCCGCTCGGGGGCGTCCTTGACGAGCTGTTAAGCGGATCCATGGGCTCCTGGGGGCCTGTGGGAGGTTTTGAGGGCGTCCCATAGGCGAAAGAGTGGAAACGGCAGTTTTTTGGCGATTTTTCGTGGGTGTTAGCCCACGGATCGCTGGGGGGGCTCTGGGTCCGGAAATTATTTTGGGCCGAGCCACTCGGGGGCGTCCCTGACGAGCTGTTAAACGGATCCATAGGCTCCTGGGGGCCTGTGGGAGGTTTTGAGGGCGTCCCATAGGCGAAAGAGTGGAAACGGCAGTTTTTTGGCAATTTTTCGTGGGTGTTAGCCCACGGATCGCTGGGGGGGCTCTGGGTCCGGAAATTATTTTGGGCCGAGCCGCTCGGGGGCGTCCCTGACGAGCTGTTAAGCGGATCCATAGGCTCTTGGGGGCCTGTGGGAGGTTTTGAGGGCGTCCCATAGGCGAAAGAGTGGAAACGGCAGTTTTTTGGCGATTTTTCGTGGGTGTTAGCCCACGGATCGCTGGGGGGGCTCTGGGTCCGGAAATTATTTTGGGCCGAGCCGCTCGGGGGCGTCCCTGACGAGCTGTTAAGCGAATCCATGGGCTCCTGGGGGCCTGTGGGAGGTTTTGAGGGCGTCCCATAGGCGAAAGAGTGGAAACGGCAGTTTTTTGGCGATTTTTCGTGGGTGTTAGCCCACGGATCGCCGGGGGGGCTCTGGGTCCGGAAATTATATTGGGCCGAGCCGCTCGGGGACGTCCCTGACGAGCTGTTAAGTGGATCCATGGGCTCATGGGTGCCTGTGGGAGGTTTTGAGGGCGTCCCATAGACGAAAGAGTGGAAACGGCAGTTTTTTGGCGATTTTTCGTGGGTGTTAGCCCACGGATCGCTGGGGGGGCTCTGGGTCCAGAAATTATTTTGGGCCGAGCCGCTCGGGGGCGTCCCTGACGAGCTCTTAAGCGGATCCATGGGCTCCTGGGGGCCTGTGGGAGGTTTTGAGGGCGTCCCATAGGCGAAAGAGTGGAAACGGCAGTTTTTTGGCGATTTTTCGTGGGTGTTAGCCCACGGATCGCTGGGGGGGCTCTGGGTCCGGAAATTATTTTGGGCCGAGCCGCTCGGGGGCGTCCCTGACGAGCTGTTAAGCGGATCCATAGACTCCTGGGGGCCTGTGGGAGGTTTTGAGGGCGTCCCATAGGCGAAAGAGTGGAAACGGCAGTTTTTTGGCGATTTTTCGTGGGTGTTAGCCCACGGATCGCCGGGGGGGCTCTGGGTTCGGAAATTATTTTGGGCCGAGCCGCTCGGGGGCGTCCCTGACGAGCTGTTAAGCGGATCCATGGGCTCCTGGGGGCCTGTGGGAGGTTTTGAGGGCGTCCCATAGGCGAAAGAGTGGAAACGGCAGTTTTTTGGCAATTTTTCGTGGGTGTTAGCCCACGGATCGCTGGGGGGGCTCTGGGTCCGGAAATTATTTTGGGCCGAGCCGCTCGGGGGCTTCCCTGACGAGCTGTTAAGCGGATCCATGGGCTCATGGGTGCCTGTGGGAGGTTTTGAGGGCGTCCCATAGGCGAAAGAGTGGAAACGGCAGTTTTTTGGCGATTTTTCGTGGGTGTTAGCCCACGGATCGCTGGGGGGGCTCTGGGTCCGAAAATTATTTTGGGCCGAGCCGCTCGGGGGAGTCCCTGACGAGCTGTTAAGCGGATCCATGGGCTCCTGGGGGCCTGTGGGAGGTTTTGAGGGCGTCCCATAGGCGAAAGAGTGGAAACGGCAGTTTTTTGGCGATTTTTCGTGGGTGTTAGCCCACGGATCGCTGGGGGGGCTCTGGGTCCGGAAATTATTTTGGGCCGAGCCGCTCGGGGGCATCCCTGACGAGCTGTTAAGCGGATCCATGGGCTCCTGGGGGCCTGTGGGAGGTTTTGAGGGCGTCCCATAGGCGAAAGAGTGGAAACGGCAGTTTTTTGGCGATTTTTCGTGGGTGTTAGCCCACGGATCGCTGGGGGGGCTCTGGGTCCGGAAATTATTTTGGACCGAGCCGCTCGGGGGCGTCCCTGACGAGCTGTTAAGCGGATCCATGGGCTCCTGGGGGCCTGTGGGAGGTTTTGAGGGCGTCCCATAGGCGAAAGAGTGGAAACGGCAGTTTTTTGGCGATTTTTCGTGGGTGTTAGCCCACGGATCGCCGGGGGGGCTCTGGGTCCGGAAATTATATTGGGCCGAGCCGCTCGGGGGCGTCCTTGACGAGCTGTTAAGCGGATCCATGGGCTCATGGGTGCCTGTGGAAGGTTTTGAGGGCGTCCCATAGACGAAAGAGTTGAAACGGCAGTTTTTTGGCGATTTTTCGTGGGTGTTAGCCCACGGATCGCTGGGGGGGCTCTGGGTCCAGAAATTATTTTGGGCCGAGCCGCTCGGGGGCGTCCCTGACGAGCTGTTAAGCGGATCCATGGGCTCCTGGGGGCCTGTGGGAGGTTTTGAGGGCGTCCCATAGGCGAAAGAGTGGAAACGGCAGTTTTTTGGCGATTTTTCGTGGGTGTTAGCCCACGGATCGCTGGGGGGGCTCTGGGTCCGGAAATTATTTTGGGCCGAGCCGCTCGGGGGCGTCCCTGACGAGCTGTTAAGCGGATCCATAGGCTCCTGGGGGCCTGTGGGAGGTTTTGAGGGCGTCCCATAGGCGAAAGAGTGGAAACGGCAGTTTTTTGGCGATTTTTCGTGGGTGTTAGCCCACGGATCACCGGGGGGGCTCTGGGTTCGGAAATTATTTTGGGCCGAGCCGCTCGGGGGCGTCCCTGACGAGCTGTTAAGTGGATCCATGGGCTCCTGGGGGCCTGTGGGAGGTTTTGAGGGCGTCCCATAGGCGAAAGAGTGGAAACGGCAGTTTTTTGGCGATTTTTCGTGGGTGTTAGCCCACGGATCGCTGGGGGGGCTCTGGGTCCGGAAATTATTTTGGGCCGAGCCGCTCGGGGGCTTCCCTGACGAGCTGTTAAGCGGATCCATGGGCTCATGGGTGCCTGTGGGAGGTTTTGAGGGCGTCCCATAGGCGAAAGAGTGGAAACGGCAGTTTTTTGGCGATTTTTCGTGGGTGTTAGCCCACGGATCGCTGGGGGGGCTCTGGGTCCGAAAATTATTTTGGGCCGAGCCGCTCGGGGGAGTCCCTGACGAGCTGTTAAGCGGATCCATGGGCTCCTGGGGGCCTGTGGGAGGTTTTGAGGGCGTCCCATAGGCGAAAGAGTGGAAACAACAGTTTTTTGGCGATTTTTCGTGGGTGTTAGCCCACGGATCGCTGGGGGGGCTCTGGGTCCGGAAATTATTTTGGGCCGAGCCGCTCGGGGGCATCCCTGACGAGCTGTTAAGCGGATCCATGGGCTCCTGGGGGCCTGTGGGAGGTTTTGAGGGCGTCCCATAGGCGAAAGAGTGGAAACGGCAGTTTTTTGGCGATTTTTCGTGGGTGTTAGCCCACGGATCGCTGGAGGGGCTCTGGGTCCGGAAATTATTTTGGACCGAGCCGCTCGGGGGCGTCCCTGACGAGCTGTTAAGCGGATCCATGGGCTCCTGGGGGCCTGTGGGAGGTTTTGAGGGCGTCCCATAGGCGAAAGAGTGGAAACGGCAGTTTTTTGGCGATTTTTCGTGGGTGTTAGCCCACGGATCGCCGGGGGGGCTCTGGGTCCAGAAATTATATTGGGCCGAGCCGCTCGGGGGCGTCCTTGACGAGCTGTTAAGCGGATCCATGGGCTCCTGGGGGCCTGTGGGAGGTTTTGAGGGCGTCCCATAGGCGAAAGAGTGGAAACGGCAGTTTTTTGGCGATTTTTCGTGGGTGTTAGCCCACGGATCGCTGGGGGGGCTCTGGGTCCGGAAATTATTTTGGGCCGAGCCACTCGGGGGCGTCCCTGACGAGCTGTTAAACGGATCCATAGGCTCCTGGGGGCCTGTGGGAGGTTTTGAGGGCGTCCCATAGGCGAAAGAGTGGAAACGGCAGTTTTTTGGCGATTTTTCGTGGGTGTTAGCCCACGGATCGCTGGGGGGGCTCTGGGTCCGGAAATTATTTTGGGCCGAGCCGCTCGGGGGCGTCCCTGACGAGCTGTTAAGCGGATCCATAGGCTCTTGGGGGCCTGTGGGAGGTTTTGAGGGCGTCCCATAGGCGAAAGAGTGGAAACGGCAGTTTTTTGGCGATTTTTCGTGGGTGTTAGCCCACGGATCGCTGGGGGGGCTCTGGGTCCGGAAATTATTTTGGGCCGAGCCGCTCGGGGGCGTCCCTGACGAGCTGTTAAGCGAATCCATGGGCTCCTGGGGGCCTGTGGGAGGTTTTGAGGGCGTCCCATAGGCGAAAGAGTGGAAACGGCAGTTTTTTGGCGATTTTTCGTGGGTGTTAGCCCACGGATCGCTGGGGGGGCTCTGGGTCCGGAAATTATTTTGGGCCGAGCCGATCGGGGGCGTCCCTGACGAGCTGTTAAGCGGATCCATGGGCTCCTGGGGGCCTGTGGGAGGTTTTGAGGGCGTCCCATAGGCGAAAGAGTGGAAACGGCAGTTTTTTGGCGATTTTTCGTGGGTGTTAGCCCACGGATCGCTGGGGGGGTTCTGGGTCCGGAAATTATTTTGGGCCGAACCGCTCGGGGGCGTCCCTGACGAGCTGTTAAGCGGATCCATGGGCTCCTGGGGGCCTGTGGGAGGTTTTGAGGGCGTCCCATAGGCGAAAGAGTGGAAACGGCAGTTTTTTGGCGATTTTTCGTGGGTGTTAGCCCACGGATCGCCGGGGGGGCTCTGGGTCCGGAAATTATTTTGGGCCGAGCCGCTCGGGGGCGTCCCTAACGAGCTGTTAAGCGGATCCATGGGCTCCTGGGGGCCTGTGGGAGGTTTTGAGGGCGTCCCATAGGCGAAAGAGTGGAAACGGCAGTTTTTTGGCGATTTTTCGTGGGTGTTAGCCCACGGATCGCTGGGGGGGCTCTGGGTCCGGAAATTATTTTGGGCCGAGCTGCTCGGGGGCGTCCCTGGCGAGCTGTTAAGCGGATCCATGGGCTCCTGGGGGCTTGTGGGAGGTTTTGAGGGCGTCCCATAGGCGAAAGAGTGGAAACGGCAGTTTTTTGGCGATTTTTCGTGGGTGTTAGCCCACGGATCGCCGGGGGGGCTCTGGGTCCGGAAATTATTTTGGGCCGAGCCGCTCGGGGACGTCCCTGACGAGCTGTTAAGCGGATCCATGGGCTCCTGGGGGCCTGTGGGAGGTTTTGAGGGCGTCCCATAGGCGAAAGAGTGGAAACGGCAGTTTTTTGGCGATTTTTCGTGGGTGTTAGCCCACGGATCGCTGGGGGGGCTCTGGGTCCGGAAATTATTTTGGGCCGAGCTGCTCGGGGGCGTCCCTGGCGAGCTGTTAAGCGGATCCATGGGCTCCTGGGGGCCTGTGGGAGGTTTTGAGGGCGTCCCATAGGCGAAAGAGTGGAAACGGCAGTTTTTTGGCGATTTTTCGTGGGTGTTAGCCCACGGATCGCCGGGGGGGCTCTGGGTCCGGAAATTATTTTGGGCCGAGCCGCTCGGGGGCGTCCCTGACGAGCTGTTAAGCGGATCCATGGGCTCCTGGGGGCCTGTGGGAGGTTTTGAGGGCGTCCCATAGGCGAAAGAGTGGAAACAGCAGTTTTTTGGTGATTTTTCGTGGGTGTTAGCCCACGGATCGCTGGGGGGGCTCTGGGTCCGGAAATTATTTTGGGTCGAGCTGCTCGGGGGCATCCCTGGCGAGCTGTTAAGCGGATCCATGGGCTCCTGGGGGCCTGTGGGAGGTTTTGAGGGCGTCCCATAGGCGAAAGAGTGGAAACGGCAGTTTTTTGGCGATTTTTCGTGGGTGTTAGCCCACGGATCGCCGGGGGGGCTCTGGGTCCGGAAATTATTTTGGGCCGAGCCGCTCGGGGGCGTCCCTGACGAGCTGTTAAGCGGATCCATGGGCTCCTGGGGGCCTGTGGGAGGTTTTGAGGGCGTCCCATAGGCGAAAGAGTGGAAACGGCAGTTTTTTGGCGATTTTTCGTGGGTGTTAGCCCACGGATCGCTGGGGGGGCTCTGGGTCCGGAAATTATTTTGGGCCGAGCTGCTCGGGGGCGTCCCTGGCGAGCTGTTAAGCGGATCCATGGGCTCCTGGGGGACTGTGGGAGGTTTTGAGGGCGTCCCATAGGCGAAAGAGTGGAAACGGCAGTTTTTTGGCGATTTTTCGTGGGTGTTAGCCCACGGATCGCTGGGGGGGCTCTGGGTCCGGAAATTATTTTGGGCCGAGCCGCTCGGGGGCGTCCCTGACGAGCTGTTAAGCGGATCCATGGGCTCCTGGGGGCCTGTGGGAGGTTTTGAGGGCGTCCCATAGGCGAAAGAGTGGAAACGGCAGTTTTTTGGCGATTTTTCGTGGGTGTTAGCCCACGGATCGCTGGGGGGGCTATGGGTCCGAAAATTATTTTGGGCCGAGCCGCGTGGGGGCGTTCCTGACGAGCTGTTAAGCGGATCCATGGGCTCCTGGGGGCCTGTGGGAGGTTTTGAGGGCGTCCCATAGGCGAAAGAGTGGAAACGACAGTTTTTTGGCGATTTTTCGTGGGTGTTAGCCCACGGATCGCCGGGGGGGCTCTGGGTTCGGAAATTATTTTGGGCCGAGCCGCTCGGGGGCGTCCCTGACGAGCTGTTAAGCGGATCCATGGGCTCCTGGGGGCCTGTGGGAGGTTTTGAGGGCGTCCCATAGGCGAAAGAGTGGAAACGGCAGTTTTTTGGCGATTTTTCGTGGGTGTTAGCCCACGGATCGCTGGAGGGGCTCTGGGTCCGGAAATTATTTTGGGCCGAGCCGCTCGGGGGCATCCCTGACGAGCTATTAAGCGGATCCATGGGCTCCTGGGGGCCTGTGGGAGGTTTTGAGGGCGTCCCATAGGCGAAAGAGTGGAAACGGCAGTTTTTTGGCGATTTTTCGTGGGTGTTAGCCCACGGATCGCTGGGGGGGATCTGGGTCCGGAAATTATTTTGGGCCGAGCCGCGTGGGGGCGTCCCTGACGAGCTGTTAAGCGGATCCATGGGCTCCTGGGGGCCTGTGGGAGGTTTTGAGGGCGTCCCATAGGCGAAAGAGTGGAAACGGCAGTTTTTTGGCGATTTTTCGTGGGTGTTAGCCCACGGATCGCCGGGGGGGCTCTGGGTCCGGAAATTATTTTGGGCCGAGCCACTCGGGGGCGTCTCTGACGAGCTGTTAAGCGGATCCATGGGCTCCTGGGGGCCTGTGGGAGGTTTTGAGGGCGTCCCATAGGCGAAAGAATGGAAACGGCAGTTTTTTGGCGATTTTTCGTGGGTGTTAGCCCACGGATCGCTGGGGGGGCTCTGGGTCCGGAAATTATTTTGGGCCGAGCTGCTCGGGGGCGTCCCTGACGAGCTGTTAAGCGGATCCATGGGCTCCTGGGGGCCTGTGGGAGGTTTTGAGGGCGTCCCATAGGCGAAAGAGTGGAAACGACAGTTTTTTGGCGATTTTTCGTGGGTGTTAGCCCACGGATCGCTGGGGGGGCTCTTGGTCCGGAAATTATTTTGGGCCGAGCCGCTCGGGGGCGTCCCTGACGAGCTGTTAAGTGGATCCATGGGCTCCTGGGGGCCTGTGGGAGGTTTTGAGGGCGTCCCATAGGCGAAAGAGTGGAAACGGACGTTTTTTGGCGATTTTTCGTGGGTGTTAGCCCACGGATCGCCGGGGGGGCTCTGGGTCCGAAAATTATTTTGGGCCGAGCCACTCGGGGGCGTCCCTGACAAGCTGTTAAGCGGATCCATGGGCTCCTGGGGGCCTGTGGGTGGTTTTGAGGGCGTCCCATAGGCGAAAGAGTGGAAACGGCAGTTTTTTGGCGATTTTTCGTGGGTGTTAGCCCACGGATCGCTGGGGGGGCTCTGGGTCCGGAAATTATTTTGGGCCGAGCCACTCAGGGGCGTCCCTGACGAGCTGTTAAGCAGATCCATGGGCTCCTGGGGGCCTGTGGGAGGTTTTGAGGGCGTCCCAAAGTCGAAAGAGTGGAAACGGCAGTTTTTTGGCGATTTTTCGTGGGTGTTAGCCCACGGATCGCTGGGGGGGCTCTGGGTCCGGAAATTATTTTGGGTCGAGCCGCTCGGGGGCGTCCCTGACGAGCTGTTAAGCGGATCCATGGGCTCCTGGGGGCCTGTGGGAGGTTTTGAGGGCGTCCCATAGGCGAAAGAGTGGAAACGGCAGTTTTTTGGCGATTTTTCGTGGGTGTTAGCCCACGGATCGCTGGGGGGGATCTGGGTCCGAAAATTATTTTGGGCCGAGCCGCGTGGGGGCGTCCCTGACGAGCTGTTAAGCGGATCCATGGGCTCCTGGGGGCCTGTGGGAGGTTTTGAGGGCGTCCCATAGGCGAAAGAGTGGAAACGGCAGTTTTTTGGCGATTTTTCGTGGGTGTTAGCCCACGGATCGCCGGGGGGGCTCTGGGTCCGGAAATTATTTTTGGCCGAGCCACTCGGGGGCGTCTCTGACGAGCTGTTAAGCGGATCCATGGGCTCCTGGGGGCCTGTGGGAGGTTTTGAGGGCGTCCCATAGGCGAAAGAATGGAAACGGCAGTTTTTTGGCGATTTTTCGTGGGTGTTAACCCACGGATCGCTGGGGGGGCTCTGGGTCCGGAAATTATTTTGGGCCGAACTGCTCGGGGGCGTCCCTGACGAGCTGTTAAGCGGATCCATGGGCTCCTGGGGGCCTGTGGGAGGTTTTGAGGGCGTCCCATAGGCGAAAGAGTGGAAACGACAGTTTTTTGGCGATTTTTCGTGGGTGTTAGCCCACGGATCGCTGGGGGGGCTCTGGGTCCGGAAATTATTTTGGGCCGAGCCGCTCGGGGGCGTCCCTGACGAGCTGTTAAGCGGATCCATGGGCTCCTGGGGGCCTGTGGGAGGTTTTGAGGGCGTCCCATAGGCGAAAGAGTGGAAACGGCAGTTTTTTGGCGATTTTTCGTGGGTGTTAGCCCACGGATCGCCGGGGGGGCTCTGGGTCCGAAAATTATTTTGGGCCGAGCCACTCGGGGGCGTCCCTGACAAGCTGTTAAGCGGATCCATGGGCTCCTGGGGGCCTGTGGGAGGTTTTGAGGGCGTCCCATAGGCGAAAGAGTGGAAACGGCAGTTTTTTGGCGATTTTTCGTGGGTGTTAGCCCACGGATCGCTGGGGGGGCTCTGGGTCCGGAAATTATTTTGGGCCGAGCCACTCAGGGGCGTCCCTGACGAGCTGTTAAGCGGATCCATGGGCTCCTGGGGGCCTGTGGGAGGTTTTGAGGGCGTCCCAAAGTCGAAAGAGTGGAAACGGCAGTTTTTTGGCGATTTTTCGTGGGTGTTAGCCCACGGATCGCTGGGGGGGCTCTGGGTCCGGAAATTATTTTGGGCCGAGCCGCTCGGGGGCGTCCCTGACAAGCTGTTAAGCGGATCCATGGGCTCCTGGGGGCCTGTGGGAGGTTTTGAGGGCGTCCCATAGGCGAAAGAGTGGAAACGGCAGTTTTTTGGCGATTTTTCGTGGGTGTTAGCCCACGGATCGCCGGGGGGGCTCTGGGTCCGGAAATTATTTTGTGCCGAGCAGCTCGGGGACGTCCCTGACGAGCTGTTAAGCGGATCCATGGGCTCCTGAGGCCTGTGGGAGGTTTTGAGGGCGTCCCATAGGCGAAAGAGTGGAAACGGCAGTTTTTTGGCAATTTTTCGTGGGTGTTAGCCCACGGATCGCTGGGGGGGCTCTGGGTCCGGAAATTATTTTGGGCCGAACCGCTCGGGGGCGTCCCTGACGAGCTGTTAAGCGGATCCATGGGCTCCTGGGGGCCTGTGGGAGGTTTTGAGGGCGTCCCATAGGCGAAAGAGTGGAAACGGCAGTTTTTTGGCGATTTTTCGTGGGTGTTAGCCCACGGATCGCCGGGGGGGCTCTGGGTCCGAAAATTATTTTGGGCCGAGCCACTCGGGGGCATCCCTGACAAGCTGTTAAGCGGATCCATGGGCTCCTGGGGGCCTGTGGGAGGTTTTGAGGGCGTCCCATAGGCGAAAGAGTGGAAACGGCAGTTTTTTGGCGATTTTTCGTGGGTGTTAGCCCACGGATCGCTGGGGGGGCTCTGGGTCCGGAAATTATTTTGGGCCGAGCCACTCAGGGGCGTCCCTGACGAGCTGTTAAGCGGATCCATGGGCTCCTGGGGGCCTGTGGGAGGTTTTGAGGGCGTCCCAAAGTCGAAAGAGTGGAAACGGCAGTTTTTTGGCGATTTTTCGTGGGTGTTAGCCCACGGATCGCTGGGGGGGCTCTGGGTCCGGAAATTATTTTGGGCCGAGCCGCTCGGGGGCGTCCCTGACAAGCTGTTAAGCGGATCCATGGGCTCCTGGGGGCCTGTGGGAGGTTTTGAGGGCGTCCCATAGGCGAAAGAGTGGAAACGGCAGTTTTTTGGCGATTTTTCGTGGGTGTTAGCCCACGGATCGCCGGGGGGGCTCTGGGTCCGGAAATTATTTTGTGCCGAGCAGCTCGGGGACGTCCCTGACGAGCTGTTAAGCGGATCCATGGGCTCCTGAGGCCTGTGGGAGGTTTTGAGGGCGTCCCATAGGCGAAAGAGTGGAAACGGCAGTTTTTTGGCAATTTTTCGTGGGTGTTAGCCCACGGATCGCTGGGGGGGCTCTGGGTCCGGAAATTATTTTGGGCCGAACCGCTCGGGGGCGTCCCTGACGAGCTGTTAAGCGGATCCATGGGCTCCTGGGGGCCTGTGGGAGGTTTTGAGGGCGTCCCATAGGCGAAAGAGTGGAAACGGCAGTTTTTTGGCGATTTTTCGTGGGTGTTAGCCCACGGATCGCTGGGGGGGCTCTGGGTCCGGAAATTATTTTGGGCCGAGCCGCTCGGGGGCGTCCCTGACGAGCTTTTAAGAGGATCCATGGGCTCCTGGGGGCCTGTGGGAGGTTTTGAGGGCGTCCCATAGGCGAAAGAGTGGAAACGGCAGTTTTTTGGCGATTTTTCGTGGGTGTTAGCCCACGGATCGCTGGGGGGGCTCTGGGTCCGGAAATTATTTTGGGCCGACCAGCTCGGGGGCATCCCTGACGAGCTGTTAAGCGGATCCATGGGCTCCTGGGGGCCTGTGGGAGGTTTTGAGGGCGTCCCATAGGCGAAAGAGTGGAAACGGCAGTTTTTTGACGATTTTTCGTGGTTGTTAGACCACGGATCGCTGGGGGGGCTCTGGGTCCGGAAATTATTTTGGGCCGAGCCACTCGGGGGCGTCCCTGACGAGCTGTTAAGCGGATCCATGGGCTCCTGGGGGCTTGTGGGAGGTTTTGAGGGCGTCCCATAGGCGAAAGAGTGGAAACGGCAGTTTTTTGGTGATTTTTCATGGGTGTTAGCCCACGGATCGCCGGGGGGGCTCTGGGTTCGGAAATTATTTTGGGCCGAGCCGCTCGGGGGCGTCCCTGACGAGCTGTTAAGCGGATCCATGGGCTCCTGGGGGCCTGTGGGAGGTTTTGAGGGCGTCCCATAGGCGAAAGAGTGGAAACGGCAGTTTTTTGGCGATTTTTCGTGGGTGTTAGCCCACGGATCGCTGGGGGGGCTCTGGGTCCGGAAATTATTTTGGACCGAGCCGCTCGGGGGCGTCCCTGACGAGCTGTTAAGCGGATCCATGGGCTCCTGGGGTCCTGTGGGAGGTTTTGAGGGCGTCCTATAGGCGAAAGAGTGGAAACGGCAGTTTTTTGGCAATTTTTCGTGGGTGTTAGCCCACGGATCGCTGGGGGGGCTCTGGGTCCGGAAATTATTTTGGGTCGAACCGCTCGGGGGCGTCCCTGACGAGCTGTTAAGCGGATCCATGGGCTCCTGGGGGCCTGTGGGAGGTTTTGAGGGCGTCCCATAGGCGAAAGAGTGGAAACGGCAGTTTTTTGGCGATTTTTCGTGGGTGTTAGCCCACGGATCGCCGGGGGGGCTCTGGGTCCGGAAATTATTTTGGGCCGAGCCGCTCGGGGGCGTCCCTGACGAACTGTTAAGCAGATCCATGGGCTCCTGGGGGCCTGTGGGAGGTTTTGAGGGCGTCCCATAGGCGAAAGAGTGGAAACGGCAGTTTTTTGGCGATTTTTCGTGGGTGTTAGCCCACGGATCGCTGGGGGGGCTCTGGGTCCGGAAATTATTTTGGGCCGAGCCGCTCGGGGGCGTCCCTGACGAGATGTTAAGCGGATCCATGGGCTCCTGGGGGCCTGTGGGAGGTTTTGAGGGCGTCCCATAGGCGAAAGAGTGGAAACGGCAGTTTTTTGGCGATTTTTCGTGGGTGTTAGCCCACGGATTGCCGGGGGGGCTCTGGGTCCGGAAATTATTTTGGGCCGAGTCGCTCGGGGGCGTCCCTGACGAGCTGTTAAGCGGATCCATGGGCTCCTGGGGGCCTGTGGGAGGTTTTGAGGGCGTCCCATAGGCGAAAGAGTGGAAACGGCAGTTTTTTGGCAATTTTTCGTGGGTGTTAGCCCACGGATCGCTGGGGGGGCTCTGGGTCCGAAAATTATTTTGGGCCGAGCCGCTCGGGGGCTTCCTTGACGAGCTGTTAAGCGGATCCATGGGCTCCTGGGGGCCTGTGGGAGGTTTTGAGGGCGTCCCATAGGCGAAAGAGTGGAAACGGCAGTTTTTTGGCGATTTTTCGTGGGTGTTAGCCCACGGATCGCTGGGGGGGCTCTGGGTCCGGAAATTATTTTGGGTCGAGCCACTCGGGGGCGTCCCTGATGAGTTGTTAAGCGGATCCATGGGCTCCTGGGGGCCTGTGGGAGGTTTTGAGGGCGTCCCATATGCGAAAGAGTGGAAACGGCAGTTTTTTGGCGATTTTTCGTGGGTGTTAGCCCACGGATCGCCGGGGGGGCTCTGGGTCCGGAAATTATTTTGGGCCGAGCCGCTCGGGGGCGTCCCTGACGAGCTGTTAAGCGGATCCATGGGCTCCTGGGGGCCTGTGGGAGGTTTTGAGGGCGTCCCATAGACGAAAGAGTGGAAACGGCAGTTTTTTGGCGATTTTTCGTGGGTGTTAGCCCACGGATCGCTGGGGGGGCTCTGGGTCCGGAAATTATTTTGGGCCGAGCTGTTCGGGGGCGTCCCTGACGAGCTGTTAAGCGGATCCATGGGCTCCTGGGAGCCTGTGGGAGGTTTTGAGGGCGTCCCATAGGCGAAAGAGTGGAAACGGCAGTTTTTTGGCAATTTTTCGTGGGTGTTAGCCCACGGATCGCTGGGGGGGCTCTGGGTCCGGAAATTATTTTGGGTCGAACCGCTCGGGGGCGTCCCTGACGAGCTGTTAAGCGGATCCATGGGCTCCTGGGGGCCTGTGGGAGGTTTTGAGGGCGTCCCATAGGCGAAAGAGTGGAAACAGCAGTTTTTTGGCGATTTTTCGTGGGTGTTAGCCCACGGATCGCCGGGGGGGCTCTGGGTCCGGAAATTATTTTGGGCCGAGCCGCTCGGGGGCGTCCCTGACGAACTGTTAAGCAGATCCATGGGCTCCTGGGGGCCTGTGGGAGGTTTTGAGGGCGTCCCATAGGCGAAAGAGTGGAAACGGCAGTTTTTTGGCGATTTTTCGTGGGTGTTAGCCCACGGATCGCTGGGGGGGCTCTGGGTCCGGAAATTATTTTGGGCCGAGCCGCTCGGGGGCGTCCCTGACGAGATGTTAAGCGGATCCATGGGCTCCTGGGGGCCTGTGGGAGGTTTTGAGGGCGTCCCATAGGCGAAAGAGTGGAAACGGCAGTTTTTTGGCGATTTTTCGTGGGTGTTAGCCCACGGATTGCCGGGGGGGCTCTGGGTCCGGAAATTATTTTGGGCCGAGTCGCTCGGGGGCGTCCCTGACGAGCTGTTAAGCGGATCCATGGGCTCCTGGGGGCCTGTGGGAGGTTTTGAGGGCGTCCCATAGGCGAAAGAGTGGAAACGGCAGTTTTTTGGCAATTTTTCGTGGGTGTTAGCCCACGGATCGCTGGGGGGGCTCTGGGTCCGAAAATTATTTTGGACCGAGCCGCTCGGGGGCTTCCTTGACGAGCTGTTAAGCGGATCCATGGGCTCCTGGGGGCCTGTGGGAGGTTTTGAGGGCGTCCCATAGGCGAAAGAGTGGAAACGGCAGTTTTTTGGCGATTTTTCGTGGGTGTTAGCCCACGGATCGCTGGGGGGGCTCTGGGTCCGGAAATTATTTTGGGTCGAGCCGCTCGGGGGCGTCCCTGATGAGTTGTTAAGCGGATCCATGGGCTCCTGGGGGCCTGTGGGAGGTTTTGAGGGCGTCCCATATGCGAAAGAGTGGAAACGGCAGTTTTTTGGCGATTTTTCGTGGGTGTTAGCCCACGGATCGCCGGGGGGGCTCTGGGTCCGGAAATTATTTTGGGCCGAGCCGCTCGGGGGCGTCCCTGACGTGCTGTTAAGCGGATCCATGGGCTCCTGGGGGCCTGTGGGAGGTTTTGAGGGCGTCCCATAGACGAAAGAGTGGAAACGGCAGTTTTTTGGCGATTTTTCGTGGGTGTTAGCCCACGGATCGCTGGGGGGGCTCTGGGTCCGGAAATTATTTTGGGCCGAGCTGTTCGGGGGCGTCCCTGACGAGCTGTTAAGCGGATCCATGTGCTCCTGGGGGCCTGTGGGAGGTTTTGAGGGCGTCCCATAGGCGAAAGAGTGGAAACGGCAGTTTTTTGGCGATTTTTCGTGGGTGTTAGCCCACGGATCGCCGGGGGGGCTCTGGGTCCGGAAATTATTTTGGGCCGAGCCGCTCGGGGGCGTCCCTGACGAGCTGTTAAGCGTATCCATGGGCTCCTGGGGGCCTGTGGGAGGTTTTGAGGGCGTCCCATAGGCGAAAGAGTGGAAACGGCAGTTTTTTGGCGATTTTTCGTGGGTGTTAGCCCACGGATCGCTGGGGGGGCTCTGGGTCCGAAAATTATTTTGGGCTGAGCCACTCGGGGGCGTCCCTGACGAGCTGTTAAGCGGATCCATAGGCTCCTGGGGGCCTGTGGGAGGTTTTGAGGGCATCCCATAGGCGAAAGAGTGGAAACGGCAGTTTTTTGGCGATTTTTCGTGGGTGTTAGCCCACGGATCGCTGGGGGGGCTCTGGGTCCGAAAATTATTTTGGGCCGAGCCGCTCGGGGGCGTCCCTGACGAGCTGTTAAGCGGATCCATGGGCTCCTGGGGTCCTGTGGTAGGTTTTGAGGGCGT
Organism: Capsicum rhomboideum; assembly: GCA_031232105.1. NCBI lineage: Eukaryota > Viridiplantae > Streptophyta > Magnoliopsida > Solanales > Solanaceae > Capsicum > Capsicum rhomboideum. The sequence continues at coordinate 112,529,461 of CP124708.1, read as the reverse complement.
CCCATAGGCGAAAGAGTGGAAACGGCAGTTTTTTGGCAATTTTTCGTGGGTGTTAGCCCACGGATCGCTGGGGGGGTTCTGGGTCCGGAAATTATTTTGGGCCGAGCCGCTCGGGGGCATCCCTGATGAGCTGTTAAGCGTATCCATGGGCTCCTGGGGGCCTGTGGGAGGTTTTGAGGGCGTCCCATAGGCGAAAGAGTGGAAACGGCAGTTTTTTGGCGATTTTTCGTGGGTGTTAGCCCACGGATCGCTGGGGGGGCTCTGGGTCCGGAAATTATTTTGGGCTGAGCCACTCGGGGGCGTCCCTGACGAGCTGTTAAGCGGATCCATGGGCTCCTGGGGGCCTGTGGGAGGTTTTAAGGGCGTCCCATAGGCGAAAGAGTGGAAACGACAGTTTTTTGGCGATTTTTCGTGGGTGTTAGCCCACGGATCGCTGGGGGGGCTCTGGGTCCGGAAATTATTTTGGGCCGAGCCGCTCGGGGGCGTCCCTGACGAGCTGTTTAGCGGATCCATGGGCTCCTGGGGGCCTGTGGGAGGTTTTGAGGGCGTCCCATAGGCGAAAGAGTGGAAACGGCAGTTTTTTAGCGATTTTTCGTGGGTGTTAGCCCACGGATCGCTGGGGGGGCTCTGGGTCCGAAAATTATTCTGGGCTGAACCGCTCGGGGGCGTCCCTGACGAGCTGTTAAGCGGATCCATGGGCTCCTGGGGGCCTGTGGGAGGTTTTGATGGCGTCCCATAGGCGAAAGAGTGGAAACGGCAGTTTTTTGGCGATTTTTCGTGGGTGTTAGCCCACGGATCGCTGGGGGGGCTCTGGGTACGGAAATTATTTTGGGTCGAGCCGCTCGGGGGCGTCCCTAACGAGCTGTTAAGCGGATCCATGGGCTCCTGGGGGCCTGTGGGAGGTTTTGAGGGTGTCCCATAGGCGAAAGAGTGGAAACGGCAGTTTTTTGGCGATTTTTCGTGGGTGTTAGCCCACGGATCGCTGGGGGGGCTCTGGGTCCGGAAACTATTTTGGGCCAAGCCGCTCGGGGGCGTCCCTGACGAGATGTTAAGCGGATCCATGGGCTCCTGGGGGCCTGTGGGAGGTTTTGAGGGCGTCCCATAGGCGAAAGAGTGGAAACGGCAGTTTTTTGGCGATTTTTCGTGGGTGTTAGCCCACGGATCGCTGGGGGGGCTCTGGGTCCGAAAATTATTTTGGGCCGAGCCGCTCGGGGGCGTCCCTAACGAGCTGTTAAGCGGATCCATGGGCTCCTGGGGGCCTGTGGGAGGTTTTGAGGGCGTCCCATAGGCGAAAGAGTGGAAACGGCAGTTTTTTGGCAATTTTTCGTGGGTGTTAGCCCACGGATCGCTGGGGGGGTTCTGGGTCCGGAAATTATTTTGGGCCGAGCCGCTCGGGGGCATCCCTGATGAGATGTTAAGCGTATCCATGGGCTCCTGGGGGCCTGTGGGAGGTTTTGAGGGCGTCCCATAGGCGAAAGAGTGGAAACGGCAGTTTTTTGGCGATTTTTCGTGGGTGTTAGCCCACGGATCGCTGGGGGGGCTCTGGGTCCGGAAATTATTTTGGGCTGAGCCACTCGGGGGCATCCCTGACGAGCTGTTAAGCGGATCCATGGGCTCCTGAGGGCCTGTGGGAGGTTTTAAGGGCGTCCCATAGGCGAAAGAGTGGAAACGACAGTTTTTTGGCGATTTTTCGTGGGTGTTAGCCCACGGATCGCTGGGGGGGCTCTGGGTCCGGAAATTATTTTGGGCCGAACCGCTCGGGGGCGTCCCTGACGAGCTGTTAAGCGGATCCATGGGCTCCTGGGGGCCTGTGGGAGGTTTTGAGGGCGTCCCATAGGCGAAAGAGTGGAAACGGCAGTTTTTTAGCGATTTTTCGTGGGTGTTAGCCCACGGATCGCTGGGGGGGCTCTGGGTCCGAAAATTATTCTGGGCTGAACCGCTCGGGGGCGTCCCTGACGAGCTGTTAAGCGGATCCATGGGCTCCTGGGGGCCTGTGGGAGGTTTTGATGGCGTCCCATAGGCGAAAGAGTGGAAACGGCAGTTTTTTGGCGATTTTTCGTGGGTGTTAGCCCACGGATCGCTGGGGGGGCTCTGGGTACGGAAATTATTTTGGGTCGAGCCGCTCGGGGGCGTCCCTAACGAGCTGTTAAGCAGATCCATGGGCTCCTGGGGGCCTGTGGGAGGTTTTGAGGGCGTCCCATAGGCGAAAGAGTGGAAACGGCAGTTTTTTGGCGATTTTTCGTGGGTGTTAGCCCACGGATTGCCGGGGGGGCTCTGGGTCCGGAAATTATTTTGGGCCGAGCCGCTCGGGGGCGTCCCTGACGAGATGTTAAGCGGATCCATGGGCTCCTGGGGGCCTGTGGGAGGTTTTGAGGGCGTCCCATAGGCGAAAGAGTGGAAACGGCAGTTTTTTGGCGATTTTTCGTGGGTGTTAGCCCACGGATTGCCGGGGGGGCTCTGGGTCCGGAAATTATTTTGGGCCGAGCCGCTCGGGGGCATCCCTGACGAGCTGTTAAGCGGATCCATGGGCTCCTGGGGGCCTGTGGGAGGTTTTGAGGGCGTCCCATAGGCGAAAGAGAGGAAACGGCAGTTTTTTGGCGATTTTTCGTGGGTGTTAGCCCACGGATCGCTGGGGGGGCTCTGGGTCCGGAAATTATTTTGGGCCGAGCCGCTCGGGGGCGTCCCTGACGAGATTTTAAGCGGATCCATGGGCTCCTGGGGGCCTGTGGGAGGTTTTGAGGGCGTCCCATAGGCGAAAGAGTGGAAACGGCAGTTTTTTGGCGATTTTTCGTGGGTGTTAGCCCACGGATTGCCGGGGGGGCTCTGGGTCCGGAAATTATTTTGGGCCGAGCCGCTCGGGGGCATCCCTGACGAGCTGTTAAGCGGATCCATGGGCTCCTGGGGGCCTGTGGGAGGTTTTGAGGGCGTCCCATAGGCGAAAGAGTGGAAACGGCAGTTTTTTGGCAATTTTTCGTGGGTGTTAGCCCACGGATCGCTGGGGGGTCTCTGGGTCTGAAAATTATTTTGGGCCGAGCCGCTCGGGGGCTTCCCTAACGAGCTGTTAAGCGGATCCATGGGCTCCTGGGGGCCTGTGGGAGGTTTTGAGGGCGTCCCATAGGCGAAAGAGTGGAAACGGCAGTTTTTTGGCGATTTTTCGTGGGTGTTAGCCCACGGATCGCTGGGGGGGCTCTGGGTCCGGAAATTATTTTGGGTCGAGCCGCTCGGGGGCATCCCTGATGAGTTGTTAAGCGGATCCATGGGCTCCTGGGGGCCTGTGGGAGGTTTTGAGGGCGTCCCATAGGCAAAAGAGTGGAAACGACAGTTTTTTGGCGATTTTTCGTGGGTGTTAGCCCACGGATCGCCGGGGGGGCTCTGGGTCCGGAAATTATTTTGGGCCGAGCCGCTCGGGGGCGTCCTTGACGAGCTGTTAAGCGGATCCATGGGATCCTGGGGGCCTGTGGGAGGTTTTGAGGGCGTCCCATAGACGAAAGAGTGGAAACGGCAGTTTTTTGGCGATTTTTCGTGGGTGTTAGCCCACGGATCGCTGGGGGGGCTCTGGGTCCGAAAATTATTTTGGGCCGAGCTGTTCGGGGGCGTCCCTGACGAGCTGTTAAGCGGATCCATGGGCTCCTGGGGGCCTGTGGGAGATTTTGAGGGCGTCCCATAGGCGAAAGAGTGGAAACGGCAGTTTTTTGGCGATTTTTCGTGGGTGTTAGCCCACGGATCGCCGGGGGGGCTCTGGGTCCGGAAATTATTTTGGGCCGAGCCGCTCGGGGGCGTCCCTGACGAGCTGTTAAGCGTATCCATGGGCTCCTGGTGGCCTGTGGGAGGTTTTGAGGGCGTCCCATAGGCGAAAGAGTGGAAACGGCAGTTTTTTGGCGATTTTTCGTGGGTGTTAGCCCACGGATCGCTGGGGGGGCTCTGGGTCCGGAAATTATTTTGGACTGAGCCACTCGGGGGCGTCCCTGACGAGCTGTTAAGCGGATCCATGGGCTCCTGGGGGCCTGTGGGAGGTTTTGAGGGCGTCCCATAGGCGAAAGAGTGGAAACGGCAGTTTTTTGGCGATTTTTCGTGGGTGTTAGCCCACGGATCGCTGGGGGGGCTCTGGGTCCGAAAATTATTTTGGACCGAGCCGCTCGAGGGCGTCCCTGACGAGCTGTTAAGCGGATCCATGGGCTCCTGGGGGCCTGTGGGAGGTTTTGAGGGCGTCCCATAGGCGAAAGAGTGGAAACGGCAGTTTTTGGGCAATTTTTCGTGGGTGTTAGCCCACGGATCGCTGGGGGGGTTCTGGGTCCGGAAATTATTTTGGGCCGAGCCGCTCGGGGGCGTCCCTGACGAGCTGTTAAGCGTATCCATGGGCTCCTGGGGGCCTGTGGGAGGTTTTGAGGGCGTCCCATAGGCGAAAGAGTGGAAACGACAGTTTTTTGGCGATTTTTCGTGGGTGTTAGCCCACGGATCGCTGGGGGGGCTCTGGGTCCGGAAATTATTTTGGGCTGAGCCACTCGGGGGCGTCCCTGACGAGCTGTTAAGCGGATCCATGGGCTCCTGGGGGCCTGTGGGAGGTTTTAAGGGCGTCCCATAGGCGAAAGAGTGGAAACGACAGTTTTTTGGCGATTTTTCGTGGGTGTTAGCCCACGGATCGCTGGGGGGGCTCTGGGTCCGGAAATTATTTTGGGCCGAGCCGCTCGGGGGCGTCCCTGACGAGCTGTTAAGCGGATCCATGGGCTCCTGGGGGCCTGTGGGAGGTTTTGAGGGCGTCCCATAGGCGAAAGAGTGGAAACAGCAGTTTTTTAGCGATTTTTCGTGGGTGTTAGCCCACGGATCGCTGGGGGGGCTCTGGGTCCGAAAATTATTCTGGGCTGAACCGCTCGGGGGCGTCCCTGACGAGCTGTTAAGCGGATCCATGGGCTCCTGGGGGCCTGTGGGAAGTTTTGATGGCGTCCCATAAGCGAAAGAGTGGAAACGGCAGTTTTTTGGCGATTTTTCGTGGGTGTTAGCCCACGGATCGCTGGGGGGGCTCTGGGTACGGAAATTATTTTGGGCCGAGCCGCTCGGGGGCGTCCCTGACGAGCTGTTAAGCGGATCCATGGGCTCCTGGGGGCCTGTGGGAGGTTTTGAGGGCGTCCCATAGGCGAAAGAGTGGAAACGGCAGTTTTTTGGCGATTTTTCGTGGGTGTTAGCCCACGGATCGCCGGGGGGGCTCTGGGTCCGGAAATTATTTTGGGCCGAGCCGCTCGGGGGCGTCCCTAACGAGCTGTTAAGCAGATCCATGGGCTCCTGGGGGCCTGTGGAAGGTTTTGAGGGCGTTCCATAGGCGAAAGAGTGGAAACGGCAGTTTTTTGGCGATTTTTCGTGGGTGTTAGCCCACGGATCGCCGGGGGGGCTCTAGGTCCGGAAATTATTTTGGGCCGAGCCACTCGGGGGCGTCCCTGACGAGCTGTTAAGCGGATCCATGGGCTCCTGGGGGCCTGTGGGAGGTTTTGAGGGCGTCCCATAGGCGAAAGAGTGGAAACGGCAGTTTTTTGGCGATTTTTCGTGGGTGTTAGCCCACGGATCGCTGGGGGGGCTCTGGGTCCGGAAATTATTTTGGGCCGAGCCGCTCGGGGGCGTCCCTGACGAGCTGTTAAGCGGATCCATGGGCTCCTGGGGGCCTGTGGGAGGTTTTGAGGGCGTCCCATAGGCGAAAGAGTGGAAACAGCAGTTTTTTAGCGATTTTTCGTGGGTGTTAGCCCACGGATCGCTGGGGGGGCTCTGGGTCCGAAAATTATTCTGGGATGAACCGCTCGGGGGCGTCCCTGACGAGCTGTTAAGCGGATCCATGGGCTCCTGGGGGCCTGTGGGAGGTTTTGATGGCGTCCCATAGGCGAAAGAGTGGAAACGGCAGTTTTTTGGCGATTTTTCGTGGGTGTTAGCCCACGGATCGCTGGGGGGGCTCTGGGTACGGAAATTATTTTGGGCCGAGCCGCTCGGGGGCGTCCCTGACGAGCTGTTAAGCGGATCCATGGGCTCCTGGGGGCCTGTGGGAGGTTTTGAGGGCGTCCCATAGGCGAAAGAGTGGAAACGGCAGTTTTTTGGCGATTTTTCGTGGGTGTTAGCCCACGGATCGCCGGGGGGGCTCTGGGTCCGAAAATTATTTTGGGCCGAGCCGCTCGGGGGCGTCCCTAACGAGCTGTTAAGCAGATCCATGGGCTCCTGGGGGCCTGTGGAAGGTTTTGAGGGCGTTCCATAGGCGAAAGAGTGGAAACGGCAGTTTTTTGGCGATTTTTCGTGGGTGTTAGCCCACGGATCGCCGGGGGGGCTCTAGGTCCGGAAATTATTTTGGGCCGAGCCACTCGGGGGCGTCCCTGACGAGCTGTTAAGCGGATCCATGGGCTCCTGGGGGCCTGTGGGAGGTTTTGAGGGCGTCCCATAGGCGAAAGAGTGGAAACGGCAGTTTTTTGGCGATTTTTCGTGGGTGTTAGCCCACGGATCGCTGGGGGGGCTCTGGGTCCGGAAATTATTTTGGACCGAGCCGCTCGGGGGCGTCCCTGACGAGCTGTTAAGCGGATCCATGGGCTCCTGGGGGCCTGTGGGAGGTTTTGAGGGCGTCCCATAGGCGAAAGAGTGGAAACGGCAGTTTTTTAGCGATTTTTCGTGGGTGTTAGCCCACGGATCGCTGGGGGGGCTCTGGGTCCGGAAATTATTTTGGGCCGAGCCGCTCGGGGGCGTCCCTGACAAGCTGTTAAGCAGATCCATAGGCTCCTGGGGGCCTGTGGGAGGTTTTGAGGGCGTCCCATAGGCGAAAGAGTGGAAACGGCAGTTTTTTGGCGATTTTTCGTGGGTGTTAGCCCACGGATCGCCGGGGGGGCTCTGGGTCCGGAAATTATTTTGGGCCGAGCCGCTCGGGGGTATCCCTGACGAGCTGTTAAGCGGATCCATGGGCTCCTGGGGGCCTGTGGGAGGTTTTGAGGGCGTCCCATAGGCGAAAGAGTGGAAACGGCAGTTTTTTGGCGATTTTTCGTGGGTGTTAGCCCACGGATCGCTGGGGGGGCTCTGGGTCCGGAAATTATTTTGGGCCGAGCCGCTCGGGGGAATCCCTGACGAGCTATTAAGCGGATCCATGGGCTCCTTGGGGCCTGTGGGAGGTTTTGAGGGCGTCCCATAGGCGAAAGAGTGGAAACGACAGTTTTTTGGCGATTTTTCGTGGGTGTTAGCCCACGGATCGCTGGGGGGGCTCTGGGTCCGGAAATTATTTTGGGCCGAGCCGCTCGGGGGCGTCCCTGACGAGCTGTTAAGCGGATCCATGGTCTCCTGGGGGCCTGTGGGAGGTTTTGAGGGCGTCCCATAGGCGAAAGAGTGGAAACGGCAGTTTTTTGGCGATTTTTCGTGGGTGTTAGCCCACGGATCGCTGGGTGGGCTCTGGGTCCGGAAATTATTTTGGGCCGAGCCGCTCGGGGGCGTCCCTGACGAGCTGTTAAGCGGATCCATGGGCTCCGTGGGTCCGTTGGGATGTTTTTAGGGCGTCCCATAGGCGAAAGAGTGAAAACTGTAGTTTTTTGGCGATTTTCGGTGGGTGTTAGCCCACGGATCGCTGGGGTGGCGCTGGCTCCGGAAATTATTTTGGGCCGAGGCCCTCGGGGGCGTCCCTGACGAGCTGTTAAGCGGATCCATGGGCTCCGTGGGTCCGTTGGGATGTTTTTAGGGCGTCCCATAGGCGAAAGAGTGGAAACGGCAGTTTTTTGGCGATTTTTCGTGGGTGTTAGCCCACGGATCGCTGGGGGGGCTCTGGGTCCGGAAATTATTTTGGGTCGAGCCGCTTGGGGGCGTCCCTGACGAGCTGTTAAGCGGATCCATGGGCTCCTGGGGGCCTGTGGGAGGTTTTGAGGGCGTCCCATAGGCGAAAGAGTGGAAACGGCAGTTTTTTGGCGATTTTTCGTGGGTGTTAGCCCACGGATCGCTGGGGGGGCTCTGGGTCCGGAAATTATTTTGGGCCGAGCCGCTCGGGGGCGTCCCTGACGAGCTGTTAAGCGGATCCATGGGCTCCTGGGGGCCTGTGGGAGGTTTTGAGGGCGTCCCATAGGCGAAAGAGTGGAAACGGCAGTTTTTTGGCGATTTTTCGTGGGTGTTAGCCCACGGATCGCCGGGGGGGCTCTGGGTCCGGAAATTATTTTAGGCCGAGCCGCTCGGGGGCGTCCCTGACGAGCTGTTAAGCGGATCCATGGGCTCCTGGGGGCCTGTGGGAGGTTTTGAGGGCGTCCCATAGGCGAAAGAGTGGAAACGGCAGTTTTTTGGCGATTTTTCGTGGGTGTTAGCCCACGGATCGCTGGGGGGGCTCTGGGTCCGGAAATTATTTTGGACCGAGCCGCTCGGGGGCGTCCCTGACGAGCTGTTAAGCGGATCCATGGGCTCCTGGGGGCCTGTGGGAGGTTTTGAGGGCGTCCCATAGGCGAAAGAGTGGAAACGGCAGTTTTTTGGCGATTTTTCGTGGGTGTTAGCCCACGGATCGCTGGGGGGGCTCTGGGTCCGGAAATTATTTTGGGCCGAGCCGCTCGGGGGCGTCCCTGACGAGCTGTTAAGCGGATCCATGGGCTCCAGGGGGCCTGTGGGAGGTTTTGAGGGCGTCCCATAGGCGAAAGAGTGGAAACGGCAGTTTTTTGGCGATTTTTCGTGGGTGTTAGCCCACGGATCGCCGGGGGGGCTCTGGGTCCGGAAATTATTTTGGGCCGAGCCACTCGGGGGCGTCCCTGACGAGCTGTTAAGCGGATCCATGGGCTCCTGGGGGCCTGTGGGAGGTTTTGAGGGCGTCCCATAGGCGAAAGAGTGGAAACGGCAGTTTTTTGGTGATTTTTCGTAGGTGTTAGCCCACGGATCGCTGGGGGGGCTCTGGGTCTGGAAATTATTTTGGGCCGAGCCACTCGGGGGCGTCCCTGACGAGCTGTTAAGCGGATCCATGGGCTCCTGGGGGCCTGTGGGAGGTTTTGAGGGCGTCCCATAGGCGAAAGAGTGGAAACGGCAGTTTTTTGGCGATTTTTCGTGGGTGTTAGCCCACGGATCGCTGGGGGGGCTCTGGGTCCGGAAATTATTTTGGACCGAGCCGCTCGGGGGCTTCCCTGACGAGCTGTTAAGCGGATCCATGGGCTCCTGGGGGCCTGTGGGAGGTTTTGAGGGCGTCCCATAGGCGAAAGAGTGGAAACGGCAGTTTTTTAGCGATTTTTCGTGGGTGTTAGCCCACGGATCGCTGGGGGGGCTCTGGGTCCGGAAATTATTTTGGGCCGAGCCGCTCGGGGGCGTCCCTGACAAGCTGTTAAGCAGATCCATAGGCTCCTGGGGGCCTGTGGGAGGTTTTGAGGGCGTCCCATAGGCGAAAGAGTGGAAACGGCAGTTTTTTGGCGATTTTTCGTGGGTGTTAGCCCACGGATCGCCGGGGGGGCTCTGGGTCCGGAAATTATTTTGGGCCGAGCCGCTCGGGGGTATCCCTGACGAGCTGTTAAGCGGATCCATGGGCTCCTGGGGGCCTGTGGGAGGTTTTGAGGGCGTCCCATAGGCGAAAGAGTGGAAACGGCAGTTTTTTGGCGATTTTTCGTGGGTGTTAGCCCACGGATCGCTGGGGGGGCTCTGGGTCCGGAAATTATTTTGGGCCGAGCCGCTCGGGGGCATCCCTGACGAGCTATTAAGCGGATCCATGGGCTCCTTGGGGCCTGTGGGAGGTTTTGAGGGCGTCCCATAGGCGAAAGAGTGGAAACGACAGTTTTTTGGCGATTTTTCGTGGGTGTTAGCCCACGGATCGCTGGGGGGGCTCTGGGTCCGGAAATTATTTTGGGCCGAGCCGCTCGGGGGCGTCCCTGACGAGCTGTTAAGCGGATCCATGGTCTCCTGGGGGCCTGTGGGAGGTTTTGAGGGCGTCCCATAGGCGAAAGAGTGGAAACGGCAGTTTTTTGGCGATTTTTCGTGGGTGTTAGCCCACGGATCGCTGGGTGGGCTCTGGGTCCGGAAATTATTTTGGGCCGAGCCGCTCGGGGGCGTCCCTGACGAGCTGTTAAGCGGATCCATGGGCTCCGTGGGTCCGTTGGGATGTTTTTAGGGCGTCCCATAGGCGAAAGAGTGAAAACTGTAGTTTTTTGGCGATTTTCGGTGGGTGTTAGCCCACGGATCGCTGGGGTGGCGCTGGCTCCGGAAATTATTTTGGGCCGAGGCCCTCGGGGGCGTCCCTGACGAGCTGTTAAGCGGATCCATGGGCTCCGTGGGTCCGTTGGGATGTTTTTAGGGCGTCCCATAGGCGAAAGAGTGGAAACGGCAGTTTTTTGGCGATTTTTCGTGGGTGTTAGCCCACGGATCGCTGGGGGGGCTCTGGGTCCGGAAATTATTTTGGGTCGAGCCGCTTGGGGGCGTCCCTGACGAGCTGTTAAGCGGATCCATGGGCTCCTGGGGGCCTGTGGGAGGTTTTGAGGGCGTCCCATAGGCGAAAGAGTGGAAACGGCAGTTTTTTGGCGATTTTTCGTGGGTGTTAGCCCACGGATCGCTGGGGGGGCTCTGGGTCCGAAAATTATTTTGGGCCGAGCCGCTCGGGGGCGTCCCTGACGAGCTGTTAAGCGGATCCATGGGCTCCTGGGGGCCTGTGGGAGGTTTTGAGGGCGTCCCATAGGCGAAAGAGTGGAAACGGCAGTTTTTTGGCGATTTTTCGTGGGTGTTAGCCCACGGATCGCCGGGGGGGCTCTGGGTCCGGAAATTATTTTAGGCCGAGCCGCTCGGGGGCGTCCCTGATGAGCTGTTAAGCGGATCCATGGGCTCCTGGGGGCCTGTGGGAGGTTTTGAGGGCGTCCCATAGGCGAAAGAGTGGAAACGGCAGTTTTTTGGCGATTTTTCGTGGGTGTTAGCCCACGGATCGCTGGGGGGGCTCTGGGTCCGGAAATTATTTTGGGCCGAGCCGCTCGGGGGCGTCCCTGACGAGCTGTTAAGCGGATCCATGGGCTCCTAGGGGCCTGTGGGAGGTTTTGAGGGCGTCCCATAGGCGAAAGAGTGGAAACGGCAGTTTTTTGGCGATTTTTCGTGGGTGTTAGCCCACGGATCGCTGGGGGGGCTCTGGGTCCGGAAATTATTTTGGGCCGAGCCGCTCGGGGGCGTCCCTGACGAGCTGTTAAGCGGATCCATGGGCTCCAGGGGGCCTGTGGGAGGTTTTGAGGGCGTCCCATAGGCGAAAGAGTGGAAACGGCAGTTTTTTGGCGATTTTTCGTGGGTGTTAGCCCACGGATCGCCGGGGGGGCTCTGGGTCCGGAAATTATTTTGGGCCGAGCCACTCGGGGGCGTCCCTGACGAGCTGTTAAGCGGATCCATGGGCTCCTGGGGGCCTGTGGGAGGTTTTGAGGGCGTCCCATAGGCGAAAGAGTGGAAACGGCAGTTTTTTGGTGATTTTTCGTAGGTGTTAGCCCACGGATCGCTGGGGGGGCTCTGGGTCTGGAAATTATTTTGGGCCGAGCCACTCGGGGGCGTCCCTGACGAGCTGTTAAGCGGATCCATGGGCTCCTGGGGGCCTGTGGGAGGTATTGAGGGCGTCCCATAGGCGAAAGAGTGGAAACGGCAGTTTTTTGGCGATTTTTCGTGGGTGTTAGCCCACAGATCGCTGGGGGGGCTCTGGGTCCGGAAATTATTTTGGGCCGAGCCGCTCGGGGGCGTCCCTGACGAGCTGTTAAGCGGATCCATGGGCTCCTGGGGGCCTGTGGGAGGTTTTGAGGGCGTCCCATAGGCGAAAGAGTGGAAACGGCAATTTTTTGGCGATTTTTCGTGGGTGTTAGCCCACAGATCGCTGGGGGGGCTCTGGGTCCGGAAATTATTTTGGGCCGAGCCGCTCGGGGGTGTCCCTGACGAGCTGTTAAGCGGATCCATGGGCTCCTGGGGGCCTGTGGGAGGTTTTGAGGGCGTCCCATAGGCGAAAGAGTGGAAACGGCAGGTTTTTGGCGATTTTTCGTGGGTGTTAGCCCACGGATCGCTGGGGGGGCTCTGGGTCCGGAAATTATTTTGGGCCGAGCCGCTCGGGGGCGTCCCTGACGAGCTGTTAAGCGGATCCATGGGCTCCTGGGGGCCTGTGGGAGGTTTTGAGGGCGTCCCATAGGCGAAAGAGTGGAAACGGCAGTTTTTTGGCGATTTTTCGTGGGTGTTAGCCCACGGATCGCTGGGGGGGCTCTGGGTCCGGAAATTATTTTGGACCGAGCCACTCGGGGGCGTCCCTGACGAGCTGTTAAGCGGATCCATGGGCTCCTGGGGGCCTGTGGGAGGTTTTGAGGGCGTCCCATAGGCGAAAGAGTGGAAACGGCAGTTTTTTGGCGATTTTTCGTGGGTGTTAGCCCACAGATCGCTGGGGGGGCTCTGGGTCCGGAAATTATTTTGGGCCGAGCCACTCGGGGGCGTCCCTGATGAGCTGTTAAGCGGATCCATGGGCTCCTGGGGGCCTGTGGGAGGTTTTGAGGGCGTCCCATAGGCGAAAGAGTGGAAACGGCAGTTTTTTGGCGATTTTTCGTGGGTGTTAGCCCACGGATCGCTGGGGGGGCTCTGGGTCCGGAAATTATTTTGGGCCGAGCCGCTCGGGGGCGTCCCTAACGAGCTGTTAAGCGGATCCATGGGCTCCTGGGGGCCTGTGGGAGGTTTTGAGGGCGTCCCATAGGTGAAAGAGTGGAAACGACAGTTTTTTGGCGATTTTTCGTGGGTGTTAGCCCACGGATCGCTGGGGGGGCTCTGGGTCCGGAAATTATTTTGGGCCGAGCCGCTCGGGGGCATCCCTGACGAGCTGTTAAGCGGATCCATGGGCTCCTGGGGGCCTGTGGGAGGTTTTGAGGGCGTCCCATAGGCGAAAGAGTGGAAACGGCAGTTTTTTGGCGATTTTTTGTGGGTGTTAGCCCACGGATCGCCGGGGGGGCTCTGGGTCCGGAAATTATTTTGGGCCGAGCCGCTCGGGGGCGTCCCTGACGAGCCGTTAAGCGGATCCATGGGCTCCTGGGGGCCTGTGGGAGGTTTTGAGGGCGTCCCATAGGCGAAAGAGTGGAAACGGCAGTTTTTTGGCGATTTTTCGTGGGTGTTAGCCCACGGATTGCTGGGGGGGCTCTGGGTCCGGAAATTATTTTGGGCCGAGCCGCTCGGGGGATTCCCTGACGAGCTGTTAAGCGGATCCATGGGCTCCTGGGGGCCTGTGGGAGGTTTTGAGGGCGTCCCATAGGCGAAAGAGTGGAAACGGCAGTTTTTTGGCGATTTTTCGTGGGTGTTAGCCCACGGATCGCTGGGGGGGCTCTGGGTCCGGAAATTATTTTGGGCCGAGCCACTCGGGGGCGTCCCTGACGAGCTGTTAAGCGGATCCATGGGCTCCTGGGGGCCTGTGGGAGGTTTTGAGGGCGTCCCATAGGCGAAAGAGTGGAAACGGCAGTTTTTTGGCGATTTTTCGTGGGTGTTAGCCCACGGATCGCTGGGTGGGCTCTGGGTCCGGAAATTATTTTGGGCCGAGCCGCTCAGGGGCGTCCCTGACGAGCTTTTAAGCGGATCCATGGGCTTCTGGGGGCCTGTGGGAGGTTTTGAGGGCGTCCCATAGGCGAAAGAGTGGAAACGGCAGTTTTTTGGCGATTTTTCGTGGGTGTTAGCCCACGGATCGCTGGGGGGGCTTTGGGTCCGGAAATTATTTTGGGTCGAGCCGCTTGGGGGCGTCCCTGACGAGCTGTTAAGCGGATCCATGGGCTCCTGGGGGCCTGTGGGAGGTTTTGAGGGCGTCCCATAGGCGAAAGAGTGGAAACGGCAGTTTTTTGGCGATTTTTCGTGGGTGTTAGCCCACGGATCGCTGGGGGGGCTCTGGGTCCGGAAATTATTTTGGCCCGAGCCGCTCGGGGGCGTCCCTGACGAGCTGTTAAGCGGATCCATGGGCTCCTGGGGGCCTGTGGGAGGTTTTGAGGGCGTCCCATAGGCGAAAGAGTGGAAACGGCAGTTTTTTGGCGATTTTTCGTGGGTGTTAGCCCACGGATCGCCGGGGGGGCTCTGGGTCCGGAAATTATTTTAGGCCGAGCCGCTCGGGGGTGTCCCTGACGAGCTGTTAAGCGGATCCATGGGCTCCTGGGGGCCTGTGGGATGTTTTGAGGGCGTCCCATAGGCGAAAGAGTGGAAACGGCAGTTTTTTGGCGATTTTTCGTGGGTGTTAGCCCACGGATCGCTGGGGGGGCTCTGGGTCCGAAAATTATTTTGGGCCGAGCCGCTCGGGGGCGTCCCTGACGAGCTGTTAAGCGGATCCATGGGCTCCTAGGGGCCTGTGGGAGGTTTTGAGGGCGTCCCATAGGCGAAAGAGTGGAAACGGCAGTTTTTTGGCGATTTTTCGTGGGTGTTAGCCCACGGATCGCTGGGGGGGCTCTGGGTCCGGAAATTATTTTGGGCCGAGCCGCTCGGGGGCGTCCCTGACGAGCTGTTAAGTGGATCCATGGGCTCCAGGGGGCCTGTGGGAGGTTTTGAGGGCGTCCCATAGGCGAAAGAGTGGAAACGGCAGTTTTTTGGCGATTTTTCGTGGGTGTTAGCCCACGGATCGCCGGGGGGGCTCTGGGTCCGGAAATTATTTTGGGCCGAGCCACTCGGGGGCGTCCCTGACGAGCTGTTAAGCGGATCCATGGGCTCCTGGGGGCCTGTGGGAGGTTTTGAGGGCGTCCCATAGGCGAAAGAGTGGAAACGGCAGTTTTTTGGCGATTTTTCGTAGGTGTTAGCCCACGGATCGCTGGGGGGGCTCTGGGTCTGGAAATTATTTTGGGCCGAGCCACTCGGGGGCGTCCCTGACGAGCTGTTAAGCGGATCCATGGGCTCCTGGGGGCCTGTGGGAGGTTTTGAGGGCGTCCCATAGGCGAAAGAGTGGAAACGGCAGTTTTTTGGCGATTTTTCGTGGGTGTGTTAGCCCACAGATCGCTGGGGGGGCTCTGGGTCCGGAAATTATTTTGGGCCGAGCCGCTCGGGGGCATCCCTGACGAGCTGTTAAGCGGATCCATGGGCTCCTGGGGGCCTGTGGGAGGTTTTGAGGGCGTCCCATAGGCGAAAGAGTGGAAACGACAGTTTTTTGGTGATTTTTCGTGGGTGTTAGCCCACAGATCGCTGGGGGGGCTCTGGGTCCGGAAATTATTTTGGGCCGAGCCGCTCCGGGGCGTCCCTGACGAGCTGTTAAGCGGATCCATGGGCTCCTGGGGGCCTGTGGGAGGTTTTGAGGGCGCCCCATAGGCGAAAGAGTGGAAACGGCAGTTTTTTGGCGATTTTTCGTGGGTGTTAGCCCACGGATCGCTGGGGGGGCTCTGGGTCCGGAAATTATTTTGGGCCGAGCCGCTCGGGGGCGTCCCTGACAAGCTGTTAAGCGGATCCATGGGCTCCTGGGGGCCTGTGGGAGGTTTTCAGGGCGTCCCATAGGCGAAAGAGTGGAAACGGCAGTTTTTTGGCGATTTTTCGTGGGTGTTAGCCCACGGATCGCCGGGGGGGCTCTGGGTCCGGAAATTATTTTGGGCCGAGCCGCTCGGGGGCGTCCCTGACGAGCTGTTAAGCGGATCCATGGGCTCCTGGGGGCCTGTGGGAGGTTTTGAGGGCGTCCCATAGGCGAAAGAGTGGAAACGGCAGTTTTTTGGCGATTTTTCGTGGGTGTTAGCCCACGGATCGCTGGGGGGGCTCTGGGTCCGGAAATTATTTTGGACCGAGCCACTCGGGGGCGTCCCTGATGAGCTGTTAAGCGGATCCATGGGCTCCTGGGGGCCTGTGGGAGGTTTTGAGGGCGTCCCATAGGCGAAAGAGTGGAAACGACAGTTTTTTGGCGATTTTTCGTGGGTGTTAGCCCACGGATCGCTGGGGGGGCTCTGGGTCCGGAAATTATTTTGGGCCGAGCCGCTCGGGGGCGTCCCTGACGAGCTGTTAAGCGGATCCATGGGCTCCTGGGGGCCTGTGGGAGGTTTTGAGGGCGTCCCACAGGCGAAAGAGTGGAAACGGCAGTTTTTTGGCGATTTTTCATGGGTGTTAGCCCACGGATCGCTGGGGGGGCTCTGGGTCCGGAAATTATTTTGGGCCGAGCCGCTCGGGGGCGTCCCTGACGAGCTGTTAAGCGGATCCATGGGCTCCTGGGGGCCTGTGGGAGGTTTTGAGGGCGTCCCATAGGCGAAAGAGTGGAAACGGCAGTTTTTTGGCGATTTTTCGTGGGTGTTAGCCCACGGATCGCCGGGGGGGCTCTGGGTCCGGAAATTATTTTGGGCCGACCCGCTCGGGGGCGTCCCTGACGAGCTGTTAAGCAGATCCATGGGCTCCTGGGGGCCTGTGGGAGGTTTTGAGGGCGTCCCATAGGCGAAAGAGTGGAAACGGCAGTTTTTTGGCGATTTTTCGTGGGTGTTAGCCCACGGATCGCCGGGGGGGCTCTGGGTCCGGAAATTATTTTTGGCCGAGCCGCTCGGGGGCGTCCCTGACGAGCTATTAAGCAGATCCATGGGCTCCTGGGGGCCTGTGGGAGGTTTTGAGGGCGTCCCATAGGCAAAAGAGTGGAAACGACAGTTTTTTGGCGATTTTTCGTGGGTGTTAGCCCACGGATCGCTGGGGGGGCTCTGGGTCCGGAAATTATTTTGGGCCGAGCCACTCGGGGGCGTCCCTGACGAGCTGTTAAGCGGATCCATGGGCTCCTGGGGGCCTGTGGGAGGTTTTGAGGGCGTCCCATAGGCGAAAGAGTGGAAACGGCAGTTTTTTGGCGATTTTTCGTGGGTGTTAGCCCACGGATCGATGGGGGGGCTCTGGGTCCGGAAATTATTTTGGGCCGAGCCGCTCGGGTGCGTCCCTGACGAGCTGTTAAGCGGATCCATGGGCTCCTGGGGGCCTGTGGGAGGTTTTGAGGGCGTCCCATAGGCAAAAGAGTGGAAACAGCAGTTTTTTGGCGATTTTTCGTGGGTGTTAGCCCACGGATCGCTGGGGGGGCTCTGGGTCCGGAAATTATTTTGGGCCGAGCTGCTCGGGGGCGTCCCTGATGAGCTGTTAAGCGGATCCATGGGCTCCTGGGGGCCTGTGGGAGGTTTTGAGGGCGTCCCATAGGCGAAAGAGTGGAAACGGCAGTTTTTTGGCGATTTTTCGTGGGTGTTAGCCCACGGATCGCTGGGGGGCTCTGGGTCCGGAAATTATTTTGGGCCGAGCCGCTCGGGGGCGTCCCTGACGAGCTGTTAAGCGGATCCATGGGCTCCTGGGGGCCTGTGGGAGGTTTTGAGGGCGACCCATAGGCGAAAGAGTGGAAACGGCAGTTTTTTGGCGATTTTTCGTGGGTGTTAGCCCACGGATCGCTGGGGGGGCTCTGGGTCCGGAAATTATTTTGGGCCGAGCCGCTCGGGGGCGTCCCTGACGAGCTGTTAAGCGGATCCATGGGCTCCTGGGGGCCTGTGGGAGGTTTTGAGGGCGTCCCATAGGCGAAAGAGTGGAAACGGCAGTTTTTTGGCGATTTTTCGTGGGTGTTAGCCCACGGATCGCCGGGGGGGCTCTGGGTCCGGAAATTATTTTTGGCCGAGCCGCTCGGGGGCGTCCCTGACGAGCTATTAAGCAGATCCATGGGCTCCTGGGGGCCTGTGGGAGGTTTTGAGGGCGTCCCATAGGCAAAAGAGTGGAAACGGCAGTTTTTTGGCGATTTTTCGTGGGTGTTAGCCCACGGATCGCTGGGGGGGCTCTTGGTCCGGAAATTATTTTGGGCCGAGCCACTCGGGGGCGTCCCTGACGAGCTGTTAAGCGGATCCATGGGCTCCTGGGGGCCTGTGGGAGGTTTTGAGGGCGTCCCATAGGCGAAAGAGTGGAAACGGCAGTTTTTTGGCGATTTTTCGTGGGTGTTAGCCCACGGATCGATGGGGGGGCTCTGGGTCCGGAAATTATTTTGGGCCGAGCCGCTCGGGTGCGTCCCTGACGAGCTGTTAAGCGGATCCATGGGCTCCTGGGGGCCTGTGGGAGGTTTTGAGGGCGTCCCATAGGCAAAAGAGTGGAAACAGCAGTTTTTTGGCGATTTTTCGTGGGTGTTAGCCCACGGATCGCTGGGGGGGCTCTGGGTCCGGAAATTATTTTGGGCCGAGCTGCTCGGGGGCGTCCCTGATGAGCTGTTAAGCGGATCCATGGGCTCCTGGGGGCCTGTGGGAGGTTTTGAGGGCGTCCCATAGGCGAAAGAGTGGAAACGGCAGTTTTTTGGCGATTTTTCGTGGGTGTTAGCCCACGGATCGCTGGGGGGCTCTGGGTCCGGAAATTATTTTGGGCCGAGCCGCTCGGGGGCGTCCCTGACGAGCTGTTAAGCAGATCCATGGGCTCCTGGGGGCCTGTGGGAGGTTTTGAGGGCGTCCCATAGGCAAAAGAGTTGAAACGGCAGTTTTTTGGCGATTTTTCGTGGGTGTTAGCCCACGGATCGCTGGGGGGCTCTGGGTCCGGAAATTATTTTGGGCCGAGCCGCTCGGGGGCGTCCCTGACGAGCTGTTAAGCGGATCCATGGGCTCCTGGGGGCCTGTGGGAGGTTTTGAGGGCGTCCCATAGGCGAAAGAGTGGAAACGGCAGTTTTTTGGCGATTTTTCGTGGGTGTTAGCCCACGGATCGCTGGGGGGGCTCTGGGTCCGAAAATTATTTTGGGCCGAGCCGCTCGAGGGCGTCCCTGACGAGCTGTTAAGCGGATCCATGGGCTCCTGGGGGCCTGTGGGAGGTTTTGAGGGCGTCCCATAGGCGAAAGAGTGGAAATGGCAGTTTTTTGGCGATTTTTCGTGGGTGTTAGCCCACGGATCGCTGGGGGGGCTCTGGGTCCGGAAATTATTTTGGGCCGAGCCACTCGGGGGCGTCCCTGACGAGCTGTTAAGCGGATCCATGGGCTCCTGGGGGCCTGTGGGAGGTTTTGAGGGCGTCCCATAGGCGAAAGAGTGGAAACGGCAGTTTTTTGGCGATTTTTCGTGGGTGTTAGCCCACGGATCGCTGGGGGGGCTCTGGGTCCGGAAATTATTTTGGGCCGACCCGCTCGGGGGCGTCCCTGACGAGCTGTTAAGCGGATCCATGGGCTCCTGGGGGCCTGTGGGAGGTTTTGAGGGCGTCCCATAGGCGAAAGAGTGGAAACGGCAGTTTTTTGGCGATTTTTCGTGGGTGTTAGCCCACGGATCGCCGGGGGGGCTCTGGGTCCGGAAATTATTTTGGGCCGAGCTGCTCGGGGGCGTCCCTGACGAGCTGTTAAGCGGATCCATGGGCTCCTGGGGGCCTGTGGGAGGTTTTGAGGGCGTCCCATAGGCGAAAGAGTGGAAACGGCAGTTTTTTGGCGATTTTTCGTGGGTATTAGCCCACGGATCGCTGGGGGGGCTCTGGGTCCGGAAATTATTTTGGGCCGAGCCACTCGGGGGCTTCCCTGACGAGCTGTTAAGCAGATCCATGGGCTCCTGGGGGCCTGTGGGAGGTTTTGAGGGCGTCCCATAGGCGAAAGAGTGGAAACGGCAGTTTTTTGGCGATTTTTCGTGGGTGTTAGCCCACGGATCGCTGGGGGGGCTCTGGGTCCGGAAATTATTTTGGGCCGAGCCGCTCGGGGGCGTCCCTAACGAGCTGTTAAGCGGATCCATGGGCTCCTGGGGGCCTGTGGGAGGTTTTGAGGGCGTCCCATAGGCGAAAGAGTGGAAACGGCAGTTTTTTGGCGATTTTTCATGGGTGTTAGCCCACGGATCGCTGGGGGGGCTCTGGGTCCGGAAATTATTTTGGACCGAGCCGCTCAGGGGCGTCCCTGACGAGCTGTTAAGCGGATCCATGGGCTCCTGGGGGCCTGTGGGAGGTTTTGAGGGCGTCCCATAGGCGAAAGAGTGGAAACGGCAGTTTTTTGGCGATTTTTCGTGGGTGTTAGCCCACGGATCGCTGGGGGGGCTCTGGGTCCGGAAATTATTTTGGGCCGAGCCACTCGGGGGCATCCCTGACGAGCTGTTAAGCGGATCCATGGGCTCCTGGGGGCCTGTGGGAGGTTTTGAGGGCGTCCCATAGGCGAAAGAGTGGAAACGGCAGTTTTTTGGCGATTTTTCGTGGGTGTTAGCCCGTGGATCGCTGGGGGGGCTCTGGGTCCGGAAATTATTTTGGGCCGAGCCGCTCGGGGGCGTCCCTGACGAGATGTTAAGCGGATCCATGGGCTCCTGGGGGCCTGTGGGAGGTTTTGAGGGCGTCCCATAGGCGAAAGAGTGGAAACGGCAGTTTTTTGGCTATTTTTCGTGGGTGTTAGCCCACGGATCGCTGGGGGGGCTCTGGGTCCGGAAATTATTTTGGGCCGAGCCACTCGGGGGCATCCCTGACGAGCTGTTAAGCGGATCCATGGGCTCCTGGGGGCCTGTGGGAGGTTTTGAGGGCGTCCCATAGGCGAAAGAGTGGAAACGACAGTTTTTTGGCGATTTTTCGTGGGTGTTAGCCCACGGATCGCCGGGGGGGCTCTGGGTCCGGAAATTATTTTGGGCCGAGCCGCTCGGGGGCATCCCTGACGAGCTGTTAAGCGGATCCATGGGCTCCTGGGGGCCTGTGGGAGGTTTTGAGGGCGTCCCATAGGCGAAAGAGTGGAAACGGCAGTTTTTTGGCGATTTTTCGTGGGTGTTAGCCCACGGATCGCTGGGGGGGCTCTGGGTCCGGAAATTATTTTGGGCCGAGCCACTCGGGGGCGTCCCTGACGAGCTGTTTTTTGGCGATTTTTCGTGGGTGTTAGCCCACGGATCGCCGGGGGGGCTCTGGGTCTGGAAATTATTTTGGGCCGAGCCGCTCGGGGGCGTCCCTGACGAGCTGTTAAGCGGATCCATGGGCTCCTGGGGGCCTGTGGGAGGTTTTGAGGGCGTCCCATAGGCGAAAGAGTGGAAACGGCAGTTTTTTGGCGATTTTTCGTGGGTGTTAGCCCACGGATCGCCGGGGGGGCTCTGGGTCCGGAAATTATTTTGGGCCGAGCCGCTCGGGGGCGTCCCTGACAAGCTGTTAAGCGGATCCATGGGGTCCTGGGGGCCTATGGGAGGTTTTGAGGGCGTCCCATAGGCGAAAGAGTGGAAACGGCAGTTTTTTGGCGATTTTTCGTGGGTGTTAGCCCACGGATCGCTGGGGGGCTCTGGGTCCGGAAATTATTTTGGGCCGAGCCGCTAGGGGGCGTCCCTGACGAGCTGTTAAGCGGATCCATGGGCTCCTGGGGGCCTGTGGGAGGTTTTGAGGGCGTCCCATAGGCGAAAGAGTGGAAACGGCAGTTTTTTGGCGATTTTTCGTGGGTGTTAGCCCACGGATCGCTGGGGGGGCTCTGGGTCCGGAAATTATTTTGGGCCGAGCCGCTCGGGGGCGTCCCTGACGAGCTGTTAAGCGGATCCATGGGCTCCTGGGGGCCTGTGGGAGGTTTTGAGGGCGTCCCATAGGCGAAAGAGTGGAAACGGCAGTTTTTTGGCGATTTTTCGTGGGTGTTAGCCCACGGATCGCTGCGGGGGGTCTGGGTCCAGAAATTATTTTGGGCCGAGCCGCTCGGGGGCGTCCCTGACGATCTGTTAAGCGGATCCATGGGCTCCTGGGGGCCTGTGGGAGGTTTTGAGGGCGTCCCATAGGCGAAAGAGTGGAAACGGCAGTTTTTTGGCGATTTTTCGTGGGTGTTAGCCCACGGATCGCCGGGGGGGCTCTGGGTTCGGAAATTATTTTGGGCCGAGCCGCTCGGGGGCATCCCTAACGAGCTGTTAAGCGGATCCATGGGCTCCTGGGGGCCTGTGGGAGGTTTTGAGGGCGTCCCATAGGCGAAAGAGTGGAAACGGCAGTTTTTTGGCGATTTTTCGTGGGTGTTAGCCCACGGATCGCTGGGGGGGCTCTGGGTACGGAAATTATTTTGGGCTGAGCCGCTCGAGGGCATCCCTGACGAGCTGTTAAGCGGATCCATGGGCTCCTGGGGGCCTTTGGGAGGTTTTGAGGGCGTCCCATAATCGAAAGAGTGGAAACGGCAGTTTTTTGGCGATTTTTCGTGGGTGTTAGCCCACGGATCACTGGGGGGGATCTGGGTCCGGAAATTATTTTGGGCCGAGCCACTCGGGGGCGTCCCTGACGAGCTGTTAAGCGGATCCATGGGCTCCTGGGGGCCTGTGGGAGGTTTTGAGGGCATCCCATAGGCGAAAGAGTGGAAACGGCAGTTTTTTGGCGATTTTTCGTGGGTGTTAGCCCACGGATCGCTGGGGGGGCTCTGGGTCCGGAAATTATTTTGGGCCGAGCCGCTCGAGGGCGTCCCTGACGAGCTGTTAAGCGGATCCATGGGCTCCTGGTGGCCTGTGGGAGGTTTTGAGGGTGTCCCATAGGCGAAAGAGTGGAAACGGCAGTTTTTTGGCGATTTTTCGTGGGTGTTAGCCCACGGATCGCTGGGGGGGCTGTGGGTCCGGAAATTATTTTGGGCCGAGCCGCTCGGGGGCGTCCCTGACGAGCTGTTAAGCGGATCCATGGGCTCCTGGGGGCCTGTGGGAGGTTTTGAGGGCGTCCCATAGGCGAAAGAGTGGAAACGGCAGTTTTTTGGCGATTTTTCGTGGGTGTTAGCCCACGGATCGCCGAGGGGGCTCTGGGTCCGGAAATTATTTTGGGTCGAGCCGCTCGGGGGCGTCCCTGACGAGCTGTTAAGCGGATCCATGGGCTCCTGGGGGCCTGTGGGAGGTTTTGAGGGCGTCCCATAGGCGAAAGAGTGGAAACGGCAGTTTTTTGGCGATTTTTCGTGGGTGTTAGCCCACGGATCGCTGGGGGGGCTCTGGGTCCGGAAATTATTTTGGGCCGAGCCGCTCGGGGGCGTCCCTGACGAGCTGTTAAGCGGATCCATGGGCTCCTGGGGGCCTGTGGGAGGTTTTGAGGGCCCCCCATAGGCGAAAGAGTGGAAACGGCAGTTTTTTGGCGATTTTTCGTGGGTGTTAGCCCACGGATCGCCGGGGGGGCTCTGGGTCCGGAAATTATTTTGGGCCGAGCCACTCGGGGGCGTCCCTGACGAGCTGTTAAGCGGATCCATGGGCTTCTGGGGGCCTGTAGGAGGTTTTGAGGGCGTCCCATAGGCGAAAGAGTGGAAACGGCAGTTTTTTGGCGATTTTTCGTGGGTGTTAGCCCACGGATCGCTGGGGGGGCTCTGGGTCCGGAAATTATTTTGGGCCGAGCCACTCGGGGGCGTCCCTGACGAGCTGTTAAGCGGATCCATGGGCTCCTGGGGGCCTGTGGGAGGTTTTGAGGGCGTCCCATAGGCGAAAGAGTGGAAACGGCAGTTTTTTGGCAATTTTTCGTGGGTGTTAGCCCACGGATCGCTGGGGGGGCTCTGGGTCCGGAAATTATTTTGGGCCGAGCCGCTCGGGGGCGTCCCTGACGAGCTGTTAAGAGGATCCATGGGCTCCTGGGGGCCTGTGGGAGGTTTTGAGGGCGTCCCATAGGCGAAAGAGTGGAAACGGCAGTTTTTTGGCGATTTTTCGTGGGTGTTAGCCCACGGATCGCCGGGGGGGCTCTGGCTCCGAAAATTATTTTGGTTCGAACCGCTCGGGGGCGTCCCTGACGAGCTGTTAAGCGGATCCATGGGCTCCTGGGGGCCTGTGGGAGGTTTTGAGGGCGTCCCATAGGCAAAAGAGTGGAAACGACAGTTTTTTGGCGATTTTTCGTGGGTGTTAGCCCACGGATCGCTGGGGGGGCTCTGGGTCCGGAAATTATTTTGGCCCGAGCCACTCGGGGGCGTCCCTGACGAGCTGTTAAGCGGATCCATGGGCTCCTGGGGGCCTGTGGGAGGTTTTGAGGGCGTCCCATAGGCGAAAGAGTGGAAACGGCAGTTTTTTGGCGATTTTTTGTGGGTGTTAGCCCACGGATCGCTGGGGGGGCTCTGGGTCCGGAAATTATTTTGGGCCAAGCCGCTCGGGGGCGTCCCTGATGAGCTGTTAAGCGGATCCATGGGCTCCTGGGGGCCTGTGGGAGGTTTTGAGGGCGTCCCATAGGTGAAAGAGTGGAAACGGCAGTTTTTTGGCGAATTTTCGTGGGTGTTAGCCCACGGATCACCGGGGGGGCTCTGGGTCCGGATATTATTTTGGGCCGAGCCGCTCGGGGGCGTCCCTGACGAGCTGTTAAGAGGATCCATGGGCTCCTGGGGGCCTGTGGGAGGTTTTGAGGGCGTCCCATAGGCGAAAGAGTGGAAACGACAGTTTTTTGGCGATTTTTCGTGGGTGTTAGCCCACGGATCGCTGGGGGGGCTCTGGGTCCGGAAATTATTTTGGGCCGAGCCGCTCGGGGGCGTCCCTGACGAGCTGTTAAGCGGATCCATGGGCTCCTGGGGGCCTGTGGGAGGTTTTGAGGGCGTCCCATAGGCGAAAGAGTGGAAACGGCAGTTTTTTGGCGATTTTTCGTGGGTGTTAGCCCACGGATCGCTGGGGGGGCTCTGGGTCCGGAAATTATTTTGGGCCGAGCCACTCGGGGGCATCCCTGACGAGCTGTTAAGCGGATCCATGGTCTCCTGGGGGCCTGTGGGAGGTTTTGAGGGCGTCCCATAGGCGAAAGAGTGGAAACGGCAGTTTTTTGGCGATTTTTCGTGGGTGTTAGCCCACGGATCGCCGGGGGGGCTCTGGGTACGGAAATTATTTTGGGCCGAGCCGCTCAGGGGCGTCCCTGACGAGCTGTTAAGCGGATCCATGGGCTCCTGGGGGCCTGTGGGAGGTTTTGAGGGCGTCCCATAGGCGAAAGAGTGGAAACGGCAGTTTTTTGGCGATTTTTCGTGGGTGTTAGCCCACGGATCGCTGGGGGGGCTCTGGGTACGGAAATTATTTTGGGCCGAGCCGCTCGGGGGCGTCCCTGACGAGCTGTTAAGCGGATCCATGGGCTCCTGGGGGCCTGTGGGAGGTTTTGAGGGCGTCCCATAGGCGAAAGAGTGGAAACGGCAGTTTTTTGGCGATTTTTCGTGGGTGTTAGCCCACGGATCGCCGGGGGGGCTCTGGGTCCGGAAATTATTTTGGGCCGAGCCGCTCGGGGGCGTCCCTAACGAGCTGTTAAGCAGATCCATGGGCTCCTGGGGGCCTGTGGGAGGTTTTGAGGGCGTTCCATAGGCGAAAGAGTGGAAACGGCAGTTTTTTGGCGATTTTTCGTGGGTGTTAGCCCACGGATCGCCGGGGGGGCTCTGGGTCCGGAAATTATTTTGGGCCGAGCCACTCGGGGGCGTCCCTGACGAGCTGTTAAGCGGATCCATGGGCTCCTGGGGGCCTGTGGGAGGTTTTGAGGGCGTCCCATAGGCGAAAGAGTGGAAACGGCAGTTTTTTGGCGATTTTTCGTGGGTGTTAGCCCACGGATCGCTGGGGGGGCTCTGGGTCCGGAAATTATTTTGGACCGAGCCGCTCGGGGGCGTC
The DNA here is from genome assembly GCA_031232105.1 of Capsicum rhomboideum. Taxonomy (NCBI): domain Eukaryota; kingdom Viridiplantae; phylum Streptophyta; class Magnoliopsida; order Solanales; family Solanaceae; genus Capsicum; species Capsicum rhomboideum. The sequence goes on along the minus strand of CP124708.1, from coordinate 112,504,166 downwards.
CCTGACGAGCTTTTAAGCGGATCCATGGGCTCCTGGGGGCCTGTGGGAGGTTTTGAGGGCGTCCCATAGGCGAAAGAGTGGAAACGGCAGTTTTTTGGCGATTTTTCGTGGGTGTTAGCCCACGGATCGCCGGGGGGGCTCTGGGTCCGGAAATTATTTTGGGCCGAGCCGCTCGGGGGCGTCCCTGACGAGCTTTTAAGCGGATCCATGGGCTCCTGGGGGCCTGTGGGAGGTTTTGAGGGCGTCCCATAGGCGAAAGAGTGGAAACGGCAGTTTTTTGGCGATTTTTCGTGGGTGTTAGCCCACGGATCGCTGGGGGGGCTCTGGGTCCGGAAATTATTTTGGGCCGAGCCGCTCGAGGGCGTCCCTGACGAGCTGTTAAGCGGATCCATAGGCTCCTGGGGGCCTGTGGGAGGTTTTGAGGGCGTCCCATAGGCGAAAGAGTGGAAACGGCAGTTTTTTGGCGATTTTTCGTGGGTGTTAGCCCACGGATCGCTGGGGGGGCTCTGGGTCCGGAAATTATTTTGGACCGAGCCGCTCGGGGGCGTCCCTGACGAGCTGTTAAGCGGATCCATGGGCTCTTGGGGGCCTGTGGGAGGTTTTGAGGGCGTCCCATAGGCGAAAGAGTGGAAACAGCAGTTTTTTGGTGATTTTTCGTGGGTGTTAGCCCACGGATCGCTGGGGGGGCTCTGGGTCCGGAAATTATTTTGGGCCGAGCCGCTCGGGGGCATCCCTGACGAGCTGTTAAGCGGATCCATGGGCTCCTGGGGGCGTGTGGGAGGTTTTTAGGGCGTCCCATAGGCGAAAGAGTGGAAACGGCAGTTTTTTGGCGATTTTTCGTGGGTGTTAGCCCACGGATCGCTGGGGGGGCTCTGGGTCCGGAAATTATTTTGGGCCGAGCCGCTCGGGGGCGTCCCTGACGAGCTGTTAAGCGGATCCATGGGCTCCTGGGGGCCTGTGGGAGGTTTTGAGGGCGTCCCATAGGCGAAAGAGTGGAAACGGCAGTTTTTTGGCGATTTTTCGTGGGTGTTAGCCCACGGATCGCCGGGGGGGCTCTGGGTCCGAAAATTATTTTGGGCCGAGCCGCTCGGGGGCATCCCTGACGAGCTGTTAAGCGGATCCATGGGCTCCTGGGGGCCTGTGGGAGGTTTTGAGGGCGTCCCATAGGCAAAAGAGTGGAAACGGCAGTTTTTTGGCGATTTTTCGTGGGTGTTAGCCCACGGATCGCTGGGGGGGCTCTGGGTCCGGAAATTATTTTGGGCCGAGCCGCTCAGGGGCGTCCCTGACGAGCTGTTAAGCGGATCCATGGGCTCCTGGGGGCCTGTGGGAGGTTTTGAGGGCGTCCCATAGGCAAAAGAGTGGAAACGGCAGTTTTTTGGCGATTTTTCGTGGGTGTTAGCCCACGGATCGCTGGGGGGGCTCTGGGTTCGGAAATTATTTTGGGCCGAGCCGCTTGGGGGCGTCCCTGACGAGCTGTTAAGCGGATCCATGGGCTCCTGGGGGCCTGTGGGAGGTTTTGAGGGCGTCCCATAGGCGAAAGAGTGGAAACGGCAGTTTTTTGGCGATTTTTCGTGGGTGTTAGCCCACGGATCGCTGGGGGGGCTCTGGGTCCGGAAATTATTTTGGACCGAGCCGCTCGGGGGCGTCCCTGACGAGCTGTTAAGCGGATCCATGGGCTCCTGGGGGCCTGTGGGAGGTTTTGAGGGCGTCCCATAGGCGAAAGAGTGGAAACAGCAGTTTTTTGGTGATTTTTCGTGGGTGTTAGCCCACGGATCGCTGGGGGGGCTCTGGGTCCGGAAATTATTTTGGGCCGAGCCGCTCGGGGGCATCCCTGACGAGCTGTTAAGCGGATCCATGGGCTCCTGGGGGCGTGTGGGAGGTTTTTAGGGCGTCCCATAGGCGAAAGAGTGGAAACGGCAGTTTTTTGGCGATTTTTCGTGGGTGTTAGCCCACGGATCGCTGGGGGGGCTCTGGGTCCGGAAATTATTTTGGGCCGAGCCGCTCGGGGGCGTCCCTGACGAGCTGTTAAGCGGATCCATGGGCTCCTGGGGGCCTGTGGGAGGTTTTGAGGGCGTCCCATAGGCGAAAGAGTGGAAACGGCAGTTTTTTGGCGATTTTTCGTGGGTGTTAGCCCACGGATCGCCGGGGGGGCTCTGGGTCCGAAAATTATTTTGGGCCGAGCCGCTCGGGGGCATCCTTGACGAGCTGTTAAGCGGATCCATGGGCTCCTGGGGGCCTGTGGGAGGTTTTGAGGGCGTCCCATAGGCAAAAGAGTGGAAACAGCAGTTTTTTGGCGATTTTTCGTGGGTGTTAGCCCACGGATCGCTGGGGGGGCTCTGGGTCCGGAAATTATTTTGGGCCGAGCCGCTCAGGGGCGTCCCTGACGAGCTGTTAAGCGGATCCATGGGCTCCTGGGGGCCTGTGGGAGGTTTTGAGGGCGTCCCATAGGAATAAGAGTGGAAACGGCAGTTTTTTGGCGATTTTTCGTGGGTGTTAGCCCACGGATCGCTGGGGGGGCTCTGGGTCCGGAAATTATTTTGGACCGAGCCACTCGGGGGCGTCCCTGACGAGCTGTTAAGCGGATCCATGGGCTCCTGGGGGCCTGTGGGAGGTTTTGAGGGCATCCCATAGGCGAAAGAGTGGAAACGGCAGTTTTTTGGCGATTTTTCGTGGGTGTTAGCCCACGGATCGCCGGGGGGGCTCTGGGTCCGGAAATTATTTAGGGCCGAGCCGCTCGGGGGCGTCCCTGATGAGCTTTTAAGCGGATACATGGGCTCCTGGGGTCCTGTGGGAGGTTTTGAGGGCGTCCCATAGGCGAAAGAGTGGAAACGGCAGTTTTTTGGCGATTTTTCGTGGATGTTAGCCCACGGATCGCTGGGGGGGCTCTGGGTCCGGAAATTATTTTGGGCCGAGCCGCTCGGGGGCGTCCCTGATGAGCTGTTAAGCGGATCCATGGGCTCCTGGGGGCCTGTGGGAGGTTTTGAGGGCGTCCCATAGGCGAAAGAGTGGAAACGGCAGTTTTTTGGCGATTTTTCGTGGGTGTTAGCCCACGGATCGCCGGGGGGGCTCTGGGTCCGGAAATTATTTTGGGCCGAGCCGCTCAGGGGCGTCCCTGACGAGCTTTTAAGCGGATCCATGGGCTCCTGGGTGCCTGTGGGAGGTTTTGAGGGCGTCCCATAGGCGAAAGAGTGGAAACGGCAGTTTTTTGGCGATTTTTCGTGGGTGTTAGCCCACGGATCGCTGGGGGGGCTCTGGGTTCGGAAATTATTTTGGGCCGAGCCACTCGGGGGCGTCCCTGACGAGCTGTTAAGCGGATCCATGGGCTCCTGTGGGAGGTTTTAAGGGCGTCCCATAGGCGAAAGAGTGGAAACGGCAGTTTTTTGGCGATTTTTCGTGGGTGTTAGCCCACGGATCGCTGGGGGGGCTCTGGGTCCGGAAATTATTTTGGGCCGAGCCGCTCGGGGGCGTCCCTGACGAGCTGTTAAGCGGATCCATGGGCTCCTGGGGGCCTGTGGGAGGTTTTGAGGGCGTCCCATAGGCGAAAGAGTGGAAACGGCAGTTTTTTGGCGATTTTTCGTGGGTGTTAGCCCACGGATCGCTGGGGGGGCTATGGGTCCGGAAATTATTTTGGGCCGAGCCGCTCGGGGGCGTCCCTGACGAGCTTTTAAGCGGATCCATGGGCTCCTGGGGGCCTGTGGGAGGTTTTGAGGGCGTCCCATAGGCGAAAGAGTGGAAACGGCAGTTTTTTGGCGATTTTTCGTGGGTGTTAGCCCACGGATCGCTGGGGGGGCTCTGGGTCCCGAAATTATTTTGGACCGAGCCGCTCGGGGGCGTCGCTGACGAGCTGTTAAGCGGATCCATGGGCTCCTGGGGGCCTGTCCGAGGTTTTGAGGGCGTCCCATAGGCGAAAGAGTTGAAACGGCAGTTTTTTGGCGATTTTTCGTGGGTGTTAGCCCACGGATAGCTGGGGGGGCTCTGGGTCCGGAAATTATTTTGGGCCGAGCCGCTCGGGGGCATCCCTGATGAGCTGTTAAGCGGATCCATGGGCTCCTGGGGGCCTGTGGGAGGTTTTGAGGGCATCCCATAGGCGAAAGAGTGGAAACGGCAGTTTTTTGGCGATTTTTCGTGGGTGTTAGCCCACGGATCGCCGGAGGGGCTCTGGGTCCGGAAATTATTTTGGGCCGAGCCGCTCGGGGGCGTCCCTGACGAGCTGTTAAGCGGATCCATGGGCTCCTGGGGCCTGTGGGAGGTTTTGAGGGCGTCCCATAGGCGAAAGAGTGGAAACGACAGTTTTTTGGCGATTTTTCGTGGGTGTTAGCCCACGGATCGCTGGGGGGGCTCTGGGTCCGGAAATTATTTTGGGCCGAGCCATTCGGGGGCGTCCCTGACGAGCTTTTAAGCGGATCCATGGGCTCCTGGGGGCCTGTGGGAGGTTTTGAGGGCGTCCCATAGGCGAAAGAGTGGAAACGGCAGTTTTTTGGCGATTTTTCGTGGGTGTTAGCCCACGGATCGCTGGGGGGGCTCTGGGTCCGGAAATTATTTTGGGCCGAGCCGCTCGGGGGCGTCCCTGACGAGCTGTTAAGCGGATCCATGGGCTCCTGGGGGCCTGTGGGAGGTTTTGAGGGCGTCCCATAGGCGAAAGAGTGGAAACGGTAGTTTTTTGGCGATTTTTCGTGGGTGTTAGCCCAAGGATCGCCGGGGGGGCTCTGGGTCCGGAAATTATTTTGGGCCGAGCCGCTCGGGGGCGTCCCTGACGAGCTGTTAAGCGGATCCATGGGCTCCTGGGGGCCTTTGGGAGGTTTTGAGGGCGTCCCATAGGCGAAAGAGTGGAAACGGCAGTTTTTTGGCGATTTTTCGTGGGTGTTAGCCCACGGATCGCTGGGGGGGCTCTGGGTCCGGAAATTATTTTGGGCCGAGCTGCTCGGGGGCGTCCCTGACGAGCTGTTAAGCAGATCCATGGGCTCCTGGGGGCCTGTGGGAGGTTTTGAGGGCGTCCCATAGGCGAAAGAGTGGAAACGGCAGTTTTTTGGCGATTTTTCGTGGGTGTTAGCCCACGGATCGCTGGGGGGGCTCTGGGTCCGGAAATTATTTTTGGCCGAGCCGCTCGGGGGAGTCCCTGACGAGCTGTTAAGCGGATCCATGGGCTCGTGGGGGCCTGTGGGAGGTTTTGAGGGCATCCCATAGGCGAAAGAGTGGAAACGGCAGTTTTTTGGCGATTTTTCGTGGGTGTTAGCCCACGGATCGCCGGGGGGGCTCTGGGTCCGGAAATTATTTTGGGACGAGCCGCTCGGGGGCGTCCCTGACGAGCTGTTAAGCGGATCCATGGGCTCCTGGGGGCCTGTGGGAGGTTTTGAGGGCGTCCCATAGGCGAAAGAGTGGAAACGGCAGTTTTTTGGCGATTTTTCGTGGGTGTTAGCCCACGGATCGCTGGGGGGGCTCTGGGTCCGGAAATTATTTTGGGCCGAGCCGCTCAGGGGCGTCCCTGACGAGCTGTTAAGCGGATCCATGGGCTCCTGGGGGCCTGTGGGAGGTTTTGAGGGCGTCCCATAGGCGAAAGAGTGGAAACGGCAGTTTTTTGGCGATTTTTCGTGGGTGTTAGCCCACGGATCGCTGGGGGGGCTCTGGGTCCGGAAATTATTTTGGGCCGAGCCGCTCGAGGGCGTCCCTGACGAGCTGTTAAGCGGATCCATAGGCTCCTGGGGGCCTGTGGGAGGTTTTGAGGGCGTCCCATAGGCGAAAGAGTGGAAACGGCAGTTTTTTGGCGATTTTTCGTGGGTGTTAGCCCACGGATCGCTGGGGGGGCTCTGGGTTCGGAAATTATTTTGGACCGAGCCGCTCGGGGGCGTCCCTGACGAGCTGTTAAGCGGATCCATGGGCTCCTGGGGGCCTGTGGGAGGTTTTGAGGGCGTCCCATAGGCGAAAGAGTGGAAACAGCAGTTTTTTGGTGATTTTTCGTGGGTGTTAGCCCACGGATCGCTGGGGGGGCTCTGGGTCCGGAAATTATTTTGGGCCGAGCCGCTCGGGGGCATCCCTGACGAGCTGTTAAGCGGATCCATGGGCTCCTGGGGGCGTGTGGGAGGTTTTTAGGGCGTCCCATAGGCGAAAGAGTGGAAACGGCAGTTTTTTGGCGATTTTTCGTGGGTGTTAGCCCACGGATCGCTGGGGGGGCTCTGGGTCCGGAAATTATTTTGGGCCGAGCCGCTCGGGGGCGTCCCTGACGAGCTGTTAAGCGGATCTATGGGCTCCTGGGGGCCTGTGGGAGGTTTTGAGGGCGTCCCATAGGCGAAAGAGTGGAAACGGCAGTTTTTTGGCGATTTTTCGTGGGTGTTAGCCCACGGATCGCCGGGGGGGCTCTGGGTCCGGAAATTATTTTGGGCCGAGCCGCTCGGGGGCATCCCTGACGAGCTGTTAAGCGGATCCATGGGCTCCTGGGGGCCTGTGGGAGGTTTTGAGGGCGTCCCATAGGCAAAAGAGTGGAAACGGCAGTTTTTTGGCGATTTTTCGTGGGTGTTAGCCCACGGATCGCTGGGGGGGCTCTGGGTCCGGAAATTATTTTGGGCCGAGCAGCTCAGGGGCGTCCCTGACGAGCTGTTAAGCGGATCCATGGGCTCCTGGGGGCCTGTGGGAGGTTTTGAGGGCGTCCCATAGGCAAAAGAGTGGAAACGGCAGTTTTTTGGCGATTTTTCGTGGGTGTTAGCCCACGGATCGCTGGGGGGGCTCTGGGTCCGGAAATTATTTTGGGCCGAGCCACTTGGGGGCGTCCCTGACGAGCTGTTAAGCGGATCCATGGGCTCCTGGGGGCCTGTGGGAGGTTTTGAGGGCGTCCCATAGGCGAAAGAGTGGAAACGGCAGTTTTTTGGCGATTTTTCGTGGGTGTTAGCCCACGGATCGCTGGGGGTGCTCTGGGTCCGGAAATTATTTTGGACCGAGCCGCTCGGGGGCGTCCCTGACGAGCTGTTAAGCGGATCCATGGGCTCCTGGGGGCCTGTGGGAGGTTTTGAGGGCATCCCATAGGCGAAAGAGTGGAAACGGCAGTTTTTTGGCGATTTTTCGTGGGTGTTAGCCCACGGATCGCCGGGGGGGCTCTGGGTCCGGAAATTATTTAGGGCCGAGCCGCTCGGGGGCGTACCTGATGAGCTTTTAAGCGGATACATGGGCTCCTGGGGTCCTGTGGGAGGTTTTGAGGGCGTCCCATAGGCGAAAGAGTGGAAACGGCAGTTTTTTGGCGATTTTTCGTGGATGTTAGCCCACGGATCGCTGGGGGGGCTCTGGGTCCGGAAATTATTTTGGGCCGAGCCGCTCGGGGGCGTCCCTGATGAGCTGTTAAGCGGATCCATGGGCTCCTGGGGGCCTGTGGGAGGTTTTGAGGGCGTCCCATAGGCGAAAGAGTGGAAACGGCAGTTTTTTGGCGATTTTTCGTGGGTGTTAGCCCACGGATCGCCGGGGGGGCTCTGGGTCCGGAAATTATTTTGGGCCGAGCCGCTCGGGGGCGTCCCTAACGAGCTTTTAAGCGGATCCATGGGCTCCTGGGTGCCTGTGGGAGGTTTTGAGGGCGTCCCATAGGCGAAAGAGTGGAAACGGCAGTTTTTTGGCGATTTTTCGTGGGTGTTAGCCCACGGATCGCTGGGGGGGCTCTTGGTCCGGAAATTATTTTGGGCCGAGCCGCTCGGGGGCGTCCCTGACGAGCTGTTAAGCGGATCCATGGGCTCCTGTGGGAGGTTTTAAGGGCGTCCCATAGGCGAAAGAGTGGAAACGGCAGTTTTTTGGCGATTTTTCGTGGGTGTTAGCCCACGGATCGCTGGGGGGGCTCTGGGTCCGGAAATTATTTTGGGCCGAGCCGCTCGGGGGCGTCCCTGATGAGCTGTTAAGCGGATCCATGGGCTCCTGGGGGCCTGTGGGAGGTTTTGAGGGCGTCCCATAGGCGAAAGAGTGGAAACGGCAGTTTTTTGGCGATTTTTCGTGGGTGTTAGCCCACGGATCGCTGGGGGGGCTCTGGGTCCGGAAATTATTTTGGGCCGAGCCGCTCGGGGGCGTCCCTGACGAGCTTTTAAGCGGATCCATGGGCTCCTGGGGGCCTGTGGGAGGTTTTGAGGGCGTCCCATAGGCGAAAGAGTGGAAACGGCAGTTTTTTGGCGATTTTTCGTGGGTGTTAGCCCACGGATCGCTGGGGGGGCTCTGGGTCCCGAAATTATTTTGGACCGAGCCGCTCGGGGGCGTCGCTGACGAGCTGTTAAGCGGATCCATGGGCTCCTGGGGGCCTGTGCGAGGTTTTGAGGGCGTCCCATAGGCGAAAGAGTGGAAACGGCAGTTTTTTGGCGATTTTTCGTGGGTGTTAGCCCACGGATCGCTGGGGGGGCTCTGGGTCCGGAAATTATTTTGGGCCGAGCCGCTCGGGGGCATCCCTGATGAGCTGTTAAGCGGATCCATGGGCTCCTGGGGGCCTGTGGGAGGTTTTGAGGGCATCCCATAGGCGAAAGAGTGGAAACGGCAGTTTTTTGGCGATTTTTCGTGGGTGTTAGCCCACGGATCGCCGGAGGGGCTCTGGGTCCGGAAATTATTTTGGGCCGAGCCGCTCGGGGGCGTCCCTGAAGAGCTGTTAAGCGGATCCATGGGCTCCTGGGGCTTGTGGGAGGTTTTGAGGGCGTCCCATAGGCGAAAGAGTGGAAACGACAGTTTTTTGGCGATTTTTCGTGGGTGTTAGCCCACGGATCGCTGGGGGGGCTCTGGGTCCGGAAATTATTTTGGGCCGAGCCATTCGGGGGCGTCCCTGACGAGCTTTTAAGTGGATCCATGGGCTCCTGGGGGCCTGTGGGAGGTTTTGAGGGCGTCCCATAGGCGAAAGAGTGGAAACGGCAGTTTTTTGGCGATTTTTCGTGGGTGTTAGCCCACGGATCGCTGGGGGGGCTATGGGTCCGGAAATTATTTTGGGCCGAGCCGCTCGGGGGCGTCCCTGACGAGCTGTTAAGTGGATCCATGGGCTCCTGGGGGCCTGTGGGAGGTTTTGAGGGCGTCCCATAGGCGAAAGAGTGGAAACGGCAGTTTTTTGGCGATTTTTCGTGGGTGTTAGCCCATGGATCGCCGGGGGGGCTCTGGGTCCGGAAATTATTTTGGGCCGAGCCGCTCGGGGGCGTCCCTGACGAGCTGTTAAGCGGATCCATGGGCTCCTGGGGGCCTTTGGGAGGTTTTGAGGGCGTCCCATAGGCGAAAGAGTGGAAACGGCAGTTTTTTGGCGATTTTTCGTGGGTGTTAGCCCACGGATCGCTGGGGGGGCTCTGTGTCCGAAAATTATTTTGGGCCGAGCTGCTCGGGGGCGTCCCTGACGAGCTGTTAAGCAGATCCATGGGATCCTGGGGGCCTGTGGGAGGTTTTGAGGGCGTCCCATAGGCGAAAGAGTGGAAACGGCAGTTTTTTGGCGATTTTTCGTGGGTGTTAGCCCACGGATCGCTGGGGGGGCTCTGGGTCCGGAAATTATTTTTGGCCGAGCCGCTCGGGGGCGTCCCTGACGAGCTGTTAAGCGGATCCATGGGCTCGTGGGGGCCTGTGGGAGGTTTTGAGGGCATCCCATAGGCGAAAGAGTGGAAACGGCAGTTTTTTTGCGATTTTTCGTGGGTGTTAGCCCACGGATCGCCGGGGGGGCTCTGGGTCCGGAAATTATTTTGGGACGAGCCGCTCGGGGGCGTCCCTGACGAGCTGTTAAGCGGATCCATGGGCTCCTGGGGGCCTGTGGGAGGTTTTGAGGGCGTCCCATAGGCGAAAGAGTGGAAACGGCAGTTTTTTGGCGATTTTTCGTGGGTGTTAGCCCACGGATCGCTGGGGGGGCTCTGGGTCCGGAAATTATTTTGGGCCGAGCCGCTCGGGGGCGTCCCTGACGAGCTGTTAAGCGGATCCATGGGCTCCTGGGGGCCTGTGGGAGGTTTTGAGGGCGTCCCATAGGCGAAAGAGTGGAAACGGCAGTTTTTTGGCGATTTTTCGTGGGTGTTAGCCCACGGATCGCCGGGGGGGCTCTGGGTCTGGAAATTATTTTGGGCCGAGCCACTCGGGGGCGTCCCTGACGAGCTGTTAAGCGGATCCATGGGCTCCTGGGGGCCTGTGGGAGGTTTTGAGGGCGTCCCATAGGCGAAAGAGTGGAAACGGCAGTTTTTTGGCGATTTTTCGTGGGTGTTAGCCCACGGATCGCCAGGGGGGCTCTGGGTCCGGAAATTATTTTGGGCCGAGCCGCTCGGGGGCGTCCCTGACGAGCTGTTAAGCGGATCCATGGGCTCCTGGGGGCCTGTGGGAGGTTTTGAGGGCGTCCCATAGGCGAAAGAGTGGAAACGGCAGTTTTTTGGCGATTTATCGTGGGTGTTAGCCCACGGATCGCTGGGGGGGCTCTGGGTCCGGAAATTATTTTGGGCCGAGCTGCTCGGGGGCGTCCCTGACGAGCTGTTAAGCGGATCCATGGGATCCTGGGGGCCTGTGGGAGGTTTTGAGGGCGTCCCATAGGCGAAAGAGTGGAAACGGCAGTTTTTTGGCAATTTTTCGTGGGTGTTAGCCCACGGATCGCTGGGGGGGCTCTGGGTCCGGAAATTATTTTGGGCCGAGCCGCTCGGGGGCGTCCCTGACGAGCTGTTAAGCGGATCCATGGGCTCCTGGGGGCCTGTGGGAGGTTTTGAGGGCATCCCATAGGCGAAAGAGTGGAAACGGCAGTTTTTTGGCGATTTTTCGTGGGTGTTAGCCCACGGATCGCCGGGGGGGCTCTGGGTCCGGAAATTATTTTGGGCCGAGCCACTCGGGGGCGTCCCTGACGAGCTGTTAAGCGGATCCATGGGCTCCTGGGGGCCTGTGGGAGGTTTTGAGGGCGTCCCATAGGCGAAAGAGTGGAAACGACAGTTTTTTGGCGATTTTTCGTGGGTGTTAGCCCACGGATCGCTGGGGGGGCTCTGGGTTCGGAAATTATTTTGGGCCGAGCCGTTCGGGGGCGTCCCTGACGAGCTTTTAAGCGGATCCATGGGCTCCTGGGGGCCTGTGGGAGGTTTTGAGGGCGTCCCATAGGCGAAAGAGTGGAAACGGCAGTTTTTTGGCGATTTTTCGTGGGTGTTAGCCCACGGATCGCTGGGGGGGCTCTGGGTCCGGAAATTATTTTGGGCCGAGCTGCTCGGGGGCGTCCCTGACGAGCTGTTAAACGGATCCATGGGCTCCTGGGGGCCTGTGGGAGGTTTTGAGGGCGTCCCATAGGCGAAAGAGTGGAAACGGCAGTTTTTTGGCGATTTTTCGTGGGTGTTAGCCCATGGATCGCCGGGGGGGCTCTGGGTCCGGAAATTATTTTGGGCCGAGCCGCTCGGGGGCGTCCCTTACGAGCTGTTAAGCGGATCCATGGGCTCCTGGGGGCCTGTGGGAGGTTTTGAGGGCGTCCCATAGGCGAAAGAGTGGAAACGGCAGTTTTTTGGCGATTTTTCGTGGGTGTTAGCCCACGGATCGCTGGGGGGGCTCTGGGTCCGGAAATTATTTTGGGCCGAGCTGCTCGGGGGAATCCCTGACGAGCTGTTAAGCGGATCCATGGGCTCCTGGGGGCCTGTGGGAGGTTTTGAGGGCGTCCCATAGGCGAAAGTGTGGAAACGGCAGTTTTTTGGCGATTTTTCGTGGGTGTTAGCCCACGGATCGCTGGGGGGGCTCTGGGTCCGGAAATTATTTTGGGCCGAGCCACTCGGGGGCGTCCCTGGCGAGCTGTTAAGCGGATCCATGGGCTCCTGGGGGCCTGTGGGAGGTTTTGAGGGCATCCCATAGGCGAAAGAGTGGAAACGGCAGTTTTTTGGCGATTTTTCGTGGGTGTTAGCCCACGGATCGCCGGGGGGGCTCTGGGTCCGAAAATTATTTTGGGCCGAGCCGCTCGGGGGCGTCCCTGACGAGCTGTTAAGCGGATCCATGGGCTCCTGGGGCCTGTGGGAGGTTTTGAGGGCGTCCCATAGGCGAAAGAGTGGAAACGGCAGTTTTTTGGCGATTTTTCGTGGGTGTTAGCCCACGGATCGCTGGGGGGGCTCTGGGTCCGGAAATTATTTTGGGCTGAGCCGCTCGGGGGCGTCCCTGACGAGCTGTTAAGCGGATCCATGGGCTCCTGGGGGCCTGTGGGAGGTTTTGAGGGCATCCCATAGGCGAAAGAGTGGAAACGGCAGTTTTTTGGCGATTTTTCGTGGGTGTTAGCCCACGGATCGCTGGGGTGGCGCTGGGTCCGGAAATTATTTTGGGCCGAGCCGCTCGGGGGCGTCCCTAACGAGCTGTTAAGCGGATCCATCGGCTTATGGGGGCCTGTGGGAGGTTTTGAGGGCGTCCCATCGGCGAAAGAGTGGAAACGGCAGTTTTTTGGCGATTTTTCGTGGGTGTTAGCCCACGGATCGCTGGGGGGGGCGCTGGGTCCGGAAATTATTTTGGGCCGAGCCGCTCGGGGGCGGCCCTGACGAGCTGTTAAGCGGATCCATGGGCTTCTGGGGGCCTGTGGGAGGTTTTGAGGGCGTTCCATAGGCGAAAGAGTGGAAACGGCAGTTTTTTGGCGATTTTTCGTGGGTGTTAGCCCACGGATCGCTGGGGGGGCACTGGGTACGGAAATTATTTTGGGTCAAGCCGCTCGGGGGCGTCCGTGACGAGCTGTTAAGCGGATCCATGGGCTCCTGGGGGCCTGTGGGAGGTTTTGAGGGCGTCCCATAGGTGAAAGAGTGGAAACGGCAGTTTTTTGGCGATTTTTCGTGGGTGTTAGCCCACGGATCGCTGGGGGGGCGCTGGGTCCGGAAATTATTTTGGGCCGAGCCGCTCGGGGGCGTCCTTGACGAGCTGTTAAGCGGATCCATGGGCTCCTGGGGGCCTGTGGGTGGTTTTGAGGGCGTCCCATAGGCGAAAGAGTGGAAACGGCAGTTTTTTGGCGATTTTTCGTGGGTGTTAGCCCACGGATCGCTGGGGGGGCGCTGGGTCCGGAAATTATTTTGGGCCGAGCCGCTCGGGGGCGTCCCTGACGAGCTGTTAAGCGGATCCATGGGCTCCTGGGGGCCTGTGGGAGGTTTTGAGGGCGTCCCATAGGCGAAAGAGTGGAAACGGCAGTTTTTTGGCGATTTTTCGTGGGTGTTAGCCCACGGATCGCTGGGGGGGCGCTGGGTCCGGAAATTATTTTGGGCCGAGCCGCTCGGGGGCGTCCCTGACGAGCTGTTAAGCGGATCCATGGGCTCCTGGGGGCCTGTGGGAGGTTTTGAGGGCGTCCCATAGGCGAAAGAGTGGAAACGGCAGTTTTTTGGCGATTTTTCGTGGGTGTTAGCCCACGGATCGCTGGGGGGGCGCTGGGTCCGGAAATTATTTTGGGCCGAGCTACTCGGGGGCGTCCCTGACGAGCTGTTAAGCGGATCCATGGGCTCATGGGGGCCTGTGGGAGGTTTTGAGGGCGTCCCATAGGCGAAAGAGTGGAAACGGTAGTTTTTTGGCGATTTTTCGTGGGTGTTAGCCCATGGATCGCTGGGGGGGCGCTGGGTCCGGAAATTATTTTGGGCCGAGCCGCTCGGGGGCGTCCGTGATGAGCTATTAAGAGGATCCATGGGCTCCTGGGGGCCTGTGGGAGGTTTTGAGGGCGTCCCATAGGCGAAAGAGTGGAAACAGCAGTTTTTTGGCAATTTTTCGTGGGTGTTAGCCCTCGGATCGCTGGGGGGGCGCTGGGTCAGAAAATTATTTTGGGCCGAGCCGCTCGGGGGCGTCCGTGATGAGCTTTTAAGCGGATCCATGGGCTCCTGGGGGCCTGTGGGAGGTTTTGAGGGCGTCCCATAGGCGAAAGAGTGGAAACGGCAGTTTTTTGACAATTTTTCGTGGGTGTTAGCCCACGGATCGCTGGGGGGGCGCTGGGTCCGGAAATTATTTTGGGCCGCGCCGCTCGGGGGCGTCCCTGAAGAGCTTTTAAGCGGATCCATGGGCTCCTGGGGGCCTGTGGGAGGTTTTGAGGGCGTCCCATAGGCGAAAGAGTGGAAACGGCAGTTTTTTGGCGATTTTTCGTGGGTGTTAGCCCACGGATCGCTTGGGGGGCGCTGGGTCCGGAAATTATTTTGGGCCGAGCCGCTCGGGGGCATCCCTGACGAGCTGTTAAGCGGATCCACGGGCTCCTGGGGGCCTGTGGGAGGTTTTGAGGGCGTCCCATAGGCGAAAGAGTGGAAACGGCAGTTTTTTGGCGATTTTTCGTGGGTGTTAGCCCACGGATCGCTGGGGGGGCGCTGGGTCCGGAAATTATTTTGGGCCGAGCTGCTCGGGGGCGTCCCTGACGAGCTGTTAAGCGGATGCATGGGCTCCTGGGGGCCTGTGGGAGGTTTTGAGGGCGTCCCATAGGCGAAAGAGTGGAAACGTAAGTTTTTTGGCGATTTTTCGTGGGTGTTAGCCCACGGATCGCTGGGGGGGCGCTGGGTCCGGAAATTATTTTGGGCCGAGCCGCTCGGGGGCGTCCCTGACGAGCTGTTAAGTGGATCCATGGGCTCCTGGGGGCCTGTGGGAGGTTTTGAGGGCGTCCCATAGGCGAAAGAGTGGAAACGGCAGTTTTTTGGCGATTTTTCGTGGGTGTTAGCCCACGGATCGCTGGGGGGCGCTGGGTCCGGAAATTATTTTGGGCCGAGCCGCTCGGGGGCGTCCCTGACGAGCTGTTAAGCGGATCCATGGGCTCCTGGGGGCCTGTGGGAGGTTTTGAGGGTGTCCCATTGGCGAAAGAGTCGAAACGGCAGTTTTTTGGCGATTTTTCGTGGGTGTTAGCCCACGGATCGCTGGGGGGGCGCTGGGTCCGGAAATTATTTTGGGCCGAGCCGCTCGGGGGCGTCCCTGACGAGCTGTTAAGCGGATCCATGGGCTCCTGGGGGCCTGTGGGAGGTTTTGAGGGCGTCCCATAGGCGAAAGAGTGGAAACGGCAGTTTTTTGGCAATTTTTCGTGGGTGTTAGCCCACGGATCGCTGGGGGGGCGCTGGGTCCGGAAATTATTTTGGGCTGAGCCGCTCGGGGGCGTCCCTGACAAGCTGTTAAGCGGATCCATGGGCTCCTGGGGGCCTGTGGGAGGTTTTGAGGGCGTCCCATAGGCGAAAGAGTGGAAACGGCAGTTTTTTGGCGATTTTTCGTGGGTGTTAGCCCACGGATCGCTGGGGGCGCGCTGGGTCCGGAAATTATTTTGGGCCGAGCTGCTCGGGGGCGTCCCTGATGAGCTGTTAAGCGGATCCATGGGCTCCTGGGGGCCTGTGGGTGGTTTTGAGGGCGTCCCATAGGCGAAAGAGTGGAAACGGAAGTTTTTTGGCGATTTTTCGTGGGTGTTAGCCCACGGATCGCTGGGGGGGCGCTGAGTCCGGAAATTATTTTGGGCCTAGCCGCTCGGGGGCGTCCCTGACGAGCTGTTAAGCGGATCCATGGGCTCCTGGGGGCCTGTGGGAGGTTTTGAGGGCGTCCCATAGGCGAAAGAGTGGAAACGGCAGTTTTTTGGCGATTTTTCGTAGGTGTTAGCCCACGGATCGCTGGGGGGGCGCTGGGTCCGGAAATTATTTTGGGCCGACCCGCTCGGGGGCGTCCCTGACGAGCTGTTAAGCGGATCCATGGGCTCCTGGGGGCCTGTGGGAGGTTTTGAGGGCGTCCCATAGGCGAAAGAGTGGAAACGGCAGTTTTTTGGCGATTTTTCGTGGGTGTTAGCCCACGGATCGCTGGGGGGGCGCTGGGTCAGGAAATTATTTTGGGCCGAGCTGCTCGGGGGCATCCGTGACGAGCTGTTAAGCGGATCCATGGGCTCCTGGGGGGCTGTGGGAGGTTTTGAGGGCGTCCCATAGGCGAAAGAGTGGAAACGGCAGTTTTTTGGCGATTTTTCGTGGGTGTTAGCCCACGGATCGCTGGGGGGGCGCTGGGTCCGAAAATTATTTTGGGCCGAGCCGCTCGGGGGCGTCCTTGACGAGCTGTTAAGCGGATCCATGGGCTCCTGGGGGCCTGTGGGAGGTTTTGAGGGCGTCCCATAGGCGAAAGAGTGGAAACGGCAGTATTTTGGCGATTTTTCGTGGGTGTTAGCCCACGGATCGCTGGGGGGGCGCTGGGTCCGGAAATTATTTTGCGCCGAGCCGCTCGGGGGCGTCCGTGACGAGCTATTAAGCGGATCCATGGGCTCCTGGGGGCCTGTGGGAGGTTTTGAGGGCATCCCATAGGCGAAAGAGTGGAAACGGCAGTTTTTTGGCGATTTTTCGTGGGTGTTAGCCCACGGATCGCTGGGGGGGCGCTGGGTCCGGAAATTATTTTGGGCCGAGCCACTCGGGGGCGTCCGTGACGAGCTGTTAAGCGGATCCATGGGCTCCTGGGGGCCTGTGGGAGGTTTTGAGGGCGTCCCATAGGCGAAAGAGTGGAAACGGCAGTTTTTTTGCGACTTTTCGTGGGTGTTAGCCCACGGATCGCTGGGGGGGCGCTGGGTCCGGAAATTATTTTGGGACGAGCCACTCGGGGGCATCCCTGACGAGCTGTTAAGCGGATCCATGGGCTCCTGGGGGCCTGTGGGAGGTTTTGAGGGCGTCCCATAGGCGAAAGAGTGGAAACGTAAGTTTTTTGGCGATTTTTCGTGGGTGTTAGCCCACGGATCGCTGGGGGGGCGCTGGGTCCGGAAATTATTTTGGGCCGAGCCGCTCGGGGGCGTCCCTGACGAGCTGTTAAGCGGATCCATGGGCTCCTGGGGGCCTGTGGGAGGTTTTGAGGGCGTCCCATAGGCGAAAGAGTGGAAACGGCAGTTTTTTGGCGATTTTTCGTGGGTGTTAGCCCACGGATCGCTGGGGGGGCGCTGGGTCCGGAAATTATTTTGGGCCGAGCCGCTCGGGGGCGTCCCTGACGAGCTGTTAAGCGGATCCATGGGCTCCTGGGGGCCTGTGGGAGGTTTTGAGGGCGTCCCATAGGCGAAAGAGTCGAAACGGCAGTTTTTTGGCGATTTTTCGTGGGTGTTAGCCCACGGATCGCTGGGGGGGCGCTGGGTCCGAAAATTATTTTGGGCCGAGCCGCTCGGGGGCGTCCGTGACGAGCTGTTAAGCGGATCCATGGGCTCCTGGGGGCCTGTGGGAGGTTTTGAGGGCGTCCCATAGGCGAAAGAGTGGAAACGGCAGTTTTTTGGCGATTTTTCGTGGGTGTTAGCCCACGGATCGCTGGGGGGGCGCTGGGTCCGAAAATTATTTTGGGCTGAGCCATTCGGGGGCATCCCTGACGAGCTGTTAAGCGGATCCATGGGCTCCTGGGGGCCTGTGGGAGGTTTTGAGGGCGTCCCATAGGCGAAAGAGTGGAAACGGCAGTTTTTTGGCGATTTTTCGTGGGTGTTAGCCCACGGATCGCTGGGGGGGCTCTGGGTCCGGAAATTATTTTGGGTCGAGCCGCTCGTGGGTGTCCCTGACGAGCTGTTAAGCGGATCCATGGGCTCCGTGGGGCCTGCGAGAGGTTTTGAGGGCGTCCCAGAGGCGAAAGAGTGGAAACGGCAGTTTTTTGGCGATTTTTCGTGGGTGTTAGCCCACGGATCGCTGGGGGGGCGCTGGGTCCGGAAATTATTTTGGGCTGAGCCACTTGTGGGCGTTCGTGACGAGCTGTTAAGCGGATCCATGGGCTCCTGGGGGCCTGTGGGAGGTTTTGAGGGCGTCCCATAGGCGAAAGAGTGGAAACGACAGTTTTTTGGCAATTTTTCGTGGGTGTTAGCCCACGGATCGCTGGGGGGGCGCTGGGTCCGAAAATTATTTTGGGCCGAGCCACTCGGGGGCGTCCGTGACGAGCTGTTAAGCGGATCCATGGGCTCCTGGGGGCCTGTGGGAGGTTTTGAGGGCGTCCCATAGGCGAAAGAGTGGAAACGGCAGTTTTTTGGCGATTTTTCGTGGGTGTTAGCCCACGGATCGCTGGGGGGGCGCTGGGTCCGAAAATTATTTTGGGCCGAGCCGCTTGGTGGCGTCCCTGACGAGCTGTTAAGCGGATCCATGGGCTCCTGGGGGCCTGTGGGAGGTTTTGAGGGCGTCCCATAGGCGAAAGAGTGGAAACGGCAGTTTTTTGGCGATTTTTCGTGGGTGTTAGCCCACGGATCGCTGGGGGGGCGCTGGGTTCGGAAATTATTTTGGGCCGAGCCGCTCGGGGGCGTCCGTGACTAGATGTTAAGCGGATCCATGGGCTCCTGGGGCCTGTGGGAGGTTTTGAGGGCGTCCCATAGGCGAAAGAGTGGAAACGGCAGATTTTTGGCGATTTTTCGTGGGTGTTAGCCCACGGATCGCTGGGGGGGCGCTGGGTTCGGAAATTATTTTGGGCTGAGCCGCTCGGGGGCGTCCCTGACAAGCTGTTAAGCGGATCCATGGGCTCCTGGGGGCCTGTGGGAGGTTTTGAGGGCGTCCCATAGGCGAAAGAGTGGAAACGGCAGTTTTTTGGCGATTTTTCGTGGGTGTTAGCCCACGGATCGCTGGGGGGGCGCTGGGTTCGGAAATTATTTTGGGCCGAGCCACTCGGGGGCGTCCGTGACGAGCTGTTAAGCAGATCCATGGGCTCCTGGGGGCCTGTGGGAGGTTTTGAGGGCGTCCCATAAGCGAAAGAGTGGAACCGGCAGTTTTTTGGCGATTTTTCGTGGGTGTTAGCCCACGGATCGCTGGGGGGGCGCTGGGTCCGGAAATTATTTTGGGCCGAGCCGCTCGGGGGCGTCCCTGACGAGCTGTTAAGCGGATCCATGGGCTCCTGGGGGCCTGTGGGAGGTTTTGAGGGCGTCCCATAGGCGAAAGAGTGGAAACGGCAGTTTTTTGGCGATTTTTCGTGGGTGTTAGCCCACGGATCGCTGGGGGGGCGCTGGGTCCGGAAATTATTTTGGGCCGACCCGCTCGGGGGCGTCCCTGACGAGCTGTTAAACGGATCCATGGGCTCCTGGGGGCCTGTGGGAGGTTTTGAGGGCGTCCCATAGGCGAAAGAGTGGAAACGGCAGTTTTTTGGCGATTTTTCGTGGGTGTTAGACAACGGATCGCTGGGGGGGCGCTGGGTCCGGAAATTATTTTGGGTCGAGCCGCTCGGGGGCGTCCGTGACGAGCTGTTAAGCGGATCCATGGGCTCCTGGGGGCCTGTGGGAGGTTTTGAGGGCGTCCCATAGGCGAAAGAGTGGAAACGGCAGTTTTTTGGCGATTTTTCGTGGGTGTTAGCCCACGGATCGCTGGGGGGGCGCTGGGTCCGGAAATTATTTTGGGCTGAGCCGCTCGAGGGCGTCCCTGACGAGCTGTTAAGCGGATCCATGGGCTCCTGGGGGCCTGTGGGAGGTTTTGAGGGCGTCCCATAGGCGAAAGAGTGGAAACGGCAGTTTTTTGGCGATTTTTCATGGGTGTTAGCCCACGGATCGCTGGGGGGGCGCTGGGTCCGAAAATTATTTTGGGCCGAGCCACTCGGGGGCGTCCGTGACAAGCTGTTAAGCGGATCCATGGGCTCCTGGGGGCCTGTGGGAGGTTTTGAGGGTGTCCCATAGGCGAAAGAGTGGAAACGGCAGTTTTTTGGCGATTTTTCGTGGGTGTTAGCCCACGGATCGCTGGGGGGGCGCTGGGTCCGGAAATTATTTTGGGCCGAGCCGCTCGAGGGCGTCTCTGACGAGCTGTTAAGCAGATCCATGGGCTCCTGGGGGCCTGTGGGAGGTTTTGAGGGCGTCCCATAGGCGAAAGAGTGGAAACGGCAGTTTTTTGGCGATTTTTCGTGGGTGTTAGCCCACGGATCGCTGGGGGGGCGCTGGGTCCGAAAATTATTTTGGGCCGTGCCGCTCAGGGGCGTCCCTGACGAGCTGTTAAGCGGATCCATGGGCTCCTGGGGGCCTGTGGGAGGTTTTGAGGGCGTCCCATAGGCGAAAGAGTGGAAACGGCAGTTTTTTGGCGATTTTTCGTGGGTGTTAGCCCACGGATCGCTGGGGGGGCACTGGGTCCGAAAATTATTTTGGGCCGAGCCACTCGGGGGCGTCCCTGACAAGCTGTTTAGCGGATCCATGGGCTCCTGGGGGCCTGTGGGAGGTTTTGAGTGCGTCCCATAGGCGAAAGAGTGGAAACGGCAGTTTTTTGGCGATTTTTCGTGGGTGTTAGCCCACGGATCGCTGGGGGGGCGCTGGGTCCGGAAATTATTTTGGACCGACCCGCTCGGGGGCGTCCCTGACGAGCTGTTAAGCGGATCCATGGGCTCCTGGGGGCCTGTGGGAGGTTTTGAGGGCGTCCTATAGGCGAAAGAGTGGAAACGGCAGTTTTTTGGCGATTTTTCGTGGGTGTTAGCCCACGGATGGCTGGGGGGGCGCTGGGTCCGGAAATTATTTCGGGCCGAGCCGCTCGGGGGAGTCCCTGACGAGCTGTTAAGCGGATCCATGGGCTCCTAGGGGCCTGTGGGAGGTTTTGAGGGCGTCCCATAGGCGAAAGAGTGGAAACGGCAGTTTTTTGGCGATTTTTCGTGGGTGTTAGCCCACGGATCGCTGGGGGGGCGCTGGGTCCGGAAATTATTTTGGGCCGAGCCACTCAGAGGCGTCCCTGACGAGCTGTTAAGCGGATCCATGGGCTCCTGGGGGCCTGTGGGAGGTTTTGAGGGCATCCCATAGGCGAAAGAGTGGAAACGGCAGTTTTTTGGCGATTTTTCGTGGGTGTTAGCCCACGGATCGCTGGGGGGGCGCTGGGTCCGAAAATTATTTTGGACCGAGCCGCTCAGGGGCGTCCCTGACGAGCTGTTAAGCGGATCCATGGGCTCCTGGGGGCCTGTGGGAGGTTTTGAGGGCGTCCCATAGGCGAAAGAGTGGAAACGGCAGTTTTTTGGCGATTTTTCGTGGGTGTTAGCCCACGGATCGCTGGGGGGGCACTGGGTCCGAAAATTATTTTGGGCCGAGCCACTCGGGGGCGTCCCTGACAAGCTGTTTAGCGGATCCATGGGCTCCTGGGGGCCTGTGGGAGGTTTTGAGGGCGTCCCATAGGCGAAAGAGTGGAAACGGCAGTTTTTTGGCGATTTTTCGTGGGTGTTAGCCCACGGATCGCTGGGGGGGCGCTGGGTCCGGAAATTATTTTGGGCCGACCCGCTCGGGGGCATCCCTGACGAGCTATTAAGCGTATCCATGGGCTCCTGGGGGCCTGTGGGAGGTTTTGAGGGCGTCCTATAGGCGAAAGAGTGGAAACGGCAGTTTTTTGGCGATTTTTCGTGGGTGTTAGCCCACGGATGGCTGGGGGGGCGCTGGGTCCGAAAATTATTTCGGGCCGAGCCGCTCGGGGGAGTCCCTGACGAGCTGTTAAGCGGATCCATGGGCTCCTAGGGGCCTGTGGGAGGTTTTGAGGGCGTCCCATAGGCGAAAGAGTGGAAACGGCAGTTTTTTGGCGATTTTTCGTGGGTGTTAGCCCACGGATCGCTGGGGGGGCGCTGGGTCCGGAAATTATTTTGGGCCGAGCCACTCAGGGGCGTCCCTGACGAGCTGTTAAGCGGATCCATGGGCTCCTGGGGGCCTGTGGGAGGTTTTGAGGGCATCCCATAGGCGAAAGAGTGGAAACGACTGTTTTTTGGCGATTTTTCGTGGGTGTTAGCCCACGGATCGCTGGGGGGGCACTGGGTTCTGAAATTATTTTGGGCCGAGCAGCTCGGGGGCATCCCTGACGAGCTGTTAAGCGGATCCATGGGCTCCTGGGGACCTGTGGGAGGTTTGGAGGGCGTCCCATAGGCGAAGGAGTGTAAACGGCAGTTTTTTGGCGATTTTTTGTGGGTGTTAGCCCACGGATCGCTGGGGGGGCGCTGGGTCCGGGAATTATTTTGGGCCAACCCGCTCGGGGGCGTCCCTGACGAGCTGTTAAGCGGATCCATGGGCTCCTGGGGGCCTGTGGGAGGTTTTGAGGGCGTCCCATAGGCGAAAGAGTGGAAACGGCAGTTTTTTGGCGATTTTTCGTGGGTGTTAGCCCACGGATCGCTGGGGGGGCGCTGGGTCCGGAAATTATTTTGGGCTGAGCCGCTCGGGGGCGTCCCTGACGAGCTGTTAAGCAGATCCATGGGCTCCTGGGGGCCTGTGGGAGGTTTTGAGGGCGTCCCATAGGCGAAAGAGTGGAAATGGCAGTTTTTTGGCGATTTTTCGTGGGTGTTAGCCCACGGATCGCTGGGGGACGCTGGGTCCGGAAATTATTTTGGGCCGACCCACTCAGGGGAGTCCCTGACGAGCTGTTAAGCGGATCCATGGGCTCCTAGGGGCCTGTGGGAGGTTTTGAGGGCGTCCCATAGGCGAAAGAGTGGAAACGGCAGTTTTTTGGCGATGTTTCGTGGGTGTTAGCCCACGGATCGCTGGGGGGGCGCTGGGTCCGGAAATTATTTTGGGCCGAGCCACTCGGGGGCGACCCTGACGAGCTGTTAAGCGGATCCATGGGCTCCTGGGGGCCTGTGGGAGGTTTTGAGGGCATCCCATAGGCGAAAGAGTGGAAACGGCAGTTTTTTGGCGACTTTTCGTGGGTGTTAGCCCACGGATCGCTGGGGGGGCGCTGGGTCCGGAAATTATTTTGGGCCGAACCGCTCGGGGGCGTCCCTGACGAGCTTTTAAGCGGATCCATGGGCTCCTGGGGGCCTGTGGGAGGTTTTGATGGCGTCCCATAGGCGAAAGAGTGGAAACGGCAGTTTTTTGGCGATTTTTCGTGGGTGTTAGCCCACGGATCGCTGGGGGGGCGCTGGGTCCAGAAATTATTTTGGGCCGAGCCGCTCGGGGGCGTCCCTGACGAGCTGTTAAGCGGATCCATGGGTCCTGGGGGCCTGTGGGAGGTTTTGAGGGCGTCCCATAGGCGAAAGAGCGGAAACGGCAGTTTTTTGGCGATTTTTCGTGGGTGTTAGCCCACGGATCGCTGGGGGGGCGCTGGGTCCGGAAATTATTTTGGGCCGAGCCGCTCGGGAGCGTCCGTGACGAGCTGTTAAGCCGATCCATGGGCTCCTGGGGGCCTGTGGGAGGTTTTGAGGGCGTCCCATAGGCGAAAGAGTGGAAACGGCAATTTTTTGGCAATTTTTCGTGGGTGTTAGCCCACGGATCGCTGGGGGGGCACTGGGTCCGAAAATTATTTTGGGCCGAGCCGCTTGGTGGCGTCCCTGACGAGCTGTTAAGTGGATCCATGGGCTCCTGGGGGCCTGTGGGAGGTTTTGAGGGCGTCCCATAGGCGAAAGAGTGGAAACGACAGTTTTTTGGCGATTTTTCGTGGGTGTTAGCCCACGGATCGCTGGGGGGGCGCTGGGTCCGGAAATTATTTTGGGCCGAGCCGCTCGGGGGCGTCCCTGACGAGCTGTTAAGCGGATCCATGGTCTCCTGGGGGCCTGTGGGAGGTTTTGAGGGCGTCCCATAGGCGAAAGAGTGGAAACGGCAGTTTTTTGGCGATTTTTCGTGGGTGTTAGCCCACGGATCGCTGGGGGGGCGCTGGGTCCGGAAATTATTTTGGGCCGAGCCGCTCGGGGCCGTGCCTGACGAGCTTTTAAGCGGAGCCATGGGCTCCTGGGGGCCTGTGGGAGGTTTTGAGGGCGTCCCATAGGCGAAAGAGTGGAAACGGCAGTTTTTTAGCGATTTTTCGTGGGTGTTAGCCTACGGATCGCTGGGGGGGCGCTGGGTCCGGAAATTATTTTGGGCCGAACCGCTCAGGGGCGTCCCTGACGAGCTGTTAAGCGGATCCATGGGCTCCTGGGGGCCTGTGGGAGGTTTTGAGGGCGTCCCATAGGCGAAAGAGTGGAAACGGCAGTTTTTTGGCGATTTTTCGTGGGTGTTAGCCCACGGATCGCTGGGGGGGCGCTGGGTCCGGAAATTATTTTGGGCCGAGCCGCTCGGGGGAGTCCGTGACGAGCTGTTAAGCGGATCCATGGGCTCCTGGGGGCCTGTGGGAGGTTTTGAGGGCGTCCCATAGGCGAAAGAGTGGAAACGGCAGTTTTTTGGCGATTTTTCGTGGGTGTTAGCCCACGGATCGCTGGGGGGGCGCTGGGTCCGGAAATTATTTTGGGCCGAGCCGCTCGGGGGCGTCCCTAATGAGCTGTTAAGCGAATCCATGGGCTCCTGGGGGCCTGTGGGAGGTTTTGAGGGCGTCCCATAGGCGAAAGAGTGGAAACGGCAGTTTTTTGGCGATTTTTCGTGGGTGTTAGCCCACGGATCGCTGGGGGGCGCTGGGTCCGGAAATTATTTTGGGCCGAGCCGCTCGGGGGCGTCCGTGACGAGCTGTTAAGCGGATCCATGGGCTCCTGGTGGCCTGTGGGGGGTTTTGAGGGCGTCCCATAGGCGAAAGAGTGGAAACGGCAGTTTTTTGGCGATTTTTCGTGGGTGTTAGCCCACGGATCGCTGGGGGGGCGCTGGGTCCAGAAATTATTTTGGGCCGAGCCGCTCGGGGGCATCCCTGACAAGCTGTTAAGTGGATCCATGGGCTCCTGGGGGCCTGTGGGAGGTTTTGAGAGCGTCCCATAGGCGAAATAGTGGAAACGGCAGTTTTTTGGCGATTTTTCGTGGGTGTTAGCCCACGGATCGCTGGGGGGGCACTGGGTCCGGAAATTATTTTGGGCCGAGCCGCTCGGGGGCATCCCTGACGAGCTGTTAAGCGGATCCATGGGCTCCTGGGGGCCTGTGGGAGGTTTTGAGGGCGTCCCATAGGTAAAATAGTGGAAACGGCAGTTTTTTGGCGATTTTTCGTGGGTGTTAGCCCACGGATCGCTGGGGGGGCGCTGGGTCCGAAAATTATTTTGGGCCGAGCCGCTCGGGGGCGTCCCTGACGAGCTGTTAAGCGGATCCATGGGCTCCTGGGGGCCTGTGGGAGGTTTTGAGCGCGTCCCATAGGCGAAAGAGTGGAAACGGCAGTTTTTTGGCGATTTTTCGTGGGTGTTAGCCCACGGATCGCTGGGGGGGCGCTGGGTCCGGAAATTATTTTGGGCCGAGCCGCTCGGGGGCGTCCCTGACGAGCTGTTAAGCGGATCCATGGGCTCCTGGGGGCCTGTGGGAGGTTTTGAGGGCGTCCCATAGGCGAAAGAGTGGAAACGGCAGTTTTTTGGCGATTTTTCGTGGGTGTTAGCCCACGGATCGCTGGGGGGGCGCTGGGTCCGGAAATTAATTTGGGCCGAGCCACTCGGGGGCGTCCCTGACGAGCTGTTAAGCGGATCCATGGGCTCCTGGGGGCCTGTGGGAGGTTTTGAGGGCGTCCCATAGGCGAAAGAGTGGAAACGGTAGTTTTTTGGCGATTTTTCGTGGGTGTTAGCCCACGGATCGCTGGGGGGGCGCTGGGTCCGGAAATTATTTTGGGCCGAACCGCTCGGGGACGTCCGTCACGAGCTGTTAAGTGGATCCATGGGCTCCTGGGGGCCTGTGGGAGGTTTTGATGGCGTCCCATAGGCGAAAGAGTGGAAACGGCAGTTTTTTGGCGATTTTTCGTGGGTGTTAGCCCACGGATCGCTGGGGGGGCGCTGGGTCCGGAAATTATTTTGGGCCGAGCTGCTCGGGGGCGTCCCTGACGAGCTGTTAAGCGTATCCATGGGCTCCTGGGGGCCTGTGGGAGGTTTTGAGGGCGTCCCATAGGCGAAAGAGTGGAAACGGCAGTTTTTTGGCGATTTTTCATGGGTGTTAGCCCACGGATCGCTGGGGGGGCGCTGGGTCCAGAAATTATTTTGGCCCGAGCCGCTCGGAGGCGTCCGTGACGAGCTGTTAAGCAGATCCATGGGCTCCTGGGGGCCTGTGGGAGGTTTTGAGGGCGTCCCATAGGCGAAAGAGTGGAAACGGCAGTTTTTTCCCGATTTTTCGTGGGTGTTTGCCCACGGATCGCTGGGGGGGCGCTGGGTCCGGAAATTATTTTGGGCCGAGCCGCTCGGTGGCGTCCGTGACGATCTGTTAAGCGGATCCATGGGCTCCTGGGGGCCTGTGGGAGGTTTTGAGGGCGTCCCATAGGCGAAAGAGTGGAAACGGCAGTTTTTTGGCGATTTTTCGTGGGTGTTAGCCCACGGATCGCTGTGGGGACGCTGGGTCCGAAAATTATTTTCGGCCGAGCCGCTCGAGGGCGTCCGTGACGAGCTGTTAAGCGGATCCATGGGCTCCTGGGGGCCTGTGGGAGGTTTTGAGGGCGTCCCATAGGCGAAAGAGTGGAAACGGCAGTTTTTTGGCGATTTTTCGTGGGTGTTAGCCCACGGATCGCTGGGGGGGCGCTGGGTCCGGAAATTATTTTGGGCCGAGCCACTCGGGGGCGTCCCTGACGAGCTGTTAAGCGGATACATAGGCTCCTGGGGGCCTGTGGGAGGTTTTTAGGGCGTCCCATAGGCGAAAGAGTGGAAACGGCAGTTTTTTGGCGATTTTTCGTGGGTGTTAGCCCACGGATCGCTGGGGTGCGCTGGGTCCGGAAATTATTTTGGGCTGAGCCGCTCGGGGGAGTCCGTGATGAGCTGTTAAGCGGATCCATGGGCTCCTGGGGGCCTGTGGGAGGTTTTGAGGGCGTCCCATAGGCGAAAGAGTGGAAACGGCAGTTTTTTGGCGATTTTTCGTGGGTGTTAGCCCACGGATCGCTGGGGGGGCGCTGGGTCCAAAAATTATTTTGGGCCGAGCCACTCGGGGGCGTCCGTGACGAGCTGTTATGCGGATCCATGGGCTCCTGGGGGCCTGTGGGAGGTTTTGAGGGCGTCCCATAGGCGAAAGAGTGGAAACGGCAGTTTTTTGGCGATTTTTTGTGGGTGTTAGCCCACGGATCGCTGGGGGGGCGCTGGGTCCGGAAATATTTTTGGGCCGAGCCGCTCGGGGGCGTCCCTGACGAGCTGTTAAGCGGATCCATGGGCTCCTGGGGGCCTGTGGGAGGTTTTGAGGGCGTCCCATAGGCGAAAGAGTGGAAACGGCAGTTTTTTGGCGATTTTTCGTGGGTGTTAGCCCACGGATCGCTGGGGGGGCGCTGGGTTCGGAAATTATTTTGGGCCGAGCCGCTCGGGGGCGTCCCTGACGAGCTGTTAAGCGGATCCATGGGCTTCTGGGGGCCTGTGGGAGGTTTTGAGGGCGTCCCATAGGCGAAAGAGTGGAAACGGCAGTTTTTTGGCTATTTTTCGTGGGTGTTAGCCCACGGATCGCTGGGGGGGCGCTGGGTCCGGAAATTATTTTGGGCCGAGCCGCTCGGGGACGTCCGTCACGAGCTGTTAAGCGGATCCATGGGCTCCTGGGGCCTGTGGGAGGTTTTGATGGCGTCCCATAGGCGAAAGAGTGGAAACGACAGTTTTTTGGCGATTTTTCGTGGGTGTTAGCCCACGGATCGCTGGGGGGGCGCTGGGTCCGGAAATTATTTTGGGCCGAGCCGCTCGGGGGCGTCCCTGACGAGCTGTTAAGCGGATACATAGGCTCCTGGGGGCCTGTGGGAGGTTTTGAGGGCGTCCCATAGGCGAAAGAGTGGAAACGGCAGTTTTTTGGCGATTTTTCGTGGGTGTTAGCCCACGGATCGCTGGGGGGGCGCTGGGTCCGAAAATTATTTTGGGCCGAGCCGCTCGGGGGCGTCCCTGACGAGCTGTTAAGCGGATCCATGGGCTCCTGGGGGCCTGTGGGAGGTTTTGAGGGCGTCCCATAGGCGAAAGAGTGGAAACGGCAGTTTTTTGGCGATTTTTCGTGGGTGTTAGCCCACGGATCGCTGGGGGGGCGCTGGGTCCGGAAATTATTTTGGGCCGAGCCGCTTGGGGGCGTCCGTGACGAGCTGTTAAGCGGATCCATGGGCTCCTGGGGGCCTGTGGGAGGTTTTGAGGGCGTCCCATAGGCGAAAGAGTGGAAACGGCAGTTTTTTGGCGATTTTTCGTGGGTGTTAGCCCACGGATCGCTGGGGGGGCGCTGGGTCCGGAAATTATTTTGGGCCGAGCCGCTCGGGGGCGTCCGTGATGAGCTGCTAAGCGGATCCATGGGCTCCTGGGGGCCTGTGGGAGGTTTTGAGGGCGTCCCATAGGCGAAAGAGTGGAAACGGCAGTTTTTTGGCGATTTTTCGTGGGTGTTAGCCCACGGATCGCTGGGGGGGCGCTGGGTCCGGAAATTATTTTGGACCGAGCCGCTTGGGGGCGTCCGTGACGAGCTGTTAAGCGGATCCATGTTCTCCTGGGGGCCAGTGGGAGGTTTTGAGGGCGTCCCATAGGCGAAAGAGTGGAAACGGCAGTTTTTTGGCAATTTTTCGTGGGTGTTAGCCCACGGATCGCTGGGGGGGCGCTGGGTCCGGAAATTATTTTGGGCCGAGCCGCTCGGGGGCGTCCCTGACGAGCTGTTAAGCGGATCCATGGGCTCCTGGGGGCCTGTGGGAGGTTTTGATGGCGTCCTATAGGCGAAAGAGTGGAAACGGCAGTTTTTTGGCGATTTTTCGTGGGTGTTAGCCCACGGATCGCTGGGGGGGCGCTGGGTCCGGAAATTATTTTGGGCCGAGCCGCTCGGGGGCCTCCCTGACGAGCTGTTAAGCGGATCCATGGGCTCCTGGGGGCCTGTGGGAGGTTTTGAGGGCGTCCCATAGGCGAAAGAGTGGAAACGGCAGTTTTTTGGCGATTTTTCGTGGGTGTTAGCCCACGGATAGCTGGGGGGGCGCTGGGTCCGGAAATTATTTTGGGCCGAGCCGCTCGGGGGCGTCCCTGACGAGCTGTTAAGCGGATCCATGGGCTCCTGGGGGCCTGTGGGAGGTTTTGAGGGCATCCCATAGGCGAAAGAGTGGAAACGGCAGTTTTTTGGCGATTTTTCGTGGGTGTTAGCCCACGGATCGCTGGGGGGGCGCTGGGTTCGGAAATTATTTTGGGCCGAGCCACTCGGGGACGTCTGTCACGAGCTGTTAAGCGGATCCATGGGCTCCTGGGGGCCTGTGGGAGGTTTTGATGGCGTCCTATAGGCGAAAGAGTGGAAACGGCAATTTTTTGGCGATTTTTCGTGGGTGTTAGCCCACGGATCGCTGGGGGGGCGCTGGGTCCGGAAATTATTTTGGGCCGAGCAGCTCGGGGGCGTCCCTGACAAGCTGTTAAGCGGATCCATGGGCTCCTGGGGGCCTGTGGGAGGTTTTGAGGGCGTCCCATAGGCGAAAGAGTGGAAACGGCAGTTTTTTGGCGATTTTTCGTGGGTGTTAGCCCACGGATAGCTGGGGGGGCGCTGGGTCCGGAAATTATTTTGGGCCGAGCCGCTCGGGGGCGTCCCTGACGAGCTGTTAAGCGGATCCATGGGCTCCTGGGGGCCTGTGGGAGGTTTTGAGGGCGTCCCATAGGCGAAAGAGTTGAAACGGCAGTTTTTTGGCGATTTTTCGTGGGTGTTAGCCCACGGATCGCTGGGGGGGCGCTGGGTCCGGAAATTATTTTGGGCCGAGCCGCTCGGGGACGTCTGTCACGAGCTGTTAAGCGGATCCATGGGCTCCTGGGGGCCTGTGGGAGGTTTTGATGGCGTCCTATAGGCGAAAGAGTGGAAACGGCAGTTTTTTGGCGATTTTTCGTGGTTGTTAGCCCACGGATCGCTGGGGGGGCGCTGGGTCCGGAAATTATTTTGGGCCGAGCAGCTCGGGGGCGTCCCTGACAAGCTGTTAAGCGGATCCATGGGCTCCTGGGGCCTGTGGGAGGTTTTGAGGGCGTCCCATAGGCGAAAGAGTGGAAACGGCAGTTTTTTGGCGATTTTTCGTGGGTGTTAGCCCACGGATCGCTGGGGGGGCGCTGGGTCCGGAAATTATTTTGGGCCGAGCCGCTCGGGGGCGTCCCTGACGAGCTGTTAAGCGGATCCATGGGCTCCTGGGGCCTGTGGGAGGTTTTGAGGGCGTCCCATAGGCGAAAGAGTGGAAACGGCAGTTTTTTGGCGATTTTTCGTGGGTGTTAGCCCACGGATCGCTGGGGGGCGCTGGGTCCGGATATTATTTTGGGCCGAGCCGCTCGAGGGAGTCCCTGACGAGCTGTTAAGCAGATCCATGGGCTCCTGGGGGCCTGTGGGAGGTTTTGATGGCGTCCCATAGGCGAAAGAGTGGAAACGGCAGTTTTTTGGCGATTTTTCGTGGGTGTTAGCCCACGGATCGCTGGGGGGGCGCTGGGTCCGGAAATTATTTTGGGCCGAGCCCCTCGGAGGCGTCCGTGACGAGCTGTTAAGCGGATCCATGGGCTCCTGGGGGCCTGTGGGAGGTTTTGAGGGCGTCCCATAGGCGAAAGAGTGGAAACGGCAGTTTTTTGGCGATTTTTCGGGGGTGTTAGCCCACGGATCGCTGGGGGGGCGCTGGGTCCGGAAATTATTTTGGGCCGAGCCATTCAGGGGCGTCCCTGACGAGCTGTTAAGCGGATCCATGGGCTCCTGGGGGCCTGTGGGAGGTTTTGAGGGCGTCCCATAGGCGAAAGAGTGGAAACGGCAGTTTTTTGGCGATTTTTCGTGGGTGTTAGCCCACGGATCGCTGGGGGGGCGCTGGGTCCGGAAATTATTTTTGGTCGAACCGCTCGGGGGCGTCCGTGACGAGCTGTTAAGCAGATCCATGGGCTCCTGTGGGAGGTTTTGAGGGCGTCCCATAGGCGAAAGAGTGGAAACGGCAGTTTTTTGGCAATTTTTCGTGGGTGTTAGCCCACGGATCGCTGGGGGGGCGCTGGGTCCGAAAATTATTTTGGGCCGAGCCGCTCGGGGGCGTCCGTGACGAGCTGTTAAGCGGATCCATGGGCTCCTGGGGGCCTGTGGGAGGTTATGAGGGCGTCTCATAGGCGAAAGAGTGGAAACGGCAGTTTTTTGGTGATTTTTCGTGGGTGTTAGCCCACGGATCGCTGGGGGGGCGCTGGGTCCGGAAATTATTTTGGGCCGAGCCGCTCGGGGGCGTCCCTGATGAGCTGTTAAGCGGATCCATGGTCTCCTGGGGGCATGTGGGAGGTTTTGAGGGCGTCCCATAGGCGAAAGAGTGGAAACGGCAGTTTTTTGGCGATTTTTCGTGGGTGTTAGCCCACGGATCGCTGGGTGGGCGCTGCGTCCGGAAATTATTTTGGGCCGAACCGCTCGGGGGCGTCCGTGACGAGCTGTTAAGCGGATCCATGGGCTCCTGGGGGCCTATGGGAGGTTTTGAGGGCGTCCCATAGGCGAAAGAGTGGAAACGGCAGTTTTTTGGCGATTTTTCGTGGGTGTTAGCCCACGGATCGCTGGGGGGCGCTGGGTCCGGAAATTATTTTGGGCCGAGCCGCTCAGGGGCGTCCTTGACGAGCTGTTAAGCAGATCCATGGGCTCCTGGGGGCCTGTGGGAGGTTTTGATGGCGTCCCATAGGCGAAAGAGTGGAAACGGCAGTTTTTTGGCGATTTTTCGTGGGTGTTAGCCCACGGATCGCTGGGGGGGCGCTGGGTCCGGAAATTATTTTGGGCCGAGCCGCTCGGGGGCGTCCCTGATGAGCTGTTAAGCGGATCCATGGTCTCCTGGGGGCATGTGGGAGGTTTTGAGGGCGTCCCATAGGCGAAAGAGTGGAAACGGCAGTTTTTTGGCGATTTTTCGTGGGTGTTTGCCCACGGATCGCTGGGTGGGCGCTGGGTCCGGAAATTATTTTGGGCCGAGCCGCTCGGGGGCGTCCGTGACGAGCTGTTAAGCGGATCCATGGGCTCCTGGGGGCCTGTGGGAGGTTTTGAGGGCGTCCCATAGGCGAAAGAGTGGAAACGGCAGTTTTTTGGCGATTTTTCGTGGGTGTTAGCCCACGGATCGCTAGGGGGGCGCTGGGTCCGGAAATTATTTTGGGCCGAGCCATTCAGGGGCGTCCCTGACGAGCTGTTAAGCGGATCCATGGGCTCCTGGGGGCCTGTGGGAGGTTTTGAGGGCGTCCCATAGGCGAAAGAGTGGAAACGGCAGTTTTTTGGCGATTTTTCGTGGCTGTTAGCCCACGGATCGCTGGGGAGGCGCTGGGTCCGGAAATTATTTTGGGCCGAACCGCTCGGGGGCGTCCGTGATGAGCTGTTAAGCGGATCCATGGGCTCCTGTGGGAGGTTTTGAGGGCGTCCCATAGGCGAAAGAGTGGAAACGGCAGTTTTTTGGCGATTTTTCGTGGGTGTTAGCCCACGGATCGCTGGGGGGGCGCTGGGTCCGGAAATTATTTTGGGCCGAGCCGCTCGGGGGCGTCCGTGATGAGCTGTTAAGCGGATCCATGGGCTCCTGGGGGCCTGTGGGAGGTTTTGAGGGCATCCCATAGGCGAAAGAGTGGAAACGGTAGTTTTTTGGTGATTTTTCGTGGGTGTTAGCCCACGGATCGCTGGGGGGGCGCTGGGTCCGGAAATTATTTTGGGCCGAGCCGCTCGGGGGCGTCCCTGATGAGCTGTTAAGCGGATCCATGGTCTCCTGGGGCCTGTGGGAGGTTTTGAGGGCGTCCCATAGGCGAAAGAGTGGAAACGGCAGTTTTTTGGAGATTTTTCGTGGGTGTTAGCCCACGGATCGCTGGGTGGGCGCTGGGTCCGGAAATTATTTTGGGCCGAGCCGCTCGGGGGCGTCCGTGACGAGCTGTTAAGCGGATCCATGGGCTCCTGGGGGCCTGTGGGAG
Organism: Capsicum rhomboideum; assembly: GCA_031232105.1. NCBI lineage: Eukaryota > Viridiplantae > Streptophyta > Magnoliopsida > Solanales > Solanaceae > Capsicum > Capsicum rhomboideum. The sequence goes on along the minus strand of CP124708.1, from coordinate 112,471,772 downwards.
GTTTTGAGGGCGTCCCATAGGCGAAAGAGTGGAAACGGCAGTTTTTTGGCGATTTTTCGTGGGTGTTAGCCCACGGATCGCTGGGGGGGCGCTGGGTCCGGAAATTATTTTGGGCCGAGCCGCTCGGGGGCGTCCCTGACGAGCTGTTAAGCGGATCCATGGGCTCCTGGGGGCCTGTGGGAGGTTTTGAGGGCGTCCCATAGGCGAAAGAGTGGAAACGGCAGTTTTTTGGCGATTTTTCGTGGGTGTTAGCCCACGGATCGCTAGGGGGGCGCTGGGTCCGGAAATTATTTTGGGCCGAGCCATTCAGGGGCGTCCCTGACGAGCTGTTAAGCGGATCCATGGGCTCCTGGGGGCCTGTGGGAGGTTTTGAGGGCGTCCCATAGGCGAAAGAGTGGAAACGGCAGTTTTTTGGCGATTTTTCGTGGCTGTTAGCCCACGGATCGCTGGGGGGGCGCTGGGTCCGGAAATTATTTTGGGCCGAACCGCTCGGGGGCGTCCGTGACGAGCTGTTAAGCGGATCCATGGGCTCCTGTGGGAGGTTTTGAGGGCGTCCCATAGGCGAAAGAGTGGAAACGGCAGTTTTTTGGCGATTTTTCGTGGGTGTTAGCCCACGGATCGCTGGGGGGGCGCTGGGTCCGGAAATTATTTTGGGCCGAGCCGCTTGGGGGCGTCCGTGATGAGCTGTTAAGCGGATCCATGGGCTCCTGGGGCCTGTGGGAGGTTTTGAGGGCATCCCATAGGCGAAAGAGTGGAAACGGTAGTTTTTTGGTGATTTTTCGTGGGTGTTAGCCCACGGATCGCTGGGGGGGCGCTGGGTCCGGAAATTATTTTGGGCCGTGCCGCTCGGGGGCGTCCCTGATGAGCTGTTAAGCGGATCCATGGTCTCCTGGGGGCCTGTGGGAGGTTTTGAGGGCGTCCCATAGGCGAAAGAGTGGAAACGGCAGTTTTTTGGAGATTTTTCGTGGGTGTTAGCCCACGGATCGCTGGGTGGGCGCTGGGTCCGGAAATTATTTTGGGCCGAGCCGCTCGGGGGCGTCCGTGATGAGCTGTTAAGCGGATCCATGGGCTCCTGGGGGCCTGTGGGAGGTTTTGAGGGCGTCCCATAGGCGAAAGAGTGGAAACGGCAGTTTTTTGGCGATTTTTCGTGGGTGTTAGCCCACGGATCGCTGGGGGGGCGCTGGGTCCGGAAATTATTTTGGGCCGAGCCGCTCGGGGGCGTCCCTGACGAGCTGTTAAGCGGATCCATGGGCTCCTGGGGGCCTGTGGGAGGTTTTGAGGGCGTCCCATAGGCGAAAGAGTGGAAACGGCAGTTTTTTGGCAATTTTTCGTGGGTGTTAGCCCACGGATCGCTGGGGGGGCGCTGGGTGCGGAAATTATTTTAGGCCAAGCCGCTCGGGGACGTCCGTCACGAGCTGTTAAGCGGATCCATGGGCTCCTGGGGGCCTGTGGGAGGTTTTGATGGCGTCCCATAGGCGAAAGAGTGGAAACGGCAGTTTTTTGACGATTTTTCGTGGGTGTTAGCCCACGAATCGCTGGGGGGGCGCTGGGTCCGGAAATTATTTTGGGCCGAGCAGCTCGGGGGCGTCCCTGACAAGCTGTTAAGCGGATCCATGGGCTCCTGGGGGCCTGTGGGAGGTTTTGAGGGCGTCCCATAGGCGAAAGAGTGGAAACGGCAGTTTTTTGGCGATTTTTCGTGGGTGTTAGCCCACGGATCGCTGGGGGGGCGCTGGGTCCGGAAATTATTTTGGGCTGAGCCGCTCGGGGGCGTCCCTGACGAGCTGTTAAGCGGATCCATGGGCTCCTGGCGGCCTGTGGGAGGTTTTGAGGGCGTCCCATAGGCGAAAGAGTGGAAACGGCAGTTTTTGGGCGATTTTTCGTGGGTGTTAGCCCACGGATCGCTGGGGGGGCGCTGGGTCCGGAAATTATTTTGGGCCGAGCCGCTCGGGGGCGTCCGTGACGATCTGTTAAGCGGATCCATGGGCTCCTGGGGGCCTGTGGGAGGTTTTGAGGGCGTCCCATAGGCGAAAGAGTGGAAACGGCAGTTTTTTGGCGATTTTTCGTGGGTGTTAGCCCACGGATCGCTAGGGGGGCGCTGGGTCCGGAAATTATTTTGGGCCGAGCCATTCAGGGGCATCCCTGACGAGCTGTTAAGCGGATCCATGGGCTCCTGGGGGCCTGTGGGAGGTTTTGAGGGCGTCCCATAGGCGAAAGAGTGGAAACGGCAGTTTTTTGGCAATTTTTCGTGGCTGTTAGCCCACGGATCGCTGGGGGGGCGCTGGGTCCGGAAATTATTTTGGGCCGAACCGCTCGGGGGCGTCCGTGACGAGCTGTTAAGCGGATCCATGGGCTCCTGTGGGAGGTTTTGAGGGCGTCCCATAGGCGAAAGAGTGGAAACGGCAGTTTTTTGGTGATTTTTCGTGGGTGTTAGCCCACGGATCGCTGGGGGGGCGCTGGGTCCGGAAATTATTTTGGGCCGAGCCGCTCGGGGGCGTCCGTGATGAGCTGTTAAGCGGATCCATGGGCTCCTGGGGGCCTGTGGGAGGTTTTGAGGGCATCCCATAGGCGAAAGAGTGGAAACGGCAGTTTTTTGGCGATTTTTCGTGGGTGTTAGCCCACGGATCGCTGGGGGGGCGCTGGGTCCGGAAATTATTTTGGGCCGAGCCGCTCGGGGGCGTCCCTGACGAGCTGTTAAGCGGATCCATGGGCTCCTGGGGGCCTGTGGGAGGTTTTGAGGGCGTCCCATAGGCGAAAGAGTGGAAACGGCAGTTTTTTGGCAATTTTTCGTGGGTGTTAGCCCACGGATCGCTGGGGGGCGCTGGGTGCGGAAATTATTTTAGGCCAAGCCGCTCGGGGACGTCCGTCACGAGCTGTTAAGCGGATCCATGGGCTCCTGGGGGCCTGTGGGAGGTTTTGATGGCGTCCCATAGGCGAAAGAGTGGAAACGGCAGTTTTTTGACGATTTTTCGTGGGTGTTAGCCCACGAATCGCTGGGGGGGCGCTGGGTCCGGAAATTATTTTGGGCCGAGCAGCTCGGGGGCGTCCCTGACAAGCTGTTAAGCGGATCCATGGGCTCCTGGGGGCCTGTGGGAGGTTTTGAGGGCGTCCCATAGGCGAAAGAGTGGAAACGGCAGTTTTTTGGCGATTTTTCGTGGGTGTTAGCCCACGGATCGCTGGGGGGGCGCTGGGTCCGGAAATTATTTTGGGCTGAGCCGCTCGGGGGCGTCCCTGACGAGCTGTTAAGCGGATCCATGGGCTCCTGGCGGCCTGTGGGAGGTTTTGAGGGCGTCCCATAGGCGAAAGAGTGGAAACGGCAGTTTTTGGGCGATTTTTCGTGGGTGTTAGCCCACGGATCGCTGGGGGGGCGCTGGGTCCGGAAATTATTTTGGGCCGAGCCGCTCGGGGGCGTCCGTGACGATCTGTTAAGCGGATCCATGGGCTCCTGGGGGCCTGTGGGAGGTTTTGAGGGCGTCCCATAGGCGAAAGAGTGGAAACGGCAGTTTTTTGGCGATTTTTCGTGGGTGTTAGCCCACGGATCGCTAGGGGGGCGCTGGGTCCGGAAATTATTTTGGGCCGAGCCATTCAGGGGCATCCCTGACGAGCTGTTAAGCGGATCCATGGGCTCCTGGGGGCCTGTGGGAGGTTTTGAGGGCGTCCCATAGGCGAAAGAGTGGAAACGGCAGTTTTTTGGCGATTTTTCGTGGCTGTTAGCCCACGGATCGCTGGGGGGGCGCTGGGTCCGGAAATTATTTTGGGCCGAACCGCTCGGGGGCGTCCGTGACGAGCTGTTAAGCGGATCCATGGGCTCCTGTGGGAGGTTTTGAGGGCGTCCCATAGGCGAAAGAGTGGAAACGGCAGTTTTTTGGTGATTTTTCGTGGGTGTTAGCCCACGGATCGCTGGGGGGGCGCTGGGTCCGGAAATTATTTTGGGCCGAGCCGCTCGGGGGCGTCCGTGATGAGCTGTTAAGCGGATCCATGGGCTCCTGGGGGCCTGTGGGAGGTTTTGAGGGCATCCCATAGGCGAAAGAGTGGAAACGGCAGTTTTTTGGCGATTTTTCGTGGGTGTTAGCCCACGGATCGCTGGGGGGGCGCTGGGTCCGGAAATTATTTTGGGCCGAGCCGCTCGGGGGCGTCCCTGACGAGCTGTTAAGCGGATACATAGGCTCCTGGGGGCCTGTGGGAGGTTTTGAGGGCGTCCCATAGGCGAAAGAGTGGAAACGGCAGTTTTTTGGCGATTTTTCGTGGGTGTTAGCCCACGGATCGCTGGGGGGGCGCTGGGTCCGGAAATTATTTTGGGCCGAGCCACTCGGGGGCGTCCCTGACGAGCTGTTAAGCGGATACATAGGCTCCTGGGGGCCTGTGGGAGGTTTTGAGGGCGTCCCATAGGCGAAAGAGTGGAAACGGCAGTTTTTTGGCGATTTTTCGTGGGTGTTAGCCCACGGATCGCTGGGGGGGCGCTGGGTCCGGAAATTATTTTGGGCCGAGCCGCTCGGGGGCGTCCGTGATGAGCTGTTAAACGGATCCATGGGCTCCTGGGGTCCTGTGGGAGGTTTTGAGGGCGCCCCATAGGCGAAAGAGTGGAAACGGCAGTTTTTTGGCGATTTTTGGTGGGTGTTAGCCCACGGATCGCTGGGGGGGCGCTGGGTTCGGAAATTATTTTGGGCCGAGCCGCTCGGGGGAGTCCGTGACGAGCTGTTAAGCGGATCCATGTTCTCCTGGGGGCCTGGGGGAGGTTTTGAGGGCGTCCCATAGGCGAAAGAGTGGAAACGGCAGTTTTTTGGCGATTTTTCGTGGGTGTTAGCCCACGGATCGCTGGGGGGGCGCTGGGTCCGGAAATTATTTTGGGCCGAGCCGCTCGGGGGCGTCCCTGACGAGCTGTTAAGCGGATCCATGGGCTCCTGGGGGCCTGTGGGAGGTTTTGAGGGCGTCCCATAGGCGAAAGAGTGGAAACGGCAGTTTTTTGGCGATTTTTCGTGGGTGTTAGCCCACGGATCGCTGGGGGGAGCTGGGTCCGGAAATTATTTTGGGCCGAGCCGCTCGGGGGCGTCCCTGACGAGCTGTTAAGCAGATCCATGGGCTCCTGGGGGCCTGTGGGAGGTTTTGATGGCGTCCCATAGGCGAAAGAGTGGAAACGGCAGTTTTTTGGCGATTTTTCGTGGGTGTTAGCCCACGGATCGCTGGGGGGGCGCTGGGTCCGGAAATTATTTTGGGCCGAGCCGCTCGGGGGCGTCCGTGACGATCTGTTAAGCGGATCCATGGGCTCCGGGGGGCCTGTGGGAGGTTTTGAGGGCGTCCCATAGGCGAAAGAGTGGAAACGGCAGTTTTTTGGCGATTTTTCGTGGGTGTTAGCCCACGGATCGCTAGGAGGGCGCTGGGTCCGGAAATTATTTTGGGCCGAGCCATTCAGGGGCATCCCTGACGAGCTGTTAAGCGGATCCATGGGCTCCTGGGGGCCTGTGGGAGGTTTTGAGGGCGTCCCATAGGCGAAAGAGTGGAAACGGCAGTTTTTTGGCGATTTTTCGTGGCTGTTAGCCCACGGATCGCTGGGGGGGCGCTGGGTCCGGAAATTATTTTGGGCCGAACCGCTCGGGGGCGTCCGTGACGAGCTGTTAAGCGGATCCATGGGCTCCTGTGGGAGGTTTTGAGGGCGTCCCATAGGCGAAAGAGTGGAAACGGCAGTTTTTTGGTGATTTTTCGTGGGTGTTAGCCCACGGATCGCTGGGGGGCGCTGGGTCCGGAAATTATTTTGGGCCGAGCCGCTCGGGGGCGTCCGTGATGAGCTGTTAAGCGGATCCATGGGCTCCTGGGGGCCTGTGGGAGGTTTTGAGGGCATCCCATAGGCGAAAGAGTGGAAACGGCAGTTTTTTGGCGATTTTTCGTGGGTGTTAGCCCACGGATCGCTGGGGGGGCGCTGGGTCCGGAAATTATTTTGGGCCGAGCCGCTCGGGGGCGTCCCTGACGAGCTGTTAAGCGGATCCATGGGCTCCTGGGGGCCTGTGGGAGGTTTTGAGGGCGTCCCATAGGCGAAAGAGTGGAAACGGCAGTTTTTTGGCGATTTTTCGTGGGTGTTAGCCCACGGATCGCTGGGGGGGCGCTGGGTCCGAAAATTATTTTGGGCCGAGCCACTCGGGGGCGTCCCTGACGAGCTGTTAAGCGGATACATAGGCTCCTGGGGGCCTGTGGGAGGTTTTGAGGGCGTCCCATAGGCGAAAGAGTGGAAACGGCAGTTTTTTGGCGATTTTTCGCGGGTGTTAGCCCACGGATCGCTGGGGGGGCGCTGGGTCCGGAAATTATTTTGGGCCGAGCCGCTCGGGGGCGTCCGTGATGAGCTGTTAAGCGGATCCATGGGCTCCTGGGGTCCTGTGGGAGGTTTTGAGGGCGCCCCATAGGCGAAAGAGTGGAAACGGCAGTTTTTTGGCGATTTTTCGTGGGTGTTAGCCCACGGATCGCTGGGGGGGCGCTGGGTTCGGAAATTATTTTGGGCCGAGCCGCTCGGGGGAGTCCGTGACGAGCTGTTAAGCGGATCCATGTTCTCCTGGGGGCCTGTGGGAGGTTTTGAGGGCGTCCCATAGGCGAAAGAGTGGAAACGGTAGTTTTTTGGCGATTTTTCGTGGGTGTTAGCCCACGGATCGCTGGGGGGGCGCTGGGTCCGGAAATTATTTTGGGCCGAGCCGCTCGGGGGCGTCCCTGACGAGCTGTTAAGCGGATCCATGGGCTCCTGGGGGCCTGTGGGAGGTTTTGAGGGCGTCCCATAGGCGAAAGAGTGGAAACGGCAGTTTTTTGGCGATTTTTCGTGGGTGTTAGCCCACGGATCGCTGGGGGGAGCTGGGTCCGGAAATTATTTTGGGCCGAGCCGCTCGGGGGCGTCCCTGACGAGCTGTTAAGCAGATCCATGGGCTCCTGGGGGCCTGTGGGAGGTTTTGATGGCGTCCCATAGGCGAAAGAGTGGAAACGGCAGTTTTTTGGCGATTTTTCGTGGGTGTTAGCCCACGGATCGCTGGGGGGGCGCTGGGTCCGGAAATTATTTTGGGCCGAGCCGCTCGGGGGCGTCCGTGACGAGCTGTTAAGCGGATCCATGGGCTCCTGGGGGCCTGTGGGAGGTTTTGAGGGCGTCCCATAGGCGAAAGAGTGGAAACGGCAGTTTTTTGGCGATTTTTCGTGGGTGTTAGCCCACGGATCGCTGGGGGGGCGCTGGGTCCGGAAATTATTTTGGGCCGAGCCGCTCAGGGGCGTCCGTGACGAGCTGTTAAGCGGATCCATGGGCTCCTGGGGGCCTGTGGGAGGTTTTGAGGGCGTCCCATAGGCGAAAGAGTGGAAACGGCAGTTTTTTGGCGATTTTTCGTGGGTGTTAGCCCACGGATCGCTGGGGGGGCGCTGGGTCCGTAAATTATTTTGGGCCGAGCCGCTCGGGGGCGTCCCTGACGAGCTGTTAAGCGGATCCATGGGCTCCTGGGGGCCTGTGGGAGGTTTTGAGGGCGTCCCATAAGCGAAAGAGTGGAAACGGCAGTTTTTTGGCGATTTTTCGTGGGTGTTAGCCCACGGATCGCTGGGGGGCGCTGGGTCCGGAAATTATTTTGGGCCGAGCCGCTCGGGGGCGTCCCTGACGAGCTGTTAAGCAGATCCATGGGCTCCTGGGGGCCTGTGGGAGGTTTTGATGGCGTCCCATAGGCGAAAGAGTGGAAACGGCAGTTTTTTGGCGATTTTTCGTGGGTGTTAGCCCACGGATCGCTGGGGGGGCGCTGGGTCCGGAAATTATTTTGGGCCGAGCCGCTCGGGGGCGTCCGTGACGAGCTGGTAAGCGGATCCATGGGCTCCTGGGGGCCTGTGGGAGGTTTTGAAGGCGTCCCATAGGCGAAAGAGTGGAAACGGCAGTTTTTTGGCGATTTTTCGTGGGTGTTAGCCCACGGATCGCTGGGGGGGCGCTGGGTCCGGAAATTATTTTGGGCCGAACCGCTCGGGGGCGTCCCTGACGAGCTGTTAAGCGGATCCATGGGCTCCTGGGGGCCTGTGGGAGGTTTTGAGGGCGTCCCATAGGCGAAAGAGTGGAAACGGCAGTTTTTTGGCGATTTTTCGTGGGTGTTAGCCCACGGATCGCTGGGGGGGCGCTGGGTCCGGAAATTATTTTGGGCCGAACCGCTCGGGGGCGTCCGTGACGAGCTGTTAAGCGGATCCATGGGCTCCTGGGGGCCTGTGGGAGGTTTTGAGGGCGTCCCATAGGCGAAAGAGTGGAAACGGCAGTTTTTTGGCGATTTTTCGTGGGTGTTAGCCCACGGATCGCTGGGGGGGCGCTGGGTCCGAAAATTATTTTGGGCCGAGCTGCTTGGGGGCGTTCGTGACGAGCTGTTAAGCGGATCCATGGGCTCCTGGGGGCCTGTGGGAGGTTTTGAGGGCGTCCCATAGGCGAAAGAGTGGAAACGGCAGTTTTTTGGCGATTTTTCGTGGGTGTTAGCCCACGGATCGCTGGGGGGGCGCTGGGTCTGAAAATTATTTTGGGCCGAGCCGCTCGGGGGCGTCCGTGATGAGCTGTTAAGCGGATCCATGGGCTCCTGGGGGCCTGTGGGAGGTTTTGAGGGCGTCCCATAGGCGAAAGAGTGGAAACGGCAGTTTTTTGGTGATTTTTCGTGGGTGTTAGCCCACGGATCGCTGGAGGGCACTGGGTCCGGAAATTATTTTGGGCCGAGCCGCTCGAGGGAGTCCCTGATGAGCTGTTAAGCGGATCCATGGGCTCCTGGGGGCCTGTGGGAGGTTTTGAGGGCGTCCCATAGGCGAAAGAGTGGAAACGGCAGTTTTTTTGCGATTTTTCGTGGGTGTTAGCCCACGGATCGCTGGGTGGGCGCTGGGTCCGGAAATTATTTTGGGCCGAGCCGCTCGGGGGCGTCCGTGACGAGCTGTTAAGCGGATCCATGGGCTCCTGGGGGCCTGTGGGAGGTTTTGAGGGCGTCCCATAGGCGAAAGAGTGGAAACGACAGTTTTTTGGCGATTTTTCGTGGGTTTTAGCCCACGGATCGCTGGGGGGGCGCTGGGTCCAAAAATTATTTTGGGCCGAGCCGCTCGGGGGCATCCCTGACGAGCTGTTAAGCAGATCCATGGGCTCCTGGGGGCCTGTGGGAGGTTTTGAGGGCGTCCCATAGGCGAAAGAGTGGAAACGGCAGTTTTTTGGCGATTTTTCGTGGGTGTTAGCCCACGGATCGCTGGGGGGCGCTGGGTCCGGAAATTATTTTGGGCTGAGCCACTCGGGGGCGTTCGTGACGAGCTGTTAAGCGGATCCATGGGCTCCTGGGGGCCTGTGGGAGGTTTTGAGGGCGTCCCATAGGCGAAAGAGTGGAAACGGCAGTTTTTTGGCGATTTTTCGTGGGTGTTAGCCCACGGATCAGTGGGGGGGCGCTGGGTACGGAAATTATTTTGGGCTGAGCCGTTCGGGGGCGTCCCTGACGAGCTGTTAAGCGGATCCATGGGCTCCTGGGGGCCAGTGGGAGGTTTTGAGGGCGTCCCATAGGCGAAAGAGTGGAAACGGCAGTTTTTTGGCGATTTTTCGTGGGTGTTAGCCCACGGATCGCTGGGGGGGCGCTGGGTCCGGAAATTATTTTGGGCCGAGCCGCTCGAGGGCATCCGTGACGAGCTGTTAAGTGGATCCATGGGCTCCTGGGGGCCTGTGGGAGGTTTTGAGGGCGTCCCATAGGCGAAAGAGTGGAAACGGCAGTTTTTTGGCAATTTTTCGTGGGTGTTAGCCCACGGATCGCTGGGGGGGCGCTGGGTCCGGAAATTATTTTGGGCCGACCCGGTCAGGGGCGTCCGTGACGAGCTGTTAAGCGGATCCATGGGCTCCTGGGGGCCTGTGGGAGGTTTTGAGGGCGTCCCATAGGCGAAAGAGTGGAAACGGCAGTTTTTTGGTGATTTTTCGTGGGTGTTAGCCCACGGATCGCTGGGGGGGCGCTGGGTCCGGAAATTATTTTGGGCCGAGCCGCTCGGGGGCGTCCCTGATGAGCTGTTAAGCGGATCCATGGGCTCCTGGGGGCCTGTGGGAGGTTTTGAGGGCGTCCCATAGGCGAAAGAGTGGAAACGGCAGTTTTTTGGCGATTTTTCGTGGGTGTTAGCCCACGGATCGCTGGGGGGGCGCTGGGTTCGGAAATTATTTTGGGCCGAGCCGCTCGGGGGCATCCCTGACGAGCTGTTAAGCGGATACATGGGCTCCTAGGGGCCTGTGGGAGATTTTGAGGGCGTCCCATAGGCGAAAGAGTGGAAACGGATGTTTTTTGGCGATTTTTCGTGGGTGTTAGCCCACGGATCGCTGGGGGGGCACTGGGTCCGGAAATTATTTTGGGTCGAGCCGCTCGGGGGCGTCCGTGACGAGCTGTTAAGCGGATCCATGGGCTCCTAGGGGCCTGTGGGAGGTTTTGAGGGCGTCCCATAGGCGAAAGAGTGGAAACGGCAGTTTTTTGGCGATTTTTCGTGGGTGTTAGCCCACGGATCGCTGGGGGGGCGCTGGGTCCAGAAATTATTTTGGGCCGAGCCACTCGGGGGCGTCCCTGACAAGCTGTTAAACGGATCCATGGGCTCCTGGGGGCCTGTGGGAGGTTTTGAGGGCGTCCCATAGGCGAAAGTGTGGAAACGGCAGTTTTTTGGCGATTTTTCGTGGGTGTTAGCCCACGGATCGCTGGGGGGCGCTGTGTCCGGAAATTATTTTGGACCGAGCAGCTCGGGGGCGTCCCTGACGAGCTGTTAAGCGGATCCATGGGCTCCTGGGGGCCTGTGAGAGGTTTTGAGGGCGTCCCATAGGCGAAAGAGTGGAAACGGCAGTTTTTTGGCGATTTTTCGTGGGTGTTAGCCCACGGATCGCTGGGGGGGCGATGGGTCCGGAAATTATTTTGGGCCGAGCCACTCGGGGGCGTCCCTGACGAGCTGTTAAGTGGATCCATGGGCTCCTGGGGGCCTGGGGGAGGTTTTGAGGGCGTCCCATAGGCGAAAGAGTGGAAACGGCAGTTTTTTGGCGATTTTTCGTGGGTGTTAGCCCACGGATCGCTGGTGGGGCGCTGGGTCCGGAAATTATTTTGGGTCGAGCCGTTCGAGGGCGTCCGTGACGAGCTGTTAAGCGGATCCATGGGCTCCTGGGGGCCTGTGGGAGGTTTTGAGGGCGTCCCATAGGCGAAAGAGTGGAAACGGCAGTTTTTTGGCAATTTTTCGTGGGTGTTAGCCCACGGATCGCTGGGGGGGCGCTGGGTCCGAAAATTATTTTGGGCCGAGCCGCTCGGGGGCGTCCCTGACGAGCTGTTAAGCGGATCCATGGGCTCCTGGGGGCCTGTGTGAGGTTTTGAGGGCGTCCCATAGGCGAAAGAGTGGAAACGACAGTTTTTTGGCGATTTTTCGTGGGTGTTAGCCCACGGATCGCTGGGGGGGCGCTGGGTCCGGAAATAATTTTGGGCTGAGCTGCTCGGGGGCGTCCCTGACGAGCTGTTAAGCGGATCCATGGGCTCCTGGGGGCCTGTGGGAGGTTTTGAGGGCGTCCCATAGGCGAAAGAGTGGAAATGGCAGTTTTTTGGCGATTTTTCGTGGGTGTTAGCCCACGGATCGCTGGGGGGGCGCTGGATCCAGAAATTATTTTGGGCCGAGCCGCTCGGGGGCGTCCGTGACGAGCTGTTAAGCGGATCCATGGGCTCCTGTGGGAGGTTTTGAGGGCGTCCCATAGGCGAAAGAGTGGAAACGGCAGTTTTTTGGCGATTTTTCGTGGGTGTTAGCCCACGGATCGCTGGGGGGGCGCTGGGTCCGAAAATTATTTTTGGCCGAGCCGCTCGGGGGCGTCCCTGACGAGCTGTTAAGTGTATCCATGGGCTCCTGGGGGCCTGTGGGAGGTTTTGAGGGCGTCCCATAGGCGAAAGAGTGGAAACGGCAGTTTTTTGGCTATTTTTCGTGGGTGTTAGCCCACGGATCGCTGGGTGGGCGCTGGGTCCGGAAATTATTTTGGGCCGAGCCGCTCGGGGGCGTCCCTGACGAGCTGTTAAGCGGTTCCATGGGCTCCTGGGGGCCTGTGGGAGGTTTTGAGGGTGTCCCATAGGCGAAAGAGTGGAAACGGCAGTTTTTTGGCGATTTTTCGTGGGTGTTAGCCCACGGATCGCTGGGGGGGCGCTGGGTCCGGAAATTATTTTGGGTCGAGCCGCTCGGGGGCGTCCCTGACGAGCTGTTAAGCGGATCCATGGGCTCCTGGGGGCCTGTGGGAGGTTTTGAGGGCGTCCCATAGGCGAAAGAGTGGAAACGGCAGTTTTTTGGCGATTTTTCGTGGGTGTTAGCCCACGGATCGCTGGGGGGACGCTGGGTCCGGAAATTATTTTGGGCCGAGCCGCTCGGGGGCGTCCCTGACGAGCTGTTAAGCGGATCCATGGGCTCCTGGGGGCCTGTGGGAGGTTTTGAGGGCGTCCCATAGGCGAAAGAGTGGAAACGGCAGTTTTTTGGCGATTTTTCGTGGGTGTTAGCCCACGGATCGCTGGGGGGGCGCTGGGTCCGGAAATTATTTTGGGCCGAGCCGCTCGGGGGCGTCCCTGACGAGATGTTAAGCGGATCCATGGGCTCCTGGGGGCCTGTGGGAGGTTTTGAGGGCGTCCCATAGGCGAAAGAGTGGAAACGACAGTTTTTTGGCGATTTTTCGTGGGTTTTAGCCCACGGATCGCTGGGGGGGCGCTGGGTCCGGAAATTATTTTGGGCCAAGCCGCTCGGGGGCGTCCGTGACAAGCTGTTAAGCGGATCCATGGGATCCAGGGGGCCTGTGGGAGGTTTTGAGGGCGTCCCATAGGCGAAAGAGTGGAAATGGTAGTTTTTTGGCAATTTTTCGTGGGTGTTAGCCCACGGATCGCTGGGGGGGCGCTGGGTCCGGAAATTATTTTGGGCCGAGACGCTCGGGGGCATCCCTGACGAGCTGTTAAGCGGATCCATGGGCTCCTGGGGGCCTGTGGGAGGTTTTGAGGGCGTCCCATAGGCGAAAGAGTGGAAACGGCAGTTTTTTGGCGATTTTTCATGGGTGTTAGCCCACGGATCGCTGGGGGGCGCTGGGTCTGGAAATTATTTTGGGCCGAGCCGCTCGGGGGCGTCCCTGACGAGCTGTTAAGCGGATCCATGGGCTTCTGGGGGCCTGTGGGAGGTTTTGAGGGCGTCCCATAGGCGAAAGAGTGGAAACGGCAGTTTTTTGGCGATTTTTCGTGGGTGTTAGCCCACGGATCGCTGGGGGGGCGCTGGGTACGGAAATTATTTTGGGCCGAGCCGCTCGAGGGCATCCCTGACGAGCATTTAAGCGGATCCATGGGCTCCTGGGGGCCTGTTGGAGGTTTTAAGGGCGTCCCATAGGCGAAAGAGTGGAAACGGCAGTTTTTTGGCGATTTTTCGTGGGTGTTAGCCCACGGATCGCTGGGGGGGCGCTGGGTCCGGAAATTATTTTGGGCCGAGCCACTCGGGGGCATCCTTCACGAGCTGTTAAGCGGATCCATGGGCTCCTGGGGGCCTGTTGGAGGTTTTAAGGGCGTCCCATAGGCGAAAGAGTGGAAACGGCAATTTTTTGGCGATTTTTCGTGGGTGTTAGCCCACGGATCGCTGGGGGGGCGCTGGGTCCGGAAATTATTTTGGGCCGAGCCACTCGGGGGCATCCTTCACGAGCTTTTAAGCGGATCCATGGGCTCCTGGGGGCCTGTGGGAGGTTTTGAGGGCGTCCCATAGGCGAAAGAGTGGAAACGGCAGTTTTTTGGCAATTTTTCGTGGGTGTTAGCCCACGGATCGCTGGGGGGGCGCTGGGTCCGGAAATTATTTTGGGCTGAGCCGCTCGGGGGCGTCCCTGACGAGCTGTTAAGCGGATCCATAGGCTCCTGGGGGCCTGTGGGAGGTTTTGAGGGCATCCCATAGGCGAAAGAGTGGAAACGGCAGTTTTTTGGCGATTTTTCGTGGGTGTTAGCCCACGTATCGCTGGGGGGGCGCTGGATCCAGAAATTATTTTGGGCCGAGCCGCTCGGGGGCGTCCGTGACGAGCTGTTAAGCGGATCCATGGGCTCCTGGGGGCCTGTGGGAGGTTTTGAGGGCGTCCCATAGGCGAAAGAGTGGAAACGGCAGTTTTTTGGCGATTTTTCGTGGGTGTTAGCCCACGGATCGCTGGGGGGGCGCTGGGTCCGAAAATTATTTTGGGCCGAGCCGCTCGGGGGCGTCCCTGACGAGCTGTTAAGTGTATCCATGGGCTCCTGGGGGCCTGTGGGAGGTTTTGAGGGCGTCCCATAGGCGAAAGAGTGGAAACGGCAGTTTTTTGGCGATTTTTCGTGGGTGTTAGCCCACGGATCGCTGGGGGGGCGCTGGGTCCGGAAATTATTTTGGGCCGAGCCGCTCGGGGGCGTCCCTGACGAGCTGTTAAGCGGTTCCATGGGCTCCTGGGGGCCTGTGGGAGGTTTTGAGGGCGTCCCATAGGCGAAAGAGTGGAAACGGCAGTTTTTTGGCGATTTTTCGTGGGTGTTAGCCCACGGATCGCTGGGGGGGCGCTGGGTCCGGAAATTATTTTGGGCCGAGCCGCTCGGGGGCGTCCCTGACGAGCTGTTAAGCGGATCCATGGGCTCCTGGGGGCCTGTGGGAGGTTTTGAGGGCGTCCCATAGGCGAAAGAGTGGAAACGGCAGTTTTTTGGCGATTTTTCGTGGGTGTTAGCCCACGGATCGCCGGGGGGACGCTGGGTCCGGAAATTATTTTGGGCCGAGCCGCTCGGGGGCGTCCCTGACGAGCTGTTAAGCGGATCCATGGGCTCCTGGGGGCCTGTTGGAGGTTTTAAGGGCGTCCCATAGGCGAAAGAGTGGAAACGGCAGTTTTTTGGCGATTTTTCGTGGGTGTTAGCCCACGGATCGCTGGGGGGGCGCTGGGTCCGGAAATTATTTTGGGCCGAGCCACTCGGGGGTGTCCCTGACGAGCTGTTAAGCGGATCCATGGGCTCCTGGGGGCCTGTGGGAGGTTTTGAGGGCGTCCCATAGGCGAAAGAGTGGAAATGACAGTTTTTTGGCGATTTTTCGTGGGTTTTAGCCCACGGATCGCTGGGGGGCGCTGGGTCCGGAAATTATTTTGGGCCGAGCCGCTCGGGGGCGTCCGTGACGAGCTGTTAAGCGGATCCATGGGCTCCTGGGGGCCTGTGGGAGGTTTTGAGGGCGTCCCATAGGCGAAAGAGTGGAAACGGCAGTTTTTTGGCGATTTTTCGTGGGTGTTAGCCCACGGATCGCTGGGGGGGCGCTGGGTCCGGAAATTATTTTGGGCCGAGCCGCTCGGGGGCGTCCGTGACAAGCTGTTAAGCGGATCCATGGGATCCTGGGGGCCTGTGGGAGGTTTTGAGGGCGTCCCATAGGCGAAAGAGTGGAAATGGTAATTTTTTGGCAATTTTTCGTGGGTGTTAGCCCACGGATCGCTGGGGGGGCGCTGGGTCCGGAAATTATTTTGGGCCGAGACGCTCGGGGGCATCCCTGACGAGCTGTTAAGCGGATCCATGGGCTCCTGGGGGCCTGTGGGAGGTTTTGAGGGCGTCCCATAGGCGAAAGAGTGGAAACGGCAGTTTTTTGGCGATTTTTCATGGGTGTTAGCCCACGGATCGCTGGGGGGCGCTGGGTCCGAAAATTATTTTGGGACGAGCCGCTCGGGGGCGTCCCTGACGAGCTGTTAAGCGGATCCATGGGCTTCTGGGGGCCTGTGGGAGGTTTTGAGGGCGTCCCATAGGCGAAAGAGTGGAAACGGCAGTTTTTTGGCGATTTTTCGTGGGTGTTAGCCCACGGATCGCTGGGGGGGCGCTGGGTACGGAAATTATTTTGGGCCGAGCCGCTCGAGGGCGTCCCTGACGAGCATTTAAGCGGATCCATGGGCTCCTGGGGGCCTGTTGGAGGTTTTAAGGGCGTCCCATAGGCGAAAGAGTGGAAACGGCAGTTTTTTGGCGATTTTTCGTGGGTGTTAGCCCACGGATCGCTGGGGGGGCGCTGGGTCCGGAAATTATTTTGGGCCGAGCCACTCGGGGGCATCCTTCACGAGCTGTTAAGCGGATCCATGGGCTCCTGGGGGCCTGTGGGAGGTTTTGAGGGCGTCCCATAGGCGAAAGAGTGGAAACGGCAGTTTTTTGGCGATTTTTCGTGGGTGTTAGCCCACGGATCGCTGGGGGGCGCTGGGTCCGGAAGTTATTTTGGGCCGAGCCGCTCGGGGGCGTCCCTGACGAGCTGTTAAGCGGATCCATGGGCTCCTGGGGGCCTGTGGGAGGTTTTGAGGGCGTCCCATAGGCGAAAGAGTGGAAACGGCAGTTTTTTGGCGATTTTTCGTGGGTGTTAGCCCACGGATCGCTGGGGGGGCGCTGGGTCCGAAAATTATTTTGGGCCGAACCGCTCGGAGGCGTCCCTGACGAGCTGTTAAGCGGATCCATGGGCTCCTGGGGGCCTGTGGGAGGTTTTGAGGGCGTCCCATAGGCGAAAGAGTGGAAACGACAGTTTTTTGGCGATTTTTCGTGGGTGTTAGCCCACGGATCGCTGGGGGGGCGCTGGGTACGGAAATTATTTTGGGCCGAGCCGCTCGAGGGCGTCCCTGACGAGCATTTAAGCGGATCCATGGGCTCCTGGGGGCCTGTTGGAGGTTTTAAGGGCGTCCCATAGGCGAAAGAGTGGAAACGGCAGTTTTTTGGCGATTTTTCGTGGGTGTTAGCCCATGGATCGCTGGGGGGGCGCTGGGTCCGAAAATTATTTTGGGCCGAGACGCTCGGGGGCATCCCTGATGAGCTGTTAAGCGGATACATGGGCTCCTGGGGGCCTGTGTGAGGTTTTGAGGGCGTCCTATAGGCGAAAGAGTGGAAACGGCAGTTTTTTGGCGATTTTTCGTGGGTGTTAGCCCACGGATCGCTGGGGGGGCGCTTGGTCCGGAAATTATTTTGGGCCGACCCACTCGGGGGCGTCCCTGACGAGCTGTTAAACGGATCCATGGGCTCCTGGGGGCCTGTGGGAGGTTTTGAGGGCGTCCCATAGGCAAAAGAGTGGAAACGGCAGTTTTTTGGCGATTTTTCGTGGGTGTTAGCCCACGGATCGCTGGGGGGGCGCTGGGTCCGGAAATTATTTTGGGCCGAGCCGCTCGGGGGCATCAGTGACGAGCTGTTAAGCGGATCCATGGGCTCCTGGGGGCCTGTGGGAGGTTTTGAGGGCGTCCCATAGGCGAAACAGTGGAAACGGCAGTTTTTTGGCGATTTTTCGTGGGTGTTAGCCCACGGATCGCTGGGGGGGCGCTGGGTCGTGAAATTATTTTGGGCCGAGCCACTCGGGGGCGTCCCTGACGAGCTGTTAAACGGATCCATGGGCTCCTGGGGGCCTGTGGGAGGTTTTGAGGGCGTCCCATAGGCAAAAGAGTGGAAACGGCAGTTTTTTGGCGATTTTTCGTGGGTGTTAGCCCACGGATCGCTGGGGGGGCGCTGGGTCCGGAAATTATTTTGGGCCGAGCCGCTCGGGGGCATCAGTGACGAGCTGTTAAGCGGATCCATGGGCTCCTAGGGGCCTGTGGGAGGTTTTGAGGGCGTCCCATAGGCGAAAGAGTGGAAACGGCAGTTTTTTGGCGATTTTTCGTGGGTGTTAGCCCACGGATCGCTGGGGGGGCGCTGGGTCGTGAAATTATTTTGGACCGAGCCGCTCGGGGGCGTCCCTGACGAGCTGTTAAGCGGATCCATGGGCTCCTGGGGGCCTGTGGGAGGTTTTGAGGGCATCCCATAGGCGAAAGAGTGGAAACGGCAGTTTTTTGGCAATTTTTCGTGGGTGTTAGCCCACGGATCGCTGGGGGGGCGCTGGGTCCGGAAATTATTTTGGGCCGAGCCGCTCTGGAGCGTCCCTGACGAGCTGTTAAGCGGATCCATGGGCTCCTGGGGGCCTGTGGGAGGTTTTGAGGGCGTCCCATAGGCGAAAGAGTGGAAACGGCAGTTTTTTGGCGATTTTTCGTGGGTGTTAGCCCACGGATCGCTGGGGGGGGGCTGGGTCCGAAAATTATTTTGGACCGAGCCGCTCGGGGGCGTCCCTGACGAGCTGTTAAGCGGATCCATGGGCTCCTGGGGGCCTGTGGGAGGTTTTGAGGGCGTCCCATAGGCGAAAGAGTGGAAACGGCAGTTTTTTGGTGATTTTTCGTGGGTGTTAGCCCACGGATCGCTGGGGGGGCGCTGGGTCCGGAAATTATTTTGGGCCGAGCCGCTCGGGGGCATCCGTGACGAGCTGTTAAGCGGATCCATGGGCTCCTGGGGGCCTGTGGGAGGTTTTGAGGGCGTCCCATAGGCGAAAGAGTGGAAACGGCAGTTTTTTGGCGATTTTTCGTGGGTGTTAGCCCACGGATCGCTGGGGGGGCGCTGTGTCCGGAAATTATTTTGGGCCGAGCCGCTCGGTGGCGTCCGTGACGAGCTGTTAAGCGGATCCATGGGCTCCTGGGGGCCTGTGGGAGGTTTTGAGGGCGTCCCATAGGCGAAAGAGTGGAAACGGCAGTTTTTTGGCGATTTTTCGTGGGTGTTAGCCCACGGATCGCTGGGGGGGCACTGGGTCCGGAAATTATTTTGGACCGAGCCGCTCGGGGGCGTCCCTGACGAGCTCTTAAGCGGATCAATGGGCTCCTGGGGGCCTGTGGGAGGTTTTGAGGGCGTCCCATAGGCGAAAGAGTGGAAACGGCAGTTTTTTGGCGATTTTTCGTGGGTGTTAGCCCACGGATCGCTGGGGGGGCGCTGGGTCCGAAAATTATTTTGGGCCGAGCCACTCGGGGGCATCCCTGACGAGCTGTTAAGCGGATCCATGGGCTCCTGGGGGCCTGTGGGAGGTTTTGAAAGCGTCCCATAGGCGAAAGAGTGGAAACGGCAGTTTTTTGGCGATTTTTCGTGGGTGTTAGCCCACGGATCGCTGGGGGGGCGCTGGGTCCGAAAATTATTTTGGGCCGAGCCGCTCGGGGGCATCCCTGACGAGCTGTTAAGCGGATCCATGGGCTCCTGGGGGCCTGTGGGAGGTTTTGAAAGCGTCCCATAGGCGAAAGAGTGGAAACGGCAGTTTTTTGGCGATTTTTCGTGGGTGTTAGCCCGCGGATCGCTGGGGGGGCGCTGGGTCCGAAAATTATTTTGGGCCGAGCCGCTCGGGGGCGTCCGTGACGAGCTGTTAAGCGGATCCATGGGCTCCTGGGGGCCTGTGGGAGGTTTTGAGGGCGTCCCATACGCGAAAGAGAGGAAACGACAGTTTTTTGGCGATTTTTCGTGGGTGTTAGCCCACGGATCGCTGGGGGGGCGCTGGGTCCGGAAATTATTTTGTGCCGAGCCGCTCGGGGGCGTCCGTGACGAGCTGTTAAGCGGATCCATGGGCTCCTGGGGGCCTGTGGGATGTTTTGAGGGCGTCCCATAGGCGAAAGAGTGGAAACGGCAGTTTTTTGGCGATTTTTCGTGGGTGTTAGCCCACGGATCGCTGGGGGGGCGCTGGGTCCGGAAATTATTTTGGGCCGAGCCACTCGGGGGCGTCCCTGACGAGCTTTTAAGCGGATCCATGGGCTCCTGGGGTCCTGTGGGAGGTTTTGAGGGCGTCCCATAGGCGAAAGAGTGGAAACGGCAGTTTTTTGGCGATTTTTCGTGGGTGTTAGCCCACGAATCGCTGGGGGGGCGCTGGGTCCGGAAA
Source organism: Capsicum rhomboideum (assembly GCA_031232105.1). Classification (NCBI taxonomy): domain Eukaryota; kingdom Viridiplantae; phylum Streptophyta; class Magnoliopsida; order Solanales; family Solanaceae; genus Capsicum; species Capsicum rhomboideum. Next base: position 112,452,140 of record CP124708.1, on the reverse strand, counting down.
TTATTTTGGGCCGAGCTGCTCGGAGGCGTCCCTGACGAGCTGTTAAGCGGATCCATGGGCTCCTGGGGGCCTGTGGGAGGTTTTGAGGGCGTCCCATAGGCGAAAGAGTGGAAACGGCAGTTTTTTGGCAATTTTTCGTGGGTGTTAGCCCACGGATCGCTGGGGGGGCGCTGGGTCCGGAAATTATTTTGGGCCGAGCCGCTCGGGGGCGTCCGTGACGAGCTGTTAAGCGGATCCATGGGCTCCTGGGGGCCTGTGGGAGGTTTTGAGGGCATCCCATAGGCGAAATAGTGGAAACGGCAGTTTTTTGGCGATTTTTCGTGGGTGTTAGCCCACGGATCGCTGGGGGGGCGCTGGATCCGGAAATTATTTTGGACCGAGCCACTCGGGGGCGTCCCTGACGAGCTGTTAAGCGGATCAATGGGCTCCTGGGGGCCTGTGGGAGGTTTTGAGGGCGTCCCATAGGCGAAAGAGTGGAAACGGCAGTTTTTTGGCGATTTTTCGTGGGTGTTAGCCCACGGATCGCTGGGGGGGCGCTGGATCCGGAAATTATTTTGGACCGAGCCACTCGGGGGCGTCCCTGACGAGCTGTTAAGCGGATCAATGGGCTCCTGGGGGCCTGTGGGAGGTTTTGAGGGCGTCCCATAGGCGAAAGAGTGGAAACGGCAGTTTTTTGGCGATTTTTCGTGGGTGTTAGCCCACGGATCGCTGGGGGGGCGCTGGGTCCGGAAATTATTTTGGGCCGAGCCGCTCGGGGGCATCCCTGACGAGCTGTTAAGCGGATCCATGGGCTCCTGGGGGCCTGTGGGAGGTTTTGAGGGCGTCCCATAGGCGAAAGAGTGGAAACGGCAATTTTTTGGCGATTTTTCGTGGGTGTTAGCCCACGGATCGCTGGGGGGGCGCTGGGTCCGGAAATTATTTTGGGCCGAGCCGCTCGGGGGCGTCCGTGACGAGCTGTTAAGCGGATCCATGGGCTCCTGGGGGCCTGTGGGAGGTTTTGAGGGCGTCCCATAGGCGAAAGAGTGGAAACGGCAGTTTTTTGGCGATTTTTCGTGGGTGTTAGCCCACGGATCGTTGGGGGGGCGCTGGGTCCGAAAATTATTTTGGGCCGAGCCGCTCGGTGGCATCCGTGACGAGCTGTTAAGCGGATCCATGGGCTCCTGGGGGCCTGTGGGAGGTTTTGAGGGCGTCCCATAGGCGAAAGAGTGGAAACGGCAGTTTTTTGGCGATTTTTCGTGGGTGTTAGCCCACGGATCGCTGGGGGGGCGCTGGGTCCGGAAATTATTTTGGGCCGAGCCGCTCGGGGGCGTCCGTGACGAGCTGTTAAGCAGATCCATGGGCTCCTGGGGGCCTGTGGGAGGTTTTGAGGGCGTCCCATAGGCGAAAGAGTGGAAACGGCAGTTTTTTGGCGATTTTTCGTGGGTGTTAGCCCACGGATCGCTGGGGGGGCGCTGGGTCCGGAAATTATTTTGGGCCAAGCCACTCGGGGGCGTCCCTGACGAGCTGTTAAGCGGATCCATGGGCTCCTGGGGGCCTGTGGGAGGTTTTGAGGGCGTCCCATAGGCGAAAAGTGGAAACGGCAGTTTTTTGGCGATTTTTCGTGGGTGTTAGCCCACGGATCGCTGGGGGGGCGCTGGGTCCGGAAATTATTTTGGGCCGAGCCGCTCGGGGGTGTCCCTGACGAGCTGTTAAGCGGATACATGGGCTCCTGGGGGCCTGTGGGAGGTTTTGAGGGCGTCCCATAGGCGAAAGAGTGGAAACGGCAGCTTTTTGGCGATTTTTCGTGGGTGTTAGCCCACGGATCGCTGGGGGGGCGCTGGGTCCGGAAATTATTTTGGGCCGAGCCACTCGGGGGCGTCCCTGACGAGCTGTTAAGCGGATCCATGGGCTCCTGGGGGCCTGTGGGAGGTTTTGAGGGCGTCCCATAGGCGAAAGAGTGGAAACGGCAGTTTTTTGGCGATTTTTCGTGGGTGTTAGCCCACGGATCGCTGGGTCCGGAAATTATTTTGGGCCGAGCCGCTCGGGGGCGTCCCTGACGAGCTGTTAAGCGGATCCATGGGCTCCTGGGGTCCTGTGGGAGGTTTTGAGGGCGTCCCATAGGCGAAAGAGTGGAAACGGCAGTTTTTTGGCGATTTTTCGTGGGTGTTAGCCCACGGATCGCTGGGGGGGCGCTGGGTCCGGAAATTATTTTGGGCCGAGCCGCTCGGGGGCGTCCGTGACGAGCTGTTAAGCGGATCCATGGGCTCCTGGGGGCCTGTGGGAGATTTTGAGGGCATCCCATAGGCGAAAGAGTGGAAACGGCAGTTTTTTGGCGATTTTTCGTGGGTGTTAGCCCACGGATCGTTGGGGGGCGCTGGGTCCGGAAATTATTTTGGGCCGAACCGCTCGGGGGCATCCGTGATGAGCTGTTAAGCGGATCCATGGGCTTCTGGGGGCCTGTGGGAGGTTTTGAGGGCGTCCCATAGGCGAAAGAGTGGAAACGGCAGTTTTTTGGCGATTTTTCGTGGGTGTTAGCCCACGGATCGCTGGGGGGGCGCTGGGTACGGAAATTATTTTGGGCCGAGCCGCTCGGGGGCGTCCCTGACGAGCTGTTAAGCGGATCCATGGGCTCCTGGGGTCCTGTGGGAGGTTTTGAGGGCGTCCCATAGGCGAAAGAGTGGAAACGGCAATTTTTTGGCGATTTTTCGTGGGTGTTAGCCCACGGATCGCTGGGGGTGCGCTGGGTCCGGAAATTATTTTGGGCCAAGCCGCTCGGGGGCGTCCCTGACGAGCTGTTAAGCGGATCCATGGGCTCCTGTGGGAGGTTTTGAGGGCGTCCCATAGGCGAAAGAGTGGAAACGGCAGTTTTTTGGCGATTTTTCGTGGGTGTTAGCCCATGGATCGCTGGGGGGGCGCTGGGTCCGAAAATTATTTTGGGCCGAGCTGCTCGGGGGCGTCCGTGACGAGCTGTTAAGCGGATCCATGGGCTCCTGGGGGCCTGTGGGAGGTTTTGAGGGCGTCCCATGGGCGAAAGAGTGGAAACGGCAGTTTTTTGGCGATTTTTGTGGGTGATAGCCCACGGATCGCTAGGGGGGCGCTGGGTCCGGAAATTATTTTGGACCGAGCCGCTCGGGGGCGTGTGACGAGCTGTTAAGCGGATCCATGGGCTCCTGGGGGCCTGTGGGAGGTTTTGAGGGCGTCCCATAGGCGAAAGAGTGAAAACGGCAGTTTTTTGGCGATTTTTCGTGGGTGTTAGCCCACGGATCGCTGGGGGGGCGCTGGGTCCGGAAATTATTTTGGGCCGAGCCGCTCGGGGGCGTCCCTGACGAGCTGTTAAGCGGATCCATAGGCTCCTGGGGGCCTGTGGGATGTTTTGAGGGCATCCCATAGGCGAAAGAGTGGAAACGGCAGTTTTTTGGCGATTTTTCGTGGGTGTTAGCCCACGGATCGCTGGGGGGGCGCTGGGTCCGGAAATTATTTTGGGCCGAACCGCTCGGGGGCGTCCCTGACGAGCTGTTAAGCGGATCCATGGGCTCCTGGGGGCCTGTGGGAGGTTTTGAGGGCGTCCCATAAGCGAAAGAGTGGAAACGGCAGTTTTTTGGCGATTTTTCGTGGGTGTTAGCCCACGGATCGCTGGGGGGGCGCTGGGTCCGAAAATTATTTTGGGCCGAGCCGCTCGGGGGCGTCCCTGACGAGCTGTTAAGCAGATCCATGGGCTCCTGGGGGCCTGTGGGAGGTTTTGAGGGCGTCCCATAGGCGAAAGAGTGGAAACGGCAGTTTTTTGGCGATTTTTCGTGGGTGTTAGCCCACGGATCGCTGGGGGGGCGCTGGGTCCAAAAATTATTTTGGGCTGAGCCGCTCGGGGGCGTCCCTGACGAGCTGTTAAGCGGATCCATGGGATCCTGGGGGCCTGTGGGAGGTTTTGAGGGCGTCCCATAGGCGAAAGAGTGGAAACGGCAGTTTTTTGGCAATTTTTCGTGGGTGTTAGCCCACGGATCGGCCGGGGGGTGTTGGCTCCGGGAAAAGTTTTGGTTCGAGCCCCTCGGGGGCGTCCCTGACGAGTGGTTAAGCGGATCCATGGGCTCCTGGGGGCTGGGCGGAGGTTTTTAGGTCGTCCCATGAGCGAAAGATTGAAAATGGCAGTTTTTTGGCGATTTTCCGTGTGTGTTAGCCCATGGATTGGCCGGGGGGTGCTGGCTCCGGGATAATTTTTGGTCCGAGCCCCTCGGGGGCGTCCCTGACGAGCGTTTACGTGGATCCATGGGCTCCTGGGGGCTGGGCGGAGGTTTTTAGGTCGTCCCATGAGCGAAAGATTGAAAATGACAGTTTTTTGGCGATTTTTCGTGTGTGTTAGCCCATGGATCGGTCGGGGGGTGCTGGCTTGGGGAAAAGTTTTGGTTCGAGCACCTAGGGGGCATCCCTGATGAGCAGTTAAGCATATCCATGGGCTCCTAGGGGTGGGGCGGAGGTTTTTAAGGCGTCCCACAGGCGAAAGAGTAAAAATGGCAGTTTTTTGGCGATTTTACGTGTGTGTTAGCCCATGGATCGGCCGGGGTGTGCTGGCTCCGGGAAAATTTTTTGGCCGAGCCCCTCGGGGGCATCCCTTATGAGTTGTTAAGCGGATCCATGGGCTCCGTGGGGTGGGGCGGAGGTTTTTAGGGCGTCCCATGAGCGAAAGAGTGAAAACGGCAGTTTTTTGGCGATTTTCCGTATGTGTTAGCCCATGGATCGGTCGGGGGGTGCTGGTTCCGGGAAAAGTTTTGGTCCGAGCCCCTCGGGGGAGTCCATGACGAGCTGTTAAGCGGATCCATGGGCTCCTGGGGGTAGGGCGGAGGTTTTTAGGGCGTCCCATGAGCGAAAGAGTGAAAACGGAATTTTTTGGCGATTTTTCGTGTGTGTTAGCCCATGGATCGGCCGGGGGGTGCTGGTTCCGGGAAAAGTTTTGGGCCGAGCCCCTCGGGGGCGTCCCTGACGAGCGGTTAAGCATATCCATGGGCTCCAGGGGGTGGGGCGGAGGTTTGTAGGGCGTCCCACAGGCGAAGGTGTGAAAACGGCAGTTTTATGGCGATTATTCGTATGTGTTAGCCCATGGATCGGCCGTGGGGTACTGGATTCGGGAAAAGTTTTGGGACGAACCCCTCGGGGGCGTCCCTGACAAGCGTTTAAGCGTATCCATGGGCTCCGGGGGGTGGGGCAGAGGTTTTTAAGGCGTCCCACAGGCGAAAGAGTGAAAATGGCAGTTTTTTGGCTATTTTCCGTGTGTGTTAGCCCATGGATCGGCCGGGGGGTGCTGGCTCCGGGAAAATTTTTGGGTCGAACCCCTCGGGGGCGTCGCTTACGAGTGTTTAAGTAGATCCATGGGCTCCAGGGTGTGGGTCGGTGGTTTTTAGGGCGTCCCACAGGCGAAAGAGTGTAAACACCAGTTTTTTGGCGATTTTTCGTGTGTGTTAGCCCATGGATCGGCCGGGGGGTGCTCGCTCTAAGAAAATTTTTGGGCCGAGCCCCTTGGGGGCATCCCTAACGAGCAGTTAAGCGGATCCATGGGCTTTGGGGGGTGGGGCGTATGTTTTTAGGGCGTCCCTCAGGCGAAAGAGTGAAAACGGCAGTTTTTTGTCTATTTTCCGTGTGTGTTAGCCCATGGATCGGCCGGGGGGTGCTGGCTCGGGGAAAAGTTTTGGGCCGATCCCCTCGAAGGCATCCCTGACGAGCGTTTAAGCAGATCCATGGGCTCCGGGGGGTGGGGAGGAGGTTTGTAGGGCGTCCCACTGGCGAAAGAGTGAAAACAGCAGTTTTTTGGCGATTTTTCGTGTGTGCTAGCCCATGGATCGGCCGGGGGGTGCTCGCTCAGAGAAAATATTTGGGCCGAGCCCCTTGGGGGCATCCCTGACGAGCGGTTAAACAGATCCATAGGCTCCGTTGGGTGGGGCGGATGTTTTTAAGGCGTCCCACAGGAGAAAGAGTGAAGACGACAGTTTTTTGGCGATTTTTCGTGTGTGTTAGCCCATGGATCGGCCAGGGGTGCTCGCTCCAGGAAAATTTTTGGGCCGAGCCCCTTGGGGGCATCCCTGACGAGCGGTTAAGCGGATCCATGGGCTCCGGGGGGTGGGGAGGAGGTTTGTAGGGCGTCCCACTAGCGAAAGAGTGAAAACAACAGTTTTTTGGCGATTTTTCGTGTGTGCTAGCCCATGGATCGGCCGGGGGGTGCTCGCTCCGGGAAAACTTTTGGACCGAGCCCCTTGGGGGCATCCCTGACGAGCGGTTAAGCAGATCCATGGGCACCGGGGGGTGGGGCGGTTGTTTTTAGGGCGTCCCACAGGAGAAAGAGTGAAGACGACAGTTTTTTGGCGATTTTTCGTGTGTGTTAGCCCATGGATCGGCCGAGGGGTGCTGGCTCCGGGAAAAGTTTTGGGCCGAACCCCTAGGGGGCATCCCTGACGAGCGGTTAAGTAGATCCATGGGCTCCGAGGTGTGGGGCAGAGGTTTTTAGGTCCTCCCACAGGCGAAAGAGTTAAAACGGTAGTTTTTTGGCTATTTTTCGTGGGTGTTAGCCCACGGATCGATGGGGGGCGCTGGGTGCGAAAATTATTTTAGGCAGATCCACTCGGGGGCATCCCTGACAAGCTTTTAAGCGGATCCATGGGCTCCAGGGGGCTTGTGGGAGGTTTTTAGGGCATCCCAGAGGCGAAAGAGTGAAAACTGCAGTTTTTTGGCGATTTTCCGTGGGTGTTAACCCATGGATCGATGGGGGGGCGCTGGGTCCGGAAATTATTTTGGGCCGAGACACTCGGGGGTGTCCCTGATGAGCTTTTAAGCGGATCCATGGGCTCTGGGGCCTGTGGGAGGTTTTTAGGGTGTCCCAGAGGCGAAAGAGTGAAAACAGCAATTTTTTGGCAATTTTCCGTGGGTGTTCGGCCACGGATCGATGGGGGGCGCTGGGTCCGAAAATTATTTTAGGCCGACCCACTCGGGGGAGTCCCTGACGAGCTGTTTAGCAGATCCATGGGCTCCGAGCGGCCTGTGGGAGGTTTTTAGGGTGTCCCAGAGGCGAAAGAGTGAAAACGGCAGTTTTTTGGTAATCTTTCATGGGTGTTAGCCCACGGATCGATGGGGGCGCTCGATTCGGAAATTATTTCGGGCCGACCCACTTGGGGGCATCCCTGACGAGCTTTTAAGCGGATCCATGGTCTCCTGGGGGACTGTGGGAGGTTTTTAGGGCGTCCCAGAGGCGAAAGAGTGAAAACGGCAATTTTTTGTCAATTTTTCATGGGTGTTAGCCCACGGATCGATGGGGGGCGCTGGGTCCAAAAATTATTTTTTGCTGAGCCGCTCGGAGGCGTCCCTGACGAGCTGTTAAGCGGATCCATGGGCTCCAGGGGGCCTGTTGGAGGTTTTTAGGGCGACCCAGAGGCAAAAAAGTGAAAACGGCAGTTTTTTGGCGATTTTCCGTGGGTGAGCCCACGGATCGATGGTGGGGCGCTGGGTCCAGAAATTATTTTGGGTTGAGCCACTCGGGGGCATCCCTGACAAGGTGTTAAGCAGATCCGTGGGATTCGGGGGGCCTGTGGGAGGTTTTTAGGGCGTCCCAGAGGCGAAAGATTGAAAACGGCAGTTTTTTGGCGATTTTCCGTGTGTGTTAGCCCATGGATCGACCGGGGGGTGCTGGCTCCTGGAAAATTTTTGGCTCGAGCCCCTCGGGGGCATCCCTGACGAGTGGTTAAGCGTATCCATGGGCTCCGGGGGGTGGGGCGGAGGTTTTTAGGGCGTCCCACAAGCGAAAGAGTAAAAACGACAGTTTTTTGGCCATTTTCCATGTGTGTTAGCCCATGGATCGGCCGGGGGGTGCTGGTTCCGGGAAAAGTTTTGGGCCGAGCCCCTCAAGGGCATCCCTAACGAGCGGTTAAGCGGATCCATGGGCTCTTGGGGGTGGGGCGGAGGTTTTTAGGGCGTCCCATGAGCGAAAGAGTGAAAACGGCAGTTTTTTTGCGATTTTTCGTGTGTGTTAGCCCATGGATCGGCCGGGGGGTGCTGGTTCCGGGAAAAGTTTTGGGATGAGCCCCTTGGGGGCATCCCTGACGAGCGGTTAAGCGTATCCATGGGCTTCGGGGGGTGGGGCGGAGGTTTTTAAGGCGTCCCACAGGTGAACGAGTGAAAATGGCCGTTTTTTGGCTATTTTCTGTGTGTGTTAGCCCATGGATCGGCCGGGGGGTGCTGGCTCCGGGAAAATTTTTGGGCTGATCCCCTCGGGGGCATCCCTTACGAGCGTTTAAGCAGATCCATGGGCTCCTAGGGGTGAGGCGGAGGTTTTTAGGGCGCCCCATGAGCGAAAGAGTGAAAACGGCAGTTTTTTGGCGATTTTCCATGTGTGTTAGCCCATGGATCGGCCGGGGGGTGCTGGCTCCGGGAAAAGTTTTGGGCTGAGTCCCTCAGGGGCGTCCCTGACGAGAGGTTAAGCTGATCCATGGGCTCCGGGGGGTGGGGCAGAGGTTTTTAGGGCGTCCCACTGGCGAAAGAGTGAAAACGACAGTTTTTTGGCGATTTTCCGTGTGTGTTAGCCCATGGATCGGCCGGGGGGGCTGGCTCCGAGAAAAGTTTTGGGCCGAGCCCCTCGGGGGCATCCCTAACGAGTAGTTAAGCGGATCCATGGACTCCGGGGGGTGGGGCAGAGGTTTTTAGGGCGTCCCACAGGCGAAAGAGTGAAAACGGCAGTTTTTTGGCAATTTTCCGTGTGTGTTAGCCCATGGATCGACCGGGGGGTGCTAGATCCGGGAGAAGTTTTGGACTGAGCCACTCAGGGGCGTCCCTGACGAGTGGTTAAGCGGATCCATGGGCTCCGGGGGGTCGGGCGAAGATTTTTAGGGCGTCCCAATAGGCGAAAGAGTGAAAACGATAGTTTTTTGGCGATTTTCCATGTGTGTTAGCCCATGGATCGGCCGGGGGGTGATGGCTCAGGTAAAATTTTTGGACTGAGCCCCTCGGGGGCATCCCTGACGAGCGTTTAAGCAGATACATGGGCTCCTAGGGGTGGGGCGGAGGTTTTTAGGGCGTCCCACAGGCGAAAGAGTGAAAACGACAGTTTTTTAGCGAAATTCTGTGTGTGTTAGCCATGGATCAGCCGGGGGGTGCTGGCTCCGGGAAAAGTTTTGGGCCAAGACCCTCGGAAACGTTCCTGACGAGCGGGTAAGCGGATCCCCGGGCTCCGGGGGGTGGGGCGGAGGTTTTTAGGCTGTCCCACAGGCGAAAGAGTTAAAACGGCAGGTTTTTGGCAATTTTCCGTGTGTGTTTGCCCATGGATCGGTCGGGGGTTGCTGGTTCCGGGAAAAGTTTACAGCCGAGCCCCTCGAGGGCTTCCATGTCGAGTGTTTAAGCGAATCCATGGGCTCTGGGGATTGGGGCGGAGGTTTTTAGGGCGTCCCACAGGTGAAAGAGTGAAAATGGCAGTTTTTTGGCGATTTTCCTTGTGTGTTAGCCCATGGATCGGCCGGGGGGTGCTGGCTCCGGGAAAATCATTGGGCCGAGCCCCTTGGGGGCGTCCCTAACGAGAGGTTAAGCATATCCATGGGCTCCGGGGAGTGGGACAAAGGTTTTTAGGACGTCCCACATGCCAAAGAGTGAAAATGGAAGTTTTTTGGCAATTTTCCGTGTGTGTTAGCCCATGGATCGGCCAGGGTGTGCTGCCTCCAGGAAAATTTTTGGGCCGAGCCCCTTGGGGGCGTCCCTGACGAGCAGTTAAGCGGATCCATGGGCTCCGAGGAGTGGGGCATAGGTTTTTAGGGCGTCCCACAGGCCAAAGAGTGAAAACGGCAGTTTTTTGGCAATTTTTCGTGTGTGTTAGCCCATGGATCGGCCGGGGTGCGCTGGCTTCGGGAAAGGTTTTGGGATGAGCCCCTCGAGGGAATCCCTTACGAGCGGTTAAGCGGATCCATGGGATCCGGGGGGTGGGGAGGAGGTTTTTAGGGCGTCCAACAGGCGATAGAGTGAAAATGGCAGTTTTTTGGCAATTTTCCGTGTGTGTTAGCCCATGGATCGGCCGGGGGATGCTGGCTCCGAGAAACTTTTTGGGCCGAGCCCCTTGGGGGAGTCCCTGACGAGCGTTTAAGCAGATCCATTGGCTCCATGGGGTGGGGCGGAGGTTTTTAGGGCATCCCACAGGCGAAAGAGTCAAAACGGCAGTTTTTTGGCAATTTTCCGTGTGTGTTAGCCCATGCATCGGCCGGGGGGTGCTGGCTCCGGGAAAACTTTTGGAACAATCCCCTTGGGGGCATCCCTGACAAGCGGTTAAGCGTATCCATGGGCTCTGGGGGGTGGGGCGGAGGTTTTTAGGGCGTCCCACAGGCGAAAGAGTGAAAACGGCTGTTTTTTGGCGAATTTTCGTGTGTATTAGCCCATGGATCGGCCGAGGGGTGCTGGCTCGGGGAAAAGTTTTGGGCCGAGCCCCTTGGGGGAGTCCCTGACGAGTGGTTAAGCGGATCCATGGGCGTCTGGGGTGGGTCAGAGGTTTTTAGGGCATCCCATGAGCGAAAGAGTGAAAACGGCAGTTTTTTGGCGATTTTCCGTGTATGTTAGCCCATGGATCCGCCGGGGGGTGCTGGCTCCAGAAAAATTTTTGGGCTGAGCCCCTCGGGGGCATCCCTAATGAGCGGTTAAGCAGATTCATGGGATTCTGGGGGTGGGGCGGAGGTTTTTAGGACGTCCCATGAGCGAAAGAGTGAAAACGGCAGTTTTTTGGCTATTTTCCGTGTATGTTAGCCCATGGATCGGCCGGGGGGTGTTGTCTCCAGGAAAAGTTTTGGTCCGAGCCCCTCGGGGGCATCCCTGACAAGATTTTAAGTGGATCCATAGGCTCCGAGGGGTGGGGCAGAGGCTTTTAGGGCGTCCCACAGGCGAAAGAGTGAAAACGGCAGTTTTTTGACGATATTCCGTGTGTGTTAGCCCATGGATCGGCCGGGGGGTGCTGGCTTCGGGAAAAGTTTTAGGCCGAACCCCTCGGGGGCATCCCTGACGAGCGGTTAAGCGGATCCATGTGCTCCGGGGGGTGGAGCAGAGGTTTTTAGGGCATCCCACAGGCGAAAGAGTGAAAACGGCAGTTTTTTTGCGATTTTTCGTGTGTGTTAGCCCACGGATCGATGGGGGGGTGCTGGCTCCGAAAATATTTTTGGGTCGATCCCCTCGGAGGCGTCCCTGATGAGTTTTTAAGCGGATCCATAGGCTCCAGTGGGTGGTACGGAGGTTTTTAGTGTGTCCCATAGGCAAAATACTGAAAACGTCAGTTTTTTTGCGATTTTCCATATGTGTTAGCCCACGGATCGATGGAGGCATGCTGGCTCTGGAAATATTTTTGGGTCGAGTCGCTCAAGGGCGTCCTTGACGAGTATTTAAGCGGATTCGTAGGCTCCGAGGGGTGGGGCGGCGGTTTTTAGGGCCTCCCAGAGGCGAAATACTGAAAACGTCAGTTTTTTTGCAATTTTTCGTGTGTGTTAGCCCACGGATCGATGGGGGGGTGCTGGCTTCGAAAATATTTTTGGGTCGAGCCCCTCGGAGGCGTCCTTGAAGAGCTGTTAAGCGGATCCATAGGCTCCGGGGGGTGGGGCAAAGGTTTTTAAGCCGTCCTAGAGGCGAAATACTGAAAACGTCAGTTTTTTTGCGATTTTCCATGTGTTTTAGCCCACGGATCGATGGGGGGTGCTGGCTTCAAAAATATTTTTGGGCCGAGCCCCTCGGAGGCATCCCTGACGAGCTGTTAAGCGGATTCATAGGCTTCGGAGGGTGGGGCGGAGGTTTTTAGGGCGTCTCAGACTAGGAAGTGTAAGCTTACCAGTTTTAATAGAAATAAATTTTACTAATCCCCAGGTTTTAGGGACAAAACATGATCTCCACAAGGAGGCAGGATTTGACCAAGGATGAAGTGCAGGCAACATGTTTAAAATAATGAATTCCTGACAAAAAGATTCATGTTTTTTTTAACACGGTTATACATACTTAAAACACATCATGCTTTAAAGTATTCAAATAGCATGAGCACGTACAAAATTGACATGCGACAAAGGAATGCTAATGTAACACCCCACACTTTCAGGCTAGAATTTGAACCGTCATTTACACGTGTATAGACTCGAATCCTATGATTCCTCTTTAGGATATAAGTGTAAGGATCAATTTCTTAGTGTGGAAACATCTTTGGAGGTGAATTGAGGTCATAAAAATCTCCAAGCTCAAAGTTTAGTTGAGAACTTTTCTACCGATGGAGTTTTAGTATATGTTTTTATATGAGTCAACTTTAAATGAGTATTTTTCTTAGAATATGAGGAGTTACGTGGCCCATAATATATAAAATTAAAGATCTTTGAGTCTTCTTTCCAATGATATAAACGGTTCATAAATCGGAGCTCGGAGTAAAACGTTATGTGCATTTTAGTGAGGCAGTATCCCGAGTCACGACACCAACTCACGTGACGTGGGTTGGACCTACGTGACGTGGGTTGGACTTACGAAACCGTAGGTCCCTTCCGTGGATCAGTTTCCAAAAGCTAAGAAAATTCCCTGATTTTCACGGAACCATTCCACGGCCCGTGGGATGACTTACGGCACGTAGGTGGGTTCCGTGACCTGTTTTTGAGGAATTTTTTTTAAGTCGGCCTAGGGGTATTTTGGTCATTTTTCCAAAATGAGACCCGACCTTTTCATCTTAAAAGCACCTCCTAAACCCTAGAAACATATTTTCTTTCCCCAAAAAAACATATTTTATCTTCTCTCTAAACACAAAGAGAAAAATCAACTAGGGTTCAAGCTTCAAGGCCCAAAGATTCAAGCTTTCATCAGGTTCTCTCCGTCAAAAGGCATGTTTGAACACTCCCTATTTCAAATATTATTCTAAATTGTGATTATTATTTATTATGTATATTATGATGGTGATTCGAAACTAGGGTTGAGGATTTTGTTATTAAAGCTTGACATAAATTTTCCCTTTTCTTTAAGAATGGATTTTTAATCTTTAATTGGGGTTGTTAAGACTGAATTGGCTATTTGAAATTAATGAAATATTATTGATAAATGTTTTAGGCATGATTTCTAGTCTCTTGAAAGCTTTGAAACTTTATAAGGAATATAAATGTTTTTCCCCGTCCTTTATATCATTGAAAGTATTGTGTTATTTAAAAGGGTTTGAAGTTGTTATGAAGATTTCAATTATGATGATGTTTATGATGTAAAGGCGGGGTTGATTTTGGAGTTAAAAGATGTTTAATGAAAATTATTTGGCATGATAAGAGTGACTTGCAAGGTTATTGGTATGACGGTACCAACATGTTAATGCCTTAATGAAAGACTCCATGATTGAAAGTAATAAGAATGTTTTAATTGGGCCTGAAGAGAATTATGTAGTTTACCGAGAAGGTGTAGTCCTTGTGACCAACACTGGAAACCGCGTTTGCCGACGTAGGGAGGTCCTATCCTGAAATAAGGATGACCACTGTGTACTTGCCTTGAGCAGTTGTATGCAGGTTCAATTATTTAAGGATGTTATCTCAGTCCATGCGGCTAACACTGTGTCACGCCCCAAATCCCAACGAGGCGTGATTGGCACCCGAAGTCGATATGGACTGAGAGAACCAATCTTTGCTTACGTTCGTTCACATGCATGTCTCTTTATGAATAACATACTATCTCATGTAACTGAGGAAATATAAAATGTCATTGGCAGAAGTCATGGAAAACATGTACATTATATAAAACTATGGCCGTTAGGGCCATTTCGTATTATACACCTCTTACATTCATGTACCCACGTACGTCTACAAAAGCCTCTAGCAGATGTAACTACCAACACCAACTGAAAGACAGGACAAATTCCCGCTTTATACAACATATACAAAATCAAAACACATGTACAACAGTGACTCGGAGAAGCCCCGAACTAGCTGGAGCTCACCAATGAACAGCGAACAACTGGCAATTTAATGTCGCGGCCTACTAGTACCTGCATCTGTAGCAAGTAAGATAAATTCCCCAAGAGGGGTCAGTACGAAGAATGTACTGAGTATGTAAGGCCATATGAAACTTGTAAGATATGAAAATATGTCAAAGAACTCAAGCTCAAATGCATAACCAATATAGATAAGTCACAATGTAGATGAGTCATTATTCTGTACTTTGGAAGCCATGTATATTACATTCATTCTTTCTCTTGCTTTTACTTTACTTTACATATAAGTTGTTTGCGCCCTCATCATGCAGGTGTTCTTTTCATCCCATGGATAACATATCATCGTCATGCAGGTATTCTTTTCACCCCATGGATAAGATCATATCGTCATGCGGGTGTCCTTTGCACCCCATGGATAAAGTAACATCATCATGTGGGTGTTTGCACCCCATGGATAAATGAACACAATCAATATGCATTACTTTATTCTTACTTCATTTCTTTACTTTTGAGATTGATCCCTTTACTTGTGAGAGATGGATACTTTTGCTTATGAGAGATCGATACAACGATAGTCACAACTTTAATCCAATAATCAATGAGTGAGAAACATGCAAATAAACATTATTGGAAACATAGCCTTCGTGGAAACATAACACTATTGGAACCCTTGGACAATAATCCATGAACAAGAGACATGAGTATAATCACGATTGGAACATTGGAACATAACCTTATTTGAGCCTTTGGAACATTAACCATGAATATGAGAAATGAGATTCACCAATGATCAATGAGTAGGAAATATATGACAATGACCATGGATAACCGGATATGGGATACCTTAGCATATTTCGGGATGGGACAAGCGTAATGTCAATGTGACTACTATTTGCCGCAGAAAGATACGGACAGAGTAACCTTACATACCTTGTACTCTCAATACGGATATACAATCTTAGATGTGCATACAATAGTCCCGCTCCTTCTTTATGTGTCACTCTACAACACAAATACATAACGGGATTTACATTAACCATCAACTACTTTACAAATGCATATAACATCAATGAGTTACATGTTTGCCTTTAAACATGTCATTTCCCCTTGACAAAACCATTGATGAAATTATTATCCCGAAAATCCCACAATATTCCCAACATTGACCAATACATGATAATCAATATATTTCACCACAACACTTCTCCTTTACACTTTCTTATCCACACCATATCACAAATAATCCATCAATTCACCTTGATACACTTCATAACACATATCGGCCGAAATCTCATAATTTAATCTTATAGAAAAATAACAAGTTTAATAACAAAATCACACCATACATGTTCATATTTTATCCATACCATGCTCTTTCATCAAGACATCAAGTCTCTTTTCAAGTTCAAATCACAAAGATGGCACATCTTTCACCAAAAGCAAAAATATACTATTCACCACCTTGCCAACATAACTATCATGATATACATAATCTCCCATGCATATAATATGTTAATCCATGGGAATAAATACTTACCAAGGCTTGGAATAGGATGATCTTTACCAAAGAGTCCAAAGGAAATATTTGCTTTAGGGTTTGGAACTAGAGAGAAATGTTTGAGAAATATCTTTCAAAGGCATAAGAGTGTTCTATGAATAAAATCTGATTTTTGGGCATTTATATAGACCCCAAGTCATACTTAGCCATTCCTTGGCATTAAATGTGGTCAAAGTGGAAGAATGGGTCAATTACCCCTTTGGGCCATGTATTTTTATCCCATTTTGGGCCTAACTTTGGGCCCAATAACACATATCCATAATTCCTCATGTTTAATTCATTTCAGACGCGTTACGACAATATTCCCACTCATGAAATTCATACTCATAGCCTTAATTCCAAAAATAAGCAATTCTAGCCACGTATGGCTTATTTTGGCTATAAGGGTAAAATCGTCATTTTGATGCCAAATTCGTTCTCGAGTAATTTTACCATACCAATATAATATTTCATTCATTTCATGTATATATTCGTGGTTTTAGAATAAACGTGACAAAAATCGGCTCGGTACGTCCCCGGGCACCCTTGGGACTTAGAAAATTTCCAACGCCTGGCATGCTCCCTAGCGCGCCCCACCCTTAGATTTGTTAAAAATTTCATTTTTCGACTTTTCTTTGCGGGTTTGGTTAGATACTTCAAGTCCTATTCTTTAACTTACTTCTTAACCTTAATATACTTTGTTTGGAGGTCCTCTTAGCCTCGTTTTGAACACCACCAATGCTCCACAAAAATCATAAAACACCTCCTATGCAAGTTTAATCACATGTATAAGGCCAAATTTCAATTTTTCCATCATTAACACTCCCAAATACATACTCATGGTATCTCGACACCTAAGTAACCATTGTTCAACATCATCACATAGGGTTGGGAAGGTACAGGGTATTACATTCTCCCCCCCTTAGAAACATTCGTCCTCGAATGTTAACGATATTGCTTCAATGACAAATGCATTTCTATAGTAGCATGCATAAACACTTAAGGCTCATGGATATTTACTTGTTATTGGTCTACTTTTACACTTTGAACTTTTTCTTCCATTTAAAACAATATGGGTACGTCGATTTGTATATTTCCAATGGGAACAAGATGAAAGAAACTCTTATACGCTTTCAACCATTTCACGTGACATGTTGTATAGGGTCACTTTTCCATTCTTGCTGAAGTCCGTTACACCTTTCATGAGTGACGCTTTTAAGAGTACTTAATCATCTAATGATCACAACATCTACTATATCATTATGATAGGTTCTTTTACCTATACTATATTCACCGACAGGTGGAGACATTTCCATTGATTTAACTAATAACTCCAGTGCCCATTATATTCGGATTATAGTAGCCGATGGAATAACATAGGATAGAGTAGAGCTCAGATCAGTCAATACATATACATCATGTAACAATATGGTAATATACCTAAATACCTGTATCGTCATCAGGAGATGTTCCCTCATTCTGTCGGTCCACTAAAGCATAAGTGCGATTCTGGACCCCACTAGTACTGGTTGTTCCTCCGACACCTCTGCCATGACCAACAGACTGCACACCTCGATCTAAAGAAGGAACCAATGCTGATGATGCCACAGTGGACCAGGCAGGTCGTACCATACTACCCAAGCCTCGTCGTGGGTAGTCTCTCATTATGTGACCCGGCATACCACACCAATAACAAGCATTCGTCCCCCTCCGACATTCACCTACATGAAATTGTATGCAAAACTGGCACAGTGGGCGAGAAGACCCTGCTGTCTGTGAATCTGGCATCCTACCACTCTGCCCAATATGACTGCCCCTGAATCCTCGGGAGTGAGATGGAGCGCCTGTTGTGGAATAAGAGAATGAGGGTCTAGGCGGTAACATTCGAAATCCAGATCCTCCTAGGGACACTATAGACTGCCCCATGGATCTCGCCCTTTTTGATGGCCCTTCCTCAGATTCCTGTGTCCCTCTTCTCTGTCTTTGATCTTCCATTTTCTGGGCGAAGGCCTGAATTCTCGCTATATCCATATCTTTATTTAAAGCAGAAATGGTGCAGTCTCTTACCAAATATGGTTCGAATCTGTCCATGTATCGATGGACCCTATCCGTCATTGTAGCCACCACATTCGGAGCATATCGAGCCAAGGAATTAAATTGCAAATTGTATTCTCGAACACTCATGTTCCCTTGGCGTAAATTCAGAAACTGATCTGCACGTGCCTCCCGAATTTCATAGGGGAGGTAACGATCAAGGAATGCTGTTTTAAATTCTTCCCAACCAGCTGGGAGTGCATCAATACCCCTTGATCTTTTCCAGTCCTCATACCACAATATTGCTTCGCCTTTCAGTCTATAGGCCGCAAGTTCCACCGTTTCAACCCCAGTCACGTGCATAACTTCTAGAGACCTCTGGATTTGATCCACGAAGTCCTATGGATCTGCTTCCAAGTCTGACCCAGTGAATATAGGAGGGTCTAATTTTAGAAAGTCTTGTGTTCTGCGACTCGCCACTCTAGCCGCATCATCCTCATTTGTCGTTGGACCAACTCATCCTTGACTTTGTGCTGCCACTAACTGTGTCAACATAGGTACTGCATTCCTAAGATCTTGATCTGTGGCATTCATTGGTGGTTCTGCGGGTACTTCTCTACCGATTGGCTCTTCTGGAGTTGGGAAGGTAGACGAAGACCGCGATAAAATTTCAGCATTTGCTCCACCTTGACTAGCTTGGTCAGGTGGTAATCTGCTCATTCCTTCTCCAGCAGGCATATCAACCTGCTTACCTTTACCTCTTCCTCTTCTAGTGTTCGGCATTGTTACTATATCAAAGAGAAATATTTACCATGGTCAGACACAATTCAACTTATATCACTAGCTCTATTGCACGATCTAGAAGTGAAGAAAAGAGACAACATCCTAAATGTCCCGTAGCCTCCCACTTATAAATGTGGTTCACAACACATCGATAAGTAAGACTCTACTCAGACACGGCTTTGTAGACACCCTTAGACTGACCTGCTCTGATACCACTTTTGTCACGCCCAAAATCCCAACAAGGCGTGATTGGCACCCGAAGCCGATATGGCCCAAGAGAACCAATCTTTGCTCACGTTCGTTCACATGCATGTCTCTTTATGAATAACATACTATCTCATGTAACTGAGGAAATATAAAATGCCATTGGCAGAAGTCATGGAAAACATGTACATTATATACAACTATGGCCGTTAGGGCCATTTCATATTATACACCTCTTACATTTATGTACCCACGTATGTCTACAAAAGCCTCTAGCAGATGTAACTACCAACACCAACTGAAAGACGGGACAAGTTCCCGCTTTATACAACATATACAAAATCAAAACACATGTACAACAGTGACTCGGAGAAGCCCAGAACTAGCTGGAGCTCACCAATGAACAGCGAACAACTGGCAATTTACTGTGGCGGCCTACTAGTACCTGCATCTGTAGCAAGTAAGATTAATTCCCCAAGAGGGGTCAGTACGAAGAATGTACTGAGTATGTAAGGCCATATGAAACTTGTAAGATATGAAAATATGTCAAAGAACTCAAGCTCAAATGCATAACCAATATAGATAAGTCACAATGTAGATGAGTCATTATTCTGTACTTTGGAAGCCATGTATATTACATTCATTCTTTCTCTTGCTTTTACTTTACTTTACATATAAGTTGTTTGCGCCCTCATCATGCAGGTGTTCTTTTCACCCCATGGATAACATATCATCGTCATGCAGGTATTCTTTTCACCCCATGGATAAGATCATATCGTCATGCGGGTGTCCTTTGCACCCCATGGATAAAGTAACATCATCATGCGGGTGTTTGCACCCCATGGATAAATAAACACAATCAATATGCATTACTTTATTCTTACTTCATTTCTTTACTTTTGAGATTGATCCCTTTACTTGTGAGAGATGGATACTTTTGCTTATGAGAGATCGATACAATGATAGTCACAACTTTAATCCAATAATCAATGAGTGAGAAACATGCAAATAAACATTATTGGAAACATAGCCTTCGTGGAAACATAACACTATTGGAACCCTTGGACAATAATCCATGAACAAGAGACATGAGTATAATCACGATTGGAACATTGGAACATAACCTTATTTGAGCTTTTGGAACATTAACCATGAATATGAGACATGAGATTCACCAATGATAAATGAGTAGGAAATATATGACAATGACCATGGATAACCGGATATGGGATACCTTAGCATATTTCGGGATGGGATAAGCGTAATGTCAATGTGACTACTATTTGCCGCAGAAAGATACGGACAGAGTAACCTTACATACCTTGTACTCTCAATATGGATATACAATCTTAGATGTGCATACAATAGTCCCGCTCCTTCTTTATGTGTCACTCTACAACACAAATACATAACGGGATTTACATTAACCATCAACTACTTTACAAATGCATATAACATCAATGAGTTACATGTTTGCCTTTGAACATGCCATTTCCCCTTGACAAAACCATTGATGAAATTATTATCCCAAAAATCCCACAATATTCCCAACATTGACCAATACATGATAATCAATACATTTCACCACAAAACTTCTCCTTTACACTTTCTTATCCACACCATATCAAAAATAATCCATCAATTCACCTTAATACACTTCATAACACATATTGGCCGAAATCTCATAATTTAATCTTATAGAAAAATAACAAGTTTAATAACAAAATCACACCATACATGTTCATATTTTATCCATACCATGCTCTTTCATCAAGACATCAAGTCTCTTTTCAAGTTCAAATCACAAAGATGGCACATCTTTCACCAAAAGTAAAAATATACTATTCACCACCTTGCCAACATAACTATCATGATATACATAATCTCCCATGCATATAATATGTTAATCCATAGGAATAAATACTTACCAAGGCTTGGAATAGGATGATCTTTACCAAAGAGTCCAAAGGAAATATTTGCTTTAGGGTTTGGAACTAGAGAGAAATGTTTGAGAAATATCTTTCAAAGGCATGAGAGTGTTCTATGAATAAAATATGATTTTGGGGCCTTTATATAGACCCCAAGTCATACTTATCCATTCCTTGGCATTAAATGTGGTCAAAGTGGAAGAATGGGTCAATTGCCCCTTTGGGCCATGTATTTTTATCCCATTTTGGGCCTAATAACACATATCCATAATTCCTCATGTTTAATTCATTTCATACGAGTTACGACAATATTCCCACTCATGAAATTCATACTCGTAGCCTTAATTCCAAAAACAAGCAATTCTAGCCACGTATGGCTTATTTTGGCTACAAGGGTAAAATCGTCATTTTGATGCCAAATTCGTTCTCGAGTAATTTTACCATACCAATATAATATTTCATTCATTTCATGTATATACTCGTGGTTGTATAAGAAACGTGACAAAAATCACCTCGGTATGTCCCCGGGCACCCTTGGGACTTAGAAAATTTCCAACTTTCGAAAAACTGAAAAATCCATCCTGGCACGCCGTGGGGCGCGCCAACTTGCTGCCTATGGGCTAAAAAATTTGGCCCAGATCGGCCTGGAACGCTCCCTAGCGCGTCCCACCCTTAGATTTTTTGAAAATTTTATTTTTCGACTTTTCTTTGCGGGTTTGGTTAGATACTTCAAGTCCTATTCTTTAACTTACTTCTTAACCTTAATATACTTTGTTTGGAGGTCCTCTTAGCCTCATTTTGAACACCACCAATGCTCCACAAAAATCACAAAACACCTCCTATGCAAGTTTAATCACATGTACAAGGCCAAATTTCAATTTTCCCATCATTAATACTACCAAATACATACTCATGGCATCTCGACACCTAAGTAACCATTGTTCAACATCATCACATAGGGTTGGGAAGGTAAGGGGTATTACACATGGATTGAGGCCCCGCCAGTTGGGTAGTACTGGACCCATATTGCCCGTGGGTTACTTAATGTCGGTGTAACTACATAGTTCAGAACTAAGAATTTCAAGTGATTTGTTTTATTTTATATTTTAAATGTTCTTTACTTCGTATCTCATTTATGACAGACTTATACTGTGAAGCTCTTCAAATTTCTATTATTATATTATATAAACTGTTTTGGATTCCCTTTCCCCGGGTTGCATGCCAGTACTCGTCATACTGACCGTCCTCGGACGCTACATCTTTTCATGATGTAGGTTCCAAAGCATTTACCCATGATTCTGCCAGTGTTATGATTCACTCAGGTCAGCAGCTAGCAAGTGGTGAGCCATCCATCTTTCGGAAGGCATATGTTTTCTTTCAGCTAGACTTGGGCTATTTTTTTTTATGGTATTGCCGGGGCTATGTTCCGACATATGATATTCTTATTCATGTTGTTAGAGGCTTCGTAGACTAAGTTGGTTAAATATTTTATGTCATGTTCAAGACTTGAGTTCTGGATTATCGATTTCTTTTGAACTTCATAACTTATCGGTCTATTTTCCGTACTTTATTTATAACTATGCTAATGATGTAATGCTAAGGGGTCTTATCGGGCCTTCACTGGTTCGGGAAGCCCGTCACGGCCAGGGCCTCGGTTCGGGTCGTGACAGCTAAATTGTTCACCATTCAAAATTGAAGAAAAAAAAAAGGGTTGGCCGGTGCACTAAAGCTCCCGCTATGTGCAGGGTCCGGGGAAGACAAGGCCTAAAAGAACAACAATAACAAAAGAGTGCGACAATTGAAACACAATAGAACAACATGAATATGTTAATCGAAATATGAATGTGTGTCAAATACAAAATTCACGGCGAGAGTAGAGTATCGATAGAGAATGAATCTGTTAATCGAAAAAAAAACTAGGGCACAAATGTAAAGAGAATCGAAGAAAAGGGTATACCTGTTAATCGGAGAAATCACCTAAAAGGGTATGAGGGTTTTAGGGAGGATTGGGTGCTTTATTGCGCGCCACAGGTCTGTTCAAAACTAAAACCGGTTAACCCATTAATAGAGTAATGGCACAAATCTTTTCTTCTTTTTTTTTTTTCCTATCATATAATGGGTGTTTGGATAGGTGATTTTGGCTTTTAAGCATTTTAAAATTTTTGGATATATTTGGCAAAGTTAGGCTTAAAAAGTACTAAAATGAAAAAGCTAAAAGTCAAAAGTTGATTGTTATCTAATTTTAAGCCTATAAGTCAATTTAAAAAAGTTAATCCAAACACCTCATATTCTCTTATTATATAAGGCAAAGGGTGAATTTACCCTTTTACTTTGAAAAATTGATTAAATTTGCCCTTATTGTTAAGAAAGCTTTCATATCTATCATTCTTTTAACAGAAAAATTCAAATCAATGTTAAATGCCCTATTTTAAAAAAATAAAACACATAACCTAACTAATCCACCACCCGACCCGACCCGACCGTCTTAACTCATACATCAAATCAGACATCACCTTCCCCTTCCCCTCGTTATGACACTGTAATTTACACCACTTGCACATATTTGAGGAGATAGTCATATTTAATAGCCTTTTGGCCATGAGAATTTTTTACTTTTTTTCGAAAAATTATTTCACTTTAGTGAAAATAGTAGTGTTTGGCCATAAGAATTTCAAA
Source organism: Capsicum rhomboideum (assembly GCA_031232105.1). Taxonomy (NCBI): domain Eukaryota; kingdom Viridiplantae; phylum Streptophyta; class Magnoliopsida; order Solanales; family Solanaceae; genus Capsicum; species Capsicum rhomboideum. The sequence continues at coordinate 112,429,081 of CP124708.1, read as the reverse complement.
TAAAATTTAAAATTGTATTTGAAAAAATGAAAACAAGTAAAATTTGTTTTCACTCTTATTTCTCTCACAAAATTTTAAAAATAACTCCAATTTATATTCATGGTCAAACACAACTCCAACTCTAACTCTAACTCCAAAAAATTATGATTTTCATGGTCAAACAGAGCCTTAATATTAATTCACTTAGATGTTCTCTCTCTGTGCTCTTATTCTCCTCTGGAACTTTGATTCTCAGTGGATAATGTGCTAATAAATCCACCTCCATTTAAATTTTGGCGTAGCTAAATCTAGTTTTATTATGCTACCTTATTCACGATATGAGATTTACCTATTACAATTGCAAGTAGAAAGACAATTTCCATAGCAAAAAAATTAAGAGGTGGTTACGAAAATTTATCCAGGCCAATGTAATTGAAGTTTCTTCTTCCAGGATAAATCATAGATCCCACTTTAACGGTCTCATCCGACAATAATAGATATGCATAAGTTAATAATTATCAAGCTTATCACACGAGAATTTCTCATGAATAATATATTATAGGTTCTCCTTAATAATCAATTGTTGTACCTTTGAAGATTTTTACATAACTTAGAATTCACCGACCACTGATTTTCTAGGGATGAGTTGCGCATGGGAGGAGGCTGCTTGTGCATGAGCATATTACGTCTGTGTATTGCATAGTAAGAGTAGGAGGTTGGGAAGGCTTTCACCACCACCATCACTCACGCTGTCATCGTCACTGCTACCTCTACCATCATTATCAACCACTACCACCAACGCGACTAATCCCTACTATCAACTACCTCCACCATCACAACTATCACCACCACCATTACTAGCCACAAACACCAATAAGGATGACACATGCGGGTGTGGAGCAGGCTAGAATAATTTCTTAAAAAATTAATGCGGAGCGATTGCGGATTATAGAATTCCTAAGTAAATTAAACGGTTTCTAAAAGCATTTTTTCTCACTTCTCCACTTTTAAATTCTTCAGTTTATCATGTTTTATTTTTCTTATAAAATTTTCTTTTAAATTATTTTTTTTCTTTTACTGTAAGCTATTCTAAAATTTACTAAGCAGTTAGACACGTTTTCTATAAAATTTATTTAATAAAAAATTAACAAATTGTGTGAGAAAGAATAGGTTGAAAACAAAAAAATATGTTATACGGTGCGTGGCGGGGGTAGGTTGAAGTCTTTGCAGTAGGGGTGTTCACGATTTGAATAAAAATCAACCAAAATTGAAAAACCGATTGAATAAACCTATTTTTATTTGATTTGGTTTTGTTGTAGAAAAATTCAAAGAAATAATCGTACCGAACTGACAAATTATATATATATACATAATAAATTATTTTTATGAATAATTTCAAATATCTTATATATATTTTCATCAAAATTTATTTATAATTTAAATATTTTGTATTAGATGTACGTCATTTTAATGTTTTATGTGGTAATCTTAATTTTTTTTTTCTTTTTGAATGAATTACCCTTTTGAACAAAATCAAGTTAAAGGAAAGAAATCATCTTTATTTTTCTTAATGTTCTTGGCTCAAGCACAAACAATTTCTTTTCGAACTCCCTTTACTTATAGACCTTTTTTTTCCTTTTGAATAGATCGTTCTTTTTTTTTTTTCGTGTATGGTTGATAGCCGAACCAAACCGCCTCAAATCGATAACTATATTTTATATTTGGTTTGGTTTCAATAATTTAAAAATCAATTATATTGATTTGATTTTGATTTTGACCAATAATCGATCCAAAACGACCCGTGAACACCTCTACTTTGCGGTTTGAAATGGGTCTACCCCGCAACCGCCCCATCCTGCCTCTTTTGCCATCCTTAAACACTAACTATGACCACCACCACCACCTTTAGAGACCATCTCCACCATCGCCAGTGAATAGAAATGTTTTACCATATTTATTATTTTTATCTACTCCCTTCATTTTAAAAAGAATGACATTTTTTGATTTGACACGAAATTTAAGAAAATAAAAAAGACTTTTAAATCATGTGGTCTTAAATTATTCATTGAATTACGACATGTATTTTGATATAGCTTATTATAAAACTGCATTAATTTCTCATGATTTCAATAGAAATATCACAAAAGGTGTGTGTTTTTCTATTTACGTAACATATGATTAGGGTAGAAGGTTAGTAGGTAGGAGTGTGTCATGACTAGTAGGAAGGAGTGCTTGCTTTGTAATTGTGCCTGTAGTCAGTGTTATGCATGAGTCTTGTAGTTTCTTGTTTGTGGTGTTTTAGTGATGTTTGTGATTTTCTGATAGATTATGTATGACATTAATCTGTGAGTATCTTGTTTCTTTTATTATCTATTGATGTGTTATCCTATTTTATTTGTTGTTTCTATCTTTTATATACTGCTATTTGTCCTGAGCCGGGAGTCTATCGAAAACAGCCTCTCTACTTCGTCTGAGGTAGTAATATGGACTGCGTACATTTTATCCTCTCCAGACTCCACTTTGTGGGAATAAATTAGATATGTTGTTGTTGTTAAATTAAAGTTATGTTAAATGTATCAAAATGCTCTTTAATCTTATGGTCTTAAATATGTCACGTGAAAAGTTAAAACTAAAGTATTGTCAAAAAAAGAAAAAGTCATTTTTTTTAAATGGATTAAAAATGAAAGTAATTCATTATTTTTGAAATGAATAACAATAATATATCTAATATATTCTCACAAAATAAATTACGTGGAGTGTAAAATATATGCAATCCATACCACCGGGCTTAGGAAGGCAGTTGATTATATTTTGAAAGGGAGGGAGTAATAAATGATTATGGGCCTTGTTTCAAGTCCAATAAGAAGAAAGCAGGGTTGGTTTCCTTCCTTCCTCGATTGCATTTGGGAGTGGATGATGATGGGGGCAGAAGATCGGATACATGCGTTGTTCAACAAGCTTGAAGCTCGACAGAGCCTACTGACCACCATAACTGACCTACACAAAACCCTAACCACACACTTCACCAACATAGAAAACACCCTATGCCACAAATCCCAAACCCTCGATACCCGTATCAAAACCCTCAAGGAAAATACCGAAAATGCCCTCTTAAAGCTCCAGAATCGCGAGGATGCCCTGCCGGAACTTCAATCGAGCATGTCATCTCGCATTGCGCAGATGAAGGAGGATGCGGTTACGGAGATTGAGAATTCTCAAGGTTTGGGGGAGGATTTGAGCGATAAAACCTTGGCGGAAGTGCTGAGGGTTTACTGTAAGAGAATGGATGCGAGTGGTCTAGTTAGATTCATTCAGACAAAGCGAAAGGAGCCGGTTGGGTTGAGGACGGAGATTGCCGATGCCCTACAAAGTGCACTCGATCCAATGAGGTTTCATTCTTCTACATGCATTTTTGTTACTTTTCTGAGTGTTTATATATTTGTTTTCTTTTCTTCTTTTTTGGGTTTGAGTGATGGAGAAGGAGACAGGTTTGGTCAAAATTAGAGTTATCACTGCATATGTCAAAGCAAAATAGACACTTCGAAGCTCATATTGGTATGTTAGCTGCTTTTGGTTATCTGATTATTATCATTCTTTTTGCTGGGTTTCCTTCAGGTTGATCTTGGATGCAGCAGAGGAGTTTGTGGGGATGAAGGTAGAGAGGAAGGCGATACTGGCAGATAGGAGGTGGGCTTGTGATATGTTAATTCAGTCAGTTGTGCCAGCTGCGGAAGGGGGTTATGGTGCGGGGAGGAGTTTGAAGGAGAGGGCAGCAAGGGTGCTGGAGAAATGGAAACGAGTTTTGGGTGGTGGGGACAGGGGCAGTGGAGTTTGCGCTGCTGAAGCAACAATGTTTTTGCAGTTGGTTATAACATTTGCGCTAAAAGAGAGGTTTGAGGAGGAGTTCCTAAGGAAGCTGGTGTTAGAGTTTGCTAACAGGAAAGATATGCCAAAGCTTGCTGTCGTTACCTTTGGCTTTGGGAACAAAATCGGAGGTGGGTTCTAATGATCTACTAAAGTTGCTATTTTGTGGAATTAACGTCATGGAAATCTGATTTCCGGTATCCTCCATATAGGCATTGCAAAATTTGGATATAGTTGTCTAGAGAAACTTAAACTGGAATGCTGCTGTAAGATATAATATTTGGTTCAAGATATTTTTCTTACCTTGCTCTGGAAAATATTCAAATTGGAAAGAACCTATTTAGTGTTTTGCTAGCAACTGCAATATATAATGCGGATTTTTACCCTATAATTTTGTAGCTTTTCTACTTTTTGGTATAGTTCTTGTATTGGGTTTTTTTTGTGTGTGTCCAAATATAAATCAAATTACTGCTTTATAAAAAATGTGTTGCCTGACTCTAGTAGTTTACTTCTAACTATACCGTGCCTGAAGATTTTCTTGATTCTAATTTCTGCAGTTGTCGGCATAAAATACGAGCACAGGAAGTGAATTCTACTCCAATTGACTTTTTGACTACATTAGTGTTGTCAACAGATAATACTGAATTCGAAAAAACATTTGAATATGATTAGATCTGAATCTCATGACTTTGGATCTGTAAATTATTAAATCGTGGCTGATTCAGCTACTTGCTTGGGCCATGAGCTTGAATATTTCACTTTGTTACTATAGGGAATGACTATGCTACCTTCTCTTTGATCAGATATTATTGAAGAGCTGGTGAAGAGCGGCAAAGAGGTTGAAGCAGTATATTTTGCTTCAGAGTCTGGATTATCAGAGAGATACCCTCCACTCTCACTTCTTAAGTCATCTCTCAGGAACTGCCGAAGAAATGCTAATAACATATCAAAGAAGGGAAAATTTAGTTCAGCTGCAGTGGTGCGTATATTTCTCTGTCCAGCCCCCATTTACTCCACTGTGGTTGCCTGTCCTTTTTTTTTTTTTTTTGCCTGGATGACAAAGTGATATACAAGCATATTATTGTGTTTCATAGATCAGAGAGGAGTGAATTCCCTGCATCCTAGAAAAGGAGAAAGAATTCTCTGTTCATTTCCTTTCTCAGTTTTTTTTATTCCTTCTCAGTTTTAAGCTAAATCAGTTGCTAGAAGATTGGGGTTTGGGGTGGGGGTTGGCCGTTGCCAATGGCTATTTTTGCAAAAACAGCCGTTGAAAACACCTACTTTTTATTTATTTTAAAATTTGGGTATCATGATTGGACCGGTCCGGGCACGGGGCCCAGATGACGACCTGTCCCATCCCCTAAACCTTTCAAACCCTATCGAACTGGTACCAGGCCAGTCCAGGGCATCCTGGCGCACTGGACACCCTGAGTGTAGATGTTGCATAAATATTTTTTAACACCAAACCTGCTTATGTTATTTAAAGCTAAATTTAGGGAAAGACAAAGCCATGGATGACCACCTCAAAATTTTACAAGCACCTTCTGCTGTAAATCCTTTGTGAGATAGTTATGCATGCGTCTACTTTATGAATCTGTTCTTTATTGCTGCTGTAATCATATGTTCCCTTTATTTTTATATATTTGTTTGTCAGTATTCGATAAGAGTGATTTGTTCCTCAGGACAAAGCTAACAGCATAGAGTTGGAAGCTACTAAGGCTTTAATAAAATGTGTGGAAGATCACAAGCTTGAACCAGAATTTTCTTTGGAAGGACTTAAAAAACGGGTGACTGAGTTGGAGCAGGCCAAAGCAAAAAAGAAGAAGGGCACAGCTCCTTTGAACAAGCCTATAAAAAAGCGGGGTCGTAGCTCTGGCAAGGCCAGTGACCCGTCCACCTCTCGGCATGTTAAATCTGGAAGGTTGTCAAATGCCTCTCCTTTCGGCTCCAGGAATCCTCCACCAGCTAGATATACAGGAGCACATAGCTACACCAGCCAGAGTGTATATGAGGCACCTAGCACGGTCTCATATGCTCCAGCTTACAGCGGGACTCACGCCAAAAGTTCGGTTGCACTTCCTCCACAGTATGGATATGCACTTCAAGAAGCTGGAGCTTATAGTGGCACTCACACTCAAAGTTCAGCTACACTTGCTCCACAATATGGATATGCACTTCAAGATGCTGGAGTTGATGGAGTGCGGAGTTATCATGGATCATATGGAGGGGAGACTGGTTATAGTGCATATGATTATACTCTGGCTGCTACTGCGCCTGCATACCCACCTTCATACCCCCCACAGTAGTACTGACTACTCAAAAAGAACCAGATGACATTTGTAGCTGCACCTTCTGTTTTATACATGGAAGGTATAATTTAACATGTGGGTCCACAGTTTGTGACTTTCTTAAGGCTATGCTTTGCTTAATTATCTTTTGGGTCACACTTTTTGTCTGGCTCTTTACAAGTAAAGCTATAAAGATTGTTCCTCTCGCTATCCTTTGCTCCTCTGTGGTGTATTTGGACGTTGGGGAACTACATTATTAACTTCATTTTGCAGAAGTAGGTTTATGTCAGTTGCCTTGTTTATTTGTAAGTTCAGTTTACTTCTCTTATGTCAATTGTCACGAGCAAAAAGATATTGGTTTTGAACATGAGTAAAATTAAATAATAGTGTAATGCGACAACAATGATATTTTTCTACCAGATGTGTTTTAAAGCAAGTGTTAACTGATGGTCTCTTTTTTTAGCTCAGTACTATGTTGTTATAATTACTCTTGTTTTATTTGTTTGTGTGTTAGATTATGATGCTTCACTATCTGGTTGTTAAAATTCATTTGTTTTTGACTGACTTGTTCCGTTGAAGCAAAAGTGAGTGTGATGCTTTATGTGTATATATAATTTTGTTGGTTGGAGAACTTTGGGGCGTCTACATGTTATTATTATAATTTTCTTTCCTGAATTTTCTAGCTAACAGTTGTAGTGTTTTTGAATGTTACTGCAATTATTTATAAAGTAAATTGTCCCTGCAGGTGCAGGTTGTGAAAATTTTGCTGAGCGGAAGGAAGTGTTACAAATGGATGTCGATTCACCTTTTCTGTTGCATGTTTTAGGGTGTACCTTTAATGTGAAAACTATGTATAGTTTAGTGAGGAATGTAGTGATTCATTTGAAGTGTAGGTCTGTAACCATCTTACGTTGTTACACACTACATTTTGAAGAAATCAGTACAAGGTTTTTCAGTTTGCATTTTCTCAAATATAATTGACAAGCGGTTTTATAAGGTTGAGTGTTGAATGTTCAAATTCTTCTTCTTCTTCTATTCTGGTAGTAGCACATTTATAAAGGAAGCTTAATAATTTGTAAAGTTGAATCATTTCATTGCAGGATTGAATACGCCATCACTAATTATCTCATATGACATTTATATAGGATCTCATAGCAGAGAATTCATAATTAAACAGTTCAATTTGATGTGAAGATCTTACCTTTGGCTACATTTCGATAATGTCTTTCTATTGGCAGCCCACAATTGTCTTGTCTCTCTCTCGTCTTTGCCCAAATCATGTACTCCCTCCGTCCTAATTTATGTGATGTACTTTGACTTGGCACGGAGTTTAAGAAATAAAAGAATTTTGAAACTTGTGGTCTAAAATGAGTTATAGGTATTTGTGTAGTTGTAAATCATTTCATTAAGGGTAAAGTGGGTATTTTAAAGTTAAATTGTTACCAAATATAGAAATGTGTCATTCTTTTTGGGACTGACTAAAAAGAAAAGTGTGTCATATAAATTGGGACAGAGGGAGTACATTTTTAGAAGGGAACTTGGAATATAGTTTCTCTTGATACTAATCTGCAACTTTGGACAAAGGATCCTCCCTCTTGTATGGGCCTTGTGTAACAACCCGAATTTATCGACACAATAATAACGTATTTTATACTTATGAATCCAAATTACAACTGATAATTAGAGAGAAGATGAGAGGAACAAACGGTTTTTTTCATAACAATTCGCATAAACCGTTCTTTTTCATCTGTCGTCCTTTTAGTTAGATGTTAAGTGGCCCTGGGTCCCAAATCAATCTTTGTAAAGGCGTACCAGTTTTGTTGCTTCTTCTCTGCCCAATAACTAGTTGTTTGACATCCGTGTAGATATCGACATTGGGTCGAGGCTGGTTCATAACACCTTGTTTCAGTAAATGGACTTGGGCGGGGCGCGGGCCCAATAAACAAACCTATTTGAAGATCCAATACCAATACTGGGCTCAGTTAGTCCAAGTGAATATAAATAGCATACATACAAAAGGGTTAAAAACTTTTGGAGTATTAGGGTTGTTGCGCCTCCGTTGCAGAAATGGTACACTTACTACTTGTCTATGGTTTGCTTGACACACAACAACTGACAACTGTATGTATCTGTGCAATTCATCATGTATGTTTGTGTTTTGTGATTTGTAGGGAAAAGGAACTGGAAGTTTTGGAAAGAGGAGGAACAAGACACACACACTTTGTGTTAGGTGTGGTCGCCGTAGCTTTCACATACAAAAGAGCCGATGCTCTGCTTGTGCCTACCCTGCTGCCCGTCTCAGAAAATGTATCTATCGCTTTCCCTATTCTCTCTCTTTTTGTTTTATGAATATTATACTTCATTAGCCTTTTCTCTTTTGGTGTTTAAATTAGAATTTCAAGAGCACTATTATGACAATACTTCGAGTGTGGGTTCACACACATCTATATTTAAATATTTTTAGAAAAATATGACACTACTATATATGATCTTGGGAGGTGAACATGAGTTCACGTGAACCCAATGATCCCCACCTAGACAAGAACAAAAACTTTTTATGTAATGAAAACAATTCAGTTAGTTTCCTACCCTGAACTAGTTAAGTTGTAGCTGCCATTTGCGTTTTAGACAGAGGCAATGAGTTGAATACTTTTCATCTCTAACAAACTCGTAATGATTTAGCCGAAACCCGAAAAAATATACCTAAGTTCGTGAATGTAACATTTTGATAGTAGAGCATGGACACTAATGAGTACTATGTATGATGGGTGTTTCTTGGGGCAAGACATCTTATAGTAATTGACCTACATTTAACAGATGTTATGGATTGTGAAAGATATCTTCACTTGTGTGTTATCTTTTGTAGCTATTGGCTATTGCATCCTTGAGTTTTTCCATTTGCTGATTTCTAACTCTCCGTGCAGATAATTGGAGCGTCAAGGCACTTAGAAGGAAAACCACTGGAACTGGTCGCATGAGGTATCTCCGCAATGTGCCCCGCAGGTTCAAGACTAACTTCCGAGAAGGTAATTTACTGCATTATCTTCGCTAGAAAAATATGTCCTTATTTTTTGTCCCGTCTTATTGATCTCCTTATTTTTGTCCTTCAGGTACTGAGGCAACTCCAAGGAAGAAGGGTGCTGCTGCATCATCTTAAGTTGTTTTTGAAGGAGGCGTCTTGACTATTTCAATTTGAACATTTGCCTTAGAATTTGGTTATCTGTTTGTGTATTAACGGGTTTATTTCTATTTGAGCTGTAGTTGTAACAGTACCGGTGTATGAGTCTGATTATCAATCACTGAACGCCCTCTACCATGGTGATTGGTGATAGCTAGTAGCTGAACTTCAAATATGACTTTCCGTCCTAGGAACTGATAAGTTGAGGGAACTCCAATAATTACAACTTTTATCTCTGAAGTTATCCAGTTAACGTTGGATTTAGCTCTCCAAAATATATCGCAGTTGGTTTTGAACAAATTTACATCCGAGCTACAATGTTATTTCCTAACTTTGAATAACTTGCCACATCTAGATAGAGCATTCCTACTCTAATTTTAGCTTTACGGTAGGAGTTTGTACTCACAGCAGCACATCACACGGCATGCTCTGTATAGTAAGTTTGGTTGTTCTAACTTTTGATAGTTAGAACTTAGAACAGTATCATAGTTTTTATGATTTGTATAGAAATTAGACAACAATTATTTAGGAAATTGATGCATTGCATTTGTTTGTATATGAATTTCTGGCCAATGGTTGCGTTAATGTTGGATGTTGACATGAGTGGATCTAATATGTTAAAAGAGTATTGTGATTGAAAGAGCACAAGCATTATGTAGACACATCATTGAATAGAAACGTGAAAACACATTTTGCCAACAAAGAATACAACCAACCTTTCATTGATCTATGGATTCCTTCTCTTTTTCTTTGCCATTGAAAGACCAAATGATAATTCAGTATAAGAGTTTGAAGTCGAGGAGTGCCATGGTCTGTATTCAGCCATGCCCATCAGTTCCTTGAATAACAAAATTATAACATTAACAAAAACAAAAGGCAACAGATTTCAGTGCTTGAGCAATCAAATTCAATTTCTCAATAAAAAGGAAATATTTCATCAGAATTCAATTGTCTCCTCAAAATTAACCCCAAATGTCAAATATGAAGCAGGAGCAAAAGGGGAAGGGAAAAACTAAGGAAAACAGTATCAATCAAAATGTATAGCCTTGTCGCAACTCATAATACAGGACCAAACAATAGTATCCGAACTTTGACAGTATCAATAAGTCCCACAAGCTTATTCAACTAGTGGATGAAGATTGGTCCATAATAGCTTTGTTAAGCTTCAATTAATAATAGTGTAGAGCCTGACAAAGTGCTATCACTTCTACTGAATCCAACTACCAATTTCCAAGTTGACACTCTCCAAGATTTCCGTTAACACCTTGCATGTCTTCAACATATCTCTATACCTAATATCACTATGCCCAATTATCAAAACGAAAAGGGATTCTCAAAGCCAATGCATATCCCTAGTGAAATAAGGAATTATCAACCTTGCTCCTTTTGTTCCTTTAAGCGCACAATGCTTTTCAACCATTGCTTCCATGCAGCATCTTCCTGCTGCTCAATCCATGAAAGGAAGGAGCTATCCAGCAAGCAGAAGAAATTGACATAAAGGAGCTGATACCTAACTGGTATATAGCGGAAGTTGGCCACCTGGACAATAGGCCATATACCTCCCTCTAGTATTAAGGCTGGAAGAAAGTCTCTCTTCACACCTTCCACAACTTGAGCAGTATCTTTGCCAGTGGAGTAGCCCATATATGTGAAAAAGACAAGTAAATCCAGGGGCCCAAAGATTATACCATCAATTGCTACTTTTGTAGCAACAAACCGCAGGGATTTAGGTTGCATTTGAAGTCGCAGTCTTATGAAGCGATCCAACCCTTCATACCTAAACAGATAATGTAGTGAGATACATTCACCCCAAACATTACAGAAGTAAAAATTATCTGCAGCCTTTTCAATAATAATTCAAGAATGTTACTTTTAGTTGTCACAAAATAACAGTAATTTATTGAAAGCAAAAAATGCTCTAGCACATTGTAAAAAAATGTAACAGCACTCTCCAGCGACATAATTCCAATAAATCCTCTTTATTCAGTTTGCTTATTGTCAGTAAAACTTTTGTCACTACAAATTCAAGTACTTAAGCCAGTAGGTTCTACTAAACAAACGAGTGAAAATTTATTTGGCTGGAAATCCAATATCAGGAAAAGAAATAGGCTCAATCTAACCCTGATTCAACAAACTAGTGACATTTTATTTGGCAGGAAAATCCAATATCAGGAAAAGATTTAGTCTCAGGTTGACCCTGATTTGGATTATGTTATTCCAAGTCTTCAAATAAATTAATTCAAGATGCACTAAAGACCTCACTTAATAAAGGGAAGAAGAGGGCACAAGTCTGAGCACTTGTTAAATCTATGAGCATCCAGAGATTAAGATAGAATTTTGAGCCTCAAGGACTGCATACATTGAGAGCACAATACCAAAAGGCATTAGTTTTAAACTAAAACTTCAGTATATTTATCTATTAAATGTTCAAACTGGATCCAAAATCTACTACATTATACTTCAATGAAGTGACATAAATCAATAGATTAGACATTTCAATCGTGGTCCTTAAAGAGAGGAAATGAAGATATATCCAACAAGCCACAATAAAGTTCCAATGCTTCTTTGACCAAAGCTTTAAAGAGGAGATAGATGCGAAGGAAGATATAAATCTACTTTGCAATTAATGCTAAAAAGAAAAAAATCTTACTGCTAACATACGTCAAGTTGCAGGAAGCTCATTTTTATGAGAAGCCAAGCTAAGAAATCTATCCCACATTCTTATATAAAATAAGATTCAATCATAGCAACACATATAAGTGCCAAAATAAGAGTGCATCCCTCTGTCACATTACTAACTACATATGAAAGGTTATGCAGATTTAGCAAGAACATCAACAAATTTGTTGAACAAAATATAAAGCAGCAAGTATGAAATTGACCTCACAATTACTAGTTAGTTACTGAGGTTTCCAATATATAAAGATTCTACATTGATATTGATTCACATCAATGCCCCATTTTGAGAAATCTCAGAGGGAAGTAGTGAAAGCCGAAAGGGTCTGGTAAATTTGAGACTACATTTTTTACTTGTTTGATAAAGAAACAAGTATATTCTTAGTGCAGAGAACATTTTGATAACTGTGACATAACAATGCCAGTATGCCAGACAGCCCCTTGAAAAGAAATGCACCTCATGAAGTAAGTAATACTAATCACAGAAAACTACTACAGCATACTGCTCATCAAAGACCAAAACAAGGTCATTCAGTGAAGTGTGGCAAATCAGTGAATTAAGCAGAAGCAAATGAATAAAGAAAGGCCTACCAGAAGTGGCCAATGGGTCCAACAAATGCAAAGCCGAACAAGCTCGTTGTGGCAACTCGTCTCCAGTTGATTGCAAATTCTTTATTTTCATCCTGCAGTTAAGAAGAACAACATTTCCCAATAAATAATACCAGGCAGTGGAGGAGCCAGGAATTTCATGAAGGGTGTTCAAGCATTGGATAATTTATTTTTTTTTGACAAATAGATGCACCAAATTTTTTTAAATCAAACTACACAACATTAGTAGCTGACTTTTTCTTAATGAATGAATGCACCAAATTTTTTAAATCAAAATGAATAATATTAGCTTTAACAAGAATATATTTAATTTGTGAAGTGAACAGATGGAGCAAAAAAGAAAAGAAGAGAGTTCAGCCTAGAAAGAAATCATTTTTAGGCTTTAAGCTTTCACCTTCCTCAGGAGACGAAAACGATAGTAGTGAGACACGAATAACAAAGAGTAGACTCAGACGAGATTTTTCGAAAAAAATATTCTTTGGGGGATTATCTCTTGTTTCGATTTTGACCGAGTTATAAGAATACTTTTAAATTATTTAATAAATTTAATGAAAAGTAAAAGAAAGTGAACGACACATCAGTTGAGAATCCAATTGACTATTGGTACTTTTATTCTTTTTAGAGATTGTTACGTTGTAGGCCACTAATTAAGAATTATTTTAAAGGAAATCTTAGTTGCTTAGTTGGTTGGCTACACGAACTTGCACCTTATTGGTAAGGGTTCGATTCCCCTCCATGTAATCCCTTCACCCATTTCCCCTTGCCCTACGCCTAGAAAAAAATATTATTTAATAATAACAATCCAAAAATAACAAATTTATAACTATTAAAGAACAAAATTGCTTTGGGATCAAATAGGAGTCTTGGCGGAAAAGTTAGTATGTGAGGTTGGCTTGTATTACTCTTTTAAAAATAAAAAAAGGAGGACTTGGGTTGCTGGGAGGACTACACGCTCAGCTACTGGGATTCAAACCCCCGAGCGCAGCTGCTCTTTTAAGGAAAAATTAGAACATAAAAGGCGCAACTACCAAGATTCGAACAGGCGCGCGCAGCAGCGCAGGGCTTTACATGAACACCCTCTACTGCTGAGCTACCCTACTTAGTTGTGTCAAGGGTGTTCAAAACATAATATTTGACCCTATCGAGTAGCATTTTACCGATATACACAACATAATTTTCCGGCGAAGGGCGTTCTCATGTGACCACCCTTGACACATCATAGCTCCGCTCCTGATACCAGGGGCAGTCAAAAGGTTTAACACAGCTATTACATGAAAATCAGACTGCCTAAATTTTTTAAAGAGGAGATTCATTCAAACAACTTCAGTACAACTAAAATTTGTGGTTGAATTTGAAGTTTTAGTATCAGGGTTTGTTGAGAATCATTTGGAGACATACAATCCAAATTATAGTTGAAAATTTGAATTCTGCTGAAGAATATTGAGGAAATTTAATTGAAACAAATCCAAATCTTAATTTCATTGATTGTAAGTGTTCGTGTGTAATTGAAACTTTTTTCTAAATAGCTAAGGGAACTTGAATCTTAACTTTGAACTTGATAGGAATTGATTTCAGTTATTTGCGTTCAAAAGTTTGTTTCAGGATTAAAGAACTTGATGTGAGTTCCATGATTTAGATTCAAAAATAATGTTAGAATCGAGTGGATGTGAAGAAACTCTGATATTGATTGGGATACCTAAATCTAGATTTGGAAGTGCTTGGAATTGATTTGAACAAGTTGGATCAAATTTAAATCAATTTGACACAAAGAAGACAAGCTGCAATTCCAGGTTCATGGAGCAAATCGACTCCACGTTTAAATATTAGAGTCAGACAAAATTTTGAACCAATTTTCAAATCAAATTTGGCTCCATAAATGGGAATCATCGAGTTGCACTAACAAATTTTCAGGTTTTAAGCTACAATGCTGGCTTGTAATGTTATCAGTTTCTACCATCACAAGGTGGGCGTAAATTTTTCATAGTGCTCTCTATGGTATGCATATTGTTGTGGCTGAATTAATCACTAAAATAGAAAAATAACAGTCTGATACAAAGAAATTGGTGTCTTCAACTTGTGATTGAAAAGGATTGTGAACCCGCATCTTGGCCTTTTTTTTTTTAAAGGTTGTCAAGAGAAAAAGCTTATCTGACTATCAAACAAAGTGAAAACAGCATGCCTCGGGCAAAACAAACTCAAAGTTTAGCACTTATAAAGATTATTAGTATGTTCAGCTGAAAGAGGAGTAGCAATAGGGCAGAAGATAAAAGAGGAAGGGTAAAGGAAAAATTGCCTGTATTGTTAGAAAGTGAAAGAGGAAGAAAGGAGGAAGTATAAATCACATTTCCAAACACCTACAGGAGTAGAATAAACACAAGAGAAGTAAATTATTTGGCCCTGCCCCTTTACCCTTCCCCTCTTCCTCCTTCAACCAAACATGGGTAGGAGCAGCAAAAAAGTTCTAGAGGAGGCTGCAGAATATACAAAGTGCTAGCATGTCAATCTTACATTACTTATTCACTGGTTGATGGTACTATTTAAATAACTTTAGAAGATAAGAATAGTCCTTGATGGCCCAACTACTCTTAGGATAGAGAACAGGGTGAGAAACCATTTAGATCTAAACTCCTGATACTATGGTTCGACTTGCGCCTCTTTAGCCCTCAACTGAACAACAACAACTATGTCTTGCTCTCAAACTAGTTGCGTCGGTTGTATGAACCATGTAAATTTTGCTTTATTTGGGATTTTTTTTTCTTTTTTCGATAAGGTAAAATTTTATTGAAAGGGTACCAAGCTGGTTATAAAGAAAACAGGACTCATACAAAGACCAAACAGACAAGTTGATGTTTTTTTCTTCTTTTTTGATAACTGTGGTGTCCAGGCCCACTTTTGCGCACCTTGACTAAATCCACGGGATACCTGCCACCTCCCACCAGCAACAGATATTTGTTCACCAAGGCTAGAACAGATAGGAAGAATGAGCAAAGTTGTTGCTCTTTCCTTCCTAAATCCTAACAAACTCCAGAAAATGAATATATTGACCCAAGGGTGTGGCCTAATGGTTGACTGAAGTTGGGTTGAGCACCGTGAGGTCTCAGGTTCAATTTCCAATAGGGACAAACACTAGGTGATTTCTTCCCATTTGTTCTAGCCTTTGTGGACAGAGTTACTTGGTACTTGTTGCTGGTGGGAGGTGGGAGGTGCGAGGTATCCCATGGAATTAGTCGAGGCGCGCGCACGGTTATTAAAAAAATATGGATATATTGGTCCAGACTAACAATTCCACCAGAAAAAACCGATTATGCAAACATTTATTGAAAACATTTCTTCCAAATCTGCTTGGTTAATATGCCCTAGCTACAACTTATTACTCCATTAATAAATAGTAATGATAATAAACAATAGAGAAACCCTAAATGACAAAGAAAACAATCCGAAAAGAAGAAAAATGAAAAAATAGGAACTCACACGATGGCGGTGTTTTTTGGCCGTATAATGAGTTACGGTTTGAGCAGATACGTCTCCGAGACCCCAAATGAGACCGGAGCTGATGACCTGCGTCTTTACAGGATGCACGGACAGGCAATTTTGGTACCATTTCCACACCCGCAGCATGCTATATATGTAAATACACAATAATTGTTTGTTTGTTGACCCTTTTTGACAAAATCGTGGAATGCTCCCGGAAAAGCTCCCTTTTCCTTTCCCAATATAAACAAGGGAACCAACCCCCTTTCTTCTCGCCCAATTTCACCAGTTATATTTGTTTTTATTTATTTTATCCATCAATTATTACTCACAGTTACGCCCCGTTTCGCCATGAAAATAATAATTTTTTAAAATTTAAAGTTAGTGTTGTATTTGATCATGAATAAAAATTAAATTATTTTTGAAATTTTGTGAGAAAAATAGGAGTAAAAAAAGTATTTTCATTTTTCAAAAATCCCCATGGCCAAGCGCCTAGTTATTAAATGTCTTTTTTAAGTCTTCTACTTTATATCTACCTCTAGGTAACAAAATGTACGCACGTAATTCTTTTGATGCTAATAAAATGAATTTCTCATTTTATAAATCACCTTATATATAAAAAAAAATTCAATACAATATTATTCAACATAATAATCAAAACTTTAAATATATTTAAATACATAAAATAGAATTTGTGATACTTTCCTGTCATACAACTTTTATATTTTCTTTCATTGTTATTACTAATATAATGTGGAAGACAATATATATCTTAAACTTGGTCTAAAGTCTACTATAATGATACCAAATCTTATTCAGCCAAATATTCGGACAACTAATGTGATATGACAAACAGGTCAAATTATGTAATTACATCCAAATACAATTACAAGGCGGACTTTCTAACATGGCCATGTTGTTTTTCATTTAGCATACACAAATGATATTACTGTTAGTCTATTACTTAGCACACGCAGCACAGATGATGCTATTTTTTGTTTTAACTCATTTGCATTGATTGTAAGTGTGAGCCGATATAAGCATGTCATTGTGAAAGAACACCAGAAAAGAATGACTCAACGGAAATATGTAAATAGAGAATACAAGGCAAAAAAAACTTTGTTTCATTAGCTTTAATCTAGAGGGGGGAACAAGATGTATAAGCTAGGTTGCCTTCTGAAATACTCAGATCGTTTTCGTTATTATACCCATGCTCCATGAATCACTCAGTGGTTGAGAAACTTAAGTTGCTGTGTCGAGCTGAGGAGCTGCAGCACTCGAGTAAACTGGGTGAAGTACATGGCCATCCTTGGGCTCAACATGCACCCACTTGCGTCCACTCAGCTTGTGGTGCTCAAACTTTACACAACCTTCTTTCAGAGCATAAAGTGTGTGATCTTTCCCTATTCCAACGTAGTTTCCAGGATGGAATCTGGTTCCCCTTTGACGAACGATAATATTTCCAGGTATCACCCTCTGCATCCAAAAATCGGTATTAGAATAACAATACTTAAAGAGCGCAAGGAATCGCGTTGAAGGCGCATCGCAAACATGGTACACTATAGTTTTATTAAAGTTTCTTTCAATGACATAATTCCACCATCTCCCTGCCATCAACTGAGAGAATCCTTACCTCTCCACCAAATTTCTTCACCCCTAGATTCTTTGGTTTTGAATCACGACCATTCTTTGTGGATCCTGCTGTCTTTTTTGTAGCCCAACGCTTAAACATCAAGCCCAGTCCATCCCCAGATACATCTGAAATTTTCAAATTTTCACAAGTAAAACATAGATCAGAAATTCAAAGCTTGTTAGCGGCATTTGTTTCAGTTTTTGCACAAACTTTTTGTTTGATGTTTTTTTTTTTTTTTGATGAAGTAATTGATTTCATTGATGACATCCAATAGATGCAGAAAATGAAGAGTACAAAGTGCTAAGAAATATAAATCAGCTCCCTACAGAGAATAAAGTCTGACAGTTCTTTTTTTTTTTTTTTGGGGTAGGATTTTAAAAACTGAAAGAG
The DNA here is from genome assembly GCA_031232105.1 of Capsicum rhomboideum. NCBI lineage: Eukaryota > Viridiplantae > Streptophyta > Magnoliopsida > Solanales > Solanaceae > Capsicum > Capsicum rhomboideum. The sequence continues at coordinate 112,410,993 of CP124708.1, read as the reverse complement.
TTCATCAAACAATTCTTTCAAACTTGGTTTTTGCGAAAACTGAAACAAATGCCATCTTTATCTATTTTGAAAGCCGATGCACAATGAAATACATACCACTAGCGGCACTGTAAGTAGGTGTTCTCGTTACCAGATCTCTGATATTTAACCTCCTAAATAATGATGTTGCTGCGTTCATCCTGTCATTCACCAAACCTGACAATGAAGAAAACAAATGATAATGTATGTTAAAGATAACACTTTGACGATGCATCAGCTTCAGGATATGCAACTAATAAATAGTTGAATTTGGCCCACAGAGAATAAAGTATGAACCCCAACAATAGCAAACTAAGCATACAACAAGGTAAAACGGCTGCACTCCTGCACTTTTGCTCTCCTTCCCTTTCGTCAAGCTCCTTAGTGCATTAGGTTAATACTTATCCTTGTCTTTGTGCTCTCTCTAGATTCTTCAGTCACTTTACTCCTCAACCACCTTTATTCTAGTTCAGATCCAGCTTCAAAACCTTATTCTAGAACCTAAGAAGCATAATACTACTCAAGCCCTTTATCAGATCTGATATTAGTTAACACGTTTTATAAAAACAGATGCCTAACTGTCCCCCTCTTTTAACTAAAGAATTTCTCCCCTGATACGACCCTAACAAGAAAAGTGGACAGCATCTACAGGGAGAAATAGTGCAAGAACAATCAATATTGAGTTGCACAAAATTATTTCGCGTTTTTCATTCCTGGAAGGAGTATATATATATTTTCTTTATTTGGTAAGTGGTTTCATTAATCACAAGGTCGTAATCAGCCGTATCCAAGAAGTTACCAAAAAGTAAAATTCCAATGGTTCTCTATAAAAGAGACTTGATCCTCTATATGACCTGGAACTACATGGGCGCACCAAAAATAAATGAGTATACATACACACGGTAACACAAGAGTTCAAAATGTATAGCCCCCTCGGGTGTGGCCTAGTGGTCAATGAGAAAACTGCTTAGCAGGACTAGCAATGGCTTTGTCGAAAGAACCTGTGTCACTGCCAGTGACAACAATATCATCCACATAGACTAGGATAAAGGCAAAAATACTTCCAGATTTGAAAATGAACAAAGATGAATCTGTTTTAGAACTTTTTAACCCTGCTTCAAGAAGGAATGAATGCAACTTTGTATACCATGTCCTTGAGGCTTGCTTGAGCTGATAGATCAATTTTGGAAGCTGACAAACATGAAATGGAAATTGTGGTTGATGAAGCCCTGAGGTTGAACCATAAAGACATCCTCTTGAAGTTCTCCATGCAAAAATGCATTTTGAACATCAGGTTACCTTAGAGGCCAGCCATGAGAAGCTGCAATGGTTCGAACTACTCTGATTGTTATTGGTTTCACAGTGGTACTGAAAGTCTCATTGTAGTCTTGGCCTTCTAGTTGGCGGAATCCTTTGGCTACAAGGCATGCCTTGTAAGCGTTCAATGGACCCATAGACTTTTTTTTTTTAAAATCAAGTAAAAGATTTCATTGATAATAACAAGGCCAGCATGGCCGTATGCAAGAGGTATACCAAAAAGGAGAAACCTACAAAATATGGTTCTCTCCAAAAGACACCCAATCCTTTATATAAACCAGAACTACATGGGTGCACCAAAAGAAAATAAGGGATTGGCAACTACTTCTCATTTCTCAATTGAGCAAAGCTCATCTCCACCCATTCAAAAGTTCTCCTATTCCTCTATTTCCAAATGACCCACATTAGAGCAAGAGGAGTAGCAGTACACGCCTTGTGTCTTCTTCTTCTAGCTCCACTCTTCCAGCTGAAAACATGTTGTTAATAAACCATCGACTTTCTTATTATCCGAAGCACCTATTTGCAACCAAGTATGTTCATGGAGGGATTAAATGGAACAAGAGTCCACGTTTTGTTTAGGAGGAGAGCAGACTCTTCGACCATTGCATGGCACCAAACATGATACTTGTTGGCTTCTGTAAAATTAGGTGGTTCAACAGTAGGATTTTGAGTAGGTGAGTGCTTGGTATTAATGGCAGTATGTGCTGAGAGGTTTTCCTTCGTCGTGCAACATATGTGATGAGTCTGTTGCTGCGGAAGAGATGTAGAAGGAAGTTGGACATTTGGAAAGGAGCTTGAACCAACAAGCAAAGGTAGCAGGAGAAGAAGTTGCCGGATGTGGAGAAATACGTTTCACTGGTGAAGGCGAATTGGACATAGAATGTTGAGAGAAGGAATCTGAGGTTGTTCATTCTCCAAAAAAAAAAAAGGAATCTGGGGTTGTTGGTTGGTTTTATGGGGCTGTAGGACATACTTTCATGAGAAGAAGTTGTTGAGGAGAGTTAGGAGACTTGTTTGAAAAAGATTGAGATGGCATAGGAGATTTTGAAGGAGGTGGCTGCAGGAAACTTGAAACAGCTAATGAAGATTTTTGTGATGGGATAGTTGTTTGAACTAAAAGCTAAGGAGAATTATTTTGAGCCGGATGACTTGTATTAGGAGATCCCAAAATAGAGTCTGACTTGAACGCGAAATTATTTTCATCAAAATGGACTTGTCTGGCTATGTAGAATCATCCAGTCTGTTTGGCAAGACACCTATACACAAAATGTGATGGACTATATCCTAGAAAAATACACAGAGTAGAACGAAAAGTCATTGTCATGTTTATCATATGGATAGATATGAGGAAGGACACTTGAACACTCGAAGAAAGTGTGATCTATGATCTGGTGGAATTTAAAAAAGAATTCAAATGGAGAGATGCCATTGTTTGTAGGAGAAAGAAGTCGATTTATTTGAAATACAAACAGTGTCAAAAGCAAACTGCCAATGGTTTGAAGGTGTGGCACATTGAGACATTAAGGTAAGAGCGGTTTCAACAATGTGATGATGACGACGCCCAACCTTGTCTTGATGTTCATGAGTATGCGGATAAGGCAAAACAATGAACGATGCCAACATTTGCGAAAAAATAGCCAGAGGCCGAATTACTCTCTCCAATCAGTTCGGACAGTTTAAATATTAGTGTTGAATTGACATTCCACAAAGCACAAAAGTCATAACAACAAGATATCATGTGTAATCCCACAAGTGTGGTCTGGGAGGGTGGTGTGTACGCAGACTTTACCCCTACCTTGTGAAGGTAGAAAAGTTGTTTCCGATAAATCCTTGGCTCAAGTAAGGCATATCAAAACAGGCACAGGATAAGCCCATATATAATTGAAAAACCATCACAAGATAATAATGATGACCTCTGTAGAAAGAAAGGGAGAAGGACCTCAAACATCACTAAAAATAACTTGATCAAAAAGAAAAACATCACCAAAAATAAGTTGAAGAACAAAAGTACTTTTATTTCAACTAAGAGGAAGAGAGAAACGTCTAACTTGACGAGAAAGCTTGTTGGAATTTATTACTTGATGGAGAACAGATGATGACGATGACCAAGACATTGATGCCATCACTTATGAGACTTTTGGGGCCAAGAAAGTTGTAGGTAGCAACTTGAATGAAAGAGTGTAGTTGTACTACTCGGACCGGAAAGTAGAATTTTCTAGGATACTTGATCCTTTACAAAAAAGGAAGACTGATGGAATACAAAAAAAAAATGTCATTAGCAAACTTGTGAACCGAAAGAAGAGGTCTAGTAACATGAGGAACACGAAGAATGTTAGAGAGATTAAAGAAATGAGTTGAAGAACGGAAAGAAGAACTGCCAGTGTGAGCAATTGGCAGAGCTTGGCCATTTCCAACATGAAGTTGATCGTTCACTTGTAATCTTCATGCACTGCTGTCTGGATGAAGGGAATGGGTGCATGGTGTGCTAGTTGGTATTGGGATTGATAGCACTGATAACACATGGTAGGCTATTAGTAAGATGATTTGTGCCATTTTTTTTCAGAAGGAAAATGATTTGTGCCAAATGCACACGATCATCAATTGACTGTCAAGACGAATTGTGCTTATAATAGCATCTTTGGTTTTGAAAGAACGCCGACCTCCTCTCTCCCTAGGATGCCTTCCAAGACCTCTACCAAAGCTTGGAGTATATGGTTTGTCAACATTTGTGGCCTTTTGTGCAACATTGGCAGTGGGATTGCTGGAATGATCCAAGGTATTTCCAGACAACAAGTTGTTTAAAGAAGAGCCATGAATGAATTCATGATTGAGAAGTAGTGTGTGCAATTCAGAGAAAGTTACAGGCCTAAGTCTAGCAGAGAGAGTGGTAACTATATGTTTAAACTTAGCTCGAAGACCGTTAAAAATATAAACATTCTGATCTGCCAAGGGAATAGATCTGCCTGCTGCTGCAAGTTCATCACACAAAAGTTTCTCTTTTTGGAGGTATTGAACAACACTAGTCACTAAGGTCACCTTGCTTAAGATTTTGAAGTTGCACGTGCAAGGTAAGAAATTTTATCTTGGACGGAGAGGAAAGAGCTTGTTCAAGGGTGTCCAAATCTGTTTGGACATGGCAAGGCCAATTCCAAGGGGTACTGTTTCATCAGTAAGGGATAATTTATTTTTTTTTGGATAAGGTAAGGATTTCAGTAAGGGATGAGATTAAAAGACTCGTGATCAACTGATCCTGTTGAACCCAATGATCAGAGTTGGGTTTGAAGAAGAACAATTTGGCGTTGTAATGATCAAACATGTTGGTTGTTTGACTAGGAGAAGACTCTGATACCATAATAGAGCAAGAACAATCAATCCTTAGTCGCACAAAATTGTTTTTCACGTTTCCATTCCCTGAGGGATATATATATACACACAGTAAAATAAGAGTTCAAAATGTATAGCGAAGATAATATAGTTACAACTTACAAGTGATAAAATCCCATATTCGAATAGACTGTTATTTCAGTGAGTGTATCCTAATAGAGAGGAGCGGCTGATGAAACATTTTACAAGTCTTAAATATAACCTTGGTAGAAAATTATGCATTACCAGAAATATTAATTTGTAATTAGCATGTTCTCCAACATACTAAACAAGACACAACGAACCATCTGGATGAACTGAAAAAGTTTCCAATGATATTTTAGTTTGGTTGTTATTAAAATAGCTGAGATTACCGATGGCCAAAAATTTAAATAAATAGAAGGATTTGGTACATGATTTGAAACATAGGACTATGTCCCAAAGGACTGAATCTCACATTTCATCCTTTGGCACCCAAGGGTGTGGCCTAGTGGTCAATGAAGTGGGTTAAGCACCATGAGGCCTCAGATTCTGAACCCAGCAGATACAAAGCTAGGCAATTTCTTCCCTATCTGTTCTACCCTTGGTGAGTAAAGCTATCTAGTACATTGCTGGTGGGAGGTAGCACATATCTCTTGGAATTAGTTCGGTTGCGCATAACCTAGCCCAAACACCACGGTTATTACAACAACAACAACAACAACAACAACACCATACCCAATCTATTCCCATAAAGTGAGGTCTGGAGATAGTAAAGTGTATGCAGTCCGTACCACTAATGTGAAGCAAAGAGGTTGTTTCTGATAGGCCCCGCCTCACGATAAAAAAAAATAATCTAAAAAAAGACATAATATGAGAATAAGAAACAATAGGGAGTAACAAAATGACTGATAATAACATAAACAAGACTACCACAATTTACAATTGTCGGAACTTACCACTTGATTTGCCGCCGACGGAGAGTGGTCCCAACGCGCCCAACCAAATACTCCCGCAATTTCTAATTAGAGCTGATAATATATCACTCGCTATTTGGATCCATTAATAGAATTTGGGCTTTTGACTTTCAAGTCCATTGGGTCTCTCTTCAATCTGTTAGGCCCAAAATGTTTTCCTTTTCTTTCTTTTTGCAAAACTTACTTATAAACTAGGAAAAATAACATAAATATACACATTAACTTACTATATTTATATAAATTTCTAACTTTATAAAGTAATTACAAAAATTCCAATTAGCAGTTATGTATCTCAATAAAATATATTGGGAACGAATTATGTATCGCTGTGTATATGAATGTGAGTTTTGTTTAAAAGATACATACACTATGTATCTTTGAATGATTACAATGTCGGTAACTATGTATCTCAACAGAATGTATCGGGAACAAATTATATATCTCGACAACTCAAAAAATGAAATTTTCTGTAAATATGCAAAATATCGAGATTTTCTGTAATTAGACACCAAACTGTCGGGATTTATATTGTTTATACTATAAACTATACTCCTATATCATATTGTTTCTCCTCATTTTCTTATAATCTTAAGTAGATAATAAATTCTTTTGAAATTAGGAGTGTCAAATAGACAGCTTAGATTAAAATGGGATGAGTTAATAAAGAGATGGGACATTAACCAGTCAAATATTACATACAATGAGATTATTGGATCAAGATGGGCTAAACAATAGGAATAACCCGACATGTTCAACTTTTATCAAGTTTGTTTTCTTATGATAATTTTTTTTACTATATCAAAAATATTGTAATAATTTTTTTTTAATAGCTATATACTAACATATCACAGTAAAAAAAAATACTAGAAAATATTTCGACAAAATCTTAAGGGGTCAATTCCATTTCAGATTTAGCCCAAATTAACTTAACTTTTAGATGACTTGAATTGAATTGATCAAAACAAGCTGAGTTTATAAATAAACAAATTAACAATTCATCCAAACTTGAACACAGATCATTTTTTAAGGCTTGTTGACATATGAATTTTAATGAGTAGGGCCTTGTGCAAGTTGTGGGAAACTTCTCAACTACTACAATTCATGCATATTGGCCTTATTATCAGGCAATTTCCAAATTCCTCCTTTTCTGCAACCATCAATTTCTTAATTTTGATTTATTCAGCTAGTAGTTGATACATAGAGTCATACATAATGAACAAAGGGCTTTTTCACATATTTTGAGTTGCAAGTTCACTAGTTGTCTTGAGATTTTGTGTCAAAAGAAAAATCTTGGTAATAGGTAAAAAAATGTCCAAAATTCTTATGAGTAAAATGTGATTTACATGTGTTTTAAGTTAATTGGGATGACAAACGGTTTGGAAGTTACGTTTAGTTTATGTATATATATATATTTTAGAATGACTCTATATAGTATGTAAAAATATTAGAATAACTATATACTGGAGAAATGCAGACTTATAATGATAGCCCTAGAATTAAGGAATATATAATGACTATATCATCATTGTATACTAAGGTATATTCTGTATAAGCTATGGATCGACTTACTTATGTGTTGATGTGCTTAATTAAAACAGGTTCTTTTTATGGTTCATTAGATTTAATTACCAAACCATTCAAACATGATGATTATTATAGCTAGTTGCCACCACCAAAGGTTGTGGTGGAGTGATAAGTACTTCTCTATTCTTAATCAGAGGTCTCGAGTTCTAGTCTAGGGTATAGAGTCGGCTTTGGTAGGGGGAAACCGGATAGGAAACCAAAAAAAAAAGTTGCTCACGTGATACAATCACATTAATTTCTTATTATAAGATCCATCTATTATTGGGGTGTTTGGAGTTATTGTGATTGTAATAATTTTGGAGCAATTTTTTTGATGAAATCAAATACGAGTAAGTTTTTTTTTTTTTTTTTTTTTTTTTAGCATATTCCTCAAGAATCAAACATATTAGAGCTAGAAGTTTGCACCTTCAAAAATATAAATAATTCTAGTCTATAGTTGTTCATAATGAAGTGTAACATTTTGACCAACCCTTCTGCCGTTCTTGATTTGAATCTGAGTTGAATGAGTAAGTTAAACATGTGAATTTGTGTTTTTATTATCTTGGCTAATGTTTTAGTTTGATTTTATTCATTTTCTCTTTCCACAAAATTATTTTATATTTATTAATTATTAATAAGTTAAATATGTGAATTAGTAAATGTTTTCTGACTAATATTAAAGTTATGACCAATATATGATTGTTGGCAGTTGCCCTGTGGATATAAATTACTCACAAGTTGTCTTGTTCTTAAATCTTTATTAAACAAAACATAACTAAGATGTTTTCCTTCTGTTAAGATCTCAACTAAATAAATATTAATTAATTCTTGTAACCTCTGTTCACCAAGAGCATGATCAATCTTGTGTGTAAAATTACTCTGGAATTATAAATATTCCTTTATCTTTAGCTAGGCATTTTTTAGTTCGAGCCTTAAATATAAAATTATTTTTGATAAGCTAACACCTTTTTTCATATCAATTTTTTTTAGCGCATATTCAAATTAATATACGAAGTGAAAAAATAAAACCCAAAAAAAAAAAAAGAAAAAAAAAGAAAGATTATCTCATTTTATTTGTCAATCTCAAAGGAATCTAAGTGAATAATGTTCAAATGTCAAGATCTAATTCACATGTGACTCAACCATTATGTGTTGACTAAAAGGTAAACGTCCACTTTTGAAGGATCATCATCTCATTCGTAATATGTCTATTTGAGTATCAGTTTAATTAAGTTATTCACTTAACTCATTCTTTCTATTATTAATTTCCATGAAAGAGTCCTTACCACCTCACTTTTTATTATTTCCATAAAAGATGCCTATGATTATCCCTCATGATCATCTCCAAGATGTTACAATAGAGTTTTCATCCCACCAACGGTTAAAAAAAGTTAAAGGTTATACTTTTATTTTAAATAGTCATTATTATTATACTTTTGGTAGATATTTTGATTTGATGTATTTGAGTTGAGGGTCTTACAAAAACAACCTATCTACCTCCACAAGGTAGAGGTAAGATCTGCGTACGTGTACACTCTACCCCTCATATTCCTTATGAGATTACATTGTGTATGTTATTGTTGTTACACTTTCCTATTTGTCATCTGATTTTTATTAAAGGAGAATTGTCTGCATTTTGTAGATTTCTAATGATTATATAATATATGTATATTGACTATACTATAAATATTTTTGATGCCAAATGTATAACTTTTCTTAATTAATAAACTTTTTCCAGGGACAAAGGGGACAAGCAGTTGCTAGGCAATCAGAAACCTTGTTGTTTCATGCATTTGTGAAGCTTCAATTCTTGTCCTAATTACCACAATACAATTTTGGACTTTTATAAGGCTCTTTTCTTCATATATTCATTCATGCAACTCATAATGTGAGACTCAAAAAGACCAAAGATCCACCTTTTTCTCCTTCACCCTTTTCCTTCATTCTCTCCTTTTTTCTCTCTTCCCACATTAACCATATCTCTTCCTTTCTTTCTTTAAACAAGCCATCTTCTTATTTGCTTGTAAAATTTCTCACCAACCAATCAAATCTTTAATTATTGGTTTAGCATACATTTTCTTTTTTGTAATCTTTGTTTTGGAATGGCGGGATTTGGAGGAAAATTGAAGATTTTGAGGCCACTTTTGTCGATATCATGGAGTTTTCTTTTAGCTGCAATATTTGTATCAGCAGAAAGAAACTTCAAGAGGGAAGTTATGGACCAAAATGCAACTGAGCTTACAGATGCAGATTACCTTTCAGCTGTTGTCAACTTCTTATGGAAGCCCAATGAATCTGGTTACCAACATGTTTGGCCTGTAAGTTTCTAAATTACTAGTGTTAGTGTAAGCACCTCGCGTGTGTCCCTCATATTAATAGGAACAAGTTTCTAAAAATAGCATAAATAATATTTAAAAGATGTGTTCGTATAACAAAATAAGAATTTAGAAAGAAAATTATAAATTTCAAATTGATAAGCGATCATCATGTTTAAGAGTTTAATCTATTCCAGTAGTTCACGTTTCAGTTTGTTCTAATACTTGCTTCTTCATGTAAGCTCTTTTATCAAATTGCTGGGACTCTTGTAACTTGGATAAGTTAGAACCTACGTTGCACGGACTCTCCAAAAAATGCTACTGCACCCCTTGTCGGATCCTCCAAAAATACACTACTTTTGGAGGATCCGATACATACAGGCAACATTTTTGAGAGTCCGAGCAACATAGCTTAGAACTACCATTCATATTTCACAACTGATTAATTTATTGAGTAGATGAATGAAACAGGTTACAAATGAATCAGAATGGATATTGATTATTCATATAGTTGATCTCTATTCGTTTGCATTTGAGGCATAGTTGTTGTTGTTGGTTTTGTGAATTTTGTGCATAGTTGTTTGATCTGCAATACCGATTAATAGGTAGCAGTTGATGTTGTAAGTGATCCATTAATTGATCAAATTAAATCTGGATTATGGAGAATATAAGCTTTATGAGCTACTAGAGAGTGAATGCAACCGTTAACCAACTGGTCAAAATATTACCAGTATGCATGAAAGGGACCACTTAGTTATTTTCCATGCATATATAGAGACGATGTTTTCTTCATTTCCCTTTATTTCAGAATCCAGAAGGCATTGAACATGCATGTCACGAACTCACGATGTGTGCTTACTTACTATCGACATAAAAAAAAAAGATATAGATAGAGAATAGCTTGGAAGTTCAATTAGAAATGAACAAAATTAGGAGAAGGAACCCAAGGAATGGACATAACTACAATGTCCATGTAACCGGGCTGATGTGGAGTTGATATTCCAAATTAGTAATGTAAATTTTCCATTTGAGAGTTATACATAGTAGAGTGATACGATTGGGCTGTTGAACGCATGCAATATGTGTCGTATGGTGTGCCTCATATGGAGTAGCACTTAAAGGTTTCTAATCAACCACCTTGAGCTCTGTTGATATTTTCATTACTCACATTTTTGCTTTTTACGTCGTTGACTATGTGGTTTGTCATTTCAGGATATGAAATTTGGATGGCAAATTGTTCTTGGTACCGTAATTGGATTCTTGGGTGCAGCATTTGGGAGTGTAGGTGGTGTTGGTGGTGGTGGCATATTCGTACCCATGCTTAGTCTTGTTATCGGATTTGATCCGAAATCATCTACAGCAATTTCAAAATGTAAGATTAGGGACAATTTTACATGACCATTTGGAAATTCATTTTCATGACTTGAGTGTAGTAGAGGGTCCTAATTTATGAACGATCATCTTCCGTATTCATGACTCCTATTTCTGGTTGACAGGTATGATCATGGGAGCTGCTGTCTCTACTGTTTACTATAACTTAAAGCTCAGGCATCCCACAATCGACATGCCTATTATTGATTATGACTTGGCTGTGCTCATCCAGCCCATGCTAATGCTTGGCATTAGTATTGGAGTTACTTTCAATGTGATATTCGCAGATTGGATGGTTACAGTTCTGCTAATTTTTCTCTTCCTTGGTAAAACATCTCTCATAATATTGGCACTGGTGTTTTTAAGTTATTGTTCCTACAAGATTTTGATCGTAAATGATTGTTGCAGTCACTTCAACCAAGGCCTTTCTACGAGGGGTTGAGACGTGGAAGAAAGAAACTATTGTGAAAAAGGTTATCACCTTTATATTCTTGGAAGTTTCCTGCTTTTGTGATACAGTAATCTGTACACTACCTTGCGTTCTTTTAATAGCATGTTTATGCTTTTATTGGTTCTTTCTTCTCCATTCTAACACATGAAGTTAATACCAGAGATTATTTATCCAGTCAGATTCTGGCAAGACAATGTTAAATAAGTCATGCATGTGAAGTGTTGGATTTTTCTAATCATCTGTTTTTTTGTTACTTCAGGAGGCCGCTGCTAAACTTTCAGAAAAAAATGGTAGGTTAGGCAAATGAATTTTCTGTTGTATGAAGAGTTTAGAGGGCATTTCATCTCAATTTTCTTTCTCGTGGGGATTACAATATTTCTTTGTTGCTTTATGCCAGGCACTGGTGATGAAGCAGAATACAAACTCCTTCCTAGCGGCCCCGCCAATGGCACTGATAAGGATGCCAAGGGTGCAGCTGAACCAGAGGTGACTCTTCCGAACTCTTGCAAGGATAATTATGTTTCTCCTGATTTTGTAACTCTAAAAAGACAAATTATTTTAGGTCCCTTTCATGGAGAATGTTTGCTGGAAGGAATTTGGACTACTCAGTTTTGTTTGGGTTGCATTTCTAGCACTGCAAATTGGAAAGGTTTTCATTTCTTAACTTTTTGGCTTTGTTCCGATGTATAGGAGTGATGCTGGAAAATTGTCATTGTTCTGGTTAGTGTTAATCTGTAAACTCACTGGCCTTGTATTTTTGAAATAGAATTACACATCTACTTGCTCGGCATGGTACTGGGTGGTGAATCTATTGCAGGTTTGTATTTGGTTATCTCAAATTATGTTGAAGCAAACATCTAAGGCACAAAATAATTCTAACAATCACTATCAACTCATTTAATGTCCTGCAGATCCCAGTTGCTGTTGGGGTGTCTTCATATGAAGCTGTTAGCTTGTACAACGGATGGAGAAAGATCCGATCCAAGGGAGAAGACGGCACCAATTTCCGAGTGATGCAGCTGATTGTTTATTGCTTCTTCGGAATACTAGCTGGTATGGTTGGTGGACTTCTTGGTCTTGGTGGAGGATTTATCATGGGTCCACTGTTCTTGGAGCTGGGCGTTCCTCCTCAGGTTAGTTTATGTGCGGATGTGGCATTGACCAGAAATACATTTTTAGTTCTTCATACGTTAACATCAAAAAATGTTACCAACCTGCGGTTTGGTTTCGTGCTATGTTTTACTTAGCTTTTACTTTACCTAATAACCTTCATAATCTTCTGAAGTATGTGTTTGGGTTATAGAAAAAAATTGGGTTTGCCTTTTGAAGTATGGCGTTCGATTACATTCTTTTTTGTAAGGTAACTAATTTTGTTAATATTGAGAAAAGCTCCCGTATACAAGAGATATATCAAAAAGTGGAGAATCTATATCAAAACATGAGTATCTACGAAAGACTCCCAATCATCTACGCAATATGGAATCGACCGGGTGCTCCAAAAAGCAATCAAAGACAATAGGCTATTCCTCAAATGTACAAAATCATTTTCAATCCCCTCAAACACCCTCCTATTTCTCTCCCTCCATACGACCCACATAAGAACTCTACTTTTTGAATTCGTTTCTTGACAATAGTTAACGTTCACTTATCCAGTATGATACAGTTAGCATTTATCTTCCGTACGTCTTTCTCTGGCGCCTTATGTCAATCATTCTAATTTCTTCTATCGCTTCACTTTCCTCTATACTTGTGTATATGCATACTACATGTGAACATTATGTTGAGTGACTATTTCTTGTCATGTTTGTAAGTTTTTGTATTTCTCAGTGGTTTTCTTTTTTAAAAATAAATTATCTATTATAGTAAACGAGTTGTTGGGGTATATCGTCTTAGCATAGGAAGTGGGGAGGGCATATATGGCAACTGGACAATAGGTCACTGCTTTCGATCTAGGGACCTATCCTTTGTTTTACTGATTTGAGTGAGAAGTAAATGTGTCTAATAAACAAGCATATGATTGTAATTCAGAAATCATAGGGTGTTTGAAAATCTTGCCATCAACGATGAAGAGTTCAGCAACCACTTTTGCTTTACAGAAACTTGTATCCTATCTCTTCATTTCATACTTAATAATCTGACTCGTGTGACTGTATTTCTGTTATTAGGTCTCAAGTGCCACTGCCACCTTTGCGATGATGTTCTCCTCATCAATGTCCGTGGTGGAGTATTACCTTCTCAATCGTTTCCCAGTTCCTTATGGTATGTGCCATTCTCTTTAAGTTAGTGAACAAAAAACAGATTGTTCGGCAAGTGTTGACAAGTGTATCATCTTCTTACAGCTCTCTACTTTATTGCTGTGGCAACTGTTGCTGCTTTCGTTGGGCAACACGTAGTGAGGAGGTTGATTTTTGTATTAGGACGGGCATCACTTATCATCTTCATCCTTGCCTTCACCATTTTCGTGAGCGCAATATCACTAGGTGAGTATCTAGTTTTCCCTTATGCTTAGAGTTGGTAACATTTCAGTCCACCCTCCTTTTGGCTGCATTCTGTCTTTTGGTCTGAATAGCTATTCATTTGCTTCTTCATTTTAACAGGTGGTGTCGGGATCTCAAATATGATTGGGAAGATCCAGCGCGATGAATACATGGGATTCGAGAACCTTTGCAAATATAAGATTTAATTAAGTTAGTTTGTAAGAAATGGTGTGAAGCAAACTGGTCCTAAGTCTTGGGCTCTATCACACAACTTTGCCACGAGAAACTAATAGTTTCTGACAAATTATTCGTATGGATTATCTCATATATATGTTTTCGCCTTTAATTAAAAAAAATCTATTTATATTTCGGACAATTTATTGGTTTAACAATTATGCAAGATGATTTGGTTTATTACAATGTTTAGTGAGATAAAGTAGCTTTCAATTGAAAACAACATAGTGAAAACTAATTACACAAATGATAAAAGTTGGAAGAAAAAAAGAACGCTTATCATCACCTAACGTAAAATTATCAAATAATTTTTGCCATTTAGTATTGAAGTTTTGCGGAACCAAGTCCAAGCTCTCACCCAAATGCCATCAAGAATGTCTATAATACAACAACAACAACAACAACATACCCAGTGTATTCCCACCAGGTGGGATCTGGGGAGGGTAAAGTGTACGCAGTCCATACTACTACCTCAGATGAAGTAGAGATGGTGTTTCCGATAAATCCCCGGCTCAGAACAGATAACAATAACAAACAAAAATCATAAAAACAAACAACAAAAAGAGATAACACATCGCTATATTACAACAACAAAAATAACATATTCAATATAATCCCACAAGTAGAATCTCGGAGGATAAGATGTACACAAACGTTCTCCCTTTCTTTGAAGAATGTCCATATCATTTCAAATATTTTGTACAATAAATTATTTAATAATAGTAGATTGTGATATAGTCAAACAATTAATAAATGAATATTTGTATTTAAACCAAAACAATATAGATTATTCTCCTAACAATCCAAAAAAGAAAAAAGAAAAAAAGAGGAACCGGTAGAAGCAGGTAGCAAGTAGAAACTTACCGTTAAGAGTTGAAAATTTTGAAAAGTTACTAAAAATAGATACAATCAAACGGTTGAGATAATCTCGTCAACAAATAGTTTACCGGCAACCGGCCAATCATAGGGTTTCAATCACAATTTGAATTCACAAAAGGCCCCCACCCCCACCCCCCCACCCCAAACCACCCCACAAATTCTTCTGCATTTGCTGATTTTGCTAAGTTCATCACACAATTGATTTATTGGAATTTCTCTCTGATTCGATTGAATGCTTCGAAGTTCAATTCAGTTAGTACAATTTTCTCAATCTTTTTTTTTTTTTAAAATAAAAATCTTGGTGTTTTGATTGGAATTGATTGATTTTATTTTTGTTCGAATTGTTAATGATGAGTTCTTGAATTGTTGAAAAAAATTGAATTCTTGAATAGTTTTCGTATAAAATTTGCATCTTAAAGCCTAATTTGGTTTGATGATCGAACCTGGAAATTGAATTATAGAATACCCAATGAAGTGATCTGGTTTTAATTTGATTTTCTGTTGATCGGTTAAAATTTTATGCTTTTGTTCATTTAGCTAGTCACTGGGTATGTTGGTGTGATCAGGTAGAGTCGTTTTTTTTTTTTGATAACCATGGTGCTCAAGCCAACTTTCGTGCACCTCGACTAAATCCACGGCTGCCACCTCCCACCAACAATTGATATCAGGTAACTCTGTCCACCAAGCCTAGGATAGATGAGAGGAATCACCTAGTGTTTTTTTTTTCTCTGCTGGCATTTGAAACTGAGACCTCAGGTTCTCCACCCACTTCATTGACTACTAGGCCACACCCTTGGGCGCAAGTAGAGTCATTTTTCCTCAAGATTGATTCGAAATATCAAAGTGGTGCCACTCCTAGCGATCAAATACATTGCAAGGAGTCCCAAATCATTCTGGATTCGAGAAATACGTTACTAACGGTCCTTGAATCACAGAGTAAATTCAGAGAGAAGAATCACGGGAGGAACAAAATTATACTCATAAATATTCATTGATAAATTATCTATTTCATCATTTAAAAAATATAATAATCCCGAACTAGTTTTGGGTCAGTTTTATGAATCTTTTTATCAATTTCACTCTATTCAGAAGGGATGTGCAAGAAATCACAAAAGACTTGGAATATCATCCCTCAAGCCATTTGGTGGACTGTTTGGCTTGAAAGAAATGACAGGATCTTTGAAGGCCATAGGAGAAATTTACATAGCCTAAAACAAAGATGTCTTATTTTGCTAGCTTTTTGGTGCAACCTGGTTGTTGTACATGATGTTCATGCAATTTTAGATACAATTAGGGATCTGCACAATCTAAGTTATGTTCTTATGCACGGGCTTAGTGCAAGCATTTTAAAAATCTGATTACTTATCCCAAAAAATTAAAATTTCGGTACTAGTCAGGACTCGTGGAGGTGGGGGTTGAGAAGTAATTACTCATTCTCACTAAAATCCACAAGCTTTTTGTGAGAGAGGAGTCGGAATTCCACATGTTTCAGTTTGGATTCCTAGGGCGCCAGGTGTAGTTCTTCATTTGGTTGGTCGTGAAGAGCATGATTCAGACATTGAAAACTTGAGTAAGAGAAAGACTGCATATGTAGGCTAACTTTTGTTATGTATATGTTCAAACAAGTATTACGTATGTTGCGTTGCCGGGTGGCTACACGTATGTAGTGGATTGTATTAAATGACATGCGACATAGTTGTGTCCTTAGAAGAAAGTAGAGAGGATGTTGAGATGGGACATTGCCCTGTCGCCAACATATAAATCCTACGACAGGAAAGAAATTGCCTAGTTTTTTTGGGGGATAAAAAATAATTTTGTACATGTGAGAAATAACCTATTTCTCTTAGTTTTTGGTGCACCCATGAGGTTTCTACTTTTATGAAAGATACGGTGTCATTTGTAGAGAAGCACATTTTTGTTCAGGTTCTCTACTTTTTGGGAAGGGGGAGCCTTGGAGTAACTAGTAAAGTTGCTGTAATGTGACCAGGAGGTCATGGGTTCAAGCCGTGGAAACAGTCTCCGGCAGAAATGCAAGGTAAGGTTGCGTACAATAGACCCTTATGGTCCTGCACTTCCTTGGACCCTGTGCATAGCGGGATTTTAGTGCACCGGCCTTCCCCTTTTCTCTACTTTTTGGAAGACCCATTATATACTGGAGTTATTCCACATTAATAAAATTTTATACCTTATCGAGAAAACACCTTGTTGCACCTATAAAATAGATAAATAGTGAGCAGTTCTAACAATTTGAAACTTTTAAATGAGGAAAAACGGTTATTTAGAGAAAAAGATTCGTACCATGAAAAGATGGTTTAGTATAGGAATGGGTAACTAACAAATTAATGCAACTGAGGTTTCAAATTGTTCATCAACTAATTCCTCTTTTTTTTTTTTTTTTTTTTTTTTTTTTTGTGTGTGTGTGTGTCCTAGATCAAATATGTCGATTACACTTGGGTTTTTAACACACTAGTGCTCAGATGATTCAGAATTTTGCTGAATTCTTGCTCAGATGATTCAGAATTTTGCTTAATTCTATACAACTGATTTGCGCCTTGTATTTTTTATTTATGCAAGTTTTATCCACATGGTACTGTGATACGGGAAGAAAAATTTCATGGTTGGTGTTAGTTCTTGAATATTCGAATAAGAAGCCTTTCTGCAGCCTGCATTTAGATGTAGATACCAGAGATTAAGTAGTTTTCCTAGTTGACTTTTGAGTTTTTGTTCTAATTTATGAGAGTTCATTTTAACAATTTAACTAGTACTTAGAGGACACTAATTTTCTCCAAAATGTTCTTGTATTTGATATATTCTGCTTGCTTGATATTCTTCCTTGTATTTTTAACCTATGCAAATTTGAGTTGAAAATGTTTACACATTTATGTAACAGAGGTGAACAGTATCTTTTGGGATTTAGTTCTTTATTTCGAGCAAAAATCCATTGCATAGACTTCTGTTTTGGTGCTAGGAATAAGGATTTTCCTTGTTTTGTTTAATTTTAGCAGTAATCCAGGTTACCTTTTTTAAAAGTTATCCATTGTAATGCTTGAATCTGCCATATCTGGTTGATTCATGACAACAAATTTGGACTATTAATTGATGGGATAATAAAGAAACATTCCCTCTCATTTTTCCACTTAGGAAATTCTTTAGATGTTATTATTCCATGCTTTTCAAATCAGCTCCATAGCAGCCATCACATTATCTGTTGTGCTTTAACAGTTCATCGTATTTTATCAAAAGATCAGATAGTATCTCTTGCATCATAGGGGGTGACCCATAATGAACTTGGGAAGACATTTTGGAGAGAACTTTCGACCTTTGGATGTTGGATTATCAAGATTTGCCTTTGTCCCAAGAAACCATGGAAAGTGATGAAACAAGCAAGTCTCCTTCAGATGACATCAGTAGTCGGCCTTTGCATGGGTAATTCTCAAAGACTACATGATCTCATCTCTCATGTCATATATTTTTTTGGGTTTTATTTCGTGCTTTTGTATTTCCCTTATTGAGATTTTCTTGTATTTTACACAAACCCTTAATTCTCCGGTCGTACATTCATGTGAAGTAATATGAAAAGGATGTTGATCTGTCTGAGAGTTGGATTTGGTCGAGTCACATTGGCTTTCTTTGTCTTATCCTAGGTAGTTAGAAATGAGAGATGTATCAAAACAAGTAGGTGAAGACGTAGGAGAAGAAGAAGCAGTAATAAGATCGTTGGCTAACCTTTATAATATATACGAAGACACAATATAATATCTATGCTTTTCAATGACAAAAATAGCTGTCTAATGCTCAAACTGTTAGTCTGCCTGGTGCATCTCTGTCAGTATTACATGGAAAGGAATATATGAGATCTGGTCAGGTTTGGTCAAGCTACATTGGATTCTTTAGCTTTTACTACATAGCTAGTGGTTATAAATATAAAAACTAAATGAAAACAAGTAGAGCAATGGTGTGGAGAAGAAATAATGACAAGTTTGCCGTGTCACACCAATAATAAATGTGAAGAAAAGACATTATTTATAGGTTTCAATGACAATAATAACTTCCTAATGTTTAATTTAAGGAACTACGTATAATAATCTCCTCCTTTCCCAAACTATGGTGCCATGTCCACCTATCGTTACTTTAAGGGTCAAATTAACTTTGTTTTGTACTTTCCACGAAATTGAATTGAAAGTTATACTTGATTGTGAGATTTGAGAGGACTATCATGTTCACATCCTTTATGTTATCATTTTGAACTTCACAAAAGCTCAGTCAAACAGCTCGTCAAATTTCTTATTACTTCCTGCTAATGTTTCAGGAGGACGAGTGGTCCTAAGAGACGTTCCATAAAGTGGACTCCCGAGGAGGTAAGAAGGCACTTCTAATGATTTAGAAACATATGCATGAATTTCAGGGTTTTCCTTTTGGTTTTATGTTCTTTTGATATTTTTAACTTCTTTTTTTGGTTAACTGGAGCTTTGTTTTTACCCCACTTATATGTGTAATTTTATATGTTGTGTTAAGGATTCAAATAATTTAGCTCTATCTGTTTTTTTGGGGGATGGTGGTGATTCATTCCTTGTATGGCAGAACGCCATGACAATGTTAACATGGCGTGAATGCTGGTAGCCAATTATAACTTACTTGCCTGGGCCTTCGAGGTGAAAACACTTAATTATACTTCAAACGGAAGTTCAGAATTTTTCTTGCGTAAAATGATTTATGAGATGGGTTAGTCTACAAATCTATTGCAACTTTTTCCGTTTGTTTCGTATAAGTAGCAGCATTTAAGTTTGCATGGGAACTGTTTCACAGACAAGGAGTATTGGGTCATTTTTAGTGCTTTTCTGCCTTCCACTAATGATCTCAATCAATGTAGATCAAGGCCCAATAAACATGCTGGAAAATGCTTGGGCTAGTAACTGCAAAGTCATGGATTTAGTATAATGGAGAAGTTATTAGGTAGAAAAATTGTCAGAAGCTCATACAAGCTCATGTTAGTAATTTTTTTTTTAATGTATTAGTTCTGGATTTTTATGGTTCACTCCTAAAATCCAAGTCTGAACTTTTCATTCTTTTGAAGTTATTTTCTCTATAAATTTTTAATGTGGTGAAGTACTTGTCAGAGACAATGCAATATTTTACATTCATTTTAAATCTTTTATGTTGTCCTGAAGTGTAAATTACTTATCTCCTTTCAGGATGGAATCTTGCGCCAAGCTGTCCAACAGTTTAAGGGGAAAAGCTGGAAAAAGATTGGTAAAAACATTGTTCCTTCCTTGTCTTTAGCCTAGTATGTCTTACTCACTAAGGGGTGTATTGCTCATACTTTTAGCAATACCTAGAGCTTTCTCAACTGTGGGTGATAGAGGGACTAAAACTTGTATGATTCTTGTTATGTTTATTTAATTTTTCGATACATACCCAAAATTATCTCAGAATTGCTTGTGAAGAGAAATAGCTGGTCGGGGAATCTTAGAAGCTTAGTTGGTAAGTTACCTGAACTCCCACCTTGTTGGTGAGGGTTCGATTCCCCACATTGTAATCCCCTCCCCCTACCCCCAATTTTTTTTTTTTTTTTTTTAAAAAGAAGAGAAAAAGCTGGTCGTAGTTCTAGAGTGAAATAGTGATTTTTCTTTTGACTTGTCTATGTTTCCTTTTCTACTTTCCCAAATTATATCTCTCTTTCTTTTGTGTAAGGGTAATCCCAAAAACAATGCCTCCTTTCCTGGAAGTGAAATTCTATCTTTGCTTTGGGGGATTTCCACTTTTCCTATAACAATACCTTTAAAACGTAAACATACATTTTATTTGTAGCTTAAATGTCTTTTCCTCCATTTGACATGCAATTACGCATTTTCTATGCTCATCTTAATAGTTGTAACTTGTCAAAGTTTGAAATTTGCTTGATGCAGTAAAAGTTGTGTGTCCGAAACCAATTCCAACTCAGGCTATCAGCTCCTTCAATAATTATTCATCGCTAACTTGCCCTATTCGTTCTACACATTTAGCTTGTCATACTTTTCATTATTTTTAATAGGAAAGTGCTGCAAGGTCATCTCTCCTGACACCATATCTGGATGAAGTTATTGAATAGGGCTAGAAACACGCTACTATTGTGGAGAAATATTTTTTTGGATGAAGTGTTTCTTCAAGGCATTGAATTCTTCCTTATAGTACTTATATGATTTGTTTGAATTGGTTAACCAACAACTGAAGTTGAAGACCTTTGTCACACCCAACAATTACAGCAGATATCTATTTGACAAACACTCACTCAACTATTAAAGATAATAAATGTTAAGTGCTTACCAAATCTAAGATTTAAATTGCAGCGGAATGTTTTAAGGACCGGACAGATGTTCAATGCTTGCACAGGTGGCAGAAAGTTCTTGATCCCGAACTTGTGAAAGGTTCATGGTCTAAGGAGGTAAAAAAGTTTATTCCTATTGGCTTGTTTGAATCATATCTTAGTACTCCTTTTGACCCTTTTATATGACACTGTAGTATTTGCGGAGTTAAACTGAGATGTTTCTTCAATCATTTCCTAAATATATAGTTATAGAAAATGACGACTCGAATTACTGTTCATGTGGTTTCCAAATACATAAGTTTTATTATCAAAAAATGTGAAATCATTGTCAGAATTGAGAATGATAATCAGATATTTTGACCATCGACCACCGTTATCCACAAACTATCATTATTTTGAAAGGCAGAGGACGTACAGTTCTTAAGAACTTGTCATCCATGTCCTTATATTAGCTAATTTAATTCTTTCAACTTACACGCAGGAAGATGATAGGCTAATCCAATTAGTGAACATGCATGGCCCCAACAAGTGGTCCACCATTGCACAAGAGTTAGCAGGACGTATTGGAAAGCAATGTCGGGAAAGGTAAGCACGGTAGTTTTTTGCTTATCTAAACGATTCAATGTATTTTTTTCTTCTCCTATGATAGAGTTCCAATTTTTTCAGAATATATTAGGCAAGTGAGATGTCAAGAGCTGTAGCTTGTGGGGTTCCAACTTCCTAATTTGACATTATGTTCTCACTGACTTTAAATAAGAACTTTTCAATCCTAGCTGCTCTTTTAACATCACAAGCTCACTTTATTCAGCCTCCTGCAAGGAACATTAATTTTCGAGTTTTTCGAGCCTATGCAACTGATATCTTCCTAGCTAATCCTTTCACTAACTGGTTAGATGTTGTTCCTCAGCTTATAGACTCAACTAGTCTCTTAAAACTTAAAGATATGCATGCTGTGATGGCATGAGATGCTGGAGGCAGATAACTACTGCCACTTTCTGTAGAAGAATATTATCAGGAAATATAACATAGTAGTAACATGTATCCTTTGACTTAGTAGGACTTTTGTGGTGTCACAATTCTTCTAGTTCCGTTCATTCATTAGCATTGAGGTTACAAATCACTACTGAAAGAATAAGCTTTTAATTCATCCATTTTATATCACTAAGAACGTTATAATAATTATTATGAGAGATCTTTTCAGATGGCACAATCATCTGAATCCTGAAATAAAGAAAGAAGCTTGGACAGAAGAGGAGGAGTTGATTCTAGTTCGTGCCCACCAAGCTTATGGAAACAAGTGGGCAGAGTTATCAAAATATTTGCCTGGAAGGTATTTTGAGGTGTTGCTTTAATGCCTATAAGAGCTCGTTTCCATCTTGACTTTCTTGCAAGCTCTTATTATCAGCGGTCTTTCAAAGTTATATTTGACATGTGAAAACTCTTATGGCTAATTTCAGGTCAGACAATGCAATAAAAAATCACTGGCATAGTTCTGTCAAAAAGAAACTGGCATCAGGTTTACTTGCACAGTCCCCTGCTCTGCCTAATGTCAACCATCAGAACCAATCAATCCCTTCTTCTTCTATGAAGTTGCAACAAACTAGTGAAGATGAAAGTGTTCACAAAGAAGGAGCGGAAGTGGAGGAAGTTACAGAATGCAGTCAAGGTTCAACTCTTGCTGGCTGTCCCCAGTCTACAAGTGACTTGGGCAACACATTTATGCATATAAGAGAGAATGGTGCGATGTCGGAGGAATCAATCCATAAAAAGAACGCAAGCTCCAGTGCAGCACCATGTCCTAGGAACAATACCTCAGTTTTTCAAGATGTTTCTTGTTCAATGCTAAATGTTCCCAGTGAACTTGTGGATTCCAAGTTCCTCGAGTACATGTTCTCACATGACTGGGACAATTCCACAGGGAAAGATTGGCAGTTTAATGTGGATGACTTTCCGGAGTTTATTCAGGAATATTCAGGACATTACATGCACTGTTTGACTGACAATGAAAACCATGATATGATAACCGATCCATTGCAAACTGCAATGGGATCTGGAGCAACTTCTAATGTAGGAAACATGGTTGAGGGTCCATATAAGCCCAATGAAATGTTTGATGGTTGCAGGATCGTATACCCTGAGGCTGGAATTCCTCAATGCTCTCCGACTGAAACTGGGGTTAATGGCAGTGGTGAACCTGCAGATTGTTTAATTTTCCAATCATCAAACTATCAGATCCCTGAAGCAGGAAATATGGCTCCACAAAACTGCAATGCTTTAAGTTTTGATGATGTTGAAGCTTCAACACATCAGCAATTTTCTGTTCCTTCACACTTTTCTTCTGAGGATGGATCACTTGTGTTTGGTATTGCTTCAGATCAGTTCCATTATCCTCCGCTTGAGAACCCAGTTCAAGAGTCTTTCACCAGTAGATGTGATGATTTTATATGTCCAAGTGAGTTTGGCATTCCTTCCAATGACAATGGCATAGACAATGCCGTCCTGAAAGATCGACCTGATCATACAAAAGATTCCTCAAGGCTAGAAGAGCAGAAAGATGGAGGAGCTCTATGCTATGAGCCTCCTCGCTTTCCAAGTTTGGATGTACCCTTCTTGTATTGTGATCTTATTCAATCTGGTTCAGATACACAGCAAGAGTACAGCCCTCTTGGCATCCGCCAGTTGATGATGACTCCTGCGAACTGCCTTACACCATTAAGATTGTGGAACTCACCATCAGGAGATGATAGTCCAGATGCTATCTTGAAAAGTGCTGCCAAAACTTTCACTGGGACACCTTCTATATTAAAGAAGCGACAACGTCACTTGGTGTCGCCTCTATCAGAAAAGAGATGTGAGAAAAAGCTTGAAAATGATCTCAATCAGGAATCATTCTCTAATATGGCTACAGAATTTTCCCGAGTAGATGATATGTCTAATGATTCAGCTAATGAAAAAGCGTCTACTGAATACAAAGAAAATCTACATCCATCCTCAGAAGATGGAAGAAAGGAGAAGGGTGATGGAGCAACTGGACTTTCATGCATCGGAAATTCAGAGAGGCAATTAGACGGTGGTGGTGCTCACTACCATAAAGAACCCCATAGTGGAAGTGCTGGATCCAATGATGCAATTGGAAAAGTGAGTTGTAATTTGTCATTATATTTTTCTTCTCTGGCGTCTCTCTTTTTGTTTTTGGGAATGGGATGATGCGTGACAGTAAGGACCTCCATTCCAGATTCTATTTTTTGTAAAGAAATATATCCTCACGAGTTTCACGACTGTAATTCTAAGTAGGTGCTTGGGCATGAAATGGTTGATATTTGAAAAAGTAGTAGTATTTGAAGTTAAGTTGAACGAGGGTATTTGGAAGTTGAAGTTGTGTTTGGACTTGAAAACAAAATTGAAGTTTCGTTAGTGAACTTGAAAAACTCTAAAATCTGTTTCTCAAACATCAAATTCCATATTTCAAGTTTGAAGTTGAAAATGGGCCAGTTTGATAAATAAACACTTAGTTGCATAATCTAATATTTTTCAGATTTTTAAAACCAAATGTATGGTCAAACGGGGCCTAAAATTTCATAGTGTATGGACTCTCTTATTACAATACAAAGCTCTCCACTGTCTGCATTTTCTTTGTTACAGATAGTATTAGGGCGCTGGACAATTTGATATCCATCACTTCCGATTCTGCTATTTTGCCTTTCTGTCAAAGTCAATTCTAATGTGGTTCAGGCAACTTTGCTCTCAGCTGATTTGAACTGTTATAAACTTAGATACAACTTTTGAGTTCTCATTCCTGGTATCAGGTAAAACAGCCTCCTGGAGTTCTGGTTGAGCTTAGCTCAAATGACATGCTTGTCTCTCCTGATCGTTTTTTGATCAAGTGTAATGGAGCTACAAGTCTAAGTAATAAAGCTTTAGGTAACCAGTACGCTAGACGACTTGAAGCTGCATCAAATCAAGTTACTGTTTCATCCTCGTTTGAGACTTCATTCCTGTCTGTTGTTTGCTCTCCTGACATACTTGGGAAGTGTCGAAGCAGTGTTGTCAAAGCTACATCAATGCAATCTACTACAGCAACTGCATTGGAGAATACAGCCGAAAATTCTGTAAAAGGATTTGGTGCTGAGACTTCAAACATGTAAGATTACTGAAGTGTTTTGTTCCTTTGCTTTCTATCCTTCTCTCTCTCTCTTTTTTTTTTTGTAATTTCTCTCTCACAAATTTGTACCTGTTGGTCCATTTACCTAATGATTTGCTAGCTAGATTTGTTTCTTATGATCCATTTACCTAATTAATGGTTTACAGATTTGGAGAGACACCTTTTAAAAGGAGTATTGAATCTCCTTCAGCATTGAAATCTCCATGGTCCTTGAATTCTTTTCTACCTAGCCCAAGATATGACACAGAACTTACATTTGAGGTATATACATTATGTGTTCTATGCAGTGACTAATATCTTTGTGTTTGTCAGTTCTTTTCACATTTATGTGTTCGGTGCTCCTTTTTTCGTTTTTGTTGATAATGGTGCATTTCTTTGCTCGTGTTATATTGCTTTGATTTGTTTGTTTTACCTTTATTTGGTAGGATTTTGCGCTTTTTATGAGCCCAGGTGATAGAAGCTATGATGCTATTGGGTTAATGAAGCAATTAAGTGAGCAGGCTGCACCTTCAATTGCGGATGCCCGTCAGATCTTGGGAGGTGAAACTCCAGAAACAATCCTGTCGGAAAGGAATAAGCAACAGAAAGCAGATGAAAATTGTGCCCTTCTGGCTTCAAATGCGATGGTATATCTGGTCCCTATGTCAACATGATTATAAACTTTTTATGCGAAGTGATCTATCCAATACATATTGTTATTTTTAAATACAGTAGCCCTGCAATTTTTTGTTTAAAACATTTCTTTTCCTGATTTCTCTCTAGTCTTTTATATCATGTACTAATTTTTGGCATGTTTTAACCTTGCAGCTTTCCTCTTTTCGTTTCTACTCTTATATTGAAAACTGATTGGAAGAAAACTATATCACTAATGAAATAATCATTGAGACTATAAAATTGTCATTTCTCAAGTAACATCCGCTTTACTTCGAAGTAGATTGTGGAAGAAGACTAGTACTTTCAAATTGCAGATTATTTATCAGAATTCTTTCTATTCCCTTTAATCATGTTGTTCAATTATTTATGTCACATGTTCTTATTTTTTGCTACGGTTGTAGTCTAGGTTCTTTAATCTAGGGATTGATGAACTTAATTATGGATTAAGCAATAAAACTATTATTGTCTGAGTAGTTTAGGGGTTGTTAGAACGAAATAACCAATGAAGTATCATTGCCATTGTCTGTTCTGAAATTAATACATTATTTTGGGTGCAGTCTAAGACCATCATTCAACTGTAAGTGATGGCTTATAGTCTCTAATTATAGTAATAACTTTTGTCAAATGTCACTCCGAACTTGTCCAAAGTTTGGGTTTACTTGAAAATATCCCTGTCTCGAATTTACAGCAGCAGAATGACAAACTAGGACTCTGCTTATCTGGTTATATATCTTTCTACAGCCATGGCCATCTGTTGATTGACCTTTTTGATGTTCCTACTGTTGGTTCCTCTGCAGAGTGAGAGACGCACACTTGATTTCAGTGAATGTGGAACACCACCAGGAAAGGGAAAAGAGACTAACAAATTTGGCAGCAACAACAGCGTTTCAAGTCCTTCCTCCTACCTGTTGAAATGTTGCAGATAGGCGATAGTAAGTTCTTTTAGGATAGAGCTTTTCTAACCTCAAAGGTACTTGTTTGTCGGGACATATTAGATTCTATTCATTCATTAAATGTAATGCTTCATCCTTTCCTAAATGCGGAAGCCAATAGTACATTCCCGCTTCTTTGAGCTTCATTTTGCAGGAAGCATGGTTGTGTAAAAAGGGGAGAATTGAAAGCTGTGTAGATTCTTTTGGGTGAGATTAGGAGCTTTCGTAGTTCACATATTGGGCAAAGTGGTCTAGATCGACTAAAATTGGGTTATCAATTTATGGTCGGGTTTTATTTCTGGTAAGTTCAACTTGTTTGGGACTGAGGCGTAGTTATTATGTCTCCAGTATGTTGCAACAACTACAAAAGACAACATGTTCGAACTCGTTGAATGCATTTGCTGATTTGCATCAAACAAAAGAATACAAGACATTTGTCTTACTCCAAGTGTCTAATATATTTGCGGCAACCATTGAAGATTACTTCCTATATAGGAGCTTTATCTTCCTTCCTCTTTTTTGTTTGGTACATTAGGTAATACTAAAATCTTCTGAATTTGGTATTTGGTAAGAGCAAAAAATCCATAGCCTTCTCATACTAATAGATCTTCGTCATGTCTGTGTCCTTTCGTTTGCTAGAAAATCTGCAGATATGTTTCTCTCTTCATATGTACATATTTTCCCTGTTGGCCTGACACAAGTATTTTTTCTCTTGAAAAATACTTACTATGAATTTATCCGTTAATTAAAAAATAAGAGGCAGAGAACAATAGAAGCTTGATCATGCTCCACACTTCATAACTCCTTATCCTTATTGTTTAATTTTTATTATTACATAGGAGGGGAAAAACAAAAGAGAAAAAAAAAACACTAATATAGTAAGCATATTTGAACAGCTCAAAACTTGATAAGGACCTTGACACAATTTGGTTCTTTCAAGTACTCAAATGCCTTGTTTATATCATTGAATGAAACTTCATGAGTCAGTAATTCATCTAGCTTGATCTCCTGCAGAAATTAAACATTAAAACTCATATTCATAAGGTCCTTTAATTAATACTCTCTTACAAATTTGGTAGATATAAATATGTTGGAGTATATGTTATGTTACTCAAACTCTTTAAAAATACTATTGGGTGCATTCGTATACTTCAAAAGTAAGATATTTTTAGACGATTCGACATGGGTGTGACAGTATGTTTGAAAAGTCCGAGCAACATAGACTGAAAACATACCTTGCTAATGCATTTGTCAATTATAGATGGAAGATCTGTGTGAGTTCTAATGCCACCATAGATTGATCCCTTAAGTGTTCGACCAAACATGAGAGGGACATAACTCATTTGCCAATCTAACACAAGTCCAGCTCCAAGCACTATCACTGTTCCATAACCCTAATAATTTTTCAAGTCACACAAAAATATGGATATTTAATAAAGTAATTACTAAAAATGGGATATAAAAAATAGATTTTGTAAATTTACAAAAACTATTTTTTATAACGGGGGCAAGCAGTGTCGTGTTCATACACTATATGCTTTCACATGTTATCGAGTAAGCTTATACTACTACCTCACAAAAAGAAAAACACGAATATTTATGACGAACGTGATGAATATGTTCAGTAATAAGGGATAAAATTTGTGATGGATTTGTGACGATTTTTCCTTTTTTTTTTTTTTTTTTTTTTTTTTTAATAAAAATCTTACCATTCTAGTTGATTGAATGGCTTCATTGATGGTAAGTTGAGGCACATCTGTACACTCAAAGAAGTAGTCAACACCAAGTCCACCAGTGGCATCTTTAATTAATTCTGAAATTGATTTTTCAGAAATATTTATAAAATCAGTAACCCCATAAAACTTTGCTTTTTCACTCTTCATTTCGTGTATATCCATCCCAATTATTTTGGCTGCTTCTTTTTGTCGAGCTCCTTCTACTACCTGTAATTTTTAAAGACCAGACTGAAAAGTGATCAGTAAATGATATTTCTACCACACTTGATAATAGAAAATCGAATCGACCTATGAACAAAACTACATGTAAAATTCAGGACACTCACTTGTGGGAGTTTCATTTCCTGGAATTTCACCGTTGGAAATTAAAACTTTATGACTGACTATTTTTTAGTTATAGAATTGGAAAGTGGCCATTGAATGATATTTCTATTGGATGTACTTATACTAAGTTCAAATTAGATAAGAGAAAACTGAACCGACAAATGAACAACCTTGAATGTATAATAACATTCGTAAATATATAGCTACTTCTTTTTCCCCATAATTGAAAAATGGCCAATGTCATGGAATATCAAATTTCACATATGAAACTTCAGAAAATTCACGTTCAATTAATGATTATTTTTCAAAAAACAGAATTAAAATATGACCAGTAAACGTTATTTCTACCGGGTGTACTTACACCAAGTCCAACACCTCCAAGACCAAGGACAGCAACAGTTGAGCCTTTTTCAATGTTGACATCTTTGCATGTTGCTCCAAAACCAGTTGTAAAAGCACAACATAAGAAAGGAACATGTTCAATTGGTAACCTAGGATCAACCTTAATGACATAGTTTTCATCAAGAACTATGTACTCTGATAATGTAGAGCAACTAACATGGTGATAAATCTTTTGACCATTAATGGACATTCTTGATGTTCCATCCAACAATAATCCACTGAAATTTAAAGGGTATTTGTGGCATAAATTGGATTTCTTGGACTTGCAATTGGGACATTCACCACATTCTCCCAAGAAATGTGGCATCACTATGTCTCCTTCTTTCAAACCTTTTACCATTTCACCCACACTTTCTATCACACTGCAAAAACAAAAGAACAATATCATACAAGAACTTAATATAGATAAGAAATTTGAAGGAAGTTAATTAATTAATTTTTTATTTTTTTTTAATAATCATGGTGTCCGGCCAACTATCAGACACCTCAACTAATTCCATATCAATCAAGGCTATGACAAATGGAAAGAAATCACCTATCATTTCTGTCTCTATTAGGATTTGAACTTGACATTTCAGAATTCTCAACCTACTTCATTGACCACTAAGTTAGGTCAAATATATTACTTATCGCAATTTCAATGAGCTTCTATATTCTACATAAAAAGTATGAACGTGATGCTGCAATGTTACATTCGCCTCATTAGAGAGAGATTGATTCTTACCCAACTCCTTCATGCCCAGGAATGCGAGGGAACAAAGGCTGAGAATCATCAAGACAACAAATAAGAACCAAATTAAAATAAAATAAAATAAGACAGATGGAGAGTAAAAAAATTAGTATCATATAGTGCTATTAGATAATATATAGATCATATACAATTTTTAGCTACGAAATTTGTTGGATATTTATCTATAAATAAGATCAATGACCGAATTTTTGTTATTTAGAAACAAAAGTTATCCGTCACTAATTCCAAATAAATTATCAAATATACCTTTGGAAAGCCATTGCAGCAAAGAACATCAGTACCACATAAACTGGCATAAATCATCTTAATTCTAACTTCTGTTGATTTTGGTGGATCCACTTCTATTTCTTCTATTTTCAATTCCTCTCCTGATTTCCATACTATTGCACCTGCATTTATTTTTATTATTATATTTTTGCAAATTAAACATTAATACATGCACACAATCAAAATAATATGAAATCAACACCCTTTAAATCTTGATAAAAACTTTTAGCGAAATTTGTGACTTCGCCATTGAAATCATTATTGACTTGATCGTTGGACGAGAATTATTATTATTATAATTATTTTTCAACTTCATAGTACATATGTAGAGAGAAAATCTCACCTTTGCATGTAATGACCCTGTGGTTGTTTGAATTCATTGTGGTGAAATGTAGAAAACGAGATATAATAATATAGTGAAGACCGTTATTGCAAGCACCAACAAAAAAAGAGAAAAACACCCTGCCACTTCTTTCAAAATGAGAAGATGGGTTATTCACATTTCATTTTATGATTAAATACAAATTGAAAATCAAGCAGCGAATTAATTGATTATATCAATTGGATGAGACAGTGCAGTTAATTCATCTGCATCAATGGATCATCTTGTCCCACACATCTTAGCTATATACTTCAATATTGGCCGGTCTTAAATTAAATACATAAAATTACATGTGAATATGTGATACATGTAATTCTACAGTAAATTAATCCAGTCACGAAATGTTACTTAATTATTTACTTATTTTCAATTTGGAATCAATTAATTTTGTGTTGTTGTTGTGTTTGTTAGGTTTAATTGGTTTTAGAAAATATCGCTCTACATAATATATTATCAAACAATTATTAGGAAATGCTAAAAAATTAACCAAACTGTGTATTAACTTTTGCAAATTAATTTAGAAGAAATAGGATTGAAAGGTTTTAAAAAATGTGGCTATTAAGAGGCCAAATATATGAAAAATGAGTGAACACGATTATGTACTATATATATAGTAGTTGAAAATATTATTGCACTACACTATCATTCATATGGTATATGGTCCCCTTGACATATACTATACATTTGGAAGGAGGAAGTCGATATATCTTCTTCTTTTTTAAATGCAAAAGATATAATACTTATTATTATTAAGTAATAATTAACATATGGTATTGCAAATTATGGAAAGGTGATAGACAAGAAATGACACAACTGCAATTTACCGAGGACATAGCCCTAAATAGGAGGACATGGAGATCGGTGGTTTAGAATATAACATTGGTGGGGAAAAAGCTCAGCGATTAGTCCCCAAAAATTAACATTTTAATGATTAAAAGTCCACTATTCAAACTATTTTTTTTAGAAGAAAATATAATTGAAAGGGTAAAACATGTAAAACTCGATATATATTAATGTGGCATTGTTTTCTTCACACAAATATTAATGAATTAATTATCCAAAATTTCACTTAACCCTATCGTTCACTCAAAAGAATCACACAACACGTACATAATGATTTGTATGGTAGATCTTATTGAGTGTCTAATTTAGAGTTGAAATTATCATGAAATAGCTAGTCTACTATCGTCTTTATAATAATCATTCGTTATAATCTCATCCATGACATGTTGTTCATCAATTTTCATTTACTTGTTGTCGTCAACAACCGATTCTATGTAAATTTTTTAACTTCAAATGCTTGATTAT
This sequence comes from Capsicum rhomboideum, assembly GCA_031232105.1. Taxonomy (NCBI): domain Eukaryota; kingdom Viridiplantae; phylum Streptophyta; class Magnoliopsida; order Solanales; family Solanaceae; genus Capsicum; species Capsicum rhomboideum. Next base: position 112,378,827 of record CP124708.1, on the reverse strand, counting down.
GTTCGTTTAAAGTTAGGATTCATTTGAAACTTTAGTCCATCGAATAATTTCCAACTCAACTTATCCCAAGGACTCTCTTTATAGATCCTATATTACTTCAAATAAACCTTGTACACTTATTATGAAACCTCGTATGGTTGATAAATTGAAGTGCACACATGATGAAAGAGGGAGAAAACAAAGTCGTGCCACCATATATTTACAGGCGCACGGTACGTATACTTCAAGGCAGTGCTAAAGAAAAGAGTCACGCTAATAACATCAAAATAATCGTATATATTTAAAACCTCTTATTAAGTTTAGTTTTGCCAACATATTACCACTAGTTAAGAATTAGAAGTGATGTCTCACTGTTGGAGGAAGTAGAACATATAGATTCAGGGAACTTTCAAAATCTTAAGAGTAAGAACTTACCGAATCATTAACTTCTTGTAACTTAGCATAATTTGTTCGATAAAAAAGGGCAACTCAGTTCACTAAAACTTTTACTATGTGCGGGGTTCGAAGAAGGGCCGAACTCAACTCAAGGGTTTATTGTATGCAGTCGTACCTTGCATTTCTGCCCGAGGCTGTTTATTTGTTTGATAAAATGGTCAGAATTTTATTCGTTTCATTTGTCAAGTCCATTAGTTGTTCTGTGAACGTGAACTTTTTCTTCACTAATTAGGCTAATTACTTTATGAAAAATTCCAATAGCTAAGGAAAATATTCTGGCTATATAATGTAATTAGAATCTTTGAATTTATCTTCTAAAGTTTGGCATTGAATTGTACACTATGCTTGTTACTTGTTTGCCTTATTTCAAGTACTATCAAACTCAAATATATATACTAATTTCAATTTCTTCTTCTCCCTGTTTTCATGTACATGTGAGCTAAAGTTATCTAATACTTACTAAATATTCGTGAAAAATGAAACATATGGTAAATAACTAGTTAAATTGAGCAACGAAAATAAGGAGTCCCATGACATTCACAAAATAATTAAAAGTTCATATGAGCATTGATCGAAGAACAAGAAGATTCTTCAATTTAAACTTAAAATCTAGATCAACTTTTGATACCAAGCACACATTATTACTCTCTCTATTTTACTTTGTTTGGCATTATTTTCTGTCCCACATAAATAACACGTTTTTATATTAAATAACAAATTTAACTTAAATTTTTTTATTGTTAATAAAATTATTTTTAAATCTAAAATGAAATGCCAATTCAATGCATTAAAGCTTCCGTATATATAAAATTCGAGAAAAAATCCAACCATAAAAAATCTAATATATGTGGTTTTATCGTGCATTTGCAAGAAGCTGTTTTCACGGAAAAAGCCTAAAAAAGAACTGGACAAAGTTGATTAGGCTATCAAGAACCATTAGAGCAAAACAATAAGGAATACAAAATACTGTTCATAATGGTTTAGGGATAAATTTTTTAATACTATATTTCCTAGTTTCTAGAAGATATAACCAAGAAAGGCAAAAGACAAATGCAGTCCAATATTCTTATGAAGACTTTGTTTTCTTCTGTTTGGCTAAACCATTTGATATTTCAAGTTGATGTAATCTTTGTTGTTATTTATGTCACCATTTCACATAGAAGTTGTAGAATTAGCTAGCTAGCTTCAATGGCTTCTTTATCAACTCTCACAAATCCCATCTCAGAAACTTGTTTTTTCCTACCAAAATCATGTGATTTGGTATTTTCAAGATCAAAGATCACACCTTTTACAAGATCCAATGTTTTCAAGAATTCAAATATTTCCTCTGGTAATGTTTTATTATTATTGAATTCCTTTATTTGGTAGCTGGGTTATATTTATTTCTTAAACTTGTTGAATGATTTATTGTTTATTTTGGTTGGGCAGAAGGACAATGTAGTCCAATGTTTGATGTTCCACTTCTTTCTTGCTCTGAGGTTTGTCTTTCTTTTTCAATCTTTTAATGTTTTTGTAAAGACATAATCTTTCCTATGACCAGTTGAAATTATGTAGATACATGATCTATTGATTAAGTTGCTGTGCTGGAGCAATGAACACAAATTGAATTTACTTCCCCACCTAGCTACTCTAAGTTGGGGGAAGGCCCCGGAGGAGAAGTTATAGACACCTTTCCATACTTGTATTTGAGTACTTCACTTAATTTCTTCCGCTGTATTGGGCTTTGGTGGCATTTATCATGCACTTCTGGGACCTGAGATACCTTAAAGAATCTTTTCCCTTCTTTGGTTATGTACAACTATGGAAACAGTCTCTTGCAGAAATGCAGGGTAAGATTGCGCACAATAGACACTTGCTGTCTGTCCCTTCCCGGGACTCTGTGCAGATTGCGCACAATAGACACTTGCTGTCTGTCCCTTCCCTGGACTCTGTGCATAGCGGGAGCTTAGTGCACCGAGCTGCCCTTTTACGAGTGGATTATCTGAAGCTTACATGTCCTGTATGATTGCAAACCCTGGTTTTCACCAGAAATAAAGAAAGCAAAAATGAAAAACCTGGTTTCTGCATTGTGTGTTGCTAAAAGATGACAACCAACAAAAAAATGCCGATGAATAATTGATAAATTACTAGGGATACTTCATGGAGTACATAAACCATGTAGCTGATATTGATAACAGGGGTTCTCAAAAGTAAGAGGTTTTGTTTTCCCTGTAAAGGTTATTGAGAGGATGAGAGCAAGTCGAGAAAGTCACAAGACCAAGCAGCTTTATTTGGCAATGTACTCTAGCGTTTCTGGTGGGATCACAACTGATACAGCTGCCATGGTGATCCCCATGGATGATCACATGGTTCATAGAGGACATGGTGTCTTTGATACTGCTGCAATTATGGATGGGTTAGTATTTCTAACTATAAGTTAAACCACATAATTTTGGTTCTTTATCTTTTCTTTTTCTACCAAAGTTTATTTGTGAGGTCGAATTTCATTCCTGTATGTAACATAGATCAAGCCTAAAAAGGGCCTATCGTTCCTATAGATCTATCAGCACTTGATTACATTAAACACATATCCAAGTGGCCATTCTCATCCATCTCCTTGATAAAGTTTGTCTTCCTATGAATTCTTTGCGAATTGCACTGCTTAAGACTAGTCAATTTATTATCCTGATTCCTGCAGTGTTTCATAGGAAAATGCTGTTTGGGAATTTTAGATTTGTGAACATGTAAATTGTGATATAAACCCCTTTACATTGGGTGTTTCGTACTCATAAGTTGAGATAATGAGGTCTGATTTTCTGGAAGATAGAACACACTGTAACTTGGTTGTCTCTCTGACTTGGACAAATTCTAGTCAGATAAAACATAACTTAGTTGTCTTTGTAACTTGGCCAAATTCTTGTCCTTTTTTTCAATTACCTCTTCTAACTTGAACCCTTCTCTTACGTTCTATGTTGGGAAAACCTCCGTTTACAGGATTGTGAGCATCTCTAAGTGTGGAACTAATTATATTTCTCTTATGTTCTATGCTGGGAAAACATCGATTTAGAGCAATAAATTAGATGAGCAACTCTCAAGTGTGGGATTAGTTGTAATCTACATGACTGTGAACTGATAAATCTGTAAATGTTTTTCTTATTTAATCAGTGAACAAGAATGAGAAGCTGAAAGATAGTTGAGATTCTTGGGTTTTACTTTATTCTGCTTATTTCTTATCTACCATCAGATACCTTTATGAGTTGGACCAACACCTTGATCGTTTCCTGGGATCTGCAACCATGGCCAAAATACAAATTCCTTTTGATAGGGAAAGCATTAGACGGATTCTCATCCGTACAGTAAGTGTTTCCAAGTGCAGAAAAGGTTCTCTAAGATATTGGCTTTCAGCAGGACCTGGTGATTTTCAACTATCTCCATCCGGTTGTCATCAAGCAGCTCTTTATGCCATTGTAATTAAAGATCAATCACCTCCTGATCACAGGGGAATTAGAGTTGTAACTTCATCCATCCCGATAAAACCCCCGCAGTTTGCTGTCATGAAAAGTGTTAATTATCTTCCAAATGCACTTTCCAAGATGGAAGCAGAAGAAAATGATGCATACGTAGCAATTTGGTTGGATGGTGATGGCTTTGTTGCAGAAGGGCCGAACATGAATGTGGCTTTTGTTACAAAGGAAAAGGAACTTCTGATGCCTTGTTTTGACAAAATTCTCAGTGGTTGTACAGCTAAAAGAGTGTTGGTTCTTGCAGAAAATCTAGTAAAGGAAGGTATACTTGTGGGTGTTAGAGTAGAAAATGTGTCTGTAGAGGACGGGAAAAGAGCTGATGAGATGATGCTAATTGGCAGTGGGGTTCTTGTACGTTCGGTGGTGCAGTGGGATGAAGAAGTCATTGGTAATGGTAAGCTTTTCTCTGCTTCCATCGAAACAATATTGAACTATGCACTGTTGCCCCTTTATTCCATTTGCTTTGTTTTCTTATGCCGTTCAAAGTATGATATTTCAAAATTCAAGCACGAAATAATCTTTTCTTGATTCCTGGGTCCAACATAAGTACTGCGTGACAAACTGAGACTAGACGGATATCAGATACCAACATATGTTCACTCATGTCACGCTTTGTTAACACAAAATTTACGACCGTTCAAGAAGTTGCAACTGAAATTTTGGCTGCTTTACTTGATTGTATTCTCATCTCCTTTCTGTTTCTTCCTCTTCATTAATGTAGGTAGAGAAGGTCCTGTGACACAAGCTCTGCTAAATCTTCTCTTGGAGGATATGAAGTCAGGGCCCATGGTGCGAGTTCACGTTCCCTATTGAAGTGGATCATGGGCGGAGGCCGAACCCAGTAGCTCTTGTTCAAACAGTATATCCATAAACACATATTTCCTTGCAATGGTTAGTGGAGGTTCAAGATTGAACCATCTCACTCATCAAGTCTTGTAGGAATTAGGAAATAAGCATTCTTGTGCTCTTCATAAGAATGATGGTTGTATTATGGCCAAAAGTTATTCAGCTTGTCAAGAACTGTTTGTTTTTTCTCACATTCCACCCTTGTTCTCTGTATTTGTTAAAATAATTATGTAGATATCAATGAAATGCATAACTTGTACAAATCATAAATATGCATATTTCTTCCCATCTCTACTAGCCTTGGTGGACAGAGTTACCTAGTACCTATTGTTGGCGGGAGGTGACAGGTATCTCGTGAAATTAGTCGAGATGCGCGAAAACTGATCCGGACACCACAGAATTGAACCTTCCAAAAAAAAAAAATCAGTAAAAATGTTAAAAGATAAGAAGTTAGAGATAATCACCAGGATGTGTGACATGATGATTAAGATTCCTCCATTCATAACTGAAACTCTCCAGTTCAAGCTTTAGGAATGAAGAACGAACCACATGGTTTGGAGCGATATTCAGCACGGGGACCCAAATTAGTTCGACGATATATTAAATTTTAAATGTCAGATGCCTTGAAGGCTTAAACAAAACAAAACAAATAGAAATTCAGGGCTCTACTTAGAAGCTAAACATGTTTTCCTTAAAAGCCAGCTAGTGTATAGACTATCTTGTTAATCAAGATAAAAACTTGGATCAAATGTAAATCCATTTAAGACGTAAGATGAAGATGCTTTTCGAACATAGTTTTGAGAAATTCTACTCAAAAATAATTTTATCTCCTATTTTAATTGGACCAAACTTTAGGAAAATGTTTATATGATGTCTATTAAATTCCCTAAAACCTTGGGGGTGTTTACAGTCAAATATACCAAACTTGAAAGTTTCCCGTACTCAGAGTACACGTGTTCTCTTCCCATTGGTTTTTTATATTTGTAACTTATTTTTCATGATTGGAAAATAAATAAAGTAATCATCATAACAGAACATAAACAGAAATGCAATCTATATATATATATATAGTATAGTATAGAGAGAAAAAATCATATGATTTGAGCAGATTGATTATTTGATTCGTTTTCGGAATCTCGCCGGTCGATTTTTGACGCCGGAGAGTTCGATCGCCGGCGATCACTTTTTTTTTTTTTTTTTTTTTTGTTTTGATCGGAGATATCGCCGAAATTCTTTGGTTGTTGGTAAAAGGATGGTGAATTTTTTGGTGGAACGAGCGACGAGCGATTTGCTGATCGGTCCTGATTGGGCAATGAACGTCGAGATCTGCGATATATGCACTCGCGATCCTGCGTAGGCCTCTCCTTTTTCCTTTTTTGCATCTCAATTTTATTTTTTTTTTTAAAAACTTAAATATGTCAAAAATATATTTGTGACTGAAAAAGCTGCAAATTTCGGTAGTAGTAGTAGTTTCAGGTTAGGTAGTGGTGTATCAGTATGTCAATTTTAGTATAGAAAAGTTAACTTTTTCCCTCTGTTTTTGCTATGTATAATTATGCTTTTATATTTTTCTGATTATGAGCTGGTTTTCTGAATATTTGTAAGTGAAAAAGTTGTAAGCTTTCTATAATATATATATATTTTTTTTTACTTAAATATGACTTTTTTAAAAAAAATTAAATATTTGTGACTGAAATAGCTGTAAATTTCAGTAGTAGTAGTTTCAGGTTAGGTAGTGGTATCAGTATGTCAATCTTAGTCTAGAAAAGTAATTTTTTTCCTCTGACTTTGCTATGTAGAGTTTTGCTTTTATATTTTTCTGATTATGAGCTTGTTTTCTGAATATTTGTAAGTGAAAAAGTTGTAAGCTTTCAACAGTAATGTTTTTTTTTTTTTTTTTGATAACTGTGGTGTCTAGGCCAGCTTGCGGGCACATCGACTAATTCTACGTAATACCTTGCCACCTCCAACTAGAAACAAGTAATTGGTAGCTCTGTTCACCAAGGCTAGAACAAATGAGTATAAGTCACCTAATGTTTTGTCTCTGCTGGGGTTAGAACATGAGACCTCATGGTGCTCAACCCAGTTCATTGACCACTAGACCACACTCTTGGGTGCAAGCTTTCTATAGTATTAGTAGAGACTTATATGGCAGTGTAGCAATAGATGTGAGATTTAAAGACATTTTAGTTTTATAAGAAATACTTTTTCTTAATTTTTGTATCTACAATTTTGCTATGTCCTTTTTCATTTAAAAGTATGATTTGGATTTCTGGTTACTTTATTTGTAATTGAAAAAGTTTGAACTTTTGATAGTAGTAGTTTTTTAGTTAGATAGGGGTATGCTTGGGTAGAATTAAGTGCACCTTTAGTTTTAGAAAAAAGAAACTTCTTTTCTTTTCTTGTTCTCTATTTCTGCACGTCTATTTCACCTTTTATATTGTTTCGGTTTTGTGAGTTGTTTGAACATTTGCAAATGTAATTTGTAATTTTTTAAGTTACAGTAGAGGCTTGTATACCTTTTTTTTTTTTTTTTTTTTTGAAACTGGTAACTTTTAATCTGTAGAGGCTTGTATGTCAATGTAGCTTTAAGTGTGAGATTTAGAGAACCCTTAATTGGTCCAAAAAATTTGCCTGAGATTTCAGACAGATCATAAGATGATAAGGTATGACAGGTCTCAGATTCAGAGATGCATGGTTGGGTATAAATTGATTGAGAGATAAGACTTTAGCTCAAGGTCGAGAAGAGTCTGGAAGAACAAGAGATAAAAATATTCACCTTATCCAAAAAAGGGGAGTCTGAAAGAACAAGAGATTTCTCGTTACCCTAAAGAGAAAATGGTAGCCTACTTTCGATGAAGATGAAATGAAAATCATGAGATACAAAGATTTGATTCTTGGCAGTAGTAGGTGATTTCTTCGCTTTTGCCATAGTCTAAGTGGACAGAGCCCTTTGGTACTTGTACTCGCAGGAGGATGCACATAGTTGGTGAATTAGTCGAGATACATGTAAACTGGTTTGTACATATCCATTAAAAAAGATGATAGAGGATATCTTAGAAGACAAATTAGTTGCCGCTATCACAAAGGAATGGGGTTGAATAGAGTGGAATGGATATGGTTTTATATAGTCAATTGTGGGTGAATTATAGGAAACCTTTAGTTGATTGGGGGTGACTTATAGGAAACCTCTAGCTTGCTAGAATTTTTTGTTAGTATTGGAATGCAGTGACCTCAAAACCGGAATGGATATATAGGATTGATACAGTTGACCCTACTAATTATGGATTGATGCATAGTTGTTTGATTGATGATAATATTATCTTTTTGTGATTATGGGACTGTGCTGGACTATATAGATTGAGTTCAAAAACTAGGTTTGCATCTTCATATACCACTCCCTTCATTTCATTTATGTGTTAGTTTAAGTGAGCGTGATTTTAATAATGTAAAGGAGGTTTTCGAATCTTCTTTTTCTACGGGTGGTGTCCGGGACATCTTGCACGCACCTCGACTAATTCCATCGAATACCTGCTACCTCCCACCAATACAATTACTGCATAACTCTGGCCACCAAAAGAGGGCCATTGAAGGTAAAATGAGAATCTTGGAACTAAAGACTACTAAATATAGAAAGGTGACATTCTTTTTGAAACAGATGAACAAAGAAAATATGTTGCATAAATTGAAAGGGAGGGATTACTACACTTGAGGTCATTGTTGCGCCATGCCCCACTACACACTGTTTTGGTGGGAAATGGAAGGTAGGATTTAGAAGGAATCAGCATTCATGAATAAGTTGGTAAAAGTAATTTTTCTTTAAATGAGAAGAAACTAAAAAGGAAATAGCTGAGCTGTTATTGCAGCACCTTATTTTTGGGCAGCCTGGTGCACTAAAGCTCCCGCTATGCGCGTGGTCCGGGGAAGGGCCGGACCACAAGGGTCCATTGCAGCACCTTATTGATACTAATTAACAGTGATGTTCTCTGAGTGTTGCTTGAAGAGTCCCAGCTTAATGAGAATTAAGCTAGTGAGTTTTCCTTATTTATTCTTGCTAATTCATAGCTTTAAGTGCTTTCAAGTGTGTTTCAGTGTCATGCTTGGCATGACTAGGATGGACAATACATTAGGTAATATAAGACTAGCTTAAGGTGCTGCTTTTCTTTGTACATCACCTTATGTGGGCAAAATGTGCTTTAACTGTAACTTGTGTCATTAGAGAGCAGAATGACAAGTCTTAGTTTCTTTTTGTTATGAAGTAATAATTTACTAATTTGCCACAAGTGGAAGGCAAAAGAAAAGAATAAAAAATGTGTGATTCTCTACAAAAAGCACCCACCGATCAATGATATGTTGAATCTCATAGGTGCAGAAAAAAGTAACAAGAACAAGAAAGACCTCCTAATATGTGCAAAGGAGTTTCTAGTATACCTGTGGATATTAATATAGACTAACTGTTACCTTTCTCAAAACAAAAAAAGTTCTTCTATTTCCTATTCTCCAAATTGTCTGTATAGGCGATAGAGTGGTCCTTTTTGTTAAAATTTTTTATTTATGTTTTTTTTTATATCTTTTATTTATTGTTTTATATTGTTACATTTTTATCTTTTGTCCTTAGGCCGCTATTGGCATCAAATTTTGTTGTTATAGCAACTACTTTTTATGTTTCCTAGTTAGAATGCCTCATGTTTCTGGTGCTGCTGGTTACTGTATGAAATCTGTCTACTCTTTCATTACTCACTAGGCTATTATGAGAGGCTAGTATATTACTTCCTCCATTTCATTTTATGTATCTTAGTTTGACTAGGTACAGAGTTTTAGAAAGTAAGGAAGATTTTTGATTCTTGTGGTCTTAAACTAAAGATGTGTATAATGTACCATAATGCCCTTTGAATTTGGCGGTCTTAAACATGCCATGTGAGGTGTTGAAATTAAGAGTTACATAATATAGAAAGTGGCATTCTTTAACTAAAAAGGAAAGTAAGACACATAAATTTAAATAGCTAAAAAGGAAAGAAAGACATAAATTGAAATAGAGGGATTATAACACTGTTATGAAGAGAGCCTTTCTTTTGAGATTAAAAAGCTGTTAAGGAAGACAAGATAACTCCTCTCTTTTTTGGAGGTGAAAATATAAAAGTAAATACTGGATTTCTTGTACTTGTTTGATACCTAGATTCATCATTTATCGGGCTATAATCATCTTGAACATTCAAACTTCACATTTCCTGTGGAAGAAGCCAATCTCTGAGACCATTTCATGTTGGTCTTTTTGTTGAGATGTTTGATCAAACGGAAACATGGCTCTGGTCCTGGAAAACAGGGTGTTCGATCTACTATTGACAGATTTTTATTAGTGAAGTGGATCACTAATCATGTGCTACAACAACAACAACAACAACATACCCAGTGTATTCCCACCAGGTGGGGTCTGGGGAGGGTAAAGTATACGCAGTCCATAACACTAACAATAAATTGCCATTGAGTCTCTCCAGCAAGTCGATGCTTTTTGTGGATGATCTAAATAATTATATGAGTCTTTCATTTAAGTAAAATTAATAACTGAGGTTCTTCTAGCCTCAATGTAATTTCCCCTTTTTCTTTTGTTTTTCTATTTTCAAATATTTGGTATAATCATTGAGGTGTTTGCTTTTGTTTGGACTGTATATTGGTTAAGGTAGTTCTTATTATTTGTTTAATTTTGGTTCCCCAGGCAAGCGAAAGATGTTGTGAAAGGAATAAAAAAGCGTCTTGGCAGTAGGAAATCAAAAGTCCAGCTACTCGCCCTGACAGTAAGCTTTTGAAATTATTAAATTCCATAATACCTTGTGCAGTACCTTAACTATTTCTGTCAAAGCTTTTACCTTATCAAAAAATTAAATTCCACAATTCAATACTTGATTGAACTGAATGGATTATCAAGTCCTTACCTTCCATCTTTTTTATTGGTTTTCCTTTATTTTGAATGGGAGTCTTGAGCAAAGATTTTTGTCTACAGTCATTTTGTACAATGTGCTACCTCTTCTCCTTCTTCTTATGTTCACTATTTCTCCTTTACAGCAACAACAGAAATACGACTATAATGGAGGACTATTAAAGTACTGATATAGTGAAATACTTGAAGCAATATGCCAGCAATGCTACTAATAAAGTTCTAACAGCATATGTATTGGTTTCTCTTCAACGTATAGTATCATGGTTGTGCCAATGTTCCTATTATTAACTGAAAATATCCTACTGCTAGATTTGTTAATTGTCTTGCTCTATCCAATGTACCATAATCGGCGAATGATCTGAGGTTCCTGGGCAATTGAACTTGCAACACATCTGGTACCATCTCCTTCCAATCAGTGAACACCGAGAATAATGTTTGGGCATTAACAAGGATGCTGAATGAAGTAATGTTGAGTTGGATACTAAAGAAGATTTTTTGTCTCTATTATCTTATTTGGAAAGATAAGTTGGTGCCATGTGACCAGGAGGTCACGGGTTCAAGCCTTGGAAACAGCCTCTGGCAGAAATGCAAGGTAAGGCTGCGTACAATACACCCTTGTGGTGGGGCCCTTCCCCGGACACCGCGCATAGCGGTAGCTTTAGTGCCCCGGGCTGCCCTTTTTTATCTTATTTGGAAAGAAAGCAATAGAGAACATGTCAAATAATGAGAATGATGTAACAAGATCAAAAGATGCTCTTTGTTTTATGTATGATTTGGTGTAAAGAGAGTCTTCTGTTTTTTAGGTAGTTGGGGTTCGTTTGGATGATCGTGGTCGAGCCACAATATCAGATCAAAATATTTCACCTTGGTGTATCTATAATGGAAAATGTTTGACTAATCATAAATAAATAAGTTGGGTGCTTGGATATGTATTAATTTGTTTATATCACTTCAATTTTGTAAGCGTATGCTGTTCCTTGAGAATTCTGTTATTCTCTTTGGTTGGCCTACCAATTAAAAGATTGACTTGCCACACGCTTAACCTGAATGTTATCATTCTTCAGCTGTTGGAAGCAATTGTAAAGAATTGTGGAGACATTGTGCATATGCATGTCGCTGAGAAAGGTATTCTTCATCAGATGGTGAAAATGGTAAAGAAGAAGGTGATTGCAGACTCTGAACCTCCCTTATGTTATTTTTTAATCTTTCCCCTTCATTAAGTACAGGCATCAATTTTGTACTGTTTTGCAAATGCAGCCTGACTTTCATGTCAAGGAAAAGATATTAGTTTCGATAGACACTTGGCAAGAAGCTTTTGGAGGACCAAGGGCGAGATACCCACAATATTATGGAGCCTACCAAGAGTTGTTGGTGAGAGTGAATGCCGTTTTTTACTCTTCTGTTATGTGTCTATTTGAAGTTTATTTTCATCACTATTAGGGGTTGGTATTATTTGGAATTATGTGACAAATTACCCGGACAAGTTCTGCATGAATCTAGCCATAGAAGTTCAGTTTCCTAACTTATGACCTAAGCAGAAACTATATAAGCAATAGGGTTTACTTGGAGAGTAAAGTTCTCTTTTCCTTAAGTAAGTTATTGTGGAGCTTTGTATGAATCATTCTGTACAGAGAACCGAGAACCTATCCAAACAATATTACTGGTTTATACCAGTTGATTGTCATGTGTTGGTTGCTAAAATTCCAAAACTAAATGCTAGGTTGTACGGACTGAACTTGTACCAGTACTTGGAGTTTGTCCATGCCCAGTTGTTATGATAGTATTTTCCATATGCTTGTTTGCCACCTCAATTTTTTTGAAAGAGGGGCTTTTCGACACCTCAATTTATAGAAAATGTTTTGCAAATGTATTGCTTGACTTTCAGCGCATTGGAGCAGTGAAAGTTCTTTGGAGGGTAAATGTTCTCTTTACCTGAAGTAAGTTATTCTGAGCCTTTTCTAAATCATTGCGTGATGAGAATCAAGTTCCTGTCCAACCAATAGTAATGGTATATACCTATTGATAATTGGTTGCTAAATTCCAAAACCAAATGCTTGATTATATTTGCTGAACTTTCACTACTAGTTGGATTTTGTCCATGCCCAGTTGCTATGATATGTACTTTCTATATGTTGTTTGATACCTCACTTCATAGAAAATGTTTTGAAATGTATTGCTTGGCTTTCAGCGCCTTGGAGCAGTATTCCCTCAGAGATCTGAGAGATCAGCTCCTGCATTAACACCTCCACAAAAACATCCACATAATCTTCAGAAGCCTGAATCTGGACAGGATGCAGCAGAGTCTTCAGCAGATGCTGAGTATCCCACCTTGAGGTGACTGTTTTACTTTAAATATTATCAGGCCGTTTTTGTTTACTTAGCAATTTCCAACGTTCTTTCTGTTTCTTTAATCCTGTTACCCAGCTGTCAGCATTCAACTAGTGTAGCTAGTTTAGTTGGTGGAAAGAATATGAGAACGGAGGATCTTCTAGGACAAGCACAATATCTGAATTTATTACTGACTAACTTCTGGAAAGCTTGAACTTATGGGAGGTTCAGGACTACATTAATTTCTTCAATTAGTGCTAGTACTACCTTTTCCCTCAAAAGGTGATTAAAATCAAATAGCCTCTGAGTTTGATTGCTAGTAAAAAATGGTCTTCCTAGCGTGCAGTGTTCATTGAGTTGTGACCTGTATTATTAGATCTTGATCTGAGTGCTTGGTAGCTATAAACAGCAAAAATAGGTAGAACTAGACTTTAAACAGATTTGAGATGTACAATAAAAACCTATCGATCCGATTACCATTTCCAATTTCATGAGATTATCTCTTAGGTATATGAATGACAATAACATATACATGTCTATTGCTATAATAATTAATTTTCTTTGATTCTGTTCTGCATGTTTCTATTGTTAGCTTGTCGGAGATCCAGAATGCACGTGGTATTATGGATGTCCTTGCTGAAATGCTGAATGCATTAGGTCCTGAAAACAAAGAGGTAAAAGTCCATATGCATAGTATGTCTAAAGGGATATTTTCCCATGCTCTAGTGTATTGAAGTATTGAGACCTAATGTTTTGATTCAACAAGTTAGATGTTCAAATTTAGATGCTAACTGGACTATTGGAGCAGAAAAAATGAAACAAGGGAATGTCCACCTCTAAGATATTTCCATTCTTGTTCATTTAACTTTTGTTGAATAATATCTTTTCTTTATTTGATGCAATATATTTGCATGTGGGGTTGCAGGGACTCAGACAAGAAGATGTCATTGTTGATTTGGTGGAACAATGCCGTACCTACAAGCAGAGATTGGTACACCTTGTGAACTCGACTACGTAAGGCCTTGTTTTACTTGACCATTTCTCGTGACTTTTTTCTAGGTATCTTGATATGCTTCTTATTTCTAAAATTAACTTTAAACTCCTGTAATTAAAGAGTGTTCCTATTTCTAGTGGAAGGGTCAGTCTAAACATTCGTTTGAAGTTTCTTACATGTTTCACCTGTGCTTGTTCTTGCTAGGAATTTAAGCTGAAGACCAAACACTCTTTCTGCATCTATTGTTGTTATATGTACTGTTAAGTTCAAGTAATTTGAGTTAACCGTTTCTCTAAGATGGGGTTTTCATTAACTTCTTGGAAATTGCAGAGACCGGCCATGTTTACTATTAAATATTGAACTTAAAACAATTTTGAATTTAAGATGGACGTTTTATCTGTCATCTCTCTTCTCCCATCTTTGTCACGCACCACATATGTGGTTCCTATGAACCTTACATTTACCTAATCCAGGGATGAGTCACTGCTATGCCAAGGACTAGCACTGAATGATGACTTACAGCGTGTATTGGCCAAACACGAAGCTGTTGCATCGGGAACTTCTGTTAAAGGGGAAACATCAAAATCTGAACCTGCCCGATCCCTTGTAGATGTTGATAGTCCTCTGATTGATACTGGAACCAGCAACCAGTCAGACCAAGGGTACTTTAATTCTTTCTTATTTCTTTTTACCAATCTAATGTACTTTTTTTCTACACTTGACTTTTGAGTTGATGTATTGGTTTCAAGGACCTGAGAAATATGGATATCAAATTCTCATACCTAAAATCAGTAGACATGAATTGCCTATATCATCGAATATTTGTCGGACAGTTAATATTTCTTACAATAGCAAATATAGGTATTGATTTTGGTTTCAGAGTGTTGATCAGGTCAAAAACATTTTATTTAATCTAAAACATGAATGTTGTGCTTTCCAGATCTACATCAGGTGCTTTAGGGACGCAGTTGCTTCTTCCTGCTCCTCCATCAGCTAATGGTCTATCGACAACTTCAACAGAAGTTGTCCCTATGATAGATCTTCTCAGTGGAAATGACTTTGGCTTACCAACAGCTGAGAATGCTCTTGCGCTTGTTCCTGCTGGAGAACCTCAGCCAGCAAGTCCTTCACAGAAGAATGCCCTTGCTGTTCTCGACATGTTTTCACAGCCAAGCACCACACCCTCTACATATTCAGTTGGTCTGGGACATCCTTCATCCCCTCAATTTCAGCAGCAACAGAATTTTAATTCTGTGCAACCATCTTTGTACCAAAATGGAAGTGTCCCTGGTATGAGCTACACTCAAGGCTCCACTCCTGCCTGGAATGAGCAGATGTCACAGCAACAACAGCCTGCTTCTCCAGTTTATGGTGATTCCTATTTATCCTGCATGCTTTCCACTTGAATTACAGTATTAAGGACCTGATAAAAAAACAAAAATGAAGTATCCTCGAAATATGCATGTTGTGTACCTTGGCAACCTATGCTTGTGGATTGGATACTGCTGCCTGGTGGATTAGTTGAGGTGCACATAAGCTGACCCTAAGCGACTGATTTAAAAAGCATGTGTCTGTTGTGTTAAACCCTTTTTGTCCTTTTGAGCTTTGTCTGCCTGGTTCGTTGAGAGACCTAGTAGATAGAAGTCGTATTAGGGAATATAAGTATATGCTTCCTCTTTGCTTAATGTTTAAAACCCTTTTTTAAGTTTAAGAGCCCTCTCTTGTTTAATTTCTGTGCTGCTATGAGTTGCCCATGTTTTTAAACCCTTGCTGATTCTACTCATTCAATTTCTGAATAGGAACTCAAAGCTCTAATCCTTTTGCCCTTCCTCCGTGGGAAACTGAGGCAGAAGACAGCCAAATAATGGGTAGCCCTCATGCTCAGCCTGTGCTAAATAATCCGTTGATGCCGGGTAGTTCACAAGCTCTAGCAATGCACAATAATCAGATGATGCCTGGCAGTTCGCATGCTATGTCAATGCAAAATAATCAGCTGGTTGCAGCCAACGTACAGCAACTAGCCGGCGGTACATACCTCCACAGCATGTATCAGCCAAACACTGCTGTACAGCCTGCTATGATGAACAATCAGGCCATGCAAAGCAATCAGATGGAAGGCTTGCATCCTCAACAATTCCAAGGTGGACAGCCAGTGGGTTTGTTTCCACAACAAATGCCATCTGGGCACATGGCTTATATGTATTCCCAGCAAATGTATGGCAACCAAATGGCCAGCTATGGTTATGGTAATGGTCAACAACAAAACATTCAGTTCCTAAACCAAGGAATGTCTGGGCTCTCTATGAGAGACAATGGTGTCCTCAACAGTTCTTCTTATCCAGTTTCTACTCCTTCGTATGTGCCACCTGGAAAGCCCTCAAAGCCACAAGACAAATTGTTCGGGGACCTAGTGGACCTTTCAAAATTCAAATCAACCAATGGTGCTCCCGGAAGTGCTGGTAGCACGTGACAGTGACTAGTTTAGCACCTTTTTTTTTTTTTTTTTTTTTTCTTTTTAACTTTGATATTAGCATTCTATTTGATTCGTAAGCTTCTGTTTCTCTTCTTTATTTTCAAATTTACAAATCCATATTCATTTGATGGTTCTTCACGAGATGATGAGAGATGTGTAAATTTCTTGTAGAGAGAAGAATTAGATCCAAAAGAAAGGAAGTGGAGGAACCTCTCGTTTCGCTACCTTGAATTTATTTAGGATATATTCATTTATTTCATTTTTATGCAGTTTCAGTGTAGCTGTGTGCCTCTTATTACATACTAATTCAGTGCATTTCTCATTTTGCTGCAATGAGTTGTCTCTTTTATGTCCCGTATGTATAGTAGAACAGATGAACGTACTACTTGGGGGAATGAATGGTTCAATTGGTTGAATCAAAGTTCAGAGGCTCAATTAGTTGAATCAAAGTTCAGAGGCTCTTTTCAGTCGCCTTTTTCACTGGACTCTTGTCAATTTGTCATATAATATTTATTGTAATATAAGTTACCATTTAAGGAAAAACACCAAGGTAATTGATGTTAGATATTGTCTAGATAAAGTGAAAATGTGTCAGAAGACATACAATTTCGGCAGCCTAACTTCCTATACACTGCGTTTTTGGACAAACACTGTAAAATCCTTTACATGCTGATATTATAGGACACAAAACTAAGAGATCAAAACTTAAAATTTCTATTTCAATTAGAAACAAATCCCGTGAAATTAAGACCATAATGTCTAATCACTTGACTTTACTTAACATGACTAAACTACTTAATGATTTTAATTACAACAATAACGACCTTGCCCCTTCCGCGTGGATGTAAAAATATTATTTTCGATAGAACCTCAGCTCAGCTGCTACTTCACAATTTTAATTCAATATGGGAAACTAGTCCAATAAATTGGTGAAATTCGTAAATATTTAAAACTTGGGAGCCTAAGTTTGACGTTTGTAAAAGCTGAGGAGGTAGGTATATGTATGTTCCATCCCAAAGAATTAGAGTGGCAGGGCCAGGGTGGAACAAGAATAGTCATCGGAAACAACAATACTAGCAGTAGTAAATTGCCACCATAGATAAATATTGAAGGTGAAATCTTTTTTAGCTTATTCTATATCTATTTAGGCAATTTGATTTTTTATATAACATATAATAGTGTTGTATTTTAGGTTCCTCTTTAGCTTTTTAGTGCAGCTAGCTGATTGTAGATAAGGATGCAGGTTCGTAACCCTTAAAAATATTCTCTTTTTTATTACCAAGAATTGATTTTTGAATCTTGTTTCTGTTTTTTCTTAGCTTGATTTATACAAAAAAAATAATAATCTATTTTGCTTATGGCTGACGATCTTGATATTACCCATAACCCAATTTTCCATTTTTAGGTTTTGGGGTTTGTGGGTTTAGGTTCTTAAGTTTCATATAAATGGTAATTTCTTCCCATTTGTCCTATAGCTTTGATGGACAGAGTTACTCGTGTTGGTGGGAGATGACAGGTATTCTGTGGAATTAGTTGAGGTGTACGCAAGCTGGCTTGGACACCACGGTTATTAAAAAAAACAAGTTGCTTTGCTAGATCTATAAATCTATTCTTGTTGTTTTGCTCATGGTTGACAATCTAGATATCACCCAATTATCCATTTGTCCCAATTATCCATTTGTCACAATCTAGTAATTACCCAATTATTCTTCCGGTACTACTTGTTCGTGGGAGGTGGCAGGTGGCAGGTGTTGGTTTTCAGCTACCCTTTCCTCAAAAAAGTAGTTGTTGGGTTTTCAGGTTTAGCTTCGTATGTTTCCTCATCAATGGCTTCAGACAAAGTCCGCTGCCATTTTTATTTTTTTTTCCCTTTTATCATTGGAAAATTGGAAGTTGATTATTTTGCAATAGGAGTTTTAGTCAGTACAGTAGACCCTTGTGGTCCTATCCTTCCCCAGACACCGTGCATAGAGGGAGCTTTAGTGCACCAGACTGTCCTTGTTTAGGAGATTACCAGACTGTCCTTGTTTAGGAGATTTAGTCAGTGATTAGTTTAAGGTATCATAGGATATAGTTTTTGCGGAATTTGTTGTCATATTGTCGCATGGTTTTGATATCTTCTTGCATGGAATTTGGAAGTTCAAAGTGATCAGGTGACTTTTGAGTTGTGGTGAGAATCAATGATTAGTTAATTAACAAATTGTCTTGTTGAAGGAGTGTTTACAGGCTTCATTAAATGTTGTAGGTTTGGAAGTCATGAATCAAATAAGAGAAGTCACCCCAATCTGTACCTCACAGAATTTGTAGAAGACATTTTAGTAGGTTACAAAACAGAGAGCAAGTTTAGCAAAGCTTTCCCTTACATCTATAGTCTCATAGTAGAAAGAGCTGATAGTCCAACGGATTCATAGGTCATAATAATCATATGCAGGGGAAGTTCATTAGGATTTGAGATTTATCATATGCAGGGGAAGTTCATTGGGATTTGAGATTTAGGAGAACTATAGGATACGGAGTTGGGTGAATGTCATAACCCGGTTGAACAGTATGGGAAAAACGCACCGCTTGCTACATTCAACTTATGAAAATGGCGAGAGCATAGGGATGGTGTGTTCACTGATTACTCTTGTTACCAGAGCTCACTATTGAGAGGAATTTACATTTCTGCTATGTTCTATTTGGGTTCCTTTAGTGCCCAATAAGGTGTATTTCTTTATATGGTTGGCAGCAAGGGATTTGATATTGATTGTGGAGAACTCAAGGAGAAAGGTCACCCGATATTATTGGTGCTTCATGTACAGATGTTTGGGTGAAAAAAGTAGATCATCTCATGTTGCATTGACAGGTGGCTATACTATTGTGCTCGGTGGTCCTTAGTTGGTTTGATATTAGGTGTAGACCAAGATTTTGTAAAATTGCAAAGTAGTCTCTTGTTTTTAGCGTCCTTTTGGTGTACCCACAAGGTCTCATTAGTCTAGAAGATGGCTTTTCTTGTGGAGAACCATATTTTGGTATAAAGGGCATCATTAAAAAAATATTTATCTTATAAAAAATGTAACTGTAAGTTTTCATGTGATGAACAAATACCTCTATAGCTCAAACAGTAGTTAATTTTACTTTTATTATTTATTGGCAATCTCTTTTTGATTCTTTTTTATCCTGGAGGGAAGAGGGGGTGGTATGTGTCATTGCTTTGTTGTTACTTGCTTTTAATTGCACACATTCAATTTCATACTCTTACTAATTATATGGTTTCTTTGTTGCAAAGTAGCACCATGCAAGCAAGATGAGTATGTAATTACAATAATGTTGCAAACGACTTAACATTAGAAAGCATAAATGATACACAATTTAAAATCAGATCTTTACCAAGAAGAAGTTAAAAACAATTGAGAAAGAAAGAAAATTCATTTGCATTGGAGTTTATTGGAGGGATGCACTTCTTATTGACCGTGTGAACTAGTTAGTGTAAAGATTTTAGAGTGGAGACTTACTCTAAGACTTTAGGTCCCTCCTCTCGACAAGTATGGCTGCATCTTGATAAATATCTTACTGTTAAATCAAATTTTCACTGAATTGCTTGTTAGTAGAATAATCAAATGCCATTTGTTTGTGGTTTTCTGTACCTTTTTTTTGTTTTGTGCATGTAATTGCGGATTAGGGTAGAGGGTTAGTGGGTAGGAGTGCGGCCTTACTAATAGGTAGGAGTGATTTGTTTGTAGTTGTGCCTATAGTCATAGTGTTATGCATGTGTCTTGTAGTTTTTTGTTCCTGGTGTTTTGGTGATGTTTGTGATTTCGGATAGATAGTTTATCGTGTTACTCTATGGGTGTCTTGTTTCTTTTATTATCTAGTGGTGTGTTATCCCATTTTGTTGTTTGTTTTTATGTTTTTTGTTTGTTATATTGTTATTTGTTATTTGTCCTGAGCTGGGGGTCTATCAGAAACAACCTCTCTACTTCATCTGAGGTAGTGGTATGGACTGCGTACACTTTACCCTCCCCAGACCCCACTTTGTGGGAATACACTGGGTATGTTGTTGTTATATAGCTTTTGGAAAATTTAACCCTGAGTCTATGATGATGCAGGCTTCAAGGGCAAGGCTTTTCAAGGAGTACAAAGAAGTGCAGAGAGAGAAAACTGCTGATCCTGATATTCAATTAGTTTGTGATGATTCTAATATCTTTAAATGGACGGCTCTTATTAAAGTATTCTCCTCTATGATATGCTCCTTAATGTTCAACCCTCTTTTTCATGGTTTTCTTCCAACCCCCCTGCCAAATCTAATTGACTGTGTTGTGTGCAGGGGCCATCTGAAACTCCTTATGATGGTGGAGTTTTCCAGCTCGCTTTCTCAGTTCCGGAGCAGTATCCTCTGCAGCCTCCTCAAGTGCGATTCCTGACCAAAATATTTCACCCAAACGTTCATTTTAAGGTATCGTCTAAATTATCCTTTTGTGTTACTCATTGGTTTCTTTAATGACATTAAACTTTGCTAAGAGTGATATCCTGAAGTGCCACAAGACACTAGTGGAAATTGCCATCTGTTTCCTGCTTTATGTTTTGCTGCTCTCTGTCCTTCGATAAAGCAAAATTTTGTAAATGCTACTGGTCTCTCTCTCTCTCTCTCTATATATATATATATATAAACTCATGGAGCAAAGTTAATTGCAACGAAATGCTGTTTTTCTCTCAATTATTTGGGTTAATGTCAAACTCCTCTTCCCTTTACCACCATACTTCATCAAGACATATTTTTGCTTCACGTGCAACATTAATTTGGCCATTGTATTGTAGAACTAGTTTCCCGACTACCAATCAACCAGCCAACCGATTAATTATGTTCTAATTTTAAACTCTTTAGCTCAGCTACTGAGTCCTCTGTGTCCATTTTTCTCTATCCTATCTCAGCATTCAGTGGATTCATCATACTACAAATGTCAACCTGCTGCAACCATACCTGTTTTATAGGCTGGGACCTGCTATACTTTGTGCATAAGTTGAGTTTGAGATTAGATTTTTGTGTTATAAATATTGTAATTATCTGGGCTCCAACGTGCAGTTTTCTTGTTTCCCCTAAATGGAGAAAACCGAATCATGTAGTTTCTAGATGCACTGTGAAAAATCTCACACTATCCAGGAATATAGGTTCTTTTAAAATAATTGACACATATGTATGCATATGTCTGTGTCTTTTGCTCTCTTTAAAGGTGTTAGAAATTAAAACTCAAATTTCAAATGTGACATGCCGAATCTCCCAAATTTTTGTACAGTTAATTGTTACTTACTAATCAAAAAGAAGTTGTTACTGACTAATCTCGTCTTTCCATTCTTCATTTAACTTTTTTCTTTTTGGTACTCAGACTGGAGAAATTTGCCTTGATATTTTGAAGAATGCATGGAGCCCGGCATGGACACTCCAGTCTGTTTGTCGAGCTATAATTGCTCTGATGGCTCATCCTGAACCTGATAGCCCACTAAACTGTGACTCAGGTATTATGTTTTGATTTGATGATTGCAGATGCATCCATTTTCATTTCAAGCTCTTAGTTCTCCTCGTGACGATACCTTGTTAATATTCAAAAGAAATATGAGAACATTAGGACCATCTAGGTGTCTGAAAACTTTTATTAGAGATTTAAACTATATTTGCAACGACTTTGTTCCCACTAGATGGGGTGTGCAGCACACAGTAGATCCAAACCAAAGATTGAGAGCAGAATGTCAGCTAGGGAGAGAGAAGTAAGTGCAAATATGAGTGAGAAAGAAAAATTGCTTTAACAGTCAGGAGAAGAAAACTAAAGAAGTAATTTTGATGTTGACAAAATCTGTTGTGGATGTTTCCTATGGTTTACGGGCAAGAGAAGAGAGTATCACATCAAGTCAATATCAGTAGCAACTCGAAAGAGGTGCTTCTAACTAATTCTGTCTAAACCTTGAATGAACTACATTCTCTTTGATCTCCTTCCGGAACTAGTCCTAGACCTCTGTTTTGAACGTTTTCGGGGCTATAAAATATTGAATGATGAAAAGGGGTGTGGAGGTCGGGGATGGGGGTGGGGGGTAGACAAGCACTCAAGTATAACTTGGGAACCAGTTGGTGTAAGTTTTCGATGAGCTCGAATTTTGTTTAGATTCAAGGTAGATATAGTGCTTCTTTCCTCACATCTTTTTCGTCCTTCTATCCCCTTTTGAAATCCTCTAATAGCCTAATTGGATCGATTTTTTGACTACACAGGCAATCTTCTTCGATCCGGTGATATCAGAGGATACCAGTCAATGGCAAGGATGTACACTAGGCTTGCAGCAATGCCCAAGAAGGGGTAAAAACAATGAGCCATGTTCACACAACTTGTAATAATGGCATTAACACAAAATTTCAATTGTTGCACATCTGCCTTGTGTTCTGTTGCATATTTCCATGAAACTATATTGTGTATTCATGTACTTCTGATACAACTCATCACTTAATTAGTTTTTTCTTTTTTGTGCGTGTGTGTGTCCTAGTATAAGGTGGATTTGTATAAATCATCTTTGATTATTGTACCTTTGCAAACTTTCTTCAGCAAATACTGCATGAGTAATGATATTCTGTCTTGTGCTTGTAATAATATAATATATTGGAGTCTTGCAAAAAGCATTAGGTGATTTCCTTCCACATGCTCAAGCTTTGGTGGATAGAATTATGGTATTTGTGCTTGTGAGAGATAACAGGTACTTCGTGAAATTAATAGAGGTGTACCGCAAGTTGGGTCAGTCACTACGGTTACTGAGAAAAAAATGGATTGTTGTCCTACTACTTGGATACACCTTACTGGGGTTTGATACAAGAATTTACTTTTAAAAGAATTGAATGGATTCATAGTCTCAGATTTTGGACCAAAATATTTTACATTTTTTAAAAAAAGATTCCACGTGGCATCATGTATCTCTTGCACTTGTTTGGGATAATGACCTTTACTGGCGACTCTATGTGTCACCACAAATAGATGCACTTTTTTGTTTGAATTTGCTACGGCTCATTTACATAGATGATACTCCTTCCGCCTCAAATTATGTGAGTTAATTTGATTAGATATGAAATTTAAGAAAGAAAGACTTTTGAAATTTGTGGTCTAGAATAAGTTTAAAATGTTTGTGTGACTATAAATCATTTCATTAAGGTAAATGAAAATTTTAAAGTTAAATTGTTATTACTAAATAGAGAAATGTGTCATTCTTTTTGGAACTGACTAAAAAGAAAAGTAAGTCATATAAATTGGAACAGAGGGAGTATAATATATATATATATATATATATATATATATATATATAGCCTTATATACCAATTATAGTACAACTTTGACTCTTACAAATTTTAGTCTAACTTTTCTTACCAAAAATAGTTAAATACATATATAATACATTTTTAACACAGTTGTAATATAGTAACACAAACTAATTTGAATAGTATTTAAATGTTTGAAATTCAGGTATAATACGTTTTCAACATCAGTAATAAGAGAAAAAAATAAACAACAATTGTAATATATTTTAAATTCAATATATTATACGTATTATAGAGGTGTTTTAATGCACTTGGTGAATATATATAACTAAAACATTCTTAATACAAATGTATTATAAGTATTATTGTGTGAATTTCAAATATTCCATTACAATTTAAATTGGTTTACATGCTAAGAAATGTATTATATTTATTATGAAATAACAACTATCGAATTCATAATAATGTATAATATTGAATTCGAATCGTATTACAATGATTTTATCACTACCACCAATCCCCCATTTTATCTAGCAAACAAACAACAACACTGCCAACTCCGGTAACCTCCAACCACAACGTCACTGTCTTCTCCGACCTCAAGCCACCGGAATCCGGCGAACAGCCGGAAAAACACCACAATCAAACAACAACTCCGACCACCCACCTCCTCTTTCCTTCGTCATAGCCACGAGCCGCCACCACCACCACCACTACTAGACACATCACCTCCCTTTTCGCATTTTTTTCGACGAGCCAGTCACCAAACAAAAACCAACCAAATAACCCTCGTCTTCTCCCGCAAACTCACATCGTTGGAGCAACCAACAAATTCACTACCCATTCCATTTCTCCTCCACCACCCAACACTACCTCATTTTTTCCTTTTCCTTTCAGCTCCGACCTCCAAATCAAGCTCATTGAAAAAACGTTGAAACCACCTTAGCCAACGCAGCTCCTGCGAAATCCAACAACAACAACAGTTTCAAACAACATCACTACTACCAGATCTGGACGGAACGGAGACATCGCCAGAGCTCGAAGCTTCACCGACCGACAGTGAGGAGGAAGAGGAGATGGAGGAAAATGTTAGTATAGAAACCTAATAAGCTATTAAGGGTAAAAGTAGGTTATAACCCATAATAAAATAAAAGTAGTACTCCCTCCGTCCCATTTTATGTGGCCTAATTTGACTGGGCACGGAGTTTAAGAAATAAGGTTTGACTTGATAATGTTTGATATATTGTCCTTTGCAATTAAAAATGTACATGTATTAATTTTATTCAAAAAAATAAAAGGTAATGCATTCATTTTTTAATTAAGTGGGATCAATAAGGGTAAAAGAGTAATTGTGCCTTTAAAAAGTTGCCAAATAAGGAAATGTGACATTCTTTTTGGGACGGACCAAAAAGGAAAGTAGGTCACATAAAATGGGACGGAGGGAGTATCATTTAAGGTAATAATGCCTTTAAAAGACATTATTTAGGTAAAAATACCATTTACTAAACCTTTACTTCCTCCGTTTCATTTTATTGGATACATGTATTTGTTTACTGTATCAAGTTAATATCAGTAAATAGATACATGTATTTGAAAACATATATATATATATATGTTTGCTGTATTGATAAGGTTGTATCAGTACATAGATACATGTATCCGTGCATAGATACTTTCCAATTTGGACGATACACTTTATATATTCGTACATAGATACATGTATCTGTGCACATCACTTAATTGATCCGTGCACAGATACATCAAACTCAGATCCACATTCAACACCATTATCCAATCGTAGCTGACGTATCTATGAGAAAGTCTCCTTTCTTTGTTGCTAATGACTCCGATGCAATTCCCTTTCGATTTCGTATACACATGCAGCAAACTTACATCTGCTTTTATTACCATCATCACTGACACGGTGGTCGGGGAATCATCCACCCGGTGAGAAAGTCTCCTTCTGCTTCGAGACGAAGGAGAGAAGGAGAGAGGCGAGGGAGAGAAATGGGAGGAGCAAAATTTTTGGCTATAAGGAAGAGGAGTGTATATATCTGAAACCAAATCTGGAAGGAAAAAATTAAGTAGTGATAGATCATGTAATTATTTCAAAGTGTAGAAAGATCTAATAATTATGGTAAAGATGTTTGGTTATTTATGTAGTTTATTTTTTCCTTATTTATTTGCATTTCCTATTTTCTTTCATGCCCTTTACAATTCTGACATTGACATTAATTTACCTGACTTGATCATTGTTGAGATCAAGCAGCAAAATAATAAAAAAAAAATTAACCTATCACAACCCATCCATAATCCATTACATTAATTTGAACCTAACTAACTCTAAAATTCTCAGTGGTACAGTACGTTTGGTTAGTAGTGGAAAGTTACATTGAAATTATTATTTATTAGGTAGAAAATGAAGATGATAGAATCTTATATAGTTGAAACTTTGGAAAAAGATGAAATTTTTTAGTTACCTATTATTTTCAAAATTTACCAAATCTAGTTTATGTTCATGTGCAATCTAATTTAATTTGGTATGTTCCTTTGATGATATGTAGCTATTTCTATCGTGCACGATTTGATCACCTTCATGGCTTTGAAATTATAACTAATAAGAGGTGTAAAAGAAAATAGTAATTCTAACAAAAGTACTTATTGGATATTATATCTCATTTAAGAAACTTTATTTAAGGGTAAATGGGTAACTTTTTGAATAATAAAGATTCGATAGTATAGATCTCACTATGTTTCATCTCTCGCCGCTGTTTCCTTTTTCGTTAATTCCATATAGAAATTGTTAAATTAGATCTTGAGCCTTATTATTCACACCCAAAAAGCTAGCTCGGGATTTCACTTATTGACCGATGTGGTTAACCTCCCCCACCCCCTCATGCTCGGATTTGTACATTATTTACTATCCGGTTCGGTGCGTGCACATTCATGGATCAAGGGTATTTTCACCGCCCGCAACAATCCGATTTCCCCGGGGTCCATATGGGGTCTGGCTCTAATGCCATTAAGAAGATTATAAAACAGTATTGAGTGTAAAAACATGACTTTTCATGTTTCTCTTCTTACCTCTAGCCTATGTGCATGAGACAATGAATCAGATCGATCGAGTAGCCATGATCCGTATTTGGATATGATAAATTTGACACCTTTTAAAAAAAAATTCTTTAAAGTTTTCAATGTTCAACTTAATTGATATATACTAATACGTTTTCAGCATATTAAAAGATTATCATTAGTTTAATTTCCTTCGTGCATGATCAATATTGGCTTTTCGTTGTAGTAAGTACGTGGAAATTAAAAGTATATTTATTGTCCAGACTAAAAGAACAATACCATCATCATTAGTGATTGGGACCCACCCTTTTATATGGTTTTGTAATACAGTAATTAATTTGTAATTTGATGGTTAATGTTGGTAACTATAACTAATCATAGTTCATAGTGGGATGGCAAGAATATAATGGTTGGTCGATTTTTGCAAAAACAACGCAATTAATTTTTTTAAATTTTTTATTAGTTTTCATAGGATCTTTTGCATTAAAAGAGAACCATTATATTGCAAGACAAAAATGTCATTTCATTTAATTGAAAACTAGGTCAAAGACTAAGAGCATATGTTGATAAGACTTTAAGATAGTTATAATAATGAAGTCATGAACAGTACTTTATAAGAATCTGATTCTTTTTTGTGAAAAAAAATATGTTGTCTTCACTTTATTAATTTAGAAACTTGGCAAATGTAAAGGGACATTGATTTCATCATAGGAAATAACGAAGTTAACATCTACGGCCTTTCGACGCGCTTCGGCGACTTCGCCAAGATTACTTGCCCACGCTCATTCAAACCGGCCTCAAAAAGCGAAAAAAGCTCGCTCGTAGACACAGACATATTTATGCTCCAAAACAAAAATACATATATACACATATTATTAGAGCAAAAATTATTGAGTTCGCGTGAACTTATAGATTGTATTTTAGATTCGCCAACCGTCTTGGTTTTTCGGAAAGTCAAAATAGGAGAGCACAATTCGAACCAAGTACGAGAAATGAAAGAAAGAATTCAACTGGTCATTTGAACTTTTTTGCAACAATAAAATGCATCCAGTCGTTACTGTTCAACATAATTAGTAAATTTATTCCATTTACCATAAAAACAATAATTCGTTCCACTTGATGTTTTTTATTTATTAAAGGAAATATATGATCAAGTCAAACTAAAAACAACAACATAACCGGCCCTATATAATTCCACAAATGGGGTGCGAGAATGATGATGTATACACAATTTTATTCCTACTTGAGAAGGTAGAGAGATAATTTTTGATAGATTCTCGGCTCAAATAAAACATATTAGTATAAGTAACAAAACAACACGTCGTGTAAAATTTTGTTGTGATCTTGGTCACAACCCATATTAATTATCGATCTTTCAAAAATATATTCGTTGATTTAGTTTTCACATATATACATATATTTCATAAAAGCTACATATAATCTAAGTTCGGTGTATTTAATTGTTACTAGTCAGCGTAACTTTACACTATTAATACATGCACAAAATACAAAATCATTTTAAAAAAATCTTTATATAGTACTCTCTTCCTTCACTTTTACAGTTTACTTGTCACATTTGGACTTGACACGCTCATTAAGAAAATAATGATTGACATGATTATTTTACCACACTATCCCTATTAATTGATGTTTAATATTAGGTATTGAAAAATGATTGGAAAAATAAATATTTAATGCTAAGGGTAAAACATGAAAAAAAAATTATTTTTTCTTGATATGTCAAAAGTGACAAGTACAAAGAGCAAAAATCTATTTTTAGAATAGTAGACAAATAATTTTTAGAATAGTAGACAAATAAAAATAAACAGAGAGAGTATTTGTTAAGGAAACGTTTTATACCTCTTCGATGCATGGGCGGATTAGGCAACATGCATGCCATGCGGCATGCAGTATAACGAGTTCATCCAAATCTAATAATTTCTACGTGGAACATAAATATTATACATATAAAAAACGTATTAAAATTTCAACATATCTTATATTGAACCCGTAAACGTACTTAATATTGATTCAAAATACTTTAAAGATGCGTGCCCTCATATAATAGTAACGATCTTATTGGCAGTGGCAAATTTAAGTGTGAACAACGGTCACGTGAATCCGTGGTCATCTAACTAAACTCAATATATTATTTGTATAATTTTAAAAATATATCTAGCACTATCTAAAGACTAAAGGCATTTATGGTCAAAAGATCGTGGAGTGGCACACTGGTTGAGAGGCGAGTTTTAACTCGATCTTAATGTCACAGGATCGAATCCCACTTGCTCAACACGCACTGGTTGAGAGGTGAGTTTTAACTCGACCTTGATGTCACGGGATCGAATCCCACTTGCTCAACATGCAGAACAATAGCCAAAACGCGTAAATTAATTTTATTTTTTGTGATACTGTAATTAATTATCATTTGCTCATCAAGTTATTTTCATTATAAAACTTTATATCTTATCTTAAAACGCAACGGTACATCCACCGTCTAGAAATCTTTTATTTTAGTATTCTTCATACGGGTCCCACATCCTGCATGTTCTATTTTGTACCTTACGTTTACAATAAGTTGTTCCCTTTCCTATTCAACTAGTATTATTATTATCTTCATTCAAAAAAATAAAATAAAATAAAATAAAAATAAAAATTAGGGTTATTATCCCCACAAAAATATTAGGGTTTCTTTCTTTCTTTCCTCGGTATCTCCATCAACCACGCGCCAGACATGATCGCGTCATCACGCACCACTCACATCACTCCTATGTGCGCTCCACCTGTATTCCGAAATGACATCAACAGCCAATCCCACCCTCACTACCAGCGCGTGCATCACACTCGCTTGACTAGGGTTTACCACTTTTTGCACTCACTGTACACATGCAAAAAAAAAAAAAAAAAAAAAAAAAAAGGAAGTTAGATACACTCTATGATGTGTATGTATGGATATATATATATATAAGAGAACTACACAAAGGTTTCAATGAAGAAAGATAAAAAAGTGAAAAACATAAAACCTCACTCTTACTCTTCTATCTCTTTCTCTCTCTCTCTCTCTCTCTCTCTCCAAGTTTTTCATCTCAAAGCAAACCAAACCTAAGGGTTTCTCTTTCATTTTCACTCTCCAAATCCATCACTTTATACTTAAAATCACTTCAAGATTTTTGCAAATCTGGACACCCTTTTGTTTCTTCTTTACAAATATACCCTTTTTTGAATCATCCGTGGAAATTAAAATTCTGGGTTTTTCTCAGCGAATTTGGGCAAAAAGGTTAGATTTTTCTTCGATTTCTTTCGATGTTAGATTTTGGATTTTTTATTTAAGGTGATTTGCAAGATGGGTTTTGAATTTTAATCGATTTTTAGCTAATTAAAAAATCACTTTGTTCAGATGTATAATTTTAAATATTTATTTTTTCTTTTCTTTTTTTTTTGTTTTTGTTTTTGTGTACTTGTTGGTTTTTTTTTTTGTTACCTTAATTATTGATTTTACTGTGATTAAGGTTGTGGGGGCTTGTGGGGTTCGATTTGTTTGAGGTTTATCTGCTTAGGTATCGTCGAAACCCTAATTTTGATTTGTCAGATTTTTATGTTTAGTTTTATTTGATTTGGGATTTATTGATAAAGATTTTGTCTTTGTAGCTTTTTGGATGAAGTCTATTGAATTCGGAGTGAGCTGGGGGCATTTTCAATTTTCAAAAACCCTAATTAGTGTGTGATTTTATGTGAATTTTGGAACTATTGATAAAGCTTTTGTCTTTATAGCTTTTGGATTTAAGTTTATGTGTTGGGACTTGTGAATGAGTTGAGCATTTTCAGAAAACCATAGAGTGGTTGTAACTGATTTTAACTTTATTAGATGGTTAATGTCGGTGTACTCTTTGTTAGCTTAGGTATTTGTCTGTTACTGTAATGCATGTTGATTATGAAATAGCTGATGGGAAAAGATTAAATCTGTGCTGTCATTGAGACTAGGGTATAGAGTCTTTCGGAAATAGTCTCTCTCTACCTCCACAAGGTAAAGGTAAGGTGTGTACACCCTACACTCCCTAAACCCCACTTGTGGGATTACACTGGGTGTGTTGTTGTATATATTTAAATAATTGTTACACTGAATTTTAATCTGCCGTAGTAGGTAACTTTTCTTATCTTTTTAGGTTACTAATATGTCCCACTTTCTGTGAACGGTTTCTTGTAGTTATCTTTAAGATGACATGGTGGTATAACATTGTCGGTCAGTGTATATACATGTTAAACTCATTTTGATAATCTTGTTATTTTCTGGTGCCTACATTAAGTACCGTAAACATAGTTTGATGATAAAGTTCCAATTTTTTGATGTATACACATACATAAGAACACATATATGTTTCAGTAATAATGCTAGTGCTAAATGCAAAACATAGTTTGTCTACCTGATTAGTGTCTTCTTCTGAATAATGTAGCTGTTTGGAATGCTTCTTTTTCTGTGAGTTTCTGATCTGAATTCTCCTTATGTAGACTTTTAGTTGTTCTCCTTTTTACATGGAGAAAAGTAACATAGCAGTGGAAGAAAATACTCTTAGAAGTGATACTGATACTCCTGTGTCTAAGTCATTGGGTGCGCTCATACAAATTGAATCAATATCTATTGAGCTTAATGTTCCTATGCCGATGAAAGAGGAAGGAAACTGCCAACATTTTTCTCTACGGTGAGTCTCCAATCTCTATAAATGTTGCTTACCTAAGTTTCTGTTGCTGTTATATGTACTCCTTTCCTTTATGCTATATTCAGTTCACTTGTTTTAGAAGCTGATTCTTTTGTCTTGACACTTGATTGTTGATTATTGATGGTCACCTTATGGATGCTCCCGTACAGTATTGGATAGACAAATAGATTATGCATCTGATAGAAGATATTGGTTCAATAAACGAGAACATGAATGCTATACTCAGGATTCATACAAGTGATCTCCTTTTTCCTTTTGCATAGAAAAGTAGCGTAAAGCTCAAAAACGCCACAGCAATAATAATCCGTGGTTGATAATTGCATACTCATATGTTGTATCATATATAGGAGAGTGTGGAAGTTTAGCAATGATGTATAGCTGACTTTACTATGTTTTGACTTTTAGTTGGATGAATCATGGCACATCACTTTAATTGTTGTGTATAAAACTTTTGCTTCATGGTTATCTCCTTCAGAAGTTTTTCTCCAGATAAATTTATGGTTCCGTTCGAAAATTTTACCATTAGTTACTGTCTTAAGTCTTGTGAGGACTGAGTAAAAAGCAAGCTATAAATTGGGATGTTTTTCAGTGTATTTATGCTGCCAAGTCCTTATAATCAAATATTATATTCTCTATGGCTTATAGTAAGACTTGTTTGATCTCTTTCGATTTGATATGTGCTTGACCCATTTCTTATGCTGGACACAGTGGGTACGTTGCTGACATGAGGAAAAAGGATCAGAAAGTTTGTTCACCTTTTCCATCAGCCAGTGACTGCAGTATTTCTGAGGAGCAACTTCCTCCTCTGGATGCTCCTAAATTTAGATGGTGGCGATGCAAAAATTGCATTGACGAGATTGGCACAGAAAGTGCAGCAGAAGAGACTGAGATCCTTTCTCCAAGCTGCAGAAGTAGATTGATCTGTGCAAACATGGCTTCTACTAGCAATGCTATGAGAAATTCATTGTCAGAGATGAATCATGAGTCAACTTCACAAAAAGGTGACAGAAACAAGGGTGTTATCGATGATTCTGCCCATACCAGTGGCTTTGACCTCTTATGTAAGCCTCACGAAGGAAGGGGCTCTGTGGTTGAAGACAAAGCTGTCACAGCTGGTATTTTCTTTTATAATTCATGTACTATGTTACATATTTTGGGTATTTCTATTCATTTAGAATGATAATAATTTCTGCCTAGTGTTTATAATCGACATCACTTTTCAGGCAACAGAACTGGTTCAGGAAATGTTAGAAATGAGGAAATCAGATATCCAACTGTGGAGGTAGCAATATCTAAACATGGCTCAGGCCAAGAAATAGATAGAAAGAGCCCTGGTAATTCAATTGCAATTTTTTTGGCTGTAGCAATATCCTATAATCTTCAATTTACACACTGTGTTTTGTTTTAAATTAACCAGAACTCTTTTGGTTTCCAAAGCAGCTGCTAATCTGCCAAACAGCAGCATACGAGTTGCAATCTCTGACTCAACTCTGTCGGGGGGTAAAATTGTTCCTCATGGAAATCTCTACATAAGTGCTGATGATGTAAGTGTTGATATTGGTGCACAAAAAGCAATGACTTCTCCAAATGCCTGTCAGAGGACAGCCTCAACAGCTTTTAAGCAATCTGATGTACCGGACATCAATGATAAGGCTCTTGAAACCAGTAAAACGAAACTGAGTAGGTTACCTTCCATTGAGTTGAGAGACTACAATGGAACATCTTTAGGAAGTGACACAATTTTGGCTAAAAATAGACAGTGTGATTCACACAATGATATTCCAAATGATCTACCACGTCGGAAAACTCGAAAGGTGCGTCTGTTGACTGATATATTGAGTGAACAAGTCAATTTGGAGACTAGCCATGCCAAAACAGGTCGTAATTCATCGAGTATCCCGACTGTGGTGCCTCGTGAGCTAGAACCAGTTGGTACTCCTAAGGATAAGAAATACTTTCAGAAGAAGAGGAAGATGACTCAAGAAGTCGAAAGCAATCTGTTGGGGATGGGCATACAATATAACGTTGCTAAAAGGGTCAGGTCATCTAATGGAGGAGTTGAGAGGAGTCCCATGGCAATTGAAACTGCTGATTCACGTTCAGATGAGAAGGGATCTGATGAAGAAGGTATACTGAGCGGTAACAAAAGTCTGGGAATCAAGCATAGAAATGGAATAAATAAAAAGAAAAATAAGCAGCTTCGACCTGTCGATGGATATTCCCCTGAAATGCCCTGGCAGGATACAACCATGGAAAATGGTGGTTCAAACGGATATGGGGCTGTTAATAGCCTCGTTCATTCTGTGCAATATTCTTCCATGGGTGGGAAATTTGAGCCTCATTTAAGTAGTTGTCAGTCATTGGTAGGAACAGATAGAGAGACTGATTCGTGCTGGAAAAGTAGTAAGTTTCCTGAAGTTGGGCGTGTTCCCTCAACTCTTGTGCATCCGGACAATAATTTCCCGGGGGAAAGTTCAACCAGGAGGAATAATCTCATTCAACCAGTGCATGAATTATCTGCTAAAGTAACGCTAGACCTTTCTTTGAACAGCTTCAGAGATTCTGACAAACATGCTGAGAATGATATCACCCAAAGCAAAAATATGACAAACTGGCCATTCATTCTGCAGAACGGCAATAAGAGTAGTGATCTTCGAAGGAAAGATAATACTCTTGTCAGACAGTCAAATATGCCAGAATCAGGTCAATCATCAAAGAAAGGAGTGATTTGTGACCTCAACCAGGGAGTTCTGCAGACGGCACCAATGTGGCAGGAGATCCAAAACTCTCCAATTCTACTTCAGAAGGGGAACCTTCAAGTTCCTGAGATAATGGTACTGGTTTATTTGTCCATTTTACTTTGAGTTTACCTTTTGTTTGCGATGATTTAGTTTCCTCCCCTCCCCTCCATTATTTCCTCTGAGGTCGAAGGATCCATGTAAAATGGCTAAAAATGTATATTAAGTGGAGTTGATTTGGAAACATTTCTTTTTTTTGTTGTTGCTCAGGCTATAAATTAAAGCTGAAACCTTTTGTAGTTCACGATTGTAGTTTTTCTCTACATGTGAGGACCTGCAGGGATATTTGAAATTGCCTTCAAAATCACATCATAGAAATATTTACCTTTCACATACCTATACTAATTTTGTTCAGATTTATATGATGGAAAAGCTAAAATGTCGTTAATAAATTAGCACTGATATATTGAATGGACTTGAAATCCATATTGTAGAAAGACAATGTCCTTGATTAGCCAATAAAAAAAAACTAGACTGTCCTTTGTCTCTTAGTTTTCAGAAAGAGAGCTATACCTTACAGTTCAGATTGATTGTGTTGATCTGACAATTGGGATTCAGGGATGTTGACAGACTTTTGGAAAAAGGCAGTAGGATAACTTAGATCTGTTTTCTGTTTCGAAAAAATCTTTGATATATCTTAGAGGACTGCCAATTCGATGATAGAACATCTTCATGTGAGAAGTTGTTTCATAGATTGCTACAGTATCAAAAAGGTAAGAAATGAAATTCACTTTAGACAGCCACATCCCGTTTTTCTTTTCATTTCTTGTATGTTCTTAAAACAAAAGAAGCTACTGAAGCGACTAGCTGAATATCCAGTCTGGATGTTAAGAGACAACATTCATTACATTTACTGGTGTGGTTACACTTATTATTTCGAGTATGAGTTTACTTGGTTATTGTGTTCTATGCTTAATACTTCTCTATATGTGCTTTGGGCATTTCAATCGGTGGTTGTGTCACTTGTTCTTTTGAGATGTTTCATGAATGTTGTAGAGTTAGTAAATGCAAGCTTTAAGGTAACTGGTTGTATTCAGTGAATTCATGGAGATTTCCCTTTGCAGGAAATGCCTCACCAGCATAACAAAGAAAACCTTAATGAATTTCTAGAGCATTCTGATGTGATTAAGCATCACAGATATCAACACACTGAGAAGGCTTTAGAACGAGGGTTGTCCGATGATATACCAATGGAAATTGTGGAGCTAATGGCTAAGAACCAGTACGAGAGAGGTCTTACTGAGACCAGACCCAAATGCATGATGGAAAGGACTGATGGTTTTGCAAGGCCATATACTGAAATACATCAGAGTGAAGCAGTGACGTGGTCACGTCCTGGTGTAACTTGTTTTCGTCCAGCTAATGCAAATATGAATACTGATGTTGGAGCAAGCAGAGGAAGTTCTCTCCAAATCTCTAATGTTAAGAGGAATCACCTCGGGATGGCCCAGGTGGAAGGACCACCGACCAAACTCTTTGGTACTTTTCCACAAACTCAACAGAAATTTTCCAGTGGAGGGCAAGGTTCTGCTTCTGCGCACATCAGACCTGGTTTGCAGCGTGGTGAAGAAGCAAAACCTGTATGGTTTCCAACTGTGCAGAACATGCCATTGGGACTTGGAGTGCCTCAGAAATCCATCGTTCAGCCAAATGATAAAATGATTCATGGACAGGCACCTGCCTCACTTCAGAAAGGGAGGACTATCAGTGACATAAAGTGTGGTGATGTGAGAATGCAGAATGAGCATCAGCTTCGTTTTCCTAAATCAGGCAATGCGGGTTTGAACGTGAAAGGTATGGGGTCTTTAGATCCTTATTGTAATGAGACAATCCCTGCTATGCAGTTACTCAGCCTCATGGACCGAAGGATGCCATCAAGTCCTCCTTTCAATCTTGATGCCAACAAACTCCTGGAGAAACCTTTTTCACCCTGCAGCTATCACCCGAGGTTTAATATGGATGGAAAGCAGAGTATTCTCAATGGGTCGTATTTATCACATCATCAGTTGAAGGAGTCCCCTGGGGTACACCCTGGTGGTTATTATGCAGGTTAGAGCTCAAAATAATCCTTTTGTTCCTTTTTCTGTAAGCGTCAACTTTCTAGAATATCTTCATTCACTTCCTGTACTTAAACTGGTCAATCTGTTATTCCGTGTGTGAAAGAAGCAAACTCTAATAAGCTGAGTTTACAGATCAAATATCTTTCAAGCCTCGAGGACAAGAGAAATCAAGAAAATCTTATGGGCCTTCGCGATGTGGCGGAAGCAAATTGGAGAGGTTTGTGTCTTCAAGTGGCCTGCTGAGCAAGACTCAAGATTCTTTTCCTGAGAAGGACGAGCAAAAAAGAAACCAAGGCACATCAAATTCTCGGGTGCTTCCACAGCAGGATCGTAGTACTTCAAAACTCTTTGGCTTGGAAGGCCACAGCACTGCTAGAGCTGTACCTGCCAAAAGCAATTGTGAAATTTATATGTGCAGCCTTAATCGAAACCCTGCTGAATTTAGCGTACCAGAAGAAGGGAACCCCTTCACCAGGACCATAAAGGATCCAAGAATTGGGAAGAAGGGCTCATCAAGAGACAGATCTCACAATGTTGACTTGAATAAGCGAAAGCAACCGAGAATTACAAAGGAAAGAGCTGGGAGACTACCACCATTAGGCCGTGCATTGTGAAGGCCATGAATCGTCTATGATGGTTGTTGTGGAGACTCAGTTCTGCTGAAAGCATACCTCCTAACTTATACTTGGTTATATCAGCTTTTTGTATGGTTCCGGAGATCCGCGGTTAATGCTGGTTGGTTTCCCAGCATATAATTTCAGTTACTATACCAGTTAGAGTTTTTGAGGGAAAATTACTCTATGATAATAAGAAATATGTATCAAAATGTTCAGAAAACTTGAATAGAGTTATACTCTGGACACAGTTGAGACTGATTCCATAACTTGTGTGTAGTTGTTGTTGTGCTTTTTGTTGTAAAAAAAAAAAGAATAAGCTTGAAATGTGCATCTTTTGTATGTTTCAAGCATGTTGAACAGAGACAATATGAGATAAAATCAGCTTTTCTCCTCAATTATTAAATGTCTACTTTCTTTTTTTTGGTATACATCTATATATAGTCGATTCTAACTAGTTTGAAATTGAGGTATAGTTGGCAGCGACTTGGAATTAGACTACGGTTCTGAATCGAAGCTTGCTTACCCTCAGTTTCATTTTATATGATATTATTTAATTCCTTATTAATCCGCTTCAGAAAGAATGACGCAAATTTGCATTTTGAAACAATTTAACCCTCAAACTTTTAATTTTACCTTTATTAACATACTTTTATAGCCACATAAATCCGATGATATGTTTAAATCCTTTTCTTTTCTAAAATCCCGTGCTCATCAAACTCCTCCATATATTAAAATTTTTTCCTTAAAACATTCTTAAGTGGAAAATATGCTCTTGAAGATTTTTCTTGGTAATTAAACCAGTTGAAAAAATGGTGGTCTTTTACAATATACTTTAATTTAGAATAACACATTCAACGGGTAAATATATAATATTAGATTAGATGCATCATAACTTTCATAACTCTCTTTAAGATAATCTT
This sequence comes from Capsicum rhomboideum, assembly GCA_031232105.1. Classification (NCBI taxonomy): domain Eukaryota; kingdom Viridiplantae; phylum Streptophyta; class Magnoliopsida; order Solanales; family Solanaceae; genus Capsicum; species Capsicum rhomboideum. The sequence continues at coordinate 112,340,864 of CP124708.1, read as the reverse complement.
AAATTTTTTTAAGAAAGAAAAACTTCCCAGGATATTTAATTACTATGGTAGAATTTTGTTAAAAAATGGAAGCAAAACTTCCCTAAAATACATTTTTCTTTCTAGGGATGCAAGAATCTAGCGTAAGATCAAAAAGATCCATTGAGATGTGTAATTCAAAGAATTTAGATTCACTAAACTACATCTGATTAGTATAAACTTTGCATGCCATATTTCATCTCTTTAATTGATGACTTCTCAATCATTTCTTTAATATTTTTCTTCAATTATAACGAATATAATAATAAACTTAATATATACTTATAATGTTATACAAAAATAGAACAAATATTGAGAGTTGTGGTTAGATAGATAATGAGTTCCCTCCATTCATTACTATAGGAGTGGACATGACCGAACTGAATTAATTCGGTTCTTCAATTTCGATGCTTCGAGTCAATTTTGGTTATATTTTTTTCTAAACTTTCGATATTCGGTTCGATTCTCGCTTTAAGGTTTTGATCTTTCGCTTTAACCGAAGAATCAAAATTTGGACGAGTACTTAAAATTTCGTGGCCACTCTTCATTTACTAAAGGTCTCCGATTCATAGAGGTAAATCCAAAATTTAAACTTCATGGTGTTTAGCAGTTTAGCTCTACCACACAATCCATCTATATCTATATATATAGGGTTTGAGTCAAAGTTATGACCCCTACGAATCATAGCTAATCCACAAGGTCCGTTCCTATGCGTTCACATCCTAAATTAAAAAAAATCCTCAATAGAGAGAGCTTTTCACTTTTAACGGATATCATTTAACGCAAATCTGAATTAATCGGACCGAATTAACTTGGGGATAAAAATATTCGCTGAAGGGTGAATTTGGAATTAGAAAAATTTCCAGAGTTTGGTGTTGGACAACTCAACGTATGTTCATTCTGGGGGCGTGCAAAATTACAGGTGCGTACTCCTACGCGCTCTCATGTGCGAGTGGGTTAATGAATTTGATTTTTTTTTGATATTGCTTTTGTTAGTTAGAAGACAACCTCAGGTTAGGGCAAACGTACGAATGAATAAAGCAACTCAAACCTACTTTGCTAATGTTGCATTTACCTACTTTCTTTTCTTTAATCATTTCATATTCCATATAGTAGTACTCCTATTTGTTTTGAATAAGGTTCATAAAGGTAACAAAATGTTTCTATTAATTAATTTTTATAATAATCAGCATTTTCAATATTATGTCTCGAAGAAGATTCGATTACGTCCCACGCGCTTTAGTATGAGATTTTAAGTCTTGCGTGCTTATCATTTCACAATCAAGATATATTGAAAGTGAATCATATATATTTCATGTATATATTGACAAAAATGGATCTCAAAGGCAGATTTAAATCAAAGTATAACATAAATTTTTATATTAAAAAATCTCTCTAAAATTGTAGCAAATAGAAGATATAGTATGAACCCATAACTTTAATATATAATGTGTTTATGCTAAGAAACTCAAATATTGAACCCATAGAATCAGTGACGGAGTCAGAATTTTCACTAATAGAGTTCAAAATATAAATAAATAAACATCTATAATATATTTACTCCAAATTGACGGGTTAATGTGAGCTTATCCATGCGGTTATACACTCTTTGAATATGAATTTGGTTTATGAAAGATCCTGGCTTTCTTACTTTGGTGGGTCTCTGAGATCCTTTTAATGACTTATATTGAAGGGATATCTATCTAGTCCGACGATCGATTGCGTAAAGCCCGTGATAATAAAACATAATTTAAACAATTTTATTTTTTGCGAAGGGATTTGGAACTCCACTCTTGCTCCCACCTAACTCTACCCCGGCATAAAATCTAAATCCACCTAACTCTACCCCTAACTCTGCCCTGCATAGAATCGAAATCCACTTGACTCTACACCTGCATAGAATCTAAATCTACCTGACTCTGCCCTTGTATAGAATCTATATCCACTTGACTCTACCCTGCATAGAATCGAAATCCACCTGATTCTCTCCCTGCATAGAATCTAAATCCATCTAACTCTGCCCCTACATAGAATCTAAATTTTGAATTCCATCTCTTCTAAATCAGCAATTACGTGTCCTTCTTATTTCGATCAAAAACTATATTTCTTCATAGGATCCCATGATATATATAAATGACATGTATAATCCCCGCTTACAATATATGTTAGGTTTTAATGTGCAAATTTGACTCAAATGGGACTGTTTGTTCTATGACATGTAATAATCAGTGTTTTTATATATATCACAACCCAAACCTAATTTCGGCAATATTGACCGATGGGCCATTTCTTCTTTAAAGAGTAAGAGTAGCAAACTATATAACCTATAGGAAAATGAAATATTGAAATGAAGAAAGATTATAGACTTTAATTTGGAAAAATTAAATAATATCCAGACCTAAGTGTACATTCATGGTTTTATTATTGGAGCGATCTTGAGGTTTGTAACAAGTTATTTAAATATATATACATATATATGTGGAACTATCGTAAAAAAAAAAAAGTGACTATTGCAAATATGAAAAACTAAGATATGTCATATGTGTGTGGGGAAATTATGCATTGCTATACCAAAAGCTAATCAAGTCACGGACTTCATACCAAATTTAACATCTACAAGTGAAAATAGTACCTTCTTTTACCCTTTTTAACATCTTTCGAAAGAGGTGAAAGGATTATATATTTACACTTGACAAAATGTAATTTGTTTTCTTTCTATACTTGCTATGGAGGACTTTTGCTCATTGTTTATCCTGATAGCTTCTTTTGGGATATGCTATAAAATAGTTTTAGTTGGGAAGATAGGTCAATATTCCCCTTCTCTTTTTGTATCTCGTAATTAGATAAATGGACAATAACAGGGTCATCCAGACCCAATTTTTTTTTTTAATTATTACTCTCTCTGTCCCAGTTTATATGACACACTTTCCTTTTTAGTCAGTCCTAAAAAGAATGACGCATTTCTATATTTAGTAACAATTTAACTTAAAAATACCCACCTTACCCTTAATGAAATGATTTGAAACCACACAAGCATCTATGACTTATTTTAGACCACAAGTTTCAAAAGTCTTCCTTTCTTTCTTAAACTCCGTGTCAAGTCAAACTACATCACATAAATTGGGATGGAGAGAGTATTATTAAAACAAATTTTACACCATTAGCGTACGTATATAGAAAATTAGATAGTTCAAATGAATAGAAAAAATGGAGTGATCGAAGATTAGTACATATGGAATTATTAAACGAAGACCACGTACCCTCTTCCACCAACCCACCGGCCACCAGTCGTAGTACTCATGATTTATTTAATCAAGATCACATATATATTTATTCTAAAAGATGCACTGTTCTAAGCACAAATTAGGTTGTTAATTACTTCCTCCTTTTTCATTTGTTTGGATGGTTTTGACTTAGATACGAAATTTAGGAAAATAAAGAAGACTTTTGAATTTTATGGTCTTAATCTAAAGATATTTAGAACGTAACAAAATGTCTTTTAATCTTGTGGTCTTAAACATGTTATGTGAAAAATTAAAATTCTCAAAATACGAAAAAAAAAAATTCTATTTTTAGGCGGACTAAAATATAAAGTAAATGAACAAATTGAAATGGAGAGAGTATAAGAACAGTGACGAATCCACGATTTGAAGGTTGTGGGTGCTGATCACTTCTTTAACATAAAGTTACTAGCCAAGAAGGGTTTAGTTAGTAAATGAAAAAAAAGGGCAGTCCGGTGCCATTAAAGCTATCGCTATGTGAGTTGTCCGAAAAAGGGCCCCACCACAAGGGTGTATTGTACGCAGCCTTACCTTGCATTTCTACCAGAGGTTGTTTCCATCGCTTGAACTCGTGACCTCCTGGTCACATGATAGCAACTTTATTAGTTACTCCAAGGTTTAGTTAGTAAATGAAATACAAAAAATAGAAAAGGAAAAAACAATAAAGAAAAGATAATTAACCAAAGTTAGCAGTGAAAAGGTATAAAAGAAAGAGTTTTTTTAAAATAAAAAAAAAGTACGAAGGAGTTTCAGTTTGCCTCTTTTGAATAGGAAAAGTAAATGTTGTTGTTAGCAGGAGATTCGAATTTCGAACCCTCGCTAAAGGGCACTAGCACATTCTAAATTCAACTTCACAATCAAATTAAAACGGAATTTGTGCTTGTGGAAATTATCGAAGCACCAACCATCTTTTGGTTCATGGGTGCTCGCAATTCGCATATAGGTTATCACAAATTCTATCGGGGTCAATAGATGCTCGAGCACCTGAGACGTTATATGTGGGTCCTCTCCTGAGTATGAATTGTGTTCTTTTTGTGTTGAAAGTAGTATGTTTGCGTTGGATAAATGATGAGATCTTTTTTCAAAAGACAAAACAAACAGGTCTAATTCATCTATGTACATTGCAATATGATAATTATATTCAAATTTGTTATTCGTTGACACTTTCGGTTACTATAATCTATAAAATATTTATATTTAATCAGTGAAATTTTACATACATAATAATTATGTGATAACCCTGTAACTTATGCACTATATATCGGTCTGATAATTACGTAATATGGCTCACTGAAATATTACCATGCATGCACGGAATTTTTGCAACATGCATAAAATGTGTTAATTAGGATAATTAAAATTGCTGCCAGTGAAAGATTGAAGTGCCTAAAAACAAAAAGCAAAAACTGTGTTACTTCCTTTGTTTCAATTTGTTTGACCTACTTTTTTTTAATCCATTTAAATAATAATGATCATTTCCTTTCTTAGCAATTCTTTAATTTCAATTTTTACATAGTATGTTTAAGATCATTAAGATCACAAGATTAAATGTCATTTTGATACATTTGACGTATCTCTAAGTTAATGCCACAAGATTTAAATCTTCTTTACATTCTTAAACTCCGTACCAAGTTAAAATAAACAAATTGAAACAAAAGAGTATTTTTAAAATTAACATATGACCAACAAATTAAAACCATATATAGGCGGATTATTTAGAGAGATTTTGGGATTTAACTGAACTAACTCATTTCTGATTTTTTAAGAGCACTTATATAACAGCTAGCTCGTCAGGGATGAAATTCCTAAGATTAAGACCGGTAATATTTGTATATTATAAAATAAAATCACACTCATTTTGTATTCACTTACTTCAAATCCCGAACAAAATTAGTCACATGAAATTTACCAAGTTTAGACCTTGAATTTGACTGTTTTGCATGTAACAATTTTTGGAAAAATAGGAAAGAGTATATAAACTCGTGATGGATAACTACAAACACACAAAATAATATGTTCAGTAGTACTGATGAAATTCACTGACTATACAGTATACACAGTGCCTGCAGTTTTTATCAACCCCACCCCCTAACCCCCACGTGAAACTGCCACAAAAATCCAACACTCTTTTCAGCAAAATCTAGTGCAAATTTCAGTTGATCTAATATATCATGTTCCATTATTATTTATTATTAAAAAAAAAAAACAGAAAGGTAAAGTGCAGAGAGAATGATATTTTATGACCAATTACTATTAGAATTTGAATAGAAGAGAATGAAAAATGATATTTTATGACCAATTATGATTTGGATAGAAAAGAATGATCGTGCAAAATCTATTATATCTTATGACCGACTACTCTATAATTTATTTCTTATATATCTCTTAAAAGAATATTTGTAATGAATGAATCATAAAATTAATCTCCAACTTAAATAGACAAAACTAAAAGGAAATAACGCCAAAATAAAATGTACTACTCTCTCCGTCCCAATTTATGTGATGTATTTTAACTTGACACGAAATTTAAGAAAGAAAGAAAAACTTTTGAAACTTATAATCTAAAATGAGTCATAGATATTTGTGTGGTTGTAAATCATTTCACTAAGGGTAAAGTGGGTATTTTAAAGTTAAATTGTTACCAAATATAGAAATGTGTCATTTTTTTTTTAAACTGACTAAAAAAAAAAGTGTGTCATATAAATTGGGACAGAGGACTGAGGAGCAGTAAAAATAGAGAAAACAAACACAGTGATAGCAAAATGGTTCATTTAACCTAATTTTTATTTCCATAATATGTTGTTATATAGTACTTATAAGTTAAGGTTTTTGTTAAATATATTTTGAGGTCAAAACATATTATTCCAGAAAATACATTTCCGAGAAGTAAATATTACTTAGTATGTACATAAAACTCTAAAACTAATTACAACAAATAAAAAACTGAAATAAAATTGCTAAAAATAGCAAAGCATTACTTATTGATTAATTAAAATTAAAAACAAGGTTCATTATGATCAAACCACTCGGGGCTCCACTTCCTCCTCCTCATCCCGGGTCGGGTCGACCCGCCCGTAATTTTGAAGGATCTTAAGAAGCTGAGCTCCCTTTCTCCTCCCTCTAGCACTACAATCACCTTGCAAAGCCAACATCACCGCACGCGCCACCTCCTCCGGCGGAGCCGCCACCGGCACACCATCACACGCGCCACCATATATCACCGCCAAGACGCTTATGGCGTATTCCTTCCCTCTACTCCCGTCCATCCTCCCCATAACCTCCACCATCATCGGCACCGCAAGCGCGTGTGTCCTCACCTCCGCCGCCCCTTCCGCCACCGTGCACAACAATTCCAAAGCCGCTAACGACCTCTCCGCCGCCGCCACTTCCATATCCGACAAGATGTCCACCACTACTCCGACAGCTCCCACCTCAACAGCCACGTGTCGGTTATTCTCCGACAAACAAAGTGCTAATAATACTTTACTTGCTGATTTTGCTACTCTTCTGTCTTTTAGACAACCCACTACCCCTCTCAACACTGTGTCGGGGCAAGCCACTGCATTTCCACCGCCGTCCACGGCCGCCACCGGATTCGGAACAAGTGAATGCTCCAACAAGTACATTGCTTTAACCTTGTTGAAAATTTAAATACAAAATCAACAATAGGTATATAATTAACTTACTCAATTGAACACAACATTTTCAACATGGCACGCATGCATAGATTAAAAAAAACATGGCCCGGTATGCTAAAGCTCTCGATATGCACGAGTTCGGAGAAAGAATGGACCACAAGAGTCTATTAGTCTATTGCACGCAACTTTATCTTGCATTTGCATTTCTACCAGAGATTATTTTCACGACTTAAATACCATAAAATCACTAAAATAAATAGTCTTTCCATTTAAAAAAAAATGATCTATTATTATGAATTGACACAAAATTTAAGAAAATAAATTAAAAAGAAAAAGTAGTTGCTTTTTTTTTAAATATAGAATGAGTATGATTTTTTAAAAATAAGCGTTTTTAATCTTTCAAAAGCTTAGTTTAACGAAACTATCAAATTTAAATTCTGAATTCTGCTAGTTCAAACAAACGAACAAAAGTATTAGGTGAAAAGTTTGAAGTATTAATTAATCACATATTGAACAAACAAACCGTATTAATTAATTACATATTGAACAAACAAACCTTGTCCAAATCAGAACAAGTAGTGAGCTGTAATTCCGCCACGTGGAATAGTTCCTCCAAATTAGTGTACAAAATAGGAGGGGCAATTTTAGTAATTTGCATGGTTTCTCGTGGGTAGATATTGTTGTTAGTGTGTGGTGAAGTTGGTAGTGGAAATCTCCATTGAGTAAAACTCTGTGAATTAGTGTTAGATGATGATGAAGATTCCGATGAGCTCGCCGGAGGTGGAGGTGGTGGCAACGGTGGGGGAGTTGGATTAGGTGGAATGGGTAGGGTGGGTGGGGTGGTGGTAGTAGGGCTGAGAACTGACTGAGTACAGAAGCGGAAGAAGCCACAAGAAAATGATGTTTTGAGCTTTGGGTGGTGGTGATGAGTTTTCATGGTGATGAATGATGAGAGAGTGAAGTAAAAGGATAGTGTGTGTGTATATACTATAGTCTACAAAAAAAAAAAGTTGGTTCAATAATTGTGTGAATGGGATAGTTCATTCAATATAAAAGCTAGCTTGATCATGAGAAAGATACTATTTTCTCAGTACATTTTTATTTGTCTACAGATAGAAATACAAATTCTTAGATTGTGTATAATAAGCTCTTGTAGTCTGATCCTTTTTAGAACCTCGCACATAGCGAAAATTTTAGTGCATCATACTATCCTTTATTAACTTGGTGGTTGGCATACACCTTAAAAAATAATACTATATAATATAATAGGGAAAATTTTACTATATCATCATTTGACTATGATAAATTTAATATTTTTGAGAAATATTGAGTAATGAATAGTATTTACCTAATGTAATCTCATAAAATGGGGTTTGGGAGAGTAAGATGTACGCAGACCTGGCCTAACTTTTATCTTAGAAGTATAACAATTGTTTTTGATAGACCATCGACTTCAAGATAATGAATAATAGTATTTAATAATAAGGATAAAATACACACAAAACGATAATTGTCTATTGATTTTTCAATTGGACAAATATTATTGAACATCTATTTTTAATATAGTGGACAAATAAAGACGAACGAAGGAAGTACAACAACAATATATTCACTGTAATCAAAACTGTCCGAAGAGATTGGTGTTTTCTCATCATTGTTTCATTTTCTGAAGGTAAAGAGATTTGTTTTTTGAAAAATCTTCGATGCTAAATAAAATATATCCAAAGCAAGTATGGACGGCAAGTATAGCAGTGAAAAAGTCGTCATGCTGAAAACAATGATAAAATAACAATAGCAATAATAAATATTATGATAATCAAATCACATGAATAGATAAAAACTTATACCATCGAGTTATCTTAATTACTTGTTGCAGCAAATAATCCCTTTTATTTTTAAATTTAAAATCTCATATTTTGATGGAGACTAGACCTCTATTAATGTTGAGTGATGAAAAGAGAAAAGATATAAAGGCAGAATTGAGAACGTGAACTATTGCAGAGGGGACTGAGAGTCATGGTGCAGTGGTGAGAGTGCTCCATCCTTAATCAGAGATCTTGCGTTCGAGTTTTGGGTATTAAGAAAATTCTGTTGAGAACGCCTCCTCTAGAATGGGTCATGCAGTGCACAATCTGGATTAATTGGGACTTCAATGAGGATACCAAACATTGGATGAAAAACCAAAAATAAATATTAAATTTGATATTTATACTATGTTTCTACTTTTTTATTTCATAAACTTAGCCATAAACCAAGTCACTCAATATTAGGGCTCTTTTGTTTCCTAAGCTAAAACGTAGGGGGTAGTTAAAAAAAATAAAAAGGAAAAGAAAGACAAAGTAAAATGCATTCACGTATACGATTTACTCTATAAATTAAGTGAAGCGAATTTTTTAGAAGAGAACCAAAATAGTCCCTAAGTTTAACCATTAGATTACAATAGTCCTTTAAATATTAAGTGGACCATTAATAGTCCTTCGAGTATATAAAAATGGTACACTTTTTTTTTAGTCTTCACTAACTTCTTCACCACAAACTAACGGAGGTCCAAACTACTCCCCGTCGTCCCCGTCCCAAATTATGTGACATATTTCACTTTTTGAGATTCAAACATATCTATGCTTGATCGTAATTTTTCATATATACTTTAAATATTTTGAATAATCAAATATTGTGATTTATAGTATATTTTACGTAGTTTTTAAATATTTAAATTTTATTTCAAAATAATTGAGATTTCATGTCTAAATTCCTGATCAAACTTACCTTGTTTGAATCTCGTAAAACGAAATATAACACAGAAATAGAGGGAGTAATAGTTTAAAACAATATTTTTCTTCTTTCAAATTTGACAAACGTCATTTTTTTTCTTTCAAACATATGTACACTTAAGGCTTGTATGATCGAAAAATAAGTTATCTCAAGATTAATTTTTCTGGCATTAGTTATTTCAAGATTGTTATTCTATTGTTAATATAGAATAAAAATATCTCTATAATTTAAGATAAGTTATTTATTAATTTTATTCCAATCAAACATAAATAAACTCATTCTAAATTAATCTCAAAGTTAATAATCCCTTATACCTCATATAAACGAGTCCAAGAAGTCTAATTAAATCAAATAGTACCATTGTACTTTGACTTTGTAAGGGGCAAAAATGCTTACGTTATCCTTTGTGTTCTTTATTGATAGAATAAAATTTTAAAAGTCCAATAAAACTCTTTAAAATAAGTAATAAACCTTCGCATCTTTGTCATGTGATTGAGTCTTGCCTTTGCCTGTTAGTCAAAGCTCTCTTCCTCTTACCCAACTTTCAGCTTACTAAATTGTTAAAAACAGTTTTTTTTTTTTATCTTACAGAGGCACTTGAAGTGACAATTACATCTTCTTGTTCTTTGTCCTCCTATTCATTTGCTTCAAGATTTCAAAACCCCATTTCCTATTGAACATAAATGAGATGGCCCTTTTTGTTTCAGCTCAAGATTTGCTCATTTGAAGTTGAAATCTGGTGATTCTTCTTCTTTTGGCTAATGGGTATTTGTTTTCTTGATTTTGGTTTAAGCTTTAGTTGGTGTTGTCTTGCTCTTTCTCTCATAAAGTTTTGATTTTTAATTAACATAGTTTGTCATTAGTTGAGTCTTGATTACTATATATGCTTGCAAGAATCTTTGGAATGATCAGAAATTGAGATTCTGCTGTGATTGGTTGCAAAATCCTCCAAAAGAACTGATTTTTCTGTGGTTTTGAGGTAGCTTGAACTTGTATTAAGTATCATTACTGAGCATATTTTTATGAGAATCAGATGGTTTAGCAGATGAACTAGTTTGGAGAATTTTGTCTGTTCTGATAATTTCAAATTATTTGGTTTGAGTTTTAGCTATGTAAACTTTTAGAAGTTGTGTTGATATGGTCTAAATATGCATAATTTGTTAGATGGCGGGGTATATATGCACCACTTTTTTAACGAGGGGTATATCCGCTATGAATCACAAAGTTGATGGATTTAAATTGGAAAGGACCACTAGGAGTAGTTGTGCTTGCCAAATGAAGTGAAGGTAATGTTGGATAATTCTGGCAAGAGGGTGTATTATTGTAAACAATAAAAGGTCCACTTGATTTGTTGTAATGGCTTCAATTAGAAGAGCACTGTCCCCAGTGCCTCGTCCGGGAGATAGAACTAATGGACAAGCATGTTTTGTTTCCTCGCCATTGTCCAAGTCATCATCGTGTAACCAAAGTTATACACCGCCTGCAGGGTTGATGTCTTCTTATTTTGGTTCATTGGATTATGCATTCTACAAAGTTTGGACATTTGTACTCGGTCTTTTGTCGCGAAGATCATCTACTCCCTTGGAGAGGTCAAAGTTAAGGGGCCAAACTTGGAGGAGAACGCTTCTCCACTTCTTTATATGCTTTGTTGTTGGAGTTTTTATTGGCCTCGCTCCATTTCTTTCTCTGAATTTGTCATCAAATAGAATGTCTAAACATCAAGCTTTCTCCGTTGAAGTCTTCCACCCTTACAAAAATGACCTCTTCTTTGATGATGTGTCTAGAAACATGACATCAACTTTAAACAGTTTGGTTTTCCTGCATAATTCTACGTCAGAGCCTAATATAGTATACAGTGAAGTGAAAGATGAAATTGCTGGAAATGCATCCGTTAACCAATCACTTGATCAAGAATTTATAGAGTCCAAAAAACTTTTGATCATTGTCACACCAACAAAAGCCCGTTCATTTCAAGCTTACTACCTTAACCGTTTGGCCCACACATTAAAATTAGTCCCCCCTCCTTTATTGTGGATAGTTGTGGAGATGGACTCTCAATTAATCGAGACAGCTGATATATTGAGGAGAACTGGAGTTATGTACAGGCATCTCGTATGCAAGAAGAACTCAAGTGAAGTAAAGGATAACAGTGTGCATCCAAGGAATATGGCACTAACCCACATTGAGATGCATCGTCTTGATGGGATTGTTTACTTTGCAGATGATTCCAACTTCTACTCCCTAGATGTCTTTGAACAAATGAGACAGATCAGGTAATCTACTTATTCATTTTGCGAATGACTGTATGCTAGTAATCTTTCTTTGTTTCTTTCTCATTGATTAGCATGCACACTAGCAATCTTTTGATTTTAAATTGTGATACATTTAAGGAATTCTTGCCGCAGATTATGTCAGAAGGGAACATTGGCTTTCATAGTAGGTTTATTGCCATAGCGACAAGTTAGATATAAACTGAAAAGAAAAAAAAGTATCTTTCCATATGGAAAACACTAGTGGAAGCCTTTCAAACATCGGTCCTGCCAAAAGGAAAAAAGAGAACACTAATGACGGCCTTCAGAAAAACAAAGCTGTAAAAGTTTCTTGATGTCAAAATCATTGTAGCTGCACAACATTCTCTTTGCTTTATAAGGATAGGTTGCTTGATAACTTGTTATTAGTCATATTGTTAGGGTATTTTTAATTATATCGGTGATGAATTCGATGCTTATAAGTAGATATAGCCCACCAAATTAAAGCTGTCTTCAAAGTAATTGCTTCTTTGTCTTTCTCTTTCTTATATGATTGCAAAGCATAACCTATCAATCTATTCTATTGATGTAGAACCTTCATTATTATGGATAATTAAGTGCTAGTCATGTTATCGCCACCCGTTTCACTGCAGAACTGTACCAAAAGGAGATCCTTAAACAAGGACAACAAATCAACATTCTGTATAAGTTGGAAGTAAATATACTAGAGCAAAACCAAGTTTGACTGGTATTCTCTAATTGGTATCAGCGCGTGTTCCCTTTATATATGTTTTGCTTCAAGCTAAGCTCATAAGAATATAATAGTGAAATGAATGGTCAAGAAAGCAAACAACAGCTCGAAATTATCTCTGACCCCAACTAATTTGATTATTGAGCTGTGATTGATTGATTGATGATTGTACATAGAGGAAGAAACAAGCAGAGTTCAAGGTAGTAGTGGATAGGAATCTGCAGTGGAGCAGAATGAGTATATATATGATTCATATAGTCGACCTCCAGTAGTTTAGGATTGACTGACTTGCCTTAGTTGTATATTATGACTAACAACAAGGCTAATATGTCACAAAACAGAGCTAGTTTGAAATTCGTCATTCCCTTGATGACTCCAATCTTCAAACATTCATTCTTTTTCGTTTTCTTGCTTCCAATCACTCGAAAATCTTCCCATATGTGGGAGTGATCAGAAATGTTTTTTCATGTTATGGTCTTATAGTCTTGTCAAAGGCGAAAAACGCCAAGAATTGATGGGACTTTAACCGAAAATTACAACCGAAGTTTACACTTTGATGAATGGAAGAGTACAACCGAAGTTTACACTTTGATGAATAGAATATCATATATTATTAATACAACTGTAGAACAAATAACTATAGCACAAACAACAATCATATAAGTTGAGGAATTGAAGAAATACAACTGTATGAAATATATTAAGTAAAAGAACATTTGATTGCCCCTCATTTGCACTTTTTTATACTCTAGAAGTTTCTAAAACAAAAGAACGAAACTTGGCCAATGCAAGCCCTAATAAGAAAGTATTGAGATGCAACTAGTTGAGTCTAGGTCCTCCATACAGTTGTAAAAAGGGTAGCCCGGTGCACTAAAGCTCCTGCTATGCGCAGGGTCCGGGGAAGGGCCCCACCACAAGGGTGTATTGTACGCAACCTTACCTTGCATTTCTGCCAGAAGCTGTTTCCAAGGCTTGAACCCGTGACCTCCATACAGTTGTACATTTTCCAAATTTTGGTCCTATGGTCGATTTTATTTTTATTTTATAGGTCACGGGTTCAAGCCTTGGAAACAGCATCTGGCAGAAATGCAAGGTAAGACTGCATACAATACACCCTTGTGGTGGGGCCCTTCCCCGGACACCGCTCATAGCGGTAGCTTTAGTCCATCGGGCTGTCCTTTTTTTTTTTTTAAAGTTTTGCAGTTTAAGATAAAACCTCCGCTATTTACCCTCTGCATTGTGCTACCCCTCACTGATGTTTCTTAATTCCTTATCTTCATTTTAAGTTACATCTCTTGAAAAAAACCTTTATTCCTTTTTTGGTCTTTGATCTGTCTTGGGTTGCTATTGCTTTCAAGGATTTGCTCGTTCTCGTTGACAAAGATGAAGAATTTTTCTCATATACTTAATTTTCTGACTTACCATTCTGTCTATCAGCTTTCTTGATAGAAAATTGTTGTATGCAGCCGGTTCGGGACATGGGTTGTGGCAAGACTAGCTGAAAATAATAGGAAAGTTATCTTGCAGGGTCCAATCTGTAATGGCTCTCAAGTTATAGGTTGGCATATAGACGGAACGGCAAAAAAATTCCACAGATTCTATGCTGAAATATCAGGATTTGCATTCAATAGTACAGTACTTTGGGATCCAAAGAGGTGGAACCGACCTACACTAGAGCCCATTAGGCCGCTTGATATAGTTAAAGGTGGATTCCAGGTGAGTTTCACCGCTATATTGTAAGTCTGATAGCTGTGTAAACAAGTATTTTGTCCGTTGGCTCACCTGTATTCAGACAAATGATTCTCAATGATCCTATATTGCAGGTGAGCACATTTATTGAACAAGTTGTGGATGATGAAAGCCAAATGGAAGGCTTTCCAATGCACTGCTCAAGAATTATGGTTTGGCAATTCAATACAGGTACTATTGCTGCTAGCGTATGAAGATGTCATAGAGAGTGCTTCTACAGCGTAAACAAGGTGAGCAAATTATGCCCATAATTTTTCAGTAGGAGCTTATTAGCATTCTTTTCTTTTTAAGCAATACCATATAAATTTTATTTAAGGAGCTTCTTAACATTTTTTCTTTTGCAATCTTTAGCTTATATGATAGAAACAGATCACAACAGACGATCTATTTCAAGTTTTGAAACTTCATTACTTATCTAGATTGCAGCTTTTGATTGAAGTGTCTGCTTGTCATGATTGGGACATAACTCTCTACTTCTTTCTGTCCGCCATGATTGTTCAAAAGCTACCAGAATGTATGGGATGCCTTATTTTGCTTCTTTTAGTCTAAAAAAGGACAACCAGGTGCATAAAGCATCCTGCATTAGCAGAGTTCGGGAAAGGGCTGCACCCCAAAGGGTGTGATAATGACAGTCTACCCTAATGCAAGTATTAGTGGTTACTTCCACGGCTTGAACCCATGACCTAAACCATAGCCTAATTGATACATAATATCATTTAGAATATTCTTTAACAAGGTGCATACCCCTGAAAATACCAGTTTGAAGCCAGGAAATATATGACAGCTCACGCTGAGTAACTTTTAGACTTGGACACGAATGCCAAGATAGTAGAACCTCCTCGCTTCTGCATTTTTGTTGGAAGACTGATTCCTTTCTTACCATATAATGTTCAACCAGAACAAAGGTGAATTTCGAATAGCCTAAGATTAAACTGCTCTTTCCTTGTTACTTGAAACAGCAGTAAACTTCGTCCTAAACTTCTTCGTATAATATTACTCTAGCACGAGAGATATTGAAAAAAAGAAGTGATCTAAATATTCCTGTTCTTGAGCACATAGACAGCAATAAACCCATGTGTTAAGTCTACAGGTGCTGAAAAGTGACATCTTATGTTGCACTGCCAGCCTCAGAACAAAAAGACATTCAAGGAATTCTCTAGAGAGCCAAATCAAGCTCAGAGCTGTACTGACTGTACCTACTGACAATAGAAACTTACCAGAACAAGCACTAACGATATCCCTAGTAACATCAGCGGCACAAGGTAATTGGAGAATTACCTCATTTTAAATACCTCAAACATAATGTATTGGGGCTCAACACATTAATTGCATCTTAGTTCACTAATATAATGATATTAGTTCTTGTTCACTTCTCAATAAGTTTGTTTTTTGGTTTTTCTGTAATATATACACCATGCTCTTTTCTATTAATTGCAGGGAGAACTAGTTATGACTATGAGCATCTGCTGTAAAATTTTATCCGACCATCAGCCCGTGTAGAAGTATTTAGAAATCCTCAAGAAACTGGTACCCTACTTTTCTTGTTATACAGAAACATTTCTGTACAGTTGCTGAGTTCATCCCACTTTACACTTCTGGCTACTAAGTGGAAAGCCACAATTAGCCAGGTCGTTCGCAAACTGATTTATGAGAATTCATGGCCATCTACGCAAATGTAGAGTTGCAAGTACCCGACCAATTCTATCGACTAAAGCTTTTCACTATACAACCAACTTAATAGTTCAGTGGAGGATTCAACCTCATTGAGCTTGCAGATTAGTTGTTAGACTTGAGCATGAGGTTTTACTTTCCTTTACATGATTGGTTGTAATGTTTAATACTTTCTTGAAAGTGTAGATTGTGTACTAAAGATATTATCTTGATTGTAAGACAGAACACTATGAACCAATTCAATTGATGATGCAAGTAAAATTTCATTCTTGTCAACTTCCAAAATCTGTTCTTTTTTATGCTATATGTCATTTGCTTGTGAAAGTTCTGGTTTATAGCTCTTGTTCTGTTGAAAAGGAGTTAAATTGTCACTATTTGACTATTGAATTCTGAAACTTGTTAAAGAAAACTCATTCAATAAATTTACTCTAAAATTAAACTACTAAATTACAGTGACGTTGGAGCGAAATGGGAACAACCTAATCCGTGAAATTAATGGGGTTATGGGAGTGAAATACAAGCGTTGAGATGTATGAACATTTTTTTCTAGAACTATCCAATTTAGTGACAGATGTAATGCTTCAAGTTATGTCATCTGATATCGCTTCAAAACTTCATTTTGGAACAAACGTGAAGTCTTATTAAAGCTCTACAACCTCAAATCTAACGTGTACTTACTAGTTGAGTTGTGACAATAGACGGACACCACTGGCATAAAATTATGTGTTGCACCATTGATCTAATCCCCTATTGGTACAAATATAGTATGTGCTCACTCTGTCCTATATCACCACAATGTATGGAGCAGTTGGTGCACAGCATAAGCACTTATCCTTTTTCCACAAACACAGGTAAAGTTGTACTATGGTCTATGAGGGGAAAACTTACTATATTTCTCAATATTGCAAAGCTTTTTTGTTAAATAAATAAATAAATTATTTTCTGGGGGAGCAACAACCAGTCGATATGTCCGAGTGGTTAAGGAGACAGACTCGAAATCTGTTGGGCTTTGCCTGCGCAGGTTCGAATCCTGCTGTCGACGACTTTTTATTATTTTTTTGCCCGTCGCACGGTGGAAGCAGTCAAATATACAACATGTTTTTTTAATAGATATATGCAGATCTAGACAAAAGCTATTCGATTCTCGTGAACCTATATCATATACTGTGGTCTGTGAATCCGCCCTGGTATAATATACATATGTGCATTATATATTATGATACACTATCTATAAGTTGAATGGCATGAAAGCTCCATGAAATCCATATGGCACTCTACTTGGTAATATGAGTATGGCAACTGGCTCACTTTCAATTTTTTTTGCATCAACTATATAAACCTGCAACATAGATTTAATATGCACATCAGAATAAACTTAAATTATGTCTATATTTGTCCCTTCAAAGCAAACATCCGGCTTACGGACCTCACTGACTTGACTAATTCTGATTCGCGCGTTTAAAATTTCATTAGCGCGTATAATTATAACAAATACATATAGAATGTTAACATGATCCATAAGAAAGAATGACATGTACAAATCGAGAATCAACTTACTTGAGATTGATTTGTATTTTCATTATGTGTGAATGTCACTATCCAACCATCATCTTCATCAACACCTTCAAGTTTTGGAACAAATGTAGCTCCACTACAGAAAGTGTATTTTGGGAAAATATGATACTCAAACTTAATCAAATCCTCTTCTTCTTTGTCATCCTAATTAATCAACATATAAAAAGAATATCAATTATATAAATCAATATTACACTAGGGATAATTACACTTTTGGTTCCTTGTGGTTAATTTTGGTTCTTATAATATGTGACTAAGCATATTAAATATTCAATTAATTGAAAATGTGTGTCACTCTATTTGTGAAATATATGATATCTAGACTATTTTTTAGAGCTATATTGTCCTTAAATATGGAGTAATGTACGAATTTAGCATAACACATTGATAATCGAATAGTTTAGCACGTAATAATTCGTTAAATTTTTGAAGTTCATAGGCAGAGGGATCAAATGTGCACATATCAATTAATAGAAACTTAAACATGCTTAATCAATAAAATTATAAGGACTAAAATTAATATTTATCAATTTTTGAGGGATAAAAATACAAAAAAGAATTTCAATATAATATTATTATAGTCGAGTCACAACAACTTTCACGTGTGATTCTAACCGGGCTTTCCTAAATTAAGTAGCAATTACCTTAGAAATTTCAACTTGTCTTTCTTCAAAATGAAGTTTGGCTATCCCTCCAAATTTAACAAACCCTCCTGGTAAGTTCTTTCCTAAATTCAAGATAATATATTATCATGAAGTTTAATTAGTAAGATAAAACGTTTATTCACTATTTCAATATTATCAATAGAATAGAATAGAAATAGTTAGCAACGAATAACTTTTATCGCAAAAATAACAAAATTAGTTGTTAATTTTATTTAAAAGCGAGTTATCTAAAAGACCCATTCGCGACAGGTTGTTTAACAATGCAATTTGTAGCTAATTTTTGTTTTTGGCTGTACTAAAAAAATTTCATTTCAAATTGAAAATAGAGTACTAACCAGAGTTAGAGAAAGCTTCTGAATTTACAAGCTGTAGATAACCAAATTTGTTTTTAAGACCAATGAAGTGTTCATTGATCATTGGGAATTCCATAACAAACTGATGATCAGTTGTAGTTAAATTTTTCATCTTCACTTCACTTGTTCTTATGTTTAATCTCCATTCACAAACGCTAAAAAAAGAAAATAGATCTTTTGACGATTCAACATTATCTTCACTAGAACTCGTTTCGTTCAACGCATCCAAACTTAACCCTGCCTCATCTATTGTGAGGTTCGGTTTTGGTATAATCCATCGACGAGCTCTACATGCCCTCACAACCACCTTTTTACAAAAAATAATCAAATTGATTAAACAATTTTACTAGCTTCATGATTTTAAAAAAAAAAAAAAAAAAGTTGAAACTAAATCAAGTTAATTAAATAAGAGAAGTCAAATACTTTATCATTATCTTCAAAACAATTTATTATGTGAAATACATAACATGGTTCAACTTCAAACCATATAATGGAATTAGCATCACCATAACGTGGCATTATTCCAATGCTTGCATATCCATCTTGATCATACATTATTAATCTGCAAAATGAGAAAATAATTAATATATATATATATATATATATATATACACACACACATTAATTATAGGATTTAATAAAAATATTTCATTCAATTGTAGAATGACTAGAATTTATTTTATATATCAGATGTTTGAAATACTTACTGTTCTCCACTAATAAGTCTATTTAGGTCAATAGTAAGTGGAAAATCCAAAATCACATTGTACCTACATATAATTGAATTGTACAATATTAGAATTAAGTGCATAATCGTATATAATAATAGATCTTAAGTTCATACATACTAATTAACTGCAAAAAATATTTATACTATCAGTACAATATACGTAATTGGTTATAGCGAATATTTATTTTATAGAAAATGTTACCTATTAGTGTAGCTTCGATCCATTCCACTTGATGTATACACTATCCGTCAGTACATAAAACTTAAACACGTAATAATTACCTCTTTGTAACTCCAATTTCATGGCAAAGAGTACACCTATTGAATTTGAGATCCACCTTGTGAACCATTTGCTTTCCATCAGCTGAAAATTGAAAGGAAACTTATAAATATATTAGAAAACTAGAAAAAAAAAAAAGAAAAAAAACTTCCAATTGAAGTCTCCTAATTTAGCCTCAAAATAGAAAAATAACATACCAGAAATGACTCCTAGCTCAAAATAAGGCTTTATTGGATATGTTCCCATTATAACAAGTTCACCTGTGCCTGGAACTTTCTATCGAGATATAATATAATTGAGGAACATGTGACACACAATACAATTAAATAATCAAAATGGTATGTTTTTATGAAAAATAATTACCTTTGGATGGGCTGTGAATGATTGATTCCAAGCTCCATTGACAGTCCAATTTCCCAAAGTTTCTAGTGTTTGTATGTTTATCTCTTGAGGCATATGATTTTCAGCAATTGAGTAATACTTCTTTGAGTGCTCAAATACATTTGTATTGCTTAGATATTTGTGAAATACACCAAATCTCAACTGCAAGACAATAAGGATACACACAGTATTGAAAATATTGTTAAAACAGAAACTCACCAAGAAATTAAATTGAAGTAGAAACACAGAGAAAACTTATGAAATTCCAGCTATCCATTAACTTGCAAAAGTTCTGAATTTATACAAGGAAAAAAACTAACTATTTCCTATCTAGTAGCCACTTACAAAGTGGATGAAAAACTGAATAAAAAACATGTGCCACTAACAGCAATAAAGGGCCACTACTTCAGAAAGTTAAGCAACTAAAAATTGACCAAGTCTTGCTAGAAAATAGGGAAGCACTAAACTGAAACTTAAGTAAAAGAACAGTAAAAAACAATAAGCTGGAAGTTAAGAAATGCCAATTGTCTAACACTCCTCCTTGGCATTTTTGTGACGAACACCAATTCTTCGCCTCAGATCTTCAAACCTTTCCTTTGGCAGAGACTTAGTGAAAATGTCAGCTAGTTGGTTCTCGGATGAGCAATGAACAAGCAACACTTCATTAGATTGTTGGACTTCTCTAATAAAATGAAACTTGATCTTGATGTGCTTAGTTCGACCATGAAACACTGGATTTTTTGAGATTGAAATTGCTGAACTATTGTCACACATGATCTTAGTAGCTTCGGTTTGTTCATAGCCCAAGTCCTTCAACATCTTCCTTAGCCAGATAGCTTGGTTCACAGCAGATGCAGCAGCTATGTACTCAGCTTCTGCTGTTGATTGAGCTGTAGTTTCTTGTTTCCTAGAGCTCCAACTAAAACAACTTGTCCCTAAACAGAACAGATATCCAGAAGTGCTTCTGGAATCATCAATGCCGCCACCCCAATCACTATCAGAGAAACCGACCAGATTCATAGTCACTTCTGCAGATGCTGAAAAAAAATTCCAAACTTGCTGGTTCCTTTAACATACCTTAACACTCTTTTAGCAGCTGTGAAGTGCGTGTCTCTAGGCGAATGCATGAACCTAGAGAACAAACTTACAACAAATAGAATGTCAGGTCTACTTGCGGTGAGATATAGAAGGCTGCCAATTAAGCTTCTATAAATACTCTCATCTATTTTTTCAGAATCTTCATCCTTGCCAAGCTTCACACCAGTAGAGATTGGAGTACTCACAGGTTTACAGTCTTGCATTTTGAACCTGTTTAGAATATCCGAAATATGCTTCTGTTGGCATATAAAAATTCCATCACTGGACTGCAACACCTCCATGCCAAGTACTTCATGACTCCAAGATCGGTCATTTCAAAAACTTTCTCCATTTCATCCTTGAACCTTTGGATTAGTTTAATTTTGCTTCCTGTCACGAGCATGTCATCCACATAAATTGAGACAATTAAGGACTCACCACCAGTGATTTTCACGTACAAAGTAGCTTCACTTTGACTTCTACTAAAGCCAAGTTGGATGAGATGATTGTCCATCCTTTCGTACCATGCCCGTGGGGCTTATTTCAGGCCATACAAGGCCTTCGTTAAGAGATAAACTTGATCCTCTTTTCCAGGAATTGAGAAACCATCAGGTTGCTCTACATAGATCTCTTCAGCAAGCAAACCATTCAAAAAAGCTGATTTGACATCAAGCTGATGAATCTGCCAGGAACTATGAGCTGCAAATGCAAGAATAAGCTTGATTGTGTCATACCTTGCTACTGGAGCAAATGTTTCCTGGTAATCCACACCATATTGTTGTGCGTATCCCTTCACCACCAATCTCGCCTTATGTTTGCAAATTGAGCCATCAGGATTGAGTTTTGTCTTGAAAATCCATTTTACACCAATCACCTTGCGATTTCTAGGCCTGTCAACGAGCTGCCAGGTTCCATTCTTCTCGATCATGTCTAGTTCAGCTTGCATAGCTCTCCTCCATGCCTCAGAGTCTTGTGCTTCAGTATAGCTTGTTGGTTCAGATATAACCAAATTACACCGCTGATAGACATCTTGCAAGGTTCTGGTGCCCCGCACCGGTACGTCATCTACTAGTTCATTTCCGCAAGTTGAGGCTGCTCTTTTGAAAATAAATCAGAATAAGAGGTTTTCTGATTTTTCCAATCCCAAGCAACTGCTTCATCAAACTTCACTTCTCGGCTGAGAAATAGTTTTTCTGTTTTCAAATAGAAAATCCTATATCCTTTGGATGATGAACTATAACCCATAATTATGCCCTTTTGAGCCTTGTTGTCCAGCTTACTCCTCTTCTGTTCGGGAACATGATAATAACATATACACCCAAAGATTCTGAGATGGTGTACTGATGGTTTGTTCCCGCACCAAGCTTCATATGGAGTCATGTCATGCAAGGCCCTAGTGGGCAATTTGTTCAGCAAATATACTGAGGTATTGACTGCCTCCGCCCAAAACTGATTTGGGATTTTTTTTTCAAGTAAAAGACACCTGGCCATCTCCATTACAGTCCTGTTTTTCCTTTCAGACACGCCATTTTGCTGTGGAGTGTACGGTAATGTCAATTGGCGTTCAATACTTGTGCTATTACAAAACTCCACAAACTGAGAAGAAATATATTCTCCTCCATTGTCAGACCTTAAAGCTTTAATACTAAGATCACATTGATTTTCTACTAAAGCTTTAAATTGTTTAAAAACATTAAAGACTTCACTCTTCAATTTAATGAAATAAAGTCATCAATAAAGAGGAGAAAATATTTGTTACCACTCAAGGAATCTGTTTTCATTGGACCGCACACGTCCGTATGAATGAGCTGAAGTTTCTGGTTAGCTCTCCATACTTGATTTGCTTGAAATGGCAATTTTGTTTGCTTTCCGTGCTGACAGGTTTCACAAACTTGAGCATTAGAAAGAAATTCAGGCATATTTTCCACTAGCTCCTTCTTTTTCATCTCTGCGATGCTTCTCATATTGAAGTGACCAAACCTTTTGTGCCATAGGTTTGTACATGTTTGTGAAGTAATAGTGTAAGCCTGCTCAGTTATTTTCTCCCAATCAACTGAAAACATAATATTGCTCATCTTGACACAAAATAATTCCACTCCAAACGGGTCAGAAACAACACATTCTCGATTCTTAAAATGCAGTGAATAATTATTTTCAAGTATTTGTCCAACACTCAACAAATTTTGACTCATATCAGGTGTGTACAAAACATCAGGAATAGTTTTGATACCTGATATTGTTGAGATAGACACTGTACCTCTGCCGTTGACTTCTACAGCCTCACCATTTCCCACTTTTACTTTGGATTTGTAAGTGTCATCAAGGAATCTGAACATATCAGCATCATTGCACAAGTGATGTGTGCAACCACTATCGAGAAGCCAAGAATCAGAGGATTCATTGGTTGAAAAGTATGAAACTGCAAAGAGTTGCTCCTCGTGTGCATCTGCAGCTTCTGCTAGCTGTGCTTGCAAAGCTCCGGGGGCCTTTGTTTTTGATTTGCAAACCTTGGATATGTGCCCCGTCTGCTTACAGTTGCCGCATATAGCATTGACTCTCCACCAGCAGTACTTCTCCAGATGTGTAGTTTTTTTGCAATGTCTGCACGGAGGAAACTTCTGCTTCACGTCTCCACAATTGTTTCCACCATCATGCTTGCCCTTATTCTTTTGGTTGAACTGTTGCTTTCCTTTACCAGAATTTTGCTTTTGTACAGAGAAAGCTCCTTCAGTAAACTTATCCCGTCTCATAGTCCTTCTTTGCTCTTGTACTTGAAGAGCACTCATTAGTTCACCTAATGAGAGTTTGTTCAGGTCCTTGGATTCTTCAAGAGAGGAAATCTTAGATTCAAACCTCTCGGGAAGAGTCACAAGAACTTTCTCCACAATACGTTTGTCTATAAATTCTTCACCAAGAAGTCTAATGTTATTAACAATTAAGGAGATTCGATCAGCATACTTACTGATTGTTTCATCCTCCTGCATATTCAGGGACTCAAACTCTCGTTTCAGGTTCAACACTTGCATTTGACGTGTTCTATCGCTGCCTTGATACTCTTCTTTCAACCTATCCCAAGCCTCTTTTGCTGTTTTACAAGCCATGATTCTATAGAACACGGAATCTGCCACAGCATTCTGCGTAAGCGACTTGGCTTTAGATTTCTTTGCCTTCTCTTCACTGTTGGATTTGATCTGAGCCAAGGTAGGATTTGCTGGTAGAGCAGCAACTGGTTTATCTTCCGTCACAAGTTCCCAAAGCTCATAAGCTTCCAGAAAAGCTTGCATCTTCACAGACCAAATTTGGTAATTTTCACCGGTGAAAGTGAATGGTGGATTTAAAGGTAGGCTGTTGGATGTCATTTGTGTTGTAGGTTAAAAGTTTTTTTTGGTCCTGTAAGATCAACTAGAGGCTCTGATGCCACTGTTAAAACAGAAACTCACCAAGAAATTGAATTGAAGTAGAAACACAGAGAAAACTTATGAAATTCCAGCTATCCATTAACTTGCAGAAGTTCTGAATTTATACAAGGAAAAAAACTAACTATTTCCTATCTAGTAGCCACTTACAAAGTGGATGAAAAACTGAATAAAAAACATGTGCCACTAACAGCAATAAAGGGCCACTACTTCAGAAAGTTAAGCAACTAAAAATTGACCAAGTCTTGCTAGAAAATAGGGAAACACTAAACTGAAACTTAAGTAAAAGAACAGTAAAAAACAATAAGCTGGAAGTTAAGAAATGCCAATTGTCTAACAAACATTACTAGTCATGTGATTGCGTGGGTTGCGCATGTAATTCGTCTAAAAGAGAATAGAATCTTAAAAATTATAGTGAATACGTAACTTAAATCCTAGTGTTATCTAGAATGATGTCAAATATTTTGAACAACCTAACGCAAAGATAATGCTAGATATCCTTCACCCGTAACTAGAGTTCTTAGGTTAGGTGTGTGCTACAACATCCAAGTTTCACACAGCGAACCTCCTACTCTTAAGGATAAACTACAATATTTGATAGACTGACATATCAGCCACGTAATTTATCCCTCAAGCTGAATGAATTTGGCATGCTCCTTTAGTTAAGGGCGGCACCGACAAAGATCTCTTGATTCCTCGCGGTCAGGATGGCTTGGAAGCAAGCTATCTCTTGCCTATTTGTCCAAGATTTTTGCTCCATATCTTCCTGCATCGGGGGAGCAATTTAGGTAGCATGATTGGGGTGGAGGTCCCAGCGGCCCGTCCGTCGACGTAGTCCCCTTTGCGGATAGCAGAAGTCATTCAGATGACGAAGAGTCCGCCGTGCCCCCCAACACAGTGGGCGAAGTTCTTTCACTTTCGGCAGACACCCAATAATCCACCCTCTTCATTCAGCTGGGTGAGCCTTTGCTTTTTGGATCGTCTTCTGCCCAATGTGCAACCCACCCACCCCCCCAACACACATTTTTTGATTCTCATTGAGTTTACCTTGTTCACAGATCGACTCCATGGCAACAAGAAAAGGTGATCTTATGACTTGCTTCTCACTAATTAACGGAAAAATCACGAGTTTCATAATTTTCGACCAGGCAGTTCGTATCTTTATATGACCCCAGAATAATAAGGATAAACAGAGTAAGAGCTCTTGCCCTGGGTATGGAAATATTTTTGATAAGAACTTCCTCCTTTACTAGTCTTACGCGATGCGAATACATGCTAGTTGAGACCCTCGAGTACGAGAGATACCGAGTGAGAAACCAAAAAGGTTAGATAGATAAAAATTGGATGAAAGAGGTATAGTTCATGACATACCAGATTTAAAATGGAAGCCATCATAACAGCAAGAGCATCCCCTTCCATATTAGGAAGAAAACCTGGTTTGTTTCTATCTTTTTCCATGTTGAATGTATCTGTTTCTAAATATTTTTTTTTGTACAATACATTCCATTTTCCTTTTTCTTTTGTGAAGTACAAAGCATGAAGCATTCCTTCACCTTCAATCCATATATGGCTTGATTTTCCAAATATTGACTTGGTTGATTTTAGTCCTCCAAAAAGAGGATTTGCTCCTGTACTATGAACATGTAGTTACTTATAGTTTATCTTCTAGATGATCTGACAGTATAAAAAAACATTTAAAACACTTTCCTACCGTTTCTTACATAAACACCCTCCGGAAAATCATCTGGAATTTTCCCTTCAATTTCAGTCACCGTGACAGCTTCTCCAATCTCTTCAACAGGTGCAAAATTACTCTGTCAATTATATGTATTTGTAGATGAAAAGGGAGTCCCAAAAAGTTAATAAAAATAAATATATATATATATATATATAATGGAATATATTAAAAAGTTATAAAAATAAATATATAAATATATATATTCCTTCAATTATATGCATGTGATAATGGAAATATACATATATATGTAGTACCTGAGACGGGAGCAAAGGTTGATCCACAAATTCAAAGGTCAAATCAACAAAAGTGTCCAATAATTTGAAACAAGTTTCCTTCACAACTTTTGGAACATGTTCTAAATTTGTCAAAAATGGCTGTTCCACAATAAAAATGAACTTAAACTTAATTAGTTTAAAATTCAAATTAATATTGGACCAAAGGTAATTATGCAAATATAGATCAAATTAATGTTTTACCTTCAAAGTAGACGAGACAGAAGCTCTCAAGTCATTAAATTTGGGTATAACAGGCTTTTTCAAACAACAATAATTAACTTGACATGCATAAATACAAGCAGCCATTGATTTTCTTTACACAATTCTTCTAGTATTATGAAGAAGTGGATAAACATCAAAGTTTTATATCTTCAAACTGAACAATAAATTGGAGTAGAAAATCATAAAGAAATGAAAATCATTTTTTTTTTTTTTTGGGGGGGGGGGGGATGGGGGGTTGAGGGTTGGGGAGGAGCAGTTATGGTTCGAAATCGTGGATATATGCATACACAATTATGCAAAAGATTTTGCCAACTATCTATATAATTAGTATGTTATCGCAGGTTAATGGTCCTATTTATTAAATAACTAAATTTACTAGCTTGTTACGTTGAAGAGAAGTCAATAAGCCACTCGTTTTTGTGACGGCAAAATTGTCAAACCCAATTAATGTTTTATTTGACTTTTTATTTACTATTTATTTTTTGAGGTTAAAAATCGATCATAGCTTGGGGCTATCAAGTACAAAATACTTGAATACTAGTATGGACCAAAAATTCCAAAGAAATTGGTCCATTTTTATGATAGGCACAATAACTAGCTAAGAAATTGAATACTACACTATAGATTGTGGAAAATATTAAAGTAGATTTTTTAGAATTATAATTTTTTTTAGTAAAGTTTCTAGAATTGTGTAGTGTAGTATTTTGAATAAGTAGCTTGTAAAATTATCTAGATATTCTAGAGTAGTGCTAGAAAATAAGATTACTAGAATTTTCTTGTAGTTGTATCTAAGAACTGTGTAGATATTCTAGAGAGTTAGATATTTGTAGTATCATAGAATAGTCTAGATCTTGTATAACATAGAATAGTCTAGATCTTGTAGTAACTAGAATCATCCATAGACAAGTATAGATATGAGTGACATTGTACATTTGTAACCAACCCAAAAATTATCCTATTCAAGTAGTCTTCTTCTATAACCAAGTTCTCCTTCACCCTTCATATCTTCCTCTTCTTAGTTGAATCTTCCGATCTTAGTTAACGATTTTGGGCTAGTAGAAGGTCTCCTCGACTATACCTTTCTTCAGCTAATCTCCATATCTATAAGTTGAATAATGGCATAAAAGATCCATGAAATCCATATGGCACTCTACTTGGTAATATGATTATGGCAATTGGCTCACTTTCAAAATCTTTTGCATCAACTATATAAACCTGCAACATACAAATTATATGCATATCAGAATAAACTTAATTCCAAAATCATGTTCAAGTATAATTAACTATAAGAAGATTCAAGGAACACGATTCAAAATTAATCAATCGATCCTCAAAATTTTAAAATTGCCATGACAAAAAAAAGTCTATATTTGTTCCTTCCAAGCGTAACATCCGGCTTCCAGAAATCATCGCCTTAACCAATTCGGATTCGTGTCTTAGAAATGAAGGCCATTATGGGATTTGTTTTCCCCATGAAAAACATCTCCTATAATTGTAACGAATACTATACATATACTCCCTCCGTTCCAAAATATTTGGCCTTCTTTCTAAATTTATTTATTTCAAATTATTTGTCCATCTTCGCAAATCAAAAGTGTTTTATTACTTCTTTCCCATATTACCCTCAATATTAAATAACTAAAGAAAATAGTACTCCCTCCATTCCAAAATAATTGAATTATTGAGACTTTTTTTATAGTTCAAAATAATTGAATTGTTCAAAGTTCAAGAGAAATTTTTAGACTTTTTCCATATTTACCCTTCATTTACAACTTAATTTTCTTGATTAATATTTTGGACTTAATTTTCTAGGTTATGAGTTTCAAGAAACTTAATTTTCTTGGAACTTTCTTACATTAATGTGGCTGAATTTTCATCAACATTGTGATCTACTTCAACATTGAGGTCAGGAAGTTCATTTGTATCAAATAGAATATTTAGATCAAATTGTGTTGTAGCCATGTTAAATTAACTAAGAATCATGTTAAAGTAAACCTTTTTTATAAAAAAAAATTAGAGGGAAATCAAATTTTTAAATTTGGCTCAATCTAAATTTTTAAGATTTTACCTCCAAAAATTTGTTCAATTAAGACGTTTAGTCATTCTAAGAGCCACATTTTGAATTTTGCACTAAGAATAAATTGATCACATAAATGAGTATTGGGAGTAGTTTTGATGATTAATGTTTTTACTTTTCAAAATAGTTTGACAATTAATTAAAAAGGGCAAAAATGGAAAAAAATGACTAATTTATGTCTTATTCTTTTTTTCTTAATATGTGTGTATTACCTCAACAATTCAATTATTTTGAAATGGAGGGAGTAATAGTTAGATTTAGCGTTTCAAAACATCATTAATAGGGATAATTTTGTAAAATACACTTTTAATTAATGTTTTCTTAATGGATGTGTCAATTCAAAAGAGGTCAAGTATTTTGGAACGGAGGGAGTAGAAGATTAGCATGACACACACTAATCGAGAAAAATGATAGTTATGCTATGATCAACTTACTTGAGATTGATTTGTATTTTCATTGTGTGAATGTCACTATCCACCCATCATGTTCATCAACACCTTCAAGTTTTGGAACAAATGTAGCTCCACTCCAGAAAGTGTACTTCTTTGGGAAAATGTGATACTCAACCTTAATCAAATCTTCTTCTTGTTTATCATCCTAATTAATTCAACATGAATATATATATATATATATATATATATATATATATATAATTAGTTATATTAATGGATTTTACACATTTAGAAAATGTCAGCATAATATTATGGTCACAAATTTATAAGTAGCAATTACCTTAGAAATTTCAACTTGTCTTTCTTCAAAATGAAGTTTGGCTATCCCTCCAAATTTACCAAATCCTCCTGATAAATTCTTTGCTAAATTCAAGACATATGGCATCGTGAGGTCTAGTTAGTAACATCGAAATATTTATTTATTTTTCATTAATAACAAATATTCATCACTAATCCTATTTAACTACAGATTAAATGATGATTCTTATAGCTAATAATTCATGATTTTATGGTAGTGATTATATCTCATTCAAATAGAAGTTAGAGTACTAACCACAGCAATTAGAGAAAGTTTCTGAATCAACAAGTTGTAGATAACCAAATTTGTTTTAAGACCAATGAAGTGTTCATTGATCATTGGGAATTCCATAATAAAGTGATGATCAATTGTAGTTGAATTTTTCATCATCACTTCTCCTGTTCTCATATTTAATCTCCATTCACAAACGCGGAAAAAAAAATTCTCTGAATAATTAATAGTTAGCTTTACTGAAACTCATTTTATTTAATACGTTCAAACTCAACCCGGCCAGCCCCATCTATTGTGAGATCCGGTCTTGATATAATCAATCGACAAACGCTACATGCTCTCACCACCACCTTTTACACGCACCCCAAAAAAAATGTAATCAAATTAATAATCTATCAACATAATTACTATGTTGTAGCAGATTAATCGTCTTATTTTCTAGATGACTAAATTTACTAGCTTGTTACGTCGAAGAAAAGCCAATAGCCAAGTCATTTTGTGACAGCAAAATTGCCAAACACAATTAATGTTTTATTTGACTTTTTTTAAAAAAAATTATTTGAGGTTAAAAGTCGATGATAGGTTGGTGGGGGTTAGACATAGACCCAAACCTGTGTATAGATCAATTAAAAATAAATTTATATTAAATATTTAAGAAAAGAAAAGGCCCTACCTATATAATTAGTTTGGCAAGCCGATCTGTCAGTATGTTATTAGTCAACTATATAAGACCATGAGGGCGTGAATCATAATAAAAAATCTAAATAGCAAAATAAATGGCTTAAGGCCGCATAATTAATAAACATAATGTGTAGTAGAGCTAATTAGTTTAAGATTAGTAATTAACTAATTGACATAACTTAAGATTAGTTATATTACTAAAATTGAAATCATAGACTAAAATCACAATCAAAATAAAAAGAATATGACTATATAATAAAGTCATTACCTGAGCTAGATAAGAAGAAAAACATAAATAATTATATTCACGTCATCATAAAAAATCATAAAGGACCCATATACGTGTCGATGTGACAACATATACAAAAGACATATATTGTGCAGGACACATTCCAATCGACTAAACTAATTAAAGAATGTGACATAAAAAATTAGGCACCTACTAACAGTAATAGTGGAGCTAACTATTTCGTTTTACCGGCTTCAAGTACAAAATACTTAGTAGTATGGACCAAAAATTCCAAAGAAAGAGATACATACCATTTTTTTTTTAATGGTAGGCACAATAACTAGCTAAGAAATTGAATACTACACTAACTATAAGTTGAATAATGGCATAAAAGCTCCATGAAATCCATATGGCACTCTACTTGGTAAGATGATTTCGGCAATTGGCTCACTTTCAAAATCTTTTGCATCAACTATATAAACCTACAACATAGAAATATAGAAGATTAGCATATTGGTCCATAAAAAAAAATGGCACGCACAAATCGAGAAAAAATAATAGTTATACTATGATAATCAACTTACTTGAGATTGATTTGTATTTTCATTATGTGTGAATGTCACTATCCACCCATCATCTTCATCAACGCCTTCAACTTTTGGAACAAATGTAGCTCCACTACAGAAAGTGTTCTTTGGGAAAATGTGATACTCAACCTTAATCAAATCTTCTTCTTCTTTGTCATCCTAATTAATTAACATTAAAAAAGTATATCAATTACATAAATGAATTTTTTTACGTTGGGGATAATTAAACTTTTGGTCCCTTTGTTTTGATTTTGGTCCTTGTAATATTTGATTAACACACTTAACCTTCAATCAACTGATTTTGATCCCTCTATAAAGAAAATACGTGATATTTAGACCATTTTAAGAACTATATTATTCCTAAATATGCAGTAACATTGCAGATTTAGCATTACGCATCAATAACTGAATGATATAACACAAAACAATATATTAAATTTGCGAATATTCATAGTCGAAGGAATCAAAAGTGCACATGGAAATTAATTAAAGCTTGGTTAAATGTGCTGAACAAGAAATTACAAGGACCAAATGTACTCAAGTCACAAATTAAGTAGCAATTACCTTAGAGATTTCAACTTGTCTTTCTTCAAAATGAAGTTTGGCTCCAAATTTAGCAAATCCTCCTGATAAATTCTTTGCTAAATTCAAGATATATAGCATCATGAGATCTAGTAAATAACATGAAACATTTATTATATTAATGCTAAATAATAAATATTTGTCGCTAATTCTACTTAACGACAAATTAATGATGAATTTTATAACTAATAATTCATGTTTTTTTTAGTAGTGATTATATTCCATTTCAAAATTTTATACTATATTTGTCATGGAATCAAATAGAAATTAAAGTACTAACCAAAGTAATTAGAGAAAGCTTCTGAATCAATAAGTTGTAGATAACCAAATTTGTTTTTAAGACCAATGAAGTGTTGATTGATCATTGGGAATTCCATAATAAACTGATGATCAGTTGTAGTTGGATTTTTCATCTTCACTTCTCCTGTTTTCATGTTTAATCTCCATTCACAAACATGAAAATATGAATAAATTTCTTTCAACAATTGAATGTTATCTTTACTGAAACTCATCTCGTTTAATCCGTCAAAACTCAATCCAAACTCGTCTACTATGTGATCCGGTCTTGGTATAATCGATCTTCGAGCTCTACATGCCCTCACCACACCACCTTTTACACACCAAAAAATGAAATCAAATTAAGCAATTTTATTAGTTTCATGATCACACAAATTTGAAATATAAATCAAGTTAAAAGAAAGTAAAAATACCTCATCATTATCTTCAAAACAATTTATTATGTGAAATACACAGCATGGCTCAATTTCAAACCATTTAATGGAATTAGCATCACCATAATGTGGCATTATTCCAATTCTTGCATATTCATCTTTATCGTAGTTTATTAATCTGCATAATCAGAATTATATTCATTATTAATTGAAGGATATAATCAAAAGTATTTCTTTAAATTGTAGTATTAGTATTTTTTTTTAATATAATATATTTGAAATACTTACTCTCCTCCAAAAATAAGTCTGTTTATGTCAATAGTTAGTGGAAAATCCAAAATCACATTGTACCTACACATAATTGTCACAATTTTAGAATAATATTAGCATATATAATAATTGGAATTTAAGTTCACATAATAATTTTATCTAATTGAACAAAAAATTTATACACTATCAATTCATAAAACTTAAATATCTCGAATATCCTACAAATTCTTGGATATTCATAAGGAGATCAAGACCCTCTCTTCTTGATAATCAAATACTTCAAGAAGATCCTACTAACGGCCCTCGAAATACGGAGAAAATCAAGTCCTCCTTCTACGGAGATCAAATCCAAGTCCTCCTTCCACGGAGATCAAATCCAAATCTTCCTACGTTCGAGAAATACGCTACTAACATCCCTCGAAATACGGAGAAAGTCAAGAGAGAAAAATCAAGGGAACAAACAGAATTGTACCCATATTGTTTACCAATAAAATTCTTGTTTCTTCAAAAAAAAAAATAATGTAATAATTACCTCTTTGTAACTCCTATTTCATGGCAAAGAAAACACCTATTTAATTTGAGATCCTCCTTGTGAACCAATTGTTTTCCATCACCTGAAAATTTGAATGAAACTTATAAATAAATTAGACAAGTACAAAAAAAATCAATTTAAGTCTCCTAATTTAGATTCAAAATTGAAAATAACATACCTGAAATGACTCCCAATTCAAGATAAGGCTTTAGTGGATTAATTCCCATTATAACAAGTTCACCCGTACATGGGATTTTCTGTTGAAATATAATATAATTAAGTAAATTATAGATTCTCTAGTACCGTCACTAACGAGAAACATAAATGTTTACGTGTTTAGTTCATAAAAAAGAATTAGCTCCACACGTGAGGAACATACATGTGAGTCCTTTTATGAACA
Organism: Capsicum rhomboideum; assembly: GCA_031232105.1. NCBI lineage: Eukaryota > Viridiplantae > Streptophyta > Magnoliopsida > Solanales > Solanaceae > Capsicum > Capsicum rhomboideum. The sequence goes on along the minus strand of CP124708.1, from coordinate 112,307,013 downwards.
ATTTATTACCTTTGGATGGGCTGTGAATGATTGATTCCAAGCTCCATTGACAGTCCAATTTCCCAAAGTTTCTAGTGTTTGTATGTTTATCTCTTGAGGCATATGATTTTCAGCAATTGAATAGTACTTCTTTGAGTGCTCAAACACATTTGTATTGCTTATATATTTGTGGAATACACCAAATCTCAACTGCAAGACAATAAGGATACATACATAGTATTCAAACTCCTGCTACAATCGAATCGACGTATGTTGCTCGAATTCTTTAAAAATATTATCATATTCGTGTTGATTCCATACAAAAATGTACTATCTTTGGATCATCATACACGCATTCAATAATATTAATTTTGAAGAGTCTGAGTAACATAGGCTTAGATCATATTAATGGTACTTTCATTTCCTTATGTTACAAGTTTTTGAATATGTGTGTTGCACATGTATGCCATTTGGATGAAAACAAAATTATAAGAATCAGTAGTATATATAACTTAAATCTTAATTTTATTAGTGGAATGGTGTCAAATATTTTAGAACATCATAATATAGAAACAATGTTAGATGCTTTCCGGTCCTCCTCCCTTTAATCAAAGGTCTTAGGTTGGAGATCTGGATATGAAATAGATTATCTTTAATTAGAAGTCTCGCATTGAAGCTTTGGAGATAAAATAAAAAAAATTACTAATGGGAAGTGCTCCCCCCTTTGATAAGTCTTACACGCTGATTAATTGATACCCTATTATAGATATCAAATACCGGATAAGAAATCAAAAAAAATAAAATGAAAGGGATATATAGTTTATGACATACCACATTTAAAAGGGAAGCCATTAAAACAGCAAGAGCATCCCCTTCCATATTAGGAATAAAACCTGGTTTGTTTCTATCTTTTTCCATGTTGAATGTGTCTGTTTCTACATATTTGTTCTTGTACAATACATTCCATTTGCTTCCTTTTCCTTTTTCTTTTGTGAAGTACAAAGCATGAAGCATTCCTTCACCTTCAATCCATAGATGACTTGATTTTCCAAATATTGACTTGGTTGATTTTAATCCTCCAAAGAGAGGGTTTGATCCTGCACATCAGAGGCAAATTTAGAATTTAAATTTAATCGATTCAATGTTTAGGTTTTTAATACTGAAATCATAAATTACACGTTTGAAATTATGAATTAAAAATTTAGAATATCTATATGTGCTCTGTCAAAAACGTTGAATTTAGCTGAACTTATTAAATATTTGCTAAATATGCATTTATAGAGAAAAATATTTTCCTTGGAAAAGAAAAACCTCCTTACAAATCAAGAAACTAACTTCCCTAGTGAAAGCATAAGCAAAAAAGTTTTCATGAGCAGTATTGCATGTGGTAGGGGTCGGCGTTTGGTATTCAATTTTGTATAAATTCAATTCGATAACCGATAATTAAAAATAATTATCAAATACCAAATATTCAATATTCAGTTCGATATCAATAAATCAAACTTTCATACGATAAATTTCAATAAAGTAATTTAATAAATACCATATTAAAATTGGAGTCTATTGTTCATAAATTATATGTTAAAAAAATATGAAATGATTAAAATATATACAAAGTGAAAGGTGGAGTATTGGCAGGATATTGGGATTCAAAAGATGGGGTATTGGGATTTTCAACAACTTAAAAATGATTTAAATTTATACTTATAGCACAAGATGCAGACAGAAATTAAGAGTGTGGACAGAATGCAGAAAATCACAGAATAAATTTTAAAATAATTCGGTACTCGATAGTATCGAATATCAAATGATATTAATATCTCGTATCAACTATTGAAATTGATTATTTATCGTACCAAAGATCAAATTAACGAATACCAAATTATCTAAATAATTTTCGATTCTGCTCGATAATTCAGTTTTTGGTGGTTTAATAATCTATATACTTCGATAATATAATAGTAGTATAAAATAATTTTACGTTATAAATACTTTTTTTGTTTTTGGAACCTTAGGAAAACCCACAACTAGCACTTTGTGGTAACCTGCTCACTATGCAATAGGTTGCAAACCACACAGGAGATATAAACCGCACTAGGCAAGTCCCATGCGACGAGCTCATGACTGAGTAACAGACGGAGGCTGGATTCGATCTCAGTTTTCCCACATGGGAGCCCACCTCCCAACTACCCAATCATGCCCTTGCGGGCTAGTTATGATCAATACTAATATTAAACTATTAATGTATCTGATAATATACTTATTTTTCAGGTAACTAGCTAGTTTCACTTATTACGAGCCACATGTAGTTATCTTCTTCTAGATGATCTGATTGTGTAAAAGTTATTTTAGACAGTTATACCGTTTCTTATGTAAACACCCTCCGGAAAATCATCTGGAATTTCCCCTTGAATTGCAGTGACTCTCACAGCTTCTCCAATCTCTTCAACAGGTGCAAAATTACTCTGTAAATTATATGGATTGATTTGTTAGTGAAAATACACAAAGTGAACTAAAATATGTACCACAATGACAAATATTTATATACCTGAGATGGAGACAAAGGTTGGTCCACAAATTCAAAGGTAAAATCTACAAAAGTGTCCAATAATTTGAAACAAGTTTCCTTCATAACTTTTGGAACATCCACTATCAAGGGAAAATGCTCCAAATTTGTCAAAAGTGGCTGTTCATCATCAAAATGAAGCAAGTTGTAATTTTACTAACATATAGCCAAAGTTTCAAATTGCACTAAATGTTATTGTGCACAAAGTTCAAGAAAAAGAAAGATTTTTGATATTGATGGTATGATTGAAGGATCGACATGTATATGCTGATGAATCGTTCGTAAGAAATTCACCTTCAAATTAGTCGAGACTGAGCTCCTAAAGTCTTTAAATTTGGGTATAATAGGCCTTCGCAAACAGCAATAATTAACTTGACATGTATAAATACAAGCAGCCATTAATATAAAAATTCTTCTTTGATTCTCTTCAGTGTTTTCTTGTATCATTGACAAATTGAGTGAGAAGATATTGTTTGGGAGCACATCATGAGAATGGAATGAATTTATAGTTGGATTGTGTGACTACAAAGCATTATTATATTTTTCCTACCAAGTAGCTCAAATGATTGCTTGTCCTTTTTTGGGTTTTCACGCTTTATGGGGTTCGCTAATTATCCATATTTAAGTTTCATTAATTTGGATTCATGTCAAGAATTTGTGCGTACGCCTGAGTCAAAATTTTCAACTAAGTAAAGCCAATTTAATTTAGCCTGTCTTTGTTATTGTTAATCAACTAATTAAGGCGTGATGGCATGCATCATAAAATCTAAAGTAGCTTTCATCAGTTAGGGGTGCTAGCACAATATTCTAAATTGATGTCATATCATATATCAAGACCTTATGTTTTTTATGGGAATTGATTAAATATTGTATGGCCATTGTGTTTGTTAAGAAGTTTAAAGGTTGTTATGATTTGATTCAAGAATCAAATTTGAATATTTCAAGTTAGAGGTAATTAACAAATAAACAGAAAAATTGTAAAGAAAATTCCCAATTTATGTTATTTCGCTCATATGTCTTAAAAAAAGTTCCGTCCGCCTCTCCAAAGCAACACAATTCATTAAATAGGTTGTCACAAGTGGACCTAAGAAGTTTTGCCCAAAACTCATTTGGACGCCCACATCCCCCATTAATCCATAGGCTAACACACGAAAAATCGCAAAAAATTCTCAATTCCTACTATTTCGCTCATATGTCTTAAAAAACCTTTATTCGCCTATCAAAAGTAACACAATTCATTAAATAGGTCGTCACGAGCAGACCCAAGAAGTTTTATCGAAAACTCATTCAGACGCCTACATCCCCTATTAATTCATAGGCTAACACACACGAAAAATCGCAAAAACATTTCAATTCCTACTATTTCGCTCATATGTCTTAAAAAAAGCTTCATTAGCCTCTCTAAAGTAACACAATTCATTTAACAGGTTGTCACGAGCGGACCCAAGAAGTTTTGGCCAAAATTCATTCGGAGACCCACATCCCCCACTAATTCAAAGGTTAACACATACGAAAAATTAAAAAAAAAATCCTCAATTCTTGCCATTTCGCTCATATGTCTTAGAAAAAGCTTTGTCTGTCTCTCCAAAGCAACACAATTCATATAATAGGTCGTCATGAGCGAACCCAAGAAGTTTCACCCAAAACTCATCCAGACGCCCACATCCCCAATTAATTCATTGGCTAACACACACGAAAAATCCTCAATTCCTACTATTTCGCTCATATGTCTTAAAAAAAAAGCTCTGTCCGCCTGTCCAAAGCAACGCAATATATTTAATAGGTCGTCACAAGTGGACTCAAGAAGTTTCGCCCAAAAATCATTCAGACTCCCACATTCCCTATTAATTCATAGGCTAACACACCCGAAAAATCACAAAAAATCCTCAATTCCTGCTATTTCGCTCATCTGTCTTAAAAAAGCTTTGTCCGCCTCTCCAAAGAAATATAATTCATTTGATAGGTTTTCACGAGCGTATCCAAGATGTTTCGCCCAAAACTCATTCGGATGCCCACATCCCTCATTAATCCATAGGCTAAATACACGAAAAATCGCAAAAAATCCTCAATTCCTGCTATTTCGCGCATATGTCGTAAAAAAACTTCGTCCGCCTCTCCAAAGCAATACAATTCATTTAAGAGGTCGCCACGAATGGACCTTAGAAGTTTCGCCCAAAACTCATTCGGATGCCCACATCCCTCATTAATCCATAGGCTAACACCCATTAAAAATTACAAAAAATCCATAATTCCTGCTATTTCTCTCATCTGTCTTAAAAAAATGCTCAGTCCTCTTCTCCAAAGCAACACAATTCATTTAATAGGTCATCACGAGTGTACCCAAGAAGTTTCTCCTAAAACCTATTTGGACACCCACATCACACGAAAAAATCGCAAAAGATCCTCAATTCCTGCTATTTCGTTTATGTCATAAAAAAACCTCCGTTCGCCTCTCCAAAGCAACGCAATTCATTAAATAGGACGTCACGAGAGGATCCAAGAAGTTTGGCCCAAAACTCATTTGGACAACTACATCCTCAATTAATTCATATGCAAACACACGAAAAATCATAAAAAAATCTTCAATTCCTGTTATTTCGCTCGTATGTCTTAAAAAAAGCTTCGTCTGCTTCTCTAAAGCAACATAAATCATTGAGTAGGACGTCACAAGCGGACCCAGAAAGTTTCTCCCAAAACTAATTCGAACACCCACATCCCCAATTAATTCATAGGCTAACACCCACCGAAAGTCGCAAAAAATTCATAATTCCTGCAATTTCACTCATTTGACTTGAAAAATGGCTCCCCCGGCCACTCCAAAGCAACCCAATCCATTTAATAGGTCATCAGGGAACTGTACAAAAAGTTTAGCACAAACAAATTTTCGGAGCCTGCACCCACCCACCGATCCATAGGCTAACACCCACCGAAAATCACAAGAAAATCTGTAATTCCTGTCATTTTGCTCATTTGACTTGAAAATCGCTCCCCCTTCTCCTCCAAAGCAACCCGATCTATTTAATAGGTCGTCAAAAGACCACCCAAAAAGTTTCGCGTAAAAATATTTCTGGAGCCCGCACCCACCCATCGATCTATAGGCTAACACCCACCAAAAGTCTCAAAAAAATACGCAATTCCAGCCGTTTCACTCATTTGACTAGAAAATGGCTCCACCAGACCCTCCAAAGTAACCTGATCCATTTAATAGGTCTTCAGATAACTTCCAAAGAAGGTTCGCTCAAAAATATTTTCTGAGCCTGCACCCACCCACCGATCCATAGGCTAACACACACCGAAAGTCACAAAAGATCTGCAATTCCTGCCGTTTCGCTTATTTGACTTGAAAAATGGATCCCCCAGCCTCTTCAAAGCAACCCGATGCATTTAACAGGTCATCAGGGGATCGCCCAAGAATTTTTGGCCAAAAAATTAACGGAGCCCGCACTCAGCCACCAATCCATAGGCTAAGAGCCACTAAAAGTTGCAAAAAACCCACAATTCCTGTCGTTTCACTCATTGACTTGAAAAAATAACTCCCCCAGCCCCTCCAAAGCAATCTGATCCATTTAATAGATTGTCAGGAGATAGCCTAAAAAGTTTCGCCCAAAAATATTTTTGGAGCCCGCACCCAGCCATCGATCCGTAGTCTAACACCCATCGAAAGTCGTAAAAAATCCACAATTTCTGCCATTTCGCTCATTTGACTTGAAAAATGGCTCCCCCAACCCCTTCAAAGCAACCTGATCCATTTAATAGGTCGTCAGGGGATCGTCCAAGAAGTTTCACCCAAAAATATTTTTGGAGCCCGCACCCACACATCGATGCATAGGCTAACACCCATCGAAAGTCGTAAAAAATCCGCAATTCCTGCCATTTCGCTCATTTGACTTGAAAAATGGCTTCCCCAACCCCTCCAAAGCCACCCGATCCATTTAATATGTCATCAGGGGACCACCCAAGAAGTTTCACCCAAAAATATTATCCGAGCCCACACCCATATCCGTTCACCGGTCCATAGACTAACATTCACCAAAAGTCATAAAAAATTTGCAATTCCTTTCGTTTTTCTTATTAGACTTGAAAAATGGCTCCCCCAGCCCCTCCAAAGCAAACCCGATCCATTTAATAGGTCATTAGGGGACTGCCCAAAAAATTTTGCCCAAAAATATTTCTGGAGGGCGCACTCACTCACCGATCTTTATGCTAACACGCATCGAAAGTCACAAAAAATCTGCAGTTCCTGACGTTTCGCTCATTTGACTTGAAAAATGGCTCCCACAGCCCTTCCAAAGCAACCCGATCTATTTAATAGGTCGTCAGGGGACCGCTCGAGAAGTTTCACCCAAAAATATTGTCGGAGCCCGCACTCACCCACTGATCCAAAGCCTAACACCCACAGAAAGTCGCAAAAATCCGTAATTCCTGCCGTTTCGCTAATTTAACTTGAAAAATGGCTCCCCCAACCCCTTCAAAGCAACCTAATCCATTTAATAAGTCGTCAGGGGACGTCCAAGAAGTTTCGTCCAAAAATATTTTTGGAGCATGCACACCCACCACCGATCCATAGGCTAACACCAATCGAAAGTCGCAAAAAATACGCAATTCCTACTGTTTTGTTCATTTGACTTCAAAAATGGCTCCCCCAGCCCCTCCAAAGCAATCCGACCCATTTAATATGTCGTCAGAGGACTGCCCAAGAAGTTTCGCCCAAAAATATTTCCGGAGTCCGCACCCACCAACTGATTCATAAGTTAACACCCACTGAAAGTCGGAAAAAATCCATAATTCCTGCAGTTTCGCTCATTTGACTTGAAAAATGGCTACCCCAATCACTCTAAAGAAACCCAATCCATTTAATAGATCGTCAGGGGACCGCCCAAAAAGTTTATCCCAAAATTTTTTTGAAGCCTGCACCCACCCACCAATCCATAGGCTAACACCCACCAAAAGTCGCAAGAAAATCCGCAATTCCTGCCGTTTTGCTCATTTGACTTGAAAATGGCTCCCCCAGCTCCTCCAATGTAACCGAATTTATTTAATAGGTCTTCAAGAGAGCACCCTAAAAGTTTTGCCTAAAAATATTTTCGGAGTCCACACCCACCCACCGATCCATAGACTAACACCCACTGAAAGTCTCAAAAAAATGTAATTCCTGTCGTTTTGCTCATTTGACTTGAAAAATGGCTCTCTCAGCCCCTCCAAAGCAATCCTACCCATTTAATATGTCGTCATAGGACTGCCCAAGAAGTTTAACCCAAATATATTACCGGAGCCCACACCTAACCATCGATCCATAAGCTAACACTCACCGAAAGTCACAAAAAATATGTAATTCCTGTCGTTTTGCTCATTTGACTTGAAAAATGGCTCCCCCAGCCCATCCAAAGCAACCCAATTCATTTAATAGGTCGTTAGGAGATCGTCCAAAAAGTTTTGCCCAAAAATATTTCTAGAGCCCCCACCCACCCGCAGATCTATATGGTAACACCCATCGAAAATCGTAAAAAATATGTAATTTCTGACGTTTCGCTCATTTGACTTGAAAAATGGCTCCCACAGCCCCTCCTAAATATTTCGATCCAATTAATAGGTCGTCATGGGAGCACCCAAGAAGTTTTGCCCAAAAATATTGTCGGAGCTAGCACCCACCTAACGATCCAAAGGCTAACACCAATAGAAAGTCTCCTAACGAACTTCTTGACAGCCATTTTCAAGTCAAATTATCGAAACGAGAGAAATTGCGGATTTCTTGTGACTTTCGGTGTGTGTTAGCCTATGGATCAATGGGTGGGTGCAGGCTTCAGAAATATTTTTGGGCGAAACTTCTTGGAAAATCCCCTGACAACCTATTAAATGGATCGGGGTGCTTTGGAGGGGCTGAGGGATCCATTTTTCAAGTCAAATGAACAAAACAATAGGAATTGTGTATTCTTTATGACTTTCGGTGGGTGTTAGCCTATGGATCGGCTGGTGAGTGTAGGCTCCGAAAATATTTTTTGGTAAAACTTCTTAGGCTGTCCCATGACGACCTATTAAATAGATCGGGTTTCTTTGGAGGGGTTGGAGAAACCATTTTTCAAGTCAAATGAGCAAAACGGTAGGAATTATCGATTTTTTGCTACTTTCGGTGGGTGTTAGCCTATAGATCGGTGGGTGGGTGCGGGCTCCAAAAATATTTTAGCGCAAAACTTCTTGGGTGGTCTCCTGACGATCTATTAAATGGATTAGGTTACTTTGGAGGTGCTGAGGGAGCCATTTTTCAATTCAAATGAGGGAAACGACAGAAATTGCATATTTTTTGCAACTTTCGGTGGGTGTTAGCCTATGGATAGTTGGGTGGGTGCAGGTTCCGAAAATATATTTCATTGAAACTTTCTGGGCGGTCTCTTGACAACCTATTAAATGGATCAGGTTGGTTTGGATGTGCTGGGTGAGCCATATTTCAAGTCAAATGAGCGAAACAACAGGAATTGTGAATTTTTTACGAATTTCGGTGGGTGTTAGCTTATGAATCGGTGGGTGGGTGCGTGGCTCCAAAAATAATTTTGGGTGAAACTTCTTAGGCGGTCTCTTGACGACCTATTAATTGGATTGGGTTTCTTTGGTAGGGTTGGGGGAGTCATTTTTCAAGTCAAATGAGCGAAACTGTGGATTTTTTATGACTTTTGGTGGGTGTAAGCCTATGGATCGGTGGGTGGGTGCGGGCTCCAAAAATACTTTTTGGAGAAACTTCTTGGCGGTCCCCTGACGACCTATTAAATGGATTGGGTTGTTTTGGAGGGGCTAGGAGAGTTATTTTTCAAGTCAAATGAGCGAAACGGCAGGAATTGCAAATTTTTTGCGACTTTCGGTGGATGTTAGCCTATGGATCGTTGGGTGGATGCGGGCACCAAAAATATTTTTGGGCGAAACTTTTTGGGCGGTCCCATGATGACCTATTAAATGGATCGGATTGCTTTGGTGGGGTTGGGGGATCCATTTTTCAATTCAAATGAGCGAATCGGCAAGAATTGCTGATTTTTTGTGACTTTCGGTGGGTGTTAGTCTATGGATCGGTGGGTGAGTGCGTGCTCCGGATATATTTATTGGTGAAATTTCTTGGGAGGTCCCTTAACGACCTATTTAATGGATTGGGTTGCTTTGGATGGGCTGTGGGAGCCATTTTTCAAGTCAAATGAGTAAAACGGCAGGAATTGCGGATTTTTTACGACTTTCAGTGGGTGTTAGCCTATGGATCGGTGGGTGGATGCAGACTCCGAAAATATTTTTGGGCGAAACTTCTTGGTTGGTCCTCTGACGACCTATTAAATGGATTGGGTTGCTTTGGAGGGGTTTGGGGAGCCATTTTTCAAGTCAAATGAGCCAAACGGCAGGAATTGCGGATTTTTTGTCACTTTCGATGGGTGTTAGCCTATGGATCGGTGGGTGGGTGCAGGCTCTAGAAATATTTTTGGGCGAAACTTCTTGGTCGGTCCCCTGACGACCATCGGTCCCTTGACAACTTATTAAATGGATCGGGTTGCTTTGGAGGGGTTGGGAGAGCCATTTTTCAAGTTAAATGAGCGAAACGGCAAGAATTGCGATTTTTTTGCGACTTTCGGTAGGTGTTAGGCTATGGATTGGTGGGTAGGTGCGGGCTCCGGCAATATTTTTGGGCGAAACTTCTTGGGTGGTCATCAGGGGACCGCTCAAGAGGTGGTCGTCAGGGGACCGCCCAAGAAGTTTTGCCCAAAAATATTTCTGGATCCTGCATCCACCGATCCAGAAAAAGGCTATTCAGATCTCATCTAATAAGCAATCTGGAGATTCAAAGAAGGGTAAATCTGCCATTAATGTCTCTAAAACTGAGGTATTCCATTGGCAAAATATTCTTGCTTTTTGATAAATTCTACTTTATTTGAGATCCATTTAGTTCTAATAGAGGTTACATCTGCAAAAAGATCATTTTTTATACTTCAAAAAAAGAGGGGCGATTTTTTATGGTAGGCACAATAATTAGCTAAGAAATTGAACATCGCACCAACTATTCGTTGAATAATGGCATGAAAGCTCCATGAAATCCATATGGCACTCTACTTGGTAATATGATTATGGCAATTGGCTCACTTTCAAAATCTTTTGCATCAACTATATAAACCTGCAACATATAAATTAATTGCATATCAGAATAAACTTAAATTCCAAAATCATGTTCAAGTATAATTAACCATGAGAAGATTTAAGGAACACAATTCAAAATTAATCAAAAGATCCTCAATTTTAAAATAGACATAATAAAAGAAAAGGTCTATATTTGTCCCTTCCAAGCATAGCATCCGGCGTCCAGAAATCATTGCCTTGACCAATTCGGATTCGTGTCTTAGAAATTAAGGCCATTATGAGATTTATTTGTCCCTTGAAAAACATCTCGTATAATTATAACAAATACTATACATATAGAATATTAGCATGACACATACAAGTCCAGAAAAAATGATAGTTATACTATGATCATCAACTTACTTGAGATAGATTTGTATCCTCATTGTGTGTGAATGCCACTATCCACCCATCATCTTCATCAACGCCTTCAACTTTTGGAACAAATGTAGCTCCACTACAAAAAGTATTCTTTGGGAAAATGTGATACTCAACCTTAATCAAATCACCTTCTTGTATATCATTCTAATGAATTCAACAGAAAAAAAAATATCAGTTACATAAATGAATTCTACACTTTTAGAAAATGTCAACATAATATTATGGTCATAAATTTATATGTAGCAATTACCTTAGAAATTTCAACTTGTCTTTCTTCAAAATGAAGTTTGGCTAGCCCTCCAAATTTAGCAAATCCTCCTGATAAATTCTTTGCTAAATTCAAGATATATGTCATCATGAGGTCTAGTTAAGAACATGAAAGCATCTATTTTATTGCTACTTATTACTAACAAATATTCTTCGATATCCTATTTAACAACGGATTAATGATAAATTTTGTAGCTAATAATTCATGATTTTTTTAGTAGTGAGTATATCTCATTCAAGTAGAAATTAGAGTACTAACCACAGTAATTAGAGAAAGTTTCTGAATCAACAAGTTGTAGATAACCAAATTTGTTTTTACGACCAATGAAATGTTCATTGATCATGGGGAATTCCATAATAAAGTGATGATCAGTTGTAGTTGAATTTTTCATCTTTTTCCTGTTCTCATATTTAATCTCCACTCACAAACGCGAAAAAAAGAAAAGAATTCTTTTGGTAATTGAATGTTATCTTTACTGGAGCTCGTTTTATTTAATTCGTCCAAACTCAACGCAGCCTCATCTACTGTGAGATCCGGTCTTGGTATAATCGATCGACAAGCTCTACATGCCCTCACCACCACCTTTTACACGCACACAAAAAAAATGTAATCAAATTAATTAAGCAATTTTACTCTCATAAATTTGAAACATAAATCAAGTTTTAAAAAGATTGGGATAAAAGCATAAATAGTCTAACCCATTATATATGTGAAATACCTCATCATTATCTTCAAAACAATTTATTATGTGAAATACACAACATGGTTCAAACCATTTAGTGGAATTAGCATCACCATAACGTGGCATTATTCCAATTCTTGCATATCCATCTTTATCGTATTTTATTAATCTGCAAAATTGGAGAATTATATACATTAATTGAAGGATTTATCAAAAGTATTTCATTAAATTATAGTATCACTAAAATGTTTTTAATATAAGATGTTTGAAATACTTACTCTCCTCCAATAATAAGTCTGTTTATGTCAATAGTTAGTGGAAAATCCAAAATCACATTGTACCTACACATAATTGAATTGCACAATATTAGAATAGCATTATCATAAACTCCTATAATAATTGGATTTAAGTTCATATATACATACTAAATTGCAAAAAATATTTACACAATGAGTACAATGTACGTATTGGTTATAGCGATTTTTACTTTATTTTTCAAGTTTTATAGAAAAAGTTACCTATTATTGTAACTTCTCCAATCCATTTTACTGGATATATACTATCAGTTAGTACATAAAACTTAAACACATAATTACCTCTTTGTAACTCCAATTTCATGGCAAAGAATACACCTATTGAATTTGAGATCCACCTTGTGAACCAATTTCTCTCCATCAGCTGAAAATAGGAAGTGAACATATAAATAAATTAATTAAAAACTACACACACAAAAAAAAAATATTGAATTGAAGTCTCCTAATTTAGATTAAAATGGAAAATAACATACCTGAAATGACTCCTAGCTCAAAATAAGGCTTTAATGGATTAATTCCCATGATAATAAGTTCATCAGTGTCTGAAATTTTCTGTTGAGACATAATATAATTGAATAATTAATAAAAATATATTTATTTTAGCCGCTTAATTTTTTAAATGTGATAGGCACACTTTAACATGAGTATATCCAATAGAACAAAAAATTAATATTTTCATTCGTTTATCCAAAAAGAACAAAAATAATAATATTTTCCCTCGTTTGATCAATAAAAAGAATCGATCCCTACACGTGTGAGAGTCAGAATGTAACTAAAGTAACAAAAAGTATGTTTTCTTCAATAGCTTAAACTTTTAGATTAAATGATCACACACAATAAGAATTTTTGTTGCAAAAAATTAAGCTATCACAACAAAGCATTCATCGTAAATTAAAAGAGTGATGTTGTTTTGACTCTTAAAAAATGTTAGATATGTACAAGTCGAATCCTTTGAAAGTAACATATTTTTAGAATTTGATATATAAATATGAAAATATTTTCAGAGAGTTCTAGAAACATGACAAAATGGGTTATATTTATAAACCATTACCTTTGGATGGGCTGTGAATGATTGATTCCAAGCTCCATTGACAGTCCAATTTCCCAAAGTTTCTAGTGTTTGTATGTTTATCTCTTGAGGCACATGATTTTCAGCAATTGAATAGTACTTCTTTGAGTGCTCAAAAACATTTGTATTGCTTATATATTTGTGAAATACACCAAATCTCAACTGCAAGATAATAAGGTTACACGTAGTTTTCAAACTCCTGCTACAATCGATTAGACATGTATGTTGTTTGGATTCTTCAAAAATACAGTCGTATCCATAATATTAATTTTTAAAAAATTTGAGCAACATAGGTTTAAACCATATTAATATTACGTTACAAAGTCTTTAAATAGGTGTGTTGCACATGTATGCCGTGTGGATAAAACCAAATTTATAGAACTCAGTAATATATACAACTTAAATCTTAATTTATTTGTGGAACGGTGTCAAATATTTTAGAACATCCTAACATAGAAATAATGTTAGATACCCTCCGGTCCCCTACCCTTTAACCAGAGGTCTCAAGGTGAAGCTCTGGATATGAAATAGATAACTACTAGTATATCCTTAACTAGAGATCTTGCATTGAATCTTTAAATATGAAAAGAGTTTCTAATAAGAAACACTTCCCCCTATAATAAGTTTTACATGTTGATTAATCGAGGCCCTATTATAGATATCAAATATCGGATAATAAATCAAAAAAAAATAAAAATGAAAGGGATATATAGTTCATGACATACCACATTTAAAAGGGAAGCCATTAAAACAGCAAGAGCATCCCCTTCCATATTAGGAATAAAACCTGGTTTGTTTCTATCTTTTTCCATGTTGAATGTGTCTGTTTCTACATATTTGTTCTTGTACAATATATTCCATTTTCCTTTTTCTTTTGTGAAGTACAAAGCATGAAGCATTCCTTCACCTTCAATCCATAGATGACTTGATTTTCCAAATATTGACTTGGTTGATTTTAATCCTCCAAAGAGAGGGTTTGATCCTACACATCAGAGGCAGATTCAGAATTTAAATTTGATGATTCAATTTTTAGGTTCTAATTAGCATTGAAATCATAAATTACACTTTTGAAATTATGAATTAAAAAATTAGGATATATATCAAATAAGTTAAATTCAATTGAACCTATTAATTATATGTTACATTTGCATTTGCCTACAAATGACACTTATTAAGGTGGTTCGGTATGGACAAAAATATTTTCTTTAAAACAGAAAAACTCCTTAAAAATCAAGAAAATAACTTTTCCGATAAGAGTATAAGAATAAAAGGTTTCAAAATTGATCAGTATTACATGTTGATGTTAGGGGTATTGTAAGCGAGTTCAATATTCAATTTTGTATTCTTAAAGTTCAATTTCGATAATTCGGTAATCGACAATTAAAAATTGGTATCAAACATTAAACTTTCAATGTTCAGTCTAGTATCAATAAATCAAATTTCTATACGATAAATTCTAATACTGTAATTCGATAATACCATATTAAAGTTGGAGTCGGCTGATCATAAAATATATGTTAAAAAAAATGAAAAGATTACTTCCTCTGTCCAATAATACTTTTCCATTATTAATTTGACACATTTTAAGAAGCAATAAATAATAGGTGTAATTTTACTATATCACCCTTTGAATATTATAAATGTAATACCTTGATAAATGCATTGAGTGATGAATGATAACTATTTAATAGAAAGGGTAACATGGAAAGAAAATGATAAATTATCCATTAATTTTTCAAACTGAACAAATATTGTTAGATATCTGTTTTTAATATACACAAAGTGAAAGGTGGAGTCTTGACAGGATATTGGGATTCAAAAGACGGGGCATTAGGATTTTCAACAGCTTAAAAATGACTTAAGTTTTTGATGAAAATTGTTTACACCCCCTTAACGTTGCTTTAAAAATTAAACATCATTCAACTGTGAACAATAATCATTCTTCCCCCTTTATCATACGTAATATCTACTTTATCCTTAATATTTTTATTCTTCCATTTATATAATATCTTTTATATATATATATATATGCACACACTAGACTTTATGAACGTGCTTTGCACACTATCCCCTATCAATCTCAATCATCACAAAAAAAAATAATATATTAGATAGTTATTCCTATATAAATTTATTTTATAAGGTACCAAAATGTACTCCCGACCCTGACATTAGATCCCTACCTCGACTCGGGTCCCGACTCGACACATGACCCGAGTTCCTAATTCTTGACCCGACATGGGATACAAATCTGTACTCCAACTCGTGACTCGACTCTTGACCCAACTCCCAACTCGACAAATGATCTGAAATCCTGATTCTTGACCTGACATGGGCCCCGGATCTATACCCCGACTCGTGACTCGACTCTTGACCCAACTCCAAATTCTAAAACCGAACTCGACTCTCGACTTGGGAACAAACCCGAGGCCCTGCCAATCGACTTGTAAAAGATAATAATTAATTCAACGATAGTTATTGTTTATTTTTTTTCTCATCCTCCTACTTATTGCATATTCATATTGATTTCCACACTCATCGACTTTGAGTTTATCACACAAATGTTACTTTTTATTTTTGTTAAATAAAGTTATTCAACTTAAAGTTTATTACAGAAGAAATGCTTTTCTATTTTTAGTTACATATAGATTATCCAACCCAATCAAAGTTTATCACACAAAAATTATTTCTCTATTTTTTGTTATATAAAATTCATCTAATTTTTCCTAAGTTAACTAAAGATTAAATTTCACTTGAATTCTTATATCCCTACCAGAATACGACTGAATGACTGATACTCTAAAATAGCTAGTTAGCTTAATAAAATATATTTAAATGTAATTGATTAATTTCAAAGACTTTCACCCAAATATTTTAGTTTTGGTAACACTAATATCTCTTGTGATTTATGAAATTATAATCATCTGCTTATTTTGATTTTTTGAATTATAATTTTTGGTGCCTAAAGCTGGACTCTTATAAATGATATTATTATAAAACAATATTGCGCGTGATTAGATTTTTTTGAGTGTATTGTTTCTCATATTTTACTTTCTTAGAAGTGACATATTATTACTTTGTTGTACTCTGGCTATTTGCATCTTTTAATAATTTAAAATAATCATCTTTTATAATCTAATCTGTAATTAATGCGAATTTAAAAACAAGTTCATCAACTCTATCCTAATGTTGTATCGTGAGTGTTTTCCTAATAGGATCCAACTTTATTCTAATATATGTATTATTCTAGTTTTGTCCTTTTTCTTGTATGCTTTTTATCCAAATTAATAAATAATCAAGGGTATAATTCATTAACAATAATCATTTAATTTGTATAAATATAACTCTATTTTTATTAATTATTTTGTATTACCTGCATTGAAATATATTTATAAAATTATTATGACTAGTTATTTTCACTATAAATAGATATTAGAGTTTTGATTATTATTAATAATTTTTTTATTTTGTTCATTTATTATATTATGTAACATTATTAACTTATACATTCAATTGGTATTTCTCAATTTTTTTTTTCATTTAAAAAATAATATTACAAAAATTGTGATTATAAAGAAGTTAAACTAAAAAGATACAAAAGTAGATAATACAAGGATAAAATAGGCATTTTAAGAAGTTTATTAGGATAAAGGGGGGGAGAATGATTGTTGTTCAAAGTTGAAAAATATTTGATTTTTAAAGCAAAACTAAGGGGTGTAAACGATTTTCACCCTTTAAATTTATAGCACAAGATGCATAGAGTAAGAGTGTGGACAGAATGCAGAAAATCACAGCACAAACACTAAAATAATTTGATATACGTGACAGTATCAAATATCGAATGATATTAATATCTCGTATAGACTATTAGAATTGAATTATCAAAATAATTCTCGATTCAACTAGACAATTCAATTTTCGGTGATTTAATAATCAATATACTTCTATAATACAGTATAAAATAATTTAGCGTTATCAATACTAATATTAAAACTATTAATGTACCTGATAATATACTTATTTTTCAGGTAACTAGCTAGTTTTACTTATTACGAGCCGCATGCTCGTAATAACTAGCTAGATCATCTGATAGTGTTATAATACTTTCAAACAGTTACGTACGTACCATTTCTTATGTAAACACCCTCCGGAAAATCATCTGGAATTTTCCCTTGAATTGCAGTGACTCTCACAGCTTCTCCAATCTCTTCAACAGGTGCAAAATTACTCTGCGAATTATATGTATACACAAAGTTAACTGAAATATGTACCAAAAAAATGCGATAATGGACAAATATATATATACCTGAGATGGAGACAAAGGCTGGTCCACAAATTCAAAGGCCAAATCTACAAAAGTGTCCAATAATTTGGAAGTAGTTTCGTTCATAACTTTTGGAATATCCATTATCAAGGGAAAATGCTCCAAATTTGTCAAAATTGGTTGTTCATCACCAAAATGATGCAAGCAAGTAGTAATTTTAGCTTATCTTTACAAGTAACCTATAGCCAAATCTTACACAAAGTTCAAGAAAAAGAAGAAATTTTTTTTGAAATTGATGATATTATGAAATCAGTCAATTATCAATCGACGTGTAATTTATGATGAAATGTCTGTCGGAAATTCACCTTCAAATTAGATTAGACTGAGTCTCTAAAGTCTTTAAATTTGGGCATCACATGCCTTTTCAAACAACAATGATTAACTTGACATCTACAAATACAAGCAGCCATTAATATAAAAATTCTTCTTTGATTCTCTTCACTATTTTCTTGTACTATTATTGAAAAATTGAATGAGAAGATATTGTTTGGGAGTATGACAATGGAATGGATTTTACTTCACTAATATATACAAGAGGTGTATTTATATATAATACTAATAAGTATATACAAGAGGTCTAAATCAGGCTTTCAATATTGTCTTAATATGGTGCATTAGCCATATTGTATCCAACTGTTTCACATGAGTACTTTGCTACTTTTGGACATAAAAACCAGCTATGCTTTGGTTTTTGCCTGTGCCTAGCTGTAAGGCAATACTTAAATGTGGGCCCAATTATTTTTTATATTTCTAATCATTTTGATTTTCTTAGTACGGACTTCATGTCGCACTTATAAATTTTTCATCCATTGTTTTTTCAGCTATGCATGACAAATTTATATGGATCCGTTTGACCATAGATTTTTCAAGTAGTTTTTGAGAAAAAACTTAGCAAATAATGTTTGATCATATAATTTGTCATTACTTGACAAATTTGGGCCAAATTTCATTTTTTGTGAACTTTTAAAAGTGAAATATGTTTTTCAAATACTATGATTAAACACATGGTAAAACTTTATCCAAATCTTCACCCAAAAATAACTTGCCAAAAATATTTGGGAACCAATGACCAAACGCTAGCATAGTATGTTCTTATAGTATTTGATCTACAATTATGTCTCTTTACTCTTTAATCATCAATTATACAATAGTGGACAAGCTTTTGGCCTTTATTAACAAATCTAAGAATTCAACAAATATTTAACTTAAAGTAAATATATCTTTTACTATTAAAAATTAGTCGTGACTTATCTATCAACAAACATTTAAATTAAATTAAAGATTAATCAATGCAAGTGATATATTGAATTAAAAAAATGTACTATTACTTAATTATTTAGCACTTGTCATGAAATGAGTTGGCAAGTGTAAGCATGTGCCTTTGTATCTAGTATAGTAAGCTTGTGTGACTACAATGCATTATTATATTATTTCTACCAAGTAGCTCACATGATTTCTTGTCTTTTTTGGGTTTCCGCCACCTTATGAGGTTCGCTAACTATTTGTATTTAAGTTTAGCTAATTTGAATTCGTATCGAAAATTTATGCGTACGTTGAGTCAAAATTTTCAACTAAAAAAATCCAATTTAGTTTAGCCGGCTTTGTTATTGTTAGTCAATTAAGTAAGGCCTGCTTGCATGCATCATATTCGAAAATCTAAGACAACTTTCATCATTTAGGGGTTGGTAACACAAAATTCTAAATTGATGCCATATATAATTGTTATATTCATGACCTTAATTTTGTGATCTTTATGGGAATTTGATTTGACCAGCTCCACCATCAGTTACGTTATGATTTCCTTCTGTTTTTTGTGGGAATTGGTTAAATATTGAATGGCGATTGTGTTTGTTTGAAGGTTGTTATGATTTGATTCAAGAATCAAGATTGAATATCTCATGTTAAAGGTAATTAACAAATAAATCGAATTAATACACATAAAGAGCCTCAAAAATTCTAAATTCCTATTTCAAGGCCTTAAAAATTCAAAATGAGCGATGTACGCTTCTGAAAAGCATTCACAATCATTTATAAAGTCCTTATCGATGGACCTAAAAAAATTGAGTTCAAATAGTCTGGGTCGCATATATTCTGAAAAAATCATGGACTAATACACACGAAGAACCTTGAAAATCCTAAATTTCCATTTTGGGGCCTTAAAAATCCTAAATGAGTGACTTACACCCCTGAAAAAACATTCACAATCATTTACAAGGTCCTTACGGATAGACCCAAAAAATTTGAGGTCAAATAGTCTCGGTCACATATATTTCGGAAAAACTATGGACTAATACACATGAAAAGCCTCGAAAAATCCAAAATTCTTGTTTCGGGGCCTTAAAAAATCTTAAATGAGCAACGTATGCCCTTGAAAAGCATTCACTATCATTTACTAGTTACTTACAGATGCATCAATAAAATCTAAGGTCAAACAGTCCCGATCGCACATATTCCAAAAAAATCATGGACTAATACACACGAAAAGTCTCAAAAATCCTAAATTCCTGTTTCGAGGCTTTAAAATCCTAAATGAGCGATGAACACCCTTGAAAAGCATTTACTATCATTTACTAGGTACTTATGGATGGACTCATAAAATTTGAGGTCAATTAGTCTCGATCAACATATTCCGAAAACATCATGAACTAATACACACTAAAAGCGTCAAAAATCCTAAATCCCTGTTTCGGGGCCTTAGAAATCATAAATGAGCACGTACGTCTATGAAAAGTATTCAATATCATTTACTAGGTCCTTACGGATGGACCCACAAAACTTGGGGTCGTCAAACAGTCTCGGTCGCACATATTTAAAAAAAAACACATGAAGTAATAAACATGAAAAGCCTAAAAAATCCTACATTCCTGTTTAGAGGCTTTAAAAGTCTAAATGAGCGACACACGCCTTGAAATGCATTCGCCTTTGCTTATTATGGACTAATACACACGAAAAACTTGAAATTTGAGGTCAAACAGTTCCGATCGCACATATTCTGGAAAAACTATGGACCAATACACACAAAAAGCCTTGAGACTCCTAAATTCCTGTCTCGAGGTCTAAAAAATCCTAAATTCCTATTTTGGGACCTTAAAAATCATAAATAAGCGACGTATGAGAGACATGCCATTTTTTTTTAAAGATGGACGCATATTGGGATAGACATGCCGTTTTTGGGGCGGCTACCTTTGGGAGCGCCTAGGAATAGATAAAATCTTATTGAGAGTGCTAACCTTAAAAACCAGACCTTGTCAAATACAAATTCAAATTAGTCAAACTTCAATACGTATCAAGCATGGGTGTGGCACTAAAAAAAAAAAAGGAATATTGATTGTTACCTTTCTATATTTTATTCCATCAGTGACAAAGTAGTTAAAAATCCCCCATGAAATATATGCAAGTAACAGTTGTTGGGAATGGGAACCCACCAAAAAAGTCACCACTTTCTCATTTCACTTTCTTTATCTCACTGTTAAATCTATTTTTAGCAATTTTACACAAAAAATTTTACAAAGACAAAAGGATAGAAAATGAATTAGATGATATCAATGAACCATTGAAAGAGAGGAAAAAAAAACAGCAAGATAAGGATTTTATCAGATCAAGAAAATAGTGTACTAGATATGGCTACAGAGAGCAAATCTAGTGTAGTGAAAGTAAAGCCCAGTAGTAGTAATCAAGTTGGTTCATCTTCAAAACCCAAAATTGATTCATCTGTAATCAAGAAAAAGGTTGTTCAGATCTCATCTAATAAGCAATCTGGAGATTCAAAGGGTAAATCTCCCATTAATGTCTCTAAAACTGAGGTACCCCATTGGCAAAAGATTCTTGCTTTTTGCTCTATTTGAGATCTATTTAGTTCTAATGTTGGTTACATATGCAAAAGATGCTTGCTTTTTGATAGATTCTGCTCTATTTGAGATCCATTTAGTTCTAAAATTGGTAAATAATTTGTCTATTGGGTAAAAGATTTGAGGTTACTTCTGCAAAAAGATCATATTTTTATGGTAAGATCATCTTCTTATGCTCAAATTTGATATTCTTGAATAATTGAGGTGCCCATATGCAAAAGATCATTGCTTTTTGTTAAAGTTTGCTCTATTTGAAATCTAATTAGCTCTAATATTGGTAAAAGATTGAGGTTACATCTGCAAAAAGATCATATTTTTTTGCTTCATATTTGATGTTCATGAAAAATTGAGGTAAAAGATCATCTTTTTATGCTCAAATTTTGATATTCTTGAAAAATTGTGGTGCCCATCTGCAAAAAGATTCTTGCTTTTTGATAAATTTTGCCCTATTTGAGATCTAATTAGTTCTAATATTGGTTGTATCTGTAAAAAGATTATATTTTTATGCTTCATATTTTGACATTCTTGAAAAATTGAGGTAAAAGGTCATCTTTTTATGCTCAAATTTGATATTGTTGAAAAATTGAGCTGCCCACCTGCAAAAGATCATTGCTTATTTATACATAAATTATGTTCTATTTGAGATCCATTTAGTTCTAACATTGGTAATAATTTGTCTATTGGTAAAAGATTGAGGTTACATCTGCAAAAGATCATACTTTTATGCTTCATATTTTAGTAGTCTTGAAAAATTGAGTTAAAAGATGATTTTTTTCTGCTCAAATTTGATATTGTTGAGAAATTGAGGTGCCCACCTGCAAAAGATCATTGGTTTTCCTACAATCAATGAATTATGTCTCAATCTTAAACTACTGTTGATTTGTAATATGAATGTTCTGTATAAATTCTGTTCTATTCGAGATCCATTTCGTTATAATATTAGTAAATAAATTTGTGTATTGGTAAAAGATTGAGCCAACATCTGCAAAAGATCATCTTTTTATGGTTCTAATTTTGGTATTCTTGTAAATTTGGGGTTATATGTGCAAAATATCATTGTTTTTTCTCATGCTTCAAACATTGATCTACTAGAATTCCTTTTTAACTCTCTTTGTTGTCTCCAATACTGAGATACTCATTTAAATGAAAGATCATTACTCTTCTCATTTGTTCTTGCCTTCGTGGACAAAGTTACCTGGTACCTGTTGTTCGTGGGAGGTGACAGGTATCCCATGGAATTAGTTTAGGGTGTGCAAGCTGGACTGGACACCACGGTTATCCAAAAATAAATCACTACTTTTCTTGTTCTTCACACTATTGATATTCTAGAGTAGTTAAAGATTCTTCATTTCCTGTCTTTGTTTGTATGGTTTCTTGGGAGTATGAGATTTCTTGTTGATTTGTTTTTCGTGTTGAATTGGATATTGTATCTTGTGTGAATAGGGTTAAATTAAGATGCATGTGTGACTTAGTAACGGTATTATGTTAATGTGCCATGAATTTGTCTGTTTTCTTAACAACAATCAGCTTTACACCGATGATTTAGAACATAATCTCAATCTGTTTCTTTGAATTTTCTCATCCAACCCCACCTACTCTTACAATTATTTAGTTGTATAGACCAAAGCTTATTCTGCTTTGACAGTGATGACCTTGATTAGTTCTTTGAATCCTTATTGTCCAAGTAAAGGTGAAAGGAAAATCAACCTCAACTTCATCCAAGACCGTCACAAAAACGCTAACCAAAACTAGAGTGAAGAAAGTGTATTCCTTGGCTGGCCAGAAGTTTGATGTTCCTGAAGAGGTGATATACTCCTTATTTTCTTCATGATCTGTTTAATGATTAGTTTAAATGTAAATCCAGACTGGCCCACTCTTTTAATATTGTTTATTCTCTTCAATAGCGAGAACCGTTGAGGTTATTCTATGAATCATTGTCAAAGCAGATACCTTCAAGTGAAATGGCAGAGTTTTGGTGAGTTTTCTTGACATTTGTCTCTGCATCTTTTACTTGTAAAAGGAACAAAAACTTGTCTCAGTGACCTTATGTCTGTAAGTTATATGTAGAAATACACTTGTATAGAGTTTTAAATCAATTAAGCAAACTAATTTTGTTGATATTCCTAGTTTAGCTAACTATCTCGGAAGGGAGTTAATAAAATAGAAATTTCTCTTACTTAAGGTGGAATCTCTCAGCAAGGAAAACAAAATTGATATAGTGCATCTAGTTTTCATGTATTTTTTTTTGGTGTTTGATCACTTTCCTCGGCTTTGGCTGTGTCCATCTTGCCACTTTGTTGCTGTTATTTTTTTTCTTTGTAGCCTGTCTTTGTTTCTTGTTTTAGTTGCTTTCTTCTTGCTAGTGTACTGTCATATTTTTCTTGCAAACATACTTCGTTTTCCTTTCTTTTGAGCCGAGGGTCTATTGGAAACAACCTCTCTACCCCACAAAGGTAGGGGTAAGGTCTGCGGACATCTACCTTCCCCATACCCCACTTGTCGGACATTACCGGGTATGTTGTTGTTGACCACTTTCCTCGAGAAGAGCTTTCCTGAATTTTTGTCCAATTCTCTTGAAGATCTCCGCAATCCTGAATGTGAAAAAATAGCAGTGTCGTTGCTTGTGTCTTCATTTCTCAATATTGTTAACTGCTGTTAAATCTGCCTTAGCCACTTTCCCTGTACGAGACTCCACGACAGGAGTGGGTCCTGCATTGTGGCTTTATGTTCTCACACGACAGAGCAAAATCTTTCTTTTTCTTTTTGATAAGCATGGTGTCTGTGCCAACTTGCGTGCACGTCAGACTAATTCTACGAGGTATCTGCTACTTCCACCAGCACGGATGGTACCAGGTAACTTTTTCCACCAATGCTTGGCAGGAGTGAGATCTTTGTTTTGTTATGAAACTATTAGTTACCTCTCTCATATCAGAAATCATGTAGAAGACAGAGAGTAGGAACGAGGTTTGTTTTGAAGTGAAAGAAGATTAATATTTGTAGTAATTTTAGTATAAGAAAGGGACTCTCAGAGATTTGTATTATGTTTCGATGATACTTGTAGTCTTGGTAACAAATTCTAGAAAACACTTTCTTATACACTAGTCTAGGGAAGACTCTAGATAAATTAGCCGTACATACAAATTTAAGATATTAATTCTAGAAACTTCTAGATTTAAAATTAATCTTCTACACCTGTTTTATTTGTGATCTTCAATAGACGCTTGATTTCTCCCACTTCTCCAAAATGACCGTCTTTTTTGAGTATATCCGCTCGCTTGCTGACCAATTCTCTGATGAAGCGATCAGGCATAGCAGACTGGATTCTTGGATTTTACCATTTTCAGACATGTACTCGCAATAGATTGGATGTAGCTCCTTCTGCTCGAATGGCAAATTTTCGAGAATTCTTCTCATCCATACTACTTCACGAGTTGATTCCATAGCTGAATTGTACTCTCGTTTGGTTCAACTGAGAAAATGTAACAGTCTTTTGTTTCGTCGAACACCTAAAGAACATTTTTTCCAAGATACAAAATATAGCTAGATGTGCTCCTTATATCCAACTAGCCATCATTTTTCTCCTTTTACGTAAGTTTAAGATGCTTTATTTTCCTTGAGTGTACCGGCAAATGCATTTTGCAGGCAACAGAACTTTGTTCGGGTTCTTCATGAATTTAGAAAGAATATTTACACAGTGAGTAATGTCAGGCCTTGTGTATGCGAGATTGGGGATTGAGTATTAGGAAGCTGGAAACTTTTAACAAAGCTTTGTTGGGTTAGAAGTTGGAAATGATTATAACTGTAGTGTCCGGACCAGCTTACGTGCACCTCAATTAATTCCACTATCATACTTGTTTTTGTTCCAACATGAAAAAACAAGACATTTGCAGCTATATATACATAGTATTGTTTTTTGTGTCCTTTTGTTTTTTCGAGTTCTCAAATAGAGTTGAAATAATACTTTGAGGCATGTAAATGCAGGTTGATGGAGCACGGTCTGTTATCACCCGAGAGATCAAAGAAGGCGTTCGAGAAAAAGCAGAGAAAGCAAAAGCAAATTCGTATGGGGACTCCTATTAAATCTCCTCCTCCGCGACCAATCATAAGCAAAGCCGAGAGCTCAAAAAAGCAACAGCAAGTATCAAAGAACGGCGATATAAAGGCAAAGAAACGACTAAAAAGCGATAGCAGTGATGACGATGATGATTTCATTCTGAGCCCAAAGAGAAGAAAAGGGTAGAAAAAAAATTGCTCTTCATTTGCAAGAATGATAGACTGAGGAGCCATTCTTGATTTTCTTTATAATTGAAACTGAAAAATCAAATAAAAGTTTATAGTTGACCAACTTGTACAATGGAACTATAGTTGTTATAGAAACACAGATTTCTGTATAATGTAATACTATTTGCTTATTTTTTTTTTTTTCAAGGATTAGAAGATAAATACAAAAAAATCAGTATTTTTTTTCTAGCCTTTTTGGTCATTGTGATGAATAAGGATGCCTTGACACAGTTTGTATGGTGTTGGGCACTATGTTCATGGGAAGTTGCTACATATGTCTTTTTGCTTGAGACATTTGGTATGCGAAATTCATCGGCCTGACTAATACAAATTCATATCGAGTGGATCTACCAAGAAAACACGCTTCCTACAAAGAAGTTCTTCCTGTTTAAGTGGCTTAAACCTGCAAATTTCTATACGTCGAAGAGGGACTAGTATCCCATGTTTGCTATGCTGGTGAATATATTTTACATTTCCTTTTGAAAGAGATTAAAGACTAAATTACGATTGTGCTAGATGTGTAACACCCCGAATTTTCGAGCTAAGAACCAATCCGTTCATCAAATGTGTATAGACTCAAATCTAATGATTCCTAATTGTACATAGGTGTTAAGATCAACTTCTTAGTGTGTGAAGAGCCTCAGACATAAATTAAGACCACGAGTAACTCTTAGCTCATAGCCAAGTTGAAAGCTTTCTTACCGATTGAATTCTTGTATAGAATCTATCTATAGTCAAATCAAACGAGCATAACTCCTAGGTTCTGAAGAGTTTTGGAGCTCACGACTCACCAAATGAAAGGTCTTTGACTCTTCTTTTCAACGCATCCAATTTCGCTTTAATCCGATATCAGAGTAAAAAGTTATAACCAATTTATCAGAAAGGATCCGTGCCACGTCGAGTGGCATAAGCTGAGGACCCCAAAACAGTATGGGTCCGCGATATCAGCGTGCCACTGAGCTAAAAAGGTGTGTGGCTGGCGTGACACGCTGGGTGGTCTCCAGATGTTAAAAACTCCTTTTTAACTCATTTTTGTGAGGGTAAATTCGTATTTTGACTCCCAAACACTCCTATAACTGATTATAACCCTATTTCCCTCAATACATTAAGATTAAACAATTGTTCTTTCTCTTCTCAACTCTCAAGAAAACTCAAAAAGGATTCCCTCTCCAAAATTTCAACTTTGAAGGCTCTAGTTCAAGGTTCCTCCTCAAGAAATCCTCAAGACCAGGTATATGAGGCTTCAACAAGGATAATCCTTTCGTCCTTGTGCCCAAACTCAAGTTTTTAAATTTCATAAATATGTACTCTTGTGTTAGGGCTTAACCCCAAAACTTTTAAATTCGAATTCCTATGTTTCATTTATGAGTTTTCCTACATACTTGATAATATTCATGAACTCCCATGGTTTAATTGCATTCTTATTTACATGTTTTCAAACCCTTGTTTAAGATTTGATGGAATGTTCATGAAATTTCTATAAATTGGTATTGAACCTTTGAAATTTGCAAGAATTACATGTCCTTAGTATGATTTCAAGCATAAATTGAAAACAAGTTCTTTCCTTTGACATGATTTAGCCCAAATTTCAAGCAAGTGCATGGCATGAGTATGAATTTACAAGTGTTTTCATGTTTTTAATATGATTTAACATAACTTAGCATGATTTAGCATGAACAGGCATGAATTTCAAGCATGTACATGATATAAGCCTAGTTTACATAAAATTTCCCTGTTTTTGCACAAGTTACAAGACTTGGGGTTTTTACCACAATAATTAGCATGCACTATACAAGATGATATTAATTTCAAGATTTAGCATGAATTACATGAGTTTGACATAATTTGATCTTATGGTCTCAGTTTATTAGGAACTCATGATTTTCAAGTATAGGATTCATGATTAGTATGGCAGTCGGGTATGCCATCAATGCTTATGCAGTATGACATCCATATATGCCATCAATGATCTATGAAACAGTAAAGAAACATGACTAGTTTTCAGCATGTCAGGACTACGGTCATCAGTTTATTTTAAAATTAGTTCTATGCTTCTTTCTATGATAAATTTTATACAGTATGAATAAGTAGTATGATTTTGGGAGTAGTATCTAGCACCGAGGGGTGAGGGTTTAACGTATCCTAGTCCCAAAAATCACATCGCCACTGTAGGTTTTGCCTCCGGGCTAAGTTTTGGATTCATACATTATGTTTCGTCTTATGCCCTGGCAAGGTATAAGATGGTTGTTCTTCAATGTAGGCAAGACATTGAACTCTATGGTTACTCACATGATTTATGTCGGTTAAGAGAATCTCTCATAGAAAGACAAGATTTTAACTAAATATACAATGGCTCACTGCACTATGGATTTTCATTATACTTTCTAGTTTACTTCTTGTTTAACGTGCGTCATTTGTACTTATTAGCATGCCCAAGTCTTATGCATAGTTTAATTGGTTCACTACACAAGTATTCATATTTCCTTATCATGTTAGCTCTTACTATGTTTCAGTCATTCATGTAAAATTATGAACCATTTATACTTGTCAACATGTTTTCAACTCTATGCATGATTTATTACTTTCAATTTACTTATGCATCGCACGTGCATTCCCCCATGCTCAGTACATTTTATCGTACTGACCACATATATGTCTGTATGGCTACATTGTTTCATAATGTAGGTATCAGTTCTAGCTCACAAAATCATGGTCAAACAGATCACAACTTTCAGCCAGTAGGTGATGTGTTCTCTTTATTTGAGGACTCAAGTCAGTTTGTAGTTTTAGCATTTTATTTTTATTTGTATGTATTGATTAGGGATAGCTGGGATCATGACCCGGCTACCTATAGTCAGTATTAGTAGAGGCTTCATAGACAGTTAGTCAGAGGTGATGTATTTAGTTCCAGTTTCCTTTTTGTATAATCCAGTATTGTAAATGTTTTTAAACAGTGTTGTATTGAACAAGTTTAGCAAATGATATTGCTTTCACTTAGTATTTTCAGTTTCATGTGTTTTATTTAGTTGCTCATGAATTATGCCAGTACCATGGGTTGGCTTGGGATCACTTGTGGTTCTAAGCACCATGTTATGTCCAGAGGTAGTCTCGGGGCGTGACAGTATGCTATTCACTTGAGAACGGAGTTTAATAGTGATTGTTTCAGATATTAAGGGACTATTTTGATTATACTTGATATATGTGAAGGATTAAAATAATATTTTTTCTTTGACCGTATATTTTCAACCCAAATTAAAACAAACAAAAAAAATGAAATAAACTAGTCAATTCAAAAAAGAACATATAAGAGAGTCTATTAGTTCCATTTTCTCTACTAGATCTCACTCACTCACCTGCTTCATAACTTTCATCTCATCGTTTTAATATCTTGCAGACAACTTGTCGAGACATGACCCTAGATAAGAAGATTTTGACGTTGAGAATTAGGGTCAGACAGTTTACCGAGGCAGAAGGTCAAAATTAACTACTTTTTTTTTCCTGAAAGCTCATCATGTTTTCGACTAATGTTGTAATCACCTAATTTTTGACATCCAATTGATATTCCTAAACGATTTTCCTTGATTAGTTTTCTATGATTTCCCTTCAATCTCTTGCAAAAAATTACTCCCACGAAGATTAATTTTCTATGCATACTTCACATGCGCTTTCTATGGGGTTTCAACTACGACCACCCCATATGGCTGGTCAAAAATTACCCCATGGTCACTTCTCATGCTCTTTCTAGGGTTTTCAACGACCTCCTCAATTTATGGAACAATCAACTTATGTGGCTGCTTCCAACTGGGAGTATTTGTGGGAATGAACCGATGAGAACCCTTTTGTTCCCGTGAGTGATTAATCAAAATGCTCTAGAAATTGGTAGTGCACATTATCCCAACATAAAGAACGAAAAACACTCGGAGCTTCATAAATTCAATGTACTTTGATGAAGTTGGCATTCCAGTGACACTCGAGACACATGCTTTTTATTATCATCGATAAGGAAGGTATCTATTTTTTTTATATATATGTTTTCTTAGTTTATGAATGAACATGTTTTTCATGATTTCACTCTAATTATTTTTTATCTACATCGTGCATTGTCTGACGGATCGAGTCCTTCTAATCGAGTAGTTTGACCTCGGGCAAGGAGATAGTGCTCCATCTTATAGCATCAATGGGGTAAGAATGATTAGCATCAAGGACGTCTCAGTAAAATTTGTGGGTAAAAGCTAAATATTAATAAGAGGTCTTAGATATATACACATACACAAAAAAATAATAATTTAAAGTTATTCTTTTTATTGTTACACACTACTTATTTTTTAGTATAGTATTCTTAGAAGACCTTAAGAATATAACTTCAGATAATAATATTATTATTTATAAAAGTAAGGATTAGTTGTAGTTAATAAGATGTTAGTCATTTGTTTGCAATACATTACCTTCGATATTGTTGCAAAAAATTTATTTATTAATATGAAGATTTGTGTGGTTCAATTCAAAGTTCTAAAACATTTGTGATTAAAAGTCATAAATAGTTCTTTTTTAAAATAAATAAATTAAATTTGGTACCATTTTTTTACAAACTCCAATATTATTTTAAGTGAAATTAAAATAAGTCACAAGTAAAATTCTTTCGGGTTTTAAAATTTGAGGGTCTGAAGGCAACGCTTTAGCCTCACCCCTGAGCCACCCCTGTGTAGTGCATACAGTAAATTAGAAACTGACTTATTTCTATGCATGCTATGTTAATTAAGTGAAGTCTGTTAGAAAATTAATGCTTTGAGATAATCATATGCGCATACATTTATGTTAGTCAGACTCTTTAAATTTATCGTTTGGTGCATCATGCATGCCTAATCCTTCTTAAGTAGTGTATTTTTAGAGGATTTGAGACGACCTTTTCGAGAAAGATTCTAAGCAACCTAGCTTAATATTATATATTGGACACATTGTTCATGGGATAGATTAGTTGCTACAAGATTTTGGTATGTGTATTTTAGATATTCGATATTTAAAATTTATTGGTTCAATTAATTCAAATTCACACCGAACAGATCTACAAGCTAGGAGATGTAAAGCGCTTGCTACAAAGAGGTTTTACATTTTCGGAGTTCAAACTCATGCACATTTAGTACTCAAAGGCAAGGATAGCTCCTAGCTCCTAAGTGCATTGCCTAGGAGGAGAAATGTCACGAGGTCTCAAATTCAAATCTCAATGGAGACAAAAATCTGCTTATAGTTTGAACAACGTATACACTTTTGCTAATATTGATAAGATTCGTTAGCCAGAGATCAAATAGCATGCATTGCTTAATTGAATGTTAAAAGTGTTTCGTCGGATATCACAGGATAACTGAAATTAGAATAACGCAATAACTCAGGGACTAAAAACGTCATTTCCTTTTTAAACTTAATTTAAGCACTTTGCCAAACATTAATTGATGAATCTAAAATTTTCATTAAGGGGTTTGATAAATAAAAATATACGTAATGTTTCAGAATTTGAACCAGAAATCTCAAAGTCAAACTTTGATCCCCTAAGCCACTTATGCCAACCGAACACCCTCATGTATTATTTCAAGCCTTATGAATATTATTAGCAAACACGGAAGACCGTCTGTTTGTTGATTAGACTAAATTCCAGATTCTGGTAAGTTACGTTGCTTAATTCTTTTACTGCAATCTCTCTTTTATTCAATAAGCAAAATTAGACACTGACAGTTTACGGATATATATATATATATATATATATATGTACATGTATTCTCGAATTATCCATTTTGACCAAAATTAATCGGATGGGGTGGCTATTACATCCTTTAATTTGTGCTGGTGTACCTAATCGGATAGGATGTACGCATACCTTATCTCTACCTTTGATGTAAGGAATTAAATCTCTCATCTGATAAACATACGTTATTGTCCCATTAATTTGCTCCCTCCTGATCCAGGTATATGTTGCGCGCAATATTAGTAATGATCATTTGAGTAGCATAAATTCATGGTTTACTGTGACTCTTCCTAATATGGCTTACGGTATAAATGTGAGGAGGTACTTGTTCGTCTTAATGCTTTGAGATAATCATATGCATGCACATACATTTTATGTTGTTCGGACTATTTAAATTTGTTGTTTGGTGCAAGCCTCATCCTTCTAAGTAGTGCATTTTTGGAGTATTTGAGACAACCGTTTTGATGGAGTCTCTAAGCAACCTAGCTTAATATATATAGTATTCGGTAATTCTTGTGAATTTTCCAGTGTGCAAAGAAAAGAAAAAGATAGAAAAAAATGCTCTGCATTTGCAAGTATGATAAATTTTTCTAGTTTCTTAGATGTCAAACATACTAAGTGACATTCGTTTTCTTGATTAGTAGAGGACTTAGAAAGAAAGAATACACATCTCAAAGACAAGATCCAAGGGAAAGAAAAAGCAACATGTCAAAACTTTTATACCCAAAGAAGTTGTTGCATTTTCTCTTTACATCTAAAGTACCAATGAAACAAATAAGATATCTTTATGCTTCCTTAAATTAGTATTTTGCAATACTCCTATTAGTCCAGATTAGCCAAACAGGCACAGTAACGTTGTTGTCCAAGTTGCCTATATCTTTTTTGCTGATATTCATAGGTTTGAACTCTTGATGGTACTCGTGATTGGCTCAGTCACCCTGTTCAACATCCCTAAGCCATTTTGAAAAGCGACAATGCAACGGTATAAATTGGCAAAACGAACTTGCAATGATTTACTCAGTTAGAGACTATGTTAATGTATCACAAGTCACTTTTAAATGTATCAAAGATGCGTTTTAGAAGATCATAACAAAGAAATGCTCTTTGATTCCTCATATAGTAATAGTGTAAAATGCAATAGATGATAGAAGTCAATTTCATTAACCAAATTGTGGTCAATTTCATTAACCAAATTGTGGTATGTATGCTTGAGGGAACATGTACACATAGCTTCATATTGTGGGACGAGTCGTGTGATCAAGAAAATCAAAGTGTCAAACAGTTCGAAAGTAATTATTCATTTGGAGCAGTTGTGACTTGTGAAAAAAAAATAACAGAGTATATCCTTCAATGCTTATGCACATGTCAAAATTGAGTTTATTGGTTATTCTAGTTCTGCCAAGTCTCCTGGAAGGAAAATATTGTTAGTCTATAACAGAAATGTTCAGATTGATATATAGGTGAAAAAGGAGGTAGACAATGATAAAAATGTACTAATTTACTTGGTCTAATTTTAAGTTGTTTCAATCCAAAAAATTAAAAGGTCAGCTTTTAGCTTGTTTTAAACATTTTAAAACTTAATTTCAGCACTTTGCCAAACACCTGAAGAAGGATAACGTTTGTGGCTTAGTTTGCATTTTGGGATTGTTATTCTCGGTACATGACTTAGTCTAGGACTCTCTGTACATGTCTCAGAGTAGGACTCTTATGTGATCTGTATGTATAAAGAGGACAGTGTATTTTCGATCAGTTTGTTTATTGATTAGACTATACTTGGATTACGAATTCCGGATTCTGGTGAGTTACATTGCTTAATTCCTTTACTGCAATCTCTCCTTTATTCTATATATATATATTCTCCAATTATCCATTAATCGGATTAGATGGGGTGGCTATTACATCCTTTAATTTGTGCTACCTTACCTCTACCTTTGCTGGATAGATCTAGAGTCTGTTTCCGTAAGACCCCCGGTCCAGCTCAAAAGGATTGTAAGGCACGATAATGAAACACTAGTAACAGGAAATTAAACATGTTCTTCGAAATTCACTCTATGCTACTATTATTATTGATTTCAATATTCTGTTAAAATATCTCAACATGCTAAGTGGCATTCGTTTTCTGGATTAGTAGGGGACATAGAAAGAAGAATGCAGATCTCAAAGACAGCGTCCAAGGGAAACAAAAAGCTACATGCCAATATTTTTATACCCAAAGAAGTTGTTGTTGAGATATTACAAAGAGTACATTGCCAAGATTTGTATGAAACTTTAAAGCAAGTATGCATGCACTGGTGTTCAATTATCTATAGTGGGAGTTTTGCCTACTCACACGTGGAACGCGGAATATTCAAATCCTCATCATCATTCTCGCAATTGGAAGCAGTTATTATTAGCTTAGCTGATGATAAACGTTCTGTCAAAGTTTCTGCCTTGGAATGGCATAGTTTTCCAAACTATCCAGTCCAAGAATATTGGGAAACTAAATACATATATACAGTAAATGATGTATTTATGCATAGAATCAGGTACATGATTAGGGTGAATTCTGTGAATGGTTTCATCTGTTTCTGGAGTGATGATGCTCGTCTCAATGTCTACAATCCTATCACTAAAGAGTATCTCAAGACTGCACCATATTTTTATAATACCAATATGGCATCACACCAGCTTGTTGCAGTTGGCTTTGGATTTTGCCAGCTTTCATATGAATACAAGGTGGTTGTTCTTCATGAATATGCAGAATATGGTGAGATTAAACCATTTGTTTTAACTGTTGTAACTGACCGTTCATGGAGGTCTCTGAAAGCAATTCCTGATACAAAATTTATTTCTCGACATGAGACCGGTACACATGTGAAGGGAGTATTGTATTGGTACTTGGAGAGTTGTACTCCTGAAGATTGGCCACGTTGTAGTAAGACGATTAAAAGGCTCATGTGTTTTGATGTAACTACAGAAGAAGTTGATATGATTATGGTTCCAGCTGAAATTGATGGCGTACAAGGAGGCCAGTATGTAATTAGTATTGCAGAAAAAGGAGGAAATCTTTGTTTGATAAACATAAGTCATGGTCCTTTTTGCTCCCTCTTGATCCAGGTATATGTTGCGCATAGTACTACTGATTTGAGTAGCATAAATTCATGGGAGAAAGAGTTCACTGTGACCGTTCCTAATATGGCTTACAATATGAACCTCAAGCGTTTGTTTGTCTTAGTTGTTACTGATGACATGTTGGTGATTCGATTTAGTGATGGTGAAGTCTACGGATTTATTAATGTAGCAACTGGAATACTGTTGAGTGGATTACGTCTGGATTGGTCTGAAATTGTTGTCCCTTATGTGCCAAGTTTGGTTACTCTTTTCCATTGCCCACCACTTTTGAACTCTTCTTGTAGGTGCTAGGCTAGTCTAGATGGCAATTCATGTCTTTTTCTTTGTATCAGATTTCGGCTTATCATAATAAATTCCAAATTTTTTCACATCCTTTTGATATCCATTGTGGTTTTTGGTATTCTAATCTAAAGACAATTTGTACCTATGAAAGGGGCATTAGATTAATTGTTTTTGGGAAAACTCATAACTACTCCCTCAACATTAGACCAAAATGTGTCGAAGATATGTATCTAGAAAGTTGCCATGCCGGCCAAGTTTAGCCTAACTATTTATACATTCTGGTATTTTCTCTTTACACCTAAAGTACCAATGAAACAAATAAGATATCTTTATACTTGTTATATTACTTAGTATTTTGCAATACTCCTATTAGTCCAGATTATCCAAAGAGGCACAGTAACGTTGTTGTCCAAGTTGACTATATCTTTTTTGCTGATATTCATAGGTTTGAACTCTTGATGGTACTCGTGATTGGCTCAGTCACCCTGTTCAACATCCCTAAGCCATTTTGAAAAGCGACAATGCAACAGTCTGAATTGGCAAAATGAACTTGCAATGATTTACTTAGTTAGAGACTATGTTAATGTATCACAAGTCACTTTTATAATAAAAATGTATGGAAGATGCGTTGTAGAAGATCATAGCAAAGAAAAGCTCTTTGATTCCCCATATAGTAATATAGTGTAAAATGCGATAGATGATAGAAGTCAATTTCATTAACCAAATTGTGGTATATATGCTTGAGGGAACATGTACACATAGCTTCATATTATGGGACGAGTCGTGTGATCAAGAAAATGAAAGTGTCAACAGTTTGAAAGTAATTATTCATTTGGAGCAGTTGTGACTTGTGAAAAAACATAACAGTGCATATCCTTCTATGCTTATGCACATGTCAAAATTGAGCTTATTGGTTATTCTAGTTCTGCCAAGTCTCCTGGAAGGAAAATGTTCAGATTGATATATAGGTGAAAAAGAAGGTAGACAATGATAAAAATGTAATTTACTTGGTTAAATTGTAAGTTGTTTCAATCCAAAAAAACTTAAAAGGTCAGTTTTTTGCTTGTTTTAAACATTTTAAAACTTAATTTCAGCACTTTGCCAAACACCGTTGGATCTAGAATTGGAACGTCAAAGTCATGAATTTTGATCCCTTAAACCACTGACGCCAACCCAACACCCTCATTATCCCCTAAAACTAAAAAAAATATATCATATATATCCAATGTAAATTTTTGCGGAGTGTGACAAGATCCGTCACCGAACACCTGAAGAAGGATAATGTTTGTACATGACTTAGTCAAGGACTCTCTGTACATGTCTTAGTGTAGGACTCTTATGTGATCTGTATGTATAAAGAGGACACAGTATTTTCGATCAGTTTGTTTATTGATTAGACTAAACTTGGATTACGAATTCCAGAATCTGGTGAGTTACGTTGCTTAATTCCTTTACTGCAATCTCTCCTTTATTCAATTAACAAAATTACAAACTGACAGTTTACGGATATATATATATATATGTATATGTATTCTCCAATTATCCATTAAACGGATCAGATGGGGTGGCTATTACATCCTTTAATTTGTGCTGATGTATCTAATCAGATAGGATGTACGCATACCTTACCTCAACCTTTGCGGGATAGATCTAGAGTCTGTTTCCGAAAGACCCCCGACCCAACTCAAAAGAAATGTAAGGCACGATAATGAAACATTAGTAACAGGAAATTAAACATCTTCTTCGAAATTCACTCTATGCTACTATTATTATTGATTTCAATATTCATTTAAAATATCTCAACATGCTAAGTGGCATTCGTTTTCTGGATTAGTAGGGGACATAGAAAGAAGAATGCAGATCTCAAAGACAGCGTCCAAGGGAAACAAAAAGCTACATGCCAATATTTTTATACCCAAAGAAGTTGTTGTTGAGATATTACAAAGAGTACATTGCCAAGATTTGTATGAAACTTTAAAGAAAGTATGCATGCACTGGTGTTCAATTATCTATAGTGGGAGTTTTGCCTACTCACACGTTGAACGCGGAATATTAAAATCCTCATCATCATTCTCGCAATTGGAAGCAGTTATTATTAGCGAAACTGATGATAAACGTTCTGTCACAGTTTCTGCCATGGCATGGCATAGTTTTCCAAACTATGCACTCCAAGAAAATGAAAAATATTGGGAGACTAAATACATATATACAGTAAATGATGTATTCATACATAGAATCAGGTACATGATTAGGGTGAATTCTGTGAATGGTTTCATCTGTTTCTGGAGTAATGATGCTCGTCTCCATGTCTGCAATCCTATCACTAAAGAGTATCTCAAGACTGCACCATATTCTTATAATACCAATATGTCATTACACCAGCTTGTTGCAGTTGGCTTTGGATTTTGCCAGCTTTCATATGAATACAAGGTGGTTGTTCTTCATGAATATGCAGAATATGGTGAGATTAAACCATTTGTTTTAACTGTTGTAACTGACTGTTCATGGAGATCTCTGAAAGCAATTCCTGATACAAAATTTATTTCTCGATTTGAGACTGGTGCACATGTGAAGGGAGTATTGTATTGGTACTTGGAGAGTTGTACTCCTAATGATTGGCCACGTTGTAGTAAGACGATTAAAAGGCTCCTATGTTTTGATGTAACTACAGAAGAAGTTGATATGATTATAGTTCCAGCTGAAATTGATGGCGTACAAGGAGGCCAGTATGTAATTAGTATTGCAGAAAAAGGAGGAAATCTTTGTTTGATAAACATAAGTCGTGGTCCTTTTTGCTCCCTCTTGATCCAGGTATATGTTGCGCATAGTACTACTGATTTGAGTAGCATAAATTCATGGAAGAAAGAGTTCACCGTGACTGTTCCTAATATGGCTTACAATATGAACCTCAAGCATTTGTTCGTCTTAATTGTTACTGATGACATGTTGGTGATTCGATTTAGTGATGGTGAAGCCTACGGATTTATTAATGTAGCAACTGGAGTGATGTTGAGTCTATTACGTCCGGATTGGCCTGAAATTGTTGTCCCTTATGTGCCAAGTTTGGTTACTCTTTTCCATCGCCCACCACTTTTGAACTCTTCTTTTAGGTGCTAGGCTAGTCTAGATTGCAATTCATGTCTTTTTCTTTGTATCAGACTTCGGCTTATCATAATAAATTTTCAGCTCCTTTTGATATCCATTGTGGTTGTTGGTATTCTAATCTAAAGGCAATTTGTACCTATGAAAGGGGCAATAGATTAATTGTTTTTGGGAAAACTCATAACTACTCCCTCAACATTAGACCAAAATGTGTCAAAAATATGTATCTAGAAAGTTACCATGCCGGCCAAGTTTAGCATAACTATTTATACATTCTGGTATTTTCTCTTTACACCTAAAGTACCAATGAAACAAATAAGATATCTTCACACTTGTTATATTACTTAGTATTTTGCAATACTCCTATTAGTCCAGATTAACCAAAGAGACAGTAACGTTGTTGTCCAAGTTGCCTATATCTTTTTTGCTGATATTCATAGGTTTGAACTCTTGATGGTACTCGTGATTGGCTCAGTCACCCTGTTCAACATCCCTAAGACATTTTGAAAAGCGACAATGCAACGGTATAAATTGGCAAAACGAACTTGCAATGATTTACTTAGTTAGAGACTATGTTAATGTATCACAAGTCACTTTTATATGTATCAAAGATGCGTTTTAGAAGATCATAACAAAGAAAGGCTCTTTGATTCCTCATATCGTAATAGTGTAAAATGCAATAGATGATAGAAGTCAATTTCATTAACCAAATTGTGGTATGTATGCTTGAGGGAACATGTACACATAGCTTCATATTATGGGACGAGTCGTGTGATCAAGAAAATCAAAGTGTCAAACAGTTAGAAAGTAATTATTCATTTGGAGCAGTTGTGACTTGTGAAAAAACATAACAGTGCATATCCTTCTATGCTTATGCACATGTCAAAATTGAGCATATTGGTTATTCTAGTTCTGTCAAGTCTCCTGGAAGGGAAATATTGTTAGTCTATAACAGAAATGTTCAGATTGATATATAGGTGAAAAAGGAGGTAGACAATGATAAAAATGTACTAATTTACTTGGTCTAATTTTAAGTTGTTTCGATCCAAAAAATTAAAAGGTCAGCTTTTATCTTGTTTTAAACATTTTTAAACTTAATTTCAGCACTTTGCCAAATACCTGAAGAAGGATAACGTTTGTGGCTAAGTTTGCATTTTGGGATTGTTATTCTCGGTACATGACTTAGTCTAGGACTCTCTGTACATGTCTTAGTGTAGGACTCTTATGTGATCTGTATGTATAAAGAGGACAGTGTATTTTCGATCAGTTTGTTTATTGATTAGACTAAACTTGGATTACGAATTCCAGATTCTGGTGAGTTTCGTTGCTTAATTCCTTTACTGCAATCTCTCCTTTATTCAATTAGCAAAATTACAAACTGACAGTTTACGGATATATATATATATATATATGTATATGTATTCTCCAACTATCCATTAATCGGATCAGATGGGGTGGCTATTACATCCTTTAATTTGTGCTGCCTTACCTCTACCTTTGCTGGATAGATCTAGAGTCTGTTTCCGTAAGACCCCCAGCCGAGCTCGAAAGGAATGTAAGGCACGATAATGAAACACTAGTAACAGGAAATTAAACATCTTCTTCGAAATTCACTCTATGCTACTATTATTATTGATTTCAATATTCTGTTAAAATATCTCAACATGCTAAGTGGCATTCGTTTTCTGGATTAGTAGGGGACATAGAAAGAAGAATGCAGATCTCAAAGACAGCGTCCAAGGGAAAGAAAAAGCAACATGCCAATATTTTTATACCCAAAGAAGTAGTTGTTGAGATATTACAAAGAGTACATTGCCTAGATTTGTATGAAACTTTAAAGAAAGTATGCATGCAGTGGTGTTCAATTATCTATAGTGGGAGTTTTGCATACTCACACGTGGAACGCGGAATATTAAAATCCTCATCATCATTCTCGCAATTGGAAGCAGTCATTATTAACAGGACTGATGATAAATGTTGTGTCATAGTTTCTGCCTTGGAATGGCGTAGTTTTCCAAACTATGCACTCCAAGAACACGAACAATATTGGGAGACTAAATACATATATACAGTAAATGATGTATTTATACATAGAATCAGGTACATGGTGAGGGTGAATTCTGTGAATGGTTTCGTCTGTTTCTGGAGTGATGATGCTTGTCTCAATGTCTGCAATCCTATCACTAAAGAGTATCTCAAGACTGCACCATATTCTTATAATACCAATATGTCATTACACCAGCTTGTTGCAGTTGGTTTTGGATTTTGCCAGCTTTCATATGAATACAAGGCGGTTGTTCTTCATGAAGATGCAGAATATGGTGAGAATAAACCATTTGTTTTAACTGTTGTAACTGACTGTTCATGGAGGTCTCTGAAAGCAATTCCTGATACAAAATTTATTTCTCGACGTGAGACCGGTGCACATGTGAAGGGGGTGTTGTATTGGTACTTGGAGAGTTGTACTCCTAATGATTGGCCACGTTGTAGTAAGATGATTAAAAGGCTCATATGTTTTGATGTAACTACAGAAGAAGTTGATATGATTATGGTTCCAGCTGAAATTGATGGCGTACAAGGAGGCCAGTATGTAATTAGTATTGCAGAAAAAGGAGGAAATCTTTGTTTGATAAACATAAGTCGTGGTCCTTTTTGCTCCCTCTTGATCCAGGTATATGTTGCGCATAGGACTACTGATTTGAGTAGCATAAATTCATGGGAGAAAGAGTTCACTTTGACCGTTCCTAATATGGCTTACAATATGAACCTCAAGCGTTTGTTTGTCTTAGTTGTTACTGATGACATGTTGGTGATTCGATTTAGTGATGGTGAAGTCTACGGATTTATTAATGTAGCAACTGGAATACTGTTGAGTGGATTACGTCTGGATTGGTCTGAAATTGTTGTCCCTTATGTGCCAAGTTTGGTTACTCTTTTCCATTGCCCACCACTTTTGAACTCTTCTTTTAGGTGCTAGGCTAGTCTAGATGGCAATTCATGTCTTTTTCTTTGTATCAGATTTCGGCTTATCATAATAAATTCCAAATTTTTTCAGATACTTTTGATATCCGTTGTGGTTTTTGGTATTCTAATCTAAAGACAATTTTTACCTATGAAAGGGGCATTAGATTAATTGTTTTTGGGAAAACTCATAACTACTCCCTCAACATTAGACCAAAATGTGTCGAAAATATGCATCTAGAAAGTTACCATGCCGGCCACGTTTAGCATAACTATTTGTACATTCTGGTATTTTCTCTTTACACCTAAAGTACCAATGAAACAAATAAGATATCTTTATACTTGTTATATTACTTAGTATTTTGCAATACTCCTATTAGTCCAGATTAGCCAAAGAGGCACAGTAACGTTGTTGTCCAAGTTGCCTATATCTTTTTTGCTGATATTCATAGGTTTGAACTCTTGATGGTACTTGTGATTGGCTCAGTCACCCTGTTCAACATCCCTAAGCCATTTTGAAAAGCGACAATGCAACGGTCTGAATTGGCAAAACGAACTTGCAATGATTTACTTAGTTAGAGACTATGTTAATGTATCACAAGTCACTTTTAAATGTATGAAAGATGCGTTTTAGAAGATCATAGCAAAGAAAGGCTCTTTGATTCCTCATATAGTAATATAGTGTAAAATGCGATAGATGATAGAAGTCAATTTCATTAACCAAATTGTGGTATATATGCTTGAGGGAACATGTACACATAGCTTCATATTGTGGGACGAGTCGTGTGATCAAGAAAATGAAAGTGTCAACAGTTTGAAAGTAATTATTCATTTGGAGCAGTTGTGACTTGTGAAAAAACATAACAGTGCATATCCTTCTATGCTTATGCACATGTCAAAATTGAGTTTATTGGTTATTCTAGTTCTGCCAAGTCTCCTGGAAGGGAAATGTTGTTAGTCTATAACAGAAATGTTCAGATTGATATATAGGTGAAAAAGAAGGTAGACAATGATAAAAATGTAATTTACTTGGTTAAATTTTAAATTGTTTCAATCCAAAAAAACTTAAAAGGTCAGCTTTTTGCTTGTTTTAAACATTTTAAAACTTAATTTAAGCACTTTGCCAAACACCGATGGATCTAGAATTGGAACCTCAAAGTCACGAATTTTGATCCCTTAAACCACTGACGCCAACCCAACACCCTCATTATCCCCTAAAACTAAAAAAAAATATATCATATATATCCAATGTAATTTTTTGCGGAGCGTGACAAGATCCGCCACCGAACACCTGAAGAAGGGTAATGTTTGTACATGACTTGGTCAAGGACTCTCTGTACATGTCTTAGTGTAGGACTCTTATGTGATCTGTATGTATAAAGAGGACAGTGTATTTTCGATCAGTTTGTTTATTGATTAGACTAAACTTGGATTACGAATTCCAGAATCTGGTGAGTTACGTTACTTAATTCCTTTACTGCAATCTCTCCTTTATTCGATTAGCAAAATTACAAACTGACAGTTTACGGATATATATATATATATGTATATGAATTCTCCAATTATCCATTAAACGGATCAGATGGGGTGGCTTGTACATCCTTTAATTTGTGCTGATTTATCTAATCAGATAGGATGTGCGCATACCTTACCTCAACCTTTGCGGGATAGATCTAGAGTCTGTTTCCGAAAGACCCCCGACCCAACTCAAAAGAAATGTAAGGCACTTTAATGAAACACTAGTAACAGGAAATTAAACATGTTCTTCGAAATTCACTCTATGCTACTATTATTATTGATTTCAATATTCTGTTAAAATATCTCAACATGCTAAGTGGCATTCACTTTCTAAGCCGGAGGTCTATTGAAAACAGCCTCTCTACTTCATCTGAAGTAGTGGTATGGACTGCGTACACTTTACCCTCCCCAGACCCCACTTGGTGGGAATACACTGAGTATGTTGTTGTTGTTGTTGTTGTTGCTAAGTGGCATTCGTTTTCTGGATTAGTAGGGGACATAGAAAGAAGAATGCAGATCTCAAAGACAGCGTCCAAGGGAAAGAAAAAGCAACATGCCAATATTTTTATACCCAAAGAAGTTGTTGTTGAGATATTACAAAGAGTACATTGCCAAGATTTGTATGAAACTTTAAAGAAAGTATGCATGCAGTGGTGTTCAATTATCTATAGTGGGAGTTTTGCCTACTCACACGTGGAGCGCGGAATATTAAAATCCTCATCATCATTCTCGCAATTGGAAGCAGTCATTATTAACAGGACTGATGATAAATGTTGTGTCATAGTTTCTGCCTTGGAATGGCGTAGTTTTCCAAACTATGCACTCCAAGAACACGAACAATATTGGGAGACAAAATACATATATACAGTAAATGATGTATTTATACATAGAATCAGGTACATGGTGAGGGTGAATTCTGTGAATGGTTTCGTCTGTTTCTGGAGTGATGATGCTCGTCTCAATGTCTGCAATCCTATCACTAAAGAGCATATCAAGACTGCGCCATATTTTTATAATACCAATATGGCATTACACCAGCTTGTTGCAGTTGGCTTTGGATTTTGCCAGCTTTCATATGAATACAAGGTGGTGGTTCTTCATGAATATGCAGAATATGGTGAGATTAAACCATTTGTTTTAACTGTTGTAACTGACCGTTCATGGAGGTCTCTGAAAGCAATTCCTGATACAAAATGTATTTCTCGACATGAGACCGGTGCACATGTGAAGGGAGTATTGTATTGGTACTTGGAGAGTTGTACTCCTAATGATTGGCCACATTGTAGTAAGACGATTAAAAGGCTCGTATGTTTTGATTTAACTACAGAAGAAGTAGATATGATTATGGTTCCAGCTGAAATTGATGGCGTACAAGAAGGCCAGTATGCAATTAGTATTGCAGAAAAAGGAGGAAATCTTTGTTTGATAAACATAAGTCATGGTCCTTTTTGCTCCCTCTTGATCCAGGTATATGTTG
This sequence comes from Capsicum rhomboideum, assembly GCA_031232105.1. Lineage (NCBI taxonomy): Eukaryota > Viridiplantae > Streptophyta > Magnoliopsida > Solanales > Solanaceae > Capsicum > Capsicum rhomboideum. The sequence goes on along the minus strand of CP124708.1, from coordinate 112,262,974 downwards.
CGCATAGTACTACTGATTTGAGTAGCTTAAATTCATGGGAGAAAGAGTTCACTGTGACTGTTCCTAATATGGCTTACAATATGAACCTCAAGCGTTTGTTCGTCTTAATTGTTACTGATGACATGTTGGTGATTCGATTTAGTGATGGTGAAACATATGGATTTATTAATGTAGCACCTGGAGTGCTGTTGAGTGTATTACGTCTGGATTGGTCTGAAATTGTTATCCCTTATGTGCCAAGTTTGGTTACTCTTTTCCATCGCCCACCAATTTTGAACTCCTCTTTTGGGTGCTAGGCTAGTCTAGATTGCAATTCATTTCTTTTTCTTTGTATCAGATTTCGGCTTATCGTAATAAATTTCATTTTTGTCAGATTCTGTTGATATCATTGTTATGTGACACACTTCAAAATTAGTGTATTACACGAGTTTTTAACCACTATGGTGCACCAAGTATTAATGCTCTGAAATAATCATACGCACATACATCTTTGTTGTTCGGACTCTTTAAATTTGTCGTTCTGTGCGTTACTGATCCTTCTGAGTAGTGCATTTTTGGAGGATTCGCTACAACCGTTTTGATGGAGAGTCTAAGCAACCTAGTTTAGTATATATAGCATTCAGCAATTCTTCTGAATTTCCAGTGTGCAAAGAAAAGAAAAAGGTAGAAAAAATGTGTTCATGGGATCAGTTGCTACAAGCTTTTGGCATGTGGATTTTAGATATTCGATATTCAAAATTTATTGGTCTAATTAATTCGAATTCACATCGAACAGATCTACTAGCTAGGAGATGTAAAGTGCTTCCTACAAAGAGGTTTTACATTTTCAGAGTTCGAACGCATGCACATTTAGTACGTACTCAAAGGCAAGGATAGCTACGTAGCTCCTAAGTGCATGTCCTAGTGGGAAAAAAGTCAATGAGGTCTCAAATTCAAAATCTCAGCAAAGACAAAAATTTGCTTATAGTTTGTATTTAGCTAATCAATTTGTACAACGTACACGTTTGCTTATATTAAAACAACCATTTTTGGTTAACAAAACTTCCAAAACGTGCTCAACAACAATTTGTGGTTGTTGGTATTCTAACCTAAAGACTATTTGTACCTATGAAAGGGGCATTAGATTAATTGGTTTTGGGAAAACCCTTAACTACTCCATCAACATTAGACCAAAATGTGTCCAAGATATGTATCTAGAAAGTTGCCATGCCGGCCAAGTTTAGCCTAACTATTTATACATTCTGGTATTTTCTCTTTACACCTAAAGTACCAATGAAACAAATAAGATATCTTTATACTTGTTATATTACTTAGTATTTTGCAATACTCCTATTAGTCCGGATTAGCCAAAGAGGCACAGTAACGTTGAGTTGCCTATATCTTTTTTGCTGATATTCATAGGTTTGAACTCTTGATGGTACTCGTGATTGGCGCAGTCACCCTGGTCAACATCCCTAAGCCATTTTGAAAAGCGACAATGCATCGGTATGAATTGGCAAAACGAACTTGCAATGATTTACTTAGTTAGAGACTATGTTAATGTATCACAAGTCACTTTTAAATGTATCAAAGATGCGTTTTAGAAGATCATAACAAAGAAAGGCTCTTTGATTCCTCATATAGTAATAGTGTAAAATGCAATAGATGATAGAAGTCAATTTCATTAACCAAATTGTGGTATGTATGCTTGAGGGAACATGCACACATAGCTTCATATTGTGGGACGAGTCGTGTGATCAAGAAAATCAAAGTGTCAAACAGTTCGAAAGTAATTATTCATTTGGAGCAGTTGTGACTTGTGAAAAAAAATAACAGTGCATATCCTTCAATGCTTATGCACATGTCAAAATTGAGTTTATTGGTTATTCTAGTTCTGCCAAGTCTCCTGGAAGGGAAATATTGTTAGTCTATAGAATGTTAACGATTAAGGTATTCGAAAGATCGTAACGCTTTTATAAAAAAATAGATGTTCATGAAATATGCTTTTCGTGATGTAAGGAGAGGATAGTTAGTGATGTTATGAGTTAATATTAAGATAATGTTAGTGATGTTACAAATATTTTCTACTATTTATTAGAATCTCTGAACTGAATGTGATATTAATGTTGTTAAATTACTGCAACTCTGGTTTGTACCTTTGCAATGTGGATATTCTGCTGCTTGGGGGTTTAAATTCTGCATTTAGCTTCATTTTTTTTTTTTGGGGGGGGGGGAGAGGAATAGAAAGCTGTTGTTTAAAGGGAAAGCTTGAAAGGTGTTGTGTATACTGATATATTTTGGTTTCTCCATAAGCTATATTGAAGCTTCTCTTGTTGTATTATGTGCTTCCTGTGTGTTATTATGTCTCTTATGATCACCTGCAAAATGAAACAAACAGTTGGTTAAAGTGACCCTTATTCTCTCCTTCCATAGGGTTTGATCACAGAGCGCATTTTTTTGCTCTTCTCGATAGGTTAAGGATATTTTTGAGCTTGTTCCGTATAATATTAAATTCTTTTCAAAAAATTTGCTAATTCTTTTTGTTATATATTGATTTGCAGGTAGTGAAAGTGAACAAGGGGATGAAAGCCATGAAGGCCTGACTTGGGAAAATTGAGTTGATGTCTTAGAAAACTTAACATGTGTTCTAGAAATCTTTTGTTTTGGGACATTGAAATCTTATGTTTCACCTCTTGATAATTGTAACACCCCGTACTTTTATAACCTCACTTGATACTTTGGATCATATCTACATAGGTGTTGAGATGCCATGCATATGTGTTTTATAGTGTCATTGGTGAAACATTTGATATCGGACTTAACATGTGCGATTCGATCGTCGTAGGAGGTGTGTTGTGATTTCGTAGAAGCATTTGAGTGAGGACTCGTACATATTCTAACCTCATTTGGTGACTTTAAGTCATGTTTACTTGATGGTTAAGATCACTAAGTAAGTATTTTGTAGTGTTTAATAAGGGATTGGACGATACGTAAACATTGGATAAGTGGCCGGAAATTTCAGCAAAGTGCTGAAATCTCAGCACAAACTTCAGAGAGGCTGCCATTTCTGCGCCACTACCCCTGTTTCAGGGGTGTGGCGCAAGGAACAAGGAGTAGGCCTTTCCGGACCCGTTTTGCGACGTAATTCTACGACGATTCTTGGATGTTTTCTTTTGGTTCCTTGGAGATATTTTAGCGTTGTTAAGGTTTCAAATACCTCGATACACTTCCACATGATCAAACCATGAAACACATGAAGTTACCAAAAATGTTCAAGTAAGCCATGGACGGCTAGAATTCCAATTTTTGCGATCAAGGCGACGAATGAGAATCTCGTAAGAAAATATTATCGTGACATTATGGAATTATGTAAACACGAGATATATGGTGAATAATACATGATATTTGATGGGTACATGGATATGTGTAATTGGGCCCAAAAATTAGGCCCAAAATGGGATTAAAAGACTTGGCCCAAAGACAAATGATCCATTCTTGCAAGAATTGGCTAAGTGGACATATCATTTAGTGCCAAGTGTGGCTAAGGATGACTTGAGGTCCATAAAAAGCACCCAAAAATCAGATTTTTTAAATCATTCAAGACTTCCATGCCTTTAAGATATTTCTCTCAACATTTTTTTCATTTTCAAACCCTAAAGCAAAATATTCCTTGGGACTCTTTGGACAAGATCAACATATTCCAAGCCTTGGTAAGTATTTCTCCTCATGGATTAACATATTATATGCATGGGGGATTATGTATATTATGATAGTTGTGTTGGCAAGATGGTGAATAGTGTCTTTTTGCCTTTGGTAAGAGATGTGTTGTCTTGGTGATTTGAACTTGAATTAGGCCTTGTGCCTTTGATGAAAAAGTATGGCATGAACAAAATATGAACATGTATGGTGTTATTTTTGGCATTAAATTTGTTCTTGTCTATAAATGAAAATTATGGAAATTATGAGATTTTGGCCGATATGTGCTATGGGGTGTATTAAGGTGATTTAATGGATTCTTTGTGATATGGTGTGAATGAGAAAGTGTAAAGAAGAAGCTTTGTTGCGAAATGCTATTGGTTATGATATTGGTCAATGTATGGCATGTTGTAGTATTTTTGGAATGGTCATGCCGAAATTTTATTGTAAAGGGGGAAATGACGTAATAGGCAATTAAGTACCTTTTGTCGTCTTTTACACTTGAAAGGTGTTAGATGTTGACGTAAACTCCGTTATGTGCTTGTGTTGTAGAGTAAGGGGCTGAATCATTATATTCCTTAGGATTGCGGATTCTTATTGAGAGGCTAAGGTATGTAAGGTTATTCTTGTCCGTATCTTTCTGCAACACCTATTGCTTCCTTTGCCATTGTACTTGTACCTATGCCGAAATGTTCCAAAGTGTCTCATGTAAAGTTGGTTGCCTACATATATTTATTCATGTGTCTCTTGAACATTGAACATTGTCCCAAAGTTCCAATAATGCGATAACCAACAATGTTTCAATTTCATAATTAAAGAATGAAAGTAATGCGTATATGGTTGAGTACGGGTGGTAGCTCAAAGGGGCGAAAGCCTAGCTAGAGATGATCCCGATGTATCACGGGTGGTAGCTCAAAGGGGCGAAAGCCTAGCTAGAGACGATCCCGATTGATTATTGGACACAGGGGGTAGCCCAAAGGGGTGAAAACCTAGCTAGGGCCGAACCTGCTTTATTGATTTATGGGTGGTAGCTCAAAGGGGCATAAGCCTAGCTAGAGACGATCCCAGTATTGTTATTTACCACTGATCAGTTGGTCCCGGGCATGATGTGATTATTGTTGATATTGAGATAATTGATAAAAGAAATAAAGAATGTAACGTACATGGTTCCACACATATGGAAATGTTGGTTTATCGATATTGCCTATTCTCTTATCCTTGATATACATTGGTGTTCTCACTTATTGCTACAGTTTTATTGTGGCCTTACATACGCAGTACATTTTTCGTGCTGACCCCCTCGGGGGAACTTACCTTACTTGTTGCAGGCACAGGCACTAGTAGACCTCCGTTGTAGGTTGCGGATCTTTTGCGGACATTTGGTGAGCTCCAGTTGGTTCGGGGCTTTCCGAGTTTCCTATGTATATTTGTTTTGGTCTTGTGTATATATATATATAGAGCGGGGTGTGTCCCGACTCTAGGTTGGTTTTGGTTGTGCATCTGTAGAGGCTTTGTAGATGTTGTGGGTCAGACGAAGGGTATGTAATGAACGTATGTTTTGTCTTGATGGCCCTAAAGGCCAAGTCTCATATTTCTCTTATATTTGTCATAAATTCCGCTTTTGGCTTCTTATATTTAATTGTGGTGGTGATGACTTTTGAGTGGTGCGTATGGGTTGTTATGGACGAAGATTGGTTCTCCCGGGCCTTGTTGGCTTTGGGTGCCATGTCCGTCTCGTTGGAATTTGGGGCGTGACAATAATGGTCAAACGTTATTGCGTATTTTGCTTTTATAGCCGGATATTACTTGACCTTAGTTTGGATCTTGGATTATTATGTTTTGATTATGTTTGAATCTTGGATTGTTATTTTGATTATGAATAGTTTCTTCTCGTGATTATTATATGTATGTTATGTTGCTTTCCAATATTGTTGCCTATAATATTCGTTTAAAAAACACATAATTTTCGGTTGCAATAGCCCTTACTGTCCGTTGTAATAGCCCTAGTATGTTGTAGCAGTAGTCAAACATAACTGTTTTCATTTGCATGTTAGTTGTTTGAACAATAAATAGTCAATTTAAGGTTAAAAGTGTCTTATTTAATAGTTATCATTCCGTTTAATTTGATGAGATTCGTTAGCCAGAGATCAAAATAGCATGAATTGCTTAATTGAAGATTAAAAGTGTTTAGTCGGATATCATAGGAACTGAAATTGGAATAACGCGATAATTCAGGAACTAAAAACGCTATTTCCTCTTTAAACTTAATTTAAGAACTATGCCAAACATTGATGAATCTAAAATTTTCATTAAGGAATTTGAAAAATAAAAATATAATGTTTTAGAATTTGAACTAGAAAGGCAACTTATGCCAACCGAACACCCTCCTATTTTATCCCCTACAACTAAAAAAAACATATCCAATGTTTCAAGATCCGCCACTTAAAAAAGCTAACCGAATGTTTGTTGATTAGGTTGAAAAAAAAAATGTTTGTTGATTAGGCTAAACTTGGATTACAAATTCCAGATTCTGGTGAGTTACGTTGCTTAATTCCTTTACTGCAATCTTTCCTTTATTCAATTAGCAAAAATATCATATATATATATATATATATATATATATATCAATTATCCAATTTGACCAAAATTAATCGGATCGATCGGATGGGGTGGCTATTACATCCTTTAATTTGTGCTGGTGTACCTAATCGGATAGGATGTACGCATACCTTATCTCTACCTTTGATGTAAGGAATTAAATCTCTCATCTGATAAACATAAGTTATTGTCCCATTAATTTGCTCCCTCTTGATCCAGGTATATGTTGCGCTCAATATTAGTAATGATCATTTGAGTAGCATAAATTCATGGTTTACTGTGACTCTTCCTAATATGGCTTACGGTATAAATGTGAGGAGGTACTTGTTCGTCTTATGCTTTGAGATAATCATATGCATGCACATACATTTTATGTTGTTCGGACTATTTAAATTTGTCGTTTGGTGCAAGTCTCATCCTTCTAAGTAGTGCATTTTTGGAGTATTCGAGACAACCGTTTTGATGGAGTCTCTATGCAACCTAGCTTAATATATATAGTAATCGGTAATTCTTGTGAATTTTCAGTGTGCGAAAAAAGAAAAAGAGAGAAAAAATTGCTCTGCATTTGCAAGTATAATAAATTTTTCTAGTTTCTCAGATGTCAAATATACTAAGTGAAATTCGTTTTCTTGATTAGTAGGGGACTTAGAAAGAAAGAATGCAGATCTCAAAGACAACGTCCAAGGGAAAGAAAAAGCAACATGCCAATATTTTTATACCCAAAGAAGTTGTTGTTGAGATATTACAAAGAGTACATTGCCAAGATTTGTATGAAACTTTAAAGCAAGTATGCATGCACTGGTGTTCAATTATCTATAGTGGGAGTTTTGCCTACTCACACGTTGAACGCGGAATATTAAAATCCTCATCATCATTCTCGCAATTGGAAGCAGTTATTCTTAGCGAAACTGATGATAAACGTTCTGTCACAGTTTCTGCCATGGAATGGCATAGTTTTCCAAACTCTGCACTCCAAGAACATGAAAAATATTGGGAGACTAAGTACATATATACAGTAAATGATGTATTTATACATAGAATCAGGTACATGATTAGGGTGAATTCTGTGAATGGTCTCATCTGTTTCTGGAGTAATGATGCTCGTCTCCATGTCTGCAATCCTATCACTAAAGAGTATCTCAAGACTGCACCATATTCTTATAATACCAATATGGCATTACACCAGCTTGTTGCAGTTGGCTTTGGATTTTGCCAGCTTTAATATGAATACAAGGTGGTGGTTCTTCACGAAGAAGCAGAATATGGTGAGATTAAACCATTTGTTTTAACTGTTGTAACTGACTGTTCATGGAGATCTCTGAAAGCAATTCCTGATACAAAATTTATTTCTCGATTTGAGACTGGTGCACATGTGAAGGGAGTATTGTATTGGTACTTGGAGAGTTGTACTCCTGAAGATTGGCCACGTTGTAGTAAGACGATTAAAAGGCTCCTATGTTTTGATGTAACTACAGAAGAAGTTGATATGATTATGGTTCCAGCTGAAATTGATGGCGTACAAGGAGGCCAGTGTGTAATTAGTATTGCAGAAAAAGGAGGAAATCTTTGTTTGATAAACATAAGTCGTGGTCCTTTTTGCTCCCTCTTGATCCAGGTATATGTTGCGCATAGTACTACTGATTTGAGTAGCATAAATTCATGGAAGAAAGAGTTCACTGTGACTGTTCCTAATATGGCTTACAATATGAACCTCAAGCATTTGTTCGTCTTAATTGTTACTGATGACATGTTGGTGATTCGATTTAGTGATGGTGAAGCCTACGGATTTATTAATGTAGCAACTGGAGTGATGTTGAGTCTATTACGTCTGGATTGGCCTGAAATTGTTGTCCCGTATGTGCCAAGTTTGGTTACTCTTTTCCATCGTCCACAACAACAACATCATACCAAGTGAAATCCCACAAGTGAGGTTTACGGAGGGTAGAGTGTACGCAGACCTTACCACTACCTAGGGAAGGTAGAGAGGCTGTTTCCGACCACTACTTTTGAGCTCTTCTTTTAAGTGCTAGACTAGACTAGATTGCAATTCATGTCTTTTTCTTTGTATCAGATTTCGGCTTATCATAATAAATTCCAAAAATTTTCAGATCCTTTTGATATCATTGTTATGTGACACTTTAAAATTGGTGTTGTTAGACAAGATTTCAACTACTATGGTGTACGAGTATTAATGCTTTGAGATAATCATATGGACATACATCTATGTTGTTCGGACTCTTTAAATTTGTCGTTGTGTGTGTGACTGATCCTTCTAGGTAGTGCATTTTTGAAGGATTCGCTACAACCGTTTTAAGCTATCTAGTTTAATATGTATAGTATTCAGCAATTCTTCTGAATTTCCAGTGTTCAAGGAAAAGAAAAAGGTAGAAAATATTGTTCATGGGATCAGTTGCTACAAGCTTTTGGCATGTGGATTTTAGATATTCGATATTCAAAATTTACTGGTCTTATTAATTCGAATTCACACCGAACAGATCTACGAGCTAGGAGATGTAAGTGCTTGCTACAAAGAGGTTTTACATTTTCAGAGTTCGAACTCATGCACATTTAGTAACTACTCAAAGGCAAGGATAGCTACGTAGCTCCTAAGTGCATGTCCTAGGGGGAAAAAAGTCATGTGGTCTCAAATTCAAAATCTCAGCGAAGACAAAAATCTGCTTATAGTTTGTATTTAGCTAATCAATTTGTACAGCGTCTATGTTTGCTTATATTAAAACAACCATTTGTGCTTAACAAAACTTCCAAAAAGTGCTCAACAACAATTTGTGTTTATTAATTACCTTGTACCTGTATTGATGAAGATAACAAATTATGAAGCGAAAAAATCAAGGTGTGTGTAAGCTGATCGAACACTACGGCCACAATAAGCAAAAAGATAGCTACTGCCACATGCCATTAATACTCAATGACAGATATAGGTTATAACATGTAACACCGTATTAATTATGATAAAGTGTCCATTAAATAGCATGAGTATCTTAGTCTTAACACTTGCCATACTAGAAGATGTAGCTGAATGGATGATTATAATGCAATATAGAATAAGGTTCATGAATCTGATTTTTCACATGTGAATGGATCAGTAGAAGAAATGGAGGATTTAATCATGTCATACTTTAGATTGCTCGAAGGACAGCCTTGGAGTAATTAGTAAAGTTATTGTCATGTGATCAGGAGATCAGTTTCTGCACAAATAACCATTGGACAATTTATTTACTTAAAAAAAGGGAAAATTTACAAAATGATACAGCACTAAAGGGATAAAACTACGTCGTTTAGAGTTTATTTTTAGAAGACCTAGGAGATATCAAACTTTGAATCTTAGCCGTCCATCAAATCTGATTCAACGGCCGAAATTATTTCTTGTACTTACTACATAAAATTTGGTCCGAAAGTACTAGTCATTTTATCAAAAAAAGAAAAAAGACCAAAAATGTTGTCTCAAATCCACCTCCGCCGCCATCTGTGGTAGCCGGAAATCGCACCACCACCGCCCATATCAATGTGTTTTGTTTAATTTGCACATAAATCTGTTATAACTGGTCTCCTAACCCTCTCTGATGCTCTTTGTTTGACAAACCACTTGCCAGTGATTGTCAAATGGAGTATCAAAGAAGATGACGGAGTCCGGTTTACCGGATGATTAAGTCTCTCCGGAGAGGCAGTGCCTTGAGGCATGGAAGCTTAGATTCCCCGTACACTTTCTTTTTTGTGTCTTGAGGTAGTTTAGTGATTAGTACTATATCTGAAGGGTAAAAATGATTCTTTCTTTCTGCAGCTTACAACATCGGATAATTTCCCTTATGTCCTTTTAGTTTTTAAGTTGAATTTTCTATTATTGTTGCATTTGCCCACAATGTTTGAGCAATTGGACACTTTAGGTTTAATGCTTGCTGGACAACGGCCAGCTAAGGCACATATGGTTGTGCCTTGTCCTTTATTCAGATTATTAGTATTATTATTATTATTATGTTGGCTTAATCGTAGCTATAGTTTTATTTTACAGCTTTCCTATGTTACATTGCTTTTCATTTTATCAAAAAAAAAAGAAGAAGGATTTTTCGGTTGATTTCCTTATGTCCTTTTAGTTTCTAAGTTGTATTTTCTATTATTGTCTCATTTGCCCATAATAATATTATTATTTATAAAAATAAGGATTAGTTGTAGTTAATAAGATGTTAGTCATTTGCTTGCAATATATTATCTTCGATATTGTTGCAAAAATTTTATTTATTAATATGAAGATTTGTGTTGTTCAATTTAAAGTTCTAAAACATTTGTGATTAAAAGTAGTAAATAGTTCTTTTTTTAAAATAAATTTAAATTTGGTACGTTTTATTTTTTACAATCTACAATGTTATTTTAATTGAAATTAAAATAAGTCACAATTAAAATTCTTTGGGGTCCCAAAATTTTGAGGGTCTGAAGCCAAACGCTTTACTAGCCTCAGGGCCTCACCCTTGCCACCCCTGTGTGTGGTGCATACAGTAAATTAGAAGCTGGCTTATTCCTATGCATGCTATGTTAATTAAGTGAAGTCTGTTAGAAAATTAATGCTTTGAGATAATCATATGCACATACATCTATGTTGTTCGGACTCTTTAAATTTGTCGTTTGGTGCACCGTGCATGTTTGATCATTCTTAAGTAGTGCATTTTTGGAGGATCCGAGACAACCTTTTCGAGGAAGAGTCTAGCTTAATATATATATTGGACACATTGTTCATGGGATCTGTTGCTACAAGATTTTGGTATGTGTATTTTAGATATTTGATAGTTAAAATTTACTGGTCTAATTAATTTAAATTCACAGCGAACAGATCTACGAGCTAGGAGATGTAAAGCGCTTGCTACAAAGAGGTTTTACATTTTCGGAGTTCGAACTCATGCACATTTAGTACTCAAAGGCAAGGATAGCTACTAGCTCCTAAGTGCATCGCCTAGGAGGAAAAATGTCACAAGGTCTCAAATTCAAATCTCAATGGCGACAAAAATCTGCTTATAGTTTGAACAACACATACACTTTTGCTAATATTGATGAGATCCGTTAGCCAGAGATCAAAATAGCATGCATTGCTTAATTGAAGGTTAAAAGTGTTTCGTCGAATATCACAGAAACTGAAATTAGAATAATGCGATAACTCAGAGACTAAAAACGTCATTTCCTCTTTAAACTTAATTTAAGCACTATGCCAAACATTGATGAATCTAAAATTTTCATTAAGAGATTTAAAAAATAAAAATATACTAATGTTTTAGAATTTGAACTAGAAACCTCCAAGTCAAACTTTGATCCCCTAAGTCACTTATGCCAACCGAACACCCTCCTATATTATCCCCTAAAACTAAAAAAACATATCCAATGTTTCAAGATCCGCCGTACACTTCAAAAAGCTAACCGAATGTACACCCTTACTAATATTAGCAAACTCGAAAGACCGTTTGTTTATTGATTAAACTAAATTCCAGATTCTGGTGAGTTACGTTGCTTTAATTCGTTTACTGCAATCTCTCCTTTATTCAATTAGCAAAACATACTGATGGGGTGGGTGGCTATTATATCCTTTAATTTGTGCTGGTGTACCTAATTGGATAGGTTTACCTCTACCTTTGACGTAAGGAATTAAATCACTCATCTGTTTTGATGTAACTAAAGAAGATGTGGATATGATTATGGTTCCAGCTGAAATTGATAGCGTACAAGGGGGAGGCTAGTATGTAACTAAACATTAGTTATTGTCCCATTAATTTGTTCCCTCTTGATCCAGGTATATGTTGCGCGCAATATTAGTAATGATCATTTGAGTAGCATAAATTCATGGAAGAAAGATTTTACTCTGACTCTTCCTAATATGTCTTACGGTATAAATGTGAGTACTTGTTCGTCTTAATTGAAAAGTTTTGGTGATTCAACTTAGTCGTGATGATTCCTATGGATTCTTTGACATAGCAACTGGAATGCTGTTAGGTGTATTTTCTGTGGGTTTATGGGCAACTTTTACCCTTATGTGCCAAACTTGGTTTCTCTTCTCCATCGCCCGCCACTTTTGAACCCTTCTTTTAGGTGCCAGACTAGACTAAATTGCAATTCATATCTTTTTCTTTTTATCAGATTTCCGCTTTCTCATAATAAAATTCATTTTTTTCAGATTCTTTTGATATATCATTGTTATGTAACAAACTTCAAAATTGGTGTTGTTATACAACTTTTCAACCACTATGATGTACCAAGTATTAATGCTTTGAGATAATCATATGCATGCACATACATTTTTGGAGTATTCGAGACAACCGTTTTGATGGAAAGTCTAAGCAACCTAGCTTAATATATATAGTATTCGGTAATTCTTGTGAATTTTCCAGTGTGCAAAGAAAAGAAAAACAAATTGCTCTGCATTTGCAAATATGATAAATTTTTCTAGTTTCTCATGTTATCAGGTTCCAGGAAATTCACTCTATGCTACTATTATGATTGATTTCAATATTTTGTTAAAATATCCCCAAATAATAAGTGGTATTCGTTTTCTTCATTAGTAGGGGGACTTAGAAAGAAAGAATGCAGATCTCAAAGACAACGTCCAAGGGAAAGAAAAAGCAACATGTCAATATTTTTATACCCAAAGAAGTTGTTGTTGAGATATTACAAAGAGTACATTGCCAAGATTTGTATGAAACTTTAAAGAAAGTATGCATGCAGTGGTGTTCAATTATCTATAGTGGGAGTTTTGCCTACTCACACGTTGAACGCGGAATATTAAAATCCTCATCATCATTCTCGCAATTGGATGCAGTTATTATTAGCATGACTGATGATAAACGTTCTGTCATAGTTTCTGCCTTGGAATGGCATAGTTTTCCAAACTATCCATTCCAAGAATATTGGGAGACTAAATACATATATACAGTAAATGATGTATTGAGCAGCGCAGTACGTAGAATAATGTACATGATGAGGGTGAATTCTGTGAATGGTTTCATCTGTTTCTGGAGTGATGATGCTTGTCTCCATGTCTGCAATCCTATCACTAAAGAGTATTTCACGACTCCGCCATATTCTTATAATACTAATATGGCATCACACCGGCTTGCTGCAGTTGGCTTTGGATTTTGCCAGCTTTCATACGAATACAAGGTGGTTGTTCTTCATGAAGATACAGAATTTGAATATGCTGATCATATTAGACCATTAGTTTTAACTGTTGGAACTGACCGTTCATGGAGGTCTCTGAAAACAATTCCTGATACAAAATTTATTTCGAGAATTCAGACCTGTGCACATGTGAAGGGGGTATTATATTGGTACATGGAGAGTTGTACTCTAAAAGATTGGCCACATCATAGTAAGACAGTTAAAAGCCTCATATGTTTTGATGTAACTTCAGAAGAAGTTGATATGATTATGGTTCCAGCTGAAATTGATGGCGTACAAGGAGGCCAGTATGTAATTAGTATTGCAGAAAAAGGAGGAAATCTTTGTTTGATAAACATAAGTCGTGGTCCTGTTTTCTCCCTCTTGATCCAGGTATATGTTGCGCATAGTACTACTGATTTGAGTAGCTTAAATTCATGGGAGAAAGAGTTCACTGTGACCGTTCCTAATATGGCTTACCATATGAACCTCAAGCGTTTGCTCGTCTTCATGGTTACTGATGACATGTTGGTGATTCGATTTAGTGATGGTGAAACCTACGGATTTATTAATGTAGCAACTGGAATGCTGTTGAGTGTATTACGTCTGGATTGGTCTGAAGTTGTTATCCCTTATGTCCCAAGTTTGGTTACTCTTTTCCATCGCCCACAACAACAACAACAACAACAACAACAACAACAACAACAACATATCAAGTGAAATCCCACAAATGAGGTCTGGGGTGAGTAGAGTATACGCATACCTTACCACTACCTCGGGAGGTAGAAATGTTGTTTCCGATCACCCCTTTTGAACTCTTCTTTTAGGTGCTAGACTAGACTAGATTGCAATTCATGTCTTTTTCTTTGTATCAGATTTTCGGCTTATCATAATAAATTCCAAAAATTTTCAGATTCTTTTGATATCATTGTTATGTGACACACTTCAAAATTGGTGTTGTTATATAAGTTTTCTACTACTATGATGTACCAAGTATTAATGCTTTGAGATAATCATATGCACATACATCTATGTTGTTCGAACTCTTTAAATTTGTCGTTGTGTGTGTGACTGATCCTACTAAGTAGTGCATTTTTTGGAGGATTCGCTACAACCGTTTTGATGGAGAGTCTAAGCAACCTCGCTTAATATATATAGCATTCAGCAATTCTTCTGAATTTCCAGTGTGCAAAGAAAAGAAAAAGGTAGAAAAAATGTGTTCATGGGATCAGTTGCTACAAGCTTTTGGTAAGTGGATTTTAGATATTCAATATTCAAAATTTACTGGTCTAAGTAATTTGAATTCACACCGAATAGATCTACTAGCTAGGACATGTAAAGTGCTTGCTACATAAAGAGGTTTTACATTTTCAGAGTTCGAACTCATGCACATATAGTACGTACTCAAAGGCAAGGATAGCTACTACATAGCTCCTAAGTGCGTGGCCTAGTGTGAAAAAAGTCACGAGATCTCAAATTCTAAATCTCAGCGAAGACAAAAATCAGCTTATAGTTTGTATTTAGCTAATCAATTTGAACAATGTATACACTTTTTCTAATATTAAAACAGCCATTCGTGCTTAACAAAACTTTCAAAAAGTGCTCAACAACAATTTGTGTTTATTACCTTGTACCTGTATTGATGAAGATAACAAATTACTAAGTGAAAAAACCGAGGTGTGTGTAAGCTGATTCGAACACTAGGGCCACAATAAGCAAAAAGATAGCTACTGCCAGATGCTATTAATACTCAATGACAGATTATAGGTGATAACATGTAACACCATATTATGATCAAGTGTCCATTGAATAGCATGAGTATCTCAGTCTTAACACTTGCCATACTAGAAGATATAGCAGCAGAGCTTTGATTATAATGCAATGTAGCATAAGGTTCATGAATCTGATTTTTCACATGTGAATGGAGCAGAAGAAATGGAGGATTTAATCATATCATATTTTAGATTCCCCAAAACAAGATTTGTCGATTCATGCCGGAAATTTCCACTTTAAGGGTACAAGGGAAAGGCAACTTCAAATGCAGAACTCAAACTCGAGATCTTAATTAAAAATAGAAGAATATTTACTTCTTCACTAGGATCTTTACTGATAAAGTACTGACATTTGGTTGGGCTAGTATTTAATTTGTAGGGGGACCAAGCCAGTAACGATGCCATCTTGATTTGATACATATATATAACTGTTAAATTGGACAAGGATGATATATACTCCGTATCTATATAATATTATAGTTTTTCTTTTAGAACCTTTCTGTTGTATTCCATTTGCATATATTATACGGAAAGGGTCATATTTACCTCTTTCTTGTCGAGAATAAGTTATATTTGTTCTTTGAAAATATATATGCAGACATACTTTAGAGTTATATTTACTCCTTACCTGAACCTTCATTTTTAGATTTAAAAAGCCACATGTCATGCTTTATTTAGCAGTCATACTTTTTTTTTTATAAACACAACCTTTCAAAAATTAGAAATACTTTTTAAAATAAAACTAAATAAACAGTCATAATCAAAGGGAAAAAAATGTCTTCCCTCAAATAGAAAATGTCTTTTTTCATACTGAAAGAGCATTGATAGTGAGGGCCCATTATTTAAACCATCGAGACTGACAAAACAATCTTCTATCGATTCCGCGTATAAAATTTCAAGCCATCGTGCCACGTAAAATGAGACGGAGAGAGTATAATTTTTGAGTGCAATAAATCTAGACAACATTTTTTTTTTAAATTTTCTAGTACAATGAACAGTAAAACATTGGTGAAATTAGAAACAAAAAAACATATAGTACCAAGTTGATCAAAAGTTGAAATTAATGTGGTCTACGAGCTAGAATCACCTATTTTAATTCTTCCATGCATGGGGTCCCCTTCCTACCCCTCACCCCCGTACACACACACACACCCAAAAAAAAAAACTTTCATTATAAGTAAAAGTGTTATATATATATATACATAATAACATGTTTGTTGAAAGAATTGGAAAAAAGAAAATGGGAGGAAAGAAGAAGAAAATAAATGGAGAGGAAGTATTATATAGAGGTGTACGTATGAGGAATTGGGGAAAATGGGTATCAGAAATTCGTGAGCCTCGTAAAAAATCTCGTATTTGGCTTGGAACTTTTTCTTCACCTGAAATGGCGGCTCGAGCTCATGATGTTGCAGCTTTATCCATCAAAGGTAACACGTACTTTCTGTTTCAGTTTATGTGACGTTATTTTCTTAGTAGTCCGTTTCATTATATGAATGGTATAGTATGATGGACATGTGAAATGTAAACATTTCGAGATGGACCATTCCTAGTGACAAAGACAAGCACGAGATGATTTGCTAATAATGAAGGTATGAATGGACAAAAATATAATGAAGGACAAGGTGCAAAATAATATAGTGGCAAATTTGAACTTCTTATTTATTTACTTAGTTATGTGTTTAATAGGCCATTTGCGTGTGAAATCGACTTTTTTTCATGTTAAATACATTATTTTTTTGATGATGCGGACATCGTGAGTCCAAATTTAATACATATTAAAATGTATGATCATATCATCTGAAAGCAGGTGACGCTGCAATCCTCAACTTTCCGGAACTTGCAAGTTATCTTCCAAGACCCGCGTCACTAAGCTCCCGCGACATTCAAGCAGCAGCAGCAGCAGCAAAAGCAGCTTCTATGAAAAACTTTAATTCTTTATCATCGTCTTCTTCTTCTTCCTCTTCATCATCACCAACAACCGATTTGGGGACAACGTCAGAAGAGTTGTCCCAAATCATCGAGCTGCCACGACTTGGAACTTGTATTGATGACTCGTTTGATCAGCTAAAAAATGAGTTGTTGTATGTTGATGACATGGTGGATGGGTGGTTATATCCTGACAATGAAGAAATAATAATGTCAAGTTGTTTTGAGCCATCTAATTTGTTGTGGAATTAATAAGGGGTCGTTTGGTAGAGTGTACAAGAATAGTGCAAAATATGGTGTATTAGTAATGCTTGTGTTAGTTATACTTGCATTAGTTATGCTTGCTTTTTTCTTATGCAGTGTTTGGTTTGATATATTAAAAATAATATGAATTGCATAATTTCTAAAAATAAATTACTTTTTACAAAAATACCCTCCATAAATATGATGGAAATGATTGAGAAAAAATTTTGAGGGACAATTGTGACTTTAACCATACTAATGCATGCATTAGAATCCATTGCATTACTAATACCAAGGATTTTGATGCATTAGTAATACACTCCTTAATACACAATAGAGTGTATAACTAATGCAAACGTTAGTAATACATAGGACGAAAAAGTGTAGCAAACAAGATATTAGTAATACACAAAGCTAATGCATGCATTAATTTTTTTAATACACTCTACCAAACGACCCCTAAGTGTAATAACCATATGCTATATCATTAATGTTAATAATAATTGTTATTATGGTTGTTGTTTGGTGTATTTTTAGTCCTTTTCTTTGCAAATATTACCTTGCATTGCGTGTTGTGTCAAGATAGATAAAGATCTCGTCATTCTTAGCAAACGGTCTCAGATTTGAAATTTAAGGTTTGTGTTTGAGGGTTGAGGTACCCGCAATTTGCCATTCTGAGTTTCTGACTAATTCGAATTCGAGCAACATGTAAGATTATTGAAAGGAAAAATATTTCCTATCAGAATTTTTCAAGCCATATATACATTAAACAATCACATCCTAACCAATAACACCAAGAAATAACGAAGTACTAAAATTGTATAAAAAAAAAAAAAAGAAACAACAACAACAATGTTGCTTTAGCTGTTAAAAAATGTTGTCTCACGACAGTTAGATATATCCTCCAAATATACATTACTTTTGGAGGATTCAACCCACACACGACAGCATGATTTAAAAGTAGTCCGCACAACATAGAAAAAACAAATCAATTTATAACAACCGTTCATGAATATTATTTCTTCAAACTTCTGAGCCTAGATTAATTATTCCTACAATGATTCTGATGATTTTCACCCGTTTCATTGTTCGCGTTACTAATAATATATGTAGATAAATTCAAATATTTATCTCCCTCTAATTCATTCCTCACATCTCTCCATCTTGCACGACAAAGCACACAACTAATTGATCTTCTTCTACTATTACTTCTCTTCCATGCCATCAAACATTCTTCATGAATAGGGTTTCTACATGTAACACAAGCTGCTATTTTTTCTTCTTCATTCATCTCTTCCAAACACACCGGACATGTCGTCCCGTTTTCGACCTGTCACAAAAAGGTTCGAGGCGTGAAATCAACTTTCCTTAAAGAGATATATATCGCTCGTATACAAGCAAATCCTTCCAAGATCATACTGTGGAGCAAATTTTTTATAGCCACTTATTTGCACACCATCAGTATAAAATAAATTACATTATCAGGTCATCCAAAAAATATTTGTACGTAACCTTTCTTAAAATATGAGACTTGTAATCTTGTAAAGGTGACATGATGATATACAAATTCTTTATACTAATATACAGAATTTAAGTCAAAGTCTTCAAATATATATTGTATATATTTACGAGTTTAAGTTATATAACCATCATTGTAAAAAAAAACAAAAGAAGAAAAAACTACACTATCAGGTTATCCAAATGATGTCTACATGTTATCCTCCACAAAAAAAAAAGAAGGGATTCTCTTGAAATAAGTCAGTGGCTGCGCACAACAACAGGGTAAAGGTGACATAACAGTGTAAAAAAAATTACTGACAATATATATGACTTAAATCTCCGCAAAAATGAGATCGTAATCCTAAAAATAAGTCAAGTTACTCGGCTGCTCGCTATAACTGGTAAGGATGACCTGAAGGTATAAAAATTCTTTAAACCGATGATGTATTCTATATATAATAATACGAATATACGAAAAAAAAATATATATACATATATATATATATACGTTTATTTGAAACTAGACTAACCTTTATTGTTACAGGTGAAGTCCTCGTAGGTTGTTGAGAAGACAACTGATGAAACATTTCACGTACTTTTTGATTTGCTAATGCTTCTGTTGAAATTGGTAAACTAAGAAGACGTTGAAGATGACATGGCCGTAGACTTCGTCGATAGAGACACGTGTCATCAAGCGATACACCCAATACCCTAATAATTAAGCAGAAATAATATCAAATGCGGAGTCAGAAATTGTAGTTTATGGTTCTAAATCACAATTTTCAAGTTACAAGGTTTAATTTAGATAGATTATTTATATAACATTTTAAAAAAAAATTAGAAATAGGGTTTGAATCAATGCTATTGGATTTTGTCAAACCCCTATATCACTAGGTTTTTTTAAAAAAAAAAAAAATCTTATTATTGATATGTACGTGTTTTAACGTGTTATAGCAGATAGTGTATTTTATTTCCATGTTAGTAATTGTTGCCATAATTATCTTTAGATTACCTGATATTAAAATTCAATTTTTTTTTAAATTTTCATAAAAAGAATGAAGGGATAGGAATATTTACCTAATGAGGACAAATAATATGTGTTTGCATGGGGTGGTACGATCAGGGCAGCTGCATGAAAGGGTGGTGGAGAGAGTCACAGTGTAAACATTACACGTAGCACCTAACACGTAAAAAGTTGCATCGCGACGGTGGAGGAGGTGGAGGTGGTGGCTGAGTGCTCGGAATATTCTATCGGCGAGGGGTTGTGTTGGCGTTAGACGGCGGCAACGATGGTGGTGGTGGTTGGAAGAAGTAGAGGCAATGGATTCCATAATTTTTGGAAATTAGGATAAGGGAATTATGATAGTTGGTTTTGGTACATATATTATAGTGTAGATAGAAAGAGGAAAGGAATGGAGGAGATTCTTTGTAGAGTACGAAGGGATACGTGAGGGATAATTTAAGGTTTAGCATCAAATTAATGGATACCTTTTGACTAGGTCTTGTCTTTCTATAATTAGGTTAATTAACCTTTAAGGCACGTCATATATATGGAAGTCCAAAATTTGACACAAAAACATAACTTGTACGTTTCTTGTTATCAATCAATGGTATGGGGATGAACAATATTATCTTGCGTTACCTACTATAAGAATTAAGAATGGTATTTCATCAATTCAATTTATGAGAGACTTTTCGTTTCTAGCTAACTCGAGATTCAAGTTAACCTGGTAGTACATATCCTATTCTCCCTAGTCATGCAGATCACAATGACTAGTAGAAGGCCACACTAATTAACTTGAATTTTTCTCAATTTTAACTTGCTGGGAAATGAATCAACGAAGAACAATAATGTATATCAAGAAACAATTATATTGGAAGAACTTAGACAGCTAGGGATTCTTCAACATTGCCTTCCCACTAGCAATCAACATACGTATTAACAAGAAACAAGTTAACACAGAGCACACAACACACGTATAAACAAGAGCCAATAACACCATTATGTGTTTACATCATACCACATCTTTACACACACTGTTATCACTAAACCGTTTTTGATCAACACATTTCACGCGACCGATTTATCACTCAACTATAATACATTAATATAGTTTGGTGTAAACATAAAATGCTGTGTAAACTTTTACCATCTCAACCCCATAGCTTCTGTATGGAGCTATTTCCAATGGTGAAGCTCAAACATGATCTTCATAGTAGTAGAAGATACTCTCAGAAGTTTTAGCAACTTTGCTACAATAACGAAAGCAACATAGCCAACATAATGTGAGCTCACTCTCACTAAATGTTCCACGCTACTAAAGTTTTATTTATGTCGAGTGGAATTTCAAAACTCTAAGGTATTGATCTGCAAAAGGATATCTAACAAAGTAGTGGCGAGACAGGGAGCTTTATGCTGAATATGGTATGCGTAACGCCATCCTCTGACACAGCCAAGGCCTTTGTTGATCTGGATCAATGAAACCATGCATGAGAAATTGTTCTGCTTCTTCATCCATCAGTTCTCTGGCCCAGGTCACACGTTTTGACGGGCAACTACCTGGTCCATGACACCTGCAATAGTTTCACCAACAAGCTAAACTACCTTAGAGATGATAGCTTAATGTTGACTGCTTTTATGAATCGATTTGCACTTCTCATCAAGATTTGTCCCTAGAGAGGATTTAGGCCAGATGGAAATTCCTACCTCAATCTCTAGTATGCAGTATATGACTAAAATGTTCTGTGAAATAGAAGTTAATATGATCATTTGAATCTTGTTGTAAATTAAGGCTTTCAAAAGACTAACCGGTATTCATAGAAGCAAGCAGTTCTCTCATTTTCTGCCTTGCCCCAGTTATTCCAACCGACATGCTTAATACAGTGATCCATATAACAATATGCAAAAACCACCCTCCCAAAAGGCCCCCATGGACGTCCAAGATGTGTATATGAAGTCGCTCCGGTACCGGTGATCACACATCTGCATAGTCCCAGGAAAAATGTTTCAAAAGAATGATAAAGTTTAACATGAAAAATGGAAATTGCAGAGGAAAAGTCTCTAAATATTAATTTGACACTGAATTCTTTAGTGAACCATACACCAGTATGAGGTACAACCTTAATATCCCACAGCTGAGGTAAGCTCAACATTTATTCTATCAACCAAGATGAAGCTGTCTATAAAACGGATTTTATGATATCTCTGGATAACGCTGTTTCAAAAATGGGCTTACTCTAGATTTATCAAAAGACTACCACAAGTTGGAATTTCCCAATTAAATTGGTCACTAAATAAGTGAAACTTTAACAAGATTGAGGATGTAGAGTCGTCATAACCAGAATTGAGCTTTTAACTGGAGAATTTCCAAAAATAATTTCCATTGAAGTTATGATGACCTGTATTTGTAGTTGTAGGGGTGATGCAACTGTGTGATTTGATTGGTCGGTTTGAACTGACCAATCACATTCATTTGATGACAAGCTCCAATTTGATCTTAAACTTACAGTCCGTCTAATTACAGCCCATTAACATTCTCCATTCATACCTCACATCTACTTATCCATACATACCTTTAAACTCCATTCATAAATCTTTACATTGTCTGTAGTTAATATTTTGAACCTTGATATGAAAAAAGAATAATATATGTGCATGTTGAATTAAAACATTTCAAACAATAAATAGAAATGATTGAAATCTTTACTGAACAAAGGACAGAGATCTTAAAATTAATGATGCTTTGACATAAGCATCAGTGATAGTCTAATTGAGGCATGGTGGAAAAGGCTAAATCTTTCTTAAATAACAAGTCACCGCAATGAGTAAAAGGTATTTTGACTGAGAACACAGAGCAGAAGAGCACTCCAGGTCAAAAATCATCAAGATACAAAGCTCTTTCACCCTACTCAAGGCTAGAATTTTCCTCGACAAATAGACAGAAAATATGTGTCAATCCTCCAAGTTCTGGGAAACATCCGCAGAGAACTCCATTTATAATATCCAAGTATGACTTTTAGAAGTTATACTTGCAACACCTAGACTTTATTCCAGACTGGCTGAAACTATGTGATGTGAGTATTACTTTATGTCAAAAAAATCATTAAAGGCATCAGACTATCACCAACTAGACATCTCAAATAGTACAACCTGGTACCTCCAAACGATCCAATCCCCTCTTTTCTCTCTCTTTTTTTTTTTGGATGAAGTAAGATGTTATATTGCTGGCATCAAGGAGATGCAATAAGTACAAAAGTGAAATGTTAGCTCCATAACTCCAATCCCCTTTTTTCTATTCCTATGATCAAAGACTCATGTTACCATCAACTTCAATATTTAATCATTATTGAAGACACCTTCAAATTTTTTGTACGCTCATTTATGTCTGAAGCCTTTAGCATACTGAAGCTCTAACTCAGATCCCAATTGCTTCAAAAGTTGTAGAACAAAGTTAGGGACTAATTAAATATTAAATCTAAAGAGACTGTGCACCACAGTTAGAAAGCAGCAGGTCTTTGAAAAGAAATTCAAACAATCAGATATCTGAGCGCAAATTAGAAATCAACACATACTTTATACTCCTTCCGTTCACTTTTACTTGTCACATTTTGACTTTGACACACCCATTAAGAAAAACAATTATTGACATGGTTATTTTACCATAGTACCCCCTATTAAATGATATTTATTATTGTGTCTTGAAATTAATTTGGAGAAAATGCAATTAATGCTAAGGATAAAATAGGAAAACATAAGTTGTCTTTTCTTGATATGTCAAAAATGACAAGTAAAAGTAGAAATTCAATTAGGAAATAAGTGACAAGTAAAAGAGAATGGAGGAAGTACTAAGTTTCTTGTTTCCAGTCCATCAGATAAGTAAGTGACCCAAGGGGTACCGCTTTAAAAAAGAATTATCTATGACATAATAACAGTTTGATACTTGTACATGTCCAACCTATGATCAAACCTACTCCCTCCATTTCAATTTATGTGGCATAGCTTGACTAGGCACAAAGTTTAAGAAAGAAAGATTTTTGAAATTTGTGGTCTTAAACTGTTAACATACCATAACTTTTGAAACTTGTGGTCTTAAAATGCCATAACATTTGTGTGGCTATAAAAGCTTTTCCATTAAGGATAAAATGAGAAGCTCGGATTAAATAGTTTTCAAATTTAAAAAGTTGTCATTCCTTTTTGAACAAATTGAAAAGGAAATGCAACCACATAAACTGCAGGGAGGGAGTGATAGTTATACCTCTTTCGTGGGGACAAGTTGTACCAAATGACTGTACCTAACTAAGGTTACTAAGTAGTTTCGAACTTGTGTGTGAGTAGCTTCTTACTTCAAATCAAGGAAGTTCATTTTCAACTTATTTTGAAAAGAAAGACAATATACACGAAAATACATTGTTCTGCACCTGCTGTAGATTAGTAAAAGAACCAAGCATAGTTTTTGAAACTAACACAATTTTTGAAACTAAAGCTCATCTTGCAAATGCATATAAAGCTAAAACCAATCTACTAGATCAGTAAACTAAAGCACTACCAGACATAGATGAAATAGTTTTAATGTTGCATTCTCAAAAAAAAAAATAGATGAAATAGTTTTATCTCCTTTTTAGAGAAGTCAATTCCAGTCCCTTTGCACAGTCAAGGAAATGAAAAGGAGAAGTTCTATTTAGACACTCGGCATTATCACCGCATGAGATGATATGCATCATCTTCAGATAGCGGAACTAGGAGTTGCCTTTTCGAAATCGGGGTGCAAGTATCATTGTGAAAAGGGAATAAAAGGACAGTAGCAAACTTGATGTTCGTTAAGATCTGATTAAGAGCACTGCTTTAGATTCAATCCTAGTGACAATGTCACAACATACATGCGAGTTGTTTACCAAAAGAGTAAAGAGAATGAGTGACACACATAAGAGCCAGTATGAAGGCAAGATTTAAGTGGTTTTTATTTTCTAAATAATCAGAACTCTGAACAATAACCAAATCCAACTGCTCACAAACCTCAGAAACACATAGCCGGTTGTCTCTTGAGAAGATTTCCTGCTTTGCGCAGTAATGAATCCCGCTGATTTGCAGTGTATATGGCAATGCTCTAAAAGAGCAGTGCTATTACCAAAAATAAAATCTACACTTCCTTCAATATAGCAATCTTTTAAATATTGCTTTCCATAGTGCAAATACAATGTATCCTGCAAACATTTATTTCTTTAGAAAAAAAGTTGAAATCCCTCAAGGTCGACGATCATAGACACCACATAAAAAAAAAGTGTGTGTTAGGCAACAATATTCCATTCAATCAAGAAACAAATGAGCTATATACATCCAGAAGGGAGACTAATTTGCAGGGAATTAATTAAGGCAGTGGTACTTTTTTGAGCATGGCAGGAAAATTGAGCGGAATTCAGAAAAGATCCAAAAACATATGAAATCGCTCTTGGGGGGAAATCAGAGCACGTATATTCTACAAAGTTTCTTCTTTGACATGGAGTCCTTGACACTCGCCGGTACTGGGAACTGACTGATAAGTTGGTTTTGCCACAAGGTATACTCTGCTTCTAACTAGAGACATGAAGTTCAAAAGTTCTAATAAACTGTAAAAATTGAAAGAATGCAAATAATGTAGTATATGCACCTGCCAACCAAGAAATCTGCAATTATAAAACGCACAACGATCAGCTGTAACTCTGATTGCCACTGCCTGTCCTGATCCCTATTAGAAAAGACCAAAAAGAAATGAAGCGAGATGAAGCTACATGAACCATTTGCAAAGAGCAAAAAGGAAAAAATATAGAGTACCTCAGGAGCAGAGTTTTCAAAGGTGATGTTCTCAGCAATAAAATCCTCTCCTTCAACAATTGTACTTCCACACCCAAATGTACCAGTACCAATTAACCTTGCAGCCTAAGTGTCAGATACAATGAACATTAATAACTGAATTACACCATCACAATGGTACGCGTATGGATGAGAGATGAATGCTGAAATGTGTTTGAATGTTTCATCTAACATCTTAAACCATTAAAGATTAAATTTTTTATTTGCTTGATTACGTTTTACACAAGAAAATTGTTTTCACTCCAAATTATTCACAAAAACTTAAAAACAACTCCAATTTGTATTCATGGCCAAACACAACTTCAATTTTCAAATATCATTTTCCACTTAGAATACAAAAACTACTTTTTTCAAATATTCACAGTTTTCATGGCCAAACGGCCCCTCAGTTCCAAGAAGAAGAAAAAAACTGGCCGTTACAGTAAAATACTCTTAAGGGATCATTTGGTACGCACACTAAATTATCCCAGAATTATACTCATGGAATTATAATTTATCCCACTTGTGAGATGGGATAAAATAATCCCAAGCTAGATGGAATAAGGTGGAATATGCTAGGATTAAGCCTATGATAATATCTACTAAACGCGGTATAAATCTTATCCCAGCTTAATTCTAACATATCCCACCTTATTCCGCGTATCATAGACACCTATGGAAGATAACTGTTATAGATAAGTCTTACATATGACATGTATTCCACCAAAAATGCGAAGAGAAAACGTTTCTTTTTGGATAAAGCATAAACTTCTTCTCTAAAAATTCAAAAAAAAAAAAAAAAAGGAGCTAAAAATACATAAAAGATGTACCTGATGATGATCAATTTTAGTGGCGGTATTATTCCATGTAAGTACAGTAGCTTCAGGGCTAAATCAATTTTAGGACTAATATTTTAAGTTGTCAATTATTATATGATTTATAATACTTTTCCGTAATTTTCAAATATATAAGTTTTTATATCGGAATTCACGGTCAAAGATTAGAAATTTCAATTGTGCCACATAAATTGGTACGGAGTCAGTATACATTTACCTGATGATGATCAATTTTAGTGGCAGTATTATTCCAAGTAAGAACAGTAGCTTCAGGACTAAATCCAGCAAGCGTAATATAATTCTTCGTTTTCGGAACGTAAATTGGCTGCTTATAAACACCAGGAGATACACGAATCACAGTCCGACACTTATTCGATAGCGGAACGGCGTCTATCGCTTCTTGTACTGTCCGATAATCGCCGGTCCCGTCCGGCGACACTGTTACCGATACTCTCGATGACATTTTTCCAGTAGAATTGACGGTAGAAAGTGGAGGCGCCGGCGAGATTGTAAATGTTGGCGGCGGTGTTAGGGCGGTGATGGTGGCGATTCCGATCGGGTCACGGCGGAGATGAAAATGGAAAGTTTTGAAAAGGAAACAAGAGAATCTATATATAGTGTCACATTTTTCGAAGTGCATTTTATCCTCTAGGATAATGAAAAAATAATTATAAATGTACTCCTCCGTTGCATTAGTTATCTTATTAAAAATAAATATTTCATATTAATTAATCATTTATTAAATAAAGATAATATTAATTAATTTTTTTATTTTATCCTTATAATTAATTATAATTTTAATATCTATTTCTATGTCCAATGAATATTATTAATATGAATAAAATATAAAATAATAAAAATTATCATTTTATTTATAATTTCTTAATCATCATATAAAATAGAATATACTTAACTAAAATAAGACGGAGAGAATATCTGATAAATATCTATATCACAGAATTATTAAAAGAGTCCTCACTCTTTTTCATTTTAGTTAGACCATATACCATAACATAAAACGTTTCAATTTACATGTCTATTTGCACAAAATAAGAGAATTTTATATTTCTTTCTGATACTATTAAATAACTATATAAAATATTAAAAGCCTAATTTAAAGTTTTTAAATATTATAATAAAGTTAATTTAATAAAAAATATTTATAATTAGTTTTTTTTTAATGAATATGTCAAATTAACCATGGCCAGGTAAAATGGATGGGAGAAAAAATATAATAATAGTAACACTTTTCAATCTCATACTAGTTGAATATTTTTTACAAAACAAAATTGTTAAATTGTATAATCACATTCCGTTACAAATAAACTTTAATATAAGTAAGTATAATAATCATTCTGGTATATACTTAATATAATACAATATTTATAATATAACAATAACAATAATTCAAAGGAGAGAATGTATCAAGATCTTACCTCTATCTTCGTGAGGAGAAAAAATGTTTTCGGTACCTTCTTGGCACAATATAGTACTTCCTCCATTTCATTTTACGTAGCCTACTTTATTTTTTGATTCGTCTAAAAAAAAAAATATCACATTTTCTTATTTGATAAGTTTTTAAAAATATAATTACTCTTTTATCTTTATTGATCCAATTTATAAAGTTCCACTTAATTAAAGATAATAACAATACATTTTTAATAAAACATAATTTAATAAACATCATCAAGTCTTCTTTTATTTCTTAAATTCTGTATTCAATAAGGAGTAGTACTTTTATAGAAAATATTTTAAATTTATAATTAATCTACATTTTACAAAAAAAAAAAAAAAAATCAGGTAAGAAGAAATAGCTTTGATCTTTGTTGATAGCTCCCTAGATTTGGAGCTAATTTTCACTTTCATTTCCCTCCACAAATCATTACCAAAACCCTAATTCCTTCATATATATGTGTGTGTGTAGAAGATTGTAGAAAGTTGATGGATGATCGATATGCGTCAACTGCGTAGTGCTGTACGTAAAGGACGTCAACCGATTGCTCCCAAATCACCACACGCGCCGTCACCAGACGAAGAAGAACTACACGCGCCGTCAAGGTTGAAGAGGAAAGGTACAGGGATTAGGAGGAAGAAGATGGATGAGTATGAGAGTTGTGGAGGAAGTGGTGGGAATAAAGGTGTAGCAGCTGCAGCTGCAGAGGAGGAAGGCAACAACACTCCTCCATTGCCTGAAAGGGTATGAGCTAGTTATGGTTGATGATATGAATTCTTAGTATTCATTTTGCTCAATATAGGTCCATTTGATTATTATACTCTGTGGTGCTTGTTTGAGTTCTTGCAAAAACAGATTTTGGGAAAAATTAGAGTTTGAAAATCTTCAAAAAAAGTTTTTTTTATTTTTTTATTTTTTATAACCGTGGTGTCCGGGCTAGCTTTCCTGCACCTCGACTAAAAAAACAATCACTTTAAAAGAAGCAGGTGGCAGGTGGCAGGTATCCCGTAGATTTAGTCGAGGTGCGCAAAAGCTGGCCCGGACACCACGGTTATCAAGAAAGAACACTTTTTTTTCTAAATGGTTAAACTTTTTTAAGGCAAATAGAGTGTTGATTTTGTGCTTAATTTAGAGCTTGAAGTTGGAAAGCTTAGTCTTTTAGGTGTGTGCTTCACCTGTTTTCTTGAGTGAGAAGTGCTTCACCTGTTTTCTTGAGTGAGAAATTTGTTTTTCTTTTATCGCTTTGAGGTCATTTTTAAGGGAATTGATGAAAGGAGGAGTGACTGCTATGGCAAGTTGTTGGTTTTTTAACCTGCCTTCTTATCTCTAACATGTTAGGCATTTGTGAAGTTTCACTTATCAATGAACGAGTGCTGATTTCCATATTGCTGTCAGCATAGAGAAATTTGTTGCTGCTATTCTTGCTTTTTTGTTCAACTTTTCCTTCTGAGTTTTAAATTGAAGGATTCAACTTGAGTTGTTGAATTTAACAGTTTCCTTGTGCGGGGAACAGGTTCAGGTTGGTGGATCACCAGCTTATAGGATTGAGAAGAAGCTTGGTAAAGGAGGATTTGGTCAAGTGTATGTAGGTCGTCGTGTAAATACAACAAATCCTCACGAACGAACTGGCCCTGGAGCTGTAGAGGTGGAACTTTATTTTTTGCATTTATTTGCCTTTTCTGCTGAATATGTCAGAGAGGTGTCTCTTTGATATGCAAATTGATCCTATAGTCATTTCTGATTCTAGGTTGCCTTAAAATTTGAGCATAGAAGTAGCAAAGGTTGTAACTATGGACCACCTTATGAGTGGCAGGTCTACAAGTGAGTCCTCATTTTATTTTTTCGTTATATCTGTGGGTCCTTTATTCCGATTTTAATTACCTTGTAATAACATTAATCTCACTTCATGCCATTCCTTGTTTTCCCTAGTGTCCTTGGTGGTAGTCATGGTGTACCGCGTGTTCATTATAAGGGACGGCAAGGTGATTACTATATTATGGTACGTGATCTCTTTATGTAGTTGAGTTGATTATTATTTCAAGTTGCATTTGATTTCCAATCTCCAATACTATTCCTGATATCCTATAATATTGCAGGTCATGGATATGCTTGGTCCTAGTTTATGGGATGTCTGGAACAACAATTCCCATATGTAAGATTTATTTTCTGTTATTTGTACTCTGGAAAGATTTTTTTTCTGTTATTTGTACTCTGGAACTTATCTTTTGATATCATATGCTGGTTCCTGGAACTCAAAAAGTGTTGGATCTTTAATGTTGTCAATTCAGGATGTCTACTGAGATGGTAGCATGCATTGCTATTGAAGCTATCTCAATATTAGAGAAGTTGCACTCTAGAGGGTAAGTTTATCTTTCTTATATAAATGACTGTTATCTTCATGCGGATAGCTGTTCTATTTTAGAGATTATAAGTTCTGGGTAATGCCGTAATGGTCATACACCCCACATCGATGGAGTTTGGCTCTGTACACAGGAAAATTGTTATTTGTATGTTATAGAAGGGAGTTATCAAGTTGTCTTGTCGTAACAGGTGGATGTTGTCAACTACATATCGTTAGAATGAAAGATTTCACTAACTACATCTATTTATGTGGTGAAGTCTGTGAATCCACAAAATGCTGAACTACTTTACCATAATTGAAAAGATCTTGTTGAGCGTCGACAATGGGGCAACGATCTCAGTATTTCAAGGAAACAATGTTTATTGGTTCTGAAGTAAGTCTTATTGTTTTTCCACAGGTATGTGCATGGGGATGTAAAACCTGAGAACTTTCTTCTTGGGCCACCTGGAACTCCTGACGAGAAAAAATTGTTTCTAGTTGATCTTGGATTAGGTATAGTATTGATTGGAACTTACCCATAAAGAGAACATCGATGTGTGTTGATCTTTTTTAATCTTTACAATTGAAATCTTCATCATGCTCTATTAATGCAATGTCTCTTCTATTACCTGTTTGAATACTTCAGCGACAAAATGGCGTGATACTTCATCTGGGCAACATGTTGAGTATGATCAGCGGCCTGATGTCTTTAGGTACAATTATCAACAGTTTTCCTTATCTTTTCTTTATGTTCTGTGTCCTTTATTTGCATTTACATGTGCATTCAATAAATAGTGAGAAAACCATTGCTTCAGAGGAACTGTAAGGTATGCTAGTGTGCATGCTCACCTTGGACGGACTGGAAGCAGGAGGGATGATCTAGAATCTCTGGCTTACACACTCATTTTCCTTCTCCGAGCCAAGTTGCCATGGCAGGGTTATCAGGTCTGCACTTTTCTCTACTTAATAGCAGTATTTTGTTACTCTCCTTTTTTCTAATAATGAAAAATTTTCATCTAGGGTGAGAATAAAGGTTTCCTTGTCTGTAAGAAAAAGATGGCAACCTCTCCGGAAACTCTTTGCTTACTCTGCCCTGCTCCATTCAGACACTTTGTGGAGTATGTTGTGAACTTGAAATTTGATGAAGAGCCTAAATATGCTAAATATATCTCCTTATTTGATGGGATAGTAGGTCCAAATCCAGACATTAGGCCAATTAACACTGACGGTGCACAAAAGGTACTTTCATGTTTCATCAATTCCAGGCTACTCCTTGAGTTGAATCACTGAGAGAAGCTGAATTTTGTTTTTGATCAATGTAGCTTATATATCAAGTCGGACAGAAGAGAGGCAGACTGACAGCGCAAGACGACGATGATGAACAACCAAAGAAGAAGGTGCGAATGGGAATGCCTGCAACACAGTGGATCAGTGTTTACAATGGTCGCCGCCCCATGAAGCAAAGGTGTATACTGTTTGGCCATAATTTGCTTATTTAAGGCTTTTGATAAATAAAGCGACTATAACATCGGGTTGCAGGTATCATTATAACGTTGCTGATGAGAGGCTAGCTCAGCATATTGATAAAGGCAATGAGGATGGACTATTTATCAGCAGTGTGGCCTCCTGTTCGAACTTGTGGGCCCTAATCATGGATGCAGGAACTGGATTTAGTGATCAAGTTTACAAATTGTCACCTTGTTTTCTTCACAAGGTCTCTTATCTATCATTGAATGTGATCAATCTTGAAGCATATCAGATAAATCTATGTTGCAGATGTCCACATTTAATATGCTATATTTGTTAAACTCTTGCTTGATTCAGATATGATTCAATTTTTACTGATAAAGAGTTTGGTTAATCCTCTGCACTTCTGTTTGAATATAGGAATGGATCATGGAGCAATGGGAGAGGAATTATTATATTAGTGCTATGGCAGGCGCTAACAATGGGAGCTCCTTAGTTATCATGTCAAAGGGTTAGAGGAACATCTCTGACTTGCTATATATGTGTCTCTTATGTGATTCTATAAATTAGAGGGTCCTAAATTTAATTTTGCGGTGAATGTCAGGTACCCAGTATCTTCAGCAGTCTTACAAAGTCAGTGAGTCCTTTCCATTTAAGTGGATAAACAAAAAGTGGAAGGAGGGTTTCTATGTCACTGCCATGGCAACTGCAGGAAGTAGATGGGCAATTGTTATGTCTCGTGGGTCTGGGTTTTCTGATCAGGTTTAAACTTTTTCTTTCTTTATTATTTTTCTGGGTCATGTGCATGACGTTTTCTAATTCGGAATTGTGTTCATGTGCTTCTATAAATTTTCAGACAGTGGAATTGGATTTTCTGTATCCTAGTGAAGGGGTCCATAGGAGGTGGGATGCTGGTTATCGTATCACAGCGACTGCAGCTACATGGGATCAAACTGCCTTAGTTCTAAGTATACCAAGAAGGAAACCTCCTGATGAAACGCAAGAGACACTTCGTACCTCTGCTTTTCCCAGTACTCATGTCAAGGTTGATGTTGCACCAGTTATTGCCTAATTTTCTTCTTCATAAACCACATCTCTGTGTGTGTGTGCACCTACTATCTCCTAAGCTAATTACGTATGTTTCTGTCTGCAGGAGAAATGGGCAAAGAATCTTTACATTGCATCTGTCTGTTATGGGCGAACTGTTTCTTGAGACAAAAAGTGTTGATAGAAGTACTTTGAATGGTGCCATGAGATTCTCTATTGTAGTGCTTGAACAAGTGCCTGCCATCTTTGGTCTAATTGAGAGAAATGGATGACAATATTTACTCGTCAAAGCTGACCCTTCTTTCTCCTTTGAAGATGATTTTGCCGAAGTACCCTGGCTATTAATGTATATGGTTGTACCTGACGTCCAAGATGGTGTTTTTGTCAGTTAGTGAGTGTAGATTTTGGGTGTTGGTGGTTACTATTTGTCAAAGTTTGTATAGGTCAAATAGATCCTTTTGGGGATTAAGCCAAACAGGCTATCTTTGTAGTATTTTGAACCATGCAAATTAAGATCTTGCTAAAGAGTTGGAACGTTGGCAGTCAATCTTCTCTTTATTTCTTCTGGTTCTGTTTCCTGATTTGGACTTCTGTCCTCTGCCTTTATTCTAGTCAATTCTTTTATGCTGGTTCAGCCTCTAAACGATAAACTTAACCTGCCTAAATTGTGAAATATTGTCTTTGGTTGTCTCAACTGCTCTGTATATGCACTCATTGATCAACTTCTGCAGTTTTTGTTATTGGAAAGGAGAAATTTCAGCACAAATCTCTCTGCCCCTTCTTTGTACGCACGAATAGGTGCTGTAGTTGGTTTCTCCGTTTCTCTCTTGGATATCTTAATTAGTTTGTTTTTTCTTTATCAGAATACATCTAGCCAGTTAATTATGGCTGTTTTAAAAGCAATAGCCCCGGGAAGGGCTGTTCCTCCTTATATTAAAAATTGACTCCTAGTATTAAATATTTTGATTCCTGAATTAGTATTTGAGGTCTCATTATGAATTTCTGTATACAATCAGTTATACTGTAAAAAGTTCCAGCCTTGCAACATGACTGCAGATTTCGAGCCCAAGGTATTGAGTAGTAAACAATGTTTGAGCCACTTTAGCTGCAGAAGTTAGTAGTCTGCTTTTTCTGTTCTTAAACTCTAGCTGATGCATATCTTTGACACAGAATTACTATGCATGTGAACTCTGATGCATATTTTTGACACAGGTTTATCAAGTATGTAATCTCTTTTCAGGATAATTCGAGTTGCTGGCTGAAGAATGAGCAGATTTCTCCTAAGGTGGTTCCATGGGGATGTAAGTTTCTGTAGTTACTCATCACTTTCGTCATTCATTTTTTCTTATCACCCCGTGCACTATCTAGAAGTTAATTGGAATAGCTGGCCTTAACCAAGGTCAAATTTCTTGATAACCTGTTCGGATGGGCGTCTAATGGTATGGGCGAGAATCCTTAGAGAAGAAAGAAGATGACCTTTGGTTGTGCGGAAGTCATCAATTCAGTTCTCTTTCCCCTCTTCGGTGGTACTTGAATAGGGTCCTAAATAGGATGAAGCATAGCACTTTCCTATTAATTCTAGCCTAAGCCCATTCTTATCCTTAAAGAAACTGCTTCTCTGGCTCTCCCTGCCTGTTACAGCAACTGTATTTTCTCATAGAGGGTCCTCTCCTTTGCGCTGTTTCTTCATGGAGTCCTCTTTTACGGACCCGTCACTTTATGTCCATTTGGTACTTTCTGTTGATTCTTGCATTCACATGAATAATTTTGGATTCTGCAAAGATGTGTTTTATCAGAAGTGAACTCCACTCTTTGTCCCCAGACTTCCGGGAAAAATTAGAGGCGGACAAAGGCTGGCGTATTCTTCTATTCTGATACTGTCTTATGGGATGATTGATTCAGCTGTGATATATATTTGAAACCTATGAGCATAACTTTTGGATATGCTTGCCTCATCTACTATAGTAGTACTTGCGTACTAGGTTTTAAGACCAGGTGGTGCAAAATTGGGGCAAAAGTGTGATGTAGCATTTTCCCAAGGTGTTCATTCTTTCTGCAGGTGGTCCTCAACTTACAGAAGTTCTGTGGATGTTGATTTTGCCAGCTTATGGCTTTACAAGTGAGTTCTATCAGTGATGTGAGATCTTTCAGTGGTGAATCGAGTCTAAAGTTCTGCAATTCTCATTGTTGATGTTCACTTGCGCTAATAAAACGAGCAATGTATAAGGGCTTAGTCCTCTCTCTCCACTCGAATCTGAAGTTCAGCAGCTTTAATTGTTGTCGAACACATGCACAACGGAGAACAAGTGTGCCTCACCCTGGTGCTACATGGCACTTGCAGGAGCCAAGCTTGGTGTCTATTTGCTTTCTGGCCTTGCACAAGTCGTCGTGCTGCATTATACCCATATTAAAACTTTGAACTGACCAACAACTAAGTGTCTGCTTAACTATAGATGACTTTAATTGTGAAATACATTTGGATTATTAGAAAAAGAAAACGTGATTTTTTCAGTTTTGAAATTTTTGGAGTGGTAACATCCAGACATGTTTGTGTCAATTGCTTTCTTATTTTTGTACATTTATTACTTCTAAAGATAATAGCCAGTAGCCACTACAACCAAAAAAAAATACAAATAAATAACATCCAAAGTATATCTGAATGGTCATTTTTGCTACTTTGCATCCAAATGCATTTGGATGAACCCATAGAGTCTAAAGGAAGTTGACATAACAATTGCTTCCACCACTATAGCTGTCAATAATGACATTAATAGCTGAAGACATAGTGCAGCAATTCACAAATTTCTTTGCATCTATCAAATAGTGTATGACAACAACTATGCCTCCCAAACAAGTTTGGGTCGGCTAAGATATACAATCATCCTACTTCTTTCTTCTATATCTGAAACAGTTCTATGATTGAGCATTTGAGCAGCATATGATAACGACGTCTTACTAAATTCACAGTTCAAACTGCATCAAGGGCGCCCTAATATGCTTGGTCGAACACACAATCGGCTCAAACGAACTGTTTCCTGAGCAAGAAGAGAAATCTGGTAAATTTAGTCCATCTCCAAAATCTTAACTCATTTATGTAACCAATACCTACCTTGGTGTCGTCACAAGTGTATCGAATCCCAAAGAGACATCTGCAGCCCCTTATGTCATGAAATTTCTTCTGGATTTTTATAACATGAGCTTCAAGATATTTTGCCTGGTTCTTTCCCTCCTAGTTAAGTTAAAAATGAAGAGAACAAAAAATAAGAAATTACGCACACTGAGACATGCTAATGTATGCCAGGGCCTGAGGAAATGACAAGAGGAAGTATATTTGTACTTGTTTTATGATCTTATTTGTACCACCTCTCTATCAACACACTTTTTGGGTAACACTGTGAAAAGAATTTTGAACAAAGAAGTACCTGGAAGCACAAAATAAGATCCCCAACCCTCACTTTGTTACATTCTGAATCCTCAAGAGCAACAGAACGCTCACGGATTGCCTTCCTTACATTTACCCATTCATCCTCTCCTGGTTCAAAGCCCACAAATCTCACAAGAGCCTCCTGCAATACATTACATTCTTAGAAGAAGTGCAATTGTATTAGTTATGCTTACATAACGAATGTCATTGTAGAAATATGATCAGGAGCTACTTTAGCTCTTTGCTAAATATTCATTAAGAAAGGTTTGGCCTATCCCACAATGTCTTGTTGGGTTATATGGTCTTTAGTTCAAAAAAAATATATATATATAATTGGCCAAATTGAACTGCTTACAGGTTGTTCAGTGTTGAGAAACCGGTGAGTGAAAAATGTATCAATGTCATACCTGTAAGTCCAGATGAAAAACTCTATTAATCATGTCGCCAAAAAGTACTAATCTTTTGACTTCATAACCCCACGAGGAAGGAACAACTCTCCTTAACAAACAAGCTGTGATTTTTTTCTTTAAACAAAGCAAAAATGATTGAAGAAGCAGATAGTCATTGCTCTAGGAGAAAAGGTGCATATATACGCATAACCATGTAGTCAAATATGCAACCAAGAGTTATCACAAGAATATGCATCTCAAAGTTAACATCAATACAGCTGACAACGCATCTAACGCAAAATGCTGATAAAACTGATTTATGCATCTAGAAGGAAATGCTG
The DNA here is from genome assembly GCA_031232105.1 of Capsicum rhomboideum. Taxonomy (NCBI): domain Eukaryota; kingdom Viridiplantae; phylum Streptophyta; class Magnoliopsida; order Solanales; family Solanaceae; genus Capsicum; species Capsicum rhomboideum. The sequence goes on along the minus strand of CP124708.1, from coordinate 112,225,987 downwards.
AAATTTGTAGTGTAGCCAGTAAATAATTTCAGTCTGTTAAAAAAAAAAAAAAAAAAAAAAAATTGACTGAAAGACCAAGACCTTCTTGCTTGCTAATGTAGTCTTACCATGCCCCATCTTTTGAAGACCTAGCCTCAAATTCCAAGTCTGACAGCACTGGATCTTTTTGGCCTGCAAAATGTTTGTCAGGACTATATTTGTACATTTCTGATACCAAAAAGAAATGCAACTCATAACTTTAGAGGAAGGAGAAGCAACTATGCAGCACGAAGATAGTTGCAACTATCTAATGTAGAGAATAGAATTAGGAAAAAGAAAGGGCTAGGCAATCCCGTATCTCAACGACCACGTATTTTACAAACTGAAGTACCAGATAACCTCAACGTAATTTCTGTAATCTCTGCATCTCATTCTATGTCAGCTGAATGTAACTTTAAGAGGATATTAAGCTTTCAGTGGACCAACAACAGTTGGATTAAAAATTTCTACGTAAAAATTTCAGTTGCATCTCATTGGAGTCTACCTTTGTTTTTCAGATATTATTTTCAAATTTAGAGAAGATATGAACTTGGAGATAAATGCCTTGAGGATAATGTATCATTGAGAATTAAATGAAAGGCAAATCAGTGGACTTGTAGTCCACCAATACACACTCTTGGGGGAAATTACATTGCTGAATGCAGTTTACACATTACATTGCTGAATGCAGTTTGCACAATATTATGTAGTAATGAATAGTTTAATTCAACAAACAGTCCAGGATAACTGCATGATGTCAACCAAATGCATTGATGTGACGGACGTTTTCTCACTATACAATTAAACTTAACTGACCTTCTGGATACCAATATAACCGATAAGAAATGGACATTGGGCCTAACTCAACCCATATTACCGATAAGAAATGAACATTGGGCCTAACTCAACCCAAGGTGAAGATTTCTCAAGACTATATAAGGAGCCAAAATACCACATCCCAAGACGATATGAGGAGACCAAAATAGCACATCCCACCAATGTGGGACAACTTAACACTCTTGCACGCCTAGGCATGCCAAGTACCAACTAGTGCGTGGACTACAGAATACGGGGGCCAACACTGGGTAAATCAAGAATTGGGATGAGTCTCACACTAGTACCATGACAAGAAATGGACTACGGGTAAAACTCAACCTCCAAAGCTAGCTCACGAGGTGAGGAACTGAGGATTGCCCAAGACCAAATATACCCAATCCTAATGATGAGGAACTACTCAACAACTAATTCCTCAGAGGGAACCAAAGAAAATTAATAGAATCTTATCTCCCCAGCATATTTATAGACACCAAAACAGTGATTTTTTTATGGAAATAGTGAATATTCCATGAAGGTATCAAGAGGTGCTAGCCCAGTGCACGAAACATCCCGCTTTCACGTACGGTCCAGGGAAGGGCAGCACCCTTTGCTATAGGTCACGCGAACACAACTTTACATTGCTCCAAGGATTTCCTTCATAAAAAGGTGCTAATGTTTAATAGCTATATTCCATTATGCTTCAAATGAGATTTGGGGAGAGGTGGAGAAACTGGATTTGTTTTTGCATTTTTTCAGTGAGATTTTCTGTGTTGGTGAATGGTAGCCCGTGTTTTTTTTTTTGGGAGTGCGAGGGGTTTGAGACAAGGGGACCCTCTATCATTGGTGTTGTTTATTATAGTTATGGAAGCTTTGAGCACGATGATGGATAGAGCAGTCATGTGGAGAGGCTACTTGAAGGGCTTTGATGCAGCGATTGGGGATGCATGGATAATATAGGTATCTCATTTGTTGTTTGTGGATGATACCTAGGTTTTTATGATGCAGTTGAGACCCAACTGGATTGTATAGGCCAAGTCCTTTCTTGGTTTCAGGCGGTGTCAGACCTTAAAATTAATTTGAGGAAGTGTAAGATTATGAATCGTAGGATTGGGGCTCTGCCGTCTACCTATCTGCGAGTACTGTTAGGTGCATCGAATAAGGATCATACAATGTGGAACCCAGTTGTTAAGAGGGTTGAAAAGAGACTAACAAGGTGGCAAGAGACTAACATGATGACCGAAAAGATATTTGTCCAAAGGTGAGAAGAAAGTGCTTATTAAGAGCACATTGTCGAGCATTCCCATGTACTACATGTCCTTGTTTCGTGCTCTAGCTTCGGTTACCGAGAAATTGGAAAAGATTTAGAGAAATTTCCTATGGGATGCAACGGATGGGTCAAAGAAATTTCACTTGGTGCGGTGGAAGATTGTCTCATCTCCTAAAAAATGGAGAGGTCTTGGAATCAAGGATTTAAAGGTCTTTCATAAAGTTTTGTTGGGAAAATGACTTTGGAGGTTTGGGTGGATGTAAAAGCTTTGTGGACCCGATTGTTGATAAATATGGGGTTTTGGAAGGGGGTGGAGAGCTGGGGATATCACCGTGTATTACTGCTGTGGTGTGTAGAGGAATATTGTGAAGGGATGGGATTATTCTTTGGAAAATATCTCATTCAAGGTCGGATACGGAAGAAGAGTTGATTTTGGGTATAGATGATGGGCGGTTTTCCTTGTGGTATAGATGATTGGGCGGAGTTTGTAGATAATCATGTCCTTTGGTAGACTTTTTACTTTGGGTATACCACTTGTATACGGCCAGATTGGCCATGTGTATGAATGAAATACATTTACTTGATCAAAAATAAATTTCTCCTGAGAAAGCAGTTTTTGTAGTCAGTTCAGCAGCCTATCTTCTCGAATTTAAACATTAGTGCTATTAACTTTCAATGTTAAGGAAGTAACAAAATAATGCTGTAGTCAGCCACGTTAGTCTCATATAACCATTCAGATGTCAAGAGCTTAGAGAAGATATGTTGGAAAAGACCTTTCGGAATACGAGAGCTTTCATTTGCTTTATTCAGACTGCATCCTTCTGTAATATCAGGCAGTTTTTGGTTGGCCTCAGCTGAATTATCCTTTGACGGATAGCATGCCAACCTATTCTGGAACCAAACTTGGACCTAATCAAGTACAATAGTTAGACGTTAGTGTCATGTGAAACTTCAAGCTATAAGATTAGGTCCTAGGAAAAGGTTATCGAAGCATGAACCTCAGTCCACTTAGCAATTGGTTTCCCAGCACGTCCTTTAGAGCGCCTAGAAACACAAGAAAAATGAATTAAAGAACATGCATGTACAGATCAGTTTGGTTTATATAAAAAAGAACTGTTGCTTTGCCCAAAAAAACAAACTCACGTGAACATCTTTGCCAATTTCTTGCAGATTTCTGGGTCACACACTTGGTCTCTTGATTCATTTAGTAAGTTCTCCATTTTCTCGACCTGCTTGAATGAAGTTGTGAAGGCGATGAAAAAATTGCAAGTCACAAGAAAATAACTGAAGCTAGAGTTGACAGTTCCAATACACTTGTTTGGATTGACTTCATTAAGTTATGCGACTTCAACACAAATGTAGCAAATTTGGAATGTGCAAAAAACTCAAAAGGATCTTTCCTCAAAGAGAAAACTATATCTAGTCTCACAGATCAACAGAAAAAAGATACAAACGAAATAACTATCTATGTAACAGCCAGAGTTTCTGAATCTGAGAATGATCCCAGTTTAGTTCAAGAAGCTCTTTTCTACCTTTCTTCATCATTTTGATGTTGAGCATTTTTCTCTTTCTTTTTTTGAATTCCACCACCCTTGCAATACCATACATCAAGACACCAACACTCAGTGTCCAGCAAGCAGAATTTGCCAGCCGATTGGGCAAAGACCATCCAAAGCAAGACAACTATGAGCTAATACATGAGTTCCCAGTAGAAGCAACTAGAGAACTATCCAATGCTAGAAAGGATGAACCACTCCTACATCTACATACTAGAGAAGCAAGAAGGTGTGATCACCACAGCTCACTCACTTTGAGGCAAAATGATAGAGCTGGCAGTGGTGATGGAATTCACAATCACAGTGAAACATGACAAAGATCTTTTAAAATAAAACACTGTGACTACCATTTTTACAAAATTATGCAGAAAGGATATAATTTCATGGGACATAGCTTCAGTAGTATGTTAACAAACAGGATTACTGTGTCATTCAAATACTCGGACTGGGATAAGAGGAACTGAGCTCCAGTCAAAGCAAGAACCTGTTCACTAGTCACTATAACTCTGATATACATAATGCAAACTAAACCAAGCTCCCTAGTTTGACCAACCCAAGAGTTGAGACTTGTTAAACTTTTGCAACAACTGTCGTACAATTGTTTTCATCTTTTCTGCATTGTTGCAGACCCTTTCTAACAGTTTAAACTTTTATATTACGTGGTTCATCTAATTTAATATGATACCAGAACATATAGTGGTTCTAAGTTTAAGTCTTAACGGTCACATATGAACAAGATATTTCTCCATACTTTGGGCTTAGGAAAAAATCAAAGAGAATCAATAACGTGTGCAAGGTGGGTTTCTTTTTATTTGCCTTGGTGATGGATGTTTTGACGCGGTATATTCAAGGGGAGGTGCCTTGGTGTATGTTATTTGCTGATGATGTAGTTTTGATTGACGAGACCCGGAGAGGTGTTAATGATAAATTAGAGGTTTGGAGACAAACTTTGGAGTCTAAAGGGTTTTGGTTGAGCAGGACCAAGACGGAGTACTTGGAGTGCAAGTTTAGTGAGATGACGCATGAGGCTGACGCGGTGGTGAAGCTGGACTCCCAGGCCATTCGGAAGAAAGATAGTTTCAAGTATCTTGGGTCTATGATACAGGGGAATGGGCAGATTGACGAGGATGTCACACACCGTATCGGTGCAAGGTGAATGAAATGGAGGCTTGCCTCTGGAGTTTTGTGTGATAGCAAGGTGCCTCCGAAACTTAAAGGCAAGTTCTACAAAGTGGTATTCCGATCGGCGATATTGTATGGAGCAGAGTGTTGGCCAGTCAAGAACTCCCACATCTAAAAGTTGAGGGTGGCGGAGATGAGGATGTTGTATTGGATGTGTGGTCTTACTAGGAGAGATATGGTTAGAAATGAGATTATTCGAGAGAAAGTGGGAGTGGCTTCAGTGGAAGACAAGATGCGATAAGTGAGGTTGAGATGGTTTGGGCATGCGATGAGGAGGGGCACGGACGCCCCAGTGCGGAGATGTGAGAGGTTGACTATGGATGGTTTTAGAAGGGGTAGAGGTATGCCGAAGAAGTATTGGAGGGAGGTGATTAGACATGACATCGAGCAGCTACAGCTTATTGAGGATATGACCCTAGATAGGAAGGTGTGGAGGACACAAATTAGGGTAGAGGGTTAGAAGGTGAGAGTGTGTCCGATTTGTACAAAGGGTTGCTTTGTTTGTGGCCGTGTTAGTAGTCGTAGTACTTTGTAGGTGTCTAGTAGTTTTTTGCTCGTGGTATCATGGTGGTGTTTGTGATTATTTTATAGTGCTACTCTATGGGTGTCTTTGTTTTGTTATTCTCTATTTGGTTTTGTTATTCCATCTTGTTTTTCTTTTTTTATTACGTCTTTTGATATTGTTTTTTGTTCTGAGCCGGAGGTCTATCGGAACAGCCTCTCTACTTCTTCTGAGGTAGTGGTATGGACTGCGTACACTTTACTCTCCCCAGACCTTACTTTGTGTGATTACACTAGGTATGTTGTTGTTGTTGAAGGTGCGTTTCACGAACTTGAGCAAAAAAAAACTAATAATGAAATAAATAAATCTCTTCTCTACAAACTTAAGCTTTTCTGCGATGCGATTCACAAAATTGAACAATATTTAACCCAGTGAGCTCGTCAGTCTTTTGCCCATTGCTGAAACCCCCACCACCACGCACCACTACTGCCTCCCATATGAGTTTGGGTCATGTCTCTGATCCAATGTGGACAATTAAAGATCACAACGACAACAAAATTCCAACTCTGTCACTAAATATAATCCAGCTAAGGGTATTGGGGAAAAAAAGAAAAAATTTCAATAAGCACTCTTGGTAGGAAGGGTTCATAATGACAATTTCAAAACAAATAAATCAATTATACCTAAATTGGAAACAAGCAATCTCCTATATAAATCCTTTGTATCCCAAAAACATGCATCCTAGTTTGAGTTTGACTATTATTATACTGAATCTTAACCTACTGCAACCCAAGCCATGCTTTGCACACAGGCAGAGAGACAATCCATAGCTCATACTTACTACAAATACATATATCATATTAATGCAATTTCTGAATACCCCAAAGTCCGAAACTTGAAAACAATAAAAGAATTTAAAGTAGAGATCAAATAAGAAATATATCAACTCAATGCACATTTCACATACAATTATATATCATCTTAATGCAACTCCTTAACAAGCCTTCAAAGACCAAACTTGGAAAATATAATCCTTTTTCCAAAATGGGAACCCAAAAAAAGAAATCGAAAAGCACCTCAGCTTGTGTGAAGCCATAGCTCGACCGTATTTCTTTCATTCTGGGACAAAGGTCCATTTCGACAGTAGATTTGGACGAAACCTCCATTTTGGCAGTAGATTCGTACGAAACCGACATTTCTTTTGATGAACAAATTCTCAAGAAATGACAGTAAAGAGATAAATCAGTGTATAGCAGATACAGCAGTAACCAATAAGAGTTGTGGTGGATGCATATGATCCCTCCACTCTTAACTAGAGTTCTAGGATTTGAGCCATGGGTATAGAAAAAACTCCTGTTAGGGAGGGCTTCCCCTTAAATGGGCCTTACATGGCGTAAATCCAGATTAATCAAGGCCCAGACCCCAATGCGGGTACCCAACACCAGGTGCGAAACCAACTTAACACAAATCACATTTTATGAATGCAAGTTATAAATCTCATTTTTGGAATATCATTATATGTCCATTTGTAATGCAACTTATGAATTGGATTCAGTAAGTGCAACTTATGCCTTCATTAACTCATCTGTCTATTCTTTCCATTATCCTTTAACCTTAAATCACATTCTACTAATGTGATTTCCACATTAAGGTATTCTTAAATAACATACCAGTGAAATTTTTTCGCCAAAAGTGCACATTGTGAAGGAAAAAAAACTACTTTTGACTTATGCATGGAGTATATTAATTGCCGTAGAAAAACATACTAGTAATAGAAGATCATTATTTTGACAGAGAAAATACCACACTAAAAATTTAAATTTAAATAATTTCTAAAGTCTCAAAATGAGAGTGTAATATATAAAAACATGATAAAAAAAGAGTGTAATATAAATTAAATTGAAACAGATAGAATGTCAAAAAAAGAGTGTATATAAATTAAACTGAAACAAATTGTGGGATTACACTGGGCATGTTGTTGTAGATAGAATGTCTAGTGATACTTCGATGTTTAGAATTAAGAATGCATAGATTAATGATTTTACAGTATTAACTTAATCAATTGTAGTGGGTTAAATACTCCTATTGGAGGCCCTTTTGTAATTAGAAACATTAATTTTCTGGCATTCGGACCGAATAATTTCAAATTAATATTTCTCCTCAATTTATAGAAAAATTCCATCAATCTATGATATGAAAAATAAGATTGGGCCTAATTCAACATAAAAAACTAACTTACGAGGTGAAGATTGTCTGGACAATCTCGCCTCATGAGTTAACTTTTAAGGTTGATCTAAACTCAAGTTTTATTTAATTTACATCCATGATCATATAAGGAGAACGAAACCCATATCCTCGACCAGTGTTGAATAATAATATGCCCTGCAGGCCAAGCCTGGAGTAAGAATAAAATAACATGGAGACTTAACATTGGCAAACATGATAACTAGGTTGAAACTAGCTTTGTCCTATAATAAGATGACAAACTTTGTGCATAATACAACAATCAAAAGATAGCTCAGGAAGGTGATGATTGATTAGGACCTTATAAAGACAATATAATCCATACACTAAACTAATGTGCAAGGGCAGATCTACAATGTATATGTTGTTGTTGTTATTGTATAGGAACCTATAACTTCATATTTTGTATTCTCCACTGCTAACATGACAGTCTTAACAATCTCCAAAAACTTCTGCCTTGTTGATTCACACATATGCATCTTCCATTGTCGTATGAAACGAACTAAGTTAGTCTATCAGAATCCCCTAAAATAGTAAAATATATCTTTTTTTTTTTAAGGATGGAGTAGTAAAATATATCTTTAGTTCATTTCAAACATAACTAGCACTAGTCAATATCTTTTTTTGAGACAAAACTAGCACTAGTCAATATCTAATATCACATATATATGTCTTTCTTCCATAATGTAAACCAAACATTCATCTCAGATTCAATCATATTCAAGAATCATAACGTAAACCAAACATTCATCTCAGATTGCATATAGATTTTAATTTCTTATTATTATTCTACTAGAATTCAAAGGAAGTAATTATCAAACCAATCAAAATCAACAAAGAGTAAATATTCAATGACATAAGAGATTAATATAAGCAAAAGCTCATCTTATTTTTGGACTTCTTTCTTTCTTTATTTTATTTGACATTGTTCTATGATTTTTTAAAACTTCAATCTAGCTTAGTTTGAACCTAAGTTTATTTTTAATGATATATCTTAGTTCAAAAACCATTCAAAAATAAATCACGAAATCCTAATGTCTATCATCATAAACAAACTCGTAGAACCAAAATTAGACTAAAATAAAGGGTAGCCCGGTACACTAAAGCTACCGCTATGTGAGGTGTCCGGGGAAGGGCCCCACCACAAGGGTGTATTGTACGCAGCCTTAACTTGCATTTCTGCCAGAGACTGTTTCCAAGGCTTGAACCCGTGACCTCCTGGTCACATGACAGTAACTTCACCAGTTACTCCAAGGCTCCCCTTTCAAAATTAGACTAAAGTAAAAAAAAAAAAAAAAAAAAAGGCATACCCGCTCCTCCTAAGAACTCACTTGCTCACTCCATTTATGACTTATTTTGTCCTGTCCTACACCCGTCCGAACTATTGCAAACGCTTATATAGGATCACTTTGATAACTAATGTCTAATCTCCATTTAAGTACTTACCATACATCTTGTCCTACTTCCTATCAATGTCCATTAGGAGAAAATCAAATTTGGATGATGTCTAAAACAAAATGAAATCTAGCATTCAAATGTAAATTTATAATGAATTGAGAAAATTTGCGGAAACTTCTATATAGAAATTAGTTGTGGGGAAAGTAAATAAATAAGACGAGGTCATGTGAGACTATTAAGTGAGTCATGTGCCAAGAATTGAACAGTGGAGATTGCATCATACAAGAAGGAAATCAATGTGCAGATTATATCTTCTCCTAAATGCCTAGCTAACTCTATTTCAACTGCTAAAAGGGAGTTAGTTAGGAGTTAGAAGTTATGGAATCACCTGAACCATGTAATTTTAGCTCAGACTCTATATTTACTACATAAGTGCGAGTAATAAATTTCAAATCTAATACATTAATATGGTGTTTGGTCATGTTTCATTGTGAATCGGAAAATGTAGTTTTGTTTTCTAAGTGAAAAATGATATTTCGAAAGTGAAGTAGTGTTTGGCCATGAAACAAATTAGAATTGTTTTTGAATTTTTATGAGTAAATTGGAGTGAAAAAAGTGAAGGCAACTTTTGTTGCTTTTGGAATTTCTGAAAATTCCGGAATTCAAACTTCAAGTTGAATTCTGGAATTTTCCGAAATTTTATGGCCGATCGTGTTTTTGGGAGTTCAACTCCATAAAAAATTAAGAAAATTCATGGCTAAACGCTATAACTTGTGTTAGAATTCTGAACTTGAATTATAAAGTTTAAATCCTAACTCTGCCTTTGATACCAATACCGCCAAGAATTGGACAAATGCCTTTCCCGGAATTTTATTCCCCATACTTTTATGCGCACTCTTCCATTTATCATAGCTCAACAGAAGGGTTCGTCCAATTGTTCTAGTTCATGGTTCAACGAGTGGCAATACTTTCAAAAGAAAATGGTCAAGGAAAAAGAATGAAATCTTTTTTGGTATATGAATGTCTACAACATACCAAGTGCAGTCCCACAAGTGGAGTCTGGATAGGGTACGATATATGCAGACCTTAGCCCCTACCTTTGTGGGGTAAAAAGGTTGTTTCAGATAGACCCATGGCTCAAAAGAAATATGTTTGAAGCAGGATTGCAAGAAAAATATGGAGCAACATAGCAAGATAGAAAGCAAATAAGGCAACAGATTGCAATATACATTGGAAAATAAGAGACTGCATGACTACTAAACAAAGTAATACTACTAATAAGGCGAAGAGGAGAGAAGAGACTAGCCTTCTACCTCTTCCCACAAAAGTGAGACAACACTTGGCTACCTTCTAATATTCTATCCTAATCCTCGACCTCAGTTTCCTATTGATACCGGCAAGACCCAGCCAGATGATGTCTGCTGGTTGGTAGTGAGAGGACTCTTATCTAGGATCATGTCATCAGTAAGCTGAAGTTGCAACATGTCATGTTTAATCAACTCCCCCTAATTCTTTTTCGGCCGACCTCTACCTCTCTTAACTCTTGCGATAGTCAACCTCTCACATCTCCTTACTGGCGCATTCGTGCACCTCCTTTTCATAAGGCCCGAAACATCTAATTCTTGCTTCCCTCATCTTGTCTACCAAGAGGCCTCTCCCACCTTGTCCAGTATAACTTCATTCCTAATCATACCCCTCTTAGTATGCTCACACATCCATCTGAGCATCCTCATTTCCACTATCTTCATCTTATGCACGTAGGCATTCTTGACTAGCCAATAGGCTGCCCCCATACAACAATGTTGGTCTAACCACCACTCTGTAGACTTACCTTTAAGCCTTGGCAACACATTCTTATCGCACAGAAACCCAGAGGCGAGCCTCCTTTTCACCCACCCCGCTCCAAATCTCTCTGTCTCCTTGGATTGTGGACCCAAAATACTTGAAACTTCCTCTCCTGGGTATGACTTATGCATCAATCTTCACTTCCACCTCATGTATTACATCACTGAACTTACACTCCAAGTACATTGTCTTAGTCCTACTTAACCTAAAACCTTTACACTCTAGAGCCCATCTCCAAACTTCCAGCCTATCGTTAACTCCACCACGCGTTTCATCAATCAATACAATATATGAATATCTACCCAATTGAATTTCAATCTTAATGCAATTTTTCAACAACCCATCAAAGAGAAAACTTGAAAAAAAGCATTTCTTTAACCAAAATTAAAAACCCAAAAAATTAATTAAAAATTACCTCAGCTTGTGTGAAGCCAGATATAGACTGTATTTGTTTCTTTCTGGGACGAAGGTCCATTTTCACACTAAATTCGAACAAAACCCACAATTCTTTTGCTGAAAAAATTATCCAGAAATGAGAATTAAAGAGAGAAATATAGGATCAAACGAACAACAACACTAACATACCCAGTATGATCCCACAAAGTGGGGTCCGAAAAGGATAAAGTGTATGAGATAGAAAGCTTGTCTCCGAAAATATAGGATTAAAACAAAAACAATAGCATAGCTAGTAAATTCGTACAAAGTGGGGTCCGGCATGTGTAGAGTGTACGAAATAGAGAGACTGTTTCCGAAAATATAGGATCAAACGAACAACAACACTACCCTACCCAGTATAGTCCCACAAAATGGGGTTCGAAAAGAATAAGTGTACGAGATAGTCCCACAAAGTGGTGTTCGAGAAGGGTAAAGTATACGAGATAGAAAGTTTGTCTCCAAAAATATGGGATTAAGCGAACAAAAACAATAGCATAGCTAGTATATTGTACAAAGTGGGGTCCGGGATGTGTAGTGTGTACGAGATGGAGAGTGTTTTCAAAAATATAGGATCAAATAATAATAATTATAATATATCCAATATAATTGTATAAAGTGGAGTTCGAGAAGAGTTGAGTGTACAAGATAGAGAAACTGTTTCCGAAAATAAAGGATCAAAGGCTCATCAGAAAAGCTCTTTCTGATGGTTTTGTTGGGCGTCCTTTTCAAAATAAAGGCTGAAAGGAAGAACTAGCGGGTCGGGTTTTTAGTTTTGGGTTTAGTTAAACGGGTCGGGTTTTTTGGGGGGAAGTTTACATTGGGCAGCCTGCTACTTTTCCCACAAAAATGAGACAATACATGGCTACCTATTGACATGGTACCCTAATACTTCACTTTCGTTTCCTATCTAGGATCATGTCCTCAATAAACTGAAGTTGCAATATAATTATCATTTTTTATCTAGGGTCATGTTCTTCCTTTCCTATTATTCCTATCTTATGAAAAGTATACGTTGGACAGCTAGCCCGTCATTAAAATAATAGTTAGCAAATGTATATTTATAAGAAAAAATACATATTTATACATATCAAATGTATAAAAAGCTTATTTTTCTTATATTAAGGTGAGATGAGTGATTTTGGCGGCGGTCACTTTTGCAACTAACTTTTGGTTAAGATATGCAACAAGCAAATAGTAGCAGCGAAGAACTATTTTTCTTCGGGAGCTTTCATAATGGCTATAAAGAATGAATCTTTCTTTTTGTGAAAGGCTATATTGAGATCAATCCCTTCAATCCTCCTTGTTAGTAAAATGTTTAGCCACATGCATTTTGTATTTATAATTAGTTACAATGTACTAGTTAATAATCGTATATGTATAGTATTATTGTAGTTCAATATGTCTTTATGTTTGATTTTAATATTTGATACTACTCGATCCATCAACGCACATATTATTGACATAATTTTTTAGGAGAAGTCTATTACAATAACTTGTTATTTGGACCTTTGCACACAGTGGTGGAATTAAAAATTAAACTAAAGAGATTTAGAGTATAAAGAGCTAAACACAAAAATAAGTCGGAAAGATTCAACATCTACTATAAAGACATGATTCCTTTTTTTTTTTTTTTTTTTTGAGGAAATAATGTCTCGTCCAACTTGGATAAAGTTCTGGAAACTTCAAGCAGGTCCAACTCTCATAATGTGACAAGCGGTATATACAAAGTCCGGGAATAAATTCATTGTATATGGCTGACCAACGATTACTAGCGATTTCGGCATCATGCATGCCAGTTGAGTCCAGGAACATTCAGAGGATGTTACTATCTATCAATAGTGTGTATCCACTAAGCAATTAAATTCTCTAGTTGATGAGGATGAAAGTCAAATGGTATATATATGGGAACCTTTAAGGATAACTTATGGACGATCCACATTACCTTCTTCTCTGACAAACGAATATACAAATATGATAAAACAAATGACACCATTATTGTCAATGGGAATCATGTCAAAGCTCGTGATATACGTATCGTTGTTGTTATTTAAGTTAAACTATGACATCCCCCACCCCCTCGGCGCGCACACACAAAAAAAATAAAAAATAGGCGAGGTCAAGTTTTAAGGTTCCTAGCATCGAACTCATTATATTATCTTTAAAGTTATGAATTCATATCTACTATTTGTTGCAATTTTTTGTGAATATTTTACATATAAGTAATTCATATTTTGCATCCGATGTCAGTATGCTACGTCCGCCCTCTACACAAAAAATGAAGCTCATTAAGATTTGAACTTAATATGTTAGGACAGTAACACACTAACACTGAGAGTTACTTCATTATAATTGAGAGTAACAATTAAGGGAGCTGGATCTTTCATAGTACATATAAAAGATATACACAGAAGATGGTCTTATATATACCTTGAGGTGTATTCCTTATCCCTCAGCATATACAAGAAAATGATTGATTAATGCATATATTCATACACTTTCATAAAGGTAAATATATGTCCATATGCATGTTTTAAATAGTTAATTTTTCAGACTAGGGAAAAGTGAGAGGTCAAAGGGTTCCATATATATGTTCCTTTTTTTTTTTCTTTTTTACCCTCATTCAATTTGGTGGAAGAAGAATATATAAAGGGCATGCCATGTTTTTCTCTAATATTTTGTACTAGTTGACATACTAATAACTCTATTCTTGGGATATACTTTTATCCTTTTAAACTTGTAGTCAAGTATAGTATTAACTAATACAAAATACCTTTGTTTTGGTATGCATTCAAGATCTATCATGTCAAATTTGCAAATCAGTAAAAGACCAAATAAGATGAAGAAACATACTTTTATGCTTAATGATTGTGGGTGCCTCATGCGAAGGCTGGATGATCTGGTGGTTGTTCATATCTACAGAGAACAAAATCGAGTAGCAAATATACTAGCGGTTATGGCCGCCACCACTACATGAAGCACTGTGACTACTACGTTGTTTTGGGAACCTCCACCATCCTTACGGATGTTTTGTATGCTGACAGACCTGGAGATGTACATATTCGCATACTTGCACTACCTTTGACAAGCTCTACAACCATATGTAACATTATTTTTGTAGGTGTACATATTAACGCCCGTAGTGGCAGTATGATGACAATGCCTCACATGTAATCTTTGTAGATCTTTTGTTATCAATGAAATATTATTTTTTCTACCCAACAAAAAAAAAAAAAAAACTTACTCAACACAAACAAATTACTGCTGACCAAAAAAAAAAAGGAATAGAATTTTATTTTTTTTAAAAAAAACATAATCATTAATTGAATATAAACAAAGATAAACATATATAGATTGAATAACTATATTAAAACTCACATGACATCACGGTCATGGTTGACATATTTCACTTGTGAGACCACATTTTATGTATCAATAATTCTAAAGAATATTTCCTCAAGATATATCAATACATATATTTCTTTTGATTGAGAAAACATTAGTGCTAGTAAGAAGTTTACAAAACAAAGAAACTATTTAAGATTTATTTGAAATAGGATCGAGTACCAATTTTTAGATATATATATCGACCTACTTCATGCCCCAATGTATTTTAACCCCAAATTCTTCTTTTTTTATCCATGAACTAACAAAGAATTGAATTTTCTTAATTCAGAATTACCATGCGCGCGAACCATTTAAAACAGAAAGGAAAAATATATAGAAACAACAAAAGCGGATTATAAGAATATAAACTTGTTAATTAAATGTTTCAACGCATGATGAAATTTTAATCTCCTCTCAAGTGATATGTTAATTAAATTGCACATACATATAACCCTTTCTCTGATTCAAAATTATGAGTTCTTTTTCTATGAATTTGACAAAAGAAAGTTAGTTCAAATATAATCATAATAATTAAGAAATACAACACAACAATCGCATGTTAAATGTTGGCAGTTCGATGTTTTACTACTTGATGAAAAATGTTGCACTTGTATCATATTTATTTTAATTTTCAATAAACATAAATTAAAATAACTTGAAAACAAAACATCATGTGTGAATAAATAATATTATATTATATATAATATGTTTTTAAGAATTTGGCGGGTCATTACTCTTGGGTCATCTCCAACTAAAATCTACCTTTAACAATCAGCAAAAATTTATACTAAGAAAGAATATATACAGACTACAGTATTTAATTTATACATGAAAAAAAAATATATCATAGAAAACTACTGAATTGATATAGATATAATGTAGTAGAATATTCTATAAAACTTTTACTGGCAAAAGATTCGTCAACTTGATCTTGATGTCCCATTATTTCTACTTGCATGTCTAAATCATAGATGAGAAGGTATATATTTATAAAGAGGAATAATGGACTGGAAAATGAAAGTTTGAAAATATAGAAAACTAAGCTTTTTAAACAACAAACCCAGTATGATTTTACAAGTGGGTTTGAGCAGTTTGAGTGTACGCAGACCTTTGTATGAGGTATAGAGGTTACCCGATTGACCTTTGGCTCAAGAAAAGTGTTTTAAAAATAAGTTTGAAAAACATAAAAGCGAAAGAAACTCTTATGTAAATACCAAGAAAAAAGATATGGTACTCCAAGCTAGACTCTCCTATACGGAAAATAGAGAAAACACGCTTGAATATCTATTAACCTTCTAGCCTAAACCTCGACTTTCATGCATGCTCTCCTATCTAGAGTCATATCCTCGGTGAGCTGAATATGTAAATTGTAAAACTATGCTTTTTCAACAATAAATATTTATTCACATACACCTTCGATGTTTACATCAAATCATATAATTTTAATTACTATAACATTTGATCAAGTATACCTGGAGCTGCCACGTGTCTTCACATGACCAACTATTGATGAAGGTTGGAAAAAGAAGAGAGAGCAAGACGCAGGAGGCTCACAACTACCATGGCCATAACTCATAAGCACTCTGTTCGTATAGCCAAGCTACAGAAATAATAATTAGCACTACATTAAACAAGTTGAATAGCATGATTAGAATGTGTTTAAGAGGTTGGAACTTGGAATAGTACAAGAACATTTCTATTTTTTAGTTTTTTGATTCGATATTGCATAGTATAATTGATTTTTAAGCATGATATAAAGTAATGGATCGAAAATTACTTTATGGTTCTCCACAGCCTAGAAGTAAAACTTTTTTTCTTTGGTTCTCCACTCGCTTTGAAGCTCGTTAATCCAGATTCACCCCAAAAAGTCTCATTTAAAGGATAATAAAACTCTTAACTCCATTTCCAAGGAATCTAAGACGGTTTTATTGCAAATAGTCTAAAGGAAATTCTTAAAATATTCTCAAAACGATGTTCAAAAGATATTAAAATTACTACTTACTTTTGATGTTAAGATTATATAGTTACAAAGGACATAGGCTAGTCCCTTTTTAAAATTAATGGCTCACATTTAAGCCATTGGACACTACATAGCCAGTAGGCCAAACAAATTCCACATAATGACCATTTCACAATTTGGGTCATTCATGCCCTTCAATCAATTTTTTTTTCGCTCCAATTTCTTTTTTGTGCTAAAAAAATCTAGATTTTAGAAGGAATAGGAGTATGCGAATTATGATATTTAATTTTCTCTCTCTCACTTTGCTGTATATCTAATTTTCTCATCCCCATTATATATTAGTCTAATTCACATCTTCTTATCAGCATGTTCAATTAAGGATATGGGGTCATTTTGTTAGCAATCTGTACGTATATAAATTGTACAGTTGTTGTATAAAATATGTATCTCAATAATAATTGTCATTGCAGCTAAAGGTTATATAGAATGTGTATAGAAACTGTATAATTGTTGTATTATATAGAAACTGTATAATTATTGTATAGAATATATTTTTTGTATATGATGTGTATAAAAATTGTGTCATTGTTATATAAAATATGTATATTTATAGAATGTGCATAGAAACTATATCATTGTTGTATAAAAATATTTCTATCACGATTGTATTGTATTACATATATGTAGATATGTATTGTATTATATCAATATAATACAATTAAAAGAAGGTTTTCTGGTCAATTGGAGAACTAATCATTCAGTGAGGCTATTAAAATGGCCCATAAAAGAAGTGAACGGTCCAGATTGATAAAAAGGGGCGCCTTGTCCAGAAAGGGTCACTAAAACCCACCTTAAAGTGGAATTAAGCAGCGGGTGGGATTAATTATAAATTATAATAACGAAGGTCATAATAATCACATACGTACGTAATACATCACCAATGAATAAGAGTTGATTGCTAGCGACGGCTTGATGAAAAGAATTTATGAGAGAAGGTTTTTGAAACAGTTTACAGACATATAGAGTAAATATCGAAAATGATGAGTTCAGTCAAACAATAGATGACGAATCTGAGGGAAGGATTAAATTTGAAAGAAATGAAAGGATGTAGGCTTAATAGTGCTTTTTTTTCCACATGTATGTTAACTTCTTAGTTCTTATGAACATTTTTCTTTTTAAGTTAAATCTCCCAGAAAATACTGATAATTAAATAAATGTTACTGATAAAATTCAATGTACTTTATTTTTTTTTTATTTAAACCGAGGGTCTATTATAAATAGTTTTTCTATCTCTATGAGGTAGAGAAAGTCTGCATACACTTTATTCTTTCGGACTCTATTTTTAAAATTATACCTGATATAGATGTTGTTGTAGTCGGCTAATTTTGATAAAGGTAATAGGAATTTGGTCCAAGAAATGAAAGAGAGGAAAAGGTTCTTATAATGGGTAAAAATTTACCCGCACCCGGTGTATACACTAAACTAATGAAATTTATCATGGTCAAGTGATTAAATGAAGTAAAATACATGTTAGTTAATCATAGCTAAGTAACATAAACTCTAAATTCAAACACATGGCATGCATGTATTGGTTTGATGTATACACCGGGTGCGGATAAGTTTTTCCCCTTGTAAATGTGTCGAATTATTAAGATTTGGACCATTTATCAATCTTTTTTCTTTTTTTGGATTTACACACTTTTCCTCCTTATATATACATACAATTCTAGCCTTTAACATATAAAGTATTTTTCAAAGACATTATATTTCTTTACAATATTATTCAATTTTCATTCCTTTTTAAGTTTAAAAAAAATGGAGAACCAAAAGAAACTCCAAACTGCCTACATGAAGAAAAGCCTCTTGGATCAGGTCATATTTTTATTTAATTCATTTGGTCACAATATAATTAATTATATTTCTCTTAAATAGGAAATTCACAAATTATTCTATCTATCTTTAGGATTAGGAAATGATAAATCTTAATCGCATTTGTTGTTTACACCAAATTAATACATGTATGTGGCTTTTCATATACACCATTATCATCTCACTCTATCGCTTAGCTATAGCAAAGTAATGTAGCTTCGTGTAAACACGAGATGCTGATAATTAGTTTTTTCCGTTGAGATTTATCACTTACGATTGATAGATTATTACTAACATATAATGTAAGTGAATAAAATTTAAAATTTGTTTATTTAATGTGCAGGGGTACCTTGATGAACAATTTATTCATCTTGAAGAATTGCAAGATGATGCAAACCCTAACTTTGTTGAAGAAGTTGTCAAATTGTTTTACACAGATTCAGCCAGATTTATTCGGAATATTGAACTTGCACTGTAAGAAGTTTAATTATTATTTTTATTGGTACAAAATTATATATGAATATCATAAACAGTGTTAATTCAACATTCGACCAAGTATAGTCGTCACTAAAATGTTAATTAATAATATATGTGACGATAAGGATCACCATTAAAACTATCACTTTTGGTGATGATCTCACGGAATCGTAATGAAATCCCTTGTTTCTGTAACAACTAAAGAAATCTCCACAAAATATCGTATTTCTTCAAATATAAGTTATTTATCTGTCACGCATATAAATATATATAGACACGTTACCAACTCACTTTATATCACATATGCAGGGAAAATGGACCCTATGATTTTGCTAGGCTGGATAATATGATGTACCAATTCAAGGGTAGCAGCTCAAGGTATCATCTCTAAGTTCACAAGGACAATTATTAAGAGTTTAAATACTCTATCTACTAACAATGTAAAAAATATTTACATAACAGATAACTTTAAAACTAATTACACATTATTTAGAAATATTGATTAATTAACAACCTGGAATACAATTATAAGTAACATGTACACTATAGTATAAATATATATAATATACTAACTTATATTCTAATACATACATTTCTATAATGGTCATTCTTTATAACAATCATTTTACTATAACGATCAAGTTTTTCTTAAAATTGACGTCTCATAAGAGTATTACGTTATATATATATTATATTTTTTATAACAATATTTTACTATAACAATTGAAAGATAACCAAACAAACGATATTATTATAAAAAGATTTGACTTTATTTTTTGGTTTATTTTGAGTGATTTGTACTTCCATTTTGAGTCACCTTTTCAAAGAATAACAAAAAAGATAGAAAAGTATAATGAATCTAATTTGGGTCCACATTTGGAACTCTCTCCATAATAATGATAAACCAATTATTAGCAAGGTTGAATAACCAACTAAATTTCTTTATCCTAATAATATTCCTTTTAAAGTTTCTATTCATCTTTTTGCATGATTCTATTCAATTAGCAGCTTCTTTTTTTCCCCTAACATTTTAATTGTTTTATAACTTTACTTAAAACTATATTCCTCCAGAATATGTGTACTTCTCCTTACCGCATGAATTACAATATTTAATATTAGAATTTTTGTTGCAGCATTGGTGCCAGAAGAGTAAAAAGACAATGCTCTAAGTTTCAGGAATACTGTAATGCAAAAAATATAGAGGGGTAATATAGTTGTCTTCTTCTCTAAAACAATGGATATTTGAAAATGTGCAATTTTTCATGTATGAATTATTTCTAGTATTATTATTTATAGACCCAAATTTGCAGGTGCAAAAACATATTCCAAGGAGTGAAGCAAGAGTATGCTACTCTAAAGACTAAGCTTGAGACTTATTTTCAGGTCTCTTTCTCTCCAATTCTCTAAATTCTAAAACATATAAAGTCAAACTTCTCTATAACGACATTATATGGTTTATTCGGATACTTTTTGGTTGGTACAACGCAATACTATTATAGGTAACTCACGGATATAATGGAACATGAAGAGTTTCCAAGAAAAACTTGACTGTCATAACAAAATGTTATTATAGAGAGGTTTGACTGTAGTACTACCTCTGGTTCCATATTATCGAGAAAAAAAAAATATTAATCGCCTAAACTATCTTGCATCTCTTTTTGAAATGTCTCATATGGAGGCTGAAAAGTTGTATGTGCGTTTTAGAGTGGTAAAATAAATTTGAGAAAAAAGGGTAATACAAACTTCTTATTTATCTGAAATAACAACTATTTTAAAACAAACTCAATTTATCAAACGAGAAATAATATAGATGTGGGAGTGTAGTATTTACTTATATTATATATCATAGTTGCATTTATTGCTATGACCACTTAAATGAATTCAGTGGTATATTTTGCATCTAATATTTTAAAATTTTGAATCCACCTCTGTATATGTAGTATATATGATGTTTATGGCTCATAACCATTTTTTTTTTTTAACCATTTCAACTCTGTAGATGGAAAGATAAGCTTCGCTGATGTTGAAAGCAAGCATCAGGTTCGAAATGAACAAGCCCCCTCATGGCCTTCCTACAACTAGCTGATATATATAAAGATATTGATGCATCTGTAGGGATGATATATAGAATCTTCTTATCATGAAATAATATTTTAACAATATGGCATTGGAAAAATGTATTTGCCATTATATTGTATAAAACCTGTCAAAGCTTATTAATGCAAAGTTCATGTTTCCAATAGAATAGTTCTTTTTAGAGTGAAGTATTGAAAACATCCTTAAATTTGGCGCAGATTATTACTTTATTCCCCCAATTATATCTAGTATTAAAAACACCCCTATATTTGACTAAGTGAATATAAAAATACCCCCGATATGCCACATGGCATAGCAAGTGATCTCAGGTCTTTGTGGGTGCGTGAGAGGCTAAAAAATTACACATAAGAATTAAACGGTAATAATCCAATTTTTTTTTTTTACTTTTCCCTTCATTTTTCTACAACCCTTATGGCTACAATAGCCTTTCTTCTTCCTATTTAACTTCTCCTCCATTAAAATTTACCTCAAGTTTGAACCAATTTTTTTTCTCTCTTCTTTAATTGCTAAATTTCTTAGGGTATAATAACCTTTCTCCTCCTATTGTATTGATGACTATTCTTTGTAGATGTGGATTTCTGTCAACCTTAAGAATCTCATGGTCAAATGACAATCTCGAAAGAAAATTTTGGAATTATAAAAACTATAAGGCATTTTTTTAGCCTCTCACTCGCCCACAAAGACCTGAGATCATTCGCCATGCCATGTGGCAAAATGGGGATGTTTTTAAATTCACTTAGTCAAGTATAGAGGTGTTTTTAAATTCAGTTCGTTAAGTATAGGGGTGTTTTTAGTACTGAGTATAGTTCGGAGATGAAAGTAATAATCCGCGTTAAGTTTACTAGTGTTTTCAACACTTCACTCTTCTTTTTATCTTCTATTTCCAGTAAAATAAATAAAAATTGACACCCTCATGCCTCCATAACATCGTCGTAAATATTTGTTCATATTTAATGTTTACATCAAATCAAACAATTTAACCTTTTAGTAGTTGAAAAATAAAGAATTAAGTATCTCTTAACCAAGGTCAAGTGATAATTGTTTATATGAAAAACACATGTTTGCATCCATTGAGTTGGTGTAAACATTGATCCTCTTAGTTAAGCCTATGAAAATGATAATTTAAATCAATTTCAATAACATACCAAGTGCAGTTTCACAAGTGGGATCCTAAAGGAGGGTAAGATATACACGGACTTTACCCCTATCTTTGCAAGGTAGAGAGGTTGTTTCCGATAGACCCTCAATCGGTAGAAAATAGGCTAGTTCTTATGTTTAGTTTTAGTTCCAAGATTATTTTTTGGCTACATTACTCCACGAGTATTACCTCCTATGATCAACGTATTCCATACATTATCGGTTGGCTTTTGACTACTAAATCACTACACGAGACATACATTCAAGGTTGGACGGACAATTACTAGGACTTGGACGGACCATTAATAGATATGAAGAGATAAGACACAGTAATCTAATTACAATTCACGGAGAACAAAAGTAGCACGAGCCTATTGCAATGATCAACGATTTTTGCATTTCATAATTTTCCTACCAAAATAGCATATGTTCTTGAAGAGTCCTAAATATTGAGAAGCCAGTCTTCTCTATTGTCACACCAAGAAATACTTTCATACAAGTATCAAAACATAACTAGGCAAACCTGAACTGTAGCATGCATCCTCCAGGAATAGTAATCAAGTATAACTGACTATGCAACCTATGCAAAAAAAATTACACTCACCAATTCGATCATGAACAGTAATATTCAGTGCGTAGTTACTGAATCTAAGATGGAACCAGAGCTGTAAAACACATTGTGATGGAGAAGCTGGAACAACGCTGTGTTAAGATCACCCAGTAGTTAACATACCAAATTTCTGTTTGCATTGTTGATGAAGATGCAGAGTCATGGAAAATGGCCAATATCCTTGAAGTACTCATGTTCAAGGGCACTCCTGGCGGTGATTCTCTTGCTGGGATCCAAGCAGAGCATTTTCTGAAAGTAATGAGGCCATGGATTTTAAGACAAAAGACTGAAGCCCCTATGCATATAATTTATATTAAACACCTATTTGTAGTCCACGTGTTACGGAGAAAGGCATTAAGACTTTACTATAATCTGCTAAACGAAAGAAAACAATGAATTGCATATAAGCAAGTGCAACCAGACGGTCCCAGCCCCCAGTAGGTGATCTCGAAATATAAGTTTAAAAAAAGAAAAAATTACAAAGAGCAACAGAAGAATTGGAACAAAAAGACCTAGACTAAAGTGACTGAAACAAGAATATGAATGAGCACATGGAAATTCCCCTTTCCTTGAGAACATTTATTTACTCAATTTCTTATTGCATCAATGTCACGACGTTATTCGAACACAAGTAACTTTCATACTCACAAGATGTATACATATATCATTTAGAAGCAAACTTACACCAAGGAGATCAAGTCCTGCTGTATCAAGATTCGGGACTACAGTTGCCAGATCCTGCAATGTAAAGGGCTTGAATTAACATTCTTTACAAATGTGATAATATTGGCAGGAGAATCAGGCTAGTCCTAAAGGTGGAAAAAAGAGAAAAATCATTGAACTCTAGATTACCTTAGGAGGCCATTTCGGAAATGCAGATTTATAATCAGGCAAAGAAGTCACTCCAGGCCATGTATCCTCATTTGGAGTACCCACCAGTCTTCATAAAGAAATAGTAGGGAATCAAAACAACAATGAATAGATTTAATGACAGAGAGGGAGAGAGTCATAAACTGTACTACAAACTCAATTTCTAAACCTTCTCACAACCTAACAACCCAATAGAGAGAGGGGGAGGAGTTGATTATAAATATTGATTGATTGATTAGTATGTATTTCAGAACTGACAAGCCTTTAACATTTATCTTCTTCTATTTCGGTTATCCAACCAAGCCCTACAAAGCCTCTTTCTTCTACTGGTATTCTAATATTGGTCTGTGTCATAACACAGCTGCCATTTGAACCATCCATGAACAACTATTCAATAAAAATGACATTCTTTCAAATGGAACTGAAATGATCTACAAGGACAGGGCATAAGTAGATAACAGAAGTACTTCCTATAAAAATATTAGTGTGTATGTTCACTTTGAGAAGTAACAAGGCATTCATTAAAGGACTCGCTATGCATGTTAACACCTGAAAATCTTGAAAAGTTCATCGATCTCCGAGTCACCAGGAAATAGGGGCCGCTGGTTAACCATCTCAGCAAATATGCAACCAGCTGACCACACATCAACCGGAGTAGAGTACTGCCTTGATCCAAGCAGTATTTCTGGTGACCTGTACCATAATGTCACCACCTGAAACAATGAAATCTACTGTTGGAAGTCGAAAGAAACAAGCTCAAAAGGGTCGACGGTATGCGAGAAAATAAATATGAACGGGGTATCTGCTTTTTAAATCAATGAGACACAGATATGATAATTCAATCATTTTATTTTTTCAGCCAAACAAACAACTTAAGCAGGAAAATAGTTGTTCATTTAGACAGGATGCCAGCTATTAAAGAGAGGCATCAGACATGACAACAGTTTCTGCTCATAGCCTAACTACTTTCTGGTCAAGTTTGAAATGGAACAACATGAGAGAATGTAAAACAGGCTGGTTCGGCGAATTTGTTTCAAAGAGCTGAAAACCATGTACCTACCTCATGAGTGAAAGTTCTAACAGGAATACCAAATGCTCTACCCAATCCAAAATCTGCAAGCTTCAACACATTGGTGCGTGGATCTATCAGCAAATTCTGAGGCTTCAGATCGCGGTGAAGAACTCTATGAGAATGACAATAAGCAATACCACGGAGCATTTGATACAAAAACGTCTGCAAAATTGGCGATAGTACTTCATTGACCAAGAACAAGAAGCCTCTCAACCTGACAACCCATTACCATTAGGTGGTGATACTTTCTCACATTACATGCTCGGATAATCATATATTTTAACTATTGTGTAAGGGTGCATCTCCTTCCTCTTCAACTAAGATTACTAAACAGAGTCATGACAAGCTTCATAAAGAGGCAATGCAACTGATGAAGCAGCTAAATATAACAATAAAAGCAACCTCCAATGGAACATAGATCTTAATCTTACTCACTTTTACAACACGGGGATCCTTAGAGAATTCAGGACATGAATCCATGTGCTTCTTCAAATCCAAGTCAAGATATTCAAAGACTAGATATAATCGCTTCTCACTGTGAACCACATCCTTCAACCTGTTTCCAAATAATAGAAACTTTTTTTCGATATTAGAGAAGATAAACTTCTGAAATAGCTTTACCGACATTAGAAAGAACAACTCAGAACTACAACCCAAATTACTGTTGTATACATGTTTGCATCTGTTCTTTAGTCTCTAACAATCAGCAAAAGCAAGAATGCTGCTTGAGAAATGAACAAAACCCAATCATCAACAGTATTATTCCCCCCCCCCCCCCCCAAAAATCCTCCTTCCATGATTACGCAAAACTGAAATTCCTAAGGTGGACAACAGATCCACCTACAACGGCACACCCTGGCTCACGCACACACATATCACTAAAATGCTAGCATTATAATTGCTTTTTTTGTGTGTGTGTTTATCCATCATCACAGAAGCACACCAGCTGAAGCCTTTTTTTTATAACCGTAGTGTTTGGGCCAGCTTGCACGCACCTCGACCTTTGCCACCGGTCACCTGCTACCTCCCACCAAGACAAATACCAGTTAACTCTATCCACCAAGACTTGGATAGGTGGGAAGAAATCACCTATGTTTTGGCCTCTACTAGGATTTGAACCTGAGACCCCAGGGTAACACATCATCTGACACTTGCAAGTCTCCTCACCTTCCGGACACAATTAGATAAGAGGGTCGAAGCACGTTGCGTTGTCAGATGTTAAAAGAATCAAACCGTAAACCACATACTTAGACAATTTTTTGTGGAAACTAAGGACGCCTACAAGAAATTACAAGCTTAGAATGCTGGAGTGTTCTCTATTCTCCACGTCAGAATGACTAATAGGCTCCTTCATAACTGCCTTGGCTGAAATTAATCATCACTAGACAACCCAAGTTCATTCAATGGAACAAGCTGTGTTGCATTGATGCTTACCTTCTAGATACTTGAAAACGATAATATTAAATAAGCTTCAGGTTGTCAAAAATCTAAGTGAAACTATATGTTTTTTCCTTTCTCACTACCTACTGTAAGCAAACAACAAAATTAAAAGCATAAAGAAATAGCAGTTGTGTAACCCACATACGCCTATATGGAGGAGAACTAGACACGTGCATTAAATTTCCATTATAACTTGCATCACCTTTATATCATAATCACAGGAAAGCAAAATACAGCTTAAGTTACACTTTGTTTGTAATCACAATCATATAGTTCATATTGGTTTTAAATAAACAATAAAGACCATATTATACCTCACAATGTTTCCGTGCTGCATCTCTTTCAAAAGAGAAATTTCTCTAATAGCTGTGCTTGGCACTCCCTCATCTTCTTGCTCCAGCCGTATTTTTTTCAGAGCAACAATTTCATTAGTTGTACGATCACGGGCCTTGTACACTACACCATAAGTCCCTTCCCCAATCTTTTCAACTTTTTCATACTGCAAGTACCTCCAATATTACCATCCAGAGAAGCATAAAATAAATTAGAAGTGACAAAGATACAGAGGACTATTCTGTTACCTGGTCCATCTAGGTCAATATGGATGAACTCCCTGAAAAGAAAAGCAAGATAAACAAGATAAATAGATAAGTAAACATCCAGTCAGCAAAGAGGTAATAAATAAAATACTATTGTCAAGCTTAACAAGAGAAAATTATCGAAAGATAGTGTAAACTCTACTGACTGGTAACATAACCATATTTTCACGTCAATGCAAGAGCCAGCAAGGTAAATGGCCCAAGGTCCATGTAAAATGGAATTTGGACCTAGGCAATTCTTTTCAAAGCTCACATCGCTGAGTTTACAAAACCACAGTAATACACATAAGAAATCAAAGCAGAGATCTCCTACTAACCAACATACTATTAGCTCTAATGACGCAGAGATCTCCTACTAACCAACATACTATCAGCTCTAACGACACTGAAATTCAAATAACAGAGGAAGCAACATAAACAACAATTCTACAATAAATCGAGAAACGAAGCATTCAAAAAATTTAACATTAAAAGCAACACATCCTGACCTAAACTTCAGCAAATGAGTACAACCATAGACGTGCTTCAGAAGAAATGGAGTTCTTCATTATTCCATCACCACAACGATGAGCTTAAGAAACCAAATCAAAGTTACATCTCTAGAAATATAAACCGAAAAGTGAACAACAATGAGCTTAACTATGTGTGTGTGTGTGTATAATGAACTTCAGAAGAAATGGAATGCTACGCTATTCCATCATTAAAACAAGGAACAGAGAAGACCAACGACATCCAAATTTAGTAATCTACACTAGAAATAAAAACAAAATCATAAATAATTACACACTCACAGAAGAAATGTACAACTACATATATAGAAATATACACTGAAAATATGAAGAAAAAAAAAAGAAGAGAAATCAATAGCTATATGTGTGTGTAATATGAACTTCAGAAGAAATTCAGTGCGACATCATTCCATCACCAAAACGAGTAAGAGAAGATCAATCACATCCTCAAATCTAGTAATCTACACCGAAATAAAAACAAAATCATAAATAATTACATACACACAAAAGGAATGTAAGCTACATAGTATATAGTTAATAT
This sequence comes from Capsicum rhomboideum, assembly GCA_031232105.1. Classification (NCBI taxonomy): domain Eukaryota; kingdom Viridiplantae; phylum Streptophyta; class Magnoliopsida; order Solanales; family Solanaceae; genus Capsicum; species Capsicum rhomboideum. The sequence goes on along the minus strand of CP124708.1, from coordinate 112,198,159 downwards.
ACACTGAAAATACAGAGAAAAAAATCAATAGCTATATGTGTGTATATTATGAACTTCAGAAGAAATTGAGTGCTACATTATTTCATCAACAAAACAACATCCAAAACTAGTAAACTACAGCGAAAACAAAAATAAAAGCATAAAAAACACATCTAAGTCCAGTAATCTACAGCGAAAAATAGAAACAAAAAAACATAAACAATTACACACACAGAGAGAGAAGAAACGCACAGCTACATGTATGTGTAAAAATATGGATAGAATTCAGTAGAAAAGCGGGAAATGCGAGTGAAGAAAACGAGTTAATCTACTGCTTCATATTCACCTTAGCGCGTCGCCGAGGCGGAGATGAGAAAATAAAAATAGAAACAAAAATAATTGCACTCACACAAGAAATATACAACTATATGTATAGTAAAATACACCAAAACTAAATCCAAATCTAGCAAACTACAACAAAAATAAAAATAAAAAGCATAAATAACACATCTAAGTCTAGTAATCTAGAGAGAAAATCGAAACAAAAAAAATACACACAGAGAAAAAAAGTAGAGCTACATTTGTGTGTGTAAAATATCATAAGGTGGATAGAATTCAGTAGAAATAGCGGGAAATGTGACGAGTTAATCAACTGCTACACTGTAACGAAGGGGAATTGTATTGATACACATTCACCTTATAGCGGCACCGCGGCGGAGATGAGAAAATCGCCGTCGTTACGGCGGAGGATCGGAGAAGAGAAGCTGCCGTGAATGTGGCGGGAGAGAGCTAAATGCCGCCGTAGAACTGTTTTTGGACTGGAGTCGCAGCTTTACTCTCTTCACTTCCTTGGTCTTTCATATATATAGGGGAAAAAAGATTAATTAATGATTTTTTTTTTCTTTTTTTGTACTTTTTAGTTTTATCCATAGATTTATTTTTAAAATGGTTCCATATAATAAGTAGCAGTGTTTTAAAAGGCGGGGGCGTGGGACGAGGCATTTTGCATAACATGGGGCGAGGCATAAGTCTTGAAACACGGGGCGTAAGTCCCGTGGATCTACGGGGCGTATCTTAGATATCTTCAATTTTATAATTTTATTACTAAGAAAATAAGCAAAAGTACGATTTTCAATAAGTTCTAAATAAAGTATATAGCAATAATTAAAAAAATATCATTACACCAATAATTAAAAAAATATAATTCTTAGCAAAAATACTTTTAAAATAAAAAAAAACAAAATTAACGCCCAGGACTTACGCTTTTACGCCTGGGACTTACGTTTTTACACCCGGGACTTACGCCCCAAATTCTAGGACTTACGCCCTATGGATCTGCGTTTTTCAATTGCGCCCCAGAGCGTTTTTGGTACGCCCCGCCCTGGGACTCGCCCCGAAAACGTTTTTGAAAACACTGATAAGTAGTAATGAGAAAAATATGGGCATAATACGTAAAAATGTCATTTAACTTGGCCTCAACTTATATCTATGACCTCCAACTTTGAATTTGCATAAGTAAGCACTTAAACTTGTATAAAGTTAAACAAGTAGACACGAGTTTCCTATGTGGCATAATACATGTAGGACATAAATTGACCACGTAGGATGCCACATCGAACACATGTGTCGACTTGTTCAACTTTATACAAGTTTAACCGCCTACTTATGCACACCTAAAGTTGAAGGGCATAGATGAAAATTGAAGCTAATTTAAAGAGCACATTTATGTATTATGCCAAAAATATGTGATGATAACTTAGTTTGTTTATTTTATTTAATCATTTCGTACTCAAAAGTTATTAGCTCGGTTAGTTTCAAAAGTTGAAAGTTGAAATCAAGTATACTTGCTCGTATCAACAATAATTTGTTTGAGAATCACCAAAGTTATGGTGCTTCATCCTTAATCAAAACTCTTGAATTCGAACTCTGAATATTGAATTGTCTCTAGTAAGGATCATGTTACCTCCCACAATGGAACTTTTCAATATGAATCCGAAGTAGTCGGGCTCCTTCTTTCCCACCATATTTTAAAATAGCTCAAACTTTAATTTCCATCAATTCACTTCTAAACTCATTGTGTTTAATTTTTGTTTTCATATTTTCGTCTACCTTTTAACGAATTGCATATCTAGAAATGATTATATGATTTCTCGAGAACTAAAATGTCCTGAATTTATTCTTGTTGTGAATTGTATCACTAGCAAAACTTGATAATTTATACATATCAAATCTATACGCCAAATCAATGAATGTATTATATGTGTTTGAATATAAATAACTATAACTTAACCATGATTAACTAATGTATATTTTCACTTCACTAAATTAAATAATCATAATAACTCGAATGGATTTGGTATAAACACCAAAAACAGATACACTTTTGCTTATAATGTATCGTATCATTCTTTACTTTTATCTTTCAAAAAGATTGAAAATCTCTTTTATCATATGAACTTTTTTTGCTACAATTCAACAAGAGAGAAGTTTTTATTTTGTCAAAACCTTCCATTTTTTGGCCATTCGGGGAAAGGCGAATTCAGGACTCGAACTTTGTGAGTTCAAAATGCTGCTGAATCCATTGACATTTGTATTTTTAACACATATACAAGTAAAACTATTGAATTCAGCTGAACCCGGAGACCATACTATACATCCATCCTAATTTCCAAATGTTATAATGACATATCAAAGCTAACACCAACATACAAAAAATGTTGGATCTATTTTAAGCCAAACTAAAAGATGTCAATCTGAACCAAAGCTCAAATATTCAAATATAAGCCATTCCATTATATATAACCAACCAATAGGTCAATGACAAAGCTCAAGCTCACAAGGAAACACAAAGAAAAATGTTAAAATGACAGCATAGTTGACACACAGAAGAGACTGCAATTCTCCCCCTTATAGCACACAAGACTTCTTCATGGCCTCTATTATGTAGGATATTAATACACTGCAAAAGAATTTAACTCAGTAGAAGCTTGATAAGAAACACCAAAGAAATAAAGCAAGGTATAAAGAGAGAATAGCCGGTCGGATTCACTATTTACTTTTCTGAGTTGGTATACATAGATTATTCACGGTTACATACATATTATACATCCGCCGGCTATTTTTAGTTTAAGTTTGTTGGGTGGAACGCTACTTGGGTTGATTCTTCACAAAGATACCAAGGGTTGAAAAGGAGGTTAACAGATCAACTTACCAACCAGCCTAGAGACCCTGTTCAATGAGATAGTCACCCAGCCTTTCAACAATCATATTACACTGTCCAGGAGTCATAGGCTCGTCATATATTCCAATGATCAAAGCCTGGTTAGTCTTCTTAATGGTGATACCACCGGGACCCTGAAAATGGAGGACCAAGTCAGGTTGACAAATTATAGAAGGCCAAGTCACCACATAATCTGAGCTAAGTTTCAGTATCTTGTGTGAAGCATAGTGTAATCTAATTTCACAGATTACAGCAGGGAAAATGCCAGCACAGAAAACCACACCACTTCAATGGTCTTTGTTCAGAAATAAATAAGAAAACAGAAGTGTGTTCTCTAACAATTTAAACTTTATCTGGGATGGTCGCACAATTCCAACATGGATTGCACCGGAAGAGGTCCTAAGTTCAGATCTCATCGTCGCTCATTAACAACTTTCCACGTGTTTGAGCTACGAAAAATGAGTCAAACCCACACATGAGGGGTGTACTGAGACATAATTAAGTAAATAAAGGGTTTCTCCCTTTAGCCGCTTAAGCTTTTAGATTAGATGGCAACACAATTCAACAATCTTTATTCAAATTGGTCTTCACAGATCAAAGTTGAAACGAATGAATCATCTTTGGAGAGAGAGACTAATAAAAAACATTTTAAAAAAAAAAAAAAATATCGTACCAAAAACACTTGCATATAATAACTGAACATTAGCATAAACTGCCTCAAAATTAAGCTTGTTTGAGCATCTCAAAAGGTTCAAGTGTGAGTTTATGACACTTTCAGGGTTCGAACCTGAGACCCATGCCTAGTTTAGATTAAAGATACTCAATATTCCACAAGAAAACTACTTGCAATGAAATAGTAGGAAACCAAGGTCACGTACCTTCTTGCCTCGTATAACAGCTCCTGCCTCCCCTTGAATCACCATATACTTTGTTCCCCCAAGATATAAACCAGTTGGAGCAAGTGTTCCAGGTTCAGCAAAGTCATTCATTATGGCTGTTATTTCTTCTGGTTTAAACTGCCATAAAAAGTACACCATTAATGACAAGCTCACCAAGTTAGTTCCTTGTCAGTGCAACTGTACCTTGCTTCCAACAAGCCTTCGCCCACAGGGATGGCAGTCTAGTAAATGCAGAAATTTATAAAGTTCACATGAATCATGAAAAAAAAAAAATGTAACCCCAAAAGACCCCCCTAGTACATCCAAACCGCAAACTCATCATTAAAAAATCCACTTTTTTTAACATGCAATTTAAACACAAGCACAAATGAAGAACTTGAGAAATAACGATATTTAGGACTTTTTCTTCAAGTGGATACAACAATATGATTGCCGATTCATGCCGAATTAGTAGTTTTCCTATTTATTGACTGTTGCAAAACTCGTTTCCCTATTATGTTGGCTGTTGCAAAACACTGGTTCTGCATAAAAACAAATCATACAGGGAGATATCACCTTCTAGTACCGTCATTAGAGGAAGATATCAACTTCTACCATGTCATTGCAGGGATCAATGTGGAACTTCTACCCGCTTTCCAGTGCATGCTGACAGCAAACTGTGTCAAGCTAGCAGCCTGTTGGGGTCCTGGGGACACACTCAAGAGCTGACCTCGACTACTCAAATTAGTGTCTAAGGTCCCCATACAAGCTAGGGAGTTCTATGAGCAGGTCATTGCCTCAACAAAAATGCCGGACGCTTGACAAATGTGTCGGGTATGCCCTGCGAGCAATTTTTGGCAATGCTAAAACCTCCATAGTGATTGAGCACTAGAGGCACCACTTCCAGAGTCTTGTGTTCGACTTGTGACCATGGCTTATATTTGGCCTTGCAAGCAAGCGTCTGTTGGCCTAAAAATGTAGCCGTGACATGATGTTGCTCTATGGGGGACAACAGTATGTTGCGAGGACCTTGTTTGGCAATGCTATGAGATATTTGTAGACATTATATGACCAATGCACGCCAGCCAAGGACTTAAGCTGATGCCTACGCTGGCAAGACATCAGTCATACACGCCATGACAGGTACAAGGCTAATATCAAGCTTGAAGATTGAACTATCTGCACACAAGGCACAAGAGTTCAATGCTAGGCAGGGACGAGCATGCCCTTAGCTTCCCCGGGTGCACACGGAGACGAGACCAGCATATGAAATGTATTACTCCGTATAAGAATATACTAACTAGTCAAGGTTGAAGCCTTGACATGAAACAATCGGCATAACTAAAGCTAATCCTTCGAGCTACTAGGGTAAGACTGAGAAGAGGCGGGGTTCACTATAGGCATAAGGTTGTGCCAAGAGACCTAGAATAAAAGAAGATTGTCTAGTGGTCTAATCACTAATGGCACTGCAAGGGATATTTGTGTGCCGATGCTACTATTGAGGAGTGAGCCCATGATAAAAATGGTCATCTGTAGATACTAAAAAAAGAAAGGCATAACTCCAAGAGCAAGCTAGGAGAAGGTTAAAGAATGACCACAGACAAATATTTTTCTCTTTTCCTTTTTCCATTAGATTATATTTGTAAGACTATGCTGAAAACACAACAAAATTTTTCGTCCGAGAGCAACCCACATCTTTTTCTTTTCATGTGGCAAACTATATAGGGACGCAGCAAGATTGCATAGCAAAAGAGCTTAATCCAAACCAAACACCCACAGTGTAATATTAGAACCTAGTGACAATCAACTACCTGCAATCCTTAACTAGTCGGGTCAACTATATGAATCTCTCTACCCATTCCACACGATCAAGCATTCCAATAGTAATCAATTTATCTTTTAAAGCAATTCAAAATTCTCTAAGACTGTCTTATAAGTTCTCTTATAAATCACACACTTATATGTGGACACGGAAGTCTCTAAAATTAGAACTTTCACTCATAAAAATTACAAACAGCACAAAGTTGATCAACACAAGTTGAACCAACATAACAGCTAGCTAAAATGTAAGATAACAACAGCATAATCCAAGACTTTAAAGAGAATTATAAAAAAAAATTCAAAATAATTTTTAGGGCTAGTTTGGACTTACGTATTTGTTTTCTTCTATTTTTTTTTTTCAAAATAATGCTTGGTTATACATCACAAATACTTGTATTATGGTAGACTGTACACATCACACCCCTTGGAGTGCAGCCCTTCTCCAAACCCTGAGCGAATGTGGGATGCTTTGTGCACCAGACTGCCCCTAATGCTTTGGTTATACGTTACAACAATTTTCTGACTAGTTTTTAAAGATGAGTTTTTCAAGTACATGTTTTTTCCCTACTCACAAAACTTCAATATTTTCCGGTGAAATGCATGTCCAAACTCCAAACACAACTTCAACTTCCAAATACCATTTTTTAACTTCAAATATAATTTTTATTTTTATTTTTTTTTAAATATCACTCAATTTATGGCCAAACCTCTACTAAATTCGCAACTATCCAAAATGAAGTAATAAAAGCAAACTCAAGGGCGGAGCCAACATTAAAGCTACGTTCGGCACACTCAGTAGCTTTGGCTCAAACCCTACATTTTTACTAAAAGAAATCATTTAACATGTGTCAGAGTGAGTTAGACTCCCACATTGATTGGGAAATGGATTGGCGATCCTCCCCTTGAATTAGCTTTTTGAGTCAGGTCCAAGTGTCATATCTCTATATGGTATTAGAGCTAGGTCCATCCCTGTTTGGGCTCTCGATCCACTCTCCAATTGGGGCTGGGTGAAAGGGGTGTTAGAGTGGGTTAGCCTCCCACATTAGTTGGGTAATAGATTGACGGTCTGCTTATATAAACTTGGGCAATCCTCCCCTTGAGGAAGCTTTTGGGTTGAGTTAGGTCCAGTGTCATATCTTTACAATAAGCATAAATTGTCTATCCAGAACCCAAGTAAGCAAAACAGATAGTGATTCAAGACCCATAAACTAAAAATACAAGCTCCACCTCTTGGGATACATAATGACTTGAAATTCTGGAACTTGACCAAACTGAAGCAAGAAAAAAGACGTAAAAATAGCCCCCAAGCGTTCATCCTAGTGGTGAATGAAGTGGGTTGAGAACCAGGACGTCTCAGAAAAACACTAGATGATTCTTCCCATCTATTCTAGCCTTCATGGACAGAGTTACCCGGTACCTGTTGCTGGTGGAAGGTGGCAGTTATTCAGTGGGCGCGAAAGCTGGTCCGGACATCACATTATCAAAAAAAAAAAAGTGAACCTAAGGGTGTAGCCTATTGGTCGATGAAGTAGAAGTGAACCATGAGGTCTCAGGTTCCCAGCACAGAACACTAGTGATTTCCTCCTATCTGTTCTAGCCTAGCTTTAGTGGACAGAGTTACCCTAAAATTAGTGAAGCTGGACGAAAGTTGTCCCGGACACCTCGCTTATCAAAAAAAAAAAAAAGAAAGGTAAAACTAAAGCAAAGGTAAGAAGTGGGCATGGTTAAAAATTAGTACAGGTACATGAAAGCTGACCCGAACACCACAATTAGTAAAAAAAAAAAAAAGTAAGAAATGGGCATGGAGAAAAATTAATTGAGGTGCACGAAAGCTGATCCGGACACCACGATTATCCAAAAAAGTTAAAATAAAAGTAAAAGTAAGAAGTGGGTATGGAACAAAACCTGAGGAAAGTTAGCAGATTGAGCCCAAATAGAACCATCTTGACCAATGATCGCAGCAGAAGTGAGATGATTCCCTTCAATCTCACATATCAAATGATCATCCACATACGTTTGCCACGACATCTTTGATTCTTCTTCACCAAGATCTGTGAATACTATTGATGAGCTTTTTTTTTTCTCTAGAAGTTGCTTTGATATTAAGCTGCCCACTACTGTGATAGACTACTCAATTGTTTTCTTCAATGTGAAAATAGGGAATGGTCCTTTTTCTGTTTTTTTGACTGTTTTTTCAGTGTTTGGTGTACTGTAGAATAAATATGATTGAAATTCGGACAGCTAATAACATACACAACTCAATTATTCTATTCACCTCGAGCTCGATGATTGCAATGTAGTAGTAAGTATTAATAAACTCTCGTATTCAAGTTTTAAATATAGAGTCGTGATATGATTATAGAGTCGTCTTTGATAGAGAACATTGTATCCCTTACACTTTGTTTGTTAAATATTGTATTCCTTACACTCTATTTGGACGGTTGTTTTGTATGATTAACATACTCAACTCAATTATTTTATTCAGCTCGATAATTGTGGTGTAGTAATAAGTATTAATAAACTCTCGTATTCAAGTTTTAAATATGGAGTCGTGATGTGGCTATAAAGTCATCTTTAGTAGAGAACATTGTACTCCTTACACTCGATTTGGACGGTTATTTTGTATGGTTTTATAATGTATGGTATTGAACTGTATTGTATTGTATGGTACCTTATTATTTTAATGAATGAAACTTTTGTATAGATTGTATCATTTTCAATCATTAGATAATCTCACACATCAATTAAATAATTTAAAGGATAAATCTACTAGAGAAGTAGAATACGGAGTAGAATTACTATAAAAAGTAAGGATAAAGGATAAAATAAAATTATTAAATAATAAATAAAGATAAAATGAAAAAAAAAATTAAGGTAACGACGTGATACCACCAAATCACTGATTAAATAAAGTGAAGCTTTTTATGATTACATAACCATAGAATCAAATCATATCATATCATAACATATATTTTAAGAAATAATCAAAACAAATATGGTACGCTTAGAAACGATATCATATTATATCACAGGTAACCCCCATCCAAACAAAAAAAGAAAAACATGAATGATACATGTCTTTGCATACATTGATCGAGTATAATTATCCTGACCAAATCAACTTTTACTATAAAAAAATTATTTGCACTTTATTTTCATATCAATTTTACGGTAATTTACTTGCACTTGATGTTCATGTTAATTTAATATTACCAGACTTTTATAGTAAATTTTAACTGTAAAATTTTTACTTGAACTTCATGTTCATGTCAATTTAAATAATACCATGAGATTTGTATTGCATATATTTTTATCATTTCAATTATGGTTTCTTAACGTATATTCTTACCTCGTTTATTAATTATTTAGTTATGATGAAATGCATTGATTTGGTGCAAATAATGAATGAAGACAAGTTTTTCGCCCTTAGTTATGGTGAAATACATTTGATTTGTATATGGCATGAGTGGTACTCACGAGTTGGTAAGAAGTCAGCTTTATTTGGTAAGATGAAATGGCCAAAGAAAAGAGAGTGCTTCATCAGAATAATGACCAACCAAGATCGTAATTACAAAGATAACTGCTCCGCTACTTACAAACTACAGTCAAGTGACTTTCGACTCCCCACTTCTCTGATCTCCTTAAGGCTTTTAAAGCGAACCATGTGATAGTAGCAAAGGAAGATGACTTTACTTTCTCTGGTGTCAATGAGTCAATGAGAATAATTTGAATGTCCCCATTAACCTTCTTTTATAGATAAAATCTTCACTGCTACTTCAACTAACCAAAGCGCTCCGTATTCTTTTTTTTAAAAAGAAAGAAATCGCACCCACACTCGAACCCAAGATGAACATAGAGCAATTTTGGATTTACTTATCATGAAAACATAATAATACAAAAAAAAAGGAACTTAAGCTTTTGTTTTCCTTGTAAAGAAGAAACACAAGTGGAAGGTTTAAGTTGCATCTACCATAATTCCATCAAAAGAACACTAGATAATCTCTTTACATCTGCTTGAACTTTAATAGGCGAGTTGCTCAACGTTTGTGCCAATGGAGGGAAATAAGTACCCGATGAAATTGGTCAAGGTATAAGCGAATTGATTTGGACATCACCGAAAAAGTTATAAAAAGTTAATCTCAATTTTATCTGCCCAAATCTTGACAAGTGAATTAATACATGTGGCAGCGGAAGATAACAAGAAACGATGAAATAGTTGAAATGTGAGCGAACTAATTCAGACATCACTAAAAAAAAAATTAAAGGAAGTTAATCTCAATACATACAATAACACAAGTAATTTCTTTTCGTCTGCCTAAATCTTGATAGACGAGTTACCCGATACTGTGCTGGTGGAAGTTAACAGTTACCAATGAAAGAACAAAAGGTGCGAGCAAACTGATTCTGATGATCATCTAAAAAAAGTTACAGATTATACAATGAAACCAGGCAGTTTTGAAAGCAAGATACTGAGATAAGCTTATTGCAATTCATATTAAAACAACCTGCTCATGTGATGAGGAAATTGACAGATATGATTTGACCATATTGCTGAAGAATGCAAAGGTACTTTCAACTTCAAGTTGGATCACAAAAAATGCACTTTTAATGTTGCAAGAAGAGATTTTTTTTTTGTACAATTTCAAGAATGAAATTTCATGTAGAAGTAGCAAACTCTTCCCATTTCAACTTTGACATGAAATATTAAACCAACTCCTGTAATCTATACAGTTACTTGTAAGCTAAGGCTGCATTGCAGCACATCAAGAATTCAAACAATTATCCACCACAAAGAGAGCATTCGATCTTTACAGCATTCTTTATTCCGTGATTGACACTGCAAAACACCAAACGATACAGTCAGGAAATTCCAAAGACGACCAGACAAGTACGTATCAGTTGAAACAACACGATTTCAGCTGCATCATGAATATCAAATCCATTGGGAAAAAAAAAAATCAAATAAATATTGAGTTTGGTGTCATTTACATTACTTGTTGATGTACATGTCCAAGTAAAGAACATGAGATCTATATTCAGTTGGCATCTTGAAAGAGTAGTGAGAAAGAAGTTGGAGGAATAAAGGATGATCGTTTATGGGAGACTTCACACTCAGTTCTTTCCAGTCTACATTCCCTTTAGGTGGTCGTCAAGGTTCCTTTTTCCCTTCCCTTTAGTAGTGTTTCCAAGTGTTGAGGAAGAACCGAAGGGAAGGTAAGGAATCAAATTAGCTAAATAACAAGCAAACAAGAAGGTATCTGATGGCTTTGACGGCACTCATTCCATATCTAGGCACCACTTGATTAACTTCTGAATGAAAATCAGGGGATGTGAAAGTGGAGGACATGAATTGAACGTTTCCATTTGATCTTGTTTAGCCTACAACTTGTAAGCATGTTTGTATCGCACAACTTCAATATTATGCTAGGTTTTACATGGAACATTCTTTCCTTCAAACAATTGTAAAATCTATGAGCAACATTAAATTGAACTGATAACTGGTGCACGTGTAGGTGTTGAGCTGAAAACTAGATAATGAAGCAGATAACAGCACCCGCTTTACGGGGACTGGGATAAGAAGGCTGCCTCTTCAAAACCAAGACGCACAAACAATTGGGACAAAGCTAGAAGTTCTTCACAGAAGCATGCAAGTATAGTGTGTTTCATTTATAATTGGTCGAATGAAAATAGATAGCACTAGAAGTTCTTTACAAAGATATATATCATGTTTCATCATAATCGGCCAACAAAAAAAGCATCTAAATATATTTATCTAAATCAGCTCATATGTCAAACAGACAGAAGATGAGTTCCTAGTCTTAGCCATAATAACAAGAAAGAGAACTAGAAAATGACCATGTCAAAGAGCCATTTCAGCCTGCAAAGCAGCAAGTTCATCCTCTTCTGTTCTGCTATGCTGGGCAGCAGGACGCACTTGTTGCCTGCCAGCAGGCAGATGAATAGGTGCAGAAGGGGCAGTAGTAGCAGGCTGAAGGAGTTGTTCCTCCAACTCGGCTCCTTCCAGTTCTTCAAGTTCTGCCTCTAACTCATCCTGCAAAAAGTGATACGATTATTGTACAGAAACAGAGAGGGAGGTATTATAAAAACAAAGAATTATCCAAGTAGATACTTCATCAAAATCAGCAGCTGCGCCAATTGGTGTAGATAATGCTTCCTGAATCATCTTCATGTTCTCAGTCTGCTCGTTGATTTCATCCATTGTTTTGTCAACATCATCAATATTCCTGAACAGAAAAACCAGATAATATCAGCCAAGAAATCTCCATTTAACAAAAGACACCCAATCGTAACAAAAATAAGAATTTAATTTCTACCATATATTTGAGTTTGACCTTGACATGAAAAAATCTGGCTCACACAAAGAAAAACACTGTGTAGATGCGAGTGATATCACGAAACTGTAATCATACTTTTGTGTAGAACGCTTGATTGTACCTCTACTACTAAATACTAATAAATGGACGAAAACAGTATTAAAGAATTTAAGCCACACTATTAAAATGGCATCCATCCGTTACGGTGATGGTTCAAGCCTCTCTACTGACTCAATTGTGACAGAATGCGTCTTTCAAATGTAATGCACAGAGAAAACCACAAGGAAATATGATGCTTTGATATGATATCCAGTATCCAGCAAAGGCCTGGATTGGAGACCTCTTATATATCATTTGAACATTTTGTGTTGTAGGACTAGGACAAAAGTCTTTCAGTGTAAAAACTGTGTAGCTATGCTAAACAATAGAGAACTAAAGACACTGCAGCAACATAGTGCATATACAACTTACGTTGCCTTCTGCATGGCTTTCATTGCAGCTGCTCCAGTTCTCAGAGCATCAACGGTTTCTGTTGTGGCTTTTGCACCTTCTAGCAGTATCATCTGAAACCCAAATCCAAAAAAATGAATTCAGCCTATGCTTATTGTGAAATTATGACACAAGGTTACGACACCTAGCAACACATTAAGAGCACCTGATCATGGATACGCAATTGGAAATTTCCAAGCTGTTCGACTTGTTGTTCATAGAGCCTTTTCCTTTTCAAACATTGTATTGCAGCTGAAAATAGAACAAACAATTCATCAAAAACGTTGCCGAAAAGAAGTAAAAAAAAATGGCAAAACCATATTGAGTCAAAATATATAAATGCGAATACAAAGGCATCAAATCATAATATTCACTTAGTATGTTCTCAAATTACAATAAGTATTGAGGAATATATGTGTGAGCCACATAGATAAAAGCTTACTCTATCCAAATTAATTTCCTCCATCATTATCAGGAGAAGCCAAACCATCTTTTTTTTCTGTCTTTATGTGGTGAAAATCATATGGTAAAGCAAAACACAACAGGTTTTCCGGACTTTAACCAGATCAGCCAAGACTTAAAGACTATTGAAATTTACGAAGCAAGAACATCTCAGCTTCTATGGCATTGAGGACAAAAATGCCAAATAACAGACCAGCAATAAAGCCCAAAAACTGATAGTAATTTCACTTGTGTTTTTCAGCTGAAACTCAATTTGACATAGGCTGTTCATTTGTGGTGAATTTGTTAAGAAGGAACTTTTTAACTTACATAGATTTCTTACAGAAATTTGTCATAATGATACAATTAAGGTAAAGACTGAGAGAGCTAGTACATAATAAAGTTCCAGTTGGAACAAAAATCTAAAGTTGTCAAATGGGTGAGTTGGACTGAATTTAGGCGGGTCAAACTGGGCTGAGTTAATAAATAGGCGGATATTGACCCGCCCAAAAATTACATGAGCCGAAATAGGCTAAAATGCAGGTCATAACTCAACCCGCCTAATTCTTACTAAGTTTTAATTGCTTTATTTGTTCTTTTATAATTTTTAGTACGTAATAAAACTATTCTTTTTGTTATTGTGGCTATATATAACTTCTTCTTTTTTTTGATAAGGTTGTCGTTATATATAACATATCAAATAAAAAGATGTCTTTTTAAAAATATTTTGACAAGATCTCTCATGAGTCAATTTGCGCTACATATCACTCCAATTTTTAATGGGCTGAAATAGGTTGAGTTGATAAATGGGCAGGTCAATAACCTGCCTAAACTTGGATGGGTTGAATGAGTTATGTTTTCATGGGAAAATTCACAACCATGACTTTTGAGTTTACCTTAATATAGTAACATTTACTCCTTTTAGTATTTTTCATTTTTACTTTTTCTGCGGTAGATATATAATTGAAGTACCAAATAAAAACTATACTATGATTTCTTCACTATTGATAAACTGATGTTTCAGCTGGTAATGGAAATACCAAATAAAAACTATCCTATGATTTTTTTAGTATTGATATATTGATGTTTCAATTGTTAAACTTGCAAGTACACAATATAGAACCATCTAACAACATTACATGATTCCTGAGATGATACAAATATATCTCAATCCAACAGTTCACCCACACAAGTAAGAAAAGATTCTTCTAGTAGCGAATCCCATTCTTAAGTGCGATAATAAAGTAAATGGAGAAAAATCAGGACTCTTAATACAACTGCAGAAATATTAATGTAAACATATCCTGACCGAGGGAACTATATATAAAAAAAATAAGCCCCTTCAGACAAATGATTTTAGGACATCATACCCCTTTTATTTTTTGCTCTAGTGAATTCCTTCGCTCTTTCAACCTCAGCAGTAGCCTTCTTCAATAAAACGCTCTCCTTTTTCTCAAGCATCTCAAGCGTCTGTACAGCATAACCAAAAGTCAAACTGATGCTCTTTAAATTTACTTGATAATATTTAACACAACTAATTACTTCGACAGACACAAAAGACGAATAAATGAAGGTCTTCGGAAAGACTTAAGCACAAGTATGACGTAATGAATCTGGAAAAGTGTTTGTTGTTTGGCAAACTTGGGGACAGAAAAGTGGTAATCAATTTCTTCACTGAACATAAATTAAAATGTGAAAATTATAAAAGACAAGTCACATGTTTATCTGAGCACTCTCAATAAAAGAATGGACAACCTTTTCTGCAGTTGGATTAAAAGAAATAGATGAATCTTTAACTTCCTTCCATCTGTATTAGTTAGTCGTGTGGCAAAATCGTATTGGCAGTTTCTGCCATATTTGCCTTTAAACTGGAGATATGACAAACACTGTGCATAAACTCTATAAAGAAAGGCAACTATTGGCAGTTTGGCACCGAGCTTAGACATAGAAATGGACAAAAGAAACAGTAATTGGATTCCCCCAAAGTCCATACAATGCCTCCAAACATGAAATAGTGTCCAAAAAAATATACAATAACATAAGTGGGGTCTGGGGAGGGTAGGATGTACACAAACCTTACCCCTGTCTTTGTGGGGAGTGATCAAACGAGATATGGACAACTTTAGTTTACTGAGGACATGACCCCAGATAGGAAGGTTTGGAGGTCATTGATTAAAGTAGAAGGTTAGTAGGTAGTCGAGTGTTGTTGCACTTTAGCCCTCACAATTAGTAAACAACAAACCTTTTAATTGGAATCAAATTTAAACTTACGAATTGACAAAGGAAACGTAATTTTAATACCCTAGAGTCCATATGATGACTCCCAACCATGATTTTTTTTTCTTTCTCTTGTTTACCATCAGAAAGTTTTGATCTTTACATCCCAACCATGAATTAGTTGACCCCAAAAAAGATATTGTGTCAACCAAGCTTCGATCACAAACTCGGATGCTTATATTATCCTCTATGATGCGTCTCAACTATGAATTAATTGTCTTAAAAAGAAAAAGAAGTCGACTATCAAACTGATCTCAATTCCAAACTAGTTGGGGTTGGCTATATAAATCATCTATATCGATTCCATTACATTCATTTCATTATATAAGCATATAGAAGTAAATTTCAAGAAAGCAGCTAAACAGGATCATACCTCATTTAACTTGTCTAATGTTGCTAGAGCATTTGTTTCTTGTTTGGGTTTTCCAAGCAATCGCTTAAACATTTTCGATTGTTCACAGGAATTGGTTTGAGCAAAAATCTTCAAAGTTCAATCCACCAAACAATCAATCAACTACTCCTCAATCCCGAATCAATTGAGTCCCCCAAAAAAACTTCAAAATTATTCAATTCCTGCAACAACAGAATCGAAAAAGTCACACCCATTAGCTCAAATAAACAATCTACAAAAATGGGTCAGCAAAATCTTCAAAGTTCGATCAATCAACTACCCCTCAATCCCGGATCAATTGGGTCCAACAAAGACTTCAAAATTACACAATTACTGCAACAAAAAATCAAAAATTTCACACCCATTAGCCATCTACAATATGGTTGAGCAAAATCTTCAGAGTTCAATCAATCAACTACCCCTCAATCAAGAATCAATCGGGTCCAACAAAAAGTTAAAAATAATCAAAATCATACAATAACTGTCAACAAAAAATCAAAATTTCACACCCATTAGCTAAAATAATCAAAATTATACAGTTGCTGTAACAAAAAACCGAAACTGTCACACCCATTAGCTAAAATAATCAAAATTATACAATTCCTGCAACAAAAAAAAATCGAAATTTTCATATCCATAAGCTAAAACAATCAAAATTATAAATTCCTGCAACAAAAAATCGAAATTTTCACATCCATTAGCTAAAACAATCAATCTACAAAAATGGGCCAGCAAAATATTCAAATTTCAATCAACCAACTACCCCTCAATCAAGAATCATTTTTTTTATAACTATGGTGTTCGGGCCAGCTTTCGTGCACCTCAACTAAATTCACAGGATACCTATCACCCACCGCCAACAACAACATATATCAAGTAACTCTATCCTTACCTCTATCCACCAAGGCTAGGACATATGGAAAGAATCACCTAGTGTGTGTTTTTTACGCTGGGATTAGAACCTGAGACCTCTGGTTCAATCAAGAATCAATAGGGTCCAACAAAAACATCAAAACAATAAAAATTATACAATTACTACAACAAAAAAATCGAAACTTTCACACCCAATAGCTAAAATAATCAATATACAAAATGGGTATTACGAATCTTGAATTCTTATGAAAAAATCTACAATCTTTTTCTATAATCCAACAATTTAATCTGTTTTTTTTTGGTGCATTGGCAGTAAAAAAAGTCAAAAATTTCACACCTATTAGCTAAAATAATCAAAATTATACAATTACTGCAACACAAAATCAAATATTTCACACCCATTAGCTAAAATAATAAAAAATATACAATTACTGCAACAAAAACTCAAAAAATTCACACCCATTAGCTAAAATAATCAATCTAAAAAATGGGTATTACGAATCTTGAATTCATATGAAAAAAATCTACATTTTTTTTTCAAATCCAACAATTTTATCAGCTTTTTTTGGTGCATTGACAGTAGAATATATTTACTGACCTGGGAAAATTTTGTAAGTGTTGAAGAGTGATCGATCGATTGATGAAGAATTTGACTTTGAAGTATGTATTAATAATTGATTAGAGAAATTTGATTTTGTATGGAAATTGAAAAGGTGGGACCTTTGGAAAAATACAAGAAGATTCCTTGTGTGGAGGATCTTCTATCACACACAAAATAGGATTAATCTTTATTAATTACTATTCTAAATTGGAGGGGGATTTGGTATTTGATTAATATATTTAGGATTAATACATAGTCAGCTTCCATTTAGATAATTGAATTAGTCGTGTTTCAATTAAACACAACAACAATAACATGTCCATTATATTCCAACAAAATGGGTTCTGATGAAGTTACAGTGTATGCTGTTTATATCATTATCTAGATAAAAAAATTATTTTTAATAAACTATCGGTTCGAGATAAAACACAATTTTAGAAATAAGATGCAATAGAGTATCCAATACAACAACGAGTAACACAACACGAGATAGTAACAGAATAATATCTACCCAAAACAGTAGACATCAACCAAAAATCCAAGAATCAGAAACTACAAATATAGCATAAAATATATTTAATGAGAATATATATTTGGTTCAAGATTTCAATTGAATACCTCAATTTATAAATAAATTGTTTAACTTAGATGTTTTCTATTCAATTTTTTAAAAAAATAAATAAATAAATTACATAGTTAAATTAATCATAAAAACTCCTCTATTTATTTTTGTTATTGAGCTTTTGTATGTCATGCAATTTGAATTTGTTTCATGCATTTAATACATGGCGAGTTAGTATTTTTTACTAACAAAATTTAAAATATAAAAATGTAAATTCAAGAAGAAATCAAATAGATTTAATATTTATTATATTCTTTATCATATTATTTTATTATTACTATTTTTCTCCTCTACATTCTTTTAGCATGATTTATTTCAATGTTCTCATCTATATTCATTGACTACTTATGAAATATATTGAATATATTATTATTATTATCATCGTCATAAAATGAATCCTTTATATTTGTTTTCATGCGCCTAATTCATGCGTCACCCGACACTCTAGACATGAATGAATATTACTCCCTCTGTTTCAATTTATACATACATTTTTCTTTTTAATCGATCTCAAAAGAATAACATATTTTTATATTTAATAAAATTTAATTTTAAAATATTTACTTTATCCCTAATAAAATAATTTACAACACATAAATATCTATAACTTATTTTAGATCATAAATTTTAAAAATCTTACTTTCTTTTTAAAATTTTATGTCAAGTGAAACTATATCACAAAAATTGGGCCGGAGGGAGTAAAGAATTTACCATTCTTACATCCTTAACTATGAATATAAAAGAACAAAATAAATAAATAAAGAACCGAATAAAAAAGCTTACGCGATAATCATAACGAACTTTGTCTTCTTCTGTTTCATCTTTATTTAGCATTATAAAGATTTCCAGAAATCTCAATTGTTGCAGGTATTTCTTTCAAATTACCAAAAAAAATCATTTATTTTTTGTAAAAAAAATAAAATAAAAAATACATTTTTACGAATTCAAGATCAAATTTTTATTGAATTTTGTGATTTTTGCAGATCAAAAAATGGATTTCATGAAGGTGTTTGATCAAACGGTTCGAGAAATGTAACCCCTTTTCCCCTTTTGGTGAATAATTTTTTCATTTTCTATTAGTAGATTTTTTTTAAAAAAAAATTATTTGTAATTCTTGTATTGTGTTTTGCAGAAAGAGGGAGGTAAATTTGAAAGTGTTGCAGATCCCTGAGATTGAACAAAAGGTAAAAGAATATAAAGCTTAGATATTTATTGTTAGGTTTTCTGTTTTTTTTTTAAAGCATGTATTGTTGTAGTCTAGTTTTTTTTTTTTTTTAATGATCGAGGTGTCTGGGCCAGCTTTCGCGCACCTCAACTAATTCCATGTGATACCTACCACCTACCACCAGCAACAATTTTGAGGTAACTCTGTTCACCAAAGTTAGAACAGATGAGAAGAATCACCTAGTTTTTTTTTTTTTATTTTTTTATTTTTTATGTTGTAGTCTAGTTTTGTAGAACTGTGTTACTTAGAATCTGTAAAAATGTCCACGGATGCGTGTTGGATAATTCAACATTAGTGCATTTTGGAGAATCTTGATACGAGTGCGGCAATAAGTTTGGAGAGTATGAGCAACATAGTTGCAGAATACATATCGAGAGCATAATCAAGAGTTGGAGCAACACAGTTTGTAGTTTAGTCTTGTAGAACTATGTTGCTCAGACTCTTCAAAAATGTACACGGGTGCGTGTTGGATACTTTAAAAGTAGTGCATTTTGGAGAATCTGATACGGGTGCGGCAATAAATTTGGAGAGTATGAGCAACATAGATATAGAACATACATCGAGAGTGTAATCAAGAAATTCAGAAATCATTCCAAGATTTTAAGACGTTGAGTGTGAAGTATCCATGCACCGACAACAAACGACATACCCAGTGTAATCCCACAAGTGGGGTCTGAAAAGTATCCATGCATCCACTACTAAAAATGGTATGGCACGTCTCATTACAAACGAAAGAAAAAGGGTAGCCCGGTGCATGACGTACATCTGTTCACGTAAGCATCATTAGCCAATTCTACGGCTCGAACCCATGACGTATAGGTCACATGGGGACAACTTTACGTTTCTCTAAGGCTCTCCTGCTGGTTTCAAAAGAAAAAAGACCGGCAAAGGGGAAAAGGAAGGAAAAATTCAAGTTTTTTCTGAACTAATTTTGATTTTGCTGAACTGGTTTTGGGGTGCCTTCAGTTTTCTTCTTGTTGATCAACAACTTTCTACTTAAATATGTTTTGGTACATATCAATAACCTCTTTCTCACATGCATTGTGAAGTGTAATATCTATGACTCACATTAGCATGGATCATCGACATCTTCAAGCATGTTTGTCTATCATCTTGATCAGGAAACTGCACGAGTTAGGAATCAATGGTCATTTGACACCAGTAATCATGAGAGAGGATGCAAAGTGAGGGACCACCGCTTCTTATGGGTGAAATGAGGTGAATTGAAGAAGTGTGGGCTTCAGACAGTGAGGGACAAAGTAATCAGAGGGCCAAGCTATCACTTCTTTGAATTTGATTTTAAAAGATTAAGAAAATAAAAAAGGAGAAAAGGAGGATAAAGACTCCTCTCAGGCCACACTTCTGTGTACTTTTTGTTGTCTTCTTTCTGTGGGTTGCAGCAATTCTTCTATCACTACTATTGTTTTGCTAATTCTCAGATTTGCCTTTTTATCTTCCTTTTTCCCTTTGAAATGACTCCTACTTCTTTATCGTCTGTATCAAGTTCTTTTCCTATGCCAGTTCTACTTCTGAATTTCCATATTCTTCTTTCTTCTCCTCTGTCCACTCCTTTCTTTTGTTCTTTCTCTGTCTCATTGCTTCTTCTGTAGTTCTATGGGTCGTTAGGAATGAATCTTGAAGTTAAAGTTATCATAGTACAATCCTAAAGCAATTGAGGCATATTGCTTTCTACTTTTTCACATTTAAAAACAATGGATTTTCATCCTATGCCCTGTCTCCTTTCCCCTTCATGATCTGATTATAATGTAATATTTTATATGAATAGGTATTGGATGCTACAGATGATGAACCTTGGGGCCCCCATGGTACTGCATTGGCTGATATAGCTCAGGCCACAAAAAAATAGTATGAACTCATCGATAAAGTTGCTAGTTCTTAACTTTTTTTTGGATTTTGGTATTTGTTCTCATCATAAAGGTAAGTTTGTTGACCTGTCAATTACTGGTGCTTTCTGCAGCTCTGAGTGTCAGATGGTTATGAATGTCTTGTGGTCAAGATTGCCTGAAACTGGAAAGAACTGGCGTTATGTCTATAAGGTGTGTGCTATATCTTCTTATGGTATCAAATTTTTGTAGTTAAGTGTATACAAAATTAAGAACCTGTAAAAAATAGAAGAAAAGAATTAAAAAGCCAAGCTTCCGTTGGTCAATTTTGTTTACAGTTAGTTTCCTTTATATACCTTCTCTTTCTTAAATCTTATCTAAGGTCTAATAGTTTCGAAATAATTTTGTTACCAGTCGTTGGCTGTTATAGAGTATTTGGTGGCACATGGATCTGAACGCGCAGTTGATGAGATTGTAGAACATACCTATCAGATCTCAGTACGTATTTTTGTGTCATTATGTTAAATTTCTTTGCCAGTGCCAGAAGTGACAGTTGTTTCATAGTAATACTAAAAAGAGTTTGGTCTTTAGCCTCCTCGTCGTGTATTTACATGTTTCCCTGTTTCCTTTTGCTACTCAAGTCTCTCACAAGTTTCGAGTATGTTGAACCAAATGGGAAAGATATGGGGATCAATGTGAGGAAAAAAGCAGAAAACATTGTGGCTCTATTGAATAACAAGGAAAAGATACAAGAGGTTAGAGATAAAGCTGCTGCAAATCGTGACAAGTAAGGAAATGCTTTAGTGTCTGACTTTGCTTTAGATTACTTAAGAGTCCCTCATAACTAGTTGCATGGTTGCACGGTCATGATGGAAATGTCACCTTTTAGGTACTTTGGACTGTCATCTTCCGGAGTAACATTTAAGTCAAGCTCTGCCTCTTTTAGTAGCAGCAGCAACTTTCAGAGTGGTGATCGATACGGAGGTTTTGGAAGTAAAAGTGATGGCAGCTCATTTAAGGATACTTACAAGGAAAAGGATCGGTATGGTGAAGATAAGGTTCGCCAAAGTACTTTTAAATCAAAAAAGGGGGCATCTCATTATGGCAGGTCCGTATGATACTTTTTTTCTGCACTGTGCTTCACTTTGTCCTTTCTATTTTATTGTACTCTTTGATTCTTAATCATGTACTGTTGGTTGAGATACTCGTGTTATTCATATTTGGGGTTTATGGTATGGGGATTTTAACTGTTGCTTTCCTTATAGTTGTTAACGGCTTGTAACATACTGATGCATAAACATCCAATTGCATGTTGTTTTGAATCTTATGCAGAAGATGAAGAGATAAATATGCCTAGAAAAAGGGTGAATAAGTTCTTTTTCTTTCATATATTAGATCAGTAAAGAAAAGGGCCAACATGCTTTCAGTCTTTCCTCCTTTCTTATTTCATACCTACCGCATGACTTCTCACCCCAAATTGTTTATCGCCATTTTAGATTTACTGGAAGAAGCAAGTTTACATCAATGCTCTTCACTTGCCTCAACCGGGCCCATGTTGTTATATGAATACGACATGTTTATGAGCACCATCTATGGACCATACAAATGCGCTAAAACCTTCGTAGAAACTTGACATATCCCATACCTGAGTCCACATAGCGTAGTTTATAAATTATCTTTTGTTGTTTTGGACTTGGTTATCTTTTGCTGTATAATCGGGAAGGTGATTATAATTGACAAAGAACTGCTAGAATCTTTCAAAAGAGCCAACTACATTTGAATTGTTCTTGTTCCAAATCTTGTAGCTTTCTTGACCACCTTTAGGATTGCTATAAGTAGTTTAATGGGTTTGAAGGCTGCTGTGTCTGAAGAGAGTGATGTAGAATGCAGACTAGAGAAAATAGAGTTTCTATTGACTGAGAAGTGTCAGAAAGCATAGAGATGTGTGTGAGAGAGAGATGTGAGAGTAGAGAAAAGAGAGAAGACATGGTAAGTGGAATAAAGAGTTGTCATAGTTATTTTGATATGAAAGAGAGAAACTTGTCTCTTCTTTTACATTGATTCTCTTCTCTGGTGGTTCTTCAATTTTCTGAATAGTTGTCTGCATAATTTGCTCCATGCTTTCTTTTGGACCTCAATTGGTGTTTAGATCTCCCTCCCACATGTTTAGACAGCTTATATGTACGTGTTCAAACTTATTGTTTCTTCTTTAAATCACTGTTAGATTTAGCATTCAAATCGACCAAAGTTTAAGTGACTATATCACCGCAACGGTTCCTATTGTGCATTTTTAACCTCATTATATCTCCCTTTTCTTGAATTTGAGAACATTTTGCAGCAAGGTGCAAGACGCTGTTTCAGGTAGTGGATCAAAGACGGCAAAGAGAATAGGTAAACCTGATAAAGCTAGTTCTAATCCTTCACAGAACGCAGCTGCATCTTCAAGCAAATATGATGAAGATTTTGATGATTTTGATCCTCGAGGGACTTCAAGTACTAGTAAGTATCTTTATATCTATCTTTAGCATTTGCAATGCTAGTCTACTTTATGTTTTCCAGAAGGCCCTCAATTTCCAAGTCCGCATCATGTTTTGCATTAAAAGGTGAAATGTCACTAAAGATTTGCATACAAAAGTGAAGTGTCACTTTTATAGACTGGGTGGTTTGTGCCAAATGATAGAGGTCTCTTTTTTTTTTTTTTGAAACTGGTAACTTTGTATTTATATATAAGATAAGAGTAGTACATGGGTTGTACTACAACCATATTTACAAAACTCTATGATCCTATGTCTATAATGAGCCTAGAACATCAATAATAGAGACAGGATCATTAGACCAAATCTGGTTACACCAAAAAGGCAAAAACACAGAATCAAGAGACAATTCAATTTGATCTGCTGCATACTATTTTCTATGTTCTCTAAATACCTAGCATTTCTTTCCCTCCATATAGTCCACCATATACTGGCTGGAATGATTCTCTATCTTCTTCTGCTACTGGCCAGTATCCCTATCTCTTCCCAACTTTGAAGTGCTTGTGAGATAGAGGTCTCTTTTTTTTAACCCTTTCCTAGGAGCTCCCATATTTTTGATCCCTTGGTTACTCGAACTCACAACCTTTTGGTTGGAAGTGAGGGGTGCTTATCATCCGAGCAAGAATTTTCTTTGGCCTCACAAAATCGTAGGTTCTTTTCCAAGCGGGAAACCAAGTAAATTGTAAAATGATGTTGGTTTTCTGATGCCTTAATACAACAACAGCAACAACATACCCAGCGTATTCCCACCAGGTGGGGTCTAGGGAGGGTAAAGTGTACGCAGTCCATACCACTACCTCAGATGAAGTAGAGAGGTTGTTTCCGATAGACCCCCGGCTCAGAACAGAATCACCATACCAGAGAAAACATAAGAACAAACAACACAAGGAGATAAAAGGAGATAACACACGAATAAGTGCTAAAGGAGACACGACACCCACCGAGTAGTACTACATGCAATTAATTCGGGAATAACAAACATTACCAAAAGCACGCGAACAAGAGTCTGCCAAACAAAGCAACGGGCGCATATACCAACAAGCATTCCTTCAGACAGTCCTACCTACTAATATCTACGCCTTCCTACCCCCTAACCCTCGATCCTAATCCGCGCCCTCCACACCTTCCTATCGAGGGTCATGTCCTCTGTAAGCTCTAACTTCTCCAAGTCATGCCTAATTACCTCTCTCCAATATTTCTTCGGCCTACCTCTACCCCGCCTAAAACCATCCCCCGCCAGTCTCTCACACCTACACACTGGAGCCTCCGTGCACCTCCTCACTACATGCCCGAACTATCATAACCTCACTTCTTGCATCTTGTCTTCCACCGAAGCCACTCCTAACTTCTCTTGAATAATCTCATTTCTAACCCTATCACTCCTGGTCAGTCTACACATCCATCGCAATAATCTCATTTCTGATGCCTTAATAAAAGGAAAAAAAAAAAAAGGATGTTGGCTGGACCACAAGATGCTAAAGCTATTAATTGGTTATGAAAACGAAATACAAGGTTTGCTTTTCCTGCTTTCCTTTTGTTCCATAGAGAAGACGTTTATCTTTAAATCAATTTTTTATCTGGGTGAGGAGGTGTGCCATATACTTTGGATGTTCCAAACACGCGAGGGGGCTCTTGACAGGAATTTCTGAATTGCCAAGTTGAGAAAATATGTGTCAAAAAGTAATACATGGAGTTTTTTAAACTTTGGGAGGTTCTGTGGAGGTTCTTAGAGGCTAGAGGTGTTCCCGTGGTGTACACTAGGTCGATCCAGGACATGTACGATGGGGGCGAAGACTTGTGTGAGGACGGTAGGTGGAGATTCGGAGCACTTGCCTGTTTCGATAGAGTTGCACCAGGGATCGACGCTTAGTTCGTTTTTATTTGCCTTGGTGATGGATGTTTTGACGCGACGTATTCAAGGGGAGGTTCCTTGGTGTATGTTATTTGCCGATGATGTAGTTCTAATTGTCGAGATCCGGGAAGGAGTTAATGATACGTTGGAGGTTTGGAGACAAACCCTAGAGGCTAAAGGGTTTCGGTTGAGCAGGACCAAGACGGAATACTTGGAGTGCAAATTCATCGACTTGACGCATGAGGCTAACGTGGCAGTGGAGCTGGATTCCCAGGCCATTCGGAAGAGAGATAGTTTCAAGTATCTTGGATCTATGATTCAGGGGAATAGAGAGATTGACGAGGATGTCACACACCATATTGGTGCAGGGTGGTTGAAATGGAGGCTCGCTTTGGGAGTCTTGTGCGATAAGAAGGTGTCTCCTAAATTGAAAGGCAAATTCTACAGAGTAGCAGTTCGACCGGCTATGTTGTATGGAGCGGAGTGTTGGCCAGTCAAGGCATCCCACATACAAAGGTTGAAGGTGGCGGAGATGAGGCTGTTGCGATGGATGTGTGGACTTACTAGGAGAGATAGGATTCGGAATGAGAGTATTCGGGAGAAGGTGGGAGTGGCCTCGGTAGTTGACAAGATGCGGGAAGTGCGGTTGAGGTGGTTCGGGCATGTGATGAGGCAGTGTGCAGATGCCCCAATACGGAGGTGCGAGAGATTGGTTATGGATGGCTTCAGACGGGGTAGAGGTAGGCCGAAGAAATATTGGAGGAAGGTGATTAGAAAGGATATGGAGCAGCTACAGCTTACTGAGGACATGACCCTAGATAGTAAGGTGTGGAGGGAGCGGATTAGGGTAGAGGGTTTGTGGGTAGGAGTGTGTCCTGACTAGTAGGAAGGTGTGCTTTGTTTGCTTCTGTGCATATAGCCGTAGTGTTATGCGTGTGTTTTGTAGTTCCTTGTTCGTGGTATTTTGGTGATGTTTGGGATTTCTGCATAGATTGTATATCGCATTACTCTGTGGGCGCCCGATTTTGTTTGGTGTGTTATTCCTTTTTTGTTTGTTGTTTTTATGTTTTTTTTCTACTGTTATGTGTCCTGAGCCGGGGGTCTATCGGAAACAGCCTCTCTACTTCGTCCGAGGTAGTGGTACGGACTGCGTACATCTTACCCTCCCCAGACCCCACTTTGTGGGAATACACTGAGTATGTTGTTGTTGTTGTGGTGGTGGTGGTGTTACTGGAACTTATTTTTCTTTTTTCCAAGGAAATGACTTGAGCTATAAAAATGATTCTCCAACTACTTTGGAACAAAGAAAAAAAGACAGACTAAAACATTTTAAAGAAATGAAATATAAATAGAGAGAGAGATCTTCACTGTGGTCATTGTAGTGTGAGCTGTCTTTTCTCATGATTTCATATGTCTCTTCTTTATATGCTTTATAGGTAGCTTTAAGATAATACTTTAATGCTCAAGTCACAGCATCAAATTTCCTTGTGCAAGTCCTTAATTTTTAGTTTGAGACTGAGGCTTAGTTGTTGTTTTTTCTTAATGTTTATACCCTCTTCTGACTTCATCTGAGGTAGTGGTATGGACTGCGTACACTCAACCCCCCCGACCCCACCAGGTGGGAATACACTGGGTATGTTGTTGTACCCTCTTCTGCCTCCACACTTGCCTTTTTTGTATTTTTGCCAGTGTTATCAAAGGCGTGCTTGAGACGTGTAGTGAGGCTCAAAACGTGTTGAGCTCTTTGCCTCGCTTAATGTGCGCTTCAGTGTCATCATCAAGGTT
This sequence comes from Capsicum rhomboideum, assembly GCA_031232105.1. NCBI lineage: Eukaryota > Viridiplantae > Streptophyta > Magnoliopsida > Solanales > Solanaceae > Capsicum > Capsicum rhomboideum. The sequence continues at coordinate 112,170,992 of CP124708.1, read as the reverse complement.
CCAAGGCATACTTTTCCTTGCCAATGAGACTCTTCTGAAGATGCAACACTAAACAATTGATATTTCAATTTAGTTGTTCATATATTTGTCATTCATTTGCGCTTTGGGCTTAAAGTCCAAATGAACCTTAGAGCTTTTTTGTGCTTTTTTGTTTTTGATAACACTGGTTTTTGCATGTAGTCAGCCTGTTGATGTCTTTCCTTAGTCGACCAGTCTCTGATTGAATGCAATTTTTTTTTAATTGGTTGGGGTGGGTGGGTGGGGGGGTGGGGTGTAGTCTAGCTTCGTTTATGCAAAATATTTGAAGAAAGATTCTTGCTGATAATTTATTCATCTGGAACTATTCCATGCAATTCATCTTATAGCTAGTTCCGGATTGAGGTGCAGTTGTTTCTTCGCAATTAACTACTTCCTTTAATTGTCAAGCAGAACCTTCTACAGGGAACTCTGACCAAGTAGATCTATTTGGACAAAATTTGATTGGTGACCTCTTGGATGCACCAACACCTGTTCCAGCTGATAATTCTACTGTCACCAGTCACCCATCGGAAGTTGATTTATTTGCTGACGCCAATTTTGTATCAGCGAAACCACAGTCAAAGGTAGGGGTAACCTCTCGTCTCCGGTTCATGCTTCTTTGCAATTTTACTTTCTTGTTAGTCAGTTACAAATTGGCCATCTGTTCTTTTCTGCAGATAAGTGTCGATCTGTTTGCTTCCCAGCCTTCCTCTTCACCTGTAGCTTCTTCAACAATAGATTTTTTTGCCGCTCCAGATCCTGTTGTTCAACCCGATGTTAGATCTCCAAAACCGGTCCAGATAAATAGTACTATGGTCGATCCATTTGCTGCAGTTCCACTAAATAACTTTGATAGTTCTGATCCGTTTGGTTCATTTGTTTCTCAAGCTGATCCTGTATCAGTAACCAATGAAAATGCCACCAGTGCTGGGAATCAGCAGGCTCCTAACAAATTAGACAAATCTCCTCTAGAAGCAAAGCCCACATCGAAGAAGGATAATTTTCAAGTCAACTCCGGAATATGGGCTGATTCATTGAGCCGTGGACTCATTGATCTGAATATTGCTGCACGTAAGTTTCTCTACGACTAGACATAGAGTAGAACCAGGCAACAGTTACTTATTGTATAGACAATTGTACTTCAACATTCTGTTTCCCCTGCAGCCACAAAGGTCAACCTTGCAGACGTAGGCATTGTCAGTGGATCGGATGTGAAAGATAAAGGGCCAACCAATTTTCACATGGGTAGAGCCATGGGTCAAGGAACCAAACTTGGCCAATCCGGGTTCACGTCCACAGCAACGGGTGGTGCAGATGACTTTTTTTCAAGTCATCAAAACTACCAGTTTGGCAGCTTTCAAAAGTGATTTTGCAACAATACAACTGATATTCGCTCTCCCCCTACTTCCACTCAGTATTCATTTGTGAATTTCTCAGCTAAATTGAAGTAGAGAAGAGCAGCGTATCTGTGCAAGTTAGGAGAGTGATCATTGTTGTGTCAGTACCAGGCCACTAATTCATATACCATACAACTATAATGCAGAAATATTCTTGTACTTATCTTATGAATCATGTCATAGGCATTTCCCATTTATATAAATAGATGTCACTCAAATTCTTTAGTTACCTAGTAAAATTTACTGTTTTGGCATATGCTTGTCTACACTAGCTGATACTATTCTGAGTTCTGATTCTTGGTGATCCAATCAGAAGATCACCAAATTGCCATTGTTTCAAAAATCTAGTGGTAAATATAGACCACCGAGTGTGATGGGATGGTTGGAATTCTATTAGAGGTCTCGGGTTAGAGTCTTGAGAACAAAGAATCTTCTTGTAAAGAGCACTTTACGGCTATTAGTGGTCTGCCTGGTGTGAATTCAGATAAATCAACCAGTGAATTTCGGATAACAGATAGTTAAACCAGTTTAAAAAAAGTAACAAGGTAGAGTTGTTCGTCATCCTTCTCAATATCGCAAGACCAAGGAGTGAATGTTGAACAAATCACCAAAACATAGAATGAGTTCACGATTGTACTACAACAAATATTAGCCTCTTCAGGTATGTTATCTGTGTTAGAAATCCAATGACAACAATACAGTACATGGTCACATTATATGAAAGACGTCTGAGTTAATACTGTTTTCTCTCTTCTTGTATGGACTGAAAAATCCGCGCAGCAGATTCTGTGGCTGACCTGGCATTATGAGGTACAACTTTGATTACTCGGGCAGGGTGGTTAGGAAAATGAGGCTGAGGCCTAAGAACAGGATTGTCAATAGCTGGAGAATTTGGGAGGAGACGAAATGCACTTCTTCCTCGCGTGGAGTTGCCCACGTCTACTCCATGAGCTCTTTCACTCGGACTACTTGCAGTGCTAGCCTGCAAGTCAGAATCTCTAGAGGGATACAATCTCACAACCTCTGGCACAACCTCTGGCACGGTTCCATCATTCTCACTCCCAACGTTACTTGAGTTCTGGTGTTGAATGTTAACATTAGCTCTCCCTCCTGATAACTGACTTTGAGAAGGAGTTGCAGCAAACTGGTTCGATTGATATTGAGCTGGAGATGGGATTGCTGGATTCATAGCTGGCATGCCAAATGGACGAAAGTAGTCATGACCAATTGGAGGTGCAAAAGGCAGTCCATATGCTGGTCCACAACCTCCATATACAGAACTTATGACTGCAAGTCCGGGATGTGGCTTGTATATGAATCCTTCAGAAGGAGACATCACGGGTATCAACCATTGGTGCCCGGGAGGTTGATTGTAGCACCAAGGACTCATACGGGAATCATATTTTACAGGTGTTGGTAGTTGTTTTTCTGAAAGTGGTCTGCAGATAGAAGGTTGGCTACCATTTTGTACAGAAGAAAGAGATGTCTTTCCTACATCATTTTCAGCATTGCATTCCATCCTAGATTTAGGCTTCTCTGAATCATTCTTGGACCGTGAAACATTTTCAGGTGCTTTGACACTATGCTCCAAAGAAACTCTTTTAGCAGACAACTTCTTTAAAGGTTTGCCTAAATAAGCACTATCTTCAAGATTCACATTTGGCGAACCAGCTATCAGTTTCTGGACCTATTGAGTAACAAACGGAAAAATATGAGCAAAATGTCAAGTCCAACGCAAGACAGGGAATGTAAATCTCAGTACTGATATAAAATGCAACACAGCCTCCACAGCTGTCTTACCTTGAGTAGTCGATGCAACTCAAATACTTGAACTGCAAGTGCTCTCTGCTGGCTGTACCAAGACAAATAGGGACAGAATCAAGATAACAAATAACATAGAGAAAAAGATTAGCTCTTAAACTTCATATCATTCGAAATATCAATACAGAATGGAAAGAAATGATCACGCGAGATGGGTAAAGACCAGTCAGAGTTCCATCATGATGCTTGAAGAAAAGAGTCTACAAGCAAACAGACAACCAATAAGCAAAATACTTGCAGTGCTTCGATAGGAAGAGATCAGTTAAATGACTGGTGAGTAACTGAGTCTCCACTATACACATGCATTCAGAAAAAAAGGTAAATTACACTAACAAGCACAGATCAATGCTAATTGGCTGCAGAAATATTTGAGGAGCACATCCTTTATATGTAAGAAAAAACAATACCACGAGGATACACAAAAGGGACATTTTCTTTAACTTTCAGTGTACAAGTCATGATCTGAGTGGCACTTTAAAGTACATCATTAGCAAGAAAAAGTCAGGTTCAAAACAAAGCCAATTTATGACATCCCCCGAAACCATCAGGCAAAGATAATGATAGGGCTCATTTTTGCATGACGTGATAAGAAAATGAAGATATCAAGCTCAAACAATCAATCAAAGCTATCACCAAGAAACCAGACTTACTCGGCAATAGCTCGTCTTGCTTTCCAGAAATGCTTTTGTCCAATCATTCTAACAACATCATCAGGAGATATGTCCATTTCAGCAACAAATTCGACCATGGAAGTCTCTGATAGTTCATCACTCTGGTTCATTTCTCCTGTTTGTGATGATTTACACGTCTTGTCCTGGGAGTCTGTATCATTAATAAGGTTATTAATTTTATCCACTCTTTTGATGATAAGCCATTCAAATGGAAAGAAGATTACCATTATCAACATCTATGACAGATCCGGAAAAGACAGTACAATCAACTTGAGAATCAGATGTGAATTCCAACTGTACTTTATTGGTCTTATGTGATTCTCCAAAGGTGTTAACAAGATTCTCTCCCGGTTTAAAATGCAATAATTGATCAGTCCGCTTCAAAGTACCTTCTCGCTTATCCATAGATAAAGAATCTGAGGTACCTTTAGAAAAGTCCTTTGTGCTTACTACACACTCTTTGGAGTTGTCTCTATTCTGGCTTTTACCATGCTGTCTCGTAATTAGACCCCTCATTTCCTTCAACTCTTTGTTTGAGCATCCTGAAAACGCTTGATTGGAGGTGAGTCTTTCCGTTTCCAGACTGTTATAAAATCCCCCATGTTCCTGATCCACCTTGGAGTTACCAAAAGTGGGAACTCTAAAATCTTCCTTTTCTGTTTGCTTTTTAGACTTAACTTCCCGCAATGAACTAGAGCTACGGTCATGTGGCTTCTCAACTGGATGCCCTAATGCAGAAAGTTGTCTTGAGAAAAATTCACCTCTTTCATGTTCATTCTCCTACACAATTTGCTGAGCTCAGATATAACAAATTCAAACAACCACAAAACTTAATATCCACAACAACAACAATATAATATCCAGTATATTCCCACAAGTGGAGTCAACATCAAGAAACCTTGAGACCAGCCACAGGGAGTACTACTAGGAGAAAGAAAGCGAGGACGTGGAAACAACATATTTAATGTGCATTAAGCATCAAACTTGGACAAAAAGACCTAAAACAAAACAAAAAAGTTGAAATTCAAGTAAGGTACTGACCTTAAACCACTGGCAAAATTTAGAATACATCTACTATGAAGCAAAATACAATTATTTGAACTTGGTTTTACCTGATTTGATTGAGGAGGGACCAAATTTGCGCTGTTACTACTGTTAACAGGCAAATCACCAGGGTTGTATCGTCGGGAAGGGATACTAAGTTGTTCATAAAGAGCCATCTTGTTTCTTGGAGGTGCTCTTGGACCTCCTTTTTCTGTATCATTAACATGAAGCCTTGGAAACATAGGCCCCATAACTTTCTCTTCACCTATCCCTCTCTTCATCTTCTTCTAGACCGAAAAATCCGTTTGAGACCAACCCTTAGGACCAACTGTAGGCTCCAAAACTCAAGGATAATGGTTCCGCCCCTCTAGCCTTCTCCACTTACTCCTCTCCTAGTCTAAACTGGGGAATAACAGGCCCGCCCCTCTACCCTTCTCCACTTACCCCTCTTCTAGTCTTTTAACAGATACAACAAAGTACCTTTTTTTAATGACAGTGGTGTTTACGTCATCTTGCTCGCACCTCAACTATTTCACAAAATACCTGCCACCTCCAATCATCACAAATACAACAAAGTACTATTTAACACTGACTAATTCAAGAATCCCCCATGAACAGCCTTCAATCATTCAAGTAACCACAAAGTCACAAACACAGACATCAAAATCATCCCATTTCCTCCAGTAAGTAGCAAAGTCAGATTCCACAAGCAAAAACACTAGAAATTGAAAGTATAAATGTAAAAATCTGTTCTTTTACCACAAATTTCCCATAACTGCTCAAAACTAATCTGAGCCACTTGATAAAACACTGAAATCCACTGACCCATAAATCAAAATCAGTTCTTTACCTCAAATCAAGCACTTTCATAAGTACCCAACAACAACAGGCCAGTGAAATCCCACAAGTGAGGTCTGCGGTGGGTAAAGAGGCTTTTTCCAAAAGACCCTCGGCTCAACAGTAGCAATTCCAAGTACAAAAGAGAAGGAAACAGTAAAGAAAGTAAAGCAACTAACACGGAATAAGTACCCAGAAGCAAAAAGACACAACTTAGCTTTGAACAACAAGAAAGCCTCTACCTCGCAACACAAAAAATGATTCTTGAAAATGGGAAAAGGGGTTATAGATTCTTGAAAGGAAAAAAGCCAAAAAAGCTTATACATGGACACATTTTGCACATAACATATAGACAACTTTAGTACAATTAAATATTAATGTTTGGAACAGTGATTAAGATTCCTTCAATTTTTTAATTACCACATTGGCAACTTGGCCAATAATAAACCAAGAATGTTTCACTTTTAATAAGTAAAACTTGATAGGCTGACAAGATCTTAACTAATTTGACTACGTGTCTTATCCTCAAGATCTCAACCATTTACACTTTTGAGGATCTTCAAAATTTTTTGCGTAGTTCAAAATTCAAATTACTACTACCAACATGTTTGGACTAGATTTTAGATTATTCGGACCTCAAAACGAATATCAAATATTAAGTAAAAAACAGTTACACTAAAAATGAATTTGAAATTGAACATGTGATCTAACAAGGATATTTAACCTATAATAGATTAAAATGTACAATTTTTATCCCTTTGTTTGTGAATCGATCTTCACAAATTTAATGAATTTTATTAAAGTTATTAGATTTATCGAATTTGTACCCTGAATTATACATCCACTATTCGATAGGGTGAAGCCAACGCTAAAGCTACTGGGTTCTTGGTTCCATTGAGGAAATCAGAAATTTCGTTAAGGTTATTCAAGATTTAATATATACTTATGAAGAATAATTTTTGACATATATACTATGTATAATTACATAATAATTTTTCGAGAAAGGGCGTTCGACTGACCACCCTTGTATAACCCAATAAATAAAAAAAGTTGTGATACCTCCTGATTACTGCTTTGTTGAATTCTTTTACTTCGATGAAAAAAAGTTATTCCAAAACAATTTTATTTTTTTGCCAAAAACCTCAGTTATTCAAAAAAGTTGTTTCTTAATTTAAAAAGAAAGTGTTTTATAAAAATTGGTGACCAAATAGGTTATTACTAGATGTGAATATTGGTAAAAATTTATTCACTAGATGTTTTATATCAAATCATATTAATTTAATATAGTTAAGTCATAAATATATAAATATCGAATGCGAATAAATATTTATCATATTTTAAGTAGTGGCTAATGTTATATACTCTATCCGTTCACTTTTACTTGTCACATTTTGCTTCGTGAGAGTCAATTTTAACTAAATTAAATTGAATTAGTTCAATAATTAAAATTTAAAATTTAGATATTTAAAAACTATATGAAAAATATTATAAGTTGCAATCCTTCTCGACCTTATATTTTATTAAAAAAATATATTTTAAAACATTAACAAAAAAGTATGATATAATTTAACTCTCGAAAAATCAAAGTATCAAATAAAAGTGAATGGAGTAACATTATTTCAAGTTATAGGTAGGTCGTCGGTACTGAACGACTACCAACAAATATGCAGGCGGTTTGCTAATTGACATAAAACTTATGTTCTTCTATTGATTTTTATATATATACACTTGAGAACTTTGTTATTTGAAAAATTAATGCAGGTTTCTTCGGGGCGTTTGACTTTGACAATGAAAATTTTTCACTTTTTTCCAGGTTGTGTATTGTTCTTTGAGGGCGTTTGGCCATGAAAACTTTTCACTATTTTTTAGGTTGTATACTGTTTTTCGAGGGCGTTTGGTTATGAGAATTTGACACTTTTTTCAGAGTTTGCCATGAAATTTTGAAAAAATTTATTTTCACTTTTTCCAAAAATTCCAAAACAACAAATTTGTGTTTTCACTTCAAATTACTCACAAAAATTCAAAAATAACTCTAATTTATTTCATGGCCGAACACAACTTTAATTTCTAAATATCATTTTTCACTTTGAAAACAAAGAGTACTTTTTTCTATTTTCACAATGAAACATGGCAAATGCCTACTTCATTTCACATTATTTTGTTGGTGTTATTATTCGCATTTTTGTATTCCTATTTTTCAAACTTCTTGAAAATGCTTTATGTTAAGCCGATCGAGAGTCAGTCCAAAGCAACGTAACCTCTCTATCTCTACTAGGTAGGCGAAAAGGGCCATATCAGAAACAAAAAAACATAAACTTCCTCATTAAAGCTAAATCAAGATTGACAACAATAAATTAAACTCAACAAAATCTATCCCATAATTAATGATAAAATTTCAAGGACAAAATGGATTTCTTCCTGGTCCTCCAAAGTGAAATTCAGGTTCTTCAATATAATCACCCATATACTGAGTTCTATAACAATCATATTCCTCTGAATAAGCATTAACAATTTGTGGAAACTTCAACTCCATTGAATTATCAAGAATTCTCATATACTTCATAAATCCAGTATTAGCAAATATGAAAACTGGAAAATCTCCACTTCCCATTTGTGTTTTTGTGTGAGGACTTGTCTTTACATTTTTGCTATAAACTTCACCACCCCATTGAACTGTTTCTGCATGGTATTCTAGTCCACTATCAAAGATCTTTGATGGCCAATATCCTATGTTGATTGATCCACCATATTGTAGCCACCAATTGCTACTATTTAAATCCTAGGAAATGAGAAATTATTATCATAAGATCAACAACAACATATTCAGTCACAAGTGCGATCTGAGAAGGGTGATGTGTAGTGTATACACAACCTTGCCCCTACCTTGTGAAGGTAGGGAGAACTTAAAATTCAAGGTATAAGAAAAAGTTTCAGTTATATACCGACGTTACTATAAGAAATTTAATTTTACGCCATCATATCATCTTACCTATTGTAGCAGGTAAACTGTCTAATTTTCAAGATTATAATTTTCACATTTGAATGAGATTTATCTGTAAATATCCTTTGAGTGACCTAATAATATAATAAACTACTTTCCACTTTATCTACTCTTGATAGCATATAAATTTTTACCCTATCAGATTAAGTCGGCCTATAAAAATAGGTAACTCTTCGTAACAAACCTAAGTTACATGATAACTAGAAAAAATAAGGTGATAAACTGTTATAACAGATTAAATTACACTGATAAAAAATAATAGAATTTGCATGATGATAATTACTTACTAACCTTGTAGATGTAAACAGTAATTGAATATGGAAGACCATTTTGAGTTGAGATTGGATATATAGCAGCACCAAGTGCAATTTCATGGCTGGTTTGTACAAAACCAGGGCAAGTTAAGTCAAAGCAACCTGTTTCTTTTGAGCCATCATTCTACATATCATTTGAAAAATCCAAACACAAGTTCAATTAGTATATGATTTAACTAATTATATGAATTAACAATCCAAAAAAAATTATTCCTTATTATGGAATATGGTAAATTAATAATCTTACCAAAACTTCAAGTAAAAGGATGAGATAATATAATGCTCCCTCTTCTCCCAATTTATGTGGCACTTTTCATTTTTCGAGAGCTAAACAATTTAAGTTTAACCGTGAATTTGGACTTTGAAATCTTCAAGTTTTTTGAAATAAAATTTATATATTTGAAAACTACGTAAAAAGTACTATAAATTGACAAGAGAGAGTTGCTAGGATGGTAAGCACCCCTCACTTCCAACCCGAAGGTTGTGAGTTCGAGTCACCAAGGGAGCAAAAGGAGTGGGAGCTCCTAGGAAGAGGTAAAAAAAAGTACTATATAAATCACAATAATTGACAGTACGAAACATTTAAAAGATATACGAAAAAATTATAACCAAAGAAAGACTTGTTTGAATCTCAAAATTCGAAAAGTGCACAATTATGACAAAGAAATGAAGATATATCTAAATATACTTACAGTCCAATAAGTGAAAAGTCTTGTCTGCCTATCACCATAAACCCTTGGATTTACCTAAAATGTTAGAATTTAGAAACAACTATTTAGTAATAATGTTAGTATAGTAATAAAAGCTAGCATGCACAACACTAAGAATATACCTTCAAACCTCTCTATAACAATCATGTTTTTTTGTAAAATCGGTTTTTCAAATTATGTGATATTATACGATTTTAATTATAATAACATTTTGCTGTAACAATGAAAAAATATCGAGACGAACGATCAATGATGTTATAGAGAGATTTGACTGTAATTTATAATTAATTAGAAGCTAATAATGTATACTAACAGCCCATCCAGATTCCATGTCTTGATAATCATTGTAACCTCCACTGAGAAGAGTAAGTCTAGAAGTGCTATATTCATCATCTTCTTCAACATGAGGACTCCAAGTTTTCATATCTGTTTTTCCTCCCAAATATCTAAATCCTTCTGTATGCAATATAGCCAACTTCATTAAAAAAAAAAAAAAAGTACTAGGGTTAGAAAATATCATCATAAGGAAGAATTTAAATTTATGCATGCATTGACACTAGTTAAATAATTTCCAGCTCCATATCAAAGTTTCGATCGATATTATCACTTGCATCAAGATCGTAACCAACATTAAGATTGTCACTATCATCAATATCATAGCGTAACTATCATAAATATATGATTTGGTCACTTAAAATGTAACTCTTCTATTATACAAAAATATCTTAATATTAAATCCTGTTATACTTTGGCGTCGTTCATCTGGTTACTTTATTGTTAGTGGGTTAGAGGCTTAGAGCTAGAGTCCTGGTTATGAGCTTGACAGAACCCAGTAGTTTTGATCAAAATCTTGTGTGTGTTTAAAAAATCCACGAAAAATATATAAATAAGTTATCAAAAGTCAGTAAGCTGTCTTTTTTAGAATATAATCTAGAACTCATAAAGTAATAACACATTTTTTGGGGTACTTACTGAGTGATTCTTCTGTGAAAGGCTAACATTATCCTTGTTGATATTCAATCCTTTATCATGATGAAAGAAACTAGGTTTCTTTATTTGATCCTTCTTAATATTTTGTGTTCTTCTAATTGGAATTGTCCCTTTTGGACAACTTCCACTTTTCTGCCATGTTTGTGTTGTCACACACTTGTATGATTCTTCTTGGTCATTTGTTTTTGTAGTCTCCATCACTGGATTATAGCTTGGTGTCATCTGTCGTAAAAAAATATAAAGAAGTAAATACATAAAAAAAATAAAAAATCAAAGAATAAATTTAACATATAGTATGTATATAAATATATGTATGCAATGTGATTTTTTCACAAATGTATACCAATTAACAACTCCTTGGACAAAGGATTGCTACGCCGTTGCTCATCAGTTACATGCAGTGACGGAACCAGAAATTATACAGGTGATTCAAAACTATACCTCGAATTTTCTATTAGTGGTTTAACGTGCATACACGGACCATGATTTTTTTTTGTCATAACAATACATTTTAATCTATTATAGTAGATAACGTACTCTATTTTTAGATAATCTGTATAGTTGTTAATGTAAATTGATAATTGTTTGAACGAACCTGGATTTTGTGGTTCTTCAAGGCAGGATGATACAAGGCTGGCTGCTTGAAAATGTCAATGCAGTCAATGACATCTCCATCTTCACTCTAACAAAAAAAATAGAAACAAAAAGAAAAAATATCAAATAATACACTTAATGTATGAGAAAAACATTACTATATTCAATAAGAAATTACAATTATGTAAAAATTCTAATATGGTATGGTGATATAAATACTATCTAAGAGAAAAACTTATAATGAGATAATGGACATTATTCATTCATATATAATTAGAAATGACACTGATTAAGTGAGTCGAAAGAAAATGGAAACATGTCTTTTTTGTAATACAATGTACATAAAGATATAAATTACCATGTGTGCACCTAAAGGGTAGCGGCAACAGATTTCCTTTATATATATTTAAACAGACATACCTGAATGCTTTTAATTGCAAGACCATTTTCTCCCCAGACAAAAGTACTTATTTCCAGTAACAATATGGCTATCAATTTGAATGCCATTATTTCAGAAAGCAAACTTAAAAGATCCAATCAATTTATTGAATAACTGTAATGATTATATATGTTATAAATCTTGTCTCTCTCTATATAAGTGTTGATGTCTCATGAAGAACATTTATCATGTTTAAAACTAAACTCTTTATAGATTTGCATGACTTACCTACCAGTCTAATTTCCAATACCATTTATAATGCATTTCTGTTCTCTGTCTATATTTTTTCATTTGAATTGGTTACTTGTTTTTGCAGTGTTGCATTGTGTTGAGTATCCGTATTGAAGTTCTGACTACTTTGGATTTGTATCACATAGTGTCCATGTAAGAGGGAAACACTCCCTAGGATTTTTTCCACGGCCATGATTCGAGTTCGAGACCTCTAATTAAGAGTTGAGAAGATCCAATTCATCCCACCACAACTTTTGATAGTCGTTTGAGACTTTGTTCAGTATATACTCCCTCCATTCTGCTTTATGTGGCAAGGTTCGGACTAAGAGAATCAAATTACTTAATTTTCGATTTTGATTTGGACATAAATGATATTCAATTTTTTTTGGAAGTAAAATTTATATATTTGATTCTACAATTAAAAAAATAGGGAAAGTTCAAATGTATCCATGTACTATACAATTTAGAACATATATACCTTTTGTTTAAAGAATGATCTATATTTACTTCTATCGTTACACAAATAACTCAATATATTCTTTTTATTGAAGATAGTGAAAAAAGTGATTTATTTTTAAATTTTTTTTATTAAAAGTAAATGCCATTATGTATCGATGGAATTAAAAATGGATCATTTTTTAGTAAATAACATATTTACCTAAATCTTATAATATAAGAATATACTGAATATATCTTTTCAAAAAGTGTATCCCTCTTCAACTCATAGAAATGGTTCTCACACTAATATAATTAAATAAATACACCAAAATATTTTTAAATAATATCAAATTCAAGGTAAAGCACGTTGGTCGGTTAATTCAATGAAGTGATTTTTTTTTTTTTGGTACAATATATTGAATCAATTCAATTATTTACTCATTCATCGAGCACTCTCTTCAAATAGTAATGTTGTTATAAATTGTCCTATGATCAACAATTTCGTGAGATTCATACAAATAAAACAATTTGTCGCCATTTTTTGAACTATATGTATAAGTCACACGAAAATAATCTCCATTAACAAATGAACTTGCTACAAAATCCTAACAAATCGCAAAAAGCCTAATTAATAATTGTGTTATAACTTTAGAATAAATTATTCACAAATCTCGAAAACCATCAATAACCTTTTAGAAAATTCCACCAACACATTTTTACAACAAGAAAAAATATTTTTTTAAAACTTGTTTAATTTTTTCTTTTTCCTTTTTCAAATCTTTTATTAAAAACTAGCTCTGTTTTTGTAAATTTTAAATTCCTTAGGGTCCCTCTAAAAAGGAAAATAAAAAAAAAGTGTATTAGTGGGGGATTAATCTCATAATTATTCTTAATCAAGAAACTATTTAAGGGGTTTAGCCGTTTTTTGGGGTTTTAGGGTTTCACACTCTCCACTTTGAACTTGTCTTTGCTTCTATATGATTTTCTTGCTTTTCTGTTAAGGCTTTTGCATTGGCGGCTAGGGCTTCCATTTTTTTGTAAGTGTTTTTTTTTTTTTTTTTTTTTTAAATTTTTAATATTTGAATTGTACCTACAAAATCTTGAAAAATTCCTTGCATGTTTGAATTATGTTGTAAAGATTGAATTTTTATTTAAGTTAGTCATTTGGGTGTTCTTGTAAGTGATTAAAGATTGAATTTTTAGTTAAGTTTAATCATTTGGGTGTTCTTGTAAGTGATCAAAGATTGAATGTTTGTTGTTGTTGTTGAAGTGTTTTTTTTTTATGATGTTTCATGAATTGAGTTTAAATGGAATAGCGATGATTCATATAGCGGACCCCAACTTGTTTGGAATTGAGGTGTGTAGATTGTTGTTTAACAATCTTTCTTGCAACTCTGCTTCGAAAACTTTTATTTTAAGTCGAGGGTCTATCGAAAACAACCTTTCTACCTTACCTTGATAGACGTAAGGTCTGTGTACACATGGAGGAGCTAGGAGGGTGTAAGGGGGTCAATGAAAAATTAATATTTTCTTGCATATATATTAAGCTGTTGAATCTCTTTAGCATAAGAACTTTTTTTCTTGAATTCCTGGCTTCGCCACTGTGGTTACATCATAACCTTTGCGGACCCCACATGTGGGATTACATTGGGTATGTTGTTGTTGTTTTAACAATCTTTATTTTAGTTATTGATGTTTACTTTTATGGTGTTCTGTTATTTCATAAGTATCTCTGTTTTTTCTGTCAAATGTTAGTTATTGTTGTTCACTTTTTCTCCCTTTTCCTGATTGTCATTTGTGGTGTTACTGGTGTTTTATCAATTTCTATGTTTTTCTGCTAAAAGTTTGAATCTTTATTTGCTTTGTAGGGAGGAGAAAAGTATAACTGGATTTAGTTTAAAGAATTGATATTAGAAAAGTGAATATGAGTTTTTCTGATCAAACGCATGCTCCCCCGCACTTTATGCAAATGCCATTTGCTGGTGGTGATGCTGGAGACGTTTGGCCTCATTCTCCGATGAACCATGAGCTATATGAGTCCTATTCTCAGTTTGAGCATGCTCCTCCATTCAAGAGAATGAGGGATTCCGATAACAACGTGCCAAATTCTGCAAATTTCCCTACTATGAATTCCAGAGTGAATCCACCAAATCTACCGGGAAGCAAAGGGACGAGTCATATATTTTATAAAACCCGAATGTGCGCCAAGTTCTTGGAAGGAACTTGCAGGAATGGGGAACATTGTACATTTGCTCATGGTGTTGAAGATCTGCGTGAGCCTCCTCCGAATTGGCAGGATCTAGTCCGTGAAAAGGATAGAGGGGCGGAGAATTGGAATGATGATCAGAAAATTATACATAGGATGAAAATTTGCAAGAAGTTTTATAATGGAGAGGAGTGTCCTTATGGAGATAAGTGTAATTTTCTTCATGAACGTCCTCCAAAATTGAAGAACGACATGCTAAGGCAAAGGGAGAGTTCTGCAATAAGTATCGGAACTACGGGCAACAGAAGTGATCCTGAGATGATTGAGATTAGCAAGCATGGAAATGCAGATTCAGATGCTGTCCGTATTAAGCCTGTATATTGGAAGACAAAGATATGCAGCAAATGGGAGACAACAGGTCAATGCCCTTTCCGTGACCGTTGTCACTTTGCTCATGGCCAATCAGGTAAACTAATTTTACACAGTTCGTCTCTTTTTGTTTGACTCTATGTTTATTGTTTTAAAATAGTCTCATTTCTTGCTTTAAGTCTTGCAAAATTCCTCTATGTTTAATTCCTTTATTGTAAAAAGTAAAGGCTGCATAATGAAACAGTAAAAGCTTAAGACGAATAATTACGAGCTATTGAGCGCCTAGACGAAATGCTTGCTGTTGCTAAGCAAGTTCTTTATTAGAGCTGTAGTGGTTTAAATTGAGGACGAGAATATTGTAGTATTAAATTAGATACTTCTTGTTTTTTCCATATTTCTCAGGGGAACCCAGTCTTCTCTATCCGAAGAAAGAAGCAAAGACAGAGAGTGTGTCTTCATATGATTTGTTTGTAACCAAAACAGTTATTCAATGCGTGTCTTGTTTCCTTAAACATGAAAATCTTGACATTAACTCACGTTCGGATTACGTCCATATATAATTCCAGGAATTTGTCATGTTGCAATGTCCTTTGACTGATGTTTTGCACATTCACTGCTATTCATTGTTCTCAGGTTATGATTACCCTATTTCCTGTGACAATACATTAGATATGCAATTTCTCTTTTTGGTCATATCTCACATTTAAAGCAAGTAACAATGTATTTAGCTTTCAACTTCTGGTCTCCCTCTTGGTTTTTATCGGTCTAACATTAAAAGTGACTTGGACGTTGCCACTTTTTACTATACATGGAGACACATAATATGCGAATGATGAGCTCTATGTGCAATGTATCTCATCAATCTTAAATTTCTCCCCTCTGGCTTTCTATGGACCAATGGGATCTATGTACATTGTTGATCTCCATTTAACTTTTTCAGGAAAAGCCTGTCATTTTTCGTATGTGAGCTTATTTGGAGCGATAAGCTCATTTTTCTGTTTAAATCTATTCTTATAAGTTCTTTCCTGAAGAGTTTTTCTCTGTATGTTCGTTTTTTGATGTTGGCTATTTCATTTGGCAGAGTTGCAAGCGCCTACTGGCCGAGTTGAGACCGATATGTTAAATTCGGGCCCCATTACTCCAGGGCCCTTCTCCCTTCCTCTTGTTGACTCATCCTCTACCAACACAGTGGTTAATGCTTCAATACAAGAAGAAAAAGAGGACAAGAAAAACTTGAAATGGAAACTGTCCAAGAAGATCTGTCGGATCTATGGAGATTGGATCGATGATCTAGTCCCACCCCACCTCTTACCTAGCAACGCTGACAGCTGAAAAACCAGGTTACGGTTTATTATCTCCTTCATGCCAATGGATGCATCCCCGCAAGGATCAGGAACTACGAGGGAGATGAAAATCGTGACGTACCATTGAACAGCTGATGTGTGATAAGTTTTTTATATTTTGTGTCAATATAGTTTTCCATTAAAATTTTGGACTGCATATTTTTTGTTATAGAAAAAATAAATGAGGTGTAATATCTATGGGATTTCCATAGAGAGAAAGACACAAACATCATTGTTTCATTTGTTATACTTTTATATGAGCAGCAGATTGATTTATATGCTAATTCTTAAGGTGAGGCTGCGTATAATAGACCCTTGGTCCGCCCCTTTCCTGAACCCGTGCATAGTGTAGCGGGCTGCCCTTTTTCATTGTAGTTCCCCAAGCCAATTTCACTTGTTGTAATTTCCAGTTCTTTATGGGCCATTTGCCAAACTAATAGCCTGTTTGGTGAAGTTTTTGGGAGCCAAGAAATGCTTATTTTTCCCAAAAGTGTGTTTTCGAAAAGTACTTTTGAAAACATACATTTTTATAGCCCGTTTTGCCAAAGCTTTTGAAGGCCGAATAGTTTCTAATTCTAGTGATTTAAAATTTTAAGAATGGAATATCTAAAGTTTTTGGAGTTCAAGGATCAATTTATTAACTAAATAAAATTCAATAGAATTTTTGTTCAATTTTGAAGTGCATGATCAGTTATCAATGAAGTAGTTTGAAAATCACCTATGTCATATTCAAATTTCGGTGGAATAAAAAATAATATGAATACGTGATTTCTTATTATATATTTAAATTTTGATGAAGAACTACTTCAGTATCGGGCATGGATATATAATTACACACCGCATTAGTAATTAGAAGAGTACCAATTATAACTAGGAATGAAGATAAGGCATTACCAAGAATTATACTATAATGAAACGGATATGATCCCTGCACTATTAATCACAGTATTAGGTTTTCGACTAGTTCACCACACCTTAATTATGTGGTGGAAATTCGAATTGATTTATCTCAAAGTGTATACTAAACCTCGAATAAGAAAAGAAAGATAATCTGATGTATTAAGCTCTCGTTATGCACAAAATTCGAGAAACATCTCGATTATAAATGTTTATTACACGCAATCTTATCCTATATAACTAGAAACTATTTCCACGGCTTGGTAAATCGTAAGCTCACTTGCAACAACTTTACCGAATGTAATTTCAAAGGCATAATACATAAATGTGACCTTTAACTTGACCTCAACTTGTAATAAGCCTTCCAACTTTGGATGCGCATGAGTAGACACTTAAACTTGTATAAAGTTCAACAAGTAGACACACGCATTCGACGTGACGTCCTACGTGGTAATTCGCATGAGATGCCATGTAGGATGCCACGTAGGACACATATGTTTATTTATTCAATTTTATGATAGTTTAAGTGCTTAAATGTGCACGTCGAAAGTTGGAGGGTTGGAGGGTGTAGATACGAGTTGAGACCAAGTTAAAGGGCGCGAATTTCCAAATGGAACTATACAACATTCCCATTTTCTAAATGATTGGAACCTTCTAGACATACTTGATCCTCAAGCAAAATGTAGGTAGTAATTTACTCCTTTACCCTCCAACAGCCTATAAATATCTATCTTCCTCAACATGTTTTTCCCATTCTGCCATTCTAGAGAGAGAAAGCGTCGATTCGAAGCAGCTAGCAGAAGGCAACAAAAATGGTGAACTTCCTACTATCAATCACGGCGGACCTCGAGAACCTCACCGACCTTCAGCCACTGGGCGGTTGCAGTGATGATAACTTCCGTTACCACTTCAAGGTATTCGCCTAAAAAACGCCGTAATTTTCAGCTATTTTAGTGCATTTTCAAGTCTATGTGATTTTTTCGATGAATATTGATGTTGATTTTTTAGTGAATAAACACGCACAGTGAATTTTATCAGCTCGTTAGGTGTTTCTAGACTGCGATTTCATCTTCGTGTTCTTCACTTCAAGGTATCTGCCTAAAAAACGCCGTAATTTTCAGTTATTGTATAGCATTTTCATGTTTATGTGATTTTTCGATGAAGAGTTGGTCGAATTAGTGTTGATTTTATAGTGAATAAACACACACAGTGAATTTTATCAGCTCGTTAGGTGTTTATAGACTGCGATTTCAGCTTCGTGTTCTTCATTTTCGTGATTTTCTATGACGAACTATCTGTTTTAAGTGTAGTTATTGTATTGTATTTTCATGTTTATGTGATTTTTTGATGAAGATTTGACCGAATTAGTGTTGATTTTATAGTGAATTGTGAATACACACACGCAGTGAATTTTATCAGCTCGTTAGGTGTTTTTAGACTGCGATTTCATCTTCATGTTCGTCATTTTCGTGATTTTCTATCTATTTTATGCCTAGTTGCAACTGTTTTGTTTTAGATTTTGTGTCTATTTATTTGTTCTGTGTTTCATATTTTTTACTTACTTTAGGGTTTAGGATTATTCTACTGCTATGTTATGTGATTTTTTGGTTTAAGCTATCTGTCTCTATAATTTGTAGTTATTGTATTGTATTTTCATGTTTATGTGAGTTTTTGCTGAAGATTTGATTGAATTGATGTTGGTTCTATAGTGAATAAACACTCGCAGTGAGTTTTATAAGCTCGATAGTCAGGTCGTTCACTGCAATTTTATGTTTGTGAGCTTTGTAGCTTCGTTTTCGTGATTTACTGTGCTGAACTATCTGTTTCATTCCTAGTTGCTACTTTTTGTTTTCGAATTTCATGTCTATTTATTTGTTCTATGTTCATATTCCTTTACTTAGGGTTTAGGATTATTCTGCCTCTATAATTTGTAGTTATTATATTGCATTTTCATGTTTGTGTGAGTTTTCGATGAAGATTTGCTCGAATTACTGTTGATTTTATAGTGAATACACACACAGTTACTTTTATCCGCTCGATATTCAGGTCGCTCACCGCAATTTCATGTTTGTGAGCTTCGCTTTCATGATTTTCTATGCCGAACTATCTATTTTATTCCTAGTTGCAACTTTTTTGTTTTCCAATTTTGTGTCTATTTATTTGTTCCGTGTTCGTATTTTTCACTTACTTTAGGGTTTGCGATTGTTCTATTGAGATATTGTGTTAATTTATATAAATGATAATGCCTTATAGCTATTTGTTTAAGGTATCAGCCTCTTTATTTTGTAGTTATTTTAGTACATTTTCATGTCTGTGTGATTCTTCGATGAAGATTTGATCGAATTGATGTTGATGCTATAGTGAATACGCACGTGCAGTGGAGTTTATCTGCTCATTAGGCGTTTATTTAGGGATATTCAGGAAGCTAACTGCGATTTTATCTTCATCTTCATGTTCTGCATTTTAATGATTTTCTATACTGAACTATCTATTTTATTCCTAGTTGCAACTCTCGACCTCCCACTTTGCGATTATTCTATTGCATTTCTGTGCATCTTTCAAGTTTATTGATGCCTGCCTCTGTGGGTGTTGTGTATGGCTCTTCTGGTAGCTCATTCCAATTTCTTCTTCTTCTTCTACATTTTCATGATTTTGTTTGTTTAACTATGTATTTATTCCATTCCTTTTAATTCTCATTTCGATATCCTTGTGTTCTGTGTATAGATGAATGTATATTATGTTGAGGATTCTGGTTTCCACCTCAAATTTTGTGATTAACATACTATGTCTTGTGTACTCTTGGTGTTATCAAGCTAATTGATATGTGTCTCTATAGGTGTTTGTTTAGGGATTTTTCTAGTCTCATTCCAATTTCATCTCGAACTGTCTTTCTTATCATACTTGTGACTTAGATTTTAAGTTTTTCTGTCTATTTCTTGTGTTCAGTGTATAAAATTCATGCTTAGGTTTGACTGCAGTTGCAATTCATTAATGTGCCACTGTAGGTTTTTGTTCGCGGCTCTTCTGGTAGCTCACCAGTTTGATCTTCTCGTTGTCAAACTTACTCTCTCTCTCTCTCTCTCCCTCCCTCCCTCCCTCCCTCCCTCTGAATTTGTGTCTATTTTGCTTGTGTTCTGTATGAAGTGTCTTTTTTTCCAAGTAAATATAATTATTCACAAATAGAGATGGTTAACCCGGTCGCAACAAGGCTTGGTCCAATTTCTGAAGCAATGAGCCAGTCTGTTGACTTCCCAATCGGAAGTGGACTTCTGAAACCTAAGTTCCATGCATTTCCTTCCCTCAATTGAGCAATACTTGCTTGAGTTGTTGCTGAGTCTTAATAGATCAGGAAGCTTTAATTTCAGTGGTAAATATCCCAGCTACGTGTTTTGCCAAAACTTTAGTGTTCTCCCATCTCCCTCTTTAACTGCAAAATTCCTATCGAACAAGTCCCACAGCTTGAGATGTGTTTCCAAACACTTTAACAATTGGATATATTAACTGTGTACCATTGTGCCTTGGCCTTTGTCCATATTTTGGTTGGATACTGTTGTGAACCCGTCTATCTCAGATAATACTTATGGGCCAGATAATTGGACAAAGGCTGGCCAAGCTATTGGGCCAGGGTCTAAACTGCAAAGAGGCCAAAGAATTAGCCAGCCCAACAAGAGATTTATTTGGGATCCAGGTTGACATATATAGTGTCTTTGTGGGAGTAATAGGTTCAGGCGTATTGTGTATTGCCTTGGGCAAAATCTATGCTTCTCATCCCCAATACTCTCTAGTCCTCTCATCCCCTTCTACTATTATTCTTGTTCTTCATATTGTAATTGTCATTTCCGTATTAATCAAAGTTTATTAGTTTGTTCCCTCTGTTTATTGATTCTTGAGTTGGAGAACTTGGTTCGTTTCATTGGTGCTTTCATCCAGAGGTCTCTCTAATGGAGGACCAAAAAGTACTCAAGGCTTTTGTTGATGATTCAATTCGTGATTCAATACAAGAAATGAAAGATTCCATTTCTAAAGACCTCGCTGAATTGCGTTCGATGTTGCTGGAGGTTTTGGGGGAAAAGGCTACCACCTCTTTTGAAACCCGAAGTAGAGTCGTGGACGCCAAACTATGGCAGTTTAGAGGCGAGAATCCGGAGGCTTGGATAGTCCAAGCGGAGCATTATTTTGATTTCTATAAAATTGAGGAAGATCAGAAACTTAATGTGGCGTCGTTCTATCTTGATGGTGAAGTATTGACATGGTACCAGTGGTTATTTAGGAATAATCAATTAATTGATTGGCCGCATTTTGCTGATAAGGTGAGAATTCGATTTAAACAGAAAGATATTGAGTCCACGGAAAGGAGATTCACCAATCTCGGGCAGGTAACCTACGTGACTGACTACCAAAATTGTTGTGAGGATGTTTTGTCGAGCTTCGGTGAGACAGATGTACTCTTCCCAGGCCACACATATGCTCATCCACAATGGAGCAACATAACCAACTCACTTTTACCACAATATTTTGGTGAGCAATCAGAATGCAAAAGCAATGCGGGCAAGGTGTTTGATAAATTTCCTGATTGGTCTAAAGATGCGACTCTGGAACCACACAAGGTGCATACTGATTCTGAGTATTCTGTTTTCCGGAGTGATGTGGCCAATGACTATGTTGTTGTTATTGAAAATAAAGACAAGAATGAGGAAGAAGAAACTGTTACCATTGCAAATGAAATACTACTATTGGTTCCCGCAATTGTAGAGATACCTCCATTACAGATTGGTTCTACAATTTCTAGTTTCGGTGACTGTGTCATGTTTAATATGCAACATGGACCTGGGATAGCCCAATGCTTGGAGGAGATATCTGGTATGCTTTCAACTTGCAGATACGACCTACTTATGAATAGAAGTATAACTGATCACCTTTGTGGACTTAGGCATGCTACATTTATCTTAACTTTGCATCTATTTCCACCTGCTCAATTTGGATTAGAGTTTCCATTTGATCCTGGCTCTAGTTTACTTACTGTGTCCCTTAGAGTTACAAGAGATTATGTATTTTGTAAGGATCATGATAAGTTCATTATGTCAACCTTGTGGACTTCTTGCAATTGGTTTGATACTGGACAGGATGCACCTCTGCTCATTTCTGGAGATTCCCGCAGGAAATACCTATGGATCTTTAAGTCTAATCACAGTGAACAGAATCTCTCCAATTTTACCATTAATGGCTCAAGAGTATTCAACAGCTTGGGAAGGGGCTGCTTTCAATTTGCTACTCGACATGCTGACAAGCTGTGTCCTAGGTACTTTATGGTACTTCCTGTCAATCGAAAGGCCTGCTACATACTAGGACTTACTGACATGTTATGCACAAGTGTGCACACTTCCTCTCTGACTAAAGTGTGGGATCCCGGACGACACTCTCTTGTGAATTCCTACATTAGTAAAATAAATAAAAATAAACTTGATGGTGTGGATATTAGCGACATATTACTGCCGGCAGATAAAGTTGACACTAATGATTCACCAGTTGAAGGACCAAATCGTTCTTGGTTTAGCTTGCACCCAACAACACATGACTTGATGTTGGTATCGGTAGAATGTCTGAGTTCATATTCTGCAATTGCAGGTGGTCGAACCTTGTCAATTGGGTTCTCTGTTGGCTATAGCTATAATGCATCCAAGGTTCTTAACATTGTAGCAGAAGTACACCTACTAGTCCTTTATGCGAGTTTTGATGCTAAACATGAAGATTATTTGGTATACTTCAAGAAAACATTTGTTTGGCAGCATGTATTCTGTAATGTTCTTGGATATTTTATTCATTTTGTGCTTGCAAAAGACTTGATTAGTTGTTCATCAAAAGTGAAAGACATGGAGCAGGCAAATCCTAGTGTGAAAGATGACCAACAATCTAGCCACAGATCCTTATTCCTATATTTCTACTATGTTGTTGGATCTGCCAAACGACCCGACTCTACCTCCTTTCTCCTTGCTTCAACTGAGCTAGTGTTAACGAAAGAATTTCTCATTGAGAAGTATTTTCATGTTCGACCAGTAAAAAGCAGAGAAAGTTACATTGCAGATGGCCTTCTAGCGAGTGCCAAATATGTAGATGTAGACGAAGCTTTGAAACACGGCCTCGCAAATTGTAGTAAACTTGCATGGACATGTCATACTCTTTGCCACGTTTATCAGTGTGACTGTTGTTACAACGAAGCAGTACCATGTGAGACAAAGTGCTCAACACCATGGAGTCCATTGTCATCTTTTATTTATACGCACAATGAGGGGTGCATTGCACTTTATTATTTGGAGAAAATAGGGGTGAAGCTTCCTTGCATTTTCACTGATGTTATTCTATGGTTTTCTTCTAACTTGGCTGAGCAAATGGTTGTTCCTGGGATTGTTTTCAGAACTGCAAGATTTTTCTCTCCATTTGTTTGTTTGCACAATGATCCGATTCGATCCACTATGGAAATTCTAGCTATTCCAGGGTCTTCATCACTTCTAGGAATTTGTTACATGCTCCCAGAAGTTGTCATCAAGAACCTGCAGGTGCCATTGCCTTCTATACTTTATCACATGGCCAGGAAATCACACAAACAAGATGTTTTGTTGCTGAACTTTCCTGAGAAATGGTTTGGCGAGAGTGTTACATTTCCCTCGTTAGTTTGGCTCTACTCGAACCTTGAGGACAAGGTTCTTTTTGAGGACCGGAGTATTGTTGTGAACCCGTCTATCTCAGATAATACTTATGGGCCAGATAATTGGACAAAGGCTGGCCAAGCTATTGGGCCAGGGTCTAAACTGCAAAGAGGCCAAAGAATTAGCCAGCCCAACAAGAGATTTATTTGGGATCCAGGTTGACATATATAGTGTCTTTGTGGGAGTAATAGGTTCAGGCGTATTGTGTATTGCCTTGGGCAAAATCTATGCTTCTCATCCCCAATACTCTCTAGTCCTCTCATCCCCTTCTACTATTATTCTTGTTCTTCATATTGTAATTGTCATTTCCGTATTAATCAAAGTTTATTAGTTTGTTCCCTCTGTTTATTGATTCTTGAGTTGGAGAACTTGGTTCGTTTCAGATACCCTTCTTCAAATAACTTATAAGAAGCTATTGTTTCTTAGTTGAAGGTTTCTTATCCCAAGACAGCATTCTTTTTTATCTTTTAAGGTCGTTTCGTAGTTGAAGGTTTCTTATCCCAAGACAGCCTTCTTTTTTATCTTTAAAGGTCATTTCCACTGTATGAAGTCTTATTTACTCTCTTGTATTTTATATGACAGTTTTTCCATTTTGAGACATTCCGAGATGTTACACCATCTCATGTGAACATTGTTTAATTTATGTGACTCTTTTTCCATTTTAAGACGTTCCGCAGTGTTACACCTTCTCATGTGGACCTTCTATCATTTTTATTTTTAATGTAGGTCCATTTGCTGTCCTACATTAGGACCTTTTTCACAGTCCATTAATCTTGTTCTTTTTCTTTAAATTGTGCAGCTGAAGTGTGGCAATTGTGGCGAGATCACCCAAAAGGAGACTTATGTGAGCTTGATCGAAACTGTTCCCCTTCCCATAGGCAAGGGCCATACCCACCTTATCCAGAAGGTGACTTATCGTCCTGTTTACTTATCTGTGTAGATATAATCTTCTGCATCAGAGATATTTGTCTATGCACATCTGAGTTCATGTGTGTTGGTGTAGATATGAAACCACCGATTTAGTTTACATTATGAATTTAACATCACTGAGACGGCATGAAATTTGAGGTGAGATAAGGAGTTAATTAGGATATCTTCAACAATTAGAAGGTTAAGCCGTAGTAAATACCCCTGTTGCTGTTTCTTAGCTCTATTATGTTGAATAACTTCGATATCCTCGAAGTCTATTTTGAGCCTTAATTGTTACCTTCTTTTTCAGGTTTTTTCCTCTTTGATGTCTTATTGCTACTTTACAGCTCTTGATGCTGTTATTTGACGTGATTGATTACTAAGTCTTTTGTGACTTTTGCTTCCAGTGTAAGTTCTGTTGCAGGGATGGTACAGTAACCATGATCACTGGCCGCGGCCGTCCTCTGACTCACGGTGATAGTGAAGCTAAAAAATCTGCACCGTTGATGTTATTTGAGTGCAGGGGTTTTGAGCCTTTGGATTATGTTTTCCAAGGAGAATGGCAAGCTGTATCTGTAAGCTCTTCCTTCCTTTCTGCTTTGATGTTTTCTTAAAATTAAAAAAAGATATTTGTTATAAAAAAATTGTCAAAATATTAAATTTAGGCATAAGATTTCTGTGCCCTATTAATTCTCGATGTGTTTCTGAGCTGTATGTTGGGGTTCTTTGAATATATTTCTAGTTAATTAAATGAGTCATGTATCTCCTAATTAACTTCTAGGAGAATACATTCTTATATGTTCTAGAGGTGGCAAAATTATCTCATGGAATCATAATCCGCCTAAACCCGCCCAAGTTTGGGCTGATTATTGGCCCGCCCATTTATTAGCTCAGCCCATCAAAATTTGGGCTGATATTTTGGCCAAATTGACCCCTTGAGTAATCTTGTCAAATATTTCAAAATGAAGCTTTTTTTATTTGAAATGTTATATATAGCCATAATAAAGAACAATAATAATTTTATTAGGTACTAAAAAACTATAAAAGAACGAATAAAGCAATTAAAGCTTAGTGAGAATTGGGTGAGTTGGGTCGTGACCCGCTTTTTTAGCCCATTTCAGTCCAATTCATTTAGCTCTAGTAACTGAACTGTGGTGCTTATGAAGTTACTGAATTGGGTTATCTTCTCATGTTGAGTGATAAGACTTTTATATAAATAGGAGTTTACCTCCATGCTTCATCTTTGCGAAGCATCTGAAGATCACCAGTGGAGCCACTGGATATGTCTTGTTCTTTAGGTTGTTAGCTTGTGATGTTTCTTTGTCCTGTATGCTTTAGACCTAATGCTAGAAGCTTGTTTCTTCTTGATACTCCCACCCCAAAACACTCTCTCCTATAGTACCCCACCCCAAAAATATTTTATGATAACTATATGCGTCTGACAGCATTAGGCACAGTCGGTAAACCCACAATAAGGTTTACACTAGTTACACTTCTTTCTGTTCTGCAGTTGACAGGAAAACTAAACCTGTTGTAGTGCTGTTAATACTTGCTTACATCGACTATCTCATGAACGTAAATATTATGGTCCTTCGTTGGATTTACTCTCCTTGAATTATGTGGGTATAAACTTGTGTGATTTTGGTCAGGTAACATACAAAATGATTAGGAAACATTCCTTTTTTTAGAATTGATTTCTCTGTGGCATGTGTAAGCAACTTTTTGCTCAGATTTCTTTGTAACAACTTTAGGTTACCGAAGAGACTTGCAGTTCTTAGGTTATGTCCAATTCTTAGGTTTTTTGTGTTGTGGAAAATGTCGGGCCAGTTCTAATTTGATTCACTTAATGCAGCTTGCGGGAACAAAATATGCAGGCATTGATTTGTCCGGAGATGAATATGTTGAGTATGATGAGAAGGGGGAGTGTCCAGTGATGATTTCCAACCCTCGTGCCGCTTTTCATGTAGTGAAGTAGATCCCCCATTGCTCTATTGTGTGTTGCTGGTACATAAGTAAAACTGTTTTGCACTGTTGATCTGGTAGTTGCTAACTGCTGAGGATGGATGGGAGTGTTCGTTCTCAGTGTACATTGACACGAACTACTTGCATGAGCTTAGATGATTGCTTTCATGGAGAAAACCATTTTTAGTGATGCCAATATTATCTTTCAGGCTGCTTGAGAATAACTCTTCTTAGAAATTCAATCTGAAAGCTGGTAAAACTTTTCGAATGGGTCTATAGTTTTTTCACTGTGATTGGTGTTAGTATATCAATGTATGTTGGTTACTGAGCTATTTCCCCGAGCTCTTCTAAAAGAGCTTCGTGATGCTCTTCTTCAGATTGCTCTCTCTCTCTCTCTCTCTCTCTCTCTCTGCTGTCTAATTGATTTTACTTCTCTCTTCACAAATTGGTGTACATTGTGTGATATACCCACCCAGTACGCTGCCTCCTTGCCTTTTGTTTTTTTGGACTGGAAATATACGAGTGCATGGAACGTGAAAGCATTTTGAGCCCACATCAGAATGTGAGGAGCATGTCGAGGTCACCTGGCTATCCCAACCTTCATGTATAGCGACAAGGATACTAGCTACAATGAGTATTCTTAGTTAAATTTATTCACTTCGTAAACATCTTTTGCCATCATCTTGGTACGTGTTGAATGAAGTGAATCCGACTTGCAAATGAGTTATGCCGTCATTTTGTTAGCTTAACCTCATTAATGCATATAGATCATACGCGTATGCCAAACTTAACGACCGAGACTAAACATACCAAACTCCTATCAATTATTTTCAAACAGTCTAGTTGTGTTCCATTGGTCCTCCAAATTTCCCGGTTATTAGAAAATGCAATTTAGAACTGAGAGTATACAGAAGTTGATGCTGCGCAAAGAAAAGGGATCCTCCATCTTAGAATGCTCTACACGGCCTCAGTACTGTATGAGAGCTCGCCTTATTATAATGCTTGAGATCCCCGATTAGGATTTTCTGGATTTGTTGTCTTGGAGAATCCATTAAAGTCGAGCACTGGCAGGTTCCTTTTCGGGATGCAATGGATGAATAAACATCCCTTTCTGCTCCTAGTAAGTTAACTGCTTACGGCATAGAAGTGGCAATTCTGCTCGTCAAGTGGTGTTCATATGGAAAGTGTTACTGTTAGATCTCTGAGTTAACGTCCTGGAAGGTCCGTGTGCTAGCTCATTTTCAAACTGAGCACCCGTTGATGCTTGTGCTTGTGCTTCTACTTGTCGACTTACATTTCGAGGTGCTTGCATGGCAATCATGAATCCTGACTGATGTGAGAAAAGAGTTTTAACATATCAGTTTCCCGATTGATAAACAGATGAAAGAATACAACCAAGAACAAGTGACAAGAACCTTATCTTCATGCATGATTTTAAAGTACCAACAGTAATATCTTAGATGAAGCTTTACCTTACTGCAGGAGTAAACCTTATTTCACCTCTTCAATTAGTTCTTTCCAGGAGGCACCAAACCAGCTCACCTATGCAGATTTGAGGACCCTGGACAGAAAAATAATGGGAATACGCAAAGAGGACACGTGAAAAACAGAGTTTCGCAGCAGCAGAAAGCCAGAAACTGAGTTGGGGACGCCGTAGAACAATAAGCGGTGAGGGATGATAAAACAATTGCCTCCCACAATTAACAAAAGGCCGTAGAATACGAAGTGGTGAGGGATGATAAAACAAGTGCCTCCCACAATTAACAAAGTCAATCGGTACATGTCTTCAGGAGAAAGAAACTAATTAAGAGAGCTCCCCTCTGAGAATCACAAATACATCAATTATGGACCAATCAAAATAAATACATAAATTGTAGATGAAACTTCATTTTTTATGTCCAAGTCTGAACTACACATTGAACGAGAGAAAGAAATAGCGAATGGAAGCAGAGAAGTGACATCAAGGCCTGAGTACTCATAATAACCCACCAAAAACACAGTGCTAGACGAATGCATTAGCAGACAGATTCTTTTTTTTTTTTTTTAATTGTTTGATGCACTTATAGATTGAAGACAACAACAACATACCCAATGAAATCCCACACGTGAGGTCTAAGGAGGGTAGAGCGTACGCAAACCTTACCACTATCTCGTAGATGTGGAGGTAGAGAGGTTGTTTCCGAAATACCCTCGGCTCAAGTGCAGCAAATCCAGGTAGGCACAAAGAAGAAAGAATCAGTGAAGAAAAAATAGGAACTAACAAAGAAACGGTGAAAAGTCTACAAGAGAGAAACAAGAACGAGAACAAACTTGATCAACAAAAAAAAGAGAAACAAGAACAACAACAAACTAGTGCGATAATCGAAACACAATAAACAACAGACTATGATAAATTGAAGACAGAAAAACTATTTACATGGCTGCATGAGTTCTGACCTTGATTGTAAAGCTGCTTGGCTTTTTGTTCACTTGTATCAATCATCTTTCACTTGCTAAAGCTTCTTTTACTAATTAACCAAAAACGGAATGGAACCAACTGCATGCAGAAGAAATATTGAAGTTAGAGAAAACCAAGTTTAAGCAACATAACAATAAGAAGCTAAGATATATACTATGCTCTACACCTTTTCCAATAACAAGGACTGGCTTCACTTTCCCAACTTAAAATTCGCCAAGTGCTCCAAATGAGTTTCACTGACAAAGTGAAGTCCTTAGCAAGCTCAGCTGTTATGTGACCTGTATATCTCAATCTGTTTCTCAAGCAGTACAAGACACTTGGATATTCTGACTCTAGAGATCAGATTCAACAATAGTGATCATAATCAGAACAGTCGGAAATACATCATTTAAATGGTTTCTTAATCAGACAAGGGCTCCCTGACCATAAGATTTATTTTCTGTTGAAGGAATTCAAGTACATCCTCTCTCTCTTCCTTGAGAAGTAGTTTCCTTAATTTATCAAATGTCATCCTACCAGGGCGCATTCCTTTCTCTATCATCTCTTCCATCAACACACAGGCACCAGAGGCATCAGCATCGTCACACAGTCCATTGATAAGTGCAGAAAACGTATGCATGCTCGGAACAAATTGCTTAAGTTTCATATATTTCCACACTTTACGAGCCATATTCATCTCATTCCTCTCACAAAACATCTTTATCATCATAGTATACGTGTCTGCATCAGGATCACAAATTTTGAGCATCTTGCGGAAAACCTTGAAAGCATCATCAGTCTCACCTCGAGCAATCAAGCCACTGAGAATAATATTGCAGGTCCTTGCATTGGGAGTCACCCCCTTGAATTGCATGTCATTCAGAACTCTATAGGCATTTTGGAACTTATTCACCTTACAGAAAGAACTAATTAGTGAGTTATATACAGCTACATCAGCCTCAACTCCATTTTTTTCCATTTCGAGGAATGTATCTATCGCATCTTCAATCCGGTTTTCTAGCCCATATGTATGGACTAAAACACTATAAATAAAAGATGTTGGCCTGCAACCGCTAAAATCCATCTCCTTAACAATTTCAACAGCCTCATCAACCCTGCCAGCCTTGCAAAGGATGTCAACCATGATCCCATAAGTCACAATGTCGGGATTACAGCCCACCTCGATCATTTCCCTGTAAATTTCCCTTGCCTTAGGCAGATTGGGAGCCCTTCCCCACCCCTCAATCAATATGCTATATGTTTTTGAATCAGGAGTAAATTCGTTCTTCTTACCATCAAAAATCTCCTGAGCTTTTCCCACATTCTTCGATTTGCATAGAGCACTCAATAAGCCGTTAAAAGCAGCTAGGTTGGGAGGCACATCTAACTTGTTCATGATATTGAAAGTGTATATAGTCTCCTCTATCTTTTGAGCCCTAGCATATTTTCTCATGATTATACAAAATGTTTCAATATTAAGCATTCCCTTGGTTTTCATCTCATTTACAAGATCCCACATCATTTGATATTGCCTTATCTTGGCAAGAGATCCAATCATGGAGTGGTAGGCTCTAGTGCTATGCTCATAATTATGTTGCTTACCAGCCCATTCAAAGAAACGATACGCAAGCATTCCAGCATTCTCAAATCTCTTAAGGACATCCTCAACCATCTCCGGTGAAATCCTAATCCCACTTTGGTCAAGCTCTGTGTCAAGGCCTAATTTTGGGCAGGACATCATAATTTTACAAAGCCTTGTCAGTGGATCGAGTTTAACTTCCATTGTTTCTTTAGAACTATACATGCGGGTAAAAACCATTGCTCTACCACACAATTTCTGATGAAGTTGTCGTAGCATTGTCCTCTTCGAAGAAAGCTAAAAAACTTGAAAATTACCTGGAAAAGTTTTTTTAAAAAAACATGGAGTTAACGATCCACTCTTATGGGTTATTGATATGTCAAAATAGAACATTACTCCATTTTGAGATAGAGGCAATGCAATCAAGTGAATGATCTTCACACATACCAAGAGAAGAAGAGTAGAATTTCAATTTTTTAGAACTCAAATATGGCAATGGACAGTGGCAAACACCAAAATCTGAAAAAACCTTTTTTGTTCTCATTTGGAACTAACAGTTGAAGGAATACTTGCATACACTAGACATACATGTGGAGGTGAGCGAGATACCACCACTAATTATAAGGTCAATAAGTTTATGTGATTCATAAGAAGTTTCCTAGATTTATACGCAATTAACTTATCATACTTCCACTATATAATGAGAAAGTTGAACAGTAACACATGCTCGAACATCATCATACAGTTTCGACGTCACAAAATGCTGGGATGCCTAGTCAAGACCTTCACCAAAAATTCAATAACCTGGTCTGTCTAACTAATCATTTTCGACATGTAAATTCGAGATAACCCATTGAAACAACAAAATAGCTCTATCCCATCTTTTTAAAGCATCTAGACCTCTGAAAAAGGCGTGTTTCAGAGGACTCATCAAATCACCTTCAAGCAAATCAAATTTCATAGAGTCCAATCAATCTTCACACTTCACCCATATCAAGAGAAGAAGAACAGAATTTCAGCGTTTTACAGCTCAATGTTTACACATATCAAAGAAGAAGAATTTCCATAGATTTATACGCAATTTACTTATCATACTTCCCAATACATAATGAGCAAGTTGAACAGTAATCAATGCTCAAACATCATCAAACAGTTTCGACGTCACGAAATGCTGGTATGCCCTAGCCAAACCCTTCACCAAAAAATTCAGTAACTTGCTTTTAGTCCTAAATCTTAAAACTAATAGATCTCCTAAAAATTTCATTCAACTTAACAACATCCTTGCAGAACCAAAAAACAACATTCAACCACTTGCATTTCAGCAGCAGGAAAAAAACAACCGCAAAACAGCACTCTTCCAGCAACAAAAATATCATCCCGCCATTGCAAAAATAATTTACCCTGCATTTCTGTAAGAGGTTGTTTTCATGGCTTGAATCGTGACCTCCTGGTCACATGACAACAACTTTATGAGTTACTCCAAGTCTCCAACGCTCCACTTCAACTAAGGCTAATAATCTCAAAATAAAATATAGTATTATTTTATTCTGTATTTGATGTGAAGAATCATTAGTTAGTTTCGAAATTCTTTATCTCATCATTTTGTACTATAATAAAAGGATATATTCCATATAAATAGTGAGATAACTAATCTCATGACATAACTTTATCTATCCCATTCCGGTACCAAACAAGCCTTTAATTCTTTATCGTTAGTCTATGCCATTAAGAAAACGACAGGAAGTATTTCACGTATTCTACTGGCTATATTTTCTACACACTCAACATTGTTACCATTTTCCAAGTATTAGAAACAACATTCTGCAACTATGAGATAGCTTAGTAAATGAACAAAGTTTATGACCTTGATCAACATCAAAATCAACATTTTGCTTTAAGAATACCCATTTCGTCTTCTTATTTTCCTCCATTTTAATCTCCTTGTGCTCAAAATCAATACTTTGCCACAAGAATACCACTGCCTATAGCAAACACAAATTCCATTTTCCTATTTTTAGTACTATATTCTTTTGCACTTTCCATTTACTTATTACCTTTTACAAATTTACAATAGCAGCAAAATAGTCACACACCTTTTTTCTACTGTCAACCAAAAAAAAATAAAATTAAGCTCAATTCCTTTCAACAACAATACCCATTTCCTCCCTATGCTCAAAATCAATACTTTACCACAAGAACACCATTCCTTTACAGTAAACACACACCAAATTCCATTTTCCTATTTTTTAATGTATTCTTTTGTACTTCCCATTTTTTCTAATAATCGTGGTGTCCGAGCAACCCCAGATCAAAATCTAGAAAAAATTAGCTCAAAAATTGATGTAAAAGTCCCTAAATCCCATAAAGTCACAGTCTTTACTTCAATTCTCACAACCCCAGATCAAAATCTTGAAAAAAAAATTCACGCACCTCAACTAATTCCACAGGATATTAGTCGCCTAGTATTTTTATCTCGAGACTTTGACACCAGTTTTCACGCATCTCAACTAATTACACGGATATCCTATAACCTCCCACCACCCACAGGTATCAGGTAAACAAATAAGAAAGAAATTACCTAATAGTTTTTTATCTCGAGAATTGAAACTAGTTGATTAACCACTAGGCCACGCCGTTAGGTGTGTTAAATTTAACTAAAAACAAACTTAACAAATTTACAAGAGCAAAAATTAGAGAGCTTTTGATAAGTACAATTAATTAACAACAAAAAACGGACCTTTAAATCTTGCGAGCCTTTTTGTGTAAGTAGGTTTCTTGATAGGAGTTCGAAAGATTGGATTAAAGTACGAGTTAATGAGAGTAGAAATGGAAACAATTGATATTTGGGCTATTACAAAAATAAATGGATCAAAGTTAGTGGGCCCAGCCCAAACCAATTGAAATTTGGTTCATAGAACCACAAATTTATGATTATGATAAAAAAAGAATTGTGTGTGTATTAGCACATGTTGATTTTCATGAATTTGATTGTCAAGATTTTGAATGGCATGAAATTTTGTCGAACTAATCAATACTCATCATGATAAAGACTTTTTTGACGTTTTGAGGACATAAAACATGAATTCATGATTATGGTATTTTTGTGTGTATAACATGCTGATTTTTATGAATTTGATTGACAGATTTTGATTGACATGAAATGTTATTGATTCATTGTAAATAGTCTAGTAATCAATACTCATCAGGACAAATGATTTATTTTGGCATTTTGATATCATAACGCATGATTCATGATTATGGCATTTTTGTGTGTGTATTAGCACATTCTAATTTTCATGAATTTAGTTGACAGACTCTGATTAACATGAAATTTTATTGATCATTCGTAAACAGCCTAGTAATCCATAATCATAGTGACAAATGATTGGTTTGGCATTTTGATGTCATAAAACACGAATTCATGATTATGGCATTTTCTTGTGTGTAATAGCACATGCTTATTCTCATGAATTTGGTTGACAGATTTTGATTGACATAAAATATTATCGATCCTTCGTAAATAGCCTAGTAATCAATACTCATCGGGACAAATGATTTATTTTGTAACACATGAATTCGTAATTATGGCATTTTTTGTATGTGTTAGCACATGCTAATTTTTATGATTTTGGTTGACATATTCTGATTGACATAAAATTTTGTCTATCCTTTGTAAATAGCCTAGTAATCAATACTCACATGACAAATGATTTATTTTGACGTTTTGAGGTCATAAAACGTGAAGTCATGATTATGACATTTTTTGGTGTGTATTAGCACATGCTGATTTTGATGAATTTGGTTGACAAATTCTAATTGGCATGCAATTTTGTCGATCCTTCGTAGACAACCTAGTAATCAACACTCACCATGACAAATGATTTGTTTTGCCGTTTTTAGTTCATAAATCTTGAAATCATGGTTATGAAATTTTTTGTGTGTATTAGCACATGTTGATTTTCATGAATTTGATCGACAGATTCTGATTGACATGAAATCTTGTCGGTCCTTCGTAAACAGCCTAGTAATCAATGCTCACCGTGACGAATGATTTATTTTGGCTTTTTGAGTTCATAAATCACGAAATTATAATTATGACATGTTTTGTGTGTATTTACACATGTTGATTTTCATGAATTTGATCGATAAATTCTGATTGGCATGAAATCTTGTTGATAGGGGGTGCGGTCGTTGAAGTGGGATCAGGGCGAAACTTCTTGGGCTCGCCTCTAACGCCCTATTAAACGGATCCATGGGCTTTGGAGGGGACGGTGGAGGTTTTTTTTAAGGCATATGAGCGAAATACTAAAAACAGAAGATTTTTTGCAATTTTCCGTATGTGTATGGGAGGGTGCAATCGTCGGAATGGGATCAAGACGAAACTTCTTGGGCGCGCCCCTGACAACCTATTAAATGAATCCATAGTTTTTGGGGGGATGGCGGAGGTTTTTTTAAGGCATATGAGCTAGATACTAAAAACAGAGGATTTTTTGTAATTTTCCGTGTGTGCTAGCCTATGAATTGATTGGGGGGGGGGGGGGAAGGGAGGGCGGTCATTGGAGTGGGATCAGGACGAAACTTCTTGGGCGCGCCCCTGAAGACCTATTAAATGGACCCATAGGCTTTGGATGGAGGAATTTTTGTGATTTTTCGTGTGTGTTAGCCTATGGATTGATGGGGGGTGAGGTCTTCGGAGAAGGATCCAGGCGAAACTTCTTGGGCGTAACTCTGACGACCTATTAAAAGAATCCATAGGCTTTGGAGGGGATGACAGAGGTTTTTTTAAGAGCATATGAGTGCAATACTAAAAACGGAGGATTTTTTGCGATTTTTCGTGTGTGTTAGCCTATGCGTCCAAATGAGTTTTGGGCAAAACTTCTTGGGTCCGCTTGTGATGACCTACCCAATGGATTGTGTTATTTTGGAGAGGCAGATAGAGCTTTTCTTAAGACATATTAGCAAAATAGTAGGAATTAAGGATTTTTTGTGATTTTTCGTGTGTGTTCGCCTATGGATTGATTGGGGATGTGGGCATCCTCATATTGGGCGAAACTTCTTGCATTCGCTCGTGACTACCTATTAAATGGAGAGGGTTGCTTTGTAGATGCGGATAGAGCTTTTTTTAAAACATATGAGTGAAATAACAGAAATTGAAGATTTTTTGTGATTTTTTTTTTGTGTGTTTTAGCCTATGGATTGATGTGGGATGTGGGCGTCTGAATGAGTTTTGGGCAAAATTTCTTGAAACCACTAGTGACGACCTTTTAAGTCGATTATGTTGCTTTAGAGAGGCAGATGAAGCATTTTTTAAGACATATGAGTGCAATAGCAGGAATTGAGGTTTTTTGCGATTTTTTCGTATGTGTTAGCCATGAGTTTTGGGCGAAACTTCTTGGGTTCGATCGTGACGACATATTAATTGGATTGTGTTGCTTTGGAGAGGCGGACAAACATTTTTAAGACATATGAGCAAAATAGCAGGAATTGAGGATTGATGGAGGATGTGGACGTCCTCATGAGTTTTGGACGAAATTTCTTGGGGATGCTCGTGATGACCTATTAAATAGATTGTATTGATTTGAAAAGACGAACGGAGCTTTTGTAAGACATATGTGCGAAATATCAGGAATTAAGAATTTTTGGTGATTTTTCGTGTGTGCTAGCCTATGAATTGATTGGGGGGGGGGGGGGAAGGGAGGGCGGTCATTGGAGTGGGATCAGGACGAAACTTCTTGGGCGCGCCCCTGAAGACCTATTAAATGGACCCATAGGCTTTGGATGGAGGAATTTTTGTGATTTTTCGTGTGTGTTAGCCTATGGATTGATGGGGGGTGAGGTCTTCGGAGAAGGATCCAGGCGAAACTTCTTGGGCGTAACTCTGACGACCTATTAAAAGAATCCATAGGCTTTGGAGGGGATGACAGAGGTTTTTTTAAGAGCATATGAGTGCAATACTAAAAACGGAGGATTTTTTGCGATTTTTCGTGTGTGTTAGCCTATGCGTCCAAATGAGTTTTGGGCAAAACTTCTTGGGTCCGCTTGTGATGACCTACCCAATGGATTGTGTTATTTTGGAGAGGCAGATAGAGCTTTTCTTAAGACATATTAGCAAAATAGTAGGAATTAAGGATTTTTTGTGATTTTTCGTGTGTGTTCACCTATGGATTGATTGGGGATGTGGGCATCCTCATATTGGGCGAAACTTCTTGCATTCGCTCGTGACTACCTATTAAATGGAGAGGGTTGCTTTGTAGATGCGGATAGAGCTTTTTTTAAAACATATGAGTGAAATAACAGAAATTGAAGATTTTTTGTGATTTTTTTTTTGTGTGTTTTAGCCTATGGATTGATGTGGGATGTGGGCGTCTGAATGAGTTTTGGGCAAAATTTCTTGAAACCACTAGTGACGACCTTTTAAGTCGATTATGTTGCTTTAGAGAGGCAGATGAAGCATTTTTTAAGACATATGAGTGCAATAGC
Source organism: Capsicum rhomboideum (assembly GCA_031232105.1). NCBI lineage: Eukaryota > Viridiplantae > Streptophyta > Magnoliopsida > Solanales > Solanaceae > Capsicum > Capsicum rhomboideum. Next base: position 112,133,601 of record CP124708.1, on the reverse strand, counting down.
AGGAATTGAGGTTTTTTGCGATTTTTTCGTATGTGTTAGCCATGAGTTTTGGGCGAAACTTCTTGGGTTCGATCGTGACGACATATTAATTGGATTGTGTTGCTTTGGAGAGGCGGACAAACATTTTTAAGACATATGAGCAAAATAGCAGGAATTGAGGATTGATGGAGGATGTGGACGTCCTCATGAATTTTGGACGAAATTTCTTGGGGATGCTCGTGATGACCTATTAAATAGATTGTATTGATTTGAAAAGACGAACGGAGCTTTTGTAAGACATATGTGCGAAATATCAGGAATTAAGAATTTTTAGTGATTTTTCGTGTGTGTTAGCCTATGGATTGATGGGGGATGTGGGCGTCCGAATGAGTTTTTGGCGAAACTTCTTGGGTCCACTCGTGATGATCTATTAAATGGATTGTGATGCTTTGAAAAGACGGACGAAACATTTTTAAGACATATAAGCGAAATAGCAGGAATTGAGGATTTTTGATGATTTTTGCGATTTTTCGTCTGTGTTAGCCTATGGATGATGGGGGATGTGGGCGTCCAAATGAGTTTGGGGCGAAACTTCTTAGGTCCTCTCGTGACGACCTATTAAATGAATTGTGTTGCTTTGGAGAGGCGGACGAAACTTTTTTAAGACATATGAGCGAAATAGCAAGAATTGAGGATTTTTTGTGATTCGTATGTGTTAGCCTATGGATTGATGGGGATGTGGGCGTCCGATGTGTTTTGGGAGAAACTTCATGGGTTCGCTCGTGAATTTGATTGATAGATTCTGATTGACATGAAATTTTATCTATCTTTCGTAAATAGCCTAGTAATCAATAGTCACCATTACAAAATGATTTATTTTGACGTTTTGAGGTCATAAAATACGAATTCATGATTATGGCATTATTTTGGTGTGTATTAGCCTATGCTGATTTTCCTGAATTTAGTTGATGCATTCTGATTGGCATAAAATTTTATCGATCCTTTGTGAATAGCCTAATAATCAATTCTCAACTTGACAAATAATTTATTTTGTTTTTTTGAGGTCATAAAATGCGAAATCATGATTTTGGCATTTTTCTGTGTATTGACACATGTTGATTTCATAAATTTGATTGACAGATTCAGATTGACATAAAATTTTGTCTATCCTTCCAAATAGCCTAGTAATTAATAGCCACCATGACAAAATGATTTATTTTTGACGTTTTGAGGTCATAAAACACGAATTCATGGTTATAACATTTTTTCGGTGTGTATTAACACATGCTGATTTTCATGAATTTGGTTGATAGATTCTGATTAGCATGAAATTTTGTCGATCCTTCGTAAACAACCTAGTAATTAATTTTCACCTTTACAAATAATTTATTTTGGCGTTTTGAGGTCATAAAGCGCAAAGTCATGATTATGGCATTTTTTGTGTGTATTAGCACATGCTAATTTCATGAATTTGATTGACAGATTCTGATTGACATGAAATTTTTTCTATCCTTCGTAAATAGCCTAGTAATCAATAGTCACCATGACCAAATAATTTATTGTGACGTTTTGAGGTCATAAAATACGAATTCATGGTTATGACATTTTTTCAGTGTGTATTAACACATGCTGATTTTCATGAATTTGATTGACAGATTCTGATTGGCATGAAATTTTTTCGACCCTTCGTAAACAGCCTAGTAATCAATTCTCACCTTGACTAATAATTTATTTTGGCGTTTTGAGGTCATAAAGCGCAAAGTCATGATTATGGCATTTTTTGTGTGTATTAGCACATGCTAATTTCATGAATTTGATTGACAGATTTTGATTGACATGAAATTTTTTCTATCCTTCGTAAATAGCCTAGTAATCAATAGTCACTATGACAAAATGATTTATTTTGACGTTTTGAGGTCATAAAACACGAATTCATGGTTATGACATTTTTTCAGTTTGTATTAACACATGATGATTTTCATGAATTTGGTTGACAGATTCTGATTGACATGAAATTTTGTCGATCCTTCGTAAACAGCTTAGTAATCAATTCTCACCTTGACAAATAATTTATTTTGGCGTTTTGAGGTCATAAGTGCAAAGTCATGATTATGGTATTTTTTGTGTGTATTAGCACATGCTAATTTCATGAATTTGATTGACAGATTCTGATTGACATGAATTTTTGTCTATCCTTCGTAAATAGCCTAGTAATCAATAGTCACCATGACAAAATGATTTATTGTGACGTTTTGAGGTCACAAAACACGAATTCATGGTTATGGCATTTTTTTCGATGTGCATTAACACATGCTGATTTTCATGGATTTGGTCGACAGATTCTGATTGGCATGAAATTTTGTTGATCCTTCGTAAACAACCTAGTAATCAATTCTCACCTTTACAAATGATTTATTTTGGCGTTTTTAGGTCATAAATCTTGAAATCATGATTAAGACATTGTGCTTTTTCTAATACAAAATCGCATAAGGGTTGGCATACATTCATTCATTCATGAGATGCACTACCAGTCATAGAGTAATAATTCATAAAAGTATGAGCCAAATGACAAAATTAAACCGAGTTACTTCTTAATTTTCAAACTTCAATCACTCGAAAAGCTGGAATATCCAAATCCTACTTTGAGTTTCACACTTAGGACCTGTTTGGAAAGCCACTTGAGAAGTGAATTCGAGTGTAATTGGGTATGACACATACCCTCACCTCAATTTTATCACTAAACATAGTAAACTAGTACTTTCGAGTAAACACCAAATGTGCATAAATTTTTCAACAACAATCGGTTCCACACTTACCATGGCATATTAGATGCACAAAACTTCTCGATCAATCAATTACACTTCACAACCAAAATATTTGAATCCATTCCTCGGTTTTTAGAGGATGCACAGTAGCTTTATTGAGGTATACTAACAGTAGAAAGCTTAAGACAGTACACCACTGAATATCAGATGTTATACAAACGAAGCATAGAAGGTTCAAAAGAGAGAGAAACAAGATCTCTCTTCCTTGGCCAAAGGTTTATTTCCACACAGATCGATGGAAACATAAATATAAGGCTCTTATTTGGTCCACCACATCAGCAAATCCTTGCGCCTATTAATCTTCTTCTGCAGTTGAAGAATTCCGTACAGAAGAGCCTCGGCAGTAGGTGGGCAACCTGGAACATAAATGTCAACAGGGACAATCCTGTCACAGCCTCGCACGACAGCGTATGAGTAATGGTAGTATCCTCCACCGTTTGCACAGCTCCCCATGGAAATGACCCACCTTGGCTCGGGCATTTGATCGTAGACCCTGCAATAAAATGCAATATGGCTTAATATTTGACACATCAAAATAAAAAGGGTAAGATTAGACCAATTAATTGCCATTCTCCATCTAACTTTTCTGTTTTTCATTAAAGGGAGGTATATCCTATCGAGCTGATCAAGTTCTAATTACCAGATTCCAGAAAGATGACAGGCATACAAGATTTCCTTACAAACATAGAAGAAATCTGGAAAGTGTAAATGTAACCTGCAGTAGCATAAAGTAAAAAGAGCTTTGGAAAATTTATCTGCTGCTTGATCAGATGAGGAAAGGTGCACAACTTTAGAATGCTAAATTGAGAGGTCTAAAAGAAAACTGGCAATGAAGAGAACGAGATCAGACAACTAGAAATAGGAATGCTCAATGTAATAGCCAATGGGTGACAATTTCCAACAAAGTTTGATAATTGTTTGTGCAATTTTGAAGGGTCCAGATAGTTTCGTTTCTTTGTTTCGAACAGGGATCACTTCTGTTTTGATTTATATACAAGGCATCAAAGTCACATTAAAGTTTTTCTAAAAAATTTAAAACACCATGACTTTTTAGGTAAGAAAATAATCAAGTCAGCTTGATAGAATCATCAGCCCTATAAGGTCCAGCAACGAAAGGTGCACCAAGAGTTTTAAGTGTCATGAAGGAATACATTTTAATCTTGGTTACCATGTATTCCAGCAGGGTAGAAGAAAACTGTTCGGAAAATGCTATCAGGCACGATAATCAAGGTTTAAGCTTTCTCTCCCTTCCAAAAGCTAAACAGACACTTCCTGGAGAATCCATGGCAGGGAACATAGTTTTTCCTCAATCATTTGTCAGTGATTCGATCCGAAACTTAGTCTATGACAAATGGGGGGCAGACAGTATTTATTTTTAACACTGGGTCTAAATCGTGTGACATTACAAAAACACTCTCAAGTCTGGATAAATTGGGTGGAAAGCAGCAGGAACCTATTATGCAGAGTTAGTTTGAGCCTTAAAAGTCATGAAGTGTATTGTTTCTGTTCGTAACATGGGATCAAAGGTACAAATGACAGTCAAGGATGGAAAATGGAAGACTTCTTTGCTGAGTTGTACTGCACTCAAAAACACAATAAATATGGCAGGTACATTACCATTATTGCTAAAAAAGGAGAGGACAGATCCGTCACCATTATTCCTAGATGTTACATTTAAAGCAAGATGGGGAATATTGCATTAAAGTCAAAAAGATTCATTGATGCCTCAAATTCAAAAGAAGAGAAAGATCTCGGACCAGCAATCGACTCCTCTTTTACAGAGGCAGCCAGGCAACAAATAGACGACATTTGGGACAAAATCATCACAAAAAAACCCTCAAAACTCCAGAATCATCATGTCAGGCAGATCTGAAATGTCAGACAGATTTTCAAGGGAGATGCATTGTTGGTTGATGTCACTATTCACTGCAAGAAATTCCAAAGCTTAATGATGTTTGGAGATGAGTCACCTTGGTTTGGAAATTGCACATGGTAATTCTTATGAGATGAACGATATTCACTTCTTGTTTGAACTTCCGACAAGGAAAGAAGCTGAACACGTCCTCACAAGTGCATGGTGTTGGAAGAATGTGAAGCTGACCACAGTCAGATGCTCGCCAAAAATGGTAGAAAGAAACTGGGTGTGGATTCGACTTCTAGAGCTTCCTTCGAATGTATGGTCCCAAAAGATCTTCAAAGAAATTGGTAGTTTTTGTGGTGGCTGGATTAAAACAAAAGAAGAAACCAGTCTGAAGGATCATATGCAATGGACTAGAATTAAAGTGAAGGGAGATGGCGGAAATGTCCCGAAGGAAGTAGAAGTGGAAAGTGATAATGAATTCTCGAAATAAAAATACATTCAGTTCCATTATCGGCAAAAATCTAAACACTCAGAGCATCAAAGATATGGAAACTCGTACTCAGCATGAAGGTGCCTCTATTATCTTTAAAGACGAGCAGCAGAATAGATTGAAGGAGAACATCATAATGATATCAAACAAAGAAGAACTCTCTCTCTCTCCCCAAAGAACCCACACATCGTCAAACATGCAGTTGATTGAAGTCTTTGAAGAACAACAATGGGTGGTTGATAATGCAGATTCAATTGACGTCCAAACTTATGATGAAGATATGGATGCAAAATTCCGGGTACACGGTAATATAATTAGATTGAGGAATCAATTGGAGTGGATTTTCAGGGGTGAGTGAAAAAGAGGCTTTTGCTCTTTTCATGAAAATTGATAACAGGGGGAGATTTAACAGACCGGAACTCAAGATGGAAGGGTACAAAAGAACTCTAAGGGTTAGTCTTTGATGCCAATTCAAAAGCAATGTGGGCAGAAGCAAGGGGAAATTTCTGAAGAGCTTAATACACAAGTGGAGATAAAATATTTATTGTTTACAAGAGACTAATGTGCAAGGAGATATAGATGAGTATGTGAAGCAACTCTCGGCCAACAAATGAGTTAAATATGCATGTTTGCCACCAGGTGGACAGAGAGGATGGATCCTAATAATGTGGGATAGTAGAATATGGAAAGGGAAAGGCACATGTACAAGAATACACACTTTAATTGTCAGCTTCATGGTAGTGCCACGAGATTTTTTCTGGGACCTGACAGAGGTAGACAGGTATATGGTGCAAACAGTAGGAGAGAGACAGGACATGGATGAAATTAGAGCAGCTAGAGTATCTGTCACCTTCATACCCTCCTATCTAAAGCCATATCCTCGATAAGCTAGGAGTTGTGTCATGCTCTATTGCTTGGACTCTCCAAAAAGGATGCCGCGCCTGTGTCGGATCCTTCAAAAATGATCTACATTTGAAGGATCCGACACGCACCCGTCAACATTTTTGAATAGTCTGAGCAACATAAGTGTCATGTCATGTCTAATCACCTCTCCCCAATAATTCTTCAGCCAGCCTCTTACTCTCCTCATGGCTCATACCCACTATATCGGACTTCTCACACCCCCTCACTGGGGCATCTATGCATCTCCCAGATATCCTCATTCCTAATATAATCTCTTCTTGTCCTAATCTTATTTCTCCTAGTATGCCAACACATCCATCTTTGCATCCTCATTTTCACAACTTGCATCCTCTGAACATGAGAGTTCATGATTAGTCAGCACCAGGCCCCTTACAACAAAATCAATTATCACACAAGACTACAAAGGCGAGCCTCCATTTCATCCACCTTGCCCCAATATGATGTGTGACATCATCGTCAATCTCCTAATTTTCTTGGATTAAAGGGCCAAGATACTTGAAACTTTCTCTCTTAATCAAATAATGTTTGTTTAAAAGTTATTCAAAATTGTTTGAAAGCAAAAAATTAAAATTGGTTGATTCTTGTCCAGAAAATAAAAGAAGAGTTATATTAACCATAAGTAACTTCCCAATTAAATAGAATATGGTTAAGGAAAAAAAATATTTTAACATTTAGATATTTAAACATTTTGAAATTCAAATGGAAAATTACTAATTAATTATTGCCTATTAACTAAGGGGTCGTTTGGTAGGATGCATTAGAAAAAATAATGCATGTATTAACTTTGTGTATTACTAATACCTTGTTTGGTACACTTTTTCGACCTATGTATAACTAATGCACTATTGTGTATTATGCAATGCATAACTAATACATGGGAAACCTTTGATATTAGCAATGCAAGGGACTTAATGCATGCATTCGCATGGATAAAGACACAATAGCCCCTCAAAACCTTTTCCACATCATTTTCATTATATTTGTGGAGGGTGTTTTTGTAAATAATTTTTTTTTTTTAAAAAATATGCAATGCAAGTTATTTTTAACACACCAAACCAAACACTACATAAAAAATAATCTCATCATAACTAATGCAAGCATAACTAATACTTGCATTACTAACACATCATATTTTGCACAATTCTTATACACCCTATCAAACGACCCCTAAAAACTAACACACGTCTTTATCTTAGGCCGTCACTTGGCATAATCCTAGGCTAGACTTTCTTGCTATTAATTATATATAGGTATAGATTAAAAGCAAGAAAGTCTAGCCTAGAATCATGCCAAGTGGCAGATAGGATAAAGGCATTTGTTATTTTTTATGACTACTTAGGGCTTGTTTGGATCTACTTATTTTAAGAACTTGAAGTGTTTGGCTAATATAAAAAAGTACTTTTAAGCACTTATTTTTAAGCTAAAAAGGCAAAAATAAGTCAAAAGTCATAGTTAGAATTTCTAACTTAAGACTTATAAGCCAACATGTCATGTCCTTAGTCTTCTACAAAGCACACATGCGCCACTTGAAAACTCGCTCACATTCTTGCACCACTTGCTCACAATCTTGCTATGCCAAGTCAGCCTAAAACACTAGGAATCTGTGATGACTCGCCATGTCATCACGCCACATAGGTGCCACATCACACAAAGTTGTCCATATGGAAGGCTTACATAGGATAAAGACTAGTCCTTATCCTTACCGGAATATTCTAGAGAAATGTGGGGATTTTCCATGGAAGACTATAGAATTCCATTAGAAATCCTTAGAATATTCCAAGCATGTAGAGTATTCGAGAAAAAGGGCTTATTTGTAACTATATAGGGACTTGTGTAATAATTATTATTTGCACATTAGCCCCTAGGTGAGTACTATAAGTAGAGGGACATCCATTTGTAAAGGCATCAAGCAAAATCTTCCAAGTCTTTAGCAATTCTCTCGTGTCTTTCTTCAAATTAGCATTCCCTTAGCGATCTAGTTTTATAAAAGCTTACTTGAGCTAGATTGTGAAAGATTGGTGAGCGAGTTGTGAAATGCCACACGGTGTGCTTAGTGGAAGTCTAAGTCCGTTACAAAACGCTAAGAGAATGGTAGAAAGAGCACAAGAGAATTGCTAGAAAGATTTGCATTAGAGAGAACTTGAATTTATTTGTTTGATGATTTTACAAATGAATGCCCCTCTATTTATACTACTTTACTTAGGGACTAGTGTACAAATAATAATTAATACACAAGCCCCTACATATTTACAAATAAGCCCCAATTTAGAATACTCTACAATGCTAGAAAGTTCTAAGGACTTTCCATGCAAATCCAAGGAATTCTAGGATCTTCCATGGAAAATCTCCCTAATTCTCTAGAATATTTCACGAAGGGCTAGTCTTCCTCTCATGTAAACCTTCCACATGGGCAACTTTGTGCCATGTGATACCTACGTGGCATGATGACGTGGTGGGTCATCACAAAAAGCTATAAGCCCATCCAAATGCCCACTTAGTTAAATTAGGTAATTATTAACTAACTTTTAAAGCTTTACATCTTTTTTTATAAATTCAAAATAGTTACTTTTAATTTTTTCCAGTTTTTTTTTTTTTTAATTTGAATTTTGTCAAGTTTAAATTATGTAATTAAAAAGTATATCAATTTGATTTAAATTAATTTACATGTAAGGAAGTATAAATTCTAATTACAAATTTAAGCAATTGATTAAAAATGCCATATGTACGTCCCCTTTCCTCTACCTTACTTCGCCACCAATTTATAGAACTTTCTTAGTGCTACAACAACAACACCATACTCAGTGTGGTTTGGTAGGGTAGTGTGTGCGGAGTCTTACCCCTACCTTGTGAAGGTACAGGGGCTCTTTCCAAGGGATCCTCGACCCAAGTAGTGTGTATGCAGCACTTTCTTAGAGCTAAATCAATAAAATTCTTACCTTTCTTAGAGCCTTTCTTCCCTAAAGGGAACGCTTAGTTCTGCTTTGAGCTTAAACATAGCAAACCTCGATAATTTTTTATGACTTTTGTGTTCTATAATACAGTGCGTAATTCAGGGAAGCTCCAAAATCCATCTTTTTTTACTCTTTAACCGTCCAAACTATTATACTGCCTAGCAAGACAATCATAAACTCATAAGTCTAGATCTCCTCGAGTTTATGGCATAACATTAATTCTCCTAAGTTCTATGGCACATTGACAGTCAACGTCATATCCATTAAAATACAAGATCCAAGTTATATAGGACCAACGTGCAGGAAAACAATGACAAATGTTATTGATCCCTTGTCAGCATCAAAACATGGTAGATAAAAATCAACCATGGAGAGGAAGACAGCAACACCAAATATACAAGTTGACCAGTAAGACACCTTAATACCAACAAAAGACATGCAGCTAAGAAAATAAATAAACCAACGAAATATAGAAAACCCTGCTGGCAATTAGACTTTTTCTCCTACAGTTTCTGTTACTCTCCGTTGTTCCTTGTACCTGGATAATCATATTGTAGTATTGTAGTTTTTGTTCTATTACTACCTGTTGTTTCTTGTACTTCCGTCACTTCTTTATCTGGACTGCTTTGGACTGTTTTTCCAAGAGCCAAGGGTCTACTTGTTCCTTGCTCCTTGTATCTCAATCATTGCATTGTAGTATTGTAGTTTCTGTTCTATTGCTATATGTTGTTTTTTGTTATTAGCTATTGTTTTTTTGTACTTCCTTTACTTCTTTTTCTGGACTGCTTTGCCGTTTTTCCTAGAGCCGAGGGTCTATCGAAAACAATCTACCTACCTCTAAGGTAGGAGTAAGGTCTACCCTACCCATATTACAAGACTCCAAATATAGCTAAATATATATTTTAATTGGTTTGGTTTGATTTTAATAATTTTAAAACTGATTAATTTGGTTTTGTCCAATGACCAACCCATACCGATCCGTGAACACCCCTTATTATAAGCATGAATGACAAATTTACTAACAAAGAAATTGAAAAAAACATCACGATAAAGTGAAATATCAATTGTTTAGTATCGCCTCTTCACAAGAGGCTCATTGACAAGAAAAATTATGCCTTAGAACCTTGATGACGACAATGAACCGCACATTAAGTGAGGCGAAGCGCTCAATAAGTTATGTGCTTCAGGGCTTAAGCGTGCTTTAAGCACAACTTTGACAACACTATTCTACACTACTTTGAATTGTTTTTTCCAGAGCTGAAGGTCTATAGGAAACAGCCTCTCTACCTCTAAGGTACGGGAGTAAGGTCTACCCTTCCCAGACCCTAGTTGTGTCGGACTATAGTACTTATATCGGACTACACTGGTTATGTTGTTGTCATCATACTACCGGCAATCAGACTTCCCTAAATGTGCTTATAGCAAAGCCAATTCTACAGGAAATTTTGAATCTAAATATAGGCATATAGATAAACAAAAAATTCATGAACTTCTATATGAGAGAAAACCGAAGAAAATGAGGCAAAATCAATAGAATTGATACATACTTGCGAAGAGCAGAAGCCATTTTGTTGGTAAGTGTACCAGCAACAAGGGTCTACATGTTCTGTGTACCTCGATTATCGTATTGTAGTATTATAGTTTTTGTTTTGTTACTATGTGTTGTTTCTTGTACTTCCATTACTTTTCTTTATGGACCATTTTTCCTAGGGTCTACCGGAAACAACCTATCTACTTCTAAGCTAGGAGTAAGGTCTACCCTCCCCAAACCCCAATTGTGCGCGACTAAACTGGTTATATGGTTGTTGTTGTAGTACCGCCAGCAATCAGACTTCCCTAAATGTGCTTATTATAGCAAATTCAATTCTACAGGAAAAATTGAATCCAAATACAGCTAAACAAGACTTTCATAAACATCTAAATCGGAGAAAACTGGAAAAGGAAATGAGCTCAAACTGGCCCGAACACCACGATTATCAAAAACCAAAAAAATGAGGCAAAATCAATAGAATTGATACATACTTTGGACTGTTTTTCCCGGAAACAAAGGTCTATCGTAAACAACCTCTCTACCCCTAACCTAGAGCAAGGTCTACCTTCCCCAAACTACACTTGAATCCAAATACAGCTAAACACAAATTTCATAAACAACTACAAAGGAAAAAAATCGAAAAAATGAGGCAAAATCAATAGAATTGATACATACTTGCGAAGAGCAGGAGCCATTTTGTTGGTAAGTGTACCAGCAACAATCATAACATCACTTTGTCTAGGACTAGGTCTAAAAATAATCCCAAATCGATCAAAATCATAACGTGCAGCTCCAGCATGCATCATTTCTACAGCACAACACGCTAATCCAAAAGTCATAGGCCAAATTGATCCGCGCCTTGCCCAATTCATCAAATCATCGACCTTAGATATCACATACTCCGCCGGTTTCGATATTCCACCAGGTGAAGTCATCGACGGAGGCTGTGCGCTACCGTAAGTCGCCGGAGAAGATGATGATAGGGATGGAAGTGTTGTGTGGATCGCCGCCGTCCGTTGTAGAAACGGAGTTGTTCCGGTGAGAAGTTTTGCGTTTCGAGTGATTAACGCCATTTTTCCGGTGAGGTTGTAGAGAGAGCTCCGGTGAAACTCCGACGAGAAAGATGAGAAATGCGGCTAGATCTGAATTTATATACGGGTATTGGAAATGAAGGAGATGAAGACACGTGGAATTGATCTAACGGTTGTTGGTAAAGATGGATACCCGGTTCAATGATACTTTTGGGCTTGGGCTTGGGCTTGGGCTGTTTTCTTTTGAAGATAATTAGTTGTGCGAGGGGAGATCTATCAACAAATGAATTTCTCATACAAACAGCAGGTGTACCGTGAAATTAGTTGAGGTGCGCAAGCTGACTCAGACACCCCGATTATAAAAAAAAAAATCTCATTTAAATAGATGTATCTATAAAAGAAAATACCGTGAAGGCTTTAAAATCAAAGTCTTATTAGTCGAAAAAGAGCGACTATCCACGTGGCCTACTTGATGAACGTCAGTCATAGAGACATCATAAATTGGTCTATGGACATCATTATAAGTCCTCTGTTACCATTGATACAATTTTAAGAGAACTACACCTGAAAAGTTAGCTATGAAAATGAGAGAGTCCAAGGTTATATAAGCCCCACATTAGTTTCCCATATAATTGATGTGAGAATTTTGCAACAGGATCATAACAAAATACCACGCTCCATATTTATTATCTTTGACTGCTCCAATCTAGATAGCATTCACTTTACTTGTGTAGTTAACTCTTTCCTAGATAGCTATTTCGAATCAGGTGCCCAAATACCTCGACGATTGTGCGCTAGACATTGCTAGTCCAATCGAACATTATTATATCTGTGTCACCATTCCAGACACGGAAGATAATGGATGACTCTGATATTACTATTGATACAACATTAGGTGAATCACATCACAAAAACTAGTTATTAATTAAAGTAGAAAAATCTAAAGTTATTAAGTCCCATGACATTGCGACAACCTTTACCAAATCCGAACATATTGACACTCAGAGGCGAATTTATGTGTAAAATTTGGGTCACGGGAACCCGTGGTCATCCGACTAAACTCGGTATATTACTTGTATAATTCTTACAAAATATATAAATATTAGCTAAAGGAACCCGTGCTCAAATTGACCAACTGGTTCACTGGTTGGAGGGCTTGTTTTTAACATCTCAGTTGAGGGTTCGATTCCGAGCAACTACTGAAATTTGCTCTGTTTTTTACAATTAAAGGACAACATTTTTTGTTTTGTTTTGTTTTTTTAAAAAAAGAAAAATTGTCTTGTTCTTTAACAGCAGTGGCCACTACACAGTATCTTTTTCTTTTCATATTTCACACAAACTTCAACTTCCAAGTTTCATTTGTTTATTTTCGTTCATGATTTCTCTTCTTAAAAAATAAACTAACAAAATCAAAATTTTCAAAATACATAACTTAATTTTAGAGTTTTCATAAAAAAAAAATTAATTTTCTAATCATTGTTTATAATAGAAAATCGTCATGAGCTAATGAATTGGTTATTTAGACTCACATATTTTACCGGGTGAATTGAACATTGATAAGGTTTTATTTTACTTTAATTTAAGTTAAAGAAATATATTTATTTATTTTATTATTAATTTACAAGGGTGTGATTTTCTTATTTTTTAATGTGAAAAGGGTGTGATTCTCCTATTTTATTTTGAATTTGCGAGTGATAAATTTACGACTAAGTTGAATAGTAAATTAAATTTATAGGAATATTTATCCTTGAACATCTAAATGGATAAATTCTTGACTAAGTCGTACATTGGGCAATCAAATTCTAGTAGCAGTCCATCCATTAGTACATTGGGCAATCAAGAGCTAATGAATTGGTTATTCAAACTATGAAGCCTCGTTGAGTACAATATATTGTAAACTGATGATATTTCTTATGATAATATAATTAATTATCTTTTGCTCACCGAATTGCTGTCATTATAAAATTTTAAATCTTATTTTTAAAATAATGATGCACCCGTCTTCTTGATATTCTGAATTCGCCTCTGTTGACACTTATCCCAATCGAGGTAAGTGACACCCTACGCAACCTTAGATTCCCAAAACACAAATATGAGTAGTACTACAATAAACTAAAAACAACACAAAAGATAAAAAAAGGCATAGTTAGATTCTTTCTTCCAAAAGTTGCCAACTACTATCTCTCTTCTTGATTTTCAATTCCAATAAGCTGAGCAAAATACATTTGATTGATAATGGCAGACAAGCCTAGCAGAGGACTGGTATTATATGGTGATGGGTTAGCCCGATCCATTGACCCGTCTCATACCCACCTCCATTCTTTTGCTTCTCGAGCTTGTTGTGGCTTCTTGGCTCTTCCTAACTCTCCTCCTTCAGGTCTTGTTTTGGTTCTTTTTAGCTGTATTTAGTCCCAAGATTGTTTCTTTTTGGTAAATTTTATGTGGGGTTATGATGTTTTTCATGTTTAATTATTGAGCTTGTGGAAATTGCATGCTTTTTTTGCACCTAAGTGTGTGGTCTAATGGCCAATGAAGTGAGTTGAGGACCATGAGGTCCCAGCAGAGACAAAGAACATTTAGCCTTGGTGGACAGAATTACCTGCGATATGTCCCTCTCGTTGTTGGGAGGTGGCAGGTATTGTGGATTTAGTTGAGGTGCGCAAAAGCTAGCCTGGACACCGCGGTTATCAAAAAAAAATTGCATGTTTTTGAGTAGGAATCAGTTTGCATATGCAAGAATTTGGATAGATTGATGTGGCTTCTTGTTTCTTCTTCACTCTAGGCTTCAGGTCTTTTTTCCTGATTTATTTTATCATTTTTAAGCCCAATTTCGTTTCTTTTTGATAATTTTTATGTGGGGTTATGCTCTTTTTCATCTTTAATCCTTGAGTTTATAGAAGCTGCATGCTTTTTAGTAGAAATCAGTTTGCACATACAAGAATATTTTTGAAAATACTGAAAATGTTGAAGGGGAGTCTTGGTGTAAGTGGCAAAATTGCCTCCTTGTGATCAGGAGGTTATGCGTCGAGCTGTGGAAATAGCCTTCTGCAGAAATGCAGGGTAAGACTGCGTACAATAGACCCTTGTGGTCTGGCTCTTTCCTGGATCCAGTGCATAATGAGAGCTTGGTGCACCAGGCTGGCCACTGAAAACGTCCACGTTACAGTTACATTTTGTCCAACTTTTGTCAAAGAGTCTTTTTTGGGTTGGTAATGTAGCAAAAGATCCATATACACGATGCCAACTAGTTGAGATTAGTTTTTGTTGTTACAGGTACACTGTACTGGTGTCCGTGAGGAGTCTTTTTAGTATAGTTAGAGAGATTTAGAGAGCCTATAGATTAGAACCCGTAATTTGTGTTGAAAGACGAATTGATTAGTAGTGGAATGAAATGGACCAAATTGAATGGAATAGATGCAGGGCATTCATCTAGCCAACCCAGTTTGATTGAATATGTACTATCTTGGACGAATATACTGTGTGTTGGGTTAGTAAGATTAGTTATTGTGTTTGATATTGTTGAGTCATCGGTAAATTTATCTGCTTGGTTGGTAATGTCAGAATCAGTAACACTGAAAGACAGTCATATCTGCACCTTTCATCTATATGATTCAAAACTTTTATGTGTATCTTATCAAACTGGTAGAGCATTTCCGAGAGCCAGAAGTTGGACCTTTCATCTCTATGATTCAAAACTTTTATGTGTATCATATCAAAATGGTAGAGGATTTCCTAGACTTGCTAAGGGAAGGCATTGTAATGTTCTTCATTTGCACTATAATGGAAGACAATCAGGCAGTTGTAGAAATCGAGAAGTCATCAATGTAGTTGACTCCAAGCAGCTGGTGCACCATCCTACGTCCAGCTGATAATGAAATTCTTAGAAGACATAGCCATCCTAGACGACCGAGCACTTGAGAACAAAAATATATTGTGTAATTGGATAGGAGGTTGTTATGGCTCTTAATCACTTTTATGAGGCAGTTTAGATATATCCTTCCTACACCCATGTTACCCTGTAGATAACAATAAGACTTCTCCGAAGAGTGGAATTTGACTAGTGTTTTGTTCCTCAAGGTTCATCATTCCTGAATAAGTTAAATATCGTTGATGATGTGTGGGATGCATTGTAAAAAATTAAAATTGAAGAGTTTGCCATCCCAAAATTCAACTATATAGCCCAGTCCCTATGATTTGTCTTGTTATGCTGCCTACAGGTGGTTAGTGCTAGGGTGGAAGAGTTTATTTTTTTTTATAAGAAAGCATGATGAGTTTCTAAATTAGAAAAAGTATTTTTCATGGATAGTAAAAAGATTGTTATTACTTTACAGTTCATTGTGGGAGTTTAACTCCATTTTTGTACTTCTTATCTGTCATTTTGGAATTTACATGAGCATTAGATTGCAGAAACCGAGGATGCAAGAATTGTTAGAGAATTTGCTGAGCTAGTGGATGCAAATGAAGCCTATCTTGCCCTGGTGAGATGCAATAACTTTGTTTATAGTAATTGCTAAAAGACGTACATTTATTTCTTAGCTTAATTAACACATATTGGGCTAAATATTTCTTCTGTTCTTAAGAATGGGGAAGAATTTTCTGAAACTCAATCTCAGGATAAGCATGTAGCAGCAAGCATATCAGAGAGGTAGGACTACTTCTGTTTTACATGTTGGACTTTCGTCGATATGGTATTATTTACATTGTTGAAAAGGCCCATTTCAAAAAATTTCTCGTTCAGGTTTATGGGGATGAAAGCTGCTGTCATCACTGAAAATTTAAGACTGAAGAGTTTCTGTCATAAGCTTGGCTTCACAGTCTTAGAGCTCAATGAGGTAATTGGTAGCATTAATATCCAGGTTGATTCATCCGCCTTAGCCTCTGAATTGTTCAAGTTGCTGGGTTTTCAAGAAGGGAAGACCTTAGAGTCGAACCAATTTGATTTGGTTATTCTTCACGTTGGAGCTGGTCAAATGACAAATTGCCTAAAAGAGTTGGATCATGTCAATCGGTTGGTTGGTAATTTGGTGCAAATGGCACATCCTGGAACGGAAGTAGGTTCTAGGTTGCACATGTCAGTTTTGTTGGGCTATGGTGCTGTTCGTGAGGCTGATGAGTCCGCATTTTCTGTTCCTGACAGTAGACAAGAGAATAACTCGAAACTTTCTCTTATTTTCCCTCGTCAAAGTTATACAATTAAAGAAGCAAAACCACGACCAGATGTTAGGTAAGTGCGATTTTCCCACTTTCATTCTATATCATCCATGCGTAATGGCGTCTGATGTATTTGTCAACAGGGAGCATTGCCCCATGTTAGTGGCCCAGTGGCAGAATGCTGTGACTCGGAAGGATATGGCAGAAGCATATTCATACAAGGATTTCAAAGAGGTATTCATGATTAAGAAGAGCTTATCGCTTTACACATAATACTTTTTTGGGGGTTTGCCTGGTCCTGTTGATCCATAATAAGTCTATTTTTTCAACGGAAAATTCCAGTTTGATAAATTGTTTCAAATTTGATGCCAAGTTTTGTTTCCTTGGTCAGTCTACTTGTGGGAAAATTACTTGGACATGGCTATGTTGTCAACTGGTGACTCTGAACTAATTTTGGGTTAAATATTTACAAGCTTAATACTTCTGTCCTTTTCTTTTCCAATCCCAAAAGAAGATTAGTGTCTGTAAATAACGGCACTGTTTGAGGTTTCGTGCTCAGAAATAGATATTTGGTGGCATGTCAACAGGTTCCTTTCACTGCTTAGAAATGTGATGACACAAGTAAGGAGAATGGTTCATGCTCTTCTACTCTCGTGGTGCTTTCAAATAAAACTAGGCATCTTTAACACTTCAAATTTCTCCTAATTTTATTAGGTTGTGTACATAGCCAGCAGAAACACAAGAACCTTCGGCGTATCTTTTACAATGTGCAGAACTTGCATCATGTTCCAATAACTCGTGCGTCATTGTCAATTTGTTCTGATTTTTAATTACTCTTAGTATCCTTGATTTTGCGCTTGATCTCTACTCTGTGTATTACATAAAACACCTTCGAAATTTACTGTCGTCACTAGAGTTATTGTCTGCTAACACGGATATTTAAGATCCTAATATTTTGTTCTCTCGTCTTTCAACCAGTATGGCGCAAACCTTGTGATTCCAACAGATAGATTTCTTCATGAAGTGGCATTCAAACTTTGGAAGGCTCCAAAATACGGAGCATGAGGTAGAAGCGCGGAGAAAACATTGGTAAATGTTCTGTACGAAATGAAAAACATTCCAATATCCAGAATTCAGATTTTCATTTTGGACCTTTGTTTTGAATTTTGATAAAGGGGCTAGATCATCAGCATAGGCGTTTCTGATCACCATAAACTCCATATCCTTCCAGGAATAGCTAGAACTAATAATCAGTCAACCAGATTTTCATGGCATCTCTCTCAGTTGTCGTTTTTTTACTTTTTGGGTGTATAATTTACTCTCTTGGGTGACATAATCAGTCTAATTCTATTTCTTTTTTTCGGAGATATTGTGGTGAAGAAAGGTTCATTCTTCATATTGCATACTACATCTTGTTGTCATGCAGTTCAACATGAAACTTGAAAAGATTTTAACTTCCTTATACTAGCAGTGTGAGCGCCCAAGGGGGTGACTTAGTGATCAATGAAGTGTGCGTAAACCTTAGAGATGGTTTAAATTCCAACTTTTTGCTTAAGCCTTGATGTCAGTTACTGAATAAAATACTGGTGAGAGGTAACAGGTATTCCATGAAATAGTCAAGGCGTGCATTGCACCTAGTTTTGGAAGCTGTGCCTTTAACATGGATTAGTACTAAGAGGAGACGCAACAATATGCACTAAATTAGGTACATTACAGAGAATGTTTGGCATACACACATTTCGAAACTGCAGGAAGAGTAAGGTGCAGTTTCTGTATCAACCAAAATTGCACCTGGCACAAACCTTTATTTTTTGGGTGGATAATCGAGAATTTCATAAAGAGTAAGATGCTAGAAGAGGACAGACAGGTTGCAAATTTCATAAAGAGTACCAGGTAGATAGATAAAGGAGATAAAAGAAGAAAAAAACAAGGGCCTAAGGACAAAAAGACATGGTACACAAAACATCAAACACTAGTCTAAGCCTTTTCTGAATTAACATGATGAGCAAGACTGTCCATAATCTTCGCCACCACCTCTTTCAACTCCTCCAGCAACTTCACGCTCTTTTTGAGCCTAAAGCTGTTCTCAGCAATCAATGCATCATGCAGGGAACCCTCAAAGCCACCACCATGGAAATCTATTAGGTCACCTAGAAGCTCTTCCTCAATCTCATTAACGAACTTCTCAAGACCTAAAGCAAATTGCCAGTATGCAGCAAACCTCATATGCAATGATGCCATTTGATCATTAACAATCTCCACCTCGATCTCATGGTGACCCAACTTTTGAGGACTGAACACAATTTTCCAGTATGCAGCCATCATCATCTTCAATTCAAAAGCTTGCTGCACAACACTTTTAGGATGCCACCTCAAATACAAAACATCAATTACTCCAAATCCTTTGAGGTTTATTTTCATTACCCCTTTGGAATATTTGCAGAACTTCACAAAATTTCTTTTTGTGAGCCATGAGCATGCTACAAGTAGCTACATACTCAGGATCACGAGTGAGGTCAGTCAGCCTATTCGCCCCAATGATTTTTCGTATCCAATTAACCGACTCACCCTTCCTCCTGGCAATCAAATTTTGCACAGACCTCCTAATAAAATACTGAAGTTCCAGGTGACTATCGGAATGATGCATCAAAACTTTAATGACAACTCCCTCTATATAGTTCCAAAATTTTCCAACAAACTCCTCCGTAGTTGCAGAAGTGCCTGTGACCTTTTTCTGCAAAACATCAAGGAAAACAGCACGAGCATGGAAATTTGATAATCCAATCACCATTTCTGATAATGGCAATCCATTTCTCTGTGCTTCCAGTAAAAACATGAGCTCATCCATCAGGTACTCTACCTTTTTATCCGGGTACTCTGAACGTACCTTAGCAGAGTATTGTTTGAGTTCAAGATCATGCAACTCAGACCATTTAGCAGCGCATTCCATTTCAAAATCTTCAGAGTACTCATCAAACTCTACTTTGAGAAAAATTTTCTTCAGGGACTCCGTAGCCAACCTACGAATGCGCATGACTGTAGCCAATGCTTCAGCAACAGAACCCGAATGCTGTGGCAACTCGCTGAGAGCAGCAACATTGACAGCGAGTTTGTCGTTGATCTCCCTCACAATATCCGGAAAGCATTTGGAAATGATGTTTGCTTGAATTTGCACCAACTTATGTGCCAGAACAGGAATGCTAACCATGGACTTGTCCATCTTGGATAATAGTACATGAGTTTCGAAAAGCCTTCCTTCCTCACTAAGGGCTTGTTCATGAGATTCATTCGCAATTCGATTCTTAACACAAATGTAGCCAAGTCCAACATTCATGTCATTTGCAGAAACTTTCTCAAGCAGCCCTTCAGGAGCTTTATCTACGTTTGTCACAACCGCTAGAGTCCTTTCTCCAGTTTTGTCCACCTTCCGGGACATCTTAATGGACTCACAAGTAGTGAAATCAACAGTGGATGATAAAACATTCAAAATTATGCTTTTCTCTGGTGTTATATACTCCATTATAATACCTGAAATTTGTTCAGATATATCTTCAGGTTGTCCAGGAACTGCAACTCTAGTTATTCCAGGCAAATCCACCATAGTCAAGTCGGGAACACCATTCTTTTTCACTATGAGTTTTAAAGGGATATTGGATATTCCCTTACCATGCCCAGCGATCTCATTAGTTGCAAGAATAATGGCATCTGCAATGTGAACTTCATCGGTTGGAACCTACTTTCCATTGTACTCCAAGTAAACCTCGGTCTCGCTGTGATTTTGGAGCCTCATGATGAGAGGCACTCTAGTGCAACTGCCTTCGCCTCTAGGAAGTCTAATTCCAGCAAGTGATTCAAGCACACTAGACTTCCCCGAAGACTGATCACCAATCAACACGATGGTAGGCAGCTGAGCACCTTCCAGCATGATGTCGAGGTGTCCAAGCTTGAAGATTGTAGGCAACTTAACGTCTTGCTGCATTCTGTAGAGTTGCCTAAGCTTGTCCACACAATCAAGGAGTGGTCGAATCCTATCATTGAACGCTAAAACAATAGGAGAATGAACCACAGAGCCTTGTGGTTCTTCCACTACAAGATGTTTTAGATCAAGAACTTGAAGTACACATTCACTAGAAGAAGAGTCATTGATCACTTGTTGGGATGTCATTGCTGGCAAGGTTTAGTTTGTAAAGCCTACTGGGATACTAGCTGTTAAATCTAACTCTTGATGACCACATGAACTCAAAGTATCTCTATTTATACATGATGTTTGATCATTTATGTGAACTTCTGCAGATTAGTGTGAAAAGCATAGCAAGGGGAGACTTAAATAGACGTAATAGTTTTGTATCCCCAAGCATATCTAGAGACACACACTTAACAGTATAATTAATGCTTTTGTTTCCCTAAAACAACTGAGCATTAACTAAGAGTCATACTCCTTCCGTTCACTTTTACTTGTCACATTTTGACTTGACACTTACATGAAGAAAACAATTATTGACATGATTATTTATCATAGTACACCTAGTACCCTATTAACTGATGTTTACTATTGTGTCTTGAAATTAATTTGGAGAATAAACAATTAATGCTAAGGGTAAAATAGGATAACAAAAGTTGTTTTTTCTTGATATGTCAAAAATGACAAGTAGAAATAAAAATGCAATAAGGATATAAGTGACAAGTAATTTTGAATGGAGCGAGTACAAATTCCTTTAGCGATTATATCCCCTCCGTCCATTTTACTTGTCCATGTTTGAGTTAGCACTCTTTACGAAACAATAAATAAAAAGGTAATTTTACTATATCATCCCTATTAATTATAGGTCATCTAAATATTGAAAATGAATTCGAAACGGAGGGAGTAGTATTTACTAGCAAAAATAAAGTAGACACAAAATAATTTATCTCTTGGTTTCTAAACTGAACAAGTAAAGTTTAACAACTATTTTTAATATACTGGACAAGTGAAGTTGGACAGAGGGAGGGAGTACCAAGTAGAATTAATTTTTTTGTTTCACCCAAACTACTGACCTCAATGCCTAAGCATGCTTGTTGCTTGTTCAAGACAATCTGATACACTTGAACTTTTCTGCAGAATGGTGTAGAAGAATAGCAATTGTACACTTAAATAGACTTAATGATTGTATCCCCCAAAATACTAATCTCATCTTTTCTGGAGTTGATAGTTAAATTTTCAAGACAATTTGGCTGTAACAGGCTTGAACTTCTTGTCCCAACGAAGACAATTAATGCATAAAAAAAGTTGAACTACTTCTACAGATGATCTGAACACCATATCTAGTACTTTTTCGTCCATTTTTACTTGTTAAGTATTGACGAACAACAAATAGAATGACAATTTTACTATAGCATTCTTTAAATATTAATAAAATGATAAATTATCTCTTGATTTTCAAACTAGACATCTATTTTTAATATAATGGATAAGTAAAAATAGACGGAGTAATTGCTTTCTTTAATTTTCTCAACCTATAACAAGCATACTGCAACATCTTTGAACATTTCTTGCCTTTCTTACATTTTGCAACAGGCATTATGTTACCAAAATCCCCTTTACTTTGCTGACAGGAAACACTGAAGACTATTGGATAATAGTACTAAAGAAACAATTGAAATTCTAACTCGCGATACTTCAGTTTAAATTGTGTTCTTCTGACTACTTCATACTAAGTTGTCCTCTTAGGAATTTTGAGAGGATGGTCACATAAACAAGTTCTGTTACTTCTTTTCCGGGACTGCTTTGGACTCTTTTTTCTTGTGCTGAGGGTCTATCAGAAACAACCTCTCTACCGCTGAGGTAAAGGTAAGGTAGGTACACACTACTCTCCCCAGACCCCACTTTGTGGGACTACACTGGGTATGTTGTTGTCATTGTTGTTATTAGTTACATAAACAAGTTCGGACTTGAAAAACCAACCAGTCAATCACTTAAAATGGAGAAAGACCTGAATCTTGTAAAGCACTTGGGATCCATAATAAGCATCACTTACAATTCTCCTTAGCAACAAAATTGAGTCAATAAAAACAAGGGAGCACTCAAAACACTGCATGCTTCAAGTGCACCACTTTATCTTACCACTGTGCAAATAGCAAATTCAAGAAGTTACTTGGCAGCAGAAATGATTAACTAGATATGTACACAATATGCCAGTTTGGATCTAAAATACAATATCATACAAAAAAAGTACCAGAATAGTTGAATGGAGATGAAACTCTGCTGTCATATAGCTTCAAGATCTGGTAACTCTTCTTCAAAACCATCCATCGATAGACTAGATGCTGATATTATGAAGGTCCTTCATCCTAGTAGCTGGTAGTGGACATGCCAAAGCATTGTCCAGTCGAACCATCAGTCATATTCAAATTATCTTGCAAATTTCCTCTATCAAAATCAGTAAAAATGTAGGAGTCCAGTGCTATTCAAAAGTAAAATTTGCAACATCCAGAAATCCACTGTCAAATAAGTTTATGTCAAACATAAGAGTACTAAGATATAGGCTTAGAAGAGTCCATCATGTATATATTTGCTTGTAATAGAGATTGCAAACAGTTAAAGCAGAATTTAGCCATCAAGAAGGAAAGGCAGCATATAGCCGAAAAGAGGCACTGGTTAATGGTGTAATACTTTCAAACCATGTATTGATAAGTAAATGGAACTGGAAAGCAGAATTTATCGTTAATACGAAGACAGGACCCTTTATTCAAATCATCAGCAAAACTATAACACGATACCAGGTAGATAAGATGCTAGAAAGGACAGACATACTGCAAATTTAATAATGAGTTCTAAGTAGATAGGTAAAAAAGATGAAAGAAGAGAACTACAGCCACAAGGAAAACAAGACATGCTATCCAAAAACATCAAAAACTTGTTCAAGCCTTTTCCTCATCAATTTGAAGAGCAATCCTGTCCATGATTTTTGCCACCACCTCTTTCGACTCCTTAAGCAGCTTCACACTCCTTTTGAGCCTAATGCGTTTCTCTGAAACAGAAGGTGATACCTCCAGCATTCTCTCGATGCCACCACCATGGGATGCCATCAGATCATTAATAATCTCTTCCTCAATCTCATGGTTAATCATCTTTTGAAGATTAAACATTATATACAGGGCCATATGATCGACCAATCTCATCAACACGATTTTCCAGTATGCAGTCATCCTCATCTTCAATTCAAAAGCTTGCTGCACAACATCCTTATGCTTCCTCAAATTCCCAACATCAACTTCTCCAACTCCCACGAGGTTTATTATTGTGCCCCTGTAAGAATCATTCATAATCCCCATCAAATTCCCAACATCAACTTCTCCAACTCCCACGAGGTTTATTATTGTGCCCCTGTAAGAATCATTCATAATCCCCATAAATGTGTTTTGCTGAGCCATGAGCCTACTACAAGTAGCGACATACTCAGGATTATAAGTGTAATCAGTCAGCCTTTCCATCTCAATAATTTCTCGGACCCAATTAATCGATTCATCCTTCCTCTTGGCAATCAAATTTTGCACTGCCCTCCCAATGAAATACTGAAGCTGTGGATAGTTACAGGAATGATGCATCAAAACTTTGATGACAACTGTCTCTATATAGTTCCACAATTTCCAGGCAAACTCCTCAGGAATTGCAGAAATCCCACTGACCTTTTTCTGTAAAACATTCAGAAAAACAGTACGAGGGAGGAAATTTGGCAATCCAATTCCTTTTGCTTCCTTTAAGGACATGATCTCATCCATCAAGAAATCTTCCTTTTTTTCACTGTTCTTTTCATGTAACTCAGCAGCGTACTGGTTGAGCATCTCAGCCAATCTAGCAGTGCAGTGCATTTCAACATCTTCAGCATACTCATCAAACTCCCCTCTAAGAAAAATTTTCCTCAGAGACTCCTTAGTGAAACTCAGAATACGCATGAATGTTGTCAATGCTTCAGCAACAGAACTTAATTGCTGTGGTAACTTGTTGAGAGCAGTAACATTGACAGCAAGTTTGTCGTTGATCTTTTTCACAATATCCGGCAAACATTTGGAAATGATGTTTGCTTGAATATGCACCAACTTATTTGCTAGAACAGGAACACTAACCATGGACTTATCAATTTTGGATAAAAGTGCATGAGTCTCAAAAAGCCTTGCCTCCACACTACGGGCTTCTTCGTAAGACTCATTCCCAGTTCTATTCCTAACACAAACATAACCAAGTCCTATATTCACATCATTTGCAGTAACTTTCTCAAGCAGCCCTTCAGGAGCCCTATCTACTTTTGTCACAACCGCCAGAGTCCTTTCCCCGGTTTTGTCCACCTTCCGGGACATCCTAATGGACTCACAAGTTGTAAAATCAACAGTGGCTGATATTACATTCAAAATTATGCTTTCCTCAGGTGTTATATATTTCATAATAATACCTGAAATTTGTTCAAAGATATCTTCAGGTTGTCCAGGAACTGCAACTCTAGTTATTCCAGGCAAATCGACCATAGTCAAGTCAGGGACACCATTCTTTTTCACTACAAGTGTTAAAGGAATGTTGGATATTCCCTTACCAGTTCCAGCAATCTCATTAGTTGCAAGAACAATGGCCTCCGCAACGTGAACTTCATCGGTTGAAACTGATTTCCCATTGTATTCTAAGTAAACTTTGGTCTCATTGTGATTTTGGAGCCTCATGATGAGAGGTACTCTAGTGCAAATGCCATCCCCTCTAGGAAGGCTAATTCCGGCTAGTGATTCAAGAACACTCGACTTCCTAAAAGACTGATCGCCGACCACCACAATGGTAGGCAACTGAATACCTTCTTGCATGATGTTGAGGTGCCTAAGCTTGTCCACACAGTCGAGGAGTGGTCGAATTCTATCATTCAAGGATGAAATAATTGGTGCATGAACACCAGAAGCATTATGTTTTGGTTCAACAACTTGTAGTGGACATTCACTAGAAGACGAGCCATTCACCTTTTGCTGGAACATCATGGTGACTACAGTATGGCTAACAATGTTTTGTGGTTTTGCAGCAAGGTGTAGTTTGTAGAGTCTACTAGGATATTGGTTGATAAACTTGTCTTGATGACTGCATGTCTCATAATATCCCTATTTATATTTGTTTGATCATTTATGTGCCTAAGCATGCCTCTTTCTTTTTAGTAATGATTTTGCTTCACCCAAAATACTGATCTCAATGCCTAAGCATGCTTGTTGCTTTTTCAAGACAATCTGATACAATTGGAACTTTTTCTGCAGAATGATGTAGAAGCATAGCAATTGGACACTTAAGTAGACTTAATGGTGTTGTATCCCCCAAATACTAGTCTCATGTTTTCAGGAGTTGTTAGTTAAATTTTCAAGACAATTTGGCTGTAACATGCTTGAACTTCTTGTCCCAATGAAAACAATTAATGCATTAAAAAAAGTTGAACTTCTTCTACAGTTGATGTGAGCACCATATTTAGTACTAATACTCCTTCCGTCCATTTTTACTTGTCTGGTATGGACTTGGCACATCCCGCAAGGAACAATAAATAGAATGAAAATTTTATCATAGTGATCACCCTTCGAATATAATGGACAAGTAAAAATGGACGGAGTGAGTATTTTTTTAGTTTTTCTCAACCTATAAATAGAATTCTGCAACTGGCTTATAAAAGGCAACATCTTTCGACCTTTCTTACATTTTGCAACGGGCTTTACATTACCAAAATCCCCTTTACTTTGCTGATTGGAAATACTGAAGACTAATATTGTAGTTGGACAATAGTACTCAAGAAAATATCGAAATTCTAACTCGTGATACTGCAGTTTAAATTGTGTTCTTCTGACTACTTCGTACTAAGTTGTGAAAAATCCGAACCTTGAAAAGCACTTAGAATCCATAGTAACTATTAGTTTTAAACTCTTCATAGTTATAAAACTGAGTCAATACAAACAAGGCAGCACTCAAAACTCTATATGCTTCAAATGCACCACTTTATCTTAGCGTCGTGTGATAGCATACTTGACGGCAAAAATGAACTAGATATGTACAGAATATGCCAGTTTTGATCTAAAATACAACATTATACCAAAAAAAAAGTACTAGAATAATTGAAAGGAGATGGAACTCCGCTGTCTTATAGCTTCAAGATCTGGTAACTCTGATTAAAATCCATCCATCGATTGTCTAGCGGAGCGTACATCCTGCGACACTATCTGTCATCAGGGGGGCAGAGTTGGACTTTTTGAACGCATGCTGATATTATGAAGGTCCTTCATCCTAGTAGCTGGTAGTGGACATGTCAAAGCATTGTCTAGTCGAATCATCAGCCGTATTCAAATTATCTTGCACATTTCCTCTATCAAAAGCAGTAAAAATGTATGAATCCAGTGCTATTCAAAAGTAAATTTTGCAACATCCAGAGATCCACTGTCAAATAAATTAAGTGTCATACTAAGAGCACTAAGATATAGGCTTAGAAGAGCCCATCGCGTATATCCTTAAAGACGCTACACGTAATAGAGATTGCAAACAGTTAAAGCAGCATTTAGCCATCAAGAAGGAAATGAAACTGGAAAGCAGAACTTAAGGAGCATCACAAAAAAAGAAAGCAATGCAGAATCAAACTCGTTAATAAGAAGACAGGACCCTTTATTCGAATCATCAGCTAAACCATAACACGGTACCAGGTAGATCATAACACGGTACCAGGTAGATAAAATGCTAGAAGAGGTGACATACTGCAAATTTAATAAAAGAGTACCAAGTAGATAGGTAAAAAGATGAAAGAAGAGGAACTACGGCCACAAGGAAAACAAGACAAGCTATCCAAAAACATCAAAAACTTGTTCAAGCCTTTTCCTCATCAATTTGCAGAGCAATCCTGTCCATGATTTTCGCGACCACATCTTTCGACTCCTTAAGCAGCTTCACACTCTTTTTGAGCCTAAGGCGTTTCTCTGAAACGGAAGGCGACACCTCCAGCATTCTCTCAATGCCACCACCATGGGATGTCATCAGATCATTAACAATCTCCTCTTCAATCTCATGGTTAATCATCTTTTGAAGACTAAACATTACATACACTGCCATATGGTCGACCAGTCTCATCAAAACAATTTTCCAGTATGCAGTCATCCTCATCTTCAATTCAAAAGCTTGCTGCACAACATCCTTATGCTTCCTCAAATTCCCAACATCAACTTCTCCAACTCCCTCGAGGTTTATTATTGAGCGCCTGTAAGAATCATTCATAATCCCCATAAATGTGTTTTGCTGAGCCATGAGCCTACTACAAGTAGCGAAATACTCAGGATTATAAGTGTAATCAGTCGCACTGCCCTCCCAATGAAATACTGAAGCTGTGGATAGTTACAGGAATGATGCATCAAAACTTTGATGACAACTGTCTCTATATAGTTCCACAATTTCCAGGCAAACTCCTCAGGAATTGCAGAAATCCCACTGACCTTTTTCTGTAAACCATTCAGAAAAACAGTACGAGGGAGGAAATTTGGCAATCCAATTCCATTTGCTTCCTTTAAGGACATGATCTCATCCATTAAGAAATCTTCCTTTTTTTCACTGTTCTTATCATGTAACTCAGCAGCGTACTGGTTGAGCATCTCAGCCAATCTAGCAGTGCAGTGCATTTCAACATCTTCAGCATACTCATCAAACTCCCCTCTAAGAAAAATTTTCCTCAGAGACTCCTTAGTGAAACTCAGAATACGCATGAATGTTGTCAATGCTTCAGCAACAGAACTTAATTGCTGTGGTAACTTGTTGAGAGCAGTAACATTGACAGCAAGTTTGTCGTTGATCTTTTTCACAATATCCGGCAAACATTTGGAAATGATGTTTGCTTGAATATGCACCAACTTATTTGCTAGAACAGGAACACTAACCATGGACTTATCAATTTTGGATAAAAGTGCATGAGTCTCAAAAAGCCTTGCCTCCACACTACGGGCTTCTTCGTAAGACTCATTCCCAGTTCTATTCCTAACACAAACATAACCAAGTCCTATATTCACATCATTTGCAGTAACTTTCTCAAGCAGCCCTTCAGGAGCCCTATCTACTTTTGTCACAACCGCCAGAGTCCTTTCCCCGGTTTTGTCCACCTTCCGGGACATCCTAATGAACTCACAAGTTGTAAAATCAACAGTGGCTGATATAACATTCAAAATTATGCTTTCCTCAGGTGTTATATAATTCATAATAATACCTGAAATTTGTTCAAAGTTATCTTCAGGTTGTCCAGGAACTGCAACTCTAGTTATTCCAGGCAAATCAACCATAGTCAAGTCAGGAACACCATTCTTTTTCACTACAAGTGTTAAAGGAATGTTGGATATTCCCTTACCATGTCCAGCAGTCTCATTAGTTGCAAGAATAATGGCCTCAGCAATGTGAACTTCATCGGTAGGAACTAACTTCCCATTGTACTCCAAGTGTACCTCTGTCTCAATGTGATTTTGGAGCCTCATGATGAGAGGCACTCTAGTGCAAATTCCTCGTCCTCTAGGAAGACTGGTGCCAGCAAGTGATTCAAGCACACTCGACTTTCCAGAAGACTGATCGCCAACCACCACAATGGTAGGCAACTAGATGTCTTCTTGCATGATGTTAAGGTGTCGAAGCTTGTCCACACAGTCGAGGAGGGGTCGAACTCTATCATTGAAGGACGAAACAATGGGTGCATGAACACTAGAGCCTTGTGGTTCTATCACTGCAAGATGATTTTGATCAACAACTTGTAGTGAACATTCACTAGAAGAAGAAGAGTCATTCATGATTTGCATGGTTATAAATGTATTGCTGTTTCTCTGCAAGGTGTAATTTGTAAAGTCTACTAGCTGTTTAATCAAATTCTTTATGACCATATGAACTCACGATATGGCTATTTATACATTGTATTTGATCATTATTCATTTATGAGCATTAATCATATAAACCCCTTAAAGATACAATCATCAATCAAGAATGGCTGTTGCTTTTCCAAGACAAATAATGCACCAGAAATACATGAACTTCTGCTAAATCATACTCCCTCCATCCATCTTTACTTGTCTAGTATACTAAAAATAGATGTCCATTAATACTTGTGCAGCTTTAAAAACCATTGGGTAATTTATCATTTTGTGTTCATTTTACCCGTGCTATTAAATAGTATTATTCATTACCTAATGCATTTTCCAAAGCATTAAATTTATTACTCATATTCAAACGGTGATATAGTAAAAATTATCTTTATTATTTATTATTTCTTAAGGTGTGCGTCAAATCAACAGTGGCCAAGTAAAGATGGACGGAGGGAATAGCCTCATCGTTTCACAAATTGTATGTTACTTTTTCATCACAATTGCTTGAACTTCTTGTCCCATGAAGACAACTATGCACCCAAAAAAACACTTGAATTGTTGTTTTTACTCCCTCCATCCATCTTTACTTGTCTATACTGTACTAAAAATAGATATCCAATAATATTTGTTCAGTTTTGAAAATCAATGGATAATTTACCATTTTTTCTTCAATTTACCCTTACTATTAAATACTATTCACTATCTAATGCATTTGCTACGTACAATAGACCCCTGTGGTTGGGTCCTTCCTCTGACCCCGCGCATGGCGAGAGCTTTAGTGCACCGGGCTGCCCTTTTATAATGTAATGCATTCTCCAAAACATTAAATTTATTATTATTCAAAGGGTGATAGTAAATCTACCCCCTATTATTTATTGTTTCTTAAGATGTGTGTCAAGTCAATCATGGACAAGTAAAGATGAACTGAGGGAGTACTATTTCCGTTTGGAAGTCCAACAGTTAACAGAGTACCATGCTTTTCGTTTTCTATTAGAATTTCATCAAAACTTCTTAACTCCCCTTAGTTATTTTCTGACTGTGAGCTCATAATAACCAAAAAATCAGTTATCTATATAGGAAAGGCAAAAAGATTATGGACAGCAAACATCACATACATTGTTTTTGGTAAATAGTAGAAAATTCTGAAATCATGCATATTTTAATTGCTGGCAATAATCTATGTTGCGCAGACTCTTCAAAAATGTTACCGGGTGCTTGCCGGATCCTTACAAAAAAGTACACTTTTGGAGGAACCGACACGGGTGCGGCAAAGTTTTGGAGAGTCCAAGCAACTTAGGCT
Organism: Capsicum rhomboideum; assembly: GCA_031232105.1. NCBI lineage: Eukaryota > Viridiplantae > Streptophyta > Magnoliopsida > Solanales > Solanaceae > Capsicum > Capsicum rhomboideum. The sequence goes on along the minus strand of CP124708.1, from coordinate 112,102,703 downwards.
GGCATCATCCATCGTACAAAGGAAGCAATACATCAACACAGAATGCTACTATATTTACCACTTCAATATGGGTTCAGTGATCACAGGCCCTTACAATTCATGCAGCCAATGTATGTCATTCAATGTGTTCTTTCTTTAGCCAAAAGAGTTGCAAGTCGATCTAAAGATGACAAAAAGTTAGCATTACTACATAATATTTAGGCGTAATATATAAAAGTGCACTTTAACTTGGCCTCAGTTGTCATCTATATATGCTTCCAACTTTGGGCTTGCACAAGTAGACAATTAAACTTGTATAGATTTGAACAAGTAGATACACATGTCCTACATAGCATAATACAAATCAGTTGCCACTTGTGCACATGTAGGACGCCACATAGGATGCATGTCTCTACTTGTTCAACTTTTATACAAGTGTTTACTAGTGCACACCCAAAGTTGGAGGGCAAAGATGTCAAGGCCAAGTTGAAGGACACGTTATGTATTATGCCTAATATTTATGTAGGTTATAGAGACTGCATGCAACGCAAGTGGCAAGAAACTCCAAAAATATATAGCTTTTTTGAGGATCCAACATGGGTGCGACAACATTTTTGGACGGGCGACCAACAAAGATACATACTGATCTTAGATATATGCCATCATCAGCTTCAAATAGCTGAAAGCCTGCTTTGAAGCAAGCCAACCTAAACAGAAGTGCAACTCAGCACAAAACAAGCTTGGATTTAACACAATACACTAAATCAAATCTTGATGATTTCACCTTACATTTTGTATGGAATTTCCACGCGATTTAACGATAAAAAATGTCTATCTTCTTTGCATCTTTTAATCGTCAAATCACGAAGCTAAAAGCTAGTACATTTTTGGACTCTTCAAAAGTGTTATCAGGGGCATGTCGGATCCTACAAAAGTAGTGCATTTGGAGGATCCGACACGAGTGCAACAATATTTTTGGAGAGTCCGAGCAACTTAGAGTTAATGAAACAAAAAATGCTCCATTTTTAAGTCATTATTAACACTAATCACAATGCATAGAGTTGCCTTTTTATTGCTAAATTATTACTACTAACATAAGATCAAGTCAATATAGCTAAACTGGAAATTTTACAAAGTGACATGTTTTGAATTTACATCGAAAAATTTCACTTTAAAGATAAAACGCTCCTTACCGATCGCGAAGACCACTTAATTATATTATTAGTCCATCTTGTCAACCTCAAACTTAGATCTCATCAAACGTGGGTTGCACTTCTTCATAATCTGCACACAACCTATAAATACACAGAAAAAAAAAAGGATTATAAATGAAAATCGAAAATTGCAAAATATATACTCCATATATATTTTTCAGTAAACTAATAATTTTACAGATAAATCGAAATTTGTACCAATAAAATTTGTTTGGTGCCATAATAATAAAGAAGATAATGACAAAAAAGCAAACTTCAAAAGATAATATTTGACCAGTATTTCATTATTTAGCTAAGCACAGAACTTTTTTAAAAAAAAATTAAAAACAATTTATTATCTTAAATATGTCATAAGATTTTTGTGACTATGAAATCATGTCATTAAATTAAAATTAAAGGTACGTAAACAGAAGTTCAAAGTTAAACCATTTTCTAATCTATAAAGATGTTATTCTTTTTCAAACTGGACTAATAAAAATAGTAGTAAGAATATAATTTTCCGAGGAAGAGATCTAAGAACATTACTACTAGAAAAAGTGAATTTTCGATAGGCGTTCCTGTCAAAACACCGTCAAAATTTCTGACCTCTGTCAAAAAATTCGTGTTTTTTTTTTAGCAGTGCATGGCCCACTAAATAAAACTAAAATTCAAATACAATCCAGCTAGGAGATAAGATTCTCACTAAATTGGTGAGTTGTCTATGTATATATTTCCATTTTATAGTTATGGAGTTCACGTCTTTCACCAAAAGAACTTTGAACTAAAATTCAAGAAATAAACCTATGAACTAACACATTGACATTTCACTTCACCATGTTTATGATTTATCCACCAACATCGATTTAGCAATTGTTAAAAAGCTCTTTCAAAAAAAAATTCTTATACATCTATTTTTCATCTCTCCTTTGTCTTTGTAACATCAACGTTACGAAATTAGTCACGTTCACTTCTGACTATTCTTTGTACCAAAATGGCAACCAAGCCTAATGGCACCACCACTACAAACACCACCACCACCCCCGCCGCCACGACGAAAAAACAAACGTACAACCCCAAAAGCCAGACGTACAACCCGAACCGCGTTGCTTATCGACCAAACCGTCGATACAACCGTCGTGGCCGTAGTTGCAACTGTCGTAGATGTTTTTGTCAATTTTGTTGTTGGACTATTCTAGTCATTTTTGTCATTCTTGTCCTAGCAGCTATTGCCAGTGCAATTTTTTACTTCCTTTATCGTCCTCAACTCCCTTCATTTTCGATATCCTCTCTCAAAATATCGCAGTTCCACCTCACTACATCCCCCGATGACACTACAAGACTCACCACTAAATTCAACGTAACTCTGTCTACCAAGAATAGAAACAAAAAACTCATTTACACTTATGATCCGATTGCATTAACCGCAAAATCATCAAACCAAATTGAGCTAGCAAATGGCAATTTTCCAAGGTTTGCTAGTGCACCAAATAATGTTACAATTATACATTCAACATTATCAATTGTGTCACAAGTTCTTGATGTGGATTCTGTTACAAGTCTGAAATCAGAAATGAAGAGAAAAAGTGGATTGCCAATGAGGATTTTGTTGGATACAAAAGTTGTTGTACATATGGACAAATTGAAAAGTAACAAAGTGGGGATTAGAGTAACATGTGATGGTATCAATGGACCATTACCTAAAGGGAAAAATCCAACTGTGGCTTCAATTACAACTGCTAAATGTAAGGTTGATTTGAGAATCAAGATTTTGAGATGGACTTTCTAGTTACCACTTCACTTTTTTGTTTTTTCGCTCGGTGTCCGTTACACATTTTGGGTTTCACATCAAGAAGTCTTATTTTGAGGTAAAGTATTTCCTATCAAAGGTGACTCCATTCTCAGGATTCGAACTCGGGATCCTAGTTAAGGATGGAGGAATCTTACCAATATATTTTGTTTCAACTCAATTTCGCTTGTGAGTTTACTATTTTTGCTTCTTTTTTTTTTTCGGTCAAGTGTAATCATATATATATTTTTTTCTTCTATATTGTTTTGTTTTATTTTCTGGGATTGTTTGTAAACTGCCAGCAGAACAAACATAATAGGAATTTTGAGGTTGTTTTTAATCAAGAATTACAAAGAAGCAGCGGGGTTGTATTAGAGTACGTGTGTTGTACATATATTCAATTAATAACGATTGACGTTTGAATTGATCCAACATTATATTCATTTAAATGACAAACATGAGTTTTACTATGCTGACACGATAACTTATATCAAACTAACTCAGATTTTATTTTTAACCTGCAAAGATAAACAATTTAATTTAGTTAATACTTTTTCTTTTTCAATATTATTTTAGTTTATATAAGTGAAACTCAAGTTGTAAAAAAGCTTAATCTAATCCTTATAGTCATTACATTTGTGGGTTCATGTCTTTGATGATCCATGTGTATGTGGTTTCAAAAGTACCCATTGGGCCTTAGTTAGTGGTAGAACAAAAGGCCCAACCCAATGAGCTATGACTAAATGACCCATGTTGTCAAGGCCCACTTCAATTTAGTAGGAAATTTTTTTAAGAATAGTAATGCTTCAACTATTGTAATTGAAAAATAACTATTGTCTTGGCGTTTTAACTTCTACGAGTGAAACTCGAGGATACTGTTATTGAATTTCACTTGTGAAAGTTCAAACCCAGGACCATGCCAACTATATATTGGTTCTACAAAAGAAGCAACAACAATATTGGTTCTACGAAGTTGAAATTGAATCTTTTAGTTAACTTGTTCCTTTAACTCGGAAATAATAACACAATGACGTTAAAGCGTGTACATTTAGCTCCTTCTCCAACGATGCCAACTATCAACCCCTTGTGTTCATAGTGGTTGATGGAGTCCTCACTACACACCACTAGGTCAAGAGCTCGAGGCTAATATTGACAATAATGATCACAAGTAAATGCGAGGGTTGCAATTAGGTACGAAATTTTAACACACTTCACATAATGTTTTGTATAACACAAATCATTTGTAACATAATTACACGAATTCATTTTTCATTAATTAATTGTTGTTGTTAGTAATGAGTACACATTACTACACAAAACACTTTATTTGCTTTAAATCTTAACGGTATAATGCCAATATAATGATGAATTAACATTGACCCAATGGGTTAATGCAACGGTAACATAGCCTTAAAAATCACAAACCAAAGTAATATGTATCATCATGGAGGGTAGGTTACAAGTTCACATGAACTCGATAATGTTTTAAAACACTATGTATATATATTAAGGATTTCGTTAGATATCTACAAATATTTAATTGTAAATTCAGTTTTTACTGCAATCTTAACTTGGAATTGCTAGCGGTAGATATTTATACATTTCAAAATCTAGAGGATTCCTCACTTCTTTCTCTCATTCAAAACCGTGCATGAGACTTTCATCTCACACGGCTCCTAAGTGATAAAAGAAAGAAGAACCCATTTTCTTTCTTTTTTGATTACCTTCCTCGCGTATGTATAAGACCGAATCCATTCGATTTCTAAAAAGGATTACTAATCCTTAACTTTTCGAGGAATCCTTCATCAGTGTTTGTGAATGACTGATTTTTGCAATCTTTTCGAAAGTATATACTTCGACTTTCTTGTGCTAGAACTTTAGCTCGGAAACACAAAAGTACTGTACGCACTTTTTTGAAAAGATCGGGCTCGGAATTATTGGAAGAATACTTAGCGTCGGAAGAACAAGTTCTTTCTTTGACCTTCCCACGAGCTTCTTCTAGTTTGTGGGGAGTATATAGAAGTCGGATTTGTTGAATGGTATTGTAATTTCCATTATTTGATACATAAAAATACTAAAAATAAATTATTATGATTTTCATTAATTAATCCACCAAACCTTAATAATAACACAAGTCATCACTTCACAGCAAAGATTAAGAACCAAAAAAAAAAACACCTAATGCCACTTTCTCATTTTACTCTATTTCCCTTTTTGCTTTTTCTTTCTACATACCTTTCATATTTTTCTTTTCAATACTTCACCAAGAAGATCACTTTAAGATACTCTAGCTTTGGTTTGTTACTCAATACTTTTCAAGTATGATGCAACATCATAAATACACTCCTTTTAAAAATAAAAATTAAAAAAATTCTAAAATAAGAAATGAAATTTGTCAAAAACAAAGATAGAAAATTTACCCTAAAAGTGTAATATATAGTTTGTTTCGCCGAATTTTCAAAGTATGCTTATTACGTTGTGTTTGATGTGTTTTTTGAGAAAGGACTTCTAAAGAGTAATAATTTGTGTTTCGCTAATCAATTTGAAAGTAATTTTTGCCAATATTATAGTAGAAATTTGTGTTTGACCAAGATTTCGAAAGTACTTTGAGAAAAAATATTGCTCAGAATCTGAAAAAATAATTTCTGCTACTATACAAAAATATTTTTTTTTAAAGCTCGGCCAAAAACCTCAACTCTCTAAAATAAGTATTCTTTTAATTAAAAAGATAGACACTTTGGATTTGACAAAAGCTTGGCCAAACATGCTATTAACGCGTGATATCACATCGTAAGAAGATTACTCGTAAATATAACACCTCACTCGAATAAAAGCTCAGTTTACTTCGACAACGTGAACCTATTCACATTACCATGATAAGTCCAAAAAACAAAAGATAACTACGTTAGGCTGTCAGCTAACGTAAAACTTATCAGTTTACGATGAATCCTCATAATATAGAACGACGAAAAAAACGAAAACAATTAAAGCATAACTGTCATATCAACATCATAATAGAAAGATAAATTCATTCTCCTTCTCCAAAACAGAGCAAAAACAGAGCATTCAAAAATGGCAGCTCTGTTTCCAAAGCAATTTTCTCTCTCTAAAAAAATCCTCTACTTCTCTCTCTTCATCTCCGTCTTCTTCACCGTATCCTACTCCGACGATTTCTCATCTCTTTTAGCCTTCAAATCCATAGCCGATACGTCGAATTCCCTCACTTCATGGTCTAAAAATGTCCCCTGTTCTTCATGGATAGGCATAAAATGTCATCCACTTACTCATCGAGTCGTAAAAATCGTGCTCAATAACTTAAACCTTACTGGCTCAATTCATACATTGATTCATCTTACGCAAATCCGTCATCTAAGTTTGCATCACAATGATCTCTCCTTGATTCCAAGTTTCGATTCTTGGCCTAATCTGAAGCATGTATATCTCTCTCATAACAAGTTTTCGGGTGAATTTCCATCGGGAATTTACCGTTTGAAGCGCCTACGGAGGCTTGATTTGTCGTATAATGAGTTCTCCGGTGAGATTCCTGTGAAGGAGTTGAATCAGTTGCCGCATTTGATGACTTTACTCCTCGAGTTTAATTCTCTTAGCGGATCACTTGGTGTTGATGAAACAAGAGGTGTTGGTGTTGCTTCGTTTAAGGAATTCAATGTTTCTGGGAATAACTTTACCGGGAAAATCCCAAATTGGTTGTCAAAATTTCCCGCGGCATCTTTTACAGGTAAAAGGAGGGAAATGAGCGAGTTGGATCAAATTTGAACGAGTCAAAATGGATAAAGTTCACAAGTAGCCATTTGCTAGTTCGTGTAATTGAGAATTAACCACTGTCGTGGAGTTTCACTTGTGAAACTTCATGGCTATTTTCTCAATTACATGATTGGAAAATGGCTAGCGCGTCTTGTTCCTACAGTCAAAACTGGTCAAAATAACAAACGCGTCAAGTTTTGTTTGGATCAAAATGAGTGAATAGTGGGTCATTTGTACAGTTGGCATTAAAAGGTCACTATTTAGATTTTGTCCCTCTTACGCTAGTTAGCTAAATTTTTCATTCAACTTCTTCTGAAGGCGGAATTTAGTTAACTGAGCTAACAGGGATAAAATTTAAATAGTGGTTTTAAAATAAAAACCATATGGTACAAATATTACTGAGGTAACAGTGATAATCCTATATAGGAATAGCGTCTACTAGCCACTTTCCAGTCTTGTTAGCCACTTTCCAGTCTTGTTTTTTGAAAAAATAACCACTTTTCATGGAGTTTCGAATTCCACAGCTCGAGTTTCACTTGTGGAATTCGAAGCTTCATGACATGAGTTGCTCTTTTTCAATTGCAGGAGCTGAAAAGTGGTTATTTATGAATCTTACGCTAATCCTAACTGCACAACATGATTCAATTTCTCTTTTCTTTTTTAGTTTGCTTTTCGAAAAAAGAGATACGTGAAAGCTAATATATTTTTCTTTTAGGAAACGTTCGCCTTTGTGGATATCCATTACGAACTATTTGCCCGAGTGAAACAGTGAATAGTGATCCAACAGTTATGAGCACTCCAAAATCACAATTCAACTTTCCTAATCAAGGAAAGAAGAATTTGAGTGAAAACATGTTCCTATTGATAGTCACAGTCGATGCAGTTGGCGTTATGTTGACCGTTCTAGTAATAACATGGTGTTGTTATTACAGAAAGAAGAATCAAGAAAGTGAAATTTACAGGTTGAAGAAGAATACAACGTATAATCAGGACACGAGTAGTTCAAGTCTGTATCATTCATTTGAATACGGTATCAAGAAAACACGTGATCAATTCGCAACAATGGTATGTTTCGAAGGGTGCAAAGGTTTCAACAAAGTCGATGATTTGTTGAAGGCCTCAGCTGAAATGTTGGGAAAGGGGAGTGTTGGAACAAGTTACAAAGTGGCTATTTTGGATAATGGAGATGTTGTTGTGGTTAAAAGAGTAATAGAAAAGTTGAAAAAAATGAAAGATGTTGATGGTTTTTTGAGATTGATTGGTAATTTGAGACATACAAATGTTGTGCCACTTAGAGCTTGTTATTCTTCAAAAGAGGAATTGCTTCTTGTCTATGATTTTCTCCCAAATGGAAGTCTACACAATCTCTTACATGGTAATTTCTCCATCCTTTCTTTTCAATTCTAAAGTCCAAATTTATTACAATTTCAAAGAATCGTAGTAGATTTATAGTCTGTTTGGTCAAACTTTCAAAATCTGTTTATTCTGAAAAGTGTTTTTTTGTCAAAAGTAATTTTGGAGATTAGCCGTTTGTGTTTGGCTGATTAATTTGAAAAACACTTTTGTCAATATTAGAGCAGTAATTTGTGCTTGATCAAGCTTTAGAACAGGGTTTTTTCGAGCTTCTGTTACTACTCAAAAGCACCTATGCTTTCCTAAAACTTGCGAAACACCTCAACTCTATAAAATAAGTATTTTTTAAAAACTTTTACATCCAAAAAGTTTGATCAGACGGGCTATTAATTAAGAATAAAATGGAATGGTTATTAAGAGTTAATATAGTTGATCCCCATTTATATGAGATTGAAATGTGATTGAATAATTGACTTTCAAACTAATTTATATAGTGCATTACTAGTAACTAACTCTTATACTATCAGCGTAATTTAACATGTTATAGTAAGTTGTCTGTCAGATAACAAGTTACACTTATCATAATCAGTTACGTATAGTTATCTTTTAGGTGATCTGATACTGTAAAAGTTCCTCAGGTAATCGTGGACCGGGAAGAACACCATTGGATTGGACAACAAGATTAAAGTATGCATTAGGAGCAGCAAAAGGACTTAGTTTTTTGCATAGCTACAACAAAACCAAGATTTGCCATGGGAATTTCACATCATCAAACATACTAATTGATCACTATGGCAATGCTTGTGTCTCTGATATATGTCTTCACTTGCTCTTACAAATGCCAATTTCATCAAACAATGGATACAAAGCACCAGAATTATCGACACAAAACAACGTAAACACAAACCAAAATCCAAGAAAATTTTCTCAAAAGAGTGATGTGTATAGTTTTGGAGTGGTTTTGTTAGAGATTTTGACAGGGAAAATTGCAACAAGTGAAGCAAGTTTGGCAAAATGGGTACAAAGGGTTGTTAACAAAGAATGGACTTGGGATGTGTTTGATTTTGAACTTGCAAGGTATAAAGAAAAGGAAGATGAAATGGTTGCACTTTTAAAAGTGGCTATGGCTTGTTTGGTTTCATCTCCAAAAGATAGGCCAAAGATGGTTGTAGTGGAGAAAATGATTGAAGACATCGCGAAAAAAGAGAACAAATAGAGGGACAGATTCATTATCCACTGAGTTTTGAATCATACGTTACTGGTCCTTAGAAATTTCTCTATTGTCGATTAATGTTGATTCTTATCCTTGTACTCACAATTTGAATTTGATTCTTGGTAGTCAATTAGTTGGTGATTTTTTTTATTTGTTTTCAATTTTTACCTAGAAATAATTTGGTACAATTACTATATCATTCTTTACTTCTTTTTTGTTAAATTCTGGTTTGCTTTCATGTACTTGCCATTTCTTACAATTGTATTTGCTAAAGAGAGTGCAAAAAATAATAATTGAATCACATGTTTGTTTCTCTATGGGGCTAGAATTGATTTTCTTTTTTCCACAATAAATATTTAAAGAACTTTTAATAGTAGTGACTATTTAGCTAGTATTATCTTCTATCATGAAGGGATATGCTGCAATTGTACAAGATTCTTTCCCTTTTAATCAGAAGTCTCGAGTTCTTTTATTGAAAATGTAATCCTTTTTGGTAGGAAGCTGTAAAACCTGCTATAATAGCCTTTTCACTGCATGAATTTGAATTAGCCAGACCGTTCTAAACCTTTCGTCATCCATTTTTATCATCGTCGAAGTAAAAAATGAAATGCAAAGGCCATTTTCTAATGAGTTTGGTCCAGAATAGAATTGGGTACCACACTTTAAAAGTCTTACTACATATTTAATAAATTTCTTAACACAAATGTTTGGTTATTCAACTGATCATCCTTCAATCTACGTAACTACGTCACACAGCTTTGCGTAATATTTTCAAGTGGCCAAGAAAAAAAAAGGAAAAAAGTATGAAATAAGAGCAATATGTAATTTGCATTTGCACCATCCAAATAGAATTAATGCATATATTCTAGTACTCTACACATGATGAATTTATTATCAAGTTTTCATTTTCAGCCAGTCTGGATCATTAAGGATAAGAAAGACATGTATACATGGACCTATTTTGCTATGCCAGTTGCAGTTTGAGGTCCATGATAGTGACTTGAGGAAATGTAGGGGCCTTTGTAGAGGAACAAATGTTTTGACATAAACAACTCTACTTGTACACCTTTTGAAGCACATGTTGGCACATTCATTGTCTTCGATACGAGTGATAAAATTAGCTCATGAAAATGTGATTCGCCTAATCAGTTTAAGTTTAGACGAATATATTATTCGTCTATTTATTAATTCAATTCATTTTAACTCGTTCAATTTTAGTTCATCTAAAGTTAGGCTGGTGTGGGCAAAATATGTAGCCCAAAGTGATGTTTTGAAAAAAATATGTTGTGTAGCCATAATAAATTATAAGAAAACAAACAAGAAAATCATAACTTGGTAAAAGTTGGGTTGATTGGGCTATGACCATTGTCTGGCCAATTTTGATCCAGTCCATCTAAGCCAAGTAATATTTCGGGCGGGTTGATGACTTGCCCATATATTAACTCAATCTATTTTGCTTCGCTCAAATTCAGCCCAGTCCGTCCATTTTTGAAACCCCCTGCATTCAACTATATGAATTCTCACTATCCAAAATTGATTAGTTTTCCGCTAATTGTCAACCTAACCGTAACCAACCCTCCTCCTTCATTTCTGGCTTGAGACTAATAATATGAGCAAGTACTATAACCAATCTTTATCCTTCACGTAGACTTGAAACCGACAATATGAGCGGGTAGTGATACCAAATACTACTGATTTAAAATCCTGAATCCGACTTTGATCCCACGGAAGAAAAAACTAGGGTGTCAATGCCAAGTTATTCTCAGCTCTTTGCACAACTGTTGTCTTGCTGTTGCTCTATGAGGAGCCATTTTGTTTTAGCTAAAAGGTGTGAATGATGTGTGTCAAAAGGACCCCCAATGACTTACTGGCAAGGACCATATATATCACATCCAAAAAATAAATAGAAGCAAAGGGCACAACATGTTAGTGAAAATAAAGTGAAATAGAATATATTTTGGATTTTTTTGTGTTGAAAAGAACCGATAAAAACATGGATAGGCTTGACGAAGTTGAGCTGTACTGAGAGAATCGTTTTGGCTGAATCAATCAAGAATATGTCAACTAAGAAAAAACCGTTGTTTAACATTAAGTAAAATTAAGTGTATTATGTCTTTTAATCTAGTTAATTTGAAATCATCAACTTACATTTCAGCAAATAATTTTTGAAAACCCTTTGTCTCGTATGCCTACGTTACATTCCCTACATTACTAATCCCTACATTCTGTACATTATCATGGACCATGTCTCCAAACAATCTCCATACACATGGTGCAAGACAATTCCACGTAACAAGGTCGGAATGGGATGAGGTGTTTTCATGTCTTACTATAGTGCCCGGTTTGTCTTTATTTCCGATTGACTTGCTTATAAACCAAAATGGGGAAACACTGTCAAACTAAATTATAGAAACACCAGTAAGTAAACTGTTATTCTACTACTTTCATTTAAATAGGAAGGGCAATGTAGTGAGTGCAGACATGGAACAACCAAGTACTGACTGTGAAAATATACATTATTCCCGTGGGGCTAAATGTCCAAAGAAACTAGGCAAGGAGAGGAACCAAAAAAAAAAAAAAAAAAACTAAAATCTGACATGGAAAGGAGATGCCAGCTATGTTACACGATGACACGAGAATTAAGAGGTCCCGAGAGAGTTGAATATGAACGATACACTTGAGAAAAAAACATGATGAAACTGCGGTTAATCCGTTACAAAACCTTTTGACCTCAACCTCACCTTTCGTTAACAGCAGCTCGACAATGATTCTCAAAAGGGTGGAAGGCTTGCATGAAAATAATCAACTATATGCACATTGACCTGATAAATAGTTTACCAACGTTTTCTGTGCTAAGATCCTACTGGAGCAACTTTGGTTTTGGCAGCAGCAGTAGCTGCAGCGGCTGCTGCAGCAGCAGCCGCGGCTGCAGCTGCACTTGGACTCTGGGGAGGTCTTGGATTGGACTGTGATGTACTTTCAACTGACACTGATTGATGTTGCTTCTGCTGTGTCTGTTGAGATTTGACCTGGGCAAGCAAGGCCTTGATCTGTCCTCCGGTCAGTGTCTCCTTCTCAAGCAATGCATTAGCAAGAGCATGAAGCTCTTTATTATGGGTAGTGAGAATCTTTTTCGCATTGTTGTAAGCCCTTTCAAGTAATTCTCTTACTTCCTTCTCGATTAGAAGCCTAGTCTCAGTGCTCATGCTCTTCCCATCATCGTCGTAGTTGTGGGTAACGAGTCCCACTTCTTTGCTCATACCAAACTTGGTGACCATGGTTCTGGCTAGCTTGGTTGCTTGCTTGAGATCATCAGATGGACCAGAAGTTACTTCACTTTCCCCAAAAATGAGCTCTTCAGCAACTCGCCCACCCATGGCAACATCAAGTCGAGCAAGCATCTGCTTACGGGAGATGCTAGTCTCGTCCTTTTCAGGCAATTGAGCAACCATACCAAGAGCCATTCCACGTGGAACAATGGTTGCTTTGTGCACCGGAAGAGCCCCATCTGTATGAATAGCTACAAGTGCATGGCCACCTTCATGGTAGGCTGTGAGTTTTCTCGACTCTTGGGATATAAAAGCTGATTTGCGCTCACTTCCCATCATGATCTTGTCCTTAGCATGCTCTAGATCAGCCAAGCTTACGGCTTTGGCACCATCCATTGCAGCCTTAACAGCAGCGATATTCACCAAGTTTGCAAGGTCAGCACCAGAAAATCCAGGAGTCCCCCGAGCAATGATCATAAGGTCAACATCATCCCCCTTCAGAATCTGCCAAACAGGATATTCTTTGGATGAGAAATTAGCAATGAGCCTAAACAGACCCTTATATTCTCATGGCATTAGCTGTACAAGAATGAGAGAATTTACATAAACCAGACATGGAAAAAAGAAAGCTTGACACAGCACGATATAACAACAACAACATACCAGTGTGATCCTACAAGTGGGGTCTGGAGAGGGAGGGGTGTGCAGAGAGGTTTGATTCCGATAAACCCTCGGCTCAAGAAAAAACATTTTAGAAAACAGGTTTGAAGAAATACAAGAAACATAGCGTGACATAGTAACACATTTTCATTCTAGGACCTAAAAATTGAAAGAGAAAGAAGAAGCAACTTACAATAAAGAAATAGCGTCTAGATAAGAAATGATGAATTAATGACAAAGTAAAATATCTTAGAAGGCAAAATTGAAGGGAAGAAGATATCCACTCACTGAAGCTTGAGGAGATGATAACATTTATTGCATCTTGGAAAACTTAGAATGATCCATTGTGCAGGGTAAATGAAACTATATTACCAATACACAAGGAAAGAGGATACAACAATAACAACAACATACCCAGTAAAATCCCAAGACAAGGAAAGAGGATGTGATGCATCATTGGTTTGTCATCTAAAACACTAAATGGGAATAGAAAGCAGGGAAGTATAATGACTGTTTATAGCAAGCACAATATGGCTGAGGCACACTACTGATAGATTGTAACAGTAATGATCTGGAAACTGCAGCATCACCAGAAATGTCCCAGTTTTAGAAAGATTACCTTTGACATGTGAGATTCCAATATCTGCTTCCTCCCTTCGACATCAGGATTTGGGACAACAATGTTGCGATCAAATCGTCCAGGTCTCACCAATGCCTTATCCAGTGACTCGGCGAAATTAGTGGCAGCAATCACAATGATTCCATCATTTTGTTTGAAACCATCCAGCTCGACGAGCAACTGATTTAAAGTCATCCTCATATATTGCTGGTCCTTTGGGTTACGGCTTCCTCCAATGGCATCAATCTCATCAATGAATATAATGCATGGCGATCGCTTCTTAGCAGCAGCAAAAAGGTCTCTCACTCTCCGAGCTCCGACACCGACAAACATTTCTTCAAACTCACTGCCACTGCATGAGAAAAAGGGAACCCCAGCTTCTCCAGCTATGGCCCTCGCCAACATGGTTTTACCAGTTCCAGGGGGCCCAACAAGTAATACTCCTTTTGGGAGCTTGCCACCAAGGCGAGTGAAACGCTGTACCCAAAAGTTTGCGGAAATGAGCAATTGTAAAACATTTACCTCAAACCCTTGAAACAAAGACACCTCTCAAGTCACACCCAGAATAAACAATTAAAAGCATGGGACTAAAGTAGAGTGAAAATATTGCAGCCAATAAGACGTTGACACAATGCTATATATCACGTACCTTTATTAATCCACAAAAATAGAGAGTCCTGAATTACATAATTGACTGTCCAAGATAAGTATCTTTGACTGAAGTGGATATTATAGGCAACAGGTAAAAAAAAAGGGTATAATACAATGAAAGTAAGCAAAAGCACAAATAGCCACCAAAAGCCTTCTGGTTTGTACCTTTACTCCTCTTTCCTTTTTTTTCTTTTTTTCCTGATTAAGGTAGGGTTGTATTCCTCAGATTAAGGCTATGCTGGCAACCTCAAAAATTGAGCCCAGAAGCACAGAAAGAGGAAAACAATAAAAGAAAACTAGAGAAATACGAAGAACCTATAAAACTGTACCTTTATTCCTCTTTTAACTTCCAAAGGGTATCTATCGGTTGATGGTGTAGCTACTTCGAACTTAGGGAGGTCGCAACCTAAATTTCCATGATTTTTTTGTTTTTGGTTTAACCAGAATTGTTATAAAAAGTTGATGAAAATACAGAATTAAACAATTTTATTTACATTTAATGACTTCCATTTAAGCTCTTGTGTGGCTCAGCTCATGGCAGTTCATACTAGGATAAACTTACAAGTAAACACCATGTAGGTTAAACTTACAAGTAGACACCGTGTTTTTTATATTCTTTATTCTTACAACAACACAACATACCCAGTGTAATCCCACAAGTGGGCTCTTGGGAGAGTAGGATGTACATAAACCTTACCTCTACCTTTGCGGGGCAGAGAGGCTGTTTCTGATAGACCCTCGGTTATATTCTTTATTCTTATTTTTTTTTAATTCATTCTTAATAAAAGCTGTAACGCACAAAGCTACAATCATGCAAACAGATTTAGCCATGTTTGACCTTTTGTATGCTTCACATCTTGTTTTTCCTTCATTAGTTTCTCAACTCTTTTCAAAGTACTACATGCGACCAGGTTGTTCTCTAAGTTGCCTCCAAAATCATAGATAAGGTACACTAAGCAACAGCACGCTTTCACAGTTGCAATCACTCCCCAACCCCTGGCCAAACTGAAAACCTAACACCACTAAGTATTCTCCACTAATTAGAAGCATCACCACTCCTGATCAGTTAGATAGAAGTGGAAAGGCTTATAACATTCATTTCGTAGAGCAAGTTAAACAAATCTTTGCAGATCAAATTGTAGATTTGGTGCTGAACTATAGGTGCCAGAATCTTACCATCTATGACATATACCCTGTGATATATTTTGAAACAGGCCTATACCTATATAATGATGACCACATTGTTAGCTGTGACTACATACTATTACGTGGTTCTAGATTTTCTTAAGTTCCATCAAATTTCTGTCGACATGTTGCTGATGATCGTAAAAATCTTGAACATGGTAGTTTATATATTGCAAAAGCTTTTCATCTTTCATTACTCTTTGTTTACGGCTGTGTTGTGTTACCAGCTTTATTTTTTCTACAGCATCATGTTAAAGTAAAATGTGTTTTCCCACATTTCTATCCTTGGCTTATTTTCAGATGGGTGTTTAAAGAAAGCAGGTGAAAACATGTCGTAAAGATGAACTTCAGTCCTGCATTTCTAGTATAATAATGTGTGGAACACCAAAGAACAAAATTCATCACTGTGTTATTTTTAAAAAAATCCATCACTCTGTTATTTTTGTTTACCTACCTGGATTAGTGACTCAAATATCAAATATATAGGACTTTATTCCGCAGATGAAGTCACTGAATTGCTTGTTATTACTGGAACCTCCCAGATTAACTCACCTTAGGATCTCGGAGATAGTGAACAATTTCTTCCAGCTCAGATTTTGCTTCATCAACACCCTTCACATCAGAAAATCTTGTATTGGTTTCCATGCTAGGTTGCACTTCCTCATTTAGACCAAGTCCTGGAGCAGAAAATGGATTAAGAAAAAACAACAGTAGAATGCATCTGAATAGAGCTTCAAAAGTTAAACAAAAAATTGCAGAACTCCTATACCTTTGCTGATTCCTCTATCTTCAATTAGAGCACCAACTCCAGAAATCAAGAGAAAGGCCACAGCCAGAGACCGGAATGTACGCCACAATTGTTCTTTGAAGTTACCTCCTTCAACGGCCACCATATGTATAGGAGTATTACGAGTACCAAGAACGCCATCCTTTGTTGATTTCCCAACATTTCTAAGAGCTGACAGAGCCCCTATATTCTCTTCCTCCATATGAGATGTAGCAGAACCAGCAATCCCTGAAAAGAGCTCTTGTCAGAGTCATTGGTATCCATGATAAACTAATTAAAGAAAAAACCCTCATCAGCAAGTACTAAATGTTCAATATTTAGAGTAATCTACTCTCAAATTATACAAGGTAATGAGGGACATCTAACTATTACTACCTCTCTGCAAAGTCCGGAGCAGCTCACTTTCATCAAGTCTGTCAGCCTTTACCAGTGCCTTAACATACTCCGATACTGCTGCTGGATTGGAATGCAATGAAGGTTGGCTTTCAAACGACCTTATGACTGCTTCTGGATCACTTCTATAATATGCAGCATTACTAGTTTCCTCTCTTTCACGTACTCTGCGGGCTAGACTTCCCACATAACTAGACTGAAACCGTTGCTTGATATTTGCAGCTCCATGCACTGCATGTAAAGTTACGAGTTGTAGCTTTATGTACAAATACTGCACCAACAGCATTTCTTCCGAATAAGATGCATTCGTTAACTTAAAAGCTGATATGTTAGCACACCAGGGTTCTAAGGCTCATAAGACTCTGAAGTATTTGACCAACAAGGATTGCACTAAACTTGGAGGTTTGCTAGTTCATTTCCGTGAAGTATGCTACTAAAAAGAATGCTTATGAGAGGCATTCACTAAAGTTTTTCTTTTTTAGTAAGGATTTCTTCACTTACTTACAACTTATATATAACCCATTAAGGTTCACAAGGTGGGAGGTATACGACCTAAAAAGGAATGCACTTAGCTTAGGAGGTTTGCTAGATCATTTCCATGAAGTTTGCTACTGAAACATAAATTGCTTATATGATTTGGATTCACAAGAATTGGAAGTTTATGACTGGAAGGCGTTGCAGTGAACTCGAGTTTCGCTAGCTCATTGCCATGAAGCATACTACTGAAAAAGAATTGTTTTCGACTCGAGAGGTTGCTAGTTCATTTACACAAAATGGTAAATCGGTCTCCAACTTTCTCTTGTAAAACACAAGAAAACTGTTCAAACCAAATTATTTGCAAAAAAAATAAAGTGCAGGGAGAACAACAGTATGAAACCACCAATAAACAAAATTTACTCTATCCGATAACATGTCTGTCATTTAAATACAAAGAAGTTTTTTTGTTAGCGGCATGCTGAATGCAGAAGTAGGCAGAAATGGAGAGGTTGACATGATAATCTTATTTCGACTTCTAGAAAAAATTTCTTCCACTTCCTTCGGTACATTTATCATGTCACACTCCCTAACTCACTCTTCAACTTACTGAACCTTGTCTTCTACATGGCGTGCCCATAAATAATTGATGGTGAATAACAAAGTAGCTCACTTGTTGACCTCCAATACCATCTTTTATGCATCATGTCCTATTTCAATGTTATAATCAATGTGTTCTATTTCTTTTTTGAGAAGCAATGTAGTCTATTTCCTTCATCAAAAGATCAATGTATTCTATTTATTGCACCTTAATTTTGAATCCACTACCCACAAGGATTTTTGTCTAAAGCTACTGATAAAAAAGGCCTTTCGTTTAAAGCTCTTGCTTGGAAACAGTTTTGCTCCTTTTAGTCTTTATGTTTTTTTAAATTTCTTTCATCCACTATCAGTAGCTTTAAACGAAATTAACCAATATGAGGGGATGACTGCATTATCAACCAGTACAGTCATTAGTATATTTCGTAAAATTGAAGGTATGGCCATTGTCCAGTTTAGAAAACACAACAGCTCAGTTTTTAGAGGACAATAAATATCATGTGGAAAGTTAAGGATAAATGACCTGGAAAAGAAAGTTCCATATCATTAACCATATGATATGATAGCTATGTATATCACAAAAATAAAGAAACTTTCCTCCATCAGTGCCAAAATCTCAGAGCATACCTTCACTTCCTATGATCCGTCCAGAGGAAAGATATGAACGATTGAACAAAGAGCCAAGCTGCCTCAGTTGAGATTGCTGCTTTTCAACCTGTATAACAAAAAAAGCATTATTACACATTTAAGAGGAGAAAAAACAGGTAAAGAAAATCATAGAACATGGAGAAAAAGCTCAAAACCATCTCCTATCTATTAGGACTTCGGTCAAACTCTTGGGTGGGGCATCAAGTACATCTATCTTTATCGATTAACCAATTTCTAAAGGCTGGACTAGATCCTAAAGACCACTTCCTCGTGAATTTATCTTGGATCAAGATCTTTTGGCTCAACTTTATCCCACAAAGGGAGCAGCCCAATTTTTCACCTTGAATTGGTCAAAATATGCGGAATTTCTTACTAATTATGGATAGCTTTAAACTCAAAATCATCCCTCTTTTTTCACATGGAGCACTAGTAGTCCTCCATATTTGAAATATTGGTTCACATTTAGCCTCTTCCCTAACCTCTGTTAATTATTTATCATCAGAACCAATACACACAAGATTCACATGAGAAATATCTCCCCAAAGCAAAAACCCAGACCTATCTGGCCATTTCTCTGTTACCCTACGTCGTGGAGAGTTTATTACCTTTTGTTGGAATGCTTATTGAAACTTAGCTCACAGTAATAGCCAGCGTGATTGTTGGCAAAATGGTCGTGTATAAAGGATAACAAATTTAACTTTGTTGTCTACACAAATTAAACCGGTACATACTCTTCTTCCCTCTGTTTATAATTTTATCCATAGGTTATTCCCTTCTTCCTTTCTTTCTCTTGCTTCTTTTTCATAACTCTACTCCAACCACGGAGCCACTTTTTGACTGAAACGAAGATAAATATTCTTCCATTATCTGGATGCAGGTCATTTTACTAATATAAGTTGGAAGACTTGTTTTTCCTTCATATTTTGTGTCTGCTTACTAAAAGCCGTACAGATTACATATATACTCCCTCCGTCCCATTTTATGTGTCACCTTTTGACCGGACACGGAGTTTAAGAAATAAGTGGAGACTTTGTGAAGTTTACTAAATTATCCTTTCTAAAAAAGTAAAAGAAAACAAAGTAGTACTATCTTTAAAATTAAGTGGGACCAATAAGGATAAAAGAGGAATTGTGCCTTTAAATAGTTACCAAATAAGGAAAGGTGACATTCTTTTTGGGACGGACCAAAAAGGAAAGTGTGCCACATAAACTGAGAGAGATATAGTCAACATTTTAAAAAGTAGGTGTGTAACATTTGATGACCTTCAAAATTCTTTTTAGTGGTTTCGGAGAATATTTCTCACGTGTATCCCACGTGCATAGGGTCTGAATCCAAACATTAAGTAATTAACAGAGTTAGAGAGGACACTAAAAGATCACCAGTATTTTAAACTTGAAGATCTATTAGTTCTCCATGTAAAAGAAGAGGGATGACCTTGAGTCTAAAGCCAAAGATAAAGGACTATTTTGAGCTTTTTCTCTAAAACATCCATCTTCAGATGCGGAAAACTGTCAAATTACATACCACCAATCTAAATAAAAGGGCGACTGAGAAGATATTTCTTTTTTCACCAGAATACGAGTATTTCACATTAGTTGGAGATTCAATCAATCAACTGTACCTCGATCCAAAATTAGTTGGAGTTGGTTAGATGAATCATCTTTATCCATTTGCTCTGTTTAAGTCCATTTCATTCCAATACCAAATAATATGAATTTTAATTCAAATTCGCAATTCTCTAAAATTAGAGGTTCTCTATATTTCAAACTTATCCTTGCACGACTTCTAAGACTCTAACCAGAAATAAAAGATTAATAACAAACACCAAATCAAATTTAAGATTTAGGAGAAAAAACTAAACCTTTATCCCAACTAGCTAATACTGCCTATAAGTTAAATGAGACCAGACTTTAAGAAATTAATTATAAAAAGAAAAAGAAAAATTTTCAGTTTCATGAGCAACATTATAGCAGCAAAAAGAAATAAAGTGACAGCCCCAGAAAAACATCATACTTGGAAGACAATAGCACAATACTAAAATAACCCTAAGAACCGAAAAACAGAAACCACAAGTTAGGAACGAGCTAATTACTCTGAAATTTCCAATAATCTAATTGAAAAGAAAAAAGATCCAATCTTGCACCCAAGGTTGTGGCCTAGTGGTCAATGAAGCGGGTTGAGAACCATAAGGTCTCATGTTTAAATCCCAGCGGAGTAAAAACCACTAGGTGATTTATTCCCATCTTTTCAAGCCCTGGTGGACAAAGTTGCTCAGTAGTTGTGTTGGTGAGAGATAGCAGGTGCCCGTGGGATTAGTCGAGGTCCGGCAGCTAGCCCAAATACCACACTTATAAAAAAAATGCAATCTTTGAAATAGGAACCCATAAAACTACAAATATAAGGGTGAAATCTCAAACCATCAATCGATTACGTCTTAGTTCCCAAACTAGTTCCGCTCTAGGTGATTTATTCTCATCTTTCCAAGCCTTGGTGGACAAAGTTGTTCGGTAGTTGTGTTGATTGGAGATAGCAAGTACTTCATGGACTTAGTCGAGGTCTGGCAGCTGCTCCAAACACCGCAGCTATCAAAAAATCCATCTTTGAAATGGAAACCCATAAACCTAATAAAATGAAATCTAAATCTCAATATCATCCCATCAATCAGTTATCTTAATCCCAAACAAGCTCGAGTCAATTCTATGAATCATTAATAACCATTCCATTCTATTGGAATTCATTCTATTCTACCTCAAATTAATAAAACTGAAAAAAGCTCTGAACTTCAAAAAAAATCCAATCTTCTTTTTTTAATCATCGCGGTGTCTGAGCCAACTTGCGGCGCACCTCGAGTAATTCCACGAGATACCTGTCACCTCCCACCAGCCAACAACAGATACCGGTTAACTCTATCCACCAAAAAAAATCCAATCTTCGAAACAGAAACCCATAAAACTACCAAATTTAGTGCTTCTCTAACCTAACATAGTGAAATCTCAATCTCAAACCATCAATCTATTACGCCTTAATCCCAAACAAGTCCGACTCAATTATATAAATCATTAAAAACCATTACACTTTATAGGAATCCAATTCACTCTACCTCAAGTAAACCAAATAAAAATGAAAAAAAACTTCAAACGTCAAAAAAAAATCCAATCTTTTTTTTTTTATAACCATGGTGTTCGAGCCAACTTTCTCACACCTCAACTAAATCCACGGGATACCTGCCACCTATGCTGGGATTTGAACTTGAGACCTCGGGTTCTAACCCACTTCATTAACCACAGGGACACACTCTTGGGTGCAAAAAAAATCCAATCTTGGAAACAGAAACCCAACACACTACAATAACTAGGGCTTCTCTAACCTAATAAAGGGAAATCTTAATCACAATCTCAAACCATCAATCAATTATCTTAATACCAATTATATACGCAGTCCGTACCACTACCTCAGAGGTGAGGTAAATGGCAGTCCGGTGCACTAAAGCTCCCTTTACGCACGGAGTTTGACTCAATTATATGAATCATTAATATTTAATAGTCATTCCACTCTATTGGAATCCACTTTACTCTACCTCTAATAAACCAAATAAAAATGAAAAAAAAAGCTTCAAACTTCAAAAATAAAAATCCAATCTTGGAAACAGAAACCCATAAAAACAACAAAAATTAGGGCTTCTCTAACCTAACAAAGTGAAATCCCAATCTCAATCTCAATATCAAACAAGTTCAAATCAATTATATGAATCACTAATAATAATTCCATTCAATTAACAACAATAAACCAAATAAAAATGAACAACAAACACAAAAACCCCACAAAACAAATACAGAAAATAAATCAAAATAAACTATATATGAAACAAATTCAAGAAAGTGACCTGGGTGAGTAGGCGCCTTAAAGACATCTCCTTTTTCCTTTTTTTCAACAAAAGATCCAATTTTTCTTTAACCCTTTTGCAAGATTATTGATGTTTCACAGTTTCTGTGTGGATTTTTCAACAGTTTTTTTGTGATGATTAAAAATCTATAAGGGGGAAAATAGTGGAGCAAGATGGATATTTTTCTTTTGATTTTTTCAACGGAAATATATTTATTTGGGCAATTAATGGCTAATTTAATATGAAATAAATAAATAAATAAAATGGAAAATAATCGACGATGTGGCCTAATGGTTAATGAAATGACTAAGAACCATGAGTTCACATTCAAATTTCACGAAGACAAAGACGATTTATTTATCTATTTTCGCTTTGATGGATAAAGTCGTCTAATATTTATTATTGATGGAAGATGGACGATATTTCGTGAAATTAGTCGAGATGGGAATAAGCTGGCCTGAATATTGCAATTATCATAAAATAATAATAAAATGGAAAATAGTTAACGGTGCAGCCTAATGATCAATAAAATAGATAAGAACCATGAGTTCACTTTAAATCTCAACGAAGACAAAGGCGATTTGCGGTTTTTCTCTATCTTGGACTTGATGGATAGAGTCGTCTAGTACTTATTGTTGGTGGGAGAAGGATGATATTTTGTGAAATTAGTCAAAATATGTGCAAGCTTGTTCGGACATCATGATTATAAAAATAAAAATAAAAATACTAATACTATAAAATGGAAAATATCTAAAGGTTGAATGCCCTATGGTGCTGAGTGCTAACTTGTACACCGCGCAGCCGCAGATTTTAGCTTCTTTATTTTATTAAAATATATTAATTTCATATTTGTAAAACATGTTTTAATAATTAAAGAGTTAATAGTAAAAAAAAAAAACTTAAACAATTAAGTACTTCCTTTTTTTTTTCACAATCATGGTCGTAGGTCTGCTTTCGCACACCTTGACTATTTCACTAGATATCCGTTACCTTTCAACAATTACTTTTTTGACAAGTTTTATACTTCAACTATTTATTGATCTCTTTACTTACCTAAACTATCATTCTTTTTGTATCAAAATACATCTCGATGCTAAGTTGGTCAAATATTTGTTCTCACTCTACAAGGAGTGTGTGTAAGCCAACATAACATTGAGGTGTGTTTTAATACAAAGTGAGTGATAGTTGTAGCATGAAGCTCGCGCAAAAATGATAATTTTGGTAGGTAAATAGTAGATAGAAACCGACAAAATAAATTATAAATGAATATAAAATATGTTAAAGTTTGACTATATTTTAAATAGTCTTCCTTCAAGTGGCTATTTGTGCAATTCCCCCAAAACTAATATGAGTATTGGACAACATAGGCCCCAAAAGAAATGAAATGAGCTTTATTTCATTTTCATTTTATTTGGGTCAACTGTTTAAAGGTCCAAATTCCACATGTTATTGTCAAATTAGGGCTAATAGTATCCAACAAAATATGATAGGTTTAAAACCTAGCATGAAATATTTTTATTTCTTTTGGTTTCTCACTTGGTGTCCGACACCAGCATGAAGCCGATTAAATTCGGATTCGCGCATTGCAGGACCAATTTTTGAGGGCTCCAAACATGATTCTTACTCATTCTCAAGAATGGAGGGATTTCAACCATCCCACCACAACCCATATTGGTTAGCATGATTAGTTAAATTCACAAGAGTTTAAATCATGGGATCATCTAAAAGATACCTATAAATAACTAAAAAGTAAAGCTTGCAACAAGTTATAACATGTAAAGTTATACTAATAATATAAAACTTCTTTGCGTTGTTATTGTAAATAAGTTAAATTCAATTAACAAATGTAATGCTAAATATATGATAAGTCCATGGCATCATCATTATAAACCAATTTAATCCACTAAGTAGTATGCATATTCTTCTTCTTATTATTTTCACCCGCTATCTGATATTTATATTGGAGTTCTGATTAATTTGAATTCGCGTTGCTTAAGGTCCATTAAAAGAGAAACAATTCTCTATCAAAATTAATTTCACACCCACAATTCTAAACTCAAAATTTTGATTAAGAATAAATGATTTTATTCATCCCACTACAATCTTTGAGAGTGGTGTTATACTTGTTTAAGTACATTCATGTAATTGTGAATCCAATTTATAAGGTTTCTTTGATACCTAAATTGCCATCAAACCCTCTAATCATTTATGCTATTGCGTTAGCAATTTATTATATGTATATATATATATAATTAGTAAATTTTTAAATAAATGTAAGAATTTGGCTATAATTGAAACTGTACAATAAAATGTGCATCCGCTCCTTGGTGAGGGACAAATTAAGTTCAAGGTATAAACACATATACTCCCTTCGTCCCATTTTATGTATCATCCCTTTTTTTTTAGTCTGTTCCAAAAATGAATGTCACCTTAATATAATTAAAAATAATTTAACTTTAAAATTTCTCTTTTATCCTTAATGAAATGATTTACAATCACACAAATATTTAAGAATTCTTTTAGACCATTAGTTTTAAATGTCTTCCCTTTTTTTTTTTAATTAAACATTATGTCAAGACAAATAATGCCACGTAAAATGAAACTGACGGCTCTTATATCGGGTAACTTTTGACAACTTTAGTCTTTAGACTAAGTTATAAGAACCAAAACCTAGCCATTAAGGAACAATGTGGTGGGGTAAATAAACATATGGTTAAGATCTACTCCCATGTCTTTTCTTGAAAAAGCAACACATTAGTTTTCTAATATTCATTATAATCATGCCTTAGACTATTCACTTTGAATGATTGAATGAAGGAATGTGGGGGGAGTGGGGGGCTTTATTGGTGGTTTGTGTTTTTGAAGGATTCAATTGGAGATTCTTCTTGGATAAGTTATAAAAGATTCTCTAAAAAGTCGGTTGTAGTTTTAAAGACTATCGTCTGCAGTTATAGCTACGTGGAAGCCAGATGTTTAGAGATACCTCCCCTAACCATTCCGCTATTTCTGTCCTAAAGCAAAGGGAAAGGGTCCTACAAATTAAAATTGACAAATCAAATTGTGCCACATAGGATTCCATTTAGGGTGAGTCAAAATCATTCATTTGCATTAGCAAATTTAGAGGGCTATAGACTTGAGAAAATGATTAAAGTATTCATAGTGATGGTGCTCTTTTCATCATCACTCATCTCTTATTGGTATTTTCTTCCTCACATATGGGCCTCTTATGTCCCATCGTCCTTTTTGAGTTTTAACCTTAAATGGGAAAAGATTTTTGATATTTAGTTGGTTTTTTTTGGTTTAATTGATCTTTAGGGGTTGTTTGGTTATAGGGATTAGGAGTTATTCCGGTATAAATTAAAGTTATTCAGTATTTGGTTGTGACTATTGCAAAAATTAGAATAAAAATTGATACCAAAATTATGGGATTATCTATCTCATATATACAGTTATATCACTCTATAACGCTCTAGTTTTCTTTGAAACCGACTCTCATACTATGTTATATCATATGTTCTATATAACATCATCTCGCAATAGTAACTAAATGATATTCAGGAAAAAAAAAACGACACCGCTATAGAGAAATTTGACCGTAGAAGGTCGGATTTTCTATTTTCTTTTAATAACCTTGTTATGATTTTGTGTAAACATCTCGAGGGAGAGAAAGAGTAAGTATATTATTTACACCCAACGTTTATATATAATCATGCAATTTACCATTTAAGTGGTTGTTTTGTTTGGTAACAAGTTATATCAAAATTATAATATTGAGACTATAATACGAAAATTAAATAATAACAAGATTATTTAGTGTATATACTTTTATTAAAAGATGTTTGATTCATCAGAATGAGATACACAAGGTACAACCATTTCAGGTATTTGATTTTACACTAAATAATTTATGATAAAAATTTACATTTTCAATTTTGACTTGACTTTTTAAGGACAGGGATAAGCTATGGAAAATAAAATGTATACTTATCATTTTGATATTTTATCCCGAGACTATTAATTCTTCAATTGTTGCCTCTCATGGAGTATGACAAAACTTCTCGAAATTGCTAATCCCGAAATCAAACTTCAACCAAACGCAGGATAAAATCTAAATTACCCTTGTACAGCCCTACTCCTAGCCACAATTTAAAGCCAGTACAAATTTCAAAATAGAAGACAATAATATATATTCCTGTCATAATATGTTTCATGTAATATATGAAGTACATTATGCAACCTTTTGTTTCCTGCTAAATTTGTACAAAATGTTATATAAATTTATTTCTGATTTCTCTGTTTGTTTATGAGAATACAAACACATGCATGTGTGTGACAGACTAAATTGACATAACATGAATATTGTCTTGTACAATTGTGACATAATTATTGTAGATAAAATTATCAAAAAATATCATGTGAAAAAATATCAGAGACGAATTTAAGATTTTAAGTCTATAAGTTCTGAATTTCAGGACAATTTGTTGCGCCCGGGATAAATAATTTATGTATATTAAGTAAAGTTTTTAATACATATAGTGTTTGAAAGCGAAAGTTATTAAGTTCTGATGAGTCCGTAAATTGGTATAGTAGCTCCGCCTTTATGTAATATTAAATTTACCAAAAAGATATAATATAAAAAGAAGGAAGAAAAATAACTGCCACACGAAAATGGAATAAAACAATACGCAAACAAATAGTTGATTCTATCATATGCTTTTTGTCCACCTTATGCAATAATGTTTATGCGTAGGGTTTGAGAAAAGATCGTACCCTAAGAAATATTGTAGATAACAAATATGATGTCGTAGACATCAATGATTTATTCCAATAATCAATCTGGTGACCCACATATTACACCTAGACAATTTTATCATATTAATTCTCTTATAATATTATTATATGAACATTTTTAATTCTATTTGTATAAATAAACTAGTGAACTACTACTAATGATTGGTTCCATGAAAATAAGTTATAAATAATAAAAAATTTAATAGTATTTAAAATTGGAAAAAAAATTGGGGGAAATTTTGTATTACGTCACTAATTTTTATCACTTTAAAAAACAAATTAAAGAATATCCTCCAAAAATAGTGGGGGATATTCAAAGCAAATTAAGAATTGACTAGAAATAGTATTATATAGAGCTGCCCCATTAAGTCATTTTCACATTCCAATAATGAAAAACAATAGATTCCAACATCATTAAAAAAAAAAAAAAAAAGGAGCAACCGTTGTTTTGTTTATTCTTTATTTTCTTTTACATTTGGAATCAAATACAAAGATTATATAGTGTGAAGGCTAACCATTCATATTTATTTTATCACAACAATAATAATATGTTCAGTATTATCTCATAAATGATGTTTAAAAGGTTATATTTATGCAAACTTTATCCTACCTTTTTGAAATAGAGGGGTTATAATTTGCAATAGACTCTAGATTCAAGTAAAGCATCTCAAAGGCGGAATACATATGCGGCCCCTTAAATTTGTTCGATTTTTTCGTTTAGACACCTAAACTAAGGATTGTACCTATTGAATACCTCAACCCATGTTAAAGTGTGTCAACTGAACAAATTTGTGCAATCTTCCATAAAATTAAAGAGCGTGATTTTCAGACGCTCTAACATGGCAAGAAAGACGAGTCAGGAGCTGACATGTGAATTTTTATTTTTTTTAAAAAAACATTCTTCACCATCTTCTTCATCTACCTTTTCTGCTCTTTTTTCTTCAGAAAAAAATGTTTGATTTATCTTCTTTCTTCCGGTATGTACAAGTCTCAATGAAAAAAATAAAAAAAATTATGAGTTATATTTCAATTACTTTACCAGAATTTCTTATAGTTAAATTTCAGTATGTTTTACAGATGCTCTTTGCTCTTAATTCTTATATTACAGAGAAATGATAATTGGGTCTGCAAAGTTCGTTAAAATTGAGCCAATGAAAGAGACTCATTTTTCCGATCTACTATTATACTTGTTCGATGAGTTCTAATACAAATTCTAACACATGATTAAGTAATTCCTTCACTTGGGGAGTAAAAAAACTCACAAATATTCATTATTTTTGATAAAAAATCTGGTGATGGTTCAAAATGATGTTAGTTCGCGGTAGTCTTCATGGCTGATGGTCTGGTAGTTCTCTTCGTGGTTCATAAATAGTTGAGATAGATTAGAAATTGAGTTTAGAGAAGATGATGGAGATAGAAAAGAAAAAGAAAAAATAAATATTTTGCTCTCTCACGCTCTTAAAAGTGTGTGTATTACACACATCTGCCACGTCATCGATCTGTGTTTAAAAAATACAATTTTGTATATGTTTAGGTGTTCAAAAGGCACAATCCTTAGTTTAGGTGTCTAACGAAAAAATCAAACAAGTTTAACTGTTTAAGGGACCGTATATATATTCCGTCCATTCAAATAAGTTTGAACAATGAAATATGAAAATGAAAACAGTAACAACAACTATGAAAAGCAATACATAAGCATACAACAAAAGAACAATAACAAAACCGTAACGAACTAGTGCGGCTACTGAAGCATATGAAACACAGATGGTAATTTAACATCGTCAATAGACGAACAAAAGACTACGATAATAATGTTAATACTACTAGTAAGAAATTATTTGATTTTCCATCATATACTTAATATTTTAATTTGTTTTACTTAAGTCAAATGGTTTATTCAAACTAGTTTCTCTACTTTACATGTAGGAGTAAACTAGTGTACGTACCATCTTCTCTTCTCTAGACTCCACGTGTAGCATTACACTTCAGACTCCACTTATAGTGTTACACTAATACATTATTGTTATCAATCTTGTCAATAACCAGAAATAATACTAAGTATCTTTTACCAAGTCATTTTCACATTCCAATATATTATACTTAAAAAGAACAACAGTAAACTCCAAATTCCCAGCGAAGTTATAAAAAATAATAAAAGAAAAAGGAGCATACACCTTTTTTTTTTCTTTCAACTTTTTGGCCATTTGGAATAAAATATAGAGATTACAATTTACAGCCTGTAAAAGCACAATTATAAAGACTAAGCCAATACATTAAAACTTAATTAGTACTAATACTAAAAAAGGAGTAACCGATAAAATTATTGTCATATAATCAGGAGGTCACAGGTTCAAGTCGTATAAACAACCTTTAGCAGAAATGCAAGTTCAAAGCATACAATATGGTCCGATCCTTCCTCAAATCCCAAATATAGTAAAAACTTTAATGCGCCGGTACTCTATTTAATTTTTAACTTTTTTTTGTTTAAAATAAATAATTACAAAAGTTATTTACAATACCATATTATTGACAGCACCAACTTCCACAAGCTTTGGAACAAGTCCACCACTTAGATGAAGTGCCACGAGGCTCTCTAATCCACCGACACGTGTCCCTCCTATGTACATCGCCGGCATCTCATCGCCGCCGCCACTTGTCTCTCCGTCGAGAATCTCCGCCCTAGCACCACCGTCCTCCGCTCCGGCACCGCCGGTGGGGAGGGCGGCGATCTCGTCGTCTTCCAATTGAATAACGGTAGGGTGAACACTAACGGCGGTTAATAACAGACGTTTCATGACGTGGCACATGCAACAGCAGGCGGAACGGGTGAAAATAACGACGGGATTCTCGGCGATGAGTCGCCGGATTCTCATCTCCGTTGACTCCGTTACGTCGATTGCTAGCGGCGAACTGGTGGTTGTGCTGAGTTCTAACGTTACTCCGCCGCCGTTAGATGACGGCGAGTAACGGCGGACTCCCTGCATGATGATGAACACACACAGTATATATAAAACTATGATGAACAAAGTGAAGAGTATATATAGAGAAAATTCTGATGATTAGTTAATTTTATTTACGTGTATTGCACATGTGGATTTAAGATTTTAAGTTTATGAGTTTCAAACCGTAAATTAAGTGTCTTTCATAAATAATCTCTCTAATTTTTCTTCAGAAACAATCTCTCTACCTCTTTGAGATAGTGGTAAGATCTACGTACACTCTACCCTTCTTAAATTTCATTTATTAAATTTCACCGAATATGTTATTGTTGTTTAATTTATTGAATTCTAAATGAGTTATTTATATATATATGAAATGAATTTCTTACCATAAATGTATATATAATTTGAATCAAAATTATTAAATTTTATAGAATTTGCAACTCTTGTTAATTATGTTTTTGTTGGTGAGTTAAGATTGAAGGTTAACTCACTTGATTAGCTCTCTACTTAAATAAATTTTATGCTATCCAATTATATTAAGTTGGTATAATATATGGTTTCTTTTAGTTTTAAGATTACAAAACAATTAATCATAAATATCTTTAATCAAACTCAACGTACTATGGCATATCAATTAGTGTTATAACTATAAAAACTTTATTATAATTATTTTATGAGTAATTTGATTGTATAAAGATTTTTTGCAGGGTAAATTCTTATATAAATACAAGAACATCTATACAAGAAATTGAAAAAAATAAGTAAAGAGGAAACTTTGTTACATCATAAAAGAAACATATTACGTTATGCTGTGTTGTGTTTTGACACATGTGTCACTTGTCCCTTTCTTTTTAATTTTATTTTAATTATTATTTATATTTAAGAAGTTGTTAGGAATATTTCCAAGTCAATTGGAACAGATGAGTGGACAATTAAGTTAACCATATTGATTTTTAAAATGTTTAGGTGATTTGTTCAAAGCAATGAATATTGTTGTATCTCATCAGTATTAAACTCCTATAATCTATAGTACTCTCTTAGTATTTTCTCCATACATTTTTACTTGTTAAGTACATTAAAAATAGATGTCAAATAATATTTATTGTTTAGTTTAAAAAATTAATGGATAGTTTATCATTTTGTGTTCATTTTACTTATTATTGAATACTATTTATTATATAACATATTTTTAAATCATTAAAATTATCATATTCAAAGGATGATATAGTGAATTACCCATATTATTAATTGTTTCTTAAGATGTGTGTCAAGTCAATAGTGGACAAATAAAGATGAACGGAGAAAATAATGAAGAATCTTAACTACTCCCTCCGTTCCATTTTACTTGGCCTTCTTTCTAAATATGTTTGTTTCAAATTAGTTGTCTATTTTCGCAAATCAAAAGTTTTTTTTTTTTTCATATTACCTTCAGTATTAAATAACTAAAGAAAATAGTAATAGTTAGATTTAGAGTTTCAAAACATCATTAATAAGATTAATTTTGTAAAATATTCTTTTAATTAATATTTTTTTAATGGGTGTGCCAATTCAAAAGAGGCCAAATATTTTGGAACGGAGGGAGTATGAAAGTGTTATGATATCAATTGCATCGAAAATCCGGTGTACTTTACCCCTATTGTCATATTGAGTTGATTTATGTAGTTTTTTTTATTTCTTTCTATAGATTTCATTATTATTTATATTGACATGTAGAATGAGACTCTATTAGCCGTGAGTTTGGACCTTTTTCTTTCAACGTTTGCTTAGCAAGAACCATTACGAAAGTTGGTCAATTACCATGGATTCTTTAATTTGATATTGACGATTGATTGAATTTTTTAATATCGAGAGATATAGTGAAATGATAAAAGTTCCTCACATTTAAGGAGGTTTTGAGTTTGAACGGTTGTGATAAAGTCCCTCTCTTCATATTGAGAGCTAAAACATCCAAATTAGGTGAAAATTTATTCGCATATAATGTTTATAGTACATCAATAAATACATAATATGTGTTTATACAAAGACTTTCAACATTTGTTGTACTTAATTAACATGTATTTTCATCATATTAAATCACTTAACTATGGTGAATTTACTTAATTTAGTAGTAGAAATTAAATAATTAATGACGTCATCTTTACTATTAACGTGGAAAATGTGAGGTGGGGCCCATATCATCATTTTTTCCCCAACTAGCCGGCGTAGCTGCTTACATCATCAATTGGCTTCTAGGCTTAGAGTAAGCTAACGTGAATAAGAATTGTTTATGACTTTATGTATTATTCCTATTTTAGGTGTCTTCAGTAAGGAGGAAATCTCATATTCGTTTGGTCAAATTTTTTTGAAAAATATTTTTCGTAAGAGAACAAGCTCCTTAAAAATGAAAAAACTGTCTAATCGAATTAGGAAAAACAAGTTCTACAAGTAGCATTCCACACTCATTGTGTCCTTCCATTACCCAACACACTTTATCTTCGCCCCAACCCCTATAGCGCTATCCCCACCACCCCCGCTACCCCCCCTCCCACCTAGATTACGTACAAATATTTTTGGAATTGTAATTTTCACTTGTGTATCGAACACAAGAAAATAAGTAAGCACTCTACTTATTTCTCTAGAAAATATTTTCTCCGTACCGAACACACCCTTAAAGAAAGAAAAGAGTAAAATTTACCTCTCTGTTTTTGATTATATTTTTATCGTAACATTTGGTTACAATATATGTCATTTTCTTATATAAAGAATTACTATCGTATCAACTCTCGTTAGGTAATTATTAAGGCGAAAACTGATCTCTCAGAAATCTGTTTCATCGTCATCTTAAGTCTAAAAAGCTTTCACTTGAGCTTCTAAAACTATACATTTTTGCGCGAAGGCCTTATTAGGTCTATGTTAGGGATCCATCATTACTACCACAACTACCACTATCGACCCGAGCCCAAAAAAAGAAGGAAAACTTTCAGAAAATAGCCTAAGTATAACATATAGCAGACGCCTGTAGCAACATTTATCAAACTTATAATTTGTAGCCTAATTCAATAGCTGGGTCACGTGCTGTATCAATGTATTTGTATCAACAAATAGAGGTGTATCGGCGAATACAAACCTGTCTTTCTCCTTTTTCTTCTTTTTTTTTCAACTGGGTAGCCATTGTATCACTGTATTTACATCAACGAATATAGGTGTATCAACGAATACATACCTCTCTTTCTCATTTTTCTTGTATTTTGTATTTTCACTCCTCTTTTTCTCCTTTATATTTTATATTTTCACTCCTCTTTTTCTCCTTTATATTTTGTATTTTCACTTCTCTCTCTTTCTCAAATGTATTGAACTTACATTTGTAATTGTATATTAACAAGTATATGCATCTTTGGTATTGAATGGTTCAATACAAAACTGAAAGTTCTTTATACAAAACTGAAAGTTTCTAAAAAAAAGAAAAGATAAAGAGAACGAGAGAGAGAGAGAGAGGCAACAAGATAGAGGGAGGGGAGGAGAGAGGCAGCGAGATAGAGGGAGAGGGGGGAGGGAGGCGAGCGAGATTGGGACAGAGGAAGGTGAGTGGCGAGAGAGGATTAGGAGAAGAGAGACTATGGATTGTATTTTTTTTAAAATAGAAGAGAGGTTATGGATTGTAATTAATTGAAACTTAGGTCAATTAGAGGCTTATGTTTGCTAAGCCTTGTAGTTTTCCCAAAAAAAGAAATGGACTTACCAACATATTATCAAAAGATCTTGTTAGTTACAGACTATTTAACGATAAATTAGTAATAAACTTTGTAGCTAATTCCTAATTTTTTTCGTAGAGCATAAAAATTAGAAAGTGATTATTCTCTTAAAATACGTGATAAACAGTTACACATAGCTCAAATTGTAGGTATTATAGAAAGCAATAACCTGAATATATAGGAATATACAACAGCTAACAGTCCTAAACAAATTGGGACAGTCCTAAGCAAGCAGCGTACAAATTGTAACAATCCAATAGTCACATCCTAGACAAATGCCACATCAA
Source organism: Capsicum rhomboideum (assembly GCA_031232105.1). Taxonomy (NCBI): domain Eukaryota; kingdom Viridiplantae; phylum Streptophyta; class Magnoliopsida; order Solanales; family Solanaceae; genus Capsicum; species Capsicum rhomboideum. The sequence continues at coordinate 112,068,497 of CP124708.1, read as the reverse complement.
CAAAACAAAGGAGAGCTGTTGACTGTTGGTATATTCGAAAGCGAGCGTTAGACCCTTGTGACACATTTTAAAGTCGCGCAAGCCTAATCGGAAACCAAAAGCCAGCAATACAAGCTATTACATCCATATTCTTGATGTTCAATCCAACATGAGAACAAATACCACTTGAAGATTCAACAGCTTTCCCTTCTCGACTTGAGCAAAGAGACCTTCGAAACTTTTCACTTCCCAAATAATCGTTAAGCCTTGTCAAAATCCTAACAATGAAAAAGCAATATCTTTCCTTATAATCTGTAACCATAATATACAACATGTTCTTGTGTGTGTTACATTAAACAACTTTTTTTCTCATGTACCTTTGGGTTCCATACTTCCATTAGAGCTTTATGTTCCATGTACAGAAAGGCATGCTTCATCTCAAGGACGAAAAAGTAGACGTCTGCGTGGTGAAAAAGAGCAGAGTTTGGAAATCTTCATCCGCATTTTTGATTGCATAGTTTCTGACCATTCATGCTCTTCCCTACGATTCCAAGAATTGATGGATTGAACACAACAAAGACAAGATTGAACAACTCTTACAATGACAGTGGATCAACATCGAAATCAAACTAATAGAAAAACAAAGAAGAAATCCAAACTTATTAACTGTCACGTTATCTAGACATTTGATTTCAATATACGCGTTAAGTAAGACTGCATCATATTTTGAACAGCTTATACGCATCCGCTAAAACTAGAAGAATTAATAAAAGATAGACTTTATCTTGGTTATGCTGTCAATTCTAACAAGTAAAATAAACTACTACCACCACAAATATAAGTATCTTGGTAACTGAAACATGAGTAAATCCTTTAGTGTTATCTAACCTTGAATTCATTCCGAATAGGATACACTTCATTGCCTTTCCCCTAGTTCTGATGTTCAAACCAACATAAGATTAAATACCATTGAAAGCTTCAACAGATAAGAGACCTTCAAAACTTTTCCCTTCCCAGATAATTTTGAGTGCTTTATCCAAATCCTAACAATGAAAATGTAATATATTTATAATAACTGTAATGTACAATACATCGCTTGTGTGTTACATTAAACAACTTTTTTCTTTGAACCTCTTTGGGTTACATTAGAACTGTATGTTCCATTTGCAGCAAGTCATGCTTCATCTCAAGAAGAATGACTACTACTTAAAGATTCAGCCATGGCAAAATCCTTCGAAACTTTTCCCTTCCCAAATAATCATTTAGCCATGTCAAAATCCTAATAATGAAAAACTAATAATATTCCTTATAATCAAACCATAATGTACAATATGCTCTTTTGCGTGTTACATTAAACAACTTTTTTTTCTCATGTACCTTTGGGTTCCATTAGAGTTGTATGTTCCATTTCCAGGAAGTCATACTTCATATATCTCAAGCAAAGCTAACTGAAAGCAAATTAATAAAAAAAATTAGAACTTTTAGCCATGTGTCTATAGCTAAACATGAATGATTCCTCTAGACAAGTAACGAAATATCATGGTTTTATTTCACTACAAAAATGGATCCTAATTAACTGAATTCCGAGCAAAGTAATTTTAATATGTCATATATGGCTCACAAACAATTTTTAATGCTGAAGAAGCTAGAAGAACAGCGCAATATCAAGGGAGCAAGCTGTTAATTCATCTCCGATATCACTGGTTTAACGATTAATCAAGAACTGAAGGTTTCTCAATTGTTGAACATATCACATAGTTTTATGTAATAGGCAAATAGACACTCGTATTTGCACAAAATTCGGTTCTTAGTCCGCCAACTCTATGAGTTCTCATTCAGACACCTGGCATAGTTTTAAAAACATCATAACCTTAACTTCATTTCTAGTGCAAATCAATGCTAATTTTCAAGTTCCCAGCTTCCATATGAGGCTGACTTAGAAAAAAGGAAAGGAAAAAGAAAACAACCACAAACAGAAAAAATGAAGTTGGAAAGTGACAATTAATATCCCTTCGACTATAGAGATGCGGAAGAAGTCAACATTCACCAATCATTAGTATTACCTATCAAATGCCATGTTGTTAAAATGTCGAAGATCAACGAATAAAGCTACTTAATGAAAAAAGAACTGTGTGAAAATCTTCAACTTTTTTCTTTTTTGCTTTCCAAGCTTGATGCAGTTTTCTTACAAGGAATAGGCAAAATATACCTCATTGTGCATTAGAGATTTCATTTTTCCAAGAATTCACGCTCTTCCAAATGATTCCGCAAATTGATTGAACAACTCCTGCAATGATAATAGATCAACAAACTGAAACGACCTACTAAACAAGCAAGCAGAAATTTTTAAAATAACTGGCAGGTTATCCAAAGAGTAAGTACTGTTCTAGTATCATGGGAACAGACAAATCTTAGGCTAGTTCTCACCTGTCTCAAGAGTAAACATGGTTCAAGCAATGGATGTCGTACATACATAATTCAGAGAGAGAGAATTTAATGATGACCAGAATGTAGAGGGATGAAGGAAGACCTTTATCGACACTGATTGGATACAATCATTACCGAAACACCTCTTCCTTGCTCAAGGAAACTTCAAGAATACAAGAATTGCTTTTGCGATGAAACTTCAAGCAAAGAGACAAATGTAAAACAACAAAAAATTTAGCATTACATGAATGGTGAAAAGGACAGTCTTTTGCTATGATTTAGGCAAAACTACACTCACATTCATGAAATGAGCACTATAACTGAGACAACATTAGAAACCGTATCGCTGCCAATTCCTAACGAAGGAAGTTTACTTAATTCCTAAAGATTGGGTTTCGTCTGTGAAGTGATTATATATTGAGTTTGTTCTGACATACCACCAAATTGGCATCCTTCTATTGGAAATGAAACTCCAAGCATGCTTGTTTTAACCAAGAGAAGAAGATCATGATTTAATATACAATGCTTTGTGATTTGTCATAATATGTTGGAAGAAAACCTGGAAGTAGTGCAATCAAGTGAATTTTTTAAATTTGGTGGAACATTTGAATGTTTGAACAGCCAAATGACCAAATCTGCAAATACAAGCTATTGCATCCATAGTCCTGATGTTCCATCCAACATGAGAATAAATACCACTTGAAGATTCAACAGCTTTCCCTTCTCGACTTGAGCAGAGACACCTTCGAAACTATTCACTTCCCAAATAATCGCTGAGCCTTGTCAAAATCCTAACAATGAAAAAGTAATATATTTCCTTATAATCTGTAACCACAATATACAGCATGTTCTTTTGTGTGTTACATTAATCAACATTTTTTTCTCATGTACCTTTGGGTTCCATTAGAGCTGTATGTTCCATGTGCAGCAAGGCATGCTTCATCTCAAGAAAGACAAAGTAGACGTCTGCGTGGTGAAAAAGGACTGAGTTTGGAAATCTTCATCCACATTTTTGATTGCGAAGTCTCTGATCATTCATGCTCTTCCTAGTGATTCCAAAAATTGACGGACTTCAAGACAACGAAGACAAGCTTGAACAACTTCTACAATGACAATGGTTCAACATCGAAATCAAACTAATAGACAAACAAAGAAAAATCCATACTTATTAACTGTCACGTTATCTGGACATTGGATTGCAATATACACGTTAAGTAAGACTGCATCATATTTTGAACAACTTCTATGCATCCGCTAAAACTAGAAGAATTAATAAGAGATGGCTTTCTCTTGGCTATGCTGTCAATTCTAACAAGTAAAACAAATTACTACCACTACAAATATAAGCATCTTGGTAACTGAACATGAGTAAATCATTTTTTGGTATCTAACCTTGAATTCATTCCGAATAGGATACAGATCATTGCCATTCCCCTAGTTCTGATGTTCAAACCAACATAAGATTAAATACCATTGAAAGCTTCAACAGACACGAGACCTTCAAAACTTTCCCCTTCCCAGATAATTTTGAGTGCTTTGTCCAAATCCTAACAATGAAAATGCAATATATTTATAATAACCATAATGTACAATACGTCTCTTGTGTGTTACACTGAACAACTTTTTTCTTTGTACCTCTTTGGGTTCCATTTGCAGCAAGTCATGCTTCATCTCAAGTAGGCCAAAATTGACGGCTATTACAGCCATTGTCCTTATGTTCAATAATCCACATAAGAATGAATTCTACTTATAGATGCAACATCTTTCCCTTCTTTTACTTTAGCAGAGAGACCTTCGAAACTTTCCCTTCCCAAATAATCATTTAGCCATGTCAAAATCCTGATACTAAAAAACTAATATATTTTCTTATAATCTAACCATAATGCAACATGCTCTTATGTGTTACATTAAACAACTTTTTTTTCTCATGTACCTTTGGGTTCCATTAGAGTTGTATGTTCCATTTGCTGCAAGTCATGCTTCATACATCTCAAGCAAGCCAAAATATATGGTTGTACGACTTGGAAATAACAACCTCCTTACTCAAAGAAAACCTAACTGAAAGCAAACTAAAAAGAACTGTTAGAAATTTTAGCCATTTTAGGTATTATAATTACAGACCAACCCATGTGTCTATAGCTAAACATGAATGATTTCTTTAGACAAGTAATGAAATATCATGGTTTTATTTGACTACAAAACTGGATCCTAAGTAATTGACTTCCAAGTGAAGTAATTTTAATGAAAATAAACCAATAAAGATACTTAATGAAAAAGGAACCGTGTTTAAAAAATCTTCCTTCAATTTTTATTTTTTATTTTTGCTTTCCAAGGTTGATGCAGTTTTCCTACAAGGAATAGCCAAATTATACCTCATTGTGCATCAGAGATTTCATTTTTCCGAGAATTCGTGCTCTTCCAAATGATTCCGCAAATTGATTGAACAACTCCTGCAATGATAAAAGATCAACGAACTGACGAGCTAATAGACAAGCAAGGAGAAATTTTTAAGAATAACTGGCAGGTTATCGAAAGAGTAACTGCTGTTCCTAGTAGCATGAACTTCATCTTTAGATGACACCACCGATCCTTTTAAATGGGAACATAGAAATCCTAGGCTAGTCCTCACCTGTCTCAAGTGTAAACATGGTTCAAGCAATGGATGCCATACATGCATAATTCAGAGATAGAGAAATTAATGATTACCAGAATGTGGAGGGAAGAAAGAAGATCTTTATCAACATTGATTGGATACAATCATTACCGGAAACACCTCTTCCTTGCTCAAGGAAACTTCAAGAATACAAGAATTGCTATTGCGATGGAACTTCAAGCAAAAAGACAAATGTAAAACAACGAAAAAAATTAGCATTACATGAATGGTGAAAAGGACAAAGTCTTTTGCTATGATTTAGGAAAAACTACACTCACATGCATGAAATAAGCACTATATTCGAGACAACATTAGAAGCCGTATTGCTGCCAATTCCTAAAGAAGGAAATTTACTTAATTCCTAAAATATTGGATGTCGTCTGTGAAGTGATTATACATTGAGTTTGTTCTGACATACTACCAAACTCACATCTTTCTATTGGAAATGAAACTTCAAGCATGGTTGTTAACCAAGAGAAGAAGATCATGGTGATCATGGTTTAATAACTAGAAAAGTACAAACACTTGCTAGTTAATTTGAGAGACAATGCTTTGTGATTTGTCATAATGTGTAGGAAGAAAACCTGGATCAAATCAAGCTGCATCAAGTTAAAGTTTTTATATTTGGTTGAACATTTGAATGTTTGAACAACCAAATATATATGCTGATAGTCAACAGTAAAAAAGGAATTACCTGGATCAAATCAAGCTGCATAAACTTTACAATTCGTAGAGTTTATTGTCATCCTCACCTATAATAAACTACTAACCTGTTGTAATTTGGACAAAATGTCAGGTCTGATAGTTAATACGACTGGATCATGTAATTGATACAAGAAAATAACTAGTCCTTCTAATTGGTGTTCAAACTTACAGCATCTTGGGTGGATTGAAGCGATTGGAGAGAAGAATTGATCAGAAAAATCCAATTGTAGGTAAAATTGACTGAAACCCCTGCTTTTGCCAGCAAGCATGGACTGGCAGCAAGGAATCAATTGAATGATCAAAGCATTGGTTGCTTCCACTTGTGACCTTCGACCGCCTTGACACCTTAATAACAAGGTAGCTCCCCTATTCCACAAGTTGGTGGAGACCCCTACCGTATTCCATGCAGCTAGGTTGTTGATCTGCAAAGTCTACCCAAAGGTTCAAGTGAGATTGTAGTCCAGATATTCTGATCAAAGAGAAGTAGTACTGTCAAATTCCACAAAAAAGAGAAGCACTTCTCTTCACTTACAGTTTGCTGGCAGACCACATTCGAGGTGAGTCTTTTCAAGGAAGACTTTCCTTTCATCAACTGAGCTGAGAACATATTGTTACCAAAATCCTGATCAAGAAAAAAAAAGAAGATTTAAAACTCGCTAATAGTTGAGGCCAGGTAATTCATTGTTCTGATGTTTTGGATGTTAAATTATCTGGAAACAACCTTTCGTATTTTTGATATATAGGAACCAGAAATTTCTGCCACATGTACCTTGGATAATCTATTAGAGATTCTGCATTTCCGGAGGACAATAAGATTCTACACCTAAACTAGAACTTTTTTCTCACAGTGCATAAAAATTTCTGTAGTTGCAAGATATTACCTTTTTTGTCATTTTTCATGCTGATCCGAAGATGCTCTCTCGGTTTCACAGTGGAAATAGATGCTACACGGCTGCTCTACGAGATTTAACTTAGGAAAAAAATTAGTAAACAATAAAAGAGAAGTAACAACAAATAAAAAGCTACTGAAAAGACAGAAAAAAAAGAGTAACTTACATTTATCAGAGCACCACTCATTTTAATCATTACAGGTATTCCCGATCAATCTCTATGTAGGAGATATAAGCAATTTATGACAAGTAACCCCCTTTCTCAAATTCTAGACGTGGTTCAAGTTACAGGCAGTTGGAAATACATAGTTCAGACATGGAAGAGGGCAATCTGATGGTTCTGGAAGCGATTGGAGAATATGACAACGATATATACGCAGCTCAGAGATTGAACAACTCCTACAATGACAATGGATCAAATGCCAAATCAAGGTAATAGGCAAGCAAAGGACAATTCCACAAAATTAACTGTCATGTTATATAGACATTAAAGCACAATGAATAAAGCACTTCCGAATGTAAAAGAACTGTGTGTGAAAAATTTCCTTCAAAATCTTTGCTTTCCAAGCTTTGATGTAGTCTTATTACAGGGAATAGGCAAAACATACTACCTGATTGAGAAATAGAGATTTCATTTTTCAAGCATTTGCGCACTTCTTAGTGATTCTGCAAATTGATTGAACAACTCTTGAAATAATAAATGGATCAACGAACTTAAGAAAAGCTAATAGACAAGCAAGGAGAAGTTTTCAAAGATAACTGTCAGGTTTCCAACAGCACGATCTTCATCTTTGGACGAAAAATAAAAAGCTACTAAAAAGAAAAAACAAATTCACTTATATTTAACAACTTTCATGACGGTGAATAATTTCCATTCTGCAAGATTTGAGGGAGAATATAGGTTAATAGACAAGAAAAAAGTCTTAAAGATTACTAGTTCATTAATATTTTACATTAAGAAAAGAGAGCCTGTGGAAGAGTATTAATAGTCAAGTAAGATGAAGAGTGAGATACATAACAAGAATATATGAATTGCTATTGAGATGAATCTCCAAAGACAATAAATTCCTACCAATAAAAAAATTCATTCTGACCTTAAGTACTCGTTTGGCCATAAAATTTGTCAAGTTTTGACAAAAAATCCCAAGATCCCAATAACTAGAAAGAAGTAGTTTTTGGGCCAAAGTCTAGTTTTGGGGTTCTTTTAAAATTTAAAACTTACCCCAAACTTTTACTGTATTTTATTAAAAAAAGTCCTTCCATTATGACTCCAACTACAATTCTATCTAACCAATCCCTCATTACCCACATTTTTAATAACGAAATTGTTCATAGAATATGAGAAAATTATATTAAAGAATAGCTAATTACTACCGTTATTATTTATTTTCTTGTATTGGTAGATTTTCATAATCAGTTATAATTTGACAAATTGTAATAGCTGGTAATTTAATAATAGTAGTTTTCATAAAATATCGTGGTATAATTTTTGAAAAATGAATTATCTTGTTCATTATAAAAATTATTATTTTGTGTCTAACGTATGGGTACTTTTAATAGTTTTTTAACTTCATGGGCGATAGACACTTTGCGTTGAATTTGGGATTGACCGTAAAAAGTGCAAACAGTTTTTGGAAAAAATCTTGGCAAAAATTGTTTGGTCATATAATTTGTCATTTTTTGCCAAAAATTTTTGACAAAAAACCCAAGTTCTAAAAAACTAGAAAGAAGTAATTTTTGGGCCAAATTCTAGTTTTTGGGTACTTTTAAAAATTTAAAATTTACCCCAGACTTTCATAGACAGTTTGCACTGCCTTTTGGGATTTAACAAAGGAAAATAATTAACAAACAAGCAACGGGAAGTAATAAGCAAAAATAAAAAGACAAACTTACATCTGTCCAAGCCAATTCGTTTTAATCATCACATGTTCTCCCAATCGATATATATTTCAGGAATATGAGCAATTTCTGTCCAGTACTCCCCCTTGTCAAATTCTAGGAGTGGTTTGAGCAATGGGCAGTCGTCAATATATAGTTTAGAGAGGGAAGAGGGAATCCCTTTTACTGGAAGGGATTGGAGATTAGGGCAATCATAGATGGTCAGCTTAGAGAGGGAAGAGGGAATCCCTTTTACTGGAAGGGATTGGAGATTATGGCAATTCCTGATGGTCAGCTTAGAGAGGGAAGAGGGAATCCCTTTTACTGGAAGGGATTGGAGATTACGGCAATGACTGATGGTCAGTTTAGAGAGGGAAGAGGGAATCCCTGATTCGGGAAGTGATTGGAGATTGGGGCATTCCCAGATGGTCAACTCAGCAAGAGAGGAGGGAAGCCCTTCTTCTAGCAGTGACTGAATTTGAGGTAAATTATAAGTAGATAGAGATTCAAGAGAGGTGAGGCTTTTGAGAACTTGTCTGCTTAATGTTTTCAGATTGTGTATGTCAAGACTTCGAATAGAGCAAGGCAACTCCCAATTCTCACCAGAGGGAATCTCTTTGTCACTGCCATTGTGGGAGATGTATAACCCTCTGAGACAGGGGAGTCTCTGTAAACGCCACCCCTTTCGGCCGTTCACCAGTTTCTCGCAATTGCCGATCATAAGTTCTTGTAAATTGAAGGGCAATCCTCCATCAGGAAAGGACTCTATTCCTGAACAAAGAAACAGTACCAGTTCCTTAAGAGATGGAAGGAGTTCCTGCATACGTTCTGGAAGCCGCTTCAGCTTTTTGCAGCTGTGAATACCCAATGACGTCATCTGGGTCCCACATGCCACCGAAAGTATTTCAAAATTATCACAATCTCTAATATGGAGTCTTTCAGTTCCAGTATGAATCAAAAACCTAGTAAGCTTTTGGCAACGCTCTACATACATATAGCGTGCTCTTGGGACCAACTCAAGTGATGATATATCATCTATAGAATCACATTCAGACAGTCTCAAAACCTCCAGAAACATGTTAGAAATCATATCACCAACTGGCATCTCCAATTTCAATTCCCGGCAACGAGATATGCTTATTGTCTTCAAGGTATTCGGCAGAATGCTAAAAGGTAAGGAGGTAAGAGAGTTACAATCACTAATATCTAAATCAACAATCTGCTTCATTCCCTCAAGTTGGGATGCAACTACAAACCTTTTTAAACTTGAAAGTTGGATGGGTTTCTGCATATTGAGTTCAGGACATCTTGAAATTACCAAGTTTGTCAGAGAACAAAGATTTTCAGGCAACTTTCCCATCAACTTCGGACAATCTTTAATTGAAAGGTTCTGAAGTGTAGGAAACTCTCCATTCCCTAGTACGTGCCACTGCTTCCACTCTGGCATCTCTGCAAATTTAAGCTTCTCAAGAGAGTTAAAAGACTTTTCGGAGGACGAACTACCGTAGAATTCTTCCGTCACCTCTGTTATTCCATGCATCCCTCTAATGGAAAGGAATTTCAAAGAAGGAAGTTGTCCTAGTGCTGGCAAGGAAAAACAGTCCTTGCAGTTGCCAATAGACAATTCCACTAGCTTAAGAAACGAATGATCAGCTAGCCAATTTGGAAATTGTGTCCCTCTATATCCAGAGATTTGGAGTTCTTTAATGTTTGTGTGTGGGCGTAGCTCATCAAGTATGTCTCTTTCAGTTTGTGAATTCTCGGCAATACTTTCACTCCACTCCAATGATAACTTTTCAACATGATTCTTCTCCGTCATGTTTGCCTTTTGAGCTTCCCTTCTATCAACCACATTTTGCAACTCTAAAATTGATAGAGATCCATACAAGTTATGTAGCTCACCCAAATCTTCCATTCGCAAACCACCTAGAAGAAAAAACTTGGCTCCCACTAGCACTTGGAGGCTTTTCAACTTACTCTGAGATAGCGGCATCTTCAAGCGAGAAGTGTTGCTTATGTCAAGATGACGCAGGTTGATCAACTTTTCCATCTGCGGCGGTAGTTCCAGAAGATAATCACAAAATGACAGGAGAAGTGTCTCCAAGTGATACAATGCACAAATGGAATCTGGCAACCTTTTAATCTCTGTCTGAGAAAGGTCCAAAAATCTCAGGAGCTTTAAATCGATAAACAAGGCATCGGGCAACTCCTTAATGCTATAATGGGACAATGATAATGCCCTTAAGGATCTTAGACTTGGCAGTATGTTATGTAGCACCCTCTTGCTTAGACTTAGACTATATTGTTGGATATTGATTGGAAGCAATGTCCTCAGCTTCTCCAATTTGTTGAGGGGTGTCAATTTCACAAAGTCACCACCTTTCCCCATTGAATACGACATATGCAGACTTTGTTCCAACATATGAGATCCTTGGTTCTCTTCCAACCTAATACAAAGACTTGAAGATGCAATTTGGGCCAAATCATTGACAAGGTCATGCATTAAGAATTCCCCTCCATCTCTTTCGGAAGACTCTGGGACCCTTTCGAACAATGATCTTGATCTCAACTCGTTAAAGTATTGGTTACCAGAATGCAACTTCTGTACAAGACCATTAGCAATCCACAGGTGAATAACTTGGTCTTTGCAAAATTGATAATCTTTGGGATATATTGCACAATAAGCAAAACATTGCTTCAAATGTGCAGGAAGATCATTATAGCTCAACATCAAGGCTGGTAATATACCACTTAAACCACTTGGAAGCTCCCATATTTCGCTTCTTAAAATGTCTCTCCACTCACCCACCTCGAATTTGGAGCGCAAAATACCAGCAAGTGCCTTTAGAGCTAAAGGCAATCCTTTGCACTTGTCTGCAATTTGTTTTCCAACCTCTTCAAGTTCTGGATTCCTATTTTCTAGTGAATGTCGTTTGAATAAAGCCCAAGAGGCTTCACTAGACAAAATCCCCACGTTGACTGGCTCACTACCCATCATTCGGGCAACGTTCTCCTTACGTGTAGTTACAATGATATTACTTCCTATACCTCCTTGTACAAAAAGATTTCTCAATTCATCCCAATCATTATATTTTTCATTCCACACGTCATCAAGGACAACAAGTAACTTCTTTCCCTCTAGGCTTTTCTTCAATTTGATCTGAAGCTGATTAAGATTGTCTTCATCCTTTGAGATAAACGAGCCAATTTCCTGAAGTAACACTTTTGTTATTCTGAAAACATCATATGGCTCAGAAACACAAACCCAAGCTTTCAAATCAAAATGTTTTTTCACTTTCTCATCATTGTAAACCGCTTTAGCAAGTGTTGTCTTGCCCACGCCCCCCATTCCAACAATAGGGACAACATTCAGATTTTTTTCACTTGAATCCTTAGACAATAAACGTTCAATCAATTCCTTAATTTCATTCTGCCTACCAAAGACATCAGATTCAGCCAAAGAAGTTGTAGGTGTTATAGTTTCTTGTTTAGTCGAACCAAAATGCTTCTGTAAGCCAAGGTCGCCAATTTGCTTTTGCAAATCCTCCAATGTTTTAATAGTCTTTTCCAACTTCTCCTTTATGTTCAGAAAAAAATCATCACTCAAGCTCAGGTTGAGGTCACTTACTTTCTGGTTGCTTGTTTCTGCAAGATTTTGATGCTGACCTTCCACCTTAAGCCTCAAAGCCTCATAATTGACTTCTTCCAATAGGTTTTCAGCGCCGTTCACCGCACTCTGAAGCTTATTTAACCACTTCCTCACGAGTGGATTTGATGCCTGCTTATTCTCTGCATCACTTAGCACAATCTGAAGACCAAGCAAAATGTCCTCCAGATTCTCGAAAAGCCCAACATCATGCTTATGCTTCTGAAACATCTTGAAAAGATCACCCTGAGGAGCAAGCCTATCAAAGAGAACATTCAAAGCTGAAGAGAGAAATGCACCACCAACGGCTAAGCCAATCTCCATTTCTGAAATCTACAAAGCAAAACAAGGAAACACAAAAATGATTTTAAGATTTTTGAGAAGATAAATGTTTCTATCTTCAAATATTAACAACTTTATTTTACCTGTTGAATGCTAAGAGTAAATTGCAAACAAGAATGATCAGTGAGTTCTCTCCCTCTCTCTTTTGCTAGTGTTCTTACTTGTAATTGGTACAACTATGTTTGCTACAATTAATTAAAATCTACAGTTCTTTTTGCCCTTTTTTAAAAAGTATGACTTTTCTTTCAACAAGAAGACAAAGACTTCATAATAGAGTCTGTTTTTTTTTACTACTCAATACTTTCTCAATTGAATAATTGAGGCAAGAGAGGAAGGGTACTTGGGGGTGTAATAAGGGGGGACCCAAGTGTGGGACTCAAAAATAAAATGTAAGCTCATCTTTTCACATCATGAATGTGTTTTAGAACTGCGAAGTATTGAATAGGAGGTTAAATTATTGTTGAAGCTTGAATGATTCTCTACATTTTTGTAACAAACTTTCCTAGTAAATTAATATCTTGCAATAATAGTGTAGGAAATTAAATTAAGGTGTGTTAGCAGAACGTACCAATGTCTACTTACATTTTGAACTCATAGGATTATTAAGTGAAGATTCAACAAAATAAATTTGTTAGAATTTATATATTTTCTCCGTCCCTCTCAATGTAAGTGTTTTACTTTCGTTTTGCAAAAAAAAAATGTCTTTATTTATATTTTTAGTAGTTTTTCAATTCCAATATTTTATATGAAAAGCTTAAGATCACAAGATTTAAAAAATTATCAATATCTTTAATTTAATTTTTTTTTATTTCTTAAATTTCATAGCAAATCAAACTACGACAATTAAATTGAACGGAGGGAGTACATAGTTCTGCAACCATCTATATTGACTATTGGGTCATTGAAAAGTAGTGGAAAGGACAACAGTAAGGATCCACAGAAGACCAAGACAGTGCCAAAAAGTAATTGATGCACTTCATTTGTCAGTCCAGGGGTGTTCATGGTTTGGTTAATAACCAAATCAAATCGCACAATAAAATAAATCAACTAAAAAAATTAATATTTAATTTAGTTTGATTTAATTTTAAATTTTAAAAATCAAAAATATTTCAACGATTTGCCCCTTTGATTATTTAAAGTTTGATCATTCTATTTAAAGATGTATAAATTTTCTATAGTTATTAGACATGTGAAATGAAAGAACCTATACAATTATGCAACGTAAACATGCTAAAACTTGAGAATAATGTTGAAAAATAATAAAAGATTCATATACATTTATCTTTTGATAGTAGGGAGAATTTATTTATTCCTAACGTTCATTTGAAATAGTTGTCATGTCCCGTTGTTTTACTATTATCGATTTATCATTAGTAAACCGAACCAAACCAATAATTTTTTATTTGATTTGATTTGATTTTAGAATTTTAAAACCTCACTTAATTGATTTGATTATGATTTTTATCAAAAACTAAACCAAACCAAACTATAAACACCCCTATTTGTCACCAATCAACCCATGAGAGAAACCTACCCTCTTAACTACACATCCAAACCTAATAAAAATCAATAGGAAGGGAGGGGGGTGGAGGGTGGGGGGATCATGGTTGTTAGGGAGGAAGGGATTTCAATATTAGAGAAAATAACACATGTATTAGTTGTATTATACATCCTATTTAATACTTATTTTTATACATTGTAAATCATGATGTAAACAATACGGGGTGATAGTACTCTTATTTTAATACACCCTATTCTTTTAATACAACAAACCAACAACAACAACATACTCAGTGAAATCCCACAAGTGAGGTCTAGTGAGAGGGTAAACTGTACGCAAATCTTACCACTACCTCAGGGAGGTAAAGAGGCTCTTCCCGAAAGACCCTCGTCTCAAGTATAACAATTCTAGGTATAAAACAAAGGAAATTAGTGAAGAAAACATAGCAACTAGCAAGGAATAGTGTAATCATCAAAACACATAAACGACAACATATAATAGATATGACGAGCAGGATAATACAACAAACCAAACAGTTAAGAAAAATAATGTTAGCGTAACAAATTTCAGCATTAATTAATACACCTTATTCAATACTATTTTTTATTCAATATTATATTTCTTGTTGACACCCAGTTTTAGACCGACATTTTTCAAATAAATACTTTTGTGCTTTTTATTTGTTAAAGAGCATAAAATTTGATTTTTACATATTTTATTCAATTTTCACACAAGTTATTGATAATTATCTTTTTTCTTGAAAATGTTAGAATATTTATCAATTTATTACTATTTAAAATTAATTATTGACTGTCACTGATTTTTTACACAGTCGTTTTTCTAAACAAATGTTGTTAGAGTTTTGATAAATAATTATTTCGATCATATTCTTATCTGACATTAAATATATTTGTTAATTTATTTTTTATCACAATCCATTAATTCATTAAAGACAGAGAAGATATTTTTGCACAGATAAATTAAATATCCATAGTTTTGGATAAGATTAAATAGTCATTATTTTGGATGACTCATGGTTTTGAATAACCCATGGTTCCATGATATTGAGCACATGATTTTGCTCTTGAGTGATTTTATTTTCTCTATAAAACTAATTCACGCCCTTCACAATTAATGGTGGTGGAAATTTTCAAATTAGGGTAAACAAACCCCTTCTATTTTTTCATTTTTGGCTACGTAGCTGCCCCTTTTATTTTTTCGGTGACCACCACCACCGGAACACTACCCAATGGTGAACCTCACTGCCTCCGTTTCCCTTTTCTTTTTTCGTCAATGTTTCTGCGAAAGACCGGAGCTTTAGCTCCAGATCCACCACACCGCCGGCAAACATCCATTAACGGCGAGAAACCGATAACTCCAGTGGAATCAACAAACAACAACGAACCAGCAACAACTCCAACCCACAACCACCAGACCACCTCTAAACAATCAACCAAACAGTCCCTACCCCACCAGAAAAACCATTTTCGGTGAAATTTTAGCCAACCTCCTAACAACCACCATCGTTCACCTGCAACAACCATCCTTCCTCGTCCCCGTCACAGGTCCAACGAACCAGAAATAATAACCAGTTACCACCGAAGCTTCGATACTTCGATGAACTGGAACGTCGACCCCACACCCGAGCTCCGACGCACAACCATAGCTCTGCTGAACTTGAAACTACCGACAAACTGATTAGCGAGTTCAAAACTCCCGAACAGACCAACAACAACAACCGCAACGAGCCTTGCGTCGTCTTCTCCAGCAAAACGTCGATGGTAACAAAATTTTTGCTCTATTTCTCCTTATATCTTGTGTGTTTGAAGATCTGGCCGAAAAATTCAAAATTCCGGTAACCCTCTGGTTGGTCTCATTTTTTAATGTTTTTCGACGAATCCCTTACCCTGTTTCAGGTTTATTTTTTTATTTTCTTTTAATTTTGGACTGATTTTGCTGTTTTGGTATGTTTTCCGATGACTTTTGTCATATTTTCTGGTGTCAATCATGTTTTTGGCTTCATTTTAACTAAGGGTGTTAAATGAGCGGGTTGGATTGAAATTGGAGATATTAAATGGGTTGAATTAGATATTGGGTTAGGTCATGACCCGCCCAAATTTACTTTGGGTTGAAATGGGTTAAAAATCGAGTTGGATCTTGACCCGCCCAATTTGACTTGCTTAGTCTAAAGACTATTAACATATTAATATTTATCCCTTATAACCACAATTTGAATACCAACTCAAAAAATAAATTTGGGTGGGCTGGAGAGTGGGTAGGAAGTAGGGGGATCGGGGTGGGGTAAGATTTTTTTTTAAAATAATTATTTTTTTTTGGGGGGGGGGGGGAGGGGGGAGGGGTTGGGGTAAGAATTTTTTTTAAAAGAAATTATTTTTTGGGGGAGGAGTGTGGGGTAGGGGTGGGGGTAATGAGGGGTAGGGGGGATGGGGATGTGGGAGTGTAAAGGGGTTAGGGGGGATATGAGGGTTGGGGTAAGATTTTTATTTTTTTTAAAAAAGAAATTTAATTTTTTTTGGGGAGGAGGGTATGCCGTATGGGAGTGGGGCTGAGGGAAATATGGGAGTTGGGGTAAGCATTTTTTTTTTAAAAAAAGAATTTAACTTTTGGGGGAAGGGGGTATGTCATATGGGGGTGGGAGGTGCAAAGGGGTTAGGGGGATATGGGGGTTGGGGTGAGATTTTTTATTTTATTTTTTCAAAAAAATAATTTGCGGAGGGGGTATGTCGTATGTGGGGGGGTGGGGGGGGGGGGGGATTGCGGGAGGGGTAAGGGGTAGGGGGTAGGGGATATGTGGGTTGGGGTAAGAATTTATTTTTTTTAAAAAAATTTAATCTTTTTGGAGAGAGGGTATGCCATATAGGGGGTGGCAGGGTATGTGTGGGGTGCAAAGGTTATGAGGGATATGGAGGGTGGGGTTTTAATTATTTTTTTAAAATTTTTTTTGGGGAGGGGGTATGCCATATGGGGGGCGGGGGAGGGGGAGGGGAGGGTTGCGGTAGAGGGGAGGGGGATATGGGGGTTGGGGTAAGATTTTTTTTTTTTAACAACAACAACATACTCAGTATATTCCCACCACGTAGGGCATTTTTTTAATTTTTTTTTTTAAAAGAAAATATTATTTTTTAAAAAAATAATTTTTTTATGGAGGAGTAGGGATGCGGGAGTGGGGTTGGACCGTGGGTTAAGAAAAGATTTTAAAAAAATTTCAAAAAAATAAATTTTATTGTTTGGGGTGGGGGTGGGTATGATAGTGGGGGGGCGGGGGGGGGGGATGATGCAAGATTTTTTTTTTAAAAAAAGCTTTTTAAAAGTTAAAAATAATTTAATTAAGGGAAGCGGGGTGGGGGTGGGGTAAGTTGGGGGTGTAGTGGGTTGGAGTGAGGTGAGGTGGGTTGGGTGATTTTGAGAGTGGTATAAGACACATTGTCACTTATTTTCCCTACTTTCATTAAGAAAATCATTTTCCTATTAAACGGGTTGAAATTGAGAGTGAATTGGGCTCAGTTGAACCCAATTTTAAAATGGATTGAGATTTACCCATTAACATATTATCTCTAACCCAACCCATTAAATTTTGGACGGATTGAACGAATCAACTCAATTTGGGCTCATTTTGACACCCCTAATTTTAACTCTTTTACTTTCACTGTTTATTATTAAATTGCCTTTAATGTTATCATTGTTATCATTTTATTATTATGTGTTATGGTTATTGTCATTACTATTGCTGAATTGTTTTTGTTGTTAGTATTCAAATGTCACTTTATTCATCATTAGTTTGCTATGTTTTGTATTATGGTTTAGATATGAGATTCATGGTTGTTTTATGTTCATAATTTTTATGATGATTTTTCTTTGAACATAAGTTAATTTGAGAAGTTTCAACGTTTGGCCAATGATAAAATCTCTCTTTGTCGAATTTTTGAGGCCTCCCCATTACACAAGACGAATTTTATTTTAAGTTCAATTATTTTATTCAAGTTTTAATACTTGGCCGATGAAGAAATTTTCATCGATTTTCAAGGCCTCCCATGTATATAAGATGTGATTTGCATCTTTTTGCTTATTATTTCATTGATTTATTTAGATTTATATTTATTTATTACTAACACTTTTAGCAAGTTTTTTACAGGTACATGAAGTTTCTTTCTGAAAAAGACACTCGAATTCAAAATTCGAGAATCATTTTGAGTTATTCATTGTATTTTTCATTTTATTTAACGATAGGCAAATATTAGGTCTTCTTCGTTGTTCGTTCTTTACCTTGTTCTGTACATGTTTTTTATTTTTCTTATACATGCAAATGATCTTTTTTATCTCCTCCTCAATTGAAAAAATGAGTTTAGTCGGAACCCACCTTTGTGGATTTCGAAGGGTGTCTAACACCTTCCCTTTGAAATAACCTGAATCCTTACCTAGAATCTAATTGGTTACGCAGACTAATATTTCTTTAATTTAATTAACTGGTTTCCTAATTTTCCTAAAATTAGGTGGCGACTCAAATATTTTTTAAACTATTGTTTTGAGTTTCGAAATTGCGCCATATGAAAATAGGGATGCGACATTTCTAATTGACTGATTGATTCATTGTATTAAAAAAACATGCAGTACATTCTAAGAAGATATTATTTGTTTACAAAAACTCGTCACCTTATTAAGTAGAAAAAATGTTTGAGGGACCTACTTTGGGAGTATTTTTGTCATTTTCTTTATTTTTTATCACGAGATAACTAATTTTGATACTATTATTTCATTCTTAAGTAGTTTATCTAGGTACTAATTACTAATCCCTATATTTATTGCGCGATTAGTAACCAATACAACAAACTAAGCACTCAATTAAAAATAATGTAGCATAACTAATTTTAGCATTATTAATACACCTTATTCATTATTTTTACTCAGTATCATATTTCTTATTGACTGATTGATTTTATGTATTAAAAATAACACGCATTACATTCTAAGAAGAAATTGTCTGTTTACAAAAACTCGTCACCTTTTTTTTTTATAACCGTAGTGTCCGAGTCAACTTTCACGCACCTCGATTAAATTTACGGGATACTTGTCACCTCCCGTTGAAAGAAAAAAACAAACCCATCACCTTGGGAGTGTTTTTGTCATTTTCTTTATATTTTATCCGGAGATAACTAATCTCGATACTATTATTTCATTTTCAAGCAGTTATCTCGATACTAATTACTAATCCTGATATAACTTATTACTCTCTCCATTTTAAAAAGAATGACCTACTTTTCTTTTTAGTCCGTTTAAAAAAGAATGACCCCTTTCCTTTTTTTTGATAATATTTTAATTTCAACTTTTCACGTGGCATGTTTGAAACCACCTGATTAAAAGACGTTTTGATACATTTGATATTACTTTTATTTAAGACCACAAGATTCAATTTTTTTTTTATTTTTTTAAATTTCGTGCTAAGTCAAAATAGAACATTTTTTTTAAACGGAGAGAGTAGTAACTAATCTTGATTTCTGTCCCTCTCCTGCTAGTGTTCTTACTTGTAATTGGTACAACTATGTTTGCTACTATTAACTACAATCTACAGCTGACAGTCCTTTTTACCCTTTATCAAAAAGTATGACTTTTCAACCAACAAGATGTCAAAGACTTCACAATAGAGTCTGGTTTCTTTACTACTCTCTCAATTGAATAATTGAGGCAAGAGAGGAAGGGTACTTGGGGTGTTATAAGGGGGGCCCAAGTGGGGGACTCAAAAATAAAAGGAAATGATAAGCTTATCTTTACACATGTCATTTTGCTGCTGTAATATGGTCTAGTACACTGATAGTGTGGCAGGATGTTTCAATGCCAGTTATGCCTTGGCCAGATGAGCTTGAATGGGCATGTACAAATGCCAAAGGCAAAGAAGCTTTACGTGTTGTTTGGCTATGTCTCATTGTGAAATTTGAAAAAAGTAATTTCGGTTTTAAAGTGAAAAATGATATCATTTGAACATTGGAATCATGCTAAGAGTAATATGCCACTGTTGAATGTTTTTATCAGTGATTTCTCTCTCTCTCTCTCTCTTTTGCAAAAGTATGCCTTTTCACCCAACAAGAAGCCAAAGACTTCAACTGATTTCTTGACTATTCATTAGCAGTGGCGGAGCCACATGTAATTAAGGGGTATCGATAGACACCCCTTCGTTGAAAAATTACACTCTATAGCTAGGTAAAAATATAATTTTTATGTATATATATTGCATATTGACATCCCTTGACTTTTTTGTGAATTTACTTCTTTATATTCTGACATTCCTTAGTGAATATTCTGGCTCTGCCACTGTTCATTAGTGTGTATTGGAGCTCAATGTCTAGTATGTGTTTATGGAGATAATAATAGGTATTTATAATAATCTTGACAAAGTCTCTACCGTAATTACCCATTAGTTGCTAAAGTAATAAACACAAGCAGGGTATATGAAAGGTGTGTTAGCAGAAACTACCAATGTGTTACATTTTAACTTTGTAGGATTATTAAGTGAAGATTCAACAAAATAAATCTGTTAGAACTTATATACTTTCTCCGTTTCAATTTAAGTGTCTTACTTTTATTTTATTGTTTGTCCTAAAAAAAATGTCTCTTTCTATATTTAGTACGTTTTTCATTTTCAACATTCTCCATGAAAAGCTTAAGACCACAAGATTTAAAAATTATACACATATTTAATTTAAGATCATAAAATTTAAAAATTTTCTTTTATTTTTTAAATATTTTACTCAATCAAACTAAGACACTTAAATTAAAACGTAGGAAGTGCATCAGTTCTGCAGCCATCTATATTGACTATGGCTTAATGAAAAGTAGTGGGAATGACTACAACAAGGGCCACAGAAGACCAAGGAAACACAAGTTGTGCCAAAAGTAATTGGCACCAATCAACCTATAAGTAAACCATGACGTTTATAATAGGGTTACTATTCATATTCTTATACACCTATGTTTTTAGTACAACAAACTAAATAGTAAGAAAAAAAATAATGTTAGCATAACTAATTTTGGTATTATTAATACACTCTATTCAATACTATTTTATTTAGTAGCATCATATTTTAATTGACATATTTGTTTGTTGCATTAAAAATAACATGCATTACAAAAACTCTTCATTTTTCTTTTTTTTATAATCGTGGTTTCCGAGCAAACTTTCACGCACCTCGACTAAAGGGATAAGAAAATTGCTCGCCTGAACTTTGGCCGGAAGTTTGAAAAAGATGACCGGAAATCTATTTTTCTAGCGAAATTTGAAAATTTTCCGCGAAAATTACTTTCTCCTTAAGTTTACGCGAGCTCAAGTTCAGTTAGACACATGCGTGTGATAACAGATTTGTATTATGTGGTGTACTTATTCATTGGAGGACGTAGATTCTAGTGAATGTAAGTTAAATGACGCGTTTATGTATTATATCTTAATTTTAAATATGTATTAATTTCTTTTTCCAAAATTACCCATCTGTTTGATGGATTTTGCAACTAGAGAAAGGAAACCATTGCTTTAGGTTAATTTAAATTTGGGGGTTAAATTGATTGGGGTGGGGCGGGTGATATTAAATCTGGGTTTTATTTAAGTTGGATGGGTTCTTTTAATTTTGATTGGACACATCTCCCTCTGTTAATTATAAGGGTAAATCAATGTCAAAAATATAACGAAAGGAATACATTTAGCTCGAAAATACAACTAATGATATATTTAAACTATTTTCAACAGTACAGGGGTAGATTTGGCCCTTCTCCGTAAAATGAATAGTTTTTGCCAAAAAAAAATTTCCTTGAACTTTTTAAAAATGTCAAGTATGTTCACATTATTATTACGAACAAGGGGTGGGGTGACCTTCGGAAAAGAAGATGAAAGGGAGTGGGGGTCGCCGGAGAATAAGACGAACAGTGGGTGGGGTGACAATTTTTTTCTTTTTTGACTGAATCTTTTTTTTTTTTAAGAACTTAAAATTCATTTTTTGATTTTGATTTCATACAAAAAAAAACATCATATGTTCTCAGAGAATGGTGATGTTCTTCATTTTTTACGGTGAACAAGATAGCAATGGTGGAAGGTTTGTTAATGGTAGAATATTTAGCGGAGAAGAAAGAGAAAAAGAATAAAAAGAAGAAGGAAATAAAAAATATAATTTTTTAGGCTTTTCATGCGTTTGTTTTGTGTGTAAAACACACAACTTGCCAAGTGTACGAAAAATGTTAAAATGGCACAGTTAGGCCCTTCTACGTATGGTTAAACTAGATAAGGGTGCCCGTGCCCTGCACGGGTGTCTAATTATTATTTTCTTACGATATGTAAATAATTTTTGACCTAATAATTTTATAATGTAATAAATGTAAATAATGATATCCAAGCGAAAGTGATAGAGATGAGTGAGAAAGTGGATTAAATATTATCAATTTATTAATACTCAAACGACTTATAATAATTAATTAGGGGTGATATAGTAAAATAACCTGGTTGCAGCAGGTGGGTTTGTCCCTTAATTTATCATTTTTTAAAATTAAATATTATTAATTTTCTAATACTCAAACGACTTATAATAATTAATTAGGGGTGATATAGTAAAATCACGGGGTTGAAGCAGGTCGTTGGCGCCATAATTCATCATGTTGTATTTATTTGCCTTTTAAAATTAAATATTATTAATTTTTAATACTTAAATGAGTTAAAATAATTAATTAGGATCAAGAGGTGGAGGAACGGATAAGATCCGTCCGATCAAAGGCCGTGGACGGCCGAGATCTTTTTGGTCATACCGAAGACCCACACTTATTAAAAGGGATGATTAAATACTATCAATTTTCTAATACTTAAACGACTTATAATAATTAATTAGGGGTGATATAGTAAAATCACCGGGTTGAAGTAGGTGGGTTTGTCCCTTAATTTATCATTTTGTATTTATTTACTTTTTTTAATTAAATATTATTAATTTTCTAATACCTAAATGAGTTAAAATAATTAATTAGGACTAAGCAGTGGAGGAACGGATAAGATCCGTCTGATCAAAGGGGGAGGTGGACGGCCAAGATTGTTAGTTGTTAATTATATTACTTTTTAACGTAATGTAATTTATCATTTTGTGTCTATTTTACTTTTTTTTTAATTAAATATTATCAATTTTCTAATACTTAAACGACTTATAATAATTAATTAGGGGTGATATAGTAAAATCACCAGGTTGAAGCAGGTGGATTCGTCCCTTAATTCATCATTTTGTACGTAATGTAATTTATCATTTTGTGTCTATTTGACTTTTTTAAAATTAAATATTTTCAATTTTTTAATATTCAAACGACTTATAATAATTAATTAGGGGTGATATAGTAAAATCACGGGATTAAAGCAGGTGGGTTCGTCCCTTAATTCATCATGTTATATTTTTTATTTTTTTTTAATTAAATATTATTAATTTTCTAATATCGAAATGAGCTAAAATAATTAATTAGGACCAAGAGGTGGAGGAATGAATCAGATCCATCGGATGATGGGGCACGTGGACGATCGAGATCCGTTTGATCGTCCAAACGAATCACCGCTTATTAATAATGATGAGTGTCTAAGTGAAAAATAATACTCCTATCAACTTTAAATGTGTCCATGAATTCAGCCACGAGAAAATGATAAGCTTATCTTTTCACATCTCATAATAGTGTTACTTGGCCCTACCATATTTATTATGAATATGTGAAGAAATTTTTTTTCCTTCCCAACAACCATGATCTCCTCCCCGCCCCCACGTCCCCACACCCCTGTCCCATTGATTTTTATTAGGTTTGGGTGTGTAGTTAAGAGGGGTAGGTTGATTGGTGACAATTGAAGTGGACCAGTTACTTTTGGCACAACTTGTGCTGTCTTGGCCCCATATTGTAGTCCTTCCACCATGATATTTTCATAACTTGTTGGATGGTGGTTGATGACAAGTTTTCTTCATGTTGAATTCCATAACTACACTTCTAATAAACTCTGCAATAGTAAAGGGTACTCATGGCATTCTTGATTTAGCAACAGAACACTGCTAGCTGCTGTACATAATATAACACTTAACAGGATGGCAGATTGGAGATTCAAAAATGGAAGGCGGAACTCAGCGATGGCGGCTTAAAGTTGATATTAACTTTCATTTAGACACTTTAACTAGTCCGTGTTTATTTTAAACACCTCATATAGTACTCTGATGTGTCATTTTGACACTTTTTACTGACTTGGCATATTGGTGTGCTGCACATATTTTGAGCGCGTGTGTAGCTTTTTTTTTTCCTTTTGTAAAAAATATTTGTTTGCTTCATCTTCTTCACTCTTTCTCCCTCCACCTCCATCCATCAAAACACCATCACATAGAGATTCAAAAATGAAAACTTTCTAGGTATTGTTGATGAAAGAAGTGGCAATGATGATGCCTCAACTTGAACCAAGCCATATGAATGTTGAACTGATACAAGTTTGATGTTTTATATCACTATATAGCGAGTGTAAAAGGAACGATATAGTAGAGAAAATTCGCTAAGATATTTGTGTGTCCTTTCTATGAAAAGTTAATTCTGTGTTGAGGTATCTTTCCTGATGCAACTTTCAATCATTAAGAAACGACTTATAGTTAATAAACTGGAAATGTAGACAATTCTAGCCTTGTAGCCGGCATCACTACCTCATTGAGAGGAAAACTGTTATAGACCAAACGGGAGATCCCAACCCAAAAGACTAGTCTGATAGATGGAAGAACCTATACATAACAAAAACAAGGAATAATCAGATGCAGTGTTGGCATTTTTGGAACCTTCATAAACTTTTAACTTAATTAATCTTTTTATCCAAACAGTGATGAGAACTGAATTATTGTGTGAAAACTCTGAATTCCCTGATATTTACTTGCACAGTTTTACTTGTGCCTCTCAAAAAACTGAATTATTGTGTTGGCTTATCAGATGCGTGCTCTCGATATGATCACTAAAGATCCAGAGTTAGCAAGTTTAAAGATAATCCACGCACCATTGGTTGATGTGGAGATAAGGGGCGTCACTGGATTAAAATTAATGTAGTAGTGCTTTGTGATTGATCTGGGCTGAATGATTTAGCCTTCTACCTTCAAAAGGTAGACATTTACCGTCATCAAACGAGATGGTATTGTTGGTGTTGAGAGAAACCTACTCAGATCAGAGCTTAAACTAGTTGAATTCTCTTTGGCCAGCCGGCTTTAGCAACCTTGGCTTTTTAGAGAATCCCGCTCCTGTGTCATAGGACTTGTAGCTCCGCAGTTGTGTATCCTTTCAGCTTCGAGTGTGTCTTCTTGTTTTTGTGCACACACATGTAAGACCTGATTTGTCTAACTCAACTATTCTACTGCACGACTTTTGTGACTACGATGAGAGAATGGACAGAAAGGCAATTTTTTCTCATCAATTTTACTCTATTTACCAATAGGCAAGCTTGTGCACAAACAGAATCTCTCATTTCTAACTGAACCTGATGAGAAGGGCAATGGCGGATCCAAAATTTTTATTAAAAGGGTTCGAAAAATAAAAAAAATAGTGCCTAGAATTTCAACCTGGAACCTCAAGGTGAATTTTGAACTCCCTAAACCACTAAGCCAACCTCTAGTCTTGTGTTTAGGGGTTCAAAATCTCTCTCTCTATATATAGAAAAAAAAGTAAAAAAATAAAATAAAATGCCTTATACATACAGTATAACTTTTTTCCGAGGGGGGTCGGGTGAACACCCTCGGGTCCCCCTAGATCCGCCCTGGGTAATGGTGCAGGATACATGAATGGAATACCAGCACTATTTTTCCTTATTGCTTATCCAAACAACATGAATTTTGTGAAACAAGAAAGATGTACTGTCTACTCAAAACTGAATTTATGCTATTAACACATTTGGCTGCATAACCATTTACATAATTTGATGTTAATATCCTGATCTTTATCAATTTTTGGGTATAACCTCCAATTTCTGTAGTGTGCTCTCAGTCATATCCTTGTCAACTTCATGAAGACAAGACAGACATTTTCGGTTATTTCTCTTGAGGTTCAAGGCTACAAAATGAGGCTCAGGAACCAGGTAGAATCATTCTCCAAGAGAAACTACAATTAACACATGTTACACTAGATTTTTCACCTAAAGAAGAAAGAATCATTTAACCTGTTAATTGACTCCTGCTGCTATATACCATCTGTTTTCGAGTAAATTACATTTTTGGCAAGAATCATATCAAGGTTATGCACAATAATCTTCACCAGGGACCCAACTTTTTGAGGTTCCCAACATTTTCGTCATGATTTTGAGACTGTAAACTGGAATTCTTCCTTGTATACCAAGTGATGAAGCAAGACAGCAACAAACAAGACTTATTTTTTCTGGAAAGTTATCAATAAGAAAAATGCTACGCAGCGACTGATAGCACCAAGAAGGATGAGTTTTAGCAAGCAAGGGTACCAATGATCAAGCGCATAGCCCTTTTTCCTTAGTACACCACATCTTGTGATCAGCCAAACCCCAGAGTACCTAAACGTCGGGAAAATGAAAATGAAGAGGAAAAAAAAAGAATTAAACTTTATCCTGGATTGATTAGATCAACATATGACTTCTTAAATCCCAAAATATGAGGTGCATTTTATTATTTCCATATTTCTCATTCCTACTCTTCTATTACTACTTGTTGTATCGTATGCTACGGTTTTCTTACTATCTTGCTGTTGTTACTGCTTATGTTTCCCTAAATGATGTGATTATGCTTTCCTTGAGCTGAGGTTCTATCGGAAACAACCTCTCCACCTGCACAAGATAGGGGTAAGACACTCTACCCTCCCAATACCCCACCTGTGGGATTGCATTGTGTCTGCTATTGTTGTTGTTGTTCTAAATTTCAGCAAGTATTTGTTCGAAAGGTTAGCAGTAATGCAAGAAGAATTTAGACACAATGGAAAAGGATTCACCAGACCTTTTAGCATTTGCAATTATAAATGCTTCCAAAGCCCACTTTGAATAGATATAATCTCCTATTATAGCCGTGAACGCACTGTCCTTGCTTGCTACGAGGGTCAAGACAACTGGTAGCAACACCGACCACTGAAAGACAGATCAGTTTGTTAGTAGAGAATCGCGGCAATAGAGGATAACGGTTGGAGTTGATACATATTGCATGATCAAAGTTCTGAGTACACACCAGTTGAGCTTGGCCAGGTTCAAAGTAGATAGCAAGTGCATAAGCTATCCCAGTAACACAATATACGACACAAAGCAAGACGAGATAATTGTCCAAAATTGAAGATCTTGGATTGTTGAAGAAGTAGAACATTGATAGATAAACTGCAGGCTTTACAATAGTATTGATGTGGTCAATTGTATCCTTAGCCAGAAAGTACGCCAAACTGCTCATGCCAGATGCACTCTCTCTCCAGTAGTGTAATTTATCTAGAGAAAATGATCTCAAAGCCGCAATCTTCGTGAGAAGAGCTGGAAAATATTTTGGAAGATTAGAACTTAGGTAAAGTAAAAAATGGTAATGAAGATATATGAGACTACCAGTAACAAATCTTTCATATAGGTCTGGAAAACCATCAAAAGATACAATACCAAATAAGTACATATTTTCTGACATCTCCACAGTTTTCTGCAAAATAGATGTCATTCTTCCAAGGTAACAATACCCAGTGAAATTCCACAAAGTGAGGTAGAGTGTACGCTGACCTTACAACTACTTCTTAGAGGTAGAGAGACTGTTTATGAAAGACCCTCGGTTCAAGTGAAGCAAATCAAAGTAGTAAATAAAAGAAAAACGGTAGTGAAGAAAAACATGTCAACTTATAGCAAAGCAGTCCGGAGTGTCATTCTTCCAAGCCAACCATGCTAAATGCTGTAACATCTCTATACTTTAACTTCTCCATTTCTATTGTACCAACTCCGTTTCTGAGTGAACGACTACCAACAGTTAGGAGGGTCAAAGACAACAACTGCAATTAATTTTCATTTTACTTGAAAACAGTTTTTCAGTTCATACCAGAAAAGTTTTACATGATCACATGCACTGTATGCTAATCTCAGATCTGCACAACTCATTATCGGTACAAACACACAAATCATTAGCATTAAGAAAGAAGCGCACATCAAATAAAACATGATCTTATTTTAGCAGGTCTGTGGAAAGAAGTCCAGAATCTGATTTTAAGTCATTAATCCTCTTAATAAAGATAAAAAAGCTGAAATATATACGCTGTTCAGAGGTTTTGAACTTACGAACGGCAATGACGGTGTAAAGGTACCCCATAAATCCAAAGGTTTCATCACTCACTTCAGCAAGTGTTCCCAAACAGAGTCCAGCAAGTAATAGAATAAGAAAATCAACTGCTTGTATCCTGGCTTCTCGCAATCGCTGCTTGCCGACTCTGACAATATGAAGAATCACAGACGCCAACCATCAAAACAAATGCAAACTCAAAAACATTTGTAAATCAACTAAAAGAACTGGCACACATTTTTCCTCATGAATTCCCCCTAAATGTCCATAGAAGCTTCTCAGTTGGTCATCCTACCTAGTTGCTTTATTGTTCTCGTAATTGATTCTATTAAAAGCTTACTCCCATCTATGGTATATACCATATAAAAGAAAAAGTAAAAGGGAAGCCCTGAGCACTAAATCTCCCGCTATGCGCGGGGTTCGGGTAAGGGCCGGACCATAAGGGACTGTTTTACACAGCCTCACCTTACATTTCTGCAAGGGGCTTTCCACAGCTTGAACCCGTGACCTCCTGATCACATGGCAGTAACTTTACCAGTTACAAGGCTCCCCTTCATATAAAAGAAAAAATTACAGCGGAGAAATTCCAAACATTTGCATATAGGACTGCAAGCACGAAATAAACACACACACACACACACATCTTGAACAATAATTAGAAGGTATAAACTGAAAAGGAGAGAAACTTATATATACATATACACACATGCATCTTGAACAGTAATTAGAAGGTATACAAGTGAAAAGGAGAGAAACTTATTATTACCTTCCAAGGAAATACTTATATTGAAGCAATACACCAGGGGTTTTCCGATTGGACAAGTCCTTCCATGCCAAAAAGTTGAATCGCATGCGGTCCTTCTTCTGTTCAACATTGGATTTGACATCTGACCACAGGTCCCCAGATTGATCAGAGGTAGCAGTTGCAGGACTTGCTCCATCAGCTGAATTTTCTCCAACCGAAGATGCTCTTGATCCAGAAGAATCTAGCATGTCTGGTGGTATGGGGTAACCGTTATGAAGCATCCATCTAAGAGGAAGATCTTTATAGCTCACTCCAGTGCTCGGGAGTTTATAAATTCCTTCTAAAATATCAATGAAATGATCAGGAGGATTAACGCGATCAGGTACAGTTATTCCAATTCCTGCAAAGTACTCTTCAACTGTCTTTACTGGTCCATGATATACTGTAAGGCCACCCTTGGCTAGAAGTATCAAATCGTCAAACATTCTGAACAAAGAATAGCTGCAAAAGGAAGTGATTACTGAGAAAGGGCGTCAATGGTAAGGTTCGGTTGGTTATTTTGGAAAAGATAATCCTCCTTAATATGTTACAGAGAACCAAAAGGAGGCTTTCTCAAACCATCCCAAATGTGGTTGGTTTCCTTCCATATCGGTTTGGCTTAGCTAATCTTTGGTGCAATCCTTTATTCTGGACATTCTCTTCTAAGGTTGGAATTTGATTCACAAGTTTCATCAACTTGCTTGAGTAGTATTTTTATCACATCCTTAGTTTCCTCCATTTTTAAGTTCTCTAGTTATCCCTTTAGGATAATGGTTTTCATATGTTTGTCTTTTCTAACTCGTGGTTTTATATTTGCAACTTGTCTCATATTTTTTGGGAGTCGTAAAAGGCACAGTTTCCTCAAAATAGCTTCTGATACAGAAGCATGGAGATGTAATATAGCCTTGGCTATTTTCTTGTTTTCTGCTACAAAAATCAGGATTTGAGCAACACTCAGATCCTTAGGAAACTCAATAGACTTTCCTATCTTGCTCACAAGGCACATCCTATAAATTTGCAGGTAAAGCTCTTATTTTACTTCACACGTGGTAGTTCTCTCTACTGAATTTGAAGGCATGACTCTCAAATGTTTTTTAATCTTTCAAAAGGATCTATGGACTTGCTTAAAATAACTATAACCCAGATACGATATGCAATTTTCAACATGAAACTATTTTGTACATGTATAGGTGCTTGTTGGATTCGATTGATCAGAGGTTGTAGCATTAATATAGCTATAGTTGCCCATTAGTTCCCATCTTATGTCTTGCTTTCTATCCTTTATCTTTATTTCTTGTTCTTAGAATTAGGCTTTCAATTTCCACATTTCGATATTGCATCAATTACGTTGGAGGAAAAATTACTTTAATTTATATGGTTATAATTCCACATTTTTGTGATTGCAATATGTTCAATGAGTGCGAGGATAAACAAAAGACACTTCAATAGATAAAAGTCAATATGATAAGCACTAGGGAATGCAGATGGAAGAAAATGAATAGAGTAAGACCAAAAAGACTAAGAGGCTATTATTCGCAACATTACCTTGGTTGGTGCACCACCATGCATACGTTCACTCCTTCAAGAGCTTCACGACGAGTTGCTCTGAGCAACAATTGAGATGAAGAGCTATCCAAACCAGAAGTGGGTTCATCTAAGATTAACAAAGAAGGTTCCATAACCATTTCCAGCCCAACATTGACTCTCTTCCTCTGACCCCCAGAGATGCCTCGTTTCTCCACTGTCCCCACAAGAGAATCTCGCACAGGTTGCAATCCCAGGGACTCTATGACTCTTTCAACAACTAAAACCTTTTCTGGTTTAGGCAAATCAGATGCCAATCTGGAAGAGTGATTCAACAAAGAAGAGTAGACTAGTGTCAGTCGTCATATGAATATAGTAGTATCCGAAAAACAGCAAGCTAACAAGTGAAAGTAGTAGCAAAAAGCAAACTAACTTCCTTTTGGATAATATAAGTTGGCCATATCTCTGCCTAGTTTGTGTTTGACAACAATAGATAGCACGTAGATTTCAGACCCTCACATGAATACTTTGATAAATCCATTGACAAGTATCAGACACTGGTTTCTGACAAAAAGGATACGCATGTAGCAGTCCAGAATAAGAAGGAAAAAGAAATGCATGATTTTTCCAAAGAACAAACTACTGGAATCTGTCACCACCAAAATGTAGACTGATGGTTGAAGTCACGAAACTTATGAAGGAAAAGAATGCCATGCAAAAAGTGATGTTATATGAATGCGTAGATTCGTACTAATAGAACTACAATAGCATACCTGCACCGAGCACTAAACCAAAGATTCTCCTCCACAGTTAAATTTCCGTGCACTATGTCATCTTGAGGTACAAAGCCAATGATTTTCTTGTATGACTGCATCGGTTCAGGCTTCCCATTTATGAGAATCACACCGGTCATGGTACACCCAGCAGCCTTCCCAGTCAACGCAGAAAGAAATGTTGTCTTTCCAGCACCAGATGGACCCATAACAGCAGAAACACGGCCAGGTGATAATTTCCCTGATACACACCTCAATAGATGCTTGTTTTTACCCTTCAAAGTAAGTGTCAAATCTTTGAAACACACCTCAATGGGAGGTCTAGTTCTAATCTCAATATCACTTGCCATTGAGATTACACCAGAAAATGTCAAATTCTTATTCTGCTCTTGCATAGCTTTTTCTTTCTCAATTTGACCATATGCGTATTTAAAGATTTGGCTCTTGGTTTGCAACTTGTCACCCTTGGGCTTTTTTATATTTTTGTCCCCAATCTCAATATTGAAACCATCATGACTATCAGGATTTTCTTCAAGCTCTTGCACCATCTTTGTGAGGTTGGTTTGCTTCTTAGCTTTGGTGTGAGACATACCTAAGGGCAAGGGGGGTAAGGCAGCTTCTGAACGAGATCTAGCATGACTAGGAACCTTCTGTGGGTCCTGTTGACTTACATATTTTTTCCGGGAGAATGTCCTCGACAATTGAGATTGTAGACCAGTTGCATGCTTGCGAGCAATCTCTTTAGCAGATTTCCATTTCTCGCGTGTCTGTACATTCTCCCTTGCACTTTTTGCTGCACGTTCCCTGGACTTTGCTTGTTTTCTCTCCCTGCTGCTCAGCACTTGACCAGAACAGTTGTATATAATGAGAAGTATAAGTGTGATTCCACCCTATTAGAAAATAGAAATGCCAGTTACATGTCATTTAGTGTAAAATATAAATCTTAGCCCAACTAGGTAATAAAATATGCATGTTGACGAGTTTACAGAAATATATATTATATGCCTCTATGAAACACAAAACAAGTGTATAAGTCAGGACAGATGGGAGGTCTTTTCAGATTAAAGGAGCACTTGTAAACTCATTACATAAGAGCATGCCATAGTTCAATTGACATACTTCTGGAACTTTCACATTTTGAAATCTAACAGACATCCATTACAAGCGTATCACATGTTTCACCAAATGCAGCATGAATATGATTATTAGAACGAAACATGAATATTCTATTTGACGTTCATTGTTGATAATTAGCAATGTCAAACAGACTCCTCAGTGATCAATCGGGAACTCTGAGAAATGAAGTTAATTAAATTAGAGAACATCAAATGAAAAGAAGAAGCAAGTTATCGGAGAAGCTAGTTGGCTAGTTGTGACTTGTTACAGATGAAAATCTAACGAGAAGGAAATGTAAAATGTTATATCTTGTGCGATCTGTCCTCCTTTTGGGTTCAGTTATGTTGTTTAAGCAGCCATTATTCTACTGTTGTTAGAAAAAGATGAGTAGAAGTTATGTCCAGACTAATCCCTCCCATTTCCTCCTCCTTCGATAAGGAAATAGCGGACATTAGCTGAAGGCAAGTCTTTTCTTTTGCGGGTTCATTTCTGTTCTTTCTGGCATGCATTTCTCAATTTCCTTCTCCCACTATAAGTCATGCATGGCCATACTAGCTAACAAATGACATTATCTCAAAAGTAGAACCTTATATAGATAATCAATATTTTTACAGCCTAGGAGTGTGGAGATGACTTACAAAAAACATAATACCATAAGCTGTGATATTTTGATTATCTGACTGTGATTCACAAATAGCTAACTTATAGCAGCCTGCAGGTCCATAATAATAGATAAATACTTGATGATGATGATGATGATGGAAATGTTAGCCAAGAAAATATTTCCAGAAAAAAAAATTGATAAGTACATGTAATGAGTTGTTACTTAAGATAATTTTTCATCTTGTGCTATTGTCTTCGAGTTACAAGTAACACATATTCAGTAGCATGACAACTATAAGATGTATCATCTCATAAAAAAAATTCAAAGAAATCTTTCTCTTAGTAGAGAAGAACACGAGGCACATCCCACTACCAAAATAACAATCTTGGTAAGGTGGATGTCCAATATGCTCATATCTTGATACATCCTGCTCGTTTCTAGTAATAATTATTGGATATGCATCTAACATATTTTAACAGTACTAGTAACCTAGGTAAAGAAGATAATTGGATATGAAAGCTTGCCGTATTAGCATCCTAGTTTTCCTTTTTGTGTTTCACTTGGAACCTGACAAGCTGCTACAACACGCCAAGGAGTTTTTTTTTTTCAAGTGTGTGTGTGTGTTTCTTTTTCCTTTTGTATTTTGCTTTTGAAGTATGGTAAAATTGAGACAACACAACCAAACAGGCATTTTTACTAGTACTATGGATCAAATAAGCCATTATTAATCTTTTACTCAAAGTCACAGATACGAAATGAAGCCACACAGAACCTAATATAGAGACAAAACAAACTGCCCCATGAGATGAGGACACTTACTTGTTTGAGATGTAGAACCAGTTCTGCAGTAATGGCTGGAAAAAGCATAGACAAACAATATGATAAGCGAATGGATTAGTATGGGCTTCTAATATGAGCAAAAGGATGAACCAAGTTAAACAGAAATAGCATTTTGCTATTTGCTGCCTAAACAAGAGGGGGGGAGCACGGTAAGATACATGTTCTCCAGTTTTGGGATAAATATAAATACCCTTTATTGCAAGGAATCTTCAAAGCAGTAGTTGGACAGTAAAATCCCGCTGAACAGAACAGTTCAGTAGTACTCATAACATCAGCCCAGACTTCTGCTCCACCGCAACTATGATTTGTCTCCCCTGGAGGAGGTTGATAACGATACCTGCATATTTTGAGACAGGAAATATGAGTTGAAGGATGCAAAAAGAATATGGTCAAGTAAGAATAAGAAGAGTTCCAAAAGATGTATGAAACTTACGGGTCACATGCACCAGTTTCGTTATTGAGTTGTGAAATAGGGCAAAACGCACCTAGTGGGCAGGCTTCAACCGGAAAATAGAAAAATAAACAAACATAAAACAGATACGAATGAAATAATCAACTTATAGAATTATGCCAAAGGTGCAACTTGTGATTTTGTTAGAGAAGTAAATTTATCACTTTGAAAATTTGTAAAGATCACCTCAAGATAAAATAAAATAAAAAGAAAACAATGTCTTGGTATTAAGCAATTCTGAAATGTTAGAAAACGCTATCTCGTGATAGTAAGCAACTCTGAGATGTTGTTTGGTTCAAATTGTTTGAGCACATCTGCTTCAGATAGTGGTCATGGTTTCAATGACTATAAGCTAATATTCTTGTAGATACTTACGTATCATGCAGGTGAGACCACGAGGACAGAAGAAACCTTCACAACAAGGTTGACAATCAAGAATTCTAGGTGGCATTTCGTTTGAATCTTTAAGGTCAACCGGATTATCTCCAATACTACAAGCCCATCCTGGCTCACATCCAGAAGCCCATGATGATAGATTACAATTCGTGTTAGGTTTCAGGTTACCTCTGCCACCGCCTTGCGTTAAAAGTTGAGAATAGAACTTTACCTCCGATG
Organism: Capsicum rhomboideum; assembly: GCA_031232105.1. NCBI lineage: Eukaryota > Viridiplantae > Streptophyta > Magnoliopsida > Solanales > Solanaceae > Capsicum > Capsicum rhomboideum. The sequence continues at coordinate 112,033,496 of CP124708.1, read as the reverse complement.
CTGTACACAAGCGCCTTAGTACATCACCTATTCAACCACCGAAGACGTTGTGAATATGAAAATAAAGACAATAGAACAATTAGTAGATAGCCTCACAGAGTGATCTTACCATGCCATTGGTATTAGAAACAACCAAATCTTAAATGCATTACTTGTAAAAATTATATAGATCATCACAAAAGTGAACTTGCTATTCAAATGTTTACCAACCAAAGGAACTGATATTATTATTGTTAGGATATATACTATTAACCATACGTTTAGATATAATATATTATAACAACTGTGATGGTTAAAAGTCTAAGTGGGAGATTGTTGGGATATATACTATTAACCATGGTATATATACTATTGACCATGTGTTTAGATATAGTATTTATTATAGAACAATTGTTAAAACAATTTTAATAGATCATGTATTCGTTTATGTGTCCGTTTACTTATATAGTAGATGATTTAGTGTATAGAGTTTTAGCTTATACACGGAGGATTAAGTCATCGGTTCTTATAAGTATAAAGATTTTTGTTCACAATCTAGGATGGAAATTGGACAAGCCATCGGTATGATTGTAGCACAAGATTAAATGTAATTTATCTTGATTATGGGAACGGTGTAGTTTCGACTTCTTGTGCTAGTGCATTTTGTATGTATTGAACGGGACCGAGTAGAGATAGTTGTTTTAGACTGACTGGCAAAAACATATTCTCTAAACTATTAAATGTACTTATATTCTCAATCTTGATATAACTATTATGAGCTGTATATATTAATTATCGTTTTGATTTATTAAAAGGTGAGATCCTGAGATGGGTCAATATGCCTGGTAATCCATGTCTCGGTATAGAGATTGATGATATGCCTTTTTGAGAAGCTTATAAGTTTTCACTGTGTCAAATCTTGCAAGTGGATTTTATGAATCCGACACATGAAATAAGTTAAGCAGTGCTCTAAAGGAAATTAATCATTAGATTGAATTCGTCAGTAATTTAATTTCTTGATTAGTATCTGTAATCTTAACATGGGGAATTACATAAGTGTTTAATGGGGAATTTCACAATATAAATAGAGGAGTGCAATTACGAATTTCTAGTGGAATGATTTGTAATTTATTATGGTAAGAATAATTCAAATCAGAATTTTGAATTATTTCCATAATAGGGAGCCTCAGTAATTAATTCTGTGGTCCCTGTAGTGCTCATATTTAACTAGAACTCAGAATCCTATTTTCTAGAGAAAAAGGAAAAAACAGGCATTTATATTCTTGTTAGAAAATAAATGGGTTTTTGTTCTCCTTTTTGGACTAGGAAAGTATCTCTATAAATAGGGATTCTCCTAACCTAGAAAAAGAATCAGTTTTCTATTCTATACTTGTCCACCCAAGTATTGAGAGAGTTCGGCTGTTAATTTGGGATCACTGCAGAAGACTGCACAATCGGAGTCGGACTTGCAGACGGAGTCGGACTTGCAGACTTACTTGATGATACGTGTTCACGCTTCAAGAGGTATTTATCGAATTAAATTTCAGCAAGTTTATGTTATCTAGCATAATCGTATGTGTTTTAGCATAAACTATGTGTTATCTATTATTCATGTAAGCAGTATGATTCTGGAATGCTTCCGATGTGCATAATGTTTTCCAACAATTATCTTATCAGAAAAAGTAAGGCTACACACTACATTTTTTTAACAAGTTCCTGAGTTTTCATGATGTACAACGTATAGAACATTATGAACTAGAACAGCAGACTTCGAACTAGAAAAAATACAATCTCAGAGAATCTTAACCAGCAAATTAGTACCTTCTGTCTGTTTAATGCATTCTTCTAAAAAATCTGTGTTGTCGGTGAAATTAAAAGCTGCGTTCCACTCAGCATCCCTACAACACGATCAGAATTCATCAACTGAAAATTAGCTTTCAAAGTTACAACACTATCACAAATAAATTGTCAAAGACAACTCTATCACAACCAAAGTGAAATAAGACTACGGGAAAGCTTTCACAAATTGGCTCAATGACATAGGAATTGAAGAATATACCCTTTCCTAAAGCAAGAAAAGAGACCGTTTTCGAGACAATTTTTCAATTATGAAACAATTTAAGATTAAAGTACTACTAAGATGATAGTAAGAATACAACCACCAAGACCAGTACGTGTGGGAATTATTATGTGTTAAATACTTCAAATCTTACTGTCCCCATTCTGTGATCCCTTATGCATCAAATCTTAGTCTAGTTATCTTGACTATAAGAATCTTCACTGCCCATGTTACTCTATTTAAACCCGTTATCTAATCCAATATTCAATAATTTAGGTTTTCTAACACTAAGGGGTCATTTGTTTGTTCGTTAAAGTTATGCAAGGATTGGTTATTCCATCTTCTATTCTGCATAAATAATATATAGATTTCTTCATAACTTATACATGTACTCCCTCCGTTTCAAAAAGAATGACTTACTTTTCTTTTTAGTCCGTTTCAAAAAGAATGACCCTTTCCTTTTTTGGTAACACTTTAATTCCAACTTTCCACATGGCATGTTTAAGACCACAAGATTAAAGGGCATTTTGGTACATTTGCCATAACTTTAATTTAGGACCACAAGATTCAAAAGTCTTCTTTATTTTCTTAAACTCCGTGCCAAGTCAAACTAGGTCATTCTTTTTTAAACGGAGGGAGTATTAGTTATACGAGATTGTAACTCGTAACCAAACCGTACTTGATGTGCTGAATTTTATACATAGCAACTAAAATGCTACCAAACAGAGTAATGCTGATTTTAATACATGAATAATTCACTTCCTATCCAGCAACCATACGACCCCTAAAAGTTCTCTGCATTTTTTAATATAACAAATTACAACTAGATTAAAAGACTCCTAACTAACATTAGACCTAACATAAGTTTACTAAAAGTCATGTTCATTAATTGAACTAGTAAATAGGCTTGGGATTCCCTTATATCCTAAGGGGTGGTTTGGTACACCGGATGGGATAAGTAGGGATTGGGATATCCCATGGACTATTTCGTCCCACGGACTATCCCACCCTCCATATGGTATAGTAATCCTACTGTTTTAGAACAAATGGTGGGCTAAAATAGTACCTGGATTTGTTAATACCTCATCGCAAACATAGGATAAAGTCAGTCCCAGACTTTATCCCGGCATTATTTTCCTTTGTACTAAACGACTCCTAAGTAAATATATACATGTTCCTTATTTGAACTTGTTTTAGAGAGGTTTTTGCAATACTGAGGCAAAACTAATAGACTTTGTAACTAGCTCAAAGATAGAGTGAAATTGCTATGTAATTCCCCATTGCTTTTTTCCTCTACACTTCATAACACGTTGAATCGTCACTCAAAGGTGTGGCCTAATGATCAACAAAGTGGTTTGAGAACCACGAGGTCTAAGGGATGAAAAAAACACTAAGTGATTTCTTCCCATTTGTCCTAGCCTTGGTGGACAGTATTACCTGGTACCAGTTGCTGGCGTATGGTGGCAGGTATCCCGTGGAATTATTGGTGCGAGCAAGCTGACCCGGACACCATGGTTATAACAAAAACACGTTGAATCGGCACAAAAATTGGAAAAAAGAAAAACACACAATGCTGAAGAGAAATTTTAATCGAGAAAATTAAATGTGCTTACACATCTTCGATGCAAAACTTCAAATTATCGGTAACACCAGGATCAAACAAGGAGGTAAAATTGCTAAAACTACTATAAAGGACTTGTGTCAATATCTCATTCGACCTCGTATCATTGGTCTGTTGTTGCTGCTGTGCCGCGATTTGATTCACCAAAACGATGAAAAAAACCGAATAATTTGCAAAAATTCGAACGTATGCATTGTTTTTCTGCCATTTTTGTATGTACATTTTCATCAAGGACCATTACAATAATGGAAAGTTCATCAATTTTTGTTGGGGAAGGAAAAAGTGGATGAACGAAAATGGCGATTTCTCGGTGGGAAGAAATGGCGGGGAGAGCAAGTAGGAGAAAGAGGAGAGAGATGGTATATATTATGTATTTTGGCCGTTAGATTACCTAACGGTATTTTGAAACCATATGAAAAAAACTAATGTCGTTTTACGAGTTTCGTATCTGAATTATTTGATACTGAAATTAGATGAAAAAACGAATACCATATGAAAAAACTAATGTCATTTTGCGAGTTTCATATCTGAATTAGCTAATACTGAAATTAGATGAAAAAACTAATGTCATTTTACGAGTTTCGTATCTGAATTAGCTAATACTGAAATTAGATGGAAAAACTAATACCATATGAAAAAACTAATGTCATTTTAAGAGTTTCATATATGAATTATCTAATACTGAAATTAACCATATGAAAAAACTTATGTCATCTTACGAGTTTCGTATCTGAATTATCTGATACTGAAATTAGATGAAAAAATAATGTATTTCAAACCATATGAAAAAACTAATGTCATTTTACTAGTTTCATATCTGAATTATCTAATACTGAAATTAGATGAGAAAACTAAAGTATTTCAAGCCATATGAAAAAACTTAGATTAGAAATAATATAGAGAGAGCTAATGTCGTTTTACGAGTTTTATATATGAACTATTTGGTATTGAAATCATATGAAAATTTAGATTAGAGTACGTCTAGATTTAATATGGGTAATGTTATTACCTAACGGTATTTGAAACTATATGAAAAAACTTAGATTAGAATAATATTTAGAGAGATAATGTTGTTTAACGAATTTTATATATGAACTATTCGGTATTGCAATCATATGAAAATTTAGATTAGAGTACGTCTAGATATAATATGGGTAATGTTATTACCTAATGGTATTTGAAACTATATGAAAAAACTTAGATTAGAAATAATATAGAGAGAGATAATGTCGTTTTACGCAGTGGCGGACCAAGGATTTAGGGGTCATGGGTGCTCGGGAGGTTCGAACATACATATTGACATTAAGGTTTCGCCTGAAAATTAAAGCACTCAGCTATCTTCTTGGTTACATGGTGCTTTACTAAATCTTATACCAATTTTTATATAATTATACCTAATCTGTGTGATTTAATGGATGTCGGAGCACCAAAAAATTGGCTATAGGTCCGCCCCTGGTTTTACGAGTTTCATTTATAAACTATTCGGTATGGAAATCATGTGAAAATTTAGATTAGAGTCTAGATATAATATGGGTAATGTTATTACCTAACAGTATTTGAAACTATTAGATTAGAAATGATATAGAAATGAGTTTCATATTTGAATTATCTCGTATTGAAATTAGATGAAAATTTAGATTATATTTTATGAGTTTCATATTTGAGCTATTTAGTATTGAAACTATATGAAAAACTTATAATATAGAAATAATGTCATTTTACAAGTTTCATATATCAATATTAATCGAATAGTCACAAACGCGATCTCGTAGACACAAGCTTCCTAAACTTGGCCCAGATTTCCTAACCCTTCGCGATTGCAATAGTGGTTATGCAAGCAATTGCTTTTTTCAAAAGCAACAGGGAGATTGCGAACGTTCAGAGAAATCAGTATGCACCAAGTGACAACAAAAGAAAAAGGGAGGAAAACTAAGAACGGACCCTTGAATGCATTTGGAATTTTGTGAACACAAACCGACTATGCTACTATACCAAAATCATCATTTCAAACTCAATAAAACCATCAAATTTGCGAACTAAGATCATTATCAATGAATATTAACCGAAGTCAACTTTAGGCCCTAAACTTCCAACTTCCCAACCAAACACTTAAAATCCATATGAGTGCCTAGGGACCGGAAATGAAGGTCTTACTAACCCAAAAATGACATCCTGAAGCTGATGGAACTAATGAAATTCTCATACGACCTCAAAATCAGCAAATATTGACCAAAATCAACCCTACCAACTCCAAAACCTTCCAAAATCAAAAACTTACCTAACACTCGACCAATTACCTCGAAAACTATGTCATCCACTCCCGCAGATTACGGATACCATAATATAACTATGGGGAGAGATAGTATGGTCAAAATATACCAAAAGTTGAGAATCTATAAATAAGGAATTATCATAATTTTCTTACCTCTTTTTTTTAATTTGATTTCATTTTCATCAAAGTTTTATCACTATAAATACATTATTAGTGTTGAGAACCAACATCATATTTTCCTTCATTCTCAAATCAAAGGTTTAACTATGGTAAAACCCGCTGGTCGCAAAAAAAATAGTATTGCAAGAATGCAAGCTGAGAATAACTTAGGGGTAACTTAACCTAAACGTCATGCCAACCTCTTTAAGAAAGCAAGTGAACTCTCTACTTTGTGTTTTGATGATATTGCCATTGTAATTTTTTCCCTTAGCAACAATGTATTACTCAGTAAAAATTTACCTGCACCCGGTGTATACACCAAACTAATGTAATTTACAATGATTAAGTGATTTAATAAAGTAAAATACATGTTAGTTAATTATGGTTCAGTTGTGGATAGAATTCTCGGAATGAATCTTTCATCCAACACTGATACTCCTAACTCTATCATTGTAGCGCATCAAAATGTTAATCGTGGTGAAATCAATACGAAGCTAACCCAGATGGAGGATACATTAACAACAGACAAAACATGCAAAAGTGCTTCAAGCATTGAGGAAGGAAGTTTCAAATGAATTGAACTCAACTTTCTTGAACTTTGACTAGATCTTTTTTGCTTTTATTTGAAATTTCATGACCCAAATTACTGTGGTGGTAATAGGGAAAACTGAAAAGTTAGTCACATCTATGAATGAATTTATTTTAATTATGATGCTAAGTTTATCTTTTAGTATGTTTATTATGAAATGGAGTGAACTTTTATTTAGTATGTGATAATTTATCATTAATTAATATTGAAATGAATATATAAGTACTAAAAGCGTTGAGAAAAATAAATGGTATAGTTAAATGGGGATGGACAATATCAGTCAAGTCACAGACTCTCAGTTACATGATCTAATCCTCCACAAAAAGTCAATAATTCCGCATATTTTGACCAATTCAAGGTGAAAAATGGGGTCGGTAGATAAAGTTAAACCAAAAGATCTCGATTCAAGATAAATTCATGAGGAAGTGGTAGCTCTTTAGAATCTACTCCATCCTTTATAATTTGGTTAATCGGTAAAGATAGATGTACTTGATGTCCCACCCAAGAGAGAGTCCCAAAGTCCTAGTAGCCCTACCAAATGGTGATTTTCGTAGTGAAAGAAAGCTCATACGTAAGTAGTAAAAAATTACTGAATAAGGAAAGTCAAGTTAGAAAGCCTGAAATACAAATAATCTCATTCAAAAAAAAAAAAAAAAACTTATGGAGTATCGTGTGGAGTACCGCATGTACCTACATCTGCAAATGAGAAACAACTAAAATAATTTTGAATGGAGGTGAAATCTAAAATAATTTTTTCATCAAAAATCACACCATCTTTTCTTATTTTTTGCCTACATATTAATCTTAAGTTTGCAATTAAAATGATTTGGTATTTAAGAAGTTCCTCATAACAAAAAGTTAAAGATTGACTAAAAAAAATATCGGAGATGTATAATTACTTTCTATCTTTGAACATCTGAAATACAATAAATTTTATAATTAGATTGGATTTTAAACAAAAAAGAAAACTAAAATAATAAATATATAAACTTCCGTTAAAAATAAAAGATAAATGTATCACTTTTTAAGGAAAGATTGCACCTTCTTTTTGCTCTAATTACATAAATATAATTTATTTTATTAAAGATCAATTTGAAATGGATCAAATGAATTTTATATAATAGACTAATGAGTATTGGTCTAAAAAATAAATCCTCAAAATACATATGTATAAAATTTCGTTAAGAATTTAACTTTTCCATTAGTTTTCACCTTGTTGGAAATATTTGTGTAGTTCGATGACCATATTGATCAAAAAAATTCAAAAGTTACTTTAGGGAAATGTATCTACAAGTTTAGTGACAATATTGTTCAAAAAAAAATTAAAAGTTACTTTAATAAGATACTTCTATAAATTGAATGACAATTTGAGTAATTGACTCCAATAAACAACCAAAGGAAAATATTTCAATAGAATTATGATAAGTAGGGGTGTACAGACCAAACTGTCAAGTCAAACCGAACCGACGAACCAAACCAAATCGACAAAAAAAACCGACTTGTGGTTTGGTTTGGTTGGTTTGGCGTTAGAAAAAAAACTCAACTATTCTTGATTTGGTTTGGTGTTAACCAAAGAAAAGTCAAACCGAACCCAAATCAAACTGACATATTATATATATATATATATATATATATATATATATATATATATATATATATATATATATATATATATATATATATATAAAATTAACTTTTTATACATAAAAAATATTAATTATAATCTACTTTCTAAATACTTTTTGAATTAATTTTTATTATTTAGAAAGTAGATGTAGATATATATTCAGATTTGGACCTTTGAGTTGTAATATTTGTCCATTAATTGATAACTAAATGATCCGAAGCTCAATATAAACTCAAAACCTAAAACTTTTCACTATTCAGTCACTTTTCATCTTACTTTTTAGTTTTCGGAGAGTTCTCCGCTCCTCCTTTCCACTCCACGTTTTTCATAATTGTGGTTTCCCACTAGCACATAAGTGAAAACATATTTGATCTTGTTTATAATCACAATATAATTATAAAAACTAAAGATTATAAAATTAAAAAAAACGAGAAAAACCAAAAAATCGACTAAAACCTAAATTGAAAAAATCGATTTTATGTTGGTTTGATTTGGTTTATAGATTTAATAAACAGACAAATTGATTTATTTATTTATTTTAGTAAAAATCAAATCAACCCGACCTATGTACACCCCTAATGATAAGCACCAACTACCAACTATAAGAAAGAAAATTTACACTCAATAACAATATGGGTTATTGGAAAGCGTCAAGAATGGTGTATTTTAAATATATTAGCTAGTTTAATTTTCGTACTTCAAATACTAGTTAATTTAACCCTCAAACTTCAAAATATTGTAGCTAATTTCATTCTCATACTTAGAATCGAGCGGAAGAAGCATACAGTAAAAATAAAATTTATCCAAAAATATTTTGACTTCCATTATTTATTTGGACCTTTTTTTTCTCGAAAACATAGTTTTGCATACACACTATCCTTTTTTATCTTCACTATGTGAGATTATTAATTCGGAGTATTTTATTATTGTTGAGAATTTGTGTGAAACAAAAAGTGATTAAGTAGATTAAAAAAGGGAAAAAGAATAGATTGCGAGGATAGATGTGGCACCAACAAAAATGACGGTGGAGTGGTAAGTACTTTTCCGCCTTTAATCAGAGGTCTTAGATTTATATTCCCTTGAAAACAGAGTCACTTTTATTAGGAGGCGTTTTACCTCCAATGTGGGATTTCTCGGTGCGAATCTGAATTTACTCGGCTTTAACTTCCTGGAGTGAATTCAAATTTAGTCGAACTTTAATCCCAATGTGAAACTTTCTAGCGTGAATTTAAATTTAGTCGAACTTTAACCTCAATGTGGGATTTCCCAACGCCAACCCAAATAGTCGGACTTTAACTCCAATGTGAGATTTCTCGATGCAAATTCAAATTTAGTCGGACTTTAACCCCAATGTGGGACTTTTCAACATAAATCCAAATTTAAATAAGAGACTTCTCGAACTCCAATGCGGATACTGGACGCCGGCCGGACCCAAAAGAAGGTGATAGAAGCGGCGTTGTGTTTGCGAAAAACTCCAAAGAAGGTACTGCTATAAGTGTGCATTTGCAGAATTTTGATTCCATTTTCACTGTCCATTTCCTCTTTCTCTCTCTCTCACCTCGTGACATCCGTCCTTCTCCATTTTCTCCCCAATCATCAACCATTTTTCCCCCATCCATATATTACTATTAGTATTATTTGTGGCTTCTCCAATACGTTTTTTTTTTAACAGCATTTTTTACTTAGTTGAACGAGCTTGTTGCAATTTGGATCGGCCGGAATCAAACTGTAAGTTTAACGAGCATTTTCATGATTTTTCCTCAATTGAACGAGCTTGTCACTAACAATGAGTTGATTTAAATGTGTAATCATCAGCTGATGAATCTGTTTGAAATGGATTGAGTTGATCGAAATTCGATGTGATTGATTCAAATTGTGGATTTAATTTGCTCTATGTATGTGTGCGTACTGTTTTTTGTGCTTCATGATGAGTGCTCCATGTGTGTTTGTGGTGAAGTGACAAGGAGAATTGAGTGATTTTGTTCATTTGTTGGTATAAGTGTTGAAATGGATGGAGTTGATCAAACTTTGTTGTGATTGATTCAGATTGCGGTTGTTTATGTACTGTTTTGTGTTTTTTTTTTTTTTCACGGTATTCTTCCTCAGTTGAATGAGTTGTTGCAATTTGGATCAGAAGAAATTGAACTGTAAGTTTAATGTGCATTTTGTTGAATTTTTATGAATTGATGAAATTGAGTTTTTTTTTTTTTTTTTTTTTTTTGTGCTTTGTGTTCATAGTGAAGTAACGATGAGTATTGAGTGATGTGTCTAATCAGGTGATGAATGTATTTGAAATCGATCGAATTGATTAAACTTTGTTGTGATTGATTTGGATTGCGGCTTTAATTTGCTCTATTTGTGTGTGTTGCAATTTGGATCAGCTGAAATCAAACTTTAATCCCAGCGTCAACACAACTTTGTGAGTTTTTATGAATAGATGAAATTGAGTTTTTTTTTGTGTTTTATTGCGAGTGCTCAAGTGTGTTTGTGGTGAAGTGACGATGAGTTCATGTGTTATTTTGTTCATTTGCTGGATGAAACGTGTAATCATCAGCTGATGAATCTGTTTGAAGTGGATTGAGTTGATCAAAATTTGTTGTGATTGGTTTAGATTGCGATTGTGTATGTACTATTTTGTGTTCTTTTTTCACGGCATTTTTCTTCAGTTGAATGAGTTGTTGCAATTTGGATCGGAAGGAATTGAACTGTAAGTTCTACGAGTATTTTTGTGACTTTTTATGAATAGATGAAATTGAGTGTTTTTGGTTCTTCATTCCGAGCGCTCAATGTGTGTTCAGAGTGAAGTAACGATGATTATAGAGTGATATGTGTAATCAGGTGATAAATCTGTGTGAAATGGATTGAGTTGATCAAAATTTGTTGTGATTGATTCAGATTGTGGCTTTAATTTGCTCTCTCTGTGTGTATGTGTTGCAATTTGGATCAGCCGGAATCAAACTGTAAGTTTAACGAGTATTTTTGTGATTTTTTTATGAATATATGAAATTGAGTGTTATTTTTTTGTGTGTGGTGAAGTAACAGTGAGTATGAGCGATTTTGTTCATTTATTGTTAGAAATGTGTAATCAGGTGATGAATCTGTTTGAAATGGTTCCAGTTAAATAAAATTTGTTAGATGAAATTGAGTGTTTTTTTGTGCTTCATTCCGAGTGATCTATGTGTGTGGTGAAGCGACGATGAGTATATCAGTCATTTTGTTCATTTGTTGGTACAAGTGTGTAATCAGGTGATGAATCTGTTTGAAATGGATCGAGTTGATTAAAATTTGTTGTGATTAATTCAGATTGCGGCTTTAATTAACTCTCTATATGTGTTTGTGTAGCTTTGCGAGCATTCTTGTATGATTGTGTAATAGCCAAATCTGAAAGAAAAAGGGAGAGGTTATTTGTAGGTGAAATTGGATCGAGTTGATCATATCATAGGTTGTTGGTTATTGATTGAGATTGTGTTATGTGTTGTGTTTGATTTACTTTATAACTTTAATTTGCTTATTCTCTGCTTAATCTGAAAGATCCATTTGCACTTCATCGCCAAAATCACAGATTTTGGCATTTGATCACTTAATAATTGAAAAGCTATCCTGAAGTAAATAGTAATTACGAGTTGGTATCAAAGGGAAAGAAAAGAAATCATGGTACAGTGAACTGGAGCTTGCTCTGTCTATCTATATGTGTTTTACATGACTAAAATGGAATTAACTAAATACTAATGTCCTCGGCATTGATAAGTTAGTTTAGAGGTTTGAGTAGTTTATCTGAATTGCATGGTCGCCTCATCTAAAAGTTTAAACGGTTAAAGATGGACACTTTTGGTTTATTGACTTTACCTCTGCATAAGTTTGTTAGATTAAAAGTATGCACATGGAAGGATTTTGCCAAGGTGCACTTAAACACCTTGCAATGCATTTTTAAAATTTCATATGCCATTTTCTCTTTTCTTCAGAAGTGTTGTCTATAGGTGCTGGTGTTTGAGATGATTTTCGGAGAGAGTCTGCCTGTCTTGATTTGTATGACCACAGAGGCGGATCTAGAATTTTTGTAACATGGGTGCACCACTAAAAAGGGGGAAAAAAGGTAGTAAGTGGGAATTTATCTCTATTCCTCTAGGTAAATAACTCAGCATTCAACCAAGTGCACAATATAGCCTTTTTGGTGCATGGGTGGAGCAGAGAATATTAGATCAATTGTAGAAAATATGTACATACAATACTAGGTAGACGGAGAAACCATGGGTTCACGTGCACCATAAATTGGGCCATAAATCCACCCACCATTACCAAAGAATGTTGTTAAGGGGCCCACATGAATACAGCAGAAAAAGTAGGTATACCTAATTCATGGTGCACAGCCCCTTCAGAAAGCTTGAATGTGGATTCTCATTTTGTACCTAACTAACTATGAAACCGATCCGTATTAGTATTACAATCTACAGGCACTTGTAAGCAATTATGTGAGCTTCCTTTTAATTTTAGTTGATTCCATTTTAGATCATTTGGAAAAGAGAACACAAGTGTATTATTACTTATCACCAAAAAAAAAAAAAAACTGATATATTAGTTCTTTGTTCTGTTCTTGTACTAAAGTTGGTTTGGCGGGAAATGGATGTTCTGTGTCTCGGAGCACAGATAATTGGATTTTTTTCTTTTATCATTCTTAACTGCTACACAGCAATAATCATCAGTATTCATTTTTGCATGCTCTTATCTGATAAAAAATAAAAATGTTCAGATGATTACGCATGAGCAAGATCCAGATGTTGTCCGGTGGGGTCTTCAGTTGTTTGACAGTGATCCCTATTCTAACTGTGCGTATAGTGGTGCCATGCCCCAAAACAGCGTAGATTACTATCAGAACCACTACTTCAAAGGTGATCATTTTAGTACAGAATCTGGCAATGAGGAAAATCATAATTTCAATGCACAGTGTCTCCAGGAAGAACTGTCTCAGCTTTCAGTTGCTGAACCACCTTCAATGCTCCATCAAATGGCAGAACATACACAAACACATTTTTATCCACAAGACTGGTTTACTCAACCCATGGGAAACTACAATATCGGTATTTGAAGTGTTGCTTTTCCCAATTATAATTATAGTTCTTGGATTCATTTCTTCTGATTATTCATATTATAATTTTCAGGAGAAGAGAACTGTGATGAAGAAGAAACAAATGATGGAGCTTCCACTTCATGCTCTAGCCCAGGAGAAGAGTCATATACGGGGGAGGACTGGTCGTATTCACTTGAATTGGCGGATGAATATGATCTTGATGGTGAAGTAGGGAAACGATTGAACCAGATGGTTCCAATTCCTGTAAGCAATTCTATGTTCATATGTATAATGGGTTAGCAACTAAGATTTTCAATTCTTCTTTCCATGATCGATACAATCACCTGAAAAATCGGGATTTATGTGGCATAAGTAGTTGAAGACGTGTCTCATTATGGTTAATTTCATTCTCTGAAGACACTTGAGATATATACTTGTTTATGTCTCTTAACTTAGTTGTGCCTCTTGAAATGTTTGCCCTTTATGCTCATGCAACTTCTATACTTGCCTTTGCAGCACATTCCTAGAATCAACGGAGAAATACCGTCAATTGATGAGGCAACCGTAGATCATCAAAGACTTCTTGACCGGTATTATACAATTTCTTTGATGGAAGATGTGAATGTCCAGTTCAAATATCTACAAACCTTATGCTGGCTGTATAAGCCTTGCAATTGTTTTTTTGCTCTAAATTTACCTTGCCACTTTTGATAACATATAGTAAAAGATAAATATGATATTGTTTCACGTTTTTTAAGGATTCATCAGTATTTTACTATTTATTTTGCGTGTTTTTCTATTGTTTGAAAAATTCAATCCGTGTTATTTAATGGTAGTCATAATTCTTGCAACTGTTAAGTTTAAACAAATTAAATAACTATAAAAAAGGATAAATAATCGGAAAAGAACAAACTGGAAAGAAATACTCCCTCTGTTCCGCTTTATATGATTATTTGGGAAGTCGAACGACTTTTTCTTTGACCATAACAGTTTAAAGGCTATTTTAAATTAGAAAAAAAATGTAATTTATAGTATTTATTAGTTGTGTAAATTTTATTTTAAAAAGATTAAGAATTCGATTTCCTAATTGAGACCGAACTTGGATGGTTTGACCCTTGTATTCCTTCATTCTTTTTTAAACAAAGGAGGTGCTTTTAACTCTGAACCAACTTATACGACACTTTTTCGTTTTTGGATGTTCCAAAATATTTGCACCATTTTATTTCTATACAACTTTTAAGAATCTAAGTTCATTAAACTCTTCGTACTTTATTTTTGATGTGATGTTTTCTCTCTTTTTAAACTCAGCTGCAATATTCTCTTCCATCATTCAATAATATATTAGGTACGCCAAATGAATTTCTTAAACTTCGTGTCTAGTTAAATACTATCACATAAAATGAAACAGAGGGAGTATGTATGAAGATTTTTTGTGTGTGTTCCCTATTTGTTTATCTTCTTTGTCATTCTTTAGTTTAAGGTGCAGAAGTTTGTTTATTTCTACAGATTACAGGTTTATGAACTAGTCGAATTTAAAGTTCAAGGTGATGGGAATTGTCAGGTTAGCTCTCGTACATTCATCATTCAATTCTTTTCAATTGAAAGTTAGAATCTTCCTTGTCACAATTATTTACAAGAGAGTTGAGGATATCTGTGGTTTCGTTCGGTTCTTGAAATAGGTGGGTAGGTTTATTATTTTGAATCCTTTAGACATAAGAAAGCAATAATTCGAGTTCGGATTGAAGGGGTATCATCTTAATCACAGTGTTGTTGTAGACACCTAGCTGGTTTCATTTACTTTTGATATGAAGAGCCATTTCACTTCTGATTGGTAGAACATGTATTGTTCTAGTTTCGTGCTTTGTCAGATCAATTTTACCGCACCCCTGAGCATCACAAATTTGTCAGACAGCAAGTTGTGAATCAGGTCTGTAAAGCTTCACATCATAACATAACCAAATCTCGCCTTATCATTCTTCTTCCGCGATAATGATATCTTTATTTTTTTTGAGTATCAGCTCAAGTCATGCCCAGAGATATACGACGGATATGTTCCCATGGCCTATCATGATTACCTGAACAAGATGTCAAAGTATCTCTTCAACTTTGTTTCTGAATTAATATCATTGCATGAATTGCTTGTTAATTTCTACTTTTATGTAAATGAAATCAGGGACGGCGAGTGGGGTGATCATGTAACTCTACAAGCAGCTTCTGATTCGGTAAGTTTCTGGCCTATGCTTTCTCACACCCCATTGTTCCTTTCTTTCTATTTCTTTGTTTCTCTTATTCTCTGGTGAGCGAGAATTTGAAAGGGAGAGGCACTGTAAGCGTCTTTCTCTTTAGAATTCTGACATATCATATCCAAGGCTTAAGCACATGGGGTGAAGCTGTTCAAAAAACTTGCAACACCCAATAACTAAAATAGCCAAGACCTAAGAACTGCATATCCTCTTAACACCATTGGCACATTCTTGTTTAATCAACAAAATGAAAATTATATATCAGTTGAAGGTTCACAATAATTTCTGTTCTTCTTGCATTTATGCAGCATTTTGTGAACATCATGTTAAGGTGTTGCAAAGAGGTGTTTGGGGTCTAGCACTGATGCTCATACTTACTATTATAACACCATTTTCTTCAGTGAAATCAATTTATTGGAGCTTGTTTATTTTTCTTGATGAAAAAGTCGGTATTTGATTGTAGTTTGCTAGAAGAGTAAATCTGACTTTCTCAACTATTCACTGCAGTATGGTGTAAAAATATTGGTCATAACATCTTTCAGAGATACCTGCTACATTGAGATACTTCCCACCATTCAAAAATCTGAGCGAGGTACAAGATGTATTCTCGTTCATAAATTTTTTTTTATTCCTATTCTTGTTACTAGATTTATCTGCAGTGTTGAACATATTACTTATCATCTAAGCAATCCTATGAAGTCCCACTAGTACTCTAAAATTTTCATTGCTTTGGCCACCACACCTAGTCGATTACTCAGTCTAGAAAAAGTAGTGATTTATTCATCACTTATCTTCCTTTGCAATGCACATATATTCTATTGGCTAATCACACTATATTTTGAAACGTCACTAATTTCTCTAGGTGAAGCAACTGTTTATATTGAGTGCATAAATTGGAGAAAACATTAATTACTTTTTACCTTAAGGTGTTAGCCTTGGCTTGAATTTAGAGCTGTTTTCTTAGCTGTATCGACATTCTAAATATATGAGTTATGGTTCTACTGGCCTCCATGGTCTATGGTTAAGTCAAAGATCCCTAGACTTGTATCTACAATAAGAAAATAGTATATTTTCGCTTAGGCTTTTTTTTTTCTTGTGAAATTTTAATTTCAAGCTTGGATTTAAGAACAAATGAACATTTTCACCGGAACTTGTTGATGAAGACCAGAAGTATTTCGGTTGTCCTTTGGGTGGTAGGTGGAGTCATTTATTCCCGTTGTGCAATTTGAAAGGGAGGTGATCCTTTTCTCTTGGAATATATCAAACAATTCTGAGTGATCCTTTTCATCATTACTTGGTCAAATAATCATGAAAGGGAGTTCATATAAAATTGATCTTAATTGTTGTTTCGCTTCAATTTTAACAAAGTTGGGATGACTCTTGTATATGAACTCTTGTTGTTGCAGTTATTTTCTTGAGCTTTTGGGCTGAGGTTCACTACAACTCAATATATCCTGTACGAGGTGAGATCAAAATGTTTCACTTTTGAATTAGTTATTGTCTCTCAATTCCACCTCATTTTCTGCTTTCATCTTTCTGTCATGTAAAGTTACACTGATTTCAACTTTCCAGTTGATAATATATTTGTCAATTCTCACTACCATAAAAGCTTTTGCTCTGAAATTGTTGCCAAAATAGTCGAGTAGAGGACTTACAGTTCAAAGTTATAATGGTCATTTTGGTATACGGGTCTTTGGACTACTATGTGGGCATAAAAGTAAAAAAGCTTCTATTAATATGAAGGAAAGTAAACAAGTCAAAGTGGTTCCGTTGATTGACATGAAACAAAGATTATCCCATTAGCTTATCGACAACGATTCAAGTTGATATCTTAAATAGTACATTAGTTCTTCTCTGTGTGCATGTTCAAATGTGCATTTCGTGCTCCTTTCTTCTCCCCAACTAATCCAAACAGAATCAGGAAATCATCGTTCCAAAATTATATATTCCTTTCCTTTCTCGTTCTTTTCCTTAACAGTGTATATGATCCTACATGTATTTTCCTGTTCCTTGAGGAGTGAGTGTTCTCTTGGGGTCTTCGTGTAACAGTTGAATCTGTTTGTTTCTGCCTTTCAGATATCACACCCGTTGAGATGAAAAAGAAGTACTTAGCCATTTCAAATGAACAATCAGAATCTCAAGATGGTTACCAATGACAGACTGGTACTAGACACTTCACATATTCTGTTCAACTTCGACACTATTATTTTTATCACTTCTGATTTATTTATTCTGTTATTTAGCAGCTAATACATGATGTTTGCCACAATGCTTCTGCAAATTACCAATAACCAGCTCAGGTGCCATCATTTTTTTTCTCGACATTCTTGCCCAAGAGCAATATTTGGTTTGGGGGGTTGAACTTGCACTATTCATCTTTGCTAATACATCAGCAAGTCTAACATTATTTTTCATATTCTTCCTCAAGTAATGTCTACCTTGAATGCATCTGCAATAAATACTCAGATGCATATTACTTCTCTTAACCTTTAATAGTGTCAGATGTACAGGTGATACCTGATTTCTGAAATTATCATATTTATCTCATTTAAGTTAATAGTGATTACTACCTATGTTGCTCGGACTCTTCAAGATATGTCAGTGGGTGCATGTCAGATTCTCCAAAAGTAGTGTATTTTTATTTTATTTGGAGAATCTGACACATGTGCGGCATCAAGTGAAGAGTCCTCGCAACTTAGATTACTTTTACTCTCTCCCATCCATTTTATATAATGTTATTTGAATGGACATTGGTTTAGAAACTTAGAATGCTAATTTAATTAATGTAATATCATAGTATGACATACTACAACAACAACAACATACCCAGTGTAATCCCACAAGTGGGTTCTGCAGAGGGTGGTGTGTACACAGTCTTATCCTTACCTTGAGAAGATAGAGAGGTGGTTTCTGATAGACCCTCAGCTCAAGTAAAACATATCAAAATTCAAGTATGAAAAGCAAATATAGTGGCGAAGAATTCATACGGAAAACAAATGGAGAAGAGAACAGTAGCAACAACAAATAATATGATAACCGAAGCCAAGGAGACACTAAAATTGAAGAACAAGATAGTAGGACACAATACCAATAAGGAAATTAGACAACACTCGGCTACCTATTAACATTCTATTCTAATCTTCAATCTTCAAATCTTTCTATCTAGGGTCATATAAAGTTAAGTTGAAAGTTGTTCAACGGAAACAGTCTCTCCACCTTTAAAATGTAAGGGTAAGATCTGCATACACACTATTTTCCTCCGACCCACTAATGGAATTATTTAAAAAGACTAAAATATTAATCCAATATGTAACTAGACAATATTTTGAAAATAATTTTAAAATTAATTTTATTATGGACAAATGCTCCCTAGTATTTTTGTTGTTGAAGAATGTTCAACTTCAATGCAGTCCATAAAAGTCTAGCTACTTTCAAGAAAACAATAAAGAGCTGAGTCATTGTGCCCAAAAGAAACAAGTGGGTACTATATTGATGGCAAACTTCCAATAATGCAGCACTAGTGTCTAGTAGAATACAGAAGTCACATGTTGAAAAGAAAAAAATTAACACACACACAAGCAGCCATTATTACTTACCTCCCTTCATTTTACTTGTTCAGCATACTTAAAATAGATATTCAATAAATTTTACCCTTATGCATCCAAGGGTGTGGCCTAGTGGTTCAATGAAGTTGGGTTGAGCACCATGAGGTCTCAAGTTCAATTCCCAACAGAGACAAACACTAAGTGATTTTTTCTCATCTGTTCTAGCTTTGGTGGACAGAGTTACCTGGTACCTGTTGCTGGTGGGAGATGACAAGTATCCCGTCGAATTAGTTGAGGGGAGTGCAAGTTGGCCCGGACACCACGGTTATCAAGAAAAAATAAAATTACCCTCATTATTAAATATTACTCATTATCCAATGCATTTTCCAAAATAATAATTTTTTATATTTAAAGGGTGATATAGTAAAATTACTCATACTATTTATTATTTTTTAAGGTGTATATCAAGTCAATAGTGAACAAATACAGATGGACGGAGGGAGTAATCAAGGTCCGTAAGGGAATTACATTTGTTAGTATGAGTATTACATCAACGTTCATATATTCCCTGTAATTTTAAAAATGAGATCTGAAATAGGTAGAATATACGTATACTTTTCTCCTACTTTTATGGGGTAGAGAGACAGCTTCCGATCTCGGCTCAGAAGGAAAGTATTCGATGCAGAATAGTTAAAAAAAAAAAAAAGGGAAAGGAAGGTATCAAGGTACAAAATAAATGTAGCAACGGATAATAATACAACACGAAGAATAAAAAACTACATGGTAAACAAATAATAATACTTAACTGAAAGGCCAAGAGGAGAGGAGGAGGCTACCTCACTTCTTCTCTCACACAAAACGTGCCAACACTTAAAAATATCATGTTTTCCGTGAGCTAAAATTATGTTATGTCCAGTACTTTTTGTATAGACTGTTTTTATCTTGAAACAGAGATCTATCAAAAACAGTCGCTCTATCTCTAAGGTAGAGGTTAGATCTGCGTACGCTCTATTCTTTCTAGACTCCACTTGATGGAATTATATTAAATATGATGTTATGTTTTGTCCAGTCACCTTTCTCAATATTTCTTTGACTTTTATCAACCTCTCCTAAATTTTGCTGCTGTTAATCTCTTACACCTCCTTACCGATACATCCTCGCAACTCCTTTTTTTTAGTTAGTATGAGTAACTATATAAAAAGTGGGGGCATCATAATAACAAAATAGACCAATGACATTTCAGGGCCTACCAGAGTATAGTGCAGACTTTAAACATGTGCGCACTACGAATGGTTCCTATGATATCATCATAAACTTTACAAATATGCAGTAACAAATGATTCACATTGCAAAATCGAAGATTTTTTTTAGTGTTATAGATCTTTTTTTTGTAGAAGGAAACTGGGTGTTTTTTTGGGTTGGATGCGTGATTTTTGGGAGAGAATCGTATGTGAATAATACTGTTTGTGGACGGTCAAATCGTTGATATTCAATAACAATATATTTTGTGTAGTTTTACAAAGTGAGGTCTATGAAGTACAGAATATACTTCAGTTATATTTTCACTTCAGAGATAGAGAGGCTATTTGCGATAATCTCTCAGCTAATTGAAACAAATATTCCCTCTGTTCGTTTTTACTTTTCACATTTTGACTTGGCACATCCATTAAGAAAATAATTATTAACAAGGCTATTTTATCATAATATCTCTATTAATTGATGTTTATTATTCTGTCTTGAAATTAGTTTGAAAAATAAGTAATAAATACTAAAGGTAAAATAGAAAAAAAAAATTGTCTTTACTTGATATGTCAAAAATGAAAAGTAAAAATGAAAATTTAATTTGAAAATAAGTAACAAGTAAAAGCAATTGGAGGAAGTAGTAAAATGTATACTGTATGTTGTTTAATGGTTTTGAACTCATCAAAATCTTATAAAATAATTGAACCACTTTTTCAGTGAGGGAGACATTCACCTCGATTCAGGTGGAGTAATTTATAATTGTAATATTTTTAAAGAAAGATACTCCTATATTATTGTAAAATAATAAATAAATAAAAAGAGATAATCTTACAAGACTTATAAAACAATAAATAATAAATAAAAGAAGTTATCTTATAAATTTTTCTACTATATTTGAGATTCTTAAAAGATTGGATTGCTAGCTTTGCACGACGTTGTTATTATTTTGGATTGTTAATTTTATAGATCTTTAGCATCTCATCTAACATCTAAGTTGTTCTTATTATTTTGGATTGTATCATGTTAATTTATAGATCACGTTGTTTACAACAAATTTTAATGTGATAGAAAATCGATTGTAATCACAAATAAAATAAGGAGAAACATAATTATATTGATAAGTAATATGGATATAATTCTGTTTGTTCTCCTCAATTCTTTTTTCTTGAGTACCTCCATAATTTGAGGGTCGTTGATTAGTAGTGTATTTTTCGAACGTATGAAGATTTGGACATTCTAGTGATTTATTTGATCATGAGAAACATCGGACAACGGATTTGACAAATGCATTATTTAATGCATTGATCTCTTTATGAATATCTCAGGAATTAATGTGATATTCGAGATGCCTCTTGTAGTACAGTTTATCATTAATTTCATTGTTTGTTTTTGTTACTTAGTTCATAATTATAGGATTTACTAATTAAGTAAACTTATTAAATTAGTTCGAACTATTAATAGCCATGGATACAGAGTATTTGCTCCGAATTCATTTCGTACTTTCAATGCAGATCATAAGTTTAGGTGCCAAAATTTTACGAAAATTACAATAAATAGTAGATATGGACATATTCTTTAAAAATAGAATAACTTTAATATTGTAAATCTTGGAATAAACGGTAAAATTTGAACTCTAGATTTCGTCTATGCAAACACCTGATACCGTAGCTCCGCCCCAAACTAGGTAGGTGCGTAATAAAATTGAATTTGCGTACACAAATTGAACACTCACACTACACTTAGGAACCTCAAATAGATTTAATGTATAGTGTGATATATTGTCAAAACTCTATGCGGTAATTACAAAAATTTTAAATAGAACTTCTAAGTTTTTTTGAAATAAAATTTATATATTTGAAATTGCATAAAGAGTATTATAACTTACAATAATTAACAACTTAAAATATTTAAAAGATGTATAAGGAAATTTTGGTCAAAGAAAAATTTGATTGACTCTCAAAATTTCAATTGTACCACATAAATGGGGACGCTCGTATTTACTTTTAAAATTTTTGTGTCAAGTCCAAATCAGACAAACAAATTGAAACAAAGAAAATATTAATATTCTTATATAAATTTAATGGAAAAAAGTATTCTAGAATATTGATAATAATTAATCTAGTTTATCATTATATACTTCAAGCCGTGGAGACAGTCTCTTGTAGAAATATAAGGTAAGACTGCGTACAATAAATTCTTATGATTTGGTTTTTTTTCGAACCTCGCACATAGCGGGAACTTAAATATACAGAGCTACCTAACTCCAATCTTTTATATTTAGCCATGTGTAACATTGATTAAAATTAATCTAGTTTACCTTTATATACTCCCCTTTTTTATATTTAGCCATGTGTAACATTGATTAAAATTTAGTTAGTTTAACTTTATATACTCCATCTTTTATATTTAGTCATGTGATTTGTCCTAATTTTGATGGATAAATTTATCTAGTATTTATTGTTGATGGGAGACGACAGTCGACATGTATCTATAAATTTAGTCGAAATACACGAAAGCTGACTCGAACATTATTATACATTTGAAAATTCAACCTCAACATTAGGTCTAACTTTCAACGTCAACTTGTACAATCTCTTTGAAATCTTTCTTTTCCAATTTCTTTATTATACATGTGAAAATACTTATATATATGTATAACTTTAAACCTACTTTTCAAAAAGAATATTTGTTTTTTTAATTCGATAACTTTTAAATTTCAATATCTCTTGTACTAGATCATTTGAAATAACAAAATGATAAGATTACATATTTTTAATTTAAAATTACAAGATTTATCAGTCTTATTTATTTTTTGAAATTCGATGCCAAATCAAATTACAAACAACAATAACATATTCATTGTAGTCTCGCAAGTGAAATCTAGAAAGGATAACACAAATCTTATCCCTATCTTGGGAGATAGAGTCTCTATTTCTCGGCTCGAGACAATCACAAGAGTAAAGAAACTAAGACAACATACTAAACATCAGCATGACAAAATATATTGAAAAAGGTGTTTCTCCGTTTCAGATTGTTTGTTCGATTTTGACTTGACATGAAGTTTAAGAAAATAAAAAAGATTTTTGAATGTTGTGATTTGAAGCTAAAGATATGTAGAATGTACTTACAATAATCTTTAATCTTGTGATCTTAATTATGTCACATGAAAACTTAGAATTAAAAAAAAAGAAAAAAGGAAAGAGATATTTATTTTTTGAGACGGATTAAAAAAAAAATAAGACAAATAAATTGAATCGGAGAAAGTAATATTACATCAATAATCACTAGTCCCCACTACTACATTAAAGAAAGAAATTTCATCAAACACCTTTGCATCACTCACACTAGCTAGCCACCTTTGAATTATTGTAGTACTATTACAACAACAATGGCATTAACTTCATCTTTTTCTCCTTCTCTTCCTCTTCCTTCTCTTCACCAACAATTTCCATCATCAAAATACTCATCAACACTTCCTCCTATTACTCTTTCTTTATCGGAAAAAAAGCCAGCAGACGCCGTAACACCACTCACCAAATCACCCACCCGAAAGATTCCCGGGGACTATGGCTTGCCAATTATCGGTCCTTGGAAAGACAGACAAGATTACTTTTACAATCAAGGAAAAAACGAATTCTTCAAATCAAGAATTGAGAAATACGGATCAACTGTGTTCAGAACGAACATGCCACCTGGTCCATTCATTTCATCCAACTCAAACGTCATCGTTTTGCTGGATGGTAAGAGTTTTCCTATCCTTTTCGATGTTTCTAAAGTCGAAAAGAAGAACCTCTTCACTGGAACCTACATGCCGTCTACTGAACTCACAGGCGGTTACCGCGTTCTTTCCTATCTCGATCCTTCTGAACCAAACCACGAAAAGTTGAAAAAACTCATGTTCTTCCTCCTCTCCTCTCGTCGTGATCACATAATACCTGAGTTCCATGAAGCGTACACAGAGTTCTCCGAAACCCTAGATAGGGAACTGATGAGAAAGGGTAGTGCAGAGTTGAACTCTATCAATGATCAATTTTCGTTTAATTTCTTAGCTAAATCTTTGCTCGGAGTTAGACCAACTGACACTGAACTGGGAACCGATGCTCCTAAGTTGATAGGAAAATGGGTGTTGCTTCAACTTCATCCAGTCCTCACCCTCGGTCTTCCGAGGGTTCTGGATGACGTTCTTCTCCACACTTTCCGGCTCCCGCCAGTCCTGGTAAAGAAAGATTACCAGAGACTGTACAATTTCTTTCACATGAACCCCACTAGTACTGCATTCAATATTGAAGCTGAAGCACTCGGAATTTCACGTGAAGAAGCCTCTCATAATCTTCTGTTCGCCACATGTTTCAACACATTTGGTGGTATGAAGATTTTCTTCCCGAATATGCTGAAATGGATCGCGAAAGCTGGTGTGGATCTCCATGCCCGGTTAGCTAAGGAGATTCGATCAGAAGTGAAATCTTCTGGTGGGAAGATTACGATGACAGCGATGGATAGAATGCATTTGATGAAATCAGTAGTATACGAGGCATTGCGTATTGATCCTCCTGTATCTTCACAATACGGGAGGGCCAAACGCGATCTTATAATCGAGTCACATGATGCTACTTTTGAAGTGAAAAAAGGAGAAATGTTCTATGGATACCAACCATTTGCAACGAAGGATCCGAAAATATTTGATCGACCAGAAGAATTCGTGGCAGATAGATTCGTCGGAGTAGAGGGAGAAAAATTATTGAAGTATGTACTATGGTCTAATGGACCAGAAACGGAAAGTCCTACATTGGAGAATAAACAGTGTGCTGGAAAAGATTTTGTGGTGTTAGTTTCGAGATTATTCGTAACGGAGTTTTTTCTCCGTTACAATACGTTGGATGTCGATGTTGGTACGTCGCCGTTGGGAGCTAAAATTACTATAACTTCTCTAAAGAGAGCTTAAATTTGGATCGAAGTCGAGAGTCGAGAATCGAGAATCAGGATCGAAATCGGAATTTGGTCACACTGCCACTGTCGGTGTGTGCGCTGTTGTCTATAATTTCAATAATTGTTTCCAACTTTTTTCCACAAAGGGTGGTGGATATTTTATTGTTGTTTAAGTTGGTTGGTGGTGTACATGTATTTTTCCTTCCAAATTATTCTTTTCGGTCTCAAAATATTTATGTTCATTTTTATATGATATTTTGAATATTTAAAATTTAAATTATTAAATTAATCAATCTAATTTAACTTTAAAATAATTAAATCGACTCTTTAAAAAACGAAAGAGAGAAGAGAGGACCAACATGGGTTGTGGTGCAGTGGTGAGATTGTTCTATCCTTAACCAATGATCTGGGATTTGAGACCTGGGTAGAGAAAATTTTATTAGGAGTGTCATTCTCAGAATGAGCCCTATAATGCGCTATTCAAATTAATCGGGACTCAATATGAATATCGGTAGTGAAAAAAAAAAAAAAAGAAAGAGAGAAGAGAGGAGCAATAATATATGTACTGGTGTCCTATCCTTTGTTACATATTAGTCACAGATACCAATAGAAAAGAATCTTGGCTGGACAATATTGTAGTCAAGATATTAACATAATAGGAATTTCATGACCAAACAGCGTTTGATCATAAATTTTAAAGTTAAAATTTGAATTTTTTTTGCTTTTGAAGTTGTGTTTGAACATACAATTTATTTGAAAAAAGTTTGAAGTTTTGTGCGCGAAAGTTCAAAATCTAAAAACTTATTTGAATCAATTTTTGAAAACTTAAAATATTTGAAGATTCAGATTGCATGGCTAAACAATATTCGAAGATAAAGTTTCAAAATCTAATCTAAATCTATGCCGAACACTAGCCTAAGTTATATCTAAAAGATAAAGTTTCAAAATCTAATCTAAGTCCGCATTGAATCCATCTATGTAGTATAATCAAATGAATTGAGTTGTCAACATAAAACCATAAGAACTCAATGAGATCCCCAACATCTTGTAGAAAAAAATGGTAAAAACTTACACGCACCCAGTGTATATACCAAACTATTGTAATTTACCATGGTTAAGTGATTAAATGAAGTAAAATACATGTTAGTTAATCATGATTAAGTAACATGAACTTTAAATTCGAACACATGACATGCATGTATTGGCTTGGTGTATACACCGAGTGTATGTAAGTTTTACCCGAAAAAGAGTATGTAATTTAGATTTTTCAAAAGGGTCAGAGTGCACAATGGGCTAGGCCCAATATCTATGAACAAAAATTGTAGCATATGTTTTTCAACCTCTGAGCTTCCTTCAGACAGTGGGTGCTCAACATGGGTTATAGCTCAATGGGCTAGGACCAATATCTATGAACATAAAAGCATTAGGCTGATCAATTATGGAACCAACAGAGTGGTAAATTGTTGACTATCCAAAGTTCCAAATTCATAGCCCAAAGAGTGAGCACTAATTCAATATGGGCCAACTGCCCACATAGCTTACTTCTATTTAAGTCATAATCGATATATATAATTTTTTGTAAAAGAATCAATTCTAGACTTATAGGTTAAAATTGAAAAAAAATTGTGGTTGGAGTTGTAAGCGATACACATATATGGATCAGAAGTTTTCTTTGTTTCTCTGACCTGGATACCACACGATGCATGAAATGAGGAATATTAAAATGAACAAAAGCTAAGTATTTCTCAATGCAAAGGTCTGTAAGATAACTTCCGTTGTTACTTTAGCTTATACAAGTTGACAAATTTGTCTTTACATGTTTCTGATCGAATTAAGACCAAATTTTCAACCAAAATTCAATATTGCCTTCTATTATTTTCTTAAACTATTAGATGCATAAATTTGTGAGCGTAGCATATCGAGAAGAAGATGAAAAAGAAGAAGAGCAAGAGGAGGAGGAACATTTTCGTCTGTAACTAATTATACACTAAATAACAATAATAATAATAACAATAATTTTATGGACGGGATTTCAAAAAGGTAAAATATATGCAGAATTTAGTCTTATAAGATGATAACATAGAAAAATTGTTTTCGAAAGGTTTTAAATGGTTAGTAACCAAAAGGTAACTTAAATAGTATGGTGCAAGTGTCTAGCAACTCAATTTGTCCATTCAATATGGATGGTTACAACTTGCAAACCAAATACCCTTTGTTTTCTCAACAATTCTGGAAGGGATAGAATATTCTGGAAACTCCTCACACTCTTCCAATAATAGTTCCAAAAAAAACAAATGCAAAATATTAAGCCCTAGTCTCTCTCTCTCTCTCTTTGTATACTTCGCCAAACTTCTCTCCATTCTCTCACCCAATCCCCTTATCCACTCAAACATACATAGCACTTCTCTAAAACCCTTTTCTTTTTCTTCTTTGAAATGGCTTCTGCCAATGCTATTTCCACTGCTTCTATTATTCCTTCTCCTTCTAAACAGGTAACTCATTTTTATACCATTTCTTGATTTGGGTGTTGATGTTTTTGTTTTGTTAGCTGTTTTGTGTGTTTGCTGTGCCTTTTTTTTGTACCTTTTCTTGATATGGGTGTTCATGTTTCCTGTATTGTTAGCTGTTCTGTGTATTGTTTGTGGCTTTTCCTGATATGGGTTATCTTAATTTGAGTATAAAGTAGTCATTTTTTATACCATTTCTTCATATGGGTCATCCTAATTTGAGTATAACAACAACAATAACATATCCATTGTAAATTTGAGTATCTTTTACTATAAAGTTTTTCTTTTTTATACCATTTCTTGATATGGGTGTTCATGTTTCCTGTATTGTTAGCTGTTCTGTGTGTACTTTGTGCCCTTTCCATCCTAATTTGAGTGTCTTTTACTATAAGGTATTCATTTTTATAAAATTTCTTGGTATGAGCTTAATTTGAGTATATTCTATAAATTTATCATTTTTATACAATTTCTTGATATGGGTGTTCCTGTTTCCTGTATTGTTAGCTATTCTGTGTGTTGTTTGTGCCTTTTGTTGATATGTGTGTTCATGTTTCTTATATTATTAGCTGTTCTGTGTGTTATTTGTGCCTTATCCTGATATGGGTTATCTTGTTTTGAGTATCTTTTAATGTAAAGTTTTCATTTTTATACCAATTCTTGATATTGGTGTTCTTGTTTCCTGTATTATTAGCTATTATGTATCCTAATTTGAGTGTAAAGTATTCTTTTTTTGTACCATTTCTTGATATGGGTGTTCAGGTTTCCTGTATTATTAGCTGTTTTATGTGTTGTTTGTGGCTTTTCCTGATATGGGTTATCCTAATTTGAGTATAAAGCATTCCTTTTTGTACCATTTCTTGATATGGGTGTTCATGTTTCCTGTATTGTTTGTGCCTTATCCTGATATGGTCATCATAGTTTGAGTATTTTTATTATGAAGTATGCTTTTTTATACCATTTCTGGATATGGTTGTTGCTGTTTCCTGTCTTTTTAGCTATTCTGTGTGTCGTTTGTGCCTAATTTCAGTATATTTTACTGTAAAGTATTGTTTTTTATACCATTTCTTGATATGGGGTTGTTCCTGTTTCCTGCATTGTTAGCTGCTCTGTGTGTTCTTTGTGCCCTTTCCATCCTAATTTGTGTATATTTTAGTATTTTACTATGAAGTTTTCATTTTTATACAATTTATTGATATGGGTCGTCATAGTTTGAGTATTTTACTATAAAGTTTTCATTTTTATACCATTTCTTGATATGGGTGTTCATGTTTCCTGTATTGTTAGCTATTCTGTGTGTTGTTCTGTGCGTTTCCCTGATATGGGTCATCCTAATTTGAGTACAAAGTAATCTTTTTTATACCATTTCTTGATATGGTGTCCCTGGTTCTTGTAATGTTAGATGTTGTGTGTGTTTTTTGTGCCTTATCCTGATAAGGGTCATCCTAATTTGAGTATTTTTTTTACTGTAAAGTATTCTTTTTTATACAATCTATTGATATTGGAGGACACAGTAGGGTAGGGTTTTAGGTAGTAGTGTATTGTCTCGCTATCCGTCCAAATCTTGTAGTCCTAGTATTGCTTATGTAGTTTCTTGCCTTCTGCTGTTTCCTGTACAATTATCGTATTATTTTGTAGTAGTTACTGTGCATTATGCTTTGTTATGCTTTCACTTCCATTACTCTACCTCTAAGGTAGGGGTAAGATCTGTATACACTCTACCCTCCCCATACCACACTTTTTGGGACTACACTGGGTATGTTGTTGTTGTTGGATAATCTTGTTTTGGGTTGTGTTTGCTACTATGTATACTCTTTATACCATTTCATTGAGCTACTATGGTTGGTTTTTGTACAATTGCTTTTGTCCATACTGTATTGAGTCCTTTGCTGCTATGTTTTATCTGTATTGTGGGTTTTGTCGTTTTGAGCTCTTTTAGCTACTGTGTGGTAAATTTGGGATGCTTATTTGTTTATTTATTTGGCTGTTTCATGCAGGGTTTGAAGAACAGGAAGGTCAGCCAATTGCAGGGACAGAAATTTGGCAACAAGGGTTCAAAGAACCGATTAGTAGTCAAGGCCTGTGCTAAAGAAATTGCCTTTGACCAGAAATCTAGGAGTGCCCTGCAGGCTGGTATCGACAAGCTTGCTGATGCTGTCGGCTTGACACTTGGTCCCAGGGGTATGTTTCTGCTGCCTCCTCTTTGTCCTTTCAATATATCATGGCACTCTGGATGAAATTTTGGTTTTTATTGTATATTTGAATCATTGAAGGACCAATTTTGAGTTTTCAGGTCATTTACTTTTTCTTTTGAAATGGAAATGAATCAAATTGGTGGTGTGAAATTGTGGAGCTACAGTTTAGCTCTTTTTGTATTTTCTGTTTATTTAATTCCGATTTCTTTAGAGATAATAGTAGATAAGATTGAGGCAGGTGATGTTGTTAGCTGTGACAAAATTCCGATTTCTTTAGAGATAATAGTAGATAAGATTGAGGCAGGTGATGTTGTTAGCTGTGACAAAATTAAAGGCAAATGTTGTTTTTTATTTAAAGAACTCATGGTGGACCGGGACAATTATCTATTGCACTTGAAGGGAGTGAACGGTAGAAATATATTTCACTGATTATTTTTGGAGTACCTGTGTGTGGAATGTAATAGAATGCCTGATTAATGCTTAGCATTACTGTGCTGTGTATGAATTTCCTTGTGGTGCAATAAATTAATAGAACATTTTGAATGCTATACTTCTATGTTCTGTTTCAGCTAGCTGTGATTTAACTAGCTTGGACTGTGATTTCATGCTTTACCGGGTTGATTTCAATAATCAATCCACTTGTTTGATTGAGGCTGTCACTATGCTTCTTATGATTGGTTGAGATCCTCAAGCCTTTTTAATTTCCTGCAGGAAGGAACGTAGTGTTGGATGAGTATGGCACCCCTAAGGTGGTTAATGACGGAGTTACTATTGCTCGAGCTATAGAGCTACCTGATGCTATGGAAAATGCTGGGGCTTCCCTTATCAGGGAGGTTGGTTATTTCTGTCAATTCTTAGTACTTGAGATATCATAGTGATTTTGTCCAATATATGCATTCTTTTCTTTACATTTATTTGCTACATCTTGTCGAACTTATCTTCCTTGTTTTTTTCCTCAATTTCAAATGCATACTGAAGGTCGCAAGCAAAACCAATGATTCAGCTGGTGATGGAACCACAACTGCATCTGTTCTTGCTCGGGAAATCATTAAACTCGGTCTGTTGAGTGTTACATCTGGTGCAAATCCAGTGTCTTTGAAGAAGGGCATTGACAAAACTGTATTGGGTTTGATTGAAGAGCTAGAAAAGAAGGCTAGACCTGTTAAAGGTCGTGATGACATCAAAGGTAATATTTAGTTGCTTTTCATTGAGAACTCTATAGGTCATTCATCTGATGTGACAGGCTGATGATTAATCTTCCGAATTGTTTCTTCAACCAGCTATTGCTTCAATCTCTGCTGGAAATGATGATATTATTGGCACCATGATTGCGGATGCAATTGACAAAGTTGGTCCAGATGGTGTTTTGTCCATCGAGTCATCCTCGTCCTTAGATACAACTGTTCATGTTGAAGAAGGAATGGAGGTTCGTATCTATGTAGCGAATAACTTATCTTCTTTATGGTGTCTGTCTCTTGCGGTTAGGTTCAATCTTTTATTGACTTTTTTTACTTCATCCATTGCAGATTGATAGAGGATATATTTCTCCACAATTTGTCACCAACCCTGAGAAATTAATTGTTGAGTTCGAGAATGCTAGAGTCTTGGTGACTGATCAGAAAATCTCAGCCATCAAGGATATTATCCCCCTATTAGAAAAGACAACTCAATTACGCGCCCCTCTCCTCATTATTGCTGAGGATATCACCGGGGAAGCTCTGGCCACTCTTGTTGTGAACAAGTTGCGGGGTATACTGAATGTTGCTGCCATCAAAGCTCCTGGATTTGGTGAAAGGAGAAAGTCTCTTCTGCAAGATATTGCCATTGTGACAGGTTCTCAAACTCACTTATCCTCAGCTCTTTTCAAAGAAATATTGATGATAGTGGAGAGTACACTAGTTTCCTGGATCGCCTTTGATCTCTGTCAGTCATAAGATAAGAGGAGCTTGTTTAACATATATCCCGTTTTCAGGCATAGATGCTTGGACTTTAAAATTAAAAGAAACAAGCTTAACTGAAAAGAAAGAATGAAGCAGGTTTTGTGTGTGTTATGCATACAGCGAGATAAAATCATGGCAGTGTACTTTCCATTTGTGATAAAATGCATGGATTATTTTCTGTCCTCAAATGCATCTACATAATACGGAACATTTCCTTATCATAAAGTTGTGATATTATTCCAGGAGCTGAGTACCAGGCATCTGATTTGGGCCTGCTCGTTGAGAATACCCCAGTCGAAGCACTTGGAATTGCCAGAAAGGTGACGATTACCAAGGACTCAACAACCCTCATTGCTGATGCAGCATCAAAGGATGAGATACAATCTAGGATTGCTCAGCTTAAGAAGGAGCTGTCTGAGACAGACTCAGTGTACGACACCGAGAAACTTGCTGAGAGAATTGCCAAGCTGTCTGGGGGTGTTGCTGTCATAAAGGTTGGAGCTGCAACAGAGGCCGAGCTCGAGGACCGGAAGCTACGTATTGAGGATGCAAAGAATGCAACTTTTGCTGCAATTGAAGAGGGAATAGTACCTGGTGGTGGTGCTGCTTTTGTTCATTTATCAACTTGTGTCCCTGCCATTAAGGACAAGCTTGAAGATGCAGATGAAAAGTTGGGTGCCGACATCATTCAAAAGGTAAAAAATGCTCAAATATTAATAACCAAATTTTATTTCTTTTCATTTTATATGATAGTGTCCGACTTGCCATGGAATTCAAGAGAGAATATTTTTGGTACATACAAAAGGTACTGTTCAACCTGTTGTCTTAAAGACCTGTGATATTTTCATGGTTATAAAAGCATGCCATTAAGGGTAACGGAATGTGATGAAAAATATAAACTAAACATGGCAATATTAATCTTTTGTTGATTTTCAATTTGTGCTTGCAGGCATTAGTATCCCCAGCATCTTTGATAGCCCAAAATGCTGGAGTTGAAGGAGAAGTAGTTGTGGAGAAGGTGAAGGAGGCCGAATGGGAGATGGGTTATAACGCTATGACAGACAAATACGAGAATCTTGTGGAAGCTGGAGTCATCGATCCAGCCAAGGTGACAAGATGTGCCTTGCAGAATTCAGCGTCAGTTTCAGGAATGGTGTTGACCACACAAGCCATAGTGGTTGAGAAGCCAAAGCCTAAGGTGGCTGCACCTGCTGCTCCACAAGGGCTTCAAGTGTGATTCGATATGATAATCTTCGCTAGGAATTTTTGTTGGTGTTGAGATGAACATTGACGCGGGGCTGGCTTGTTCGGGACAAGGTTAGCGTAGAACTAGATGAGTGCATTGTTATTTTTAACTGGCTTTTTGCCCTCAGAGTTGGAACTTGTATTAAATGAATAATATTGCTACTTGTTCTGGTAAAACATAAATGCAAACGTCATCTATTGGGAATGGATAAAAATCTTAGTAATTCATGTTCATGTTCATTTCCCTTTTCAGTTTGTGGATAGTCTTCTTCCTGTCTTTTGGTTTTGTGTGTTTTAACAGTGGATCCCTAAACGTTCCAAATTCTGGGGCTCATGGGTTTTGTGCACTGCTATGTTATACTCTGTTAATGTTTTGCTACCCTCCGAACCATATCGATTGTCTCTTCATACTTAGTCCTTCCTGCATTCGAGTTGGGGATCGTTCGATTTTCGAGGACTGTAGTCTGCTTCCTGTATTGTTTGGTAGTTCAACTGGAGGGAAGTAGCAGTTACTTAAGCATTAGTCCATGAATGGAAGTCTTGCTTTTTCAGTATTTTTCTTATGTTTATTTGTTCATCTTTCTAATGTTCTCTTCTATTAGAGTCTTACATCTCTATACAACATTTCCCAATGTTTATAACGATAAAAAAATATATTTAAAACAAACTACACTATTATAGAAAGGTCTGACCGTACATAAAAATGACAATTCAAAGTGCAAAGTCGACCTGTATGTCCGTCCTCAGCTGCAGAAATTTTTCAATTCAATCACGCGGGATTGTCAAGCCTAACTTCAGACCTGAGGTTTGATATTTGAATAGGAGTCGGAATTCAGGCAATTGAGACTTTACTTCGCTAGGATGGAGTCGCTGTCGATTGAGGATTGGCGGTAAATCCTATCATTTAGTTGCCTGATCTGCTAAAGCTTCTTATTTGAAATATTTAATTTCTTTCTTTTGCTTTGTAGTGCGATGCTACATAAGCTATAACTAAATTATGATTTAACATAATAAAGAGCACGTGAACATATACTTAAGGGAATGTTATATTTTCTTTTTAGTCCTTTTGCTAAAAGAAAATTAAAATTATTTTCATTTCAAAATATGAGACGAATTCAAAATTTGATATTGTTAGTTATGCTCGAGTACTATCTAAGTTTGTCTATATTATTTTTCAGGCGTGTAGAATTCGACCCAAAAATGCTATATTTTGTTACCTTGTGAACTTGTAATTAAATCTATGCCGCTGTCAATAACAATAACATACTTAATATATTTCACAAGTGAAATTTGGAGAGGTCTAAGTTTAAAAGATTGTTTTTGATATATAATCGATATAAGAAAATTGTTTTTTGCCCTTTAGGAATCCATCTTTGAATTTCACTAGAACAAATGTTCGTCTATCGGCAATTTCTTTTTAATACTCCTTTCTTAATTGACTATAGTATGAAGAGCTAATTTAATGATATGTCAAAGTCAAAAGAAAGAACTCATTATCAATCGCAATCACAATCTAATCTAGATTTTATTTTTTCAATATATGATTAGAAAAGGTGATAGCATATGTGACTATGTATGAACGTAGGCATGTGGTCCCTAATGTTTTTATGTCCCTTTTTTATGGTATTTTTCATTGGATTTATGTCAACTTCAAATTAAAGCAAGAAAAAGAAATAGAAAAATCTAAAGTATATAGCCCAATATTAAAGAAACTTGGAAAACAACACAATTAAACAGTTGTACTAGAGTAGAGTGGTAAGTACTCTTTTATTCTTAACAAAAAACTTCTCGTGTTCGAGAGAGCATTATGGGGTGAATTTGTCTTTATTAGGGAATGATTTATCATCAAATATAAAACTTACCACACCACAAACTCAAGTTTAATCATGTATCAATACAAATATCAAATATCAGGTGAAAAATAATAAAAAGCAATACGAACCACATGTATTGGAGTAGTAAGTATTTTTTTATCTTTAACAAGAAATTTCTCGGATTCAAGCAGTGTATGGAGTCGTCTTTATCAGAAAATATTCTATTCTCAATGTAAAATTTATAACTATGAATTTAATTTTAATTGAGTATCAATACTGATAATCTAATATTGAGTGCAAAATTTTTCTTTAAAAATATGAACCATTAACTAATTAATTTGGGGCTAGGGAAATACTAAAGCAGAGATTCCCACTGCATTGATTTCTCATATGTCAGTATCAGTCCTGTCATTATTGATAGCTAGTGATGGGGAAGGTATAAATGAGCGAGTTGAGTTAAATTATGATCGATAAAATAAAATTATTAGCTTTTTGATATTGAAGGAAAGAGATGTTAAACCTTTATCGACACCAACATAGAGTGCGATGCTCCACACCCATTCTCCGTGGTCTTTAGGAATTGGTCGTGAATATCTGAACTGGTTGTTTGCTATTTAAGAATTTTTGTTTCGTTCTGGTATTGTAGCCATGGGTTGTCATCGTGGTTCTTGCCCCGTTGCTAACTCGAACGGTGTAATTGAAAAATTAGTTTTTGCAACAAAAAAAAAGAGAGTAAAGGATAAGTTCTGTATATTTTGATAAGTTTTTTCGGGGATGAAATTTTAGAGAATAATTAATAATTAAGTTATTCTAAAAACTAAGCTTCCTGTTGTTTTTTATTTTCGAAAAAAATATTTTCTTTATATATTAATTAGTGTGTATTTTCTTGGTGATATTTTACAAAAATATGAATTATTAAATACACTTGGAAACAAATAATCTTTTAACTCTTAAAAGAAGATGCATTGATGCGTTGCTTTATTCATCAATATGCATGCAGTGGTATTTATCAATCTATGTTGCTCAAATTTTTTTAAAATACTACTATATTTGCAGTGGATTTTAAAAAAAATACACTGCTTTTAAAAAATTTATTATACATCCGTCAATATTTTTGCATAGTCCGAACAACATAATTGTCAACGATATGCAATAAATACCTAGTAAAATCCCACAAATGAGGTCTAGAGGGTAAAGTGTGCGCAAACCTTACCACTACCTCGGGGAGGTAGATAAGTTGTTTTTTAAGACCCTCTGCTCAAGTGTAGCAAATCCAGGTGCAAAGAAGAATGAAACAATGAAAAAAAAATATAGCAACTAACAAGGGAACCTTGCCAAATCTACAAGAAAGAAACAAGAACAATAATAAAATATTGCGATAGTCGAAACATAATAAACAACAGACTATGCTAGACATGATCACAAGCAGGGATTACAATACTACGACTAGTACAACGACAAACACCAACAAACCTAAACCCTCCAAAAGCAAGACAACATGTACTCCTAAGTCCTACCCGACTAACCTTCTACTCTAATATATGTCCTACATACCGGCCTCCTATTTAAGATCATGTCCTCGATAATCTGAAGTTATGCGATGTCCAATCTAATCATCTCTCCCCAATACTTCTTCGCCCTACCTCTACCTCTCCTCGTACCTACTATATCCAACCTCTCGCACCTCCTCACTGATGACGTCTGCACCTCATCTCTTCACATGTCCAAATCATCTCCATCTCACTTCCCTCATCTTATCCACCACGAAGACCACTTCCACCTTTTCTCGAATAACCTCATAGATGTGCAATAAAAGATATTGAAAACAGGAAAGTATATATAACTATTTAAGTACAAATAAAATAAAATAAAGTCAAAAAAGTGTATTTACTCAAATCACACTAGTAGCAAAGAAAATGATACTTTCCTTGTACATACAGCTGGGATTCAATTCTTTTCTATTATTATTATTATTATTATTATTGCAATAAAAGAATCCTCCCTTAAATTATTTAAAAGAAAGAATAACTAAAGTATAATTAAAAAAAAAAAGCATCTCAAATTTTAAAATGAATTTGTTTTCAAGAGTGTGAAGGCATATATTCGCCCATTTTTTTCTTGCAGGATCTTTAATTAATCTAAGTTTCTTTCTCTTATTTTATTTTCTCTCTTTTCATGCTAATTAATGATAATTGTAACAACAACAAGAAGAAGAACAACAACAACAATATTATTATTGTAATTGTTATATACCCCATATTGTAGGGTGGATCTCGATATATATAAAAGATCTTCCTCCAAGCCGTACATACGACTTCATTGAATACGACTTTCCACAGAAAGGTTTCAAAACAAATTGTTTAAAAATGTTATTTAGAATCGTATTCTCAAGGTAATGTTTTTCAAATGTACATGTTCACATTATTATTCAAGATTCTTTCCTTTTGATTTTGGCAATTTAATTATAGTCGATCATACATAGTATTCAAGGGAAGATTGGATTCTTAGAAAGGTTTTTTAGGGAACATAATTTTCTACTTCAATAATAGGAAAAAAAGGAACCTCTTACTCAATTCATCAATATGTTTTAAGACATCTTTTTCTATCAATAATAATGTTCGCATTTAACTAGGTTTTTTGAACGTTTCATGATTAAACCATTAATTTGAATCATAGAGTAGCTTTCGTAACCATTCTATTTTTATTTTTTTGAATCTGATTCTATGTGAATTAATT
The DNA here is from genome assembly GCA_031232105.1 of Capsicum rhomboideum. Classification (NCBI taxonomy): domain Eukaryota; kingdom Viridiplantae; phylum Streptophyta; class Magnoliopsida; order Solanales; family Solanaceae; genus Capsicum; species Capsicum rhomboideum. Next base: position 111,995,735 of record CP124708.1, on the reverse strand, counting down.
CACAATTTTGACTTGAGCTGTCATTTTTATTATTTTCTAAACCGCTAAATATTATCCCAATTCTATGGTGAAAATGACATAAATTAGCTTTTTGGCTTATGATGTTTGGTGAAAAAGAACAATTAATAACAATCAATTTTGAACTGAAAAACAAGTGACATTTCAACAATTATGGAACATGAAGAGAATCCACCAATACGATTGACTAATGGGGGGTTCACCATAGCGAATGCGACACGATAGGAGAGTATGTTTCGCCGCGTAAGATAATCGAATCGAGAAAGAGTGAGAACTGATAAGGATACTTATCGTTATTGCTTATAATTATCTCATGAAATCATATTATGCTTATTTTAAAGGAACTTCTTCGCTACATAAGATTGATAAGGATATTTTTGTCTATCAGCATCTCATTGAACCGTACTTTACTTTTAAAAAGTTTTCTTTTTTTGCCGTGTAAGATTCTCTGATCAAGATTAAAATATGAAATCTTACAAAGAAATTTTTGTTTATCACCCATTTCACGAAAATTACTGCGCTTACTTTTTTAAAAGAGCTTTTTTCGCCGCTTAAACTTTTCAAATAGCAACTATAATGAAGTTTAATAAGTACATTATTGTCTATCACCCATTTCACGATTGTGCTTACTTTCAAAAATACTTTTTCTCGCCGCATAAAATTCTCAAATCGCAACTTTAATGAGATATGATAGTATTGCAACTAGGGGTGGACGTTCGGTTCTTCGGTTCGGTTCTTTGATTTTTGATTTTGAAAAAGTGTGCATCGAACACCTAACCAAACTAATTCGGTTCGGTTCGGTTTTTTTAACTTTGGTTCGGTTTGGTTCGGGTGTTTTTAAATGGTTTTTTTGGTGCAAAATAAAAATAAAATGAGAACCGAATCAAAATATAAGACATTAAAAAATCTAAAATATTGTAAATAGACTATCAAGTGAGGACAACTTCAAATACATATCATTGTAGTGCTTTATTTTTCATATCACAATACGGTGGTAGTATTTGTGTGAAATTTTTTAGGAATTACAGTTAGAAATTAAGAATATTTGTGTGCAAAATTTTAGGAATTACAATTAGAAATATAAGTATATTAGGAATTAAAATTAAAAATTAGAAAAATGTAAAAGTAATAAGGATGGAAGGTAAATGTTGATGGGATAATTGGGTATGTGCTTTTAGGCTTGGTCTTGAAAAGTTTTGGTCCAAACATGAGCTAAATGAAAATTAAAATAAAAACTTTTAATAAACACCGAAGAACCGTTACTCCTAAATCGAACACCGAACTGAAGAATCGAACTATTGAAAAAAAAATTAAAATCGAACTGAAGAACCAAACTAATTCGATTTGATACGATTTTTTGATTCTCCAATTTTTATGCCCACCCCTAATAACAACTATAAGTTTTTAGTTTTTGGTTCTTATATCTTTCCTATAAAGAAAACAAATATTGAATACTTCTAGTAGATTTGATAGTACTTTAAACTGTGTGCCAACTGTAGAGCCCCTTTTTTCTTAAATTCTTAATTTGTAATATAAAGAACACCATAAAATGTATGAAGATCTTATAATTTACCAAGTAATTTGTATCTCGTATAGATAGGAAAGTTATTTCTGAAAATATCATGAAAATAAAGATATTAAATTTTATATAGCCAAACTTTAGAAATAATAACCTTTTGTAAAGCTAGATTATACATTTCCGACGACAAGATTGTTTTATTTTCTAAGTATAAATACATCAGAATTAGCTCGATTAATAATAGAAGGAATTAATTTAATCTTTCTTTAAACCATGGTCTTAATTAAATCTTAATCAAAGGAAAAAACAGTTAACCTTTTATAGAGCTTTATAAATCTGTATACAATTCATTTTTGAATCAAAACACATGTATTAAAACTATACATTATATTTTCTCATTCGTCATTTAATGAAGTGAACAAAGTATGATTTTAATAATACAATTCATGTATTATTACTCTCAATGAACTTATAAACACTAGATAATTTCTTCTTTTTTTTTTCTATTCAAATTACGATAAATATAATTATATTAACCAATAAATATGATGATAAAAAGTAACAAATTCATGATATCTTTTTCCTCGTCCATATGTCTCAACCTTCTCATGAATACAACGTGATACCAATTTATGTCTTGTTGTTCCAATTCATGCACACGTTTTTGACCTAGACAAAGTTAGGTACACATATATTATAAAATAGATAAATATCTTCGATGATAATGAGTGTTGGAGCTGGATTTAAAATTTATACGTTTTTGAACTTGTAACTGAATTCATAACTCGTGTAATTATTGGTTAGTAATTAAATATTTATACAATAAATAAGTTTTTTAAAAAAATATATCAAATCTAAACCAAAGTTACTTATTTCCTTTAAATTTGTACATAATTTGATAAAATTTGGATACACCAAGTGAAATGAAATTAGGTAACCTATTATCAGTGGCGGAGCCAAGATTTTCATTCAGATGGTTCAAAGTGTACACATAAACTAGTCGAAGGAGGTTCAATATTTATAACATATACATAAAAATAATTTCAACCATGTATAAATAGTGTAATTTCTCGCCGAAGGGGGTTCGGGTGAACCCCTTGAGCCTAAGCTAGCTCCGCCACTACCTATTACTCCCTCTGTCCATCCTTACTTGTCCACTTTTGACTTAACACATACCTAAAGAAATAATAATTAGAGGGATGATTTTACTATACCACTCTTTGAATATAATAAATGTTTTGCTTTGAAAAATATAACGAAGGATGAATAATATTTAATATCAAGGGTAAAATGGGAAAAAAAGGGATAAATTATGTATTGATTTTTCAAACTGAACAAGTATTATTGGATATCTCAAAATAGAAAAATGAACAAGTAAAAATAGATGAAGGGAGTACGACGGTAAGGTATATAAACTTTAAAAGACAAAGTTATGTTTAATATGACTTATTAATTAACTTAGGGATGTATGACAATTAGAAAAAGTTCTCTATTGATTCAAAATTTCAAACATTGTACGTAAGAAATAGGGATTTGAAATGTTGACCATACATTATATAACACTTGGAAAGGGTAACACGAAGTTTAGAAATGTGATAGTACTTTTTTGACACAATCAAAAAGTAGAAATAGTCAGAACTGTAATTGTATCAACCTATAAAAATAATTCTCTGACTCTTTCGATCGAGATATATAATTTCATCCACAAAATTAATGAAAATGTAAAAAAAATTAATGATGCGTAGTACTATAGTATATAAATCCCATTGCATCAATGGGTCCTTTTGCAAATTGCAAATTAAAAAGAAATTAATTAGTTAAAAAGTCGTTTTATTAAAGCGCCGTGAAGTGGAAATCATCGAAAAATAATCAAAGTGTATCTATTAATTAACTCTTTGGTCTTTGATGCTATATACTTTTCCTTTCTTGGGTGCTAATCTCTTTCTTAATCATGTCAATTAACGTGTGGAAATTTTAATAATCTTTAGACTTATAGCCATTTGATCAAGCTTATTTTTTCTTAAAAATATTTATTTTTTTCTCAAAAGTGCTTATTTTAAAAATGTTTGGCCAAACTTTTGGGAGAAAATAAGTGTTTCTAGGGAGTAGCAGAAACAATTTTTCATAAGCTAAAAAAAATAGCTTCTCCCCAAAAGTACTTTTTAAAAAAACATTTTTGAAAAAAAATACACTTTAAAAACACTTTTAAAAGTTTGGCTAAACACTAATTGCTGCTCAAAAGTACGTTTTAAAATTTGTTGGCCAAACACAAACTGCTTCTCACTAAAAATACTTCTTTAAAAAACACTTTTGAAAAAAAACCACTTCTCAAAATAAGCTACTTTTATAAGTTGGGCCAAACAGGCTATAAGTTCCTTTTCTTCTTTTTTCTTAATCGATAATGTTTGAATCAGTTTTTGCACATTTTAATTATTAGATTGATATGTTGTCTTCTTACTTTTGTCACAATAATAATAATATATCTAGAATAGTTTTACAAGTGAGTTTGAGGAGGGTGAGGAGTACGCAGATTTATCATCTATCTTTATGAGGTAGAGAGATTGTTTTTGATAGCTCCACAACTCAAAAAATTATTTTTCAGAACAAATTTGAAAGAAATATAAGATTAAGAGCTAAAATGAAAATATCGAACAAAGAAAAGCTGTGACAGTAAATTAGTAAAAATGGTCAAAGTAAGATATAACAGTAATAATAATAAAAAAAAAGACGATGCTAGCATAAAAATAATAATATTGATAAGGAAACAAATAGATATTCTAAACAAGAATCATGCTATATCACTGAGAAGAGAAAAAACACTCGACTACCTAGTAACCGTCTATCCTAATTTATGACATTTTTGCTCTCCTATATACAATTATATCCTCAATAAAATGGAGATGTATCATATCCGGTGTAATCAATACAATGCTCCTTATATACAGTGACATGTGTAGCTTTTCTAACTAGCTATTACATTTATTTAAGTGACTATAATTAATTCTAACAGAGAAGCTCACAATAATTAATTAGTTAACCTACTAATAATCAAACTAATTAAACCCATCACGTTCCTCTCACATGTTATGTTACTGCACTTTCAATTTGGTAATACCAAAATGTTCCTTGCAAACTGCAAACACTTAGCAATTTGACATTTAGTACAACTATATACTAATTGCATAAAAACTTTTAGCAGCAATAAATGTGTATTTTAATAAAGAGTATTAAAGTATTTATCGACATTAGTTAATTATCGTTGGATCCAATGTCGTTATAGACTTTAGGGACATTTACAAAGAGTGTTAAAATATAATTGTCACTAATAATTACCTCTAAAAATATAATTTAACAGCAATTAAGCTATTGTCATAAACTAATTATCGCTAATATTTTCTTTTATAATGATATAATTTGGAATTAGCATATGATTAGTGATAATTTATTCAGAGAATAGTATACAATTGGAGATTAAGAAAACAAAATGAATAAAGAGGAAATTACTATAATGTAATCTATATAAGAAAAAATATAATTTAAGAATATATATATAAATGAAATAATGAGGAAATTGGTATAACAATTTATTTGTCTTGGGACCTGTGTCCTTGACCATATACCTCTGTCCTCACCTATCCTTAAACCGCCCAAAATCCAGAGACAAAAAAGTGTGAGGACGACGTAGGATTTAAAGAGTTGTTTAAATTTGAAATAATTAAATAAATTTTTATTTTTATTTTTAAATTTAAATAAATGTATGTTTTCGTTTATTTTCTTATTAGGTAACTAGTTTTGGCACGGGCCCAATAATACTACGCTTATTAGGACTATAATTTTTTTTCATCATAGAAAGCAATTATTTTTATTATATGTATTTTTAAAAAAAGTTGAAGTCATAATACTTTATTGAAATTAAACAAATCATGATTACTGATTGATCATATCATAAAATATCAAAATCAAACTTTAAAATATCGAGCATATCAAATTAATCTAGTATGTTTAGTATTTTTAAAAATTGAATACCAAAATTACTAAATTGAAAAAATTCCAAGTGAACTACAGTAATTTCATTTCTCATCCAATGGAATTGTTTAATTTAATCATAATTACAAAAACATCCTCATGGGGCCACATTACTAAAGATTGGACTCACTTGGTATATTAACATAGAAGCAAGGTGTTTTTGTCATTAAGAACCCAAGGCCATGTTCATGTATAAGCACCAAAGCATAGAGCATAAACAAACATTGCACACAAATTAGTTTAATTAACCAAAATGTCCTTCAAATTATTGAAATTACACGAAGCACACACATTGACAGAGATGTGTGTGCTTCTTGTTCCCTCTTTCCCTCTTATTAAATAGTAATTTGTGAAAGAGGATAAATAATATGAAAAAATAAGTTTAGGAAGTTATAGAATTCAACATGATTTAGATGTATGTAGTTCATAATTTCATGTGGTTTTATGTTTTTCTCCCAATTCGAAACTCAAATCTAAGGAACAAGAGGGGTTGCTCGGATGATAAGCAACCTCCACTTAGATATATTATCGACAATTTTACGCGGTTTTATGTCTTTCTCCCAATTCAAAACTCAAATTTAAGGGACAAGAGGGGTTGCTCGGATAATAAGCACCCTCAACTTAGATACATGATTGACAATTTCACGTGGTTTTATGTCTTTCTCACAATTCGAAACTCAAATTTAAGGGAGAAGAGCGGTTGCTCAGATGATAAACATTCTTCACTTTTGATTATGATGTTTTTCCGTCCTTGGAGCTTCCACCCTTTTTACTCTCTTAGTGACACGGACCTTAAATTCACAACCTCAAGAAGTGAGAGGTGTTTATCATCCAATCAACTTTCTTTTATTGATATTGATTGAATTCGAGTCATCAAGAAAATAAAAAAGGTGAAAACTTCTAGGAGAGGGTAATTTTTTATTTTTCTTCCAAATTTTAGGGACTAATACTTTTTTGTTTTGTATATTTCTTCTAATATTTATTTTCAAGTCCTTTTCTTGTTTTAGTTTTACTTAAATTTCCTTTTCAATGTCTTTTTTATTCCATCCTCAAAATATTTAAATTGACAATTACACCCCCAAAAACCAAGGACAAAAGTTGTTGCTCATTTTCAGATCCACTTTTGTCCTTTCCATAATTACAAACATATTTCTTCTGAGTTCTGATTCCTTCCCACGTGTAACCCCCTACCTCTCGGGGCTCCGGTACTAGACCCAACCCGAAACCAAACTCGTAGAATCATCAGTCTTTATTATTTTCAACATGACTTCTTTATTATTATATTTAGTTTATATATTTGTTTTTAAATATATTTTATTTAAGTCGAGCATCTATCGAAAATAAGTTTTCTACCTTCACAAGTTAGGAGTAAGGTTATATATAGTCCACCATTTCCAAAATCATTTATAGAATTTATATTACGTGTATTGAACTTTTTTCCTTTTAGTCAATCTCAAAAGCAAAATAGGAATAAGATTGTGTATACGTCATTATCTCAGACCTCATTTAAGATTACATGAGTATGTTGGTACTTTTTCCTTTTTTAGTCAATGTTACAGCAAATAATACATTTTTATATTCAATATACTTACGGCATTTCAATTTGTTTATCTTACTTTTTTTTTAGTTCCTTTAGAAAAGAATGCCTATTTTCATTTTGGACAATTGATTAATTTCAACTTTTCAATGATATTTTAAGCCATAAAATTAAATGACATTTTAGTAAATTCTACGTATCTTTAACTTAATACTATAAAATTAAGAAATCTTCTTTAATTTCATACACTTCATATCAAATTCAAATCTGATAAACAAATTAAAATATAAAATAATACAATTTTTAAATACGTAATTTTTCACAAATCTTAAAAATCTTTCTTTCATTTCTTAAATTTCGTGCCGTGAACAAACGCGTTCACATAAATAGGGACAAAAAAATTACTATAAATAGACAAGAAAGGGACCCACTATTTCTGTTCCTTCCCACGTGTAAAGTCCCACTCACCGAGGTCTCTGACCCGACCCGACCAGAACCCGAACCCGAAAGATGGTGTGTATTTTCATTTTTACTATAAATATCGAAGAGAAGGGGAAGTCGTGTGTATATTTGATGCAAAAGTGTTCATGGCGAGATCGCGTTGGAAATTCCCCTCTTCTTCTCCTTCTCCATCAGCATTCTCCCCTTTATAATAATCTCATCCTCCTCATCCTAACCCTAAACTACCGCCGCCAACATAACCAAAGCAGTTTCAATTCAGAAGAAACGACATCGAATACACCGAATTCATCAACCAGGTTCGAGTCCGATTCATTAAAGTAACCGACATTATTGTTATAATTATTGTTATCAACTTTGTTATAATGTATGTGATTTTGTATTTATTTATTTATTTATTTATTTATTTTGTGTGTGGAAATGATGATCGATGATTTGTCTGAGGTTGATTTAGTAGGTGTTTGGCTATGTTTCATTATGAAAATTGAAAAAAATGATATTTGGAAATTGGAGTTGTGTTTGGTTGAGAATATAAATTTGACTTGTTTCTGAACTTTTTGTGTAGTAATTTGGAGCGAACAAAAGTGAAAATAAAGTAAAAACTGGTTTTTTTTTTGGTGGAATTGATGATTTGTACGAGGACAATTTAGTAGGCGTTTGGCCATGTTTCATTGTGAAAATTAGAAAAAAAAAGTTTTTTTTTTGTTTTGAAAGTGAAAAAAATGATATTTGGAAATTGGAGTTGTGTTTGGTCATGAATATAAATTTGAGTTGTTTTTAAGTGAAAAAAGTGAAAACTAGCTTTTTGTTGTTTATGGAACTTTTGAAATAAAGCATAGAAAATAAAAACAAAATTTTTTGAAGTTTTATAGCTAAACGTTTTCCCGGAGTTCAACTCCAGGAAAAAGTGAAAAAATTTCATGGCTAAAGTACTAAAAGTTTAGTATATGCATGATTGTTTATTTTGCTTTTTTTTTTTTTTTTTGGTAATTGATGATCGATGATTTGTGCGAGGCTGATTTAATAGGCTTTTGGCCATGTTTCATTGTGAAAAAAAAAAAAAAAAGGGGTTCTTTTTTGTTTTCAAAGTGCAAAAATGATATCTGGAAATTGGAGTTGTGTTTGGTGATGAATATAAATTTGAGCTGTTTTTGAACTTTTGTTGGTAATTTGGATGATAAGAAGTGAACTTTTTGTTGTTTTTGGAATTTTTGAAATTTTTTGAGAAAAATGAAAAAGACTAAAAACAGAATTTTTCCAAATTTTATGGCCACATGTGACGTGTTTTCCGGAGTTCAACTTTGAAATTTAGTATATTCATGCTAGTTTTTTTTACTTTTTTTTTTTTTTTTTTGTAGGAAATGGCTACAGAGGTGACGAAGTTGTTGTATATAGTGGTAGTAGACGATGACGATGAATTGGAGAAGAAGAAGAGAGAGCAAGGGAAAGACTCTTTTAGATATACGCGTTCTGTTCTTCAAAGTACTCTTCAACTTATGGGATGTAAACCTCGCCATGCGTTTAAGGTGAAAATTTTATTTTTGATGATTTCAAAAATGTGCCGTCTTTATGATCTGATTTGATTTACTTCCTCCGTTTTAATTTGTTTGTGTGGTATTTGACTTGACACGGAGTTTGAAGAAAGTGTTTCAATTTGTTTGTGCTGTTTTAATTTGGTACGAAGTTTAAGAAAGTATTTTAGTTTGTTTGCGTGGTTTTGATTTGACATGGAGTTTAAGAAAGTGTTTCATTTTGTTTGTCTGATTTTGATTTGGTACGGAGTTTAAGAAAGTGTTTTAGTTTGTCTGGTTTTGGTTTTGACTTGACACAGAGTTTTAAGGAAGTGCTTCAATTTGTTTGTTTGATTTGACTTGACACGGAGTTTAGAAAAGTAAAGAAGAGTTTTGAATTTTGTGGTCGTAAAACTAAAGATAGGTAGAATATACCAAAATGTTTTTTAATCTTGTGGTCTCAAACGTACCATGTGGAAAGGTGGAAACTTGAAATCAAAAACTTGTCAAAAGAGGAGAGGCATTATTTGAAACTGACGAAAAAGGGAGGTAAGACAAACAAATTAAATACTGTTTTTGGAAGTTTTTTCTTCCTTCCTGTTGAACTTGTTCATCCATAATTATTGTTATTCTTGGTAATTGATTTGTGGTAAAAGCACTGCTGTGGTGTTAACAATCATTCTGTAAATACCAATATCTCACTGATCAGTTATGAAAAGGAAATTTAATCATGTATTTCTAGTCTATCTATTGTTTTTCTAAACAAGGTTGAAGTTTGAAAGTTAGATTAATGACTATCTTCGTAAATTCGAGTTTTCCCCCCTAAAAATTGTGTTTTTCCAGGGAATGAAATTAATGCCTCTTGTTTTAAAGCTCACTTGTAATGTGTTACTTACTTACTTCTTAATTATATGCTTGAGAATTGAATCCTCCATAAATGCTGCCAAGAAACTCATTCTTGCCTATCCTTAAAAACTGAGTTTTAATGAGACTTAAGTTTCCTTTTTAGTAGGTACAAAAATTCTGTGTTCAGAAACTCCAATAATGCTTTTCGGTTATCGTCGGATCCTCCTAAGATTTGTGCATTTTTGGGAGGATTAGACATGTGTGCGGTGGCATTTTGGAGGATCTGAGCAACATATTTTTTTCTGGTATCCTTCTTAAAGCATATTGAAGTCTCATTTGGTATTCTGCCTTTTTTTATTTGACAATGGTAACAGACTGTATATAAATCATCATCACAAAAGCTGGAAGCCAAAATTACATCAGTGAATCTACATCCAAAAGAGTAAAAACAATAGACTAACACTAAATCCTATCTCATCTTACAAGGATCCTAGGATGTCTACTATAGAAATTGGGTCATCTATATACTCCAAGCTACACCAATAACAAAAACTTATAATGCAGCTCATCTTTAACTTTTGAAGAGAGCTGCTGTTGCCTTCAAAACACCTAGAGTTTCTCTCTTTCCAAATGGTCCACCATATTACTGCTGGGACAATTCTCCATCTGTCTTTGTTAGTGCTACCACCACCCTCAAAATTCCAGCTAGTTAGTGCCTCCCCTGTTTTCCCGGCATCGTCCACCTTATGCCTCTGAAGCTGGTAAATAGATTCCAAAGCTGGCTGACCACTTTACAGTGAAGAAACAGATGATTAATTGTCTCTGCATTATGTTCGCAAAAAAAGTATCTTGAGCACATATGTCTTCCCCTCTTCATTAGGTTCTCCTGAGTTAAAACAGCTTCCTTCACGACCAACCAAGTGAAAATAGCTACTTTGTATGGAATTTTTACTTTCCAGATAAATTTGATATTCTGCTTTTAAAGATTGGCAAAAATGGATTTTTTTAATCTTGGTGATGGAAGTTCGCATTCATAAGATTCCGCTAGTCCATTATTTGATGTTCTTTAGAGGATTCTTTTGCATTGTGACTTCCAAATTCGTCTAGAACATATAAATTTTGGCGCTTTAATTACTGAATCTTTTTTTTTTTTTTCATGATCAGATAAGCAGAACAGTTTTTGACAAGATGAGAAGTGAATGCATGGGCGCTAAGTTGGTTTCAGCAGATAGAGCACAATTGGGACAGGATAACTCTAAAGGACTTCATCCTAAAGAGTCCAGTACCGTTATCGATGCATTCTTGGATAAAGGGAACAATCAAAGCGAGAGCATACCATTTGAGTTGTACAAAAGGCGCACGACGGTGATTGTCAGGAGAGGAACTTTCCTAGATGTTGTTTGCGATGCTTTAACCGAATACAAGTATATGGGCCCCAACCAGAGGGCCGACTTAATTTTAGCTTGCAGGTGAGGTTCTGCTGTCTCTCCCTTGGTATTACAAGGTGTATCGCTGTTCGTACCCCCCCACCCCACTCACAACACACACAAAAATCACAGCTATTTATATAATGACATGGGAGGGCATGGGAATTCTTGTTTTGTGGTTCATCCTTCTCCCCTAACTGATATGGTGATGTTTTTAATAGTATGCAACCACTTAGAAAAGAAAGATTTTTTTCCCCAGAAATTGGTCATTCTTTAGCCTAATTTGAAAAGAGTTTTTGCAGAAATCTTGGAGTTGTAAGAGAAGCAAAATAGACGCTTCCATTTTAATGATCTATATGGTTTCATGGGTAACTGATATAATTTATCTGTTGTTCCATTAGAGTGCAAGCTGATGTATTTGTTAGTGAATACAACAACTATTATGAAATGAGTCTGCCAGTCTCATCAAATTCATGCTCAGACTACGCTAGCAATTTTCTCATCACCTTGCAATGAGTAGATGCCCGAATTAGTAAATAAGTCATTGAAGTGAAGGTTTAATTGTTACTCGTATGAATTTGCTAAGAAATGCATTAAAATCTCTCCATGGTAGAAATGTGTGTCGTCATTTACAAATTATGGAGTAATTGTTGCCTTTGGGGGCTTCCTCAATCACTTTTTAATCAAAATTCTATCAGCATAGTGCTGGATTGTGCTAATCGAGTTTATCAATATCATTTGCCTTTTAACTTTTGTTTCCTGTATTTATGGTTATGTATATTTAATGTCACTTGTTAAATTAGGGGAATAATGGCCCTATCCACTTGTCTGTCCATGATGATTGATATAGGAAACTGATGATGTGCTCAGTTTCTGATATTCTTCTTCATTGTACCGTGTTCAATATTTTTTTCACAGAGTTGTTGTATGTTTCAGGATTCGAGAAAGAAAAGAATCTGTAACTGTGCTCTTGTGTGGTACTAGCGGCTGTGGCAAATCAACCTTGTCTGCTTTGCTGGTATAAGTCATAGCCTTGGCTGTTGTACTAACCTCCTAATTTTTGCATGTCATACTACCTCGGTCCCATTTATTTGACTCCATTTGAGTTGATATTAATCTGACGCACGTCCTATACAAGTGATGATGGAAGAAAATATTAATGTAACTATTGGAAAGGTAGTTTGATCTGTTAAAAGCGAAAGGAGCAAAAAAGCTACAAAGCTCATGGGGCTTGAAGTGACGAGCAAAAAGTGAAAGGCCATGCATCTTCTTAAGTGAAGTGCATAGTTTATGGAAAAATAAAAAATTCCAAATATTAAGTGAAGCACATAATTTATGAAAACCAAACAATACCAAACATACATGAGTGTAGTACTATGATAAAAAAATTGCAAACAAAATAATTGATTTCAACATCTGAGATACAATAATGCCGATATTAATCCAACTACTCAAAGTTGAGATCCAAAAGAACCATTTATCTTTTGTTAGTATTATTTTGCCGCTATTGTTTGAAGCACGTGGCTTAACCTATGAAACAATAACCCCTCGCTTCACATTTCTACATCGCTTCAAGCGGTAAAGCAATCGCTTTTAATAATATGGAGTTTGATCGGGAAACTATCACATCAAAGGTTCAAGTTTGGTTTAGGTTAAATGAATTTGAACCTTGATATATGAGAGAACCCAATAAAATACGTAAATATCATTGGTGGAATGATGTCAAAACATTATAAATTAGGACATAAGGTGTGTATTATTGTCATATATTAATCTCCTGAAATGGAAGATTGCCGTGTATATTGGGACATGAGGTGTGTATGTTCATTCTCCATTCATCTTCACAGGGAAGCAGGTTGGGTATAACGACTGTGGTGTCCACCGACTCCATTCGACATATGATGAGGAGTTTTGTAGATGAAAAGCAAAACCCTTTACTTTGGGCTTCAACCTACCATGCTGGGGAATATTTGGATGCAGTAGCTGTTTCTGAAGCAAAATCGAAGAAAAGGGCGAAGAAGTTAGCTGGAATTTCAACCCCACCAATACAAAAAGAAGGTGTAAAATCTCCACCTGCGGGGATTTCAAATGCTGTTGATTTGATTAGTGCCAGGGAAATGGCAGTTGAAGGATTTAAGGCACAGAGTGAGATGGTAATTGATAGTCTTGATAGGCTAATCACTGCATGGGAAGACCGGAAAGAATCAGTCGTTGTGGAGGGTGTTCATTTGAGCCTTAATTTTGTGGTAATAATTAATTTTAAATATTGTATGTTTTGCTTTTTACCTGGAGGTATCTTTCCTGTGGTGGTTAAGTTGGGGCATATATTTTCTTATACCTGCAGATGGGACTAATGAAGAAGCACCCGTCAGTAATCCCTTTTATGGTTTACATTGCAAATGAGGAAAAACATTTAGAAAGGTTTGCAGTACGTGCGAAGTACATGACTCTTGATCCTGCTAAAAACAAGTATGTTAAATATATTCGGAACATCCGGACAATACAAGAATATCTCTGTAACAGAGCTGACAAGCATTTGGTGCCAAAGATTAACAACACCAATGTTGATAAAAGTGTGGCAGCCATTCATGCCACTGTCTTCGGCTGCTTACGGAGGCGTGAGGCAGGAGACCAACTGTATGATCCAATCACAAATACAGTTGCCGTCATTGATGAGGAATACAGAAGCCAGTGTGCTGCCAATAGTGTGAGCTCTAAGGGGATGTTTCAACTGATTCAAAGAAAAGGTTCGTCTAGGCACTTGATGGCTCTTCTGAATAATGATGGATCAGTAGCAAAAGCTTGGCCAGTTTACACCTTGGGCGATGATGGCAAGCCTATTATGGATAATTCCATTCCGAGTGGAATAGGAACCCCTATGTATGGACCACTGCAGATTGGCAAGGCTGAACCTATTAATCTGCAATTTGGCCATTTCGGGATCAGTGCATGGCCCAGTGATGTTGGTGGTACCAGTCATGCTAGTAGTGTTGATGATTCGAGAGGTGAGCTAACAGACAATGGTAGCAGGTACTATTCCTCCTGCTGCAGCTCACCAAGGTTGCCTGAAGGACATGCAAAGGAGGTATGTCTAGAAGTTCTGATGGGTTTCCATAAACTAGCGTATAATGCATACTTATCACTGGATTACCCTTTGGTTGATGGAGCTGGGAGTTTATATAGATTTCATTCCCTATTTACTTGTGTCTTCCATTTAGTTCCACTAGTTTTTTGATGCATTCCTGTTTTCACCATAATTACAGCTCAAAGAGGAACAATCAGTGCATGGTAGTGATGATGAAGTGGTTGATGAACCACTTGAAAGAGACAGTGACGAGGATCTTAGTGATGATGGTTCTAAAAGAGTTGATGAGGAGGTATGTAGGAATGATTTATATAATTGATGTCGTCAGGAAGCTGTTAGATGCCGTTGGTAGCATGTCGTTTCTAGATGAGGTCTTAATCAATTAATAAGAACATTCATTTGAATCCTCCCTCTTTCTTGCCAAACCATTATACTTGTGCTAGGTTCCATTGAATTAATTTGAAGTTCAATCGATTTGTTGCTAGCGACTGAGGATTTAACCCTCTTTTTTTTTGTTCAATAATAAACCTCTTTGATGCTATGCACACAGGAAGGCTCAGTGGATGAGGAATCTACGAAATCAGATGAGGAGTATGATGATCTTGCCTTGCTAGATATTCAAGAAGATGGTTATATGACTGATATTAATGAAGAGATACACAATAAGTCGGAGTTGAGTAATAAGGTTGTACCAGTTTCAGGGGACCAGCTAACTGAAGGTTTGGAGACGTATAGGAAGAGCATCGACCAATCTTTCAGAAGTAAGAGTGCTGTAATTTTGGAGCCACCGCTAGGGAGCTACACTTCTTTTCTCAAAGAGAAGAACGAGAAGAGAGTCCCAACTTCTGGCAACATTCGAGTAAAGAGACGTTCTAACAGCATTCCAACCTTGGGAAAGCATGGAGCAATGATTAGTGGCTCCACCACCCCGGAAGGATTGTCTAGGTAACAGCGTAGGTTTATTGTGTTGTTTTCTTTCGTGCTCTGTGATGCAGTTGAAGCATGGTTTCTTGCATCCCTTGTGGCCTTCTTTCTTTCGTCTTTAACTTTGCCTACCACCTGTGTCTTTGTTTTAGCTCCGTGGTTAAACGTCTGGAAAGAGGTATTACCTCTGTGTATAGAAGTGCATCTGCATAAATTATGCCAGAGTGAATGCCTGTTTTATTGTGTGTTGTTTACTTCGTCCAGTACGTTGAAACACTTCATCATGAAACTTCTTTCCATCTAACAGTTCAAGAAACTATGTTAACTAGCCATCATTGTGCATTGTGCTGTAATCAGTAGATTTCCAAACTTTTACTATGGTTCATATGGACATAGTTGTGACGTTTTTCTAGATCTCGCACATAAGACCTAATGTGGTTTGACCCTTTTCCAGATCGCGTGCATAGTCGAAGTTTAGTACACCAGGCTTTCAAAGCCCAACTGTGAATAGCAAACAAGTTCTACACTAGCCTCAACTGTAAGTAACGGAAATCTACATAGAGGCTATTTCTAATTTTTCGACATAGTACATCTTTTCATGGAAGAAATATAACAATATATCCAGTAAAATTTCACAAGTGGGGTCAGACATTCCTTATTAACGTCGGTGTTGCATGAGCCTGATCAGTCCAAAAGGACACGGTCAGGTTCAAGACGAGCAATAAACATATTCACATCGTTAAAGCTTATAGTGGAATGTAAATATACATATTCGAACAAGAGCAAGCTTAGAAAGTAAGCAAATACAATCTAAAATATATTTTTATGCCATAAATTATCATCATTTTATATACGACCTTACTAAAAGATATGCCATAAAAGAATAACAAAAGCGTGCAAAAACTTGTTAAAAAATCTAGCAAGTCTAAGTTTCTAATGATATGAAGAAACAAAACCCAATTAATATTATTAGTTGGTGCAAATTCTTCGGAAAAGGAAATTAACAAAAAAATTTTATAACTTTTTTGTTATTTGAGTTCATTTTCATGAAATAACGAGATGATTTTATCACTATAAATACATTCTAACTGTTAAAACCCACATTACGTTTTCTTAATTTCTGAAATCAGAGTTTACCCAACTTTAGAAAAAACTAAAAAAGTAGCACTCCAACAAAAGAATCGTGACATTCTATTCCCCTACAACATCTATGGAGGTGCCTTGACTCCTAGAGAAAATGATATAATACATAAACGTTCCCTTTAATTTGACCTCAGTTGGCATTTATTCACTTCAACTTTGAATGTACACAAGTAGTAATTGAACTTGCATAAGTTGAACAAATACACATATATACGTCCTATGTGATGTCCTACGTGGCAATGCACATAAGATACACTTGAATGGATTTGTTTTATGCATGCAGGACGTGTATGTCTACATCTTCAATTTTATACAAGTTTAAGAGCCTACTTATACACATCAAAGGTTAGATGTCAGTTGAAGCCAAATTAAAGGGCGTTATGTATTATGGCCCCATTACTTGTAATGTAATGTGTACCTTCATCCGTTTATAAAAGAACCCATTGCTACCTCATTAAAATTAGAAAGATAAGTTCTGACCCCCTTAAAAGGGGAACCTTGGAGTAACTGGTAAAGTTGTTGTCATGTGACCAGGAGGTCACGGGTTCAAGCCTTGGAAACGTACAATACACCCTTGTGGTGGGGCCCTTCCCCGGACACCGCTCATAGCGGTAGCTTTTAATGCACCGGACTGCTCTTTTTTAAGTTCTGACCCCCTTTACTTGTACTTATTTCTGTCGAATATTTATATTTCTATTATTAATAAAAGGTCGCTAAACATATTGACAAGTGGTATAAATTAACCAAAAAAAATTTAAAATATACCAATAAACTTCAAGTGAATCAAAGAATCCAAAAATCATCAAATCTTAAATTCATGCATTGAGGGTTCTCGAATGAGATAGCTTTAATATAACAATCCTTTTGATTTAATATGATTTTCTCCTTTTTACTGTTGCAGGATCAAGAGAATGTATTAGTTTATGATATTTCAAATGTTTTAAAAAAATTGACATTATATTTTTTAATTAATTATTTATTGGGATAAACAACTTTTGGGTTCTAAAAATATGTATTATTGCCTTTTGTTTACTAGAAAATGATTTGAACCTATTATTAATTCTATGAGATCATAATATCTATATTATTCTTTTGTTGTGATTAACAAGGATTTGTAATAGTAAACATATTATTATTTTTGATTGTATTTGATTTTTTTTTTTAAACATGCTCTTGTTTAGCGAGTCTCATCAAAATGTTAATATTGATGAGGTAAATGCAAAGCTAACCTAGATTAAGAGGATGATTGAAAAAGACAAAAATCTTGGAGAAATATTTCAATTAAATTTGTTATATATATGATTTAAATAATATATTTTAGTATCTTTTCATGAAATGAAATAAATAATTTATTATTTCTATTAATTCTACATGATGTACCCAGTTATACACTGACATAAGAAAATAGTCCAATCAAAAAATATAGAAATTAGTTCACTTAAGTGCTTTTGAATCGTAAAGTTAGATATATGACATTGTGAGAATATGATGCACACAATCTCCGGAATCTAGAAATCAAAATAAATAATGGAATGCATATATTTTCACATTTTAGGAATTAAATTTTCTAAATACATTTGTTTATAAGGGATAAATTTCACTTATATATTATATTGACGAAATTTCTTGTGCAAATTTCAACAGTTAATCAACTTTGATATCATGTAGTTAAACAAAAAAAGAGACGCAAATTTGTTGTTTCATTTGAGAGATTTATAATGTATCATATTAAGTTTACGATAATATTTAAAGTGTTTTATAGTTTATACATGTTTAATTATGTTAGAATTTAGGATTTTCTGTTACGACTGTTTGTCACTTGTCGTAAGTTATGACTAAGTTTTACGAGTTTGCAAACGATTTTGAAAAAATATTCAAATGCAACTATCATCAAATACAATATAAAAAATATATTTACATCATAAATTAAAAACATTTTACACATGAACGTACTAAAAGATTTGCCATAAAAGTAAGAATGACATGACAAAAACTTTTTCAAAAATCTATCAAGTACATAATCCTGATTAGGAAAAATATTTAATTTGTAATTATGATATTTACAGATTTGCAATGATATAAAAATACAAATAAAAAAATCTAATTAATATTATGAGTTGGTCAAAATTCTTTTTTAAAAGGAATTAACATAAATTTGTTACTTATTTATTATTCATGTTCATTTTCACCTAATGTGATAATTTTGGTTAGTCACCAAAACAAATGTGATAATTTTGGTTAGTCACCAAAAAATTTGATAATTTTGGTTAGTTACCAAAAAAAATGTGATAATTTTGGTTAGTCACCAAAAAAAAATAATGTGATAATGTTTTTTAGTTACCAAAAAAATGGGATAATTTTTATCACAATGTGATAATGTTGGTTAGTTAGCCAAAAAATGGGATAATTTTTATCACTATAAATATACTCTTAGTGTTGAGACTTGAGATCCAACATTACTTTTTCTAACTTTCTCAAATCATAGTTTAACCATGGTAAAATCTACTAATCGCAAATCAATTGTGACTGAGAGGATGAAAAATCAAAACAACTTAGGTGTGACATCGTCCTCTAACAGGTATCTTTACCTCCTTCAGAAGGTAATTGAGCTCTCCATTATTTGCAGTGGTGAAAGTGCCACTATGATGTTTTCCTCTAGCAACAGTACCATTTATTCAATCGAAAATCCATCAGTTAATAATGTTGGTGAGGTAAATACAGAGCTAAACCATTTTGAGGGGGTGATTGAAGAGGAGAAAAAAGTGTGAAGAAGTGCTTCAAGCAATGAAGCCAAACTGAAGTTAGTTGAAAGAGTACCCTTAATCCAATTTCGATGTTGAACCATTTAGATCCTGTTAAATTTGTTATATATATGCGTGATTTAATATGTTTTGGTATGTTTTCATGATATGAAATAAATAATATATATGCCTTTTATTTAGTATGTAGTAATTTGTCGTTCATTAACGTTAAGATTGATATGTAAGTGTTGAATGCACAAATAGAAAATAAAAATAAAATGTGAATAACACGAATAAAATCATGTCAAATAACTTGAAGTACAAATGATCTCATATTGAAAAATTATAATTATAAGGAATATAACGTGTACCTACATCCATTTAGAATTAACAATGTAAGTTCTAGCCCCTTTTACTTGTACTTATTACTGTCGAAAATTTAATTATTTCTATTATTGGTAAGAGATCGTTGGACATATTGTCAAGTGATATAAATTAACCTCAAAAATCTAAAATATACCAATAAACTTCAAGTGAAACAAAGAATTCAAAGGTCATCGACTCTTAAAATTACATCATCTAACGTATGTAATTAAGAGTTCTCAAATATGATAGCTTTAATATGACATCCTTTTGATTTCATACGATTTCTCCATTTTCACTGTTAAATTTCTAAAGAAAATGTATTAGTTTTAACTTTATGTTTCAAGTGTTTAAAAGTATTTTTTGACATTACATTTCTTCAATAATTGTTAATTGGGATGAACAACTTTTGGACTTTTAAAATTAAAATATATATTATTATCTTTTGTCTGGTAGAAACTTAATTGAACCTATTGTTAATTTGAAGAGATTTCGTGTCTATTATAATTAATTATTTAGTCTATATCATTCATTAATTCATTTAAAACATAAATTATGAACATTACAATTCGAAAATCTTTTTTTTTTTTTTTTGTGATTAACGAAAGTATATAATATATACACATTTTTTAAGTGTAATTTTTTGTGCACACTTGTTTACGTGTAGAAGTCATTGATGTAAACTTACTTCTATGACTTAACGCTTATTTCTTTTCATTTTCTTGTGGCTTTCAAACTCATATTGTGTCGTTTTTATAATTGAACAATTTCTTCACGACTATCAGGATTCTATGGGGGAATTTGTTTGATATAATTGTTAGGTATAGATGAAAGGGGATTTTTGGTAATAAAATTAATATCGGGCGTTAAAAGGGCTATCTTCTTCAGGGGTGAAATACAACGACCATTTGTTGAGCCACATGAACTGACCTCGATCGATCTCAATGACATGCCAAATGTATATATACATTATTAATGTCCTCTTCATTATAGACATTAATAAACACATTCTTGTTATAAAAAGGGAGGAGCTAGTTTCACCTCTGGCCTCGTTAAAATAAGACACTTGCTATCGTGTCCCAATAACATCGCCATCATACCATCTAGAATCCTTTTCTTTTTTTGGGAATTATTTTAAACAACTTATATGTGTTTGTGTGTGTATATATATACATACATATACATAAAATGTACCTCACTCAATAATTGTATGGCTAGAAAAAGTAGTTCGTATATGTACCAATATCAAATGCCTTTAGACATAAAGGATTTAAATTTGATACTATATGTACTATAAAATCTCCAAAAAATTGATCTTATTGGTTTTGTCATCTCTTCTTCAAATCAATGGACCACCCAACCCCCAACCCCACCCCACCAAATTTAAATGGACCAGTTAGTACTACCACTGCTGTTTCTGCTTCCTTTCACTTTATATATATGTGGAAGAAAAAGAATAAGCCAAATTCTCAAAGTGTCAAAGTCTCTTTTCTTGCATAGAACATGTAACGTGGCTAATTAACCATTGATCTTAGTCTAAAGGCCCCCCCTTGGGCCTCTCTCCATGCAAAAGGGAATACATATAGGATTTGTCCGATATGAAGGAAAAAATATTTTTCAGGAAAATAATTTTTTTGTTTGTTTGTTTATTATGTAAGTAAAAAAATATTATTTGAAATGTATTTATATATAAGTTGGACAAATATTATGGGAGATAGGGGACGTGGAATGGTGGAGATAGGGGCCAATGTGGTGGGGATGAAGATAAGGTGTGCTGGAAGATGGGGAGGAACATTCAATGTGGAATATCATTTGTTAAATTTATTTTCTCTACTTCCACGGGAAAAGTCTGTTTCCTCATTTGAATGAACTTGATTTCTCAGAGAAAAGGTTTTTCAAAAATTTTGACCAACCAAATTAGAAATCATTTTTCTCCATACCGAACACACTCATAAAGAAAATGAAAGGGAAATAAAGAAGGAAGCTAGTGCAATGAAGAGAATTTTAGTAGCTCAGTTGATTGGATATCTGAACTTTCACCTTGTTGGTGAGAGTTCAATTTTTCACTTTGTAATCTTCTTTTTCATTTTTTCCTCCCCTATCCCCATTTTTTTAAAAGAAGGAAACTAGTGCCTTTCATATATTATTGAGAACCATGATATAAAAGAACCTAGTAGTTGTTTATCTTGCATTTGATATTTACATCAATTTTTATTTCCAAAATGTTTACATCAATTTAAATAATTTATTTTAACAGTTAAAAATTAAACCTAGGTTGCATGTCGTTTTATTATGATGAAGCGATAAATATCATGTGTATGAAAAATACATATCGTAAACACATCTAATGCTGAGAGGTAGAAAATATCTCAAGTTCTCAACCCATCTTTCCTCATAAATGGTCCTCGGAGATAGAAAATATCTCAAATGTCTAAGTGGAACTATCGATATCCCACGAACGAATTCAGAATTTAATCTTTACAAATCTTTTGAATATTTGATCATATAAAATAATTTTTTACACTGCCACTCTCTGAGCGGTGGCATCAAATTCATCTGGATCTAATACTTTTGGCGCAGGGCATAACTTTATGTGTACGAATCCATTAAAATTTCATTGAATAATATGTCCGAATCAATAACTTTAAAAAATATTATGAAATCTTGAATTCGCCCCTATCACGGGACAAAATGTCAGTGTGGAAATGCCATAAAAGTCCATGACAAGAAAAAAAAAAAAAAAGATCTTGCAAGGCTAGATCTTTATTACAACACAAATTCAACCTACTGCCTAACGGATTGAAGAATCAGATTTTTGTGTTGAGAAAAATTGTAGTAATTTTATGCAAGTAGAAATGTGATGGAGGGAATTTTGCAAAATGTCAAAAGAAAAAGACAAGTAGAAAGTGGGAAAGCAATTATAAAATCAGTGAATCATTCATACAATTGGGGTGATTTAATTGAAAGGTGACAATTACACATCAGTCATCAAGTGACACCAACCTTGATTGTGGTAGAGGGGTAAGTACTCCTTCATCCTTAACCAGAGATCTCGATTTCGAGTTCTCCTGGGTACGGAGTCGCCTTTGTTAATTAGGGAGCACTTTATCCCCCAATGTGGGACTTTCCCGCGTAAATCCGAATTTAGTTGGACTCCAATGTAAATACAGGACACCGAGTGGGAAGCCAAAAATAAATAAATAAGTGACATGTCTTTTTGTGGACATCTTGTAAAATTGAAACGATACAAGGATGATTAGAATAATCCAAGCACAAGAATGACATATTCAAATCGAGAAAAAAAAACAATTGACATGATTAAAAGGGTTGATTGAAAATCTAATACAGCACTTTAAGAAAACTGATTAGTTACTAGAAAAGATCAAAGCACGAGTACTTGTTATTGTGTGATATTGTCCTCTTTAAGATGAGCTTCTATAGTTTTTCTTAAAGTTTTCACATCATTAAAGTATTCTTATATACTACTCCATATATAACTTCTCAATCATTTCAATTGCTCATATGGACTTTGTTGGCACACTCAACAATCTCTCCATGTATGAAGTTTGCATAGTTTTTCTTAAAGTTCTCACATCATTAAAGTATTCTTATATACTACTCCCTTCGTCTCATATTATTTGATCATTTTCCTTTTTACACACTTCTTAAGAAATCATAAATAAGAAGGATAATATTACTAATTTATCCTTTAAGATACCTTATAGGAACTTTACAAATTACTTGTTTACATTTTCAAAGAGAATTAATTGTAAGGGTGAAACAGGAAGAATACAATTAATTCTATCTTGATTTAGTAAATAGCCAAGTAATTTGGCGCAATTATTTATAGTAAGGTGATCAACTAATATGAGATGGAGAGAGTAGTATATATAACTTTTCAATCATTTCAATTACTCATATGGATTTTGTTGGTACACTCAACAATCTCTCCATATACTCCCTCCGTTTCAAAATAGTTGGTCCTTGTTGATTTGACACTCTCCTTAAGACAACTAAATTGAAACAAATATTTTTAGCAAGAGGACCAACTAAAACGAAACGAAGGGAGTATTAAGTTATTCCAAATGACCCTTCACCAAGATCAATGGGTCTCCCTTTCGAACTGAATTCCACATGACCTATTACCATGATTGACATGTCAATTTTCGAAATTCATTGTGTACCACTCACACGACTCCGAGCCCAGAGTTAGCTTCTTCTCGTGCACATGTGTGCATAAGTCCAAGCTACCTTTTGGTAATGGTGAATGTAGTGAATTGAATCAAACCTCACACAATCACTTGACATCACCATGCTCATCTCTACCCCTTGTATATAATTTCTCAAACTTTTAACTATCAATATAAGACTTTATTCGCATGCCTAATTGAATTTATTGCTTTTTTTTATTATATTTTTTTTGATAATCGTGGTGTTCGAGTCAGCTTGTACGCACCTTGACTAATTCCACGGGATATCTGCCACCTCCCACTAGCAACAGCAGATGGGAAGAAATCACATAGTGTTTGTCTCTGTTGAAAATTGAACCTGAGACCTCATGGTGCTCAACCCAACTTCATTGAACCACTAGGTCACACCCTTGGGTGCCCGAATTTATTGCTTTTGCTATCTATTTATCCATACATCTATATATATAAGAGCAATTCTACGCGCACAAGGCATTTTGCATTCACATATATGATTTCACATTTCTCCAACCTGATAATGACAATTGACATGCACTAATTTCATGATTTTGCACACACAATCAAAGTCACAAAAATCCAGAAGCAGCAAGTTCCCATATAAAATGTTTCATTGATTCAACAGACAAAAACATCACTTGGATAGTTTTTCATTTTCCATGAAAATACTTAAAATTAATTATCTTTTTTTTTTTTTTTTTTTTGCTTTTGATAAAACAAAGAAACTTGGCAACTCAAACTAACCTCTTCTTCCAGGCTAGAAGCTTTTCTCCAACTCCTTGACCTAAAATAAATCAGGTTTAAAAATGACATTTTGATGGGTAATAATTATATGGATATAAGTTTTATGTACTGACAGTATAAAGCATTTACATGACACTATGATTAATGTAAGTACTGAAAAATACAGTAAAATATAGGAAAATTAAATTCATTTCATCATCTTTCTCCAGGTATAATGAACTGAGCATCCGTACTATTACTTCTGGAAAGTACTGAATAAATTTCTTCTTTTACTTAGAGAGTGACAGGGGCGGAGCTAGAGGGACGGAAGGGTTCATTTCACCAAAAAGTCATATAGTATATAGAAGGTCAATAAATATTACTATTATATATATTGAATGTTGAATCCCTTGAAAATTCTGCCTCCTCCAGCTCATAATAGGTTAGGACGGAGCTAGAGGAGGCAGAAGATGATTCATCCAAACCCATCCATATACAATTGGATGTTAGAAATCCTAAAAATTCTGGCTCCGCCTCTAATAGTCGTTTATTGCTGATGCAGCATCATCAAGATTCTCACCTTCCAAAAAAAAAAAAGCCATGGTCATATATATTCTATTTTTCATTTCAATCAAAGCTACATCACCTTGACTCTTAATTTTCATGTATGAATCTTGATGATGCTACATCTGCAAACAACAACTGTGTTGATTGTTCGATCCGCGATAAGCCGATTCAAATCCAGAAACCCTATTTTTCTCTGTATCGTTCCAATTTTATTGGCATATGGACCACAGAAACCCTAATAACCTTCAAACATAATTTATGATTAGTTATTACTATAAATAAATAAGCAAAATCCAAGTATATACATATGTATACAATAGTAAAGATCTAAAGAAGAATGTAATATTTAAGACGTCAAAATATATTTATTCTCATTTTATTTGTAGATTGGATTTATTCAAAAATACCACCATAAGTTTGACCACAAATCTTTCTATTGAAGAACAAGCTAAATCAATACACTAATTAAGAAATTGATTTAAAAAACATAAAATAAATAAAATAAAACTCATAGAAACATATATATTTCAAGACTATAGCAAATAAATGTAGAGTAAATAGCTTTAAAAAGGAGAAAATAAGATGCAAGATAAAGGGAATTAACCATCCTATATAGATCCAAGAAAATTTGTATAGTAGTGTGTGTGTGTGTGTTTTGTGAAAGAGTAAGAGAAGCTGCAGATGAGGAAAGAGGGGTTAACAAGCAATGGGGGAAAAGGGAATATATATACACACACACACATAATGGTGCTAGTATGTTTTGTGGTTTTTTTTTAAAAAAATTTAATTTTTACGTTTTTTTTCTTTCTAATATTAGTTTTAAAAAAATATTTATGTTGTGAAAACTTTTGGTTTGGCCCATACTTGGTAGTGTGGGTTGATACCTCAGTACATGGCTGCAGTGGTTACACCAAACCCTAATTTTTTTCTGCACCCTCACTCAGGAAGGCAGATGCATCGTTTTTCGAGGCAGATTCAGAATGTAAACTCTATAGGTTCAACGTTTGAGGTTTTTTCTCTTTGAACTTATTATATTTTTAACCTTATGAGTTCGTATCTACTATTTATTGCAAGTTTATTAATTTTTACATATTAATTTATGTTCTGCGTCGAAAATACTAGATTCAGATGAATATGATATTATAACGATTCAGCCCCTAAGTATTTTTATCATCGAGTTCATCTAAACCTAGAATATTTTTTTGAGGTTGTTTTTTCTAATACTATTAATTTTTAAAATTGTTTTCTTGTGGAACTTTTGGATGGCCCCATTAATTTAGAGTGAATTGATCATACCTCAGTACGTATGAGTGCATTAGTTACACAGTACTTTTGGATGCCTCTTTTTTTTTTTTTTTCTTTCAAGAAATGTCATGGCAAGGACACCCTCCTTAGTTTTATTCTAGCATACTAACGTATTTTATGAGGACACCATTATTTAATCTGCATTTAGCTGATGGTTAATCGAAAACAGTTTTTCTATCTTTATAAGGTAGGAGTCAGTGGTGGAACGGAGTTAAAATTTTCACTAAGGAGGTTCGAAATATAAAAAGTAAACACATACGAAGAGGCCTAAGAGTTTCAACATTTACTATATATACATAAAAAATAATTTTAACCATATATAAATAAGGGTTCGAATGAACCCACGGAGCTCTTGCTAGCTCCGCCCCTGACAGGAGTACTCGTTTGATTGTTGGTTAAAGTTACGTAGGTATTAATTTATGCAGTCATGATTAGTTATGTAGGGCATATTTATTTATGTATCATTAATTCATATATTATTGTTGAATAATTCACTTTCTAATCAGCAACAAAAACAACCCTAACCTCAAAAAGAAAGATTGCAATATTTCACATGAGAACCATAAACATGGGAATAAAAAAAAGGAAATTAAATAAGGGGGATCAAATCTAAGGGAAGATATTTTTCAACAATTAGTCAGAATATTTTGATAAACAAATGAAGTTGAACCACTCACTTAATATGGTACTTTTCTTTGTCTTATATAATCTTTTATACACTCTCATGAAAGGTTATGGCCTATGCGATTCGAACATGATACCCACTCACAAAGTAGTACTTTAATTTATATTTTTAAGAACTCATAGAAAAGTATTATAAAATTAATATGGTTTATAACAATTCAAAAGAAGTGAAGCGAGGTTAAAATGATTTAGACATGTAAAGAAAATATATGTGTAGTTGTCCTAGTGAAAAGGTATTATGAGAGGTTATGATGGGTACGAGGAAGATAGACGTAGATCAAATAAATATTAAGGAGAGTAATTAGATAAGATATGATGCATATTCAACTTACCGAGGACATGACCTTAAATAGAAGGATATGAAAGTCGGGGATCAGGGTAAGGTTAGTAGGTTGTTGAATGTTGTCTCGTTTTTTGATGGAATATGCTTGGTGATAGTCTAGAGCACCGTGTCTGTTAGAGTATTAACTTTATTCTCGTAGTTTCTTGTTTTTTGATTTCTGTTTCACACTATTTTGTTGTTGTTGCTAGTTTTTTTTTTAGATAAAGCACTATTACCCCCCCCCCCCCCCCCCGAACTATAGTCAAAGTTGCTATGACATACCTTAATTTCAAGGGGGTCTTATTACCCCCATAAACTCAATTTTACTGTATTATTGTCCAACTTTTGTGCTTACGTGACCTAAAAAACTTGCAATTAAAGTGTGTTGTAAAAGGTACCACATAAGCACAAAAGGTGTCACGTAGGCACAAAAGGTGGACAATAATACATTAAAATTGAGTTTAGGGGGATAATAGGACCCCCGTGAAGTTAAGGTGTGTCGTAACAACTTTGGCTATAGTTCGAGGGGGTAATAGTGTCTTATCTCCTTTTTTTTCTCTGAATGCTCCATACTGCTTTCCTAATTAGTTGTCATGTTTTCTTCACTGTTGTTTTTCGTTTTTTATAACATCTTTGATTTGTTATTCTTGAATCAAGGTACTTTCGAAAATAGATTCTCTATCTCCATAAGATAGGAATAAGATCCATCCCATCCCTATCTCGTGGAATTACACTATCATTACTGTTAGCAATTCAACATATTATCAAAAAAAAGTTCGAAAAATCGCAATCTAATGAAAATATTGAAGAGTTCTATGTTAAACATTATTAATGTTACTAAATCTCAATCGAACCATAAAAGGAAAAATAGTTTTAGGAATATTAATATATATAAAATTCATTTTTAACTTATAACGTCTAAATTATAATTTTTTCTCCTGAAAAAAATATGGAAAGAATAAAATAATATAAAAGTGGAGACATAAAATTTTGATTTCACAGTGTCACACCAGAAAAAACCTGAATGAATTAAATATATTTTTTGTGTAAGGTGTTAGATTTATTTTAGATTCTCTCTGCCATCAAAGCCTCCACTTTTTATATATGTCATAAAAACATAGTCTTCTTTTTAAAAAGTCACTACATAACCTGTAATTATTGTATGCAGTTATATATGGAAATTCGAATTATGATATGTTTTGATTGAACACTTGAATATATAAAAAAATGTCTATAGTAAATAGGATTTTCGATTCCATTTATGAATATATAAATATATGTGTATTTTTAAAAGTCTATTATATAGATAAGTTAACTAGTTAAAATATATTATTTTTTAAAATTATACGCATGAGTTTCAAATAAATCATAAAATTCATACATGTTTCAATTGAAGCTGATATGCATAATAAAAAAATACTGTATAATATATTTTATATAGTTTACTTATATTATAACGGACGTTTGAGAATACAAACAGAAAAATTTCTAAATTTTGAGTTAGAGGAATTGAATAGAATATTTTAGTTAATGCATATTTGAATGCTCAATTAAAACAAATCGTAATTGAACGAAATTTATTTTTGTAGAAGTTGAAGTTTCTTTTTTTGTTTTTTTAAAAAATAAAAAAATCTATCTGAAGTTGGGTCCATTTGTCCGTACAGGCAACTCCCATCAGATATTGTGGCATCTCGGTTTCTTGCAGCTTTACTATATTCCATTACTATTTATTTTCTTTCTATTCAGTTTTTGGGTTGTTGGAAAATTCATTTTAAAGATGAAAGACTTTTTATTAAATGCAATTTTATATCTAAGATTTTTAATCCGAGATTTTTAGTTAAGAATGAAGAAGCATTTATCATTTCATGATGATAACCTTTGATTATTTAAGTGAAAGATTGATGAATATTACACTACCTACATTATGCAAGGTAGGGGCGGAGCTACAGCCATCAAAGGGTGGTCAAATGAAAATCCTTCGTCGAAATTCTTTTTTGAGCATATAGGTTAAATATAGATATTTTTGAATATATGCCTATTGTTGAATACCCTTGACAAGCTAAAGATGCTTAATTCAGTGGCTAAGGGTGTGCAAATTCACCTTAAGGGCACAGGTTCGAATCTAGGGGTTGACATTTTACTTTTATCACCCGTTCCTTTTCCTAAAAGTATGAATACCTTTAACCAAAATTTTAACTCCGCCATGCAAGGTAATTATTTATTTTTACATAGTTGGTGCGTGTATATAAATTGTAGGGGATGGCAAAAAGTCTATCATTGGGTTGCATGGAATTTAAGTAGGTAAGGTCCTAGCGGTTCTAGTGGCAGTGACGGATTCAAAATTTCATTACGAAGATTCAAAATATAAAGAAGTAAATACATAGAGTAGTCGAAAGGGGGTTCAACGTCTACTGTATATACATAAAAAACATAATTTCAATCATTTAAATAGTAAAATTTTCAGCCGAGGAAATTCAGATGAACCCCCTGATCTCAAACTAGCTCCGCCCTTACCAGAGGCGGAGCCAGCCTTTGGTCAAGAATTTCATCAACTCCTTCGATGAAAAATTATATTATTTAGATTTAATTAAAATTATTTTTATATATATATTTAATAAATATTAAACTCCTTTTAATTAATTTTTCTTTAAATTTTGAATTCTCTTAGTGAAAATCTTCGGATCGCCTCTAATGCATGTTTGGTGGGGTGGGGGAGGGAGTAGGAAAGGTGGTAAAAGTGAATGTGGGGACTATAAGATAGTACTAAAAGATCACTAAATACACCATTTTTGTATTTTTTATGATATGCTTCCTGAAAGGTATGGATTTAGTAGGGTTACTTCACGTGGAAAGCACGTGGACTTGTTGGATGAATTTGCAATTGGCTAAAGACAAGTAAAGCATTTGGATTGTCCACCAACCCACCCCCTACGTGCTACCCATAAGAGTATGGACATGATTTTTATTTTTATTTTTATTTTTTTAAAATTGTTACTCTGTTCTTCTCATTTTATGTGAAAATATTATTATTTGAGAAGTTAAATAATCATTCATTGAAATCTTTTGAATCGTTAGTTATATGTTAGACTTCTAGTATTTTCATGGAATTTTAGAATGTGTAAGTTTTATATATATATATATATATATATATATTATAGAATTGAAATATTTAGTATAGTGAGTTTTGTTTCAATACAACAAAAAATCTTTTTAAACGTCATCTCGATAAAATATGATTAGAACCATAAGGTGAGTGTCAAAATCTTTGCACAAACTATTCCCACAAACACGCATGAAAAGGAGGCGTGGGGATAACCAGGCCACTACTTTTATCAAATATTAATCTAGATGATCCAAGAGTCCATCAATAAAACTCAACCAGTAAGAAGTTAAGGTCCAAGAGACTAACGCAGGAAGTAAGTTTCACATGTGAGTTGTGACCTTAAGGAATACAGAAAATTATTCGAAACCCTTAGCAAATTCATACTTAAAAATTAAATATTTTGATCCTGATTATAATTCGAATATTTTCACTTAAATTAGGACAACGAGAGAACTATTATTTAGTTGGACGGGGAGAGGGAGACAAAATGAGGAAAAATATTATATAGTCGGGATTCAATCTTTCATCACATTACATATAGCGAAGGATGGAATTTAGAGAGGATAAATATTATCCGTATTGAGTGTTTAATTAAATAAAATTAAATTCCTTCAATCCATTTTACTTATTGTGTTTCTTTTTCACGTCTCTTATAAAAATATTAATTAAAAAAGTAATTTTACTAAATTATTCTTTACAATCTGTTGTTGATAAGTATAGCATTTTTCCAATGCAAAACTTTTGGCACATTTTTATTTTACTATATTAACCTGAATTGACCAATCAAGATCAGATACAGACCTTATATAGAAAATTACTATATAGTATCATAACAAGTAAATATATAAATTTTCATAGAAGCACTATTCAGCTGATTTTCAAAACATTGTACATAATCTATCAGAAAATATAATCTAAAAAATATTCCAAAAAAGAAGGACCAAATCTTTGCATAAATAGACATTCCATGACTTATATGCTTGTACAAAAAAACAAGATGATATTAAAGGGCATTTTCCAGCTAATTAACTAATAACGAGAATATTTTTAAGTCAAAAAATATAATAAATGGTAAATTAACATAATTTGAGATTATTTTGGATCTCTTTCCCTATTTTATGTACTATCAGAAAAGGGTCAAATTTACCCTTTTACTTTGAAAAATTAGCTAAATATATCCTTCGTCATACTTTGGGGTTAAATTTACCCTCGCTGTCATACTTTGAGGCAAAATTTACCCTCGTTGTTAAGAAACTTTTCACATGTACCCTTCTTTTAACAGAAAAGCCCAAATCAACGTTAAATGCCCCATTTTTTAAAAGTAAAATACACCCTAATCTAACCCGTCCGACCCACCCACAAAAAAGATACAAACAAATATACCCCTTCCTCAGTTCTGTTGGTCAAATTTTTTCCAACGAGATTAGGCCACTGATTCTAGAATCTAGATGCACATAGAATTGCATACCGAATTTTGAAATTTGAACATAACTGGAACAGGAGTAGAGTTTGTACTAGATATTTTCTCTAGTTTCATGCTTTTGCGTTATCCCATTTCATTTTACTTTTTGTTCATGTGTAAACAACCCAGTAGTGCTGCACGTTGAAAGAGAAGTATATTTGTTCATTGGACCAACAGAACAGAGGGAGGATTATATTTGTTTGTATCTTTTTTGTGGATCGGGTGGGGTGGGATAGGTTAGATTAGGGTGTGTTTTATTTTTGAAAAATGAGACATTTAACGTTTATTTGACTTTTCTATTAAAGGAAAGGTACAAGTGGAAAGTTTTTTAATAACGACGGTAAATTTAGCCCCAAAGCATGATGAATGGTATATTTAGCCAATTTTTCAAAGTAGAGGGGTAAATTTGACCCTTTTCCCTATAAAATATTTACTGTTTTTAAATATACTTTTTATTTATTACCTACATAGACCATATTTAGAAAATATTTACCATCTATAGCAATTGTATGATGTATTAAAAGTGAATTACGTATGTAATAAAGATGTATTAGAAGTGTATTAAAATGTATTATACTTGTTTTGGTAAAAAAAATACACTATATATTAAAAACGAATTATGCATGCTATATACATGTATTATACTATGCACTAAAAATGAATTATTCATGCAATATAGATGTATTATAAGTGTTTTAAATGTATTATATTTGTTTTGGTAAAAAATCTATACTATATATTAAAAGTGAATTGTGCATATATTAAAATTATATAGCTATAAGTGGTAAATATTTTCTAAATATGGTATAATTATGTAAGTTTCCCATCAGTATACATAATACCTTTTTCGGTTAGATGTTAATTTCTTTCTTTTATTGCCATTTTTTTTTTGCTTTAAAGTAATTTTTTCCTCTCATGAAACGCTATAACCCTCCGTGCAATATTCAGAAATTTTTAGTTTTGGTAACTTTTATGGCCACCAACAAGGGTTGTGGTGGAGTGGTAAGTACTCCTTCATCCTTAACGAGAGGTCTCGGGTTTGAGTCCCTTTGGGTACAGAGTCACTTTTATTAGGGAGCGCTTTACCCTCTAATGTAGGACTTCCTGGTGCGAATCTAAATTTAGTCAGACTCCAATATGAGTACCGGATATCGAATAAGAAAAACAAACAAACAAACTTTTATGGCCCATCTAGATTTTAGAGTAATTGGTTTACATTTTAGAAGACAACCCAATAGTTTCTTGGCCCAACAACATGTGAAGTTGGATCACAATTATTTGAGGATCTTTACATAAATAGCCGATCTGTTTTTTTGATCCTTAATGATAGGTCCTCATATGATTAGTTTTCTAGTAGCCGAAGTACACATATACTCAATTTTAGAATCACCATTTAAATCGTATCAGTGGTACGTAAAAATTGACAAGACTAATTACTTCCAAACAACTTTAAACATACAATGTTTGAAGTTAAGTTCGAACTTCAGACATATTTATTTGTAATTAGATTTTATTAAAACTAACTTCAGACGTAACATGTGTCTGAAATCATTACAAAGCAAATAAACGTGCAAATATTTTACTAAGTATAAGTGGTGTAAAGTCTAACTCATAATTCAATATCCTAAATGGTAAATGAACGGGTTGAAAACGATTTCCATAAAAACCGAATTAAATTTCAACCTACTCATATGGACTCATTTTTCTAGAACTAATCCTATTGTTCAGATTAAGTAAAATTAGGTTAATTAAACTAAGATTACAACTCATTAATTTACTTAATTTGACAAATTCTTATAACTTGGGCCATCTGCTCTTTTTGCTTAGGATCAATTATTTTCCCTTTTTAGCATAAGTTTTATTTCTTGAAAAGTTTATTTATTTATTTTCCTTAAATACAATTCAATTTTTATTTTGTGAATTCCGATTCTTTTGATTCAAAGGCGGAATCTTCTAGGTGAGATACTTATTTTCAGAGTGTTTTAGTTAGTTTTTTGTTTTGTTTTCTTTTTGAGTTTCAAGAACCCTTTTTTTTTTCTGCCATTTTTTGAGGTGAAATTCTATGTGTTTTTGCTCTTGGGATATTTTTTTGCTCTATGTAAACTTAAAGTTTTGATTTTATATGCTTCTATGCTTGTTTTTGTAGAGTTTGTGTTGACAGAAATTATTTTTACTCAATTCTTGATCTTTTTTGTGGCATTGTTAGGTGAAATTCTTTGGTTTTTGCTCTATGTAAACTTAAAGTTTGGATTTTATGTACTTTTTTGCTTGTTTTTGTAGAAGTTTGGATTTTATGTACTTTTTGCTTGTTTTTGTAGAGTTTGTGTTGAAAGAAATCATTTTTACTCAATTTTTGATTTTTTTTTTCTGGCATTTTTAGGTGAAATTCTTTGTTTTTAGCTATTGGGATTACTTTTTTGCTCTATTTATACTTAAAGTTTTGCTTTATATATGTTTATGTAGAGTTTGTGTTGAAATAAATCATTTTTACTCAATTCTTGATCTTTTTTGTGGCATTTTTAGGTGAAATTCTTTGTGTTTAGCTATTGGGGTTACTTTTTTGTTCAATGTAAACTTAAAGTTTTGATTTTTATGTACTTCTTTGCTTGTTTTTTTAGAGTTTGTATTGAAAAAAATCATTTTTTTACCAAATTCTTGAGCATTTTTAGGTGAAATTCTTTGTTTTTAGCTATTGGGGTTACTTCTTTTGCTCTATGTAAACATAAGGGCTCGTTTGGTATGAGGGATAACTGATAATTGATTCCAGGATTAATTTTAGGATGAGTTTATCTCAAGTTTGGTTGGAACAAAATCGCGGGATGACTTATCCCAGGATTAGTTATCCCGGGATTGTAGTGTTATTTTTATCTCAACATTGAGGGTGGAATAACAATCCCGGGATAACTTGTTCCCAAACCAAACGAGTCCTTAAAGTTTTGATTTTTATATACTTCTTTGCCTTTTTTGTAGAGTTTGCATGGAAAGAAATCATTTTTATCAAATTCTTGATCAATTTGGGTTTTTAGTTTGGTAATTCTTGTTGGATTTTCTGATGTTTTTAGTGGATTAACGTTTTGATTTTTCTTGGATTTCTGTTGATTTTTGTGCAGATAGGTTTTTGGTTCTGCTGAATTCTTTGAGTGCATGATTGAAGAGTCAAAGGAAAGTTAAATCAGGTTAGTGTTGCTTGTGGAAGTTATATTAATTCATGAATGTTTTATCTTTGCAATTCCTTGTTGTGTTTGCTAACTTATGATTGTAGAATCAAAATTACATTTACAATCAATGTGGGTATATTTATGTGAATGATTGTGGAGGGTGGTACCAGAGGCGGAGCCAGGATTTTTAGTTTATGATTTCTAAGTCACAATTTTTTTGCTTGCTAGGTTCTGAATAAATTATTTGTATATGTTATGATAAATTTTTTTAGTCGATGGTCTACTAGAAACAACCTCTATACCCCCACAAAGGTAAGATAGAGGTAACGTCAGCATACATCCTACCCTCCCAAACCCCACGTGTGGGATTACACTGGGTATGTTGTTGTTAAATAAAATTTTAACACATATATGGTTTGAGCCTAGCTACTTGGTTTCTGTCAAAATCGTTACCACAATGCTGGCTCCGTAACAACACGGTAAATTATGAGCCTTTTGGGTTATAATTTATTGACCTTCCTGTTTTCTACCATTGTATAGAGAACTAGAACTCAATGCTAAAAAATCATTTGTTTCTCTTCTTGAGACTTTTGATTTTTCCCCTCTAAATTTTCTTTTCGGAGGTTGGCAAAGTAGTTGATTCTTATTTTAGAAAGAAAATCTTTGTTCAACAAATCTATTAATATTTCAAGTTGACAATGTGTAGTTGCCGGTAAGCAACTTTTATCCACTTTTGGTGGGCTTCATGTTACTGGGGTAATCCTGAACATGGAGGAAGTAGGAAAAAGAATAAATGATGGTAATTTGATTGTTCGTCAATCACCTACTTGAAGAACTTTTAGGAATGATAAATGTGTCTCAATTAGATCTTGGGCTAAAAAGAAATGTAATCATATCGGGCATTCACGTGGCGTTTTGCATGGTAAAAGATTACATGTTAAAGTAGTTATACGCATCTAATGAGCTGTGAGTGTACACTTGCTTTGCATGGTAGTGAAGAATGACTACTTATCAGGTAAGAAAAAAAGAGTGCAATACTAGCAGACTTGCTTCTTAATGTAGGTGGGTGCGTGTAAATTCTGTGTGTGAAACATACGTGTATGAAGAGGAAACTATTTTAGTGGTTGTTGTGTGGGGAGCTGGTGTTTTCCATAGAATATCAAGATCAGGAGATGCTTGGTAACCGTGGCTTTCATTCTGCAGTCTCTTTATATGCCAAGGAGACATGTTGCTCTCTGACTAGCTGTTTTTTGTTTCTAACCTTGAGTACATCATAGCTCAGTTATATTTCTAGAAAAGTTCTGCCTTTTCATTGTGGACGGGCATCCAAAACTCGAGACTTCTTCAAATCTCGAGTTAGCTAACCCCAAAATTGTGGATTTGTGACGGGCAATTTGAGTTAGCTAACATAACCAGAGTTTAATATGGTCTAAGATGAGATTAAATGGAGCAACATAGTCTGTGAAAATTCATATAGCCAACCCCAATTTGTTTGGGATTGAAGCATAGTTGTTATTGCTTTTGGCTTATGGAAATGAATTGGAAGAGAGAGAAGGGTGTTTGGTGGAGTGGAAAGGCTAAAACCAATAGCTATGGCTTTCAACTTTGTTAGGACAAGCTGTGTGTATGGATAATTCTAACAATTTGACATCAGTTATTAAAAACATTTAGTTGAGTTGTCATGATCAAAGACATGATCTTATCTTCGGCAACATTTTGAGATTGTTTGAACAATACAACTATGCCTCAATCCCAAGCTAGATTAGTTTCACTTATTTTTAAATGATTTGAGAATATTTGGGATATTGTTGAAGTTTGATTTGCTGCCTATTTGGGATTATTTTTATGGGAATGTGGTATGAAGTGCAAACATTTATGGAAGTAGGGGGTAAGAGTATGGAAATGCGTACGTGTTCCATCTATATATAGGTCTTGTTATTCTAGTAGCTTCATGTTTAAATTATACGTATTTAGTCCTATCTAGCATCTCATTTTTTGTGCATGGTATAAGCCATTATGCGGTCATCGGCTGATCATTAAGTCAAGATGGAATAGTTCATGTCTTTTTTTGCTTTTTTATTTTTTATTATTAGGTAGCATTTTCAATTTTATTTTCATGTATTACTAGTATAAGCTTTAGGCTAAACTATAATTTGTTTTGTAAGGTACAAATAGTACCTAATCTCTTCTAATAAGAGCTTATAGTGAATAATCCATCTCCACTCTCTCGCAAGCTTCTCCATACATCCGATAAGTTATTAGGAGTGGCTAGTGCATACAAAACCTCAATCAGATTGTGAAATTCTCCATCTCCCAATCTTGTAGGGTCCTTTTGAATCTCAAGTCCCAGTGAATAACCCCCTCGTGAGACCCACGAATTTGTTGGACTATCTTCTCTCTTTGGCAAGATACACGATATATATTAGGGAAGGCTTCCCTCAACTCGTTCTCCACACACCACTTATGTGCCCAGAAACTAACTAATCTTGCTTCCGTCCCCAACCTTAATAACACGAGTAAAACCAATCATAGAAAAGTTAAAGAGTCATCATCTTCATAACACAAGCGCAAGTGAAGAAAGATGAGAAGAAACTTTAAATCTCTTGAATCCTCTTGAAAATCTTGAGTTCAATCTTCTTTTCTCTCTATATTCTCCCCAAAAACTGTGTCTGGCTGTGTGTCGCCTCCCTGCTGTAACCTTCCAACTTCTATTTATATCCCTCGCTCAACCCTAATAATTTAAATGTTGAAAAATTTGCATTTGGGTTGTGCCGTTGCAGTGACCAAAACTCCACTGTTGCAACGATTGGGGCTGTTTAAGAAGTTTTGAAGGATCGTTGCAGCACCCAAAACTTGATAGCTGCAACGGCCAGGGGCTGAGCTGCTCGGACTCGGGTGCGGTTGTCCAATACGGATGTAGATCTAGAGGTCGGATCCTTCCTGAGATAAATTTTAAGATTCGGGGATATGGATATGGGTGCGGGGATTCGGCTAAAAATAATTCAAATATCTAAAAATAAAGTTCTAAAACCTAAATTATGAGATATCAAGTGGAGAACTTGAGGAGAAAATATTGATCAAAAGGAGAATCCTAGAAGAAGTCAAAGGAAATAAAAGGAAAAAAAACGGCATAGAAATTTCTGTATGCAAGGTATTCTATTTTCTTCTAAGCTAAGTTACTCGAACTCTTCACTTTCGATGCCGCACCCGTGTCGACACGGCAGGGGTGTGGGATCCGTATTTTGGGTGCTTTGACCAGAATCGAAAGGGAAAGTCCGAACAGATTTAATGATTTCTATAATCAAGGTGAAATTAGAGAAAATGGAATACATTGTATATGATACTTAACCTTTGCTTCTTCTTATTTTTCCTTCAATTGTTTTTTGAATCTTCTTGTTGTTATCTCAAAAAAAAAGAAAAAAAGAATACATTGTATATAGAAATTTCTATTTTACTGTTTTTCTTTTATCTCTTTTGAGGATTCTCCTCTTGATCAATAGTTTCTCCTCAAGTTTTTCACATAATCTCATAATTTAGGTTTTATGACTCTATTTTTAGATATTTGAATTCCTTTTAGCCGAATCTCCACATCCGTATCCATATTCCCGAATCTTAAAATTGAGATCATGAAGGATCCGACCTCTATATCCCCCACCCGCAACCGAGTCCAAGCAACTTAGCTTCAAAGTACCAATAATCGGTCACTCCTTTTCATTTAATCAGCTCGGAATTCTTTGTCGATTTTGGTCAAAATATCCAAAATAGGTTGACCAGACTGGGGGAGGCCCACACCCATGCCGTGTTGACACGGGTGCGGCACCAAAAGTGAAGAGTCCGAGTAACTTACGTCAGGGGTGTTCTGTGCACAACTATACTTCAACCAATTTTTCTTCAATTCTTGCATCTCTTTTGCTTGAATCTTGCATATTTCCTCATCTCCTTGCATATCTATCATCAACACAACAAATATGTGAGGAATAATATCATATAATACTTAAATTCAATAATTCAAACATGAGAAAAGACATAAATACACATTTTACGCATATAAATGTGACTCATCACTGAGGCCCAACGGCTTTCGCATGGGGACACTGGGGATTAGAAGTCTACTAGGCCTAGTCTACCTTGAATATGGCTTTCGTGTGGGGACACTGCGGATTAGAAGTCTACTTGGCCAAATCTACCTTGATTAGGTTGATTAGCTTTCCAGATTAACAAAGTGAGGGGCAAGGAGGTTTTCCATTTTAAATGGCCAGGGATTCGCTATTCTCATGTTTTAAGCTCCAAATTTCTCATTTATGTTTCAATATTTTGGGTGGTTCTATAATTCGAATGAAACCAATAGCAACAGAAGAACTCAATCTGGTTTGAATATGCTTAATTAGTACTCCATAATGGTGCCTAGCATTCTTTTACAATCATCTTCCTTTTTTTTTTGCTTGGAGCTGGGAGAGGATTTCTTATGTGGATTGTAGCTTGAAGGCAGGGCTTACCCTTTTCACATGGATTTCTTTCCTTCAGTTTTAGATTTGGACCCGTAACCACAAACCATTGCCTCAGCTTAAGAACACATCATTTTTCCTGGGGTGGGTCGGTGGTGTTTAGAAGGTTGACTATATTTGGAAGAGTTCTTTGTGATGGCAGAGTTAGAAGTTCTTCGATCGATGATACTCTGATTTTTTGGATAGGTTGAGGTATCTAGTTGGGAAGATTGAGTTTGATATGTTTGAGGGAATTTCCTATATTGGAGTTTAAGGTTGGCGAGTGTGCGAGTCCAGGTGCAACATAGTTGGTGAATAAGCACGTGCCAGCTTGAAGGAACTTGTTCTAATGTTTAAAGGACAAAGGGGATTTAGTGTGCGCCATCTGCTGTTTCTTATTTTC
Source organism: Capsicum rhomboideum (assembly GCA_031232105.1). Classification (NCBI taxonomy): domain Eukaryota; kingdom Viridiplantae; phylum Streptophyta; class Magnoliopsida; order Solanales; family Solanaceae; genus Capsicum; species Capsicum rhomboideum. The sequence goes on along the minus strand of CP124708.1, from coordinate 111,955,720 downwards.
ATTGGAATTGGTAAAAAGATTTAATCTTGTGTAGTGTCCTGTGAAACATTTTTTATCTTTTCCTCTCTCGGATACACATTGAAGAGGTATCTGTGTAAGTTCATAGCTGCAATCATGTGTTGCTCATTTCGACTTGACATGTTCTCGGAGAATAGCTCTGTAGATCTTGCATGAACATTTCACCCTAGGTAAGTACCTTCTTCAGATTCTATGTATAGGATTAGGATCTTTCTGTAGATATTTTATGAGAAGCTTCTACAGTAGAAAAGAAATGCTTGAAACCTTGAATTTGGTCATCTTGAATTATAAACGATCATTAAAATCGGTCATTCTCTTTCACACAGGTGCCATGTATAACCTGGAAACATAATTATAAAATCGTACCACCTTCTTTGTTCATTTGAATTGCGTAATTCTTCTTTTTCTTGGTTTCCATTTACGATATATACTCATCTTTTAAATATAAGTTCAATGTTTCATCTGATTCGCATGTATAATTATTTTCGATTTGGTAACGTTTAAAGAGTCAATGACACCTGAAGAGCTAGGCTCTGAATCATGTCACTTAAAGGATTCCATCTCTCTATTTCAGTTTGTGCGACTCGTTCCTTGAAGTAAGCATGAATCAACCACATCAATATGGTGAAGCTCAAGTAAGTTGCATATTTCATACATAGTGATTGTACCGTTGTTTCTTAATACTATGCCTTAATCCAATTTATGCACACAGGATGAAGTCACCGTGACAGGTTTTGAAGTACCAAGATCACCCGATACAAGTTACAACAACGTGCTTCCTGGAAACGACGATGATGAACGAGAACCACCAATGGTTCCAACACATCTGCACCATACCGTATTAAACCACCACCGTGTGACTAGAGATCAATCTGCAGAGCTGCCATCACCACAACACGTGGTTCTAAACCATCTCTACCTCGAGAACAGACAAGCCCCAGGATCAGTTGTGGCAGTCGGTGCAACACATCGTTTTCGCTCAAAGTATGTTACAGTAGTGCTTTACAAACCAGTTCAAAGAAGAGGAGGAAGTAACAACAATGTCTGATTGTTTGTTCTGATGGAAACAATAGATAGAGGTAAATACACAGCAACCGAGCAACGGGAGAACGTAGGAACTATTAGGACTGCGATCGTCCTTGGACTTGAACAATCTAAATTAGATCGTGGTTGGTTTCAAAAAATTTACTTGTAGTATGGAAAACAAACTAGTTATATGTCTGATGTTAGTTTGGATTTAGCAGTATCTTATGGTTGTGCTTTGGATTGAGTTATCCAATACAGTATTTATGGCTTAAAGTTTGATACCTTATATTAAACATGTATGAAGTAGCGGATGAGGTTGCTCCTCCTTAACCAGAAGTCTTAGTTTCTATCTATGGGTATGGAAATTTTTTGGTAGGGAACGCTTTCCCCAAATGGGCCTTACGTGGCGCAAATCAAGATTAGTTGAGCTCCAATGTGGGTACTAAACTCTAGGTGGGCAACAAAAAGAGAAAAAAAACACATGTATGATGCCCTTTACAATTATATACTACTCATTCGATGGCGGAATCAAGAATTCTAACAAGGGTTGAGTTGCAGCTGAAGCTTTTGCAACTATTCACCAAAGGAAAATCTATGGATTAACACACACCAAAAAGCCTGAAAAATTGCGAATTTCCATTTAATTTAAAGAACTGACTGAGACACTAGAAGTCAGGTTTAAGAAAGTTAAATTAGTAGCAAATCAAAAGAAGGAACAAGGTGTAATATTCCCTTACAACACCTTTGGAGATGCCTTGGCTCCTAGAGAATACCATTTGCCTAATCTCAATGCTGGACCACCTAGATCCCATTAAGTTTATTATATATATGATTTTAATCTTAAATTTTAACATGGTTATTAAGAAATGAATGGATAATATAGATGTTTGATAGTTAGTATCAGTGGCGGAGCCACCTTGAGCCGAGGGGGTTCATCCGAACCCCCTTGGGCGGAAAATTATACTATTTATACATGGTTAAAATTATTTTTTATGTATATATAGTAGATGTTGAACCCCCTTCGGCTAGTTTGTATGTGTACTTTTTCCGATTTTGAACCCCCTTAATGAAAATCCTGGCTCCGCCACTGATTAGTATGTGGTAATTCTTCATTTATTGACTTTAAATTAATATGCAAGTGTTGAATGTTTCAATACACAGCAACAGAGTAACGGGAGAATGTAGGAAATATTAGGACGGTGATTGTCCTTGGACTTGAACAATCTAAATTAGATCGTGGTTGGTTTTGAACAATCTAAATTAGATCGTGGTTGATTTCGAACAATCTAAATTAGATCGTGGTTAGTTTCGAATGATCTAAATTAGATCGTGGTTGGTTTCGAAAAATTTATTTGCATGCGGTATGGAAAACAATTAGTTATGTGTCTGTTGTTAGCTAGTTTGGATTTAGCAGTGTCTTATGGTTGTGCTTTGGATTGACATCCAATACAGTATTTATGACTTAAAAGTTTGATACCTTATATTCAACATGTATGAAGAAGTGGATGAAGCTGCTATTCCATTAATCTAGAGGTCTCGGTTTCGAACCATTGGTATGGAAAAATTCTTTGTAGGGTGCGTTTCCCCTGAATGGGAACTACATTGTGTAAATCAAGATTAGTCGAGCTCCAATATGGGAACTGAACTCTAGATGGGAAACAAAAAAACCAAAAAAAACATGTTTGATGCCCTTTACAATTATATACTCTTCATTCTATGACAGAATCAAAAATTCTAACAAGAATATTAAACAAATATAAGAATGTCTCACTTAAGATTTGAATTTATGACTAAATATATATATATATATATTAGGTTGTCGGGGGCCGACCCAAAAGGTTTCGGCCAAAACTCATTCGGACGCCCATATTCCCCATTAATCCATAGGCTAACACGCACGAAAAATCAAAATAATCCTTAATTCCTGTTATTTCGCTCGCATGTTTTAAAAAAAGCAACGTTTGCTCATTAGAACCAACTCAATTCATTTAATAGGTCATCATGGGCCGACCTTAGAGGTTTCGGCCAAAACTCATTAAGACGCCCATATTCCCCATTAATCCATAGGCTACACACACGAAAAAATTGAAATAATCTTGAATTCCTATTATTTTGCTAGTATGTTTTAAACAAATCTATGTCCGCCTATCCAGACCAACACAATTCATTTGGTTGTCGCGGGCCAACCCAAGAGGTTTCGACCAAAACTCATTCGGACGCCCATATTACCCATTAATCCATAGGCAAACACATGAAAAAAAATCTAAATAATCCTCAATTCCTGTTATTTCGCTCGTATGTTTTAAAAAAAGTTGTGTCTGCCCATCCAGACCAACTCTATTCATTTAATAGGTCGTCGCAGGGCCGACCCAAGAGGTTTCAGCCAAAACTCATCCGGTTGCCTATACTCCCCATTAATCCATAGGCTAACACACAAAGAAAAACCTATGTAATCCTCAATTCCTGTAATTTCGCTTGTATGTTTTAAAAAGAGCTATGGCCACCCATCCTGACCAACACAAGTCATTTAATAGGTCATTGCAGGCCGACTCAAGAGATTTCAGCCAAAACTCATCTGGACGACTATATTCCCCATTAATCCTTAGGTTAACACAAAAAACCCTATATAATCCTCAATTCCTGTTATTTCGCTCGTGTGTTTAAAAAAATGCTACGTTGACCCATTCAGAACAATACAATTCATTTAATAGGTCATTGCGGGCTGACCCAAGAGGTTTCAACCAAAACTCATCCGGAAGCCCATATTCCCCATTAATTCATGGGCTAACACACAAGAAAATAATGAAATAATCCTCAATTCCTGTTATGTCGCTCATATGTTTTAAAAAAAGATACATTTGCCAATGCGGACCAACACAATTCATTTAATAGGTTGTTGCGGGCTGATCCAAGTTGTCTCGGTCAAAACTCATTCAGACGCCCACATTCTCCATTAATCCATAGGCTAACACACACGAAAAAATAAAATATAAAAATGGAATATACCTCAATTACTTTTATTTCGCTCGTATGTTTTAAAATCAGCTACGTCCATCCTTCTGGACCAATATAATTCACTAAATAGGTCATCGCGGGACGATCCAAGAGGTTTCAGCCAAAACTCATTTGGACGCCCATACTCTCCATTAATCCATAGGCTAACACACAAAAAAAATTAAAATAGTCCTCAATTCCTGTTATTTTACTCGTATGTGTTAAAAATATCTACGTCAGCCTATGTGGACAAACACAATTTATTTAATAGGTCGTCGTGGGAAGATCCAAAAGGTTTCAGCTAAAACTCATCCGGACGCTCATATTCCCCATTAATCCATAGGCTAACACACACAAAAAAAATGAAATAATAATCCATAGGCTAACACACACAAAAAAAATGAAATAATCTTCAACTCCTGTTATTTCGCTCTTATGTTTTAAAAATAGCTACGTCCGCCCATCTGGACCAACACAATGCATTGAAAAGGTCATCGCGGGCCGGCATGAAGATAAATGAGCAAAACTGCAGGAAGGGCAGATTTTGTGCCACTCTTGGTGGATGTTAGCCTATGGATCGATGGGTGGGTACTGGCTCCAAAAATATTTTTGGGCGAAACTTCTTAGGCGGTCACCTGACTACCTATTCAATGGATCAGGTTGATTTAGAGGCACTAGGGGATCCATTTTTCAAGTCAAATGAGCGAAATGACAGGAAGTGCGAATTTTTTACGACTTTCAATGGGTAACGCCTATGGATAGATGGGTGGGTTTGAGTCCGAAAATATTTTTTGGCCAAACTTTTTGGGCGGTCCCCTGACAACTTATAAAATGGATTGAATTGCTTTGGAGGCACTGGAGAACCATTTTTCAAGTCAAATGAGCGAAACGGCAGGAAGTGCGGATTTTTTACGACATTTGGTGGGTGTTAGCCTATGAATCGATAGGTGGGTGTGTGCTCCGAAAATATTTTTGGGCAAAACTTCTTGATCGGTCCCCTGACGACCTACTAAATGGATCAGGTTGCTTTGGAGGGGGTGGTGGAGCTATTTTTCAAGTCAAATGAGCGAAACGACAGGAATTGGGCATTTTTGGTGACTTTTGGTGGGTGTAGCCTATGGATCGATGGGTGGGTGCGGGCTTCAAAAATTTTTTTGGGCAAAGCTTCTTGAGCGGTCCCCTGAAAACCTATTAAATGGATCGGGTTGCTTTGAAGGGGGTGGTGGAGCCATTTTTTCAAGTCAAAAGAGCGAAACGACAAGAATTTAGCATTTTTGGAGACTTTCGGTGTGTGTTAGCCTATGGATCGATGGGTGGATGCAGGCTCCAAATTTTTTTTGGTGAAACTTCTTGGGTTGTACCTTGACGACTAATTAAATGGATCGAGTTGCTTTGGAGGGAGTGGTGGAGTCATTTTTCAAGTCATATGAGCAAACCGACAGGAATTGGGCGTTTTTGGCGACTTTCGGTGGGTATTAACCTATGGATAGATGGGTAAGTGTGGGATCCGAAATTTGTTGGGGTGAAACTTCTTTGGAAGTCCCTTAATGACCTATTAAATGGATCAAATTACTTTGGAGAGGGTGGTGGAGCCATTTTTCAAGTCAAATGAGCGAAACGACAGGAATTGGGCATTTTTGGTAACTTTCGGTGGGTGTTAGCCTATGGATCGATGGGTGGGTGCGGGTGTCAAAAAATATTTTGGGCGAAACTTCTTGGGTGGTCCCTTGACAACCTATTAAATGGATCAGGTTGCTTTTGAGGAGTGGTGGAGCCATTTTTCAAGTCAAATGAGCAAAGGCAGGAATCAAGCATTTTGAGCGACTTTCGGTGGGTGTTTTCCAATGGTTCGATGGGTGGGTGTGGGCTCCGAAAATTTTTTTGGGCAGTCCCCTGACAACCTATTAAATGGATCGGGTTGCTTTGGAGGGGGTGATGGATCTAATTTCAAGTCAAATAAGCGAAACTTGAAGAACTGGGAGAGACACTCAATGCCAAGATGAATGAAGCTAAACTAGTAGCGCTCCAACAAAAGGAGCAAGTTGTAACATTCTCTTGCAACACCTATGGAGTTGCCTCGGCTCCTGGAGAATACCCTTCACCCGATTTCGATGGTGAACTATTTGGATCCCCTTAAGTTTATTGTATATATGATTTTAATCTTAAATTTTAATGTGTTTATTAAGAAATGAATAATATATATATTCTTTATATTTATTATATTATTTAAGAGATTTATAATGTATTGCATTAAGTGATACGAGAATATTTTAAAGGGATTTATATAGGTTTAACATTTTGGTGTTTACTAGTTTAGATTGTAGAATCAAAATTACATTTATAATTAATGTGTAGATTCTTTATGTGAATGATTGTGTTAAGTAGAGTTTTCTTAATGATTTATGTTATTTATGATATCTTCTTTTTAGGGTTTCCTCTTTTGGGTGAGGGGAGGTGGAGGGTGGTGATTCCGAGGTGGAGCTAATATTTTAATTTATGATTCTAGTTTACAAGTTACTCTTATTAATTTACTTTTACACAACTAAAAGTAACTTCGTAACAATATGGATATAATTTATTTGTGACCCCTAATTTTTTGTATTTATCTTTTGGATTTTAATTTACAAGGCAGGGTATATATCAAACTTTTCGCCATCTCAAGACGGCTTATTTTAAAATGTTAAACAAAGTTATATGTGCTTAATCAAATACTAATGAGGATCAAAAGTGTAATAAGACACGCTAACTCAATGACAAAAATTGTTATGTGCTCTTATAACATCTATTTATATGCTTTCTGTTTAAAACTAGCTAGTACACACAAAAAAAGTTATGAATTCTAATTTCATGACCTTGAAACGTCAAAGTAAATAGTTTTGGACCTGTTGGTTATAGGAACATGGTGAGTATTGGTCACCAGGTCATTTTCGAAGAAAATACCAAATATCATGTGAAACAAAGTTTGGCAATCAAATTTAGGAAAATTAGCATGTATTAATACACGCGAAAACAATCATACTCATGAATTCGTATTTCATGACCCCAAAACGTCAAAAATAAATGACGTTAGTCATATTTCATATAAACAATTATGATTAATTGATTTGGTCTACCACCAAGAATATTTAAAAAGTTAATTATTGGACGTTAATTAAATAATTTGATGTCATTAAAACTACCTTTGTCTCTCTTTAAAATTAAATTAAATTATCGAAAATGATATGGTACGGCACCATATTCGCCGTACCTTAGTTGACTTCAACCTTAAAATATGTTTTACTAATTAAACATCTTTTGACTAACTCTTATTCATAAAATGTTTTTGGTTTCGATTTGGTATTCAGTATTCGTTTGAGATTCGATATTTTAAATTTGTATCGAAAAGTTGAATTTCGGGAGATAAACCGCTCACTATCGAAGATTATTTCATGTTCAGGACTCAAATTTGAGACCTATGATTAAAGGTAGAGGAGCGTATTTATCACTCGAACACAACACTTGATTTTTCACTCAGTGTTAAATATTTGTTCTGAGGCCATCAATCCAAATTTGTGACAGGAAGTTTCATTTTGGAAGATAAATCATTCCTATTTTATTTTCAGTCGAATCCAAGACTTAATGATTAAATTAAAATTGAAGAGCGTAATTATCAACCCACCACAAAGTTTGATGATGACATCAAATGTTGGTGTTGATTTTATCCATATCTTCTAAAGTCTAAACTTTATTTGTTTATATAACATTTACAATCCCTTATTCCGCAATTATAGTAGATTAATTATATTATACTTTCATTGACAATTTAAATAAACTATTATATATGTCATGCTCACGAAATTTTTTTAAAAAAATTTATAATCTGTTTGTCGATCTCAATTTATATGACCTTTTTTTAGTCAATAGCAAAAGAATGACGTTTATATTTAGTAACAATTTAATTTCAAATATTCCTTTTTATCCTTAATAAAACGATTTATAGTCACAAATTTTTTTATTACTTATCTTAGACTATAAGTTTCAAAATCCTTTTTTTTCTTCTTAAACTATATTTGTATATACCCGATCACACATCTTCACATAGATTGAAACAGAGGGAGGAGCTAATTAATCTCAATTCCTAAATCTTAGAGAGGTTGCTCTATCTCTATCTTGCTTACTTTGTAATTGTCAAAAGTCAATTCATTATAAATCTTTTAGTAATATAAAACATATTATAACTATATGGAATTTAATTAATTAGCTTCTCCTTCTTTATACATACTCCCTACTTACTATCATCTAGCAAACATGTGTATCTTAGGTTCTCCTTTCTTTACATAAACTTGTAGTTATATTTTTTTCACCACAAAAAGATTGCTAACGGAATTTTTTGATAATCTGTCGCTAAATAAGATTGGCGATGGATTTTACTGTTTAGCTACAGAATTTCTTCGTCATCTTTTTTTTTTTAATGTACTATTTTACGGGCATTTTTATTGAGGAAAACACGATGATGGGATTAGAGCGGTTAATGATAAGGTTGAAGATGAAATTGAAAGGATCATCCTTGAAAATCAAGAAAAAACCTTATGATAAGATTGAGAAAAATGAAAGTATGAGAGTGGAAATAAGGAGCATGAAGGCTAGAAAACTCAATGAAAAAACTCTCAAAATTGCAGATCCCCCCAAAACTAGAAGCTATCCTTTCTAGTAATATATAATACTAACTCTGTATCCCACGGAAACAACCTTTCTACCTCAGACAAGGTGATCATAAGGTCTATGTACATTGTATCCTTTCAAAACCTCACTAGTAAGATCATACTGAATATGTTGTTTTTGTTGTTGTTATGTCGTATTCCTCGGGTACAGCGTTATTATTTAATCGATGAACAATAAACGGGGATCGATTTCTATGTAGTGAATAATAATTTAATTTAAATATTATTATGCGAGGTTGTTTAATTTACGAACTCCTTTTGTTTTTAGTTATTCTTATCTATCGTGATAGTTAAAGGAAAGACTTGGAGCAACAATAAAATAGCGCACGTGAGTAGTACAGGTCAAACAGAGTCCGTCAACCAAATGAGGCATATAGTAAAAGTGGAAATGTTATTGCTCATCAGTTATATTTACATAACAAGAAAAAAAAGAAAGAAGGTACATCAGTACATGAAAAAACACAAAACAAACAAAAATATATATGGATTCATGCCTGTATTTGTGAATTAAAACAACCAATCACATTCCACTAAATAAACTTTACAAAATACATTCATTAATTTTATTATTTAGCCATTAATTTCTAAGTCAACCATGTTTTCGACTACTAGAGTAAGTTAGGTGGCTATGGATGTAATAATATGTCTTTTGCCACGTTCAATTGGCTGTTTTCTGCAAACTAAACACTTGCATGGTGTAGCCCTTTGTTTTTCATTTTCTGGCCATTCTGAGCCATTAAATTCTCTTCATTGTATTTTTCATCATTTGATGCTGGAAAAAACATACTCCCCCATTGCGATTTGCGGAAAATGTATAAACTCCACGGTAGTGTACGTACAATCGCCATCAACCCACCCACCTCTGCCACACCGTTAACGAGTCCAATAATCTGGCTATTGAACATAACACTAGTCCAGTATTGACATGACACGACTGTGGCTAATGAAAATCCAACCAAGAACCTCATAGCTACGTATCCCTCTGCATTTGAAATAAAGGCAACAAAGAAAACAATATCTTAGCTTGGGCCATTAAGTCCTACAGTACCACATGACTAGTCTAGAAACAATGCTACCGGAAACAGATGCAACCCCTACGTTACCAATATCTGCATGCGTTAAATTAAGGTTATCCCTAATAATTGGAACTATATAAAGGGGCCGCAACAAAAGTGGATACACAACAAGTGACAAATGAAATCCATGCTAAGTGAAATGATCTCATGTAGGGTTGTGCAAATGAGAAGATTTTGATTGAAATTTTTGGTTTAAAAAATATATTGGAGGCTTAAAATAGAAGGTATAATAAGCACAAAGGTTGATAGTTTGTTATGATTATTGGAGTTTTAGGAAGTTGACGTTGTAAAAGGCACACGTATAGTACACATTGGCATCACGTATTGTACACATTGGCTCACATACATCGGATTAATGAAAATGATCCAATTGATAGTTGCTTACTATAATTTTCCAACTCTAGCAAGTTAATCCTCAAAAATTCTTTCAAACTCAAGAAAAAAAATTAAGACCCGATTGTTGACCCAAGTAGAAATCCTCAAAATTTCTCATTCTTACACTTTAAAAAAAAAAAAAAAAAAGGTAAGTTGATTGCAACTAGGTTGCAAAAAGAGAAAAATATTTAATTACTTGTGAATGAAACAATATTTTGCTAAAATTATGGGATTTGGTAAAAAAAATTTGGAAGGAAATATATGAAAAATCTACTATCATAATTATGATTAGGATCTTATTTTAAATAATTAAATCTTAACCATTCATATTTAATAATGACACATGTCTTCCATCCAAGTAAAAGCTCCATCTGATTTTGTCACTATAAATACACTCTTGATGTTGAGACCCAACACTACATTTTCTTACTTTCTCAAATTAATAATTTAACCATGAGAAAGTCTTCTGGCCGCAAAAAGGTAGCCATTGAAAAGATACAAAAACAAAGTAACTTACAAGTGACCTTCTCCAAAAGGCGTGCTGGCCTTTTTAAGAAGGCAACTGAGCTTTCAACCCTTTGTGGTGGTGAAATTGCCACTGTAATTTTTTCCCCTACCAATAATGTTCCTTACTCGATAGGATATCCATCTTTTGATTTTGTGGTGGACAAGTTCCTTGGGGTGAATACTCCAACGAACACTGATGGTCCTAACCCACGCACTGAGGTAAATGAGGGCCTAATCCAGATGGAGAAGTTACTGGAAGAGGAGACAAATCGTAGAGAAACTCTTCAAGCAATATATACAGAAGGTTCATTAGAAGTCAGTAATAAAGAACTGGTGGAGATACTAGAAGCCAAGCTGAAGGAAGTTAAACTAGTAGCAAACCAACAGAAGGAGCATGGTGTAACATTCTGTTACAGCACCTATGGAGATGCCTTGGCTCCTAGAGAATACCATTTGCCAAATTTCAATGATATTCTCTAGAATCTGTCTTTTGATATTTTGTTTTGTTGTTTTTATTTTGTTTTGTTTTTGGGTTATTTAGATTTTGGGTTTAGCCATTGTCTACATATTTTGCTGCAATAATAAGGCACATTGGCCATCCTTTGAATTTAAATTTTTTTTGTTAGTGTTGAATTCTTAAACACAAAGAAAATCATATCAAATATTTTGAAGTATAAATGATTTCATTTGAAAGAGAAAAAACCTCTGGAATACAATGTGTACCTATATACATTTATTTTTTAAAAAAAAATAGATCTTACTGCATTAGGATTGATAAGGTAATTGCTCTAGCCCTTTTACTTGTACAGTTGTACATATTCTCATTAAATACTTATTTTTTCTGTTATTATTTATATATAGTTTAGGCACCATAAAATTATTGATACATCAATTTTTATATAGTTTTGTCACCATAAAATTGTTGATAAATTAATTTTTATACAATTTAGACACCATAAAATTATTGATACATCAATTTCTATATATTTTAAACACCATAAAATTATTAATATATACCACCAATTTCCATACAGTTCAAACACCAAGACTAAAATCACAATCATAGTTAAATAATCTACTTGTATATCTATATCTATAATCCTCTCACAAAAACATGTTTATAAACTGGTGTTGTAAACACACTAATATAGAACTATTTGTATATTCATTTCATACAAACTTATCATATTTAAGAATATACGACTAAATAGAGAGACCGCAGAGAGAGAGAAAAGAAGAGAGGAAAAGATTTAAAATTAGTATTAGTTACCCTTTAGAAAGATAACCGGTTGAAAAAATTAGGGAAATTAGTGATAGTTTAATTTGCATACAAAATCAAGAGTCATTATTTGTTTTTCATTACTAAATTTAGTAAATAAAAAATAGTATATTTATGTTTTGTAATATTGACTCTTAAATAGTATACATATTTGATTTTCACTTAATAAAAGGTGGCTAGACAAGCTATCTAGTGTATAAATTAACCAAAAAAATCTAATAAATCTATATATATATATATATATATATACTATATTAAAAGTGTGAAGGTCCTTATAAATATTGTTTAAACTTTTTGCCCTTCATTAAAAGTCTCCGCAACAGACAAATTCGTCTTTTCACCCCTCAAATATATGGTAAGAGGCAACTATATTTTTAAAAATTAAGGAGTCCTAAAATATTTGGTAATTAAAGAGTTTTAAAATATTTGGTAAGAGTAAAATATATGGTAAAAGATATGAGGAGAATTAATAATTAAGGAGTACTAAAATCTATTAAGACGAAAATATATTTTGAAAGGGAGTCTTCGCAATAGGCAAATTCGTCTTTTCACCCCTAAAATATATGGTAGGACACAACTATTTCTTAAAAATTGAGGAGTCCTAAAATATTTAGTAATTAAGGAGTTGTAAAATATTTGGTAAGGATAAAATATATGGTAAGAGATATTAGGAAAATTATTAATTAAGGAATCCTATAATATGGTAAGAGTTTTAAGATTGTCTCTCATCAATACTTTAATTATGGGATCGATATATGATATCAAGTAGAATACTTGAGAAGTGGAGTTCCTTTATGAATATTACTGTTTCACGTAAAAAAATCATTCATGACCTATTAGTTTTTAGCATGCTTTGGTATTTTAGTAAACTAGTTTATGGGAACGTGCGTTGCATGTTTATCACAAAACTTAATATAAAATCTATCTCGAGATATACCCGTAACATGAACTATTCAATAAGATAAAAGGAACACAAAGATACATAGACAACAACGCTCTGAATTGAAAACTATTTGGTATGTGTATTTGGTCACATAACTTGTCGTAAATATGAAAACAAACAAACTTAAACATTCCTATATAATTTTGCATTGAACTAAATTTGTCTATTGCGACCACAAAATTATTTTTTAGTGTTTTAACATATTTGTAGCTACCAAAATTAGTTTATGATAAAACATGAATATAAAATTGTTCGACGCCTACCTTATAGGTGTTGGTGAATACGCAGACTGATGTCCGAGCAAAGCCTCCCTACGATTAGCACATTTAGTACCGACTTATAATAATAATCAAATCAAAAAGTAACGTTGCCTAACAAATTTAGTGAAACACAACGAATGATTATATATATTTGTTGGAGCAAAAGCTATGGGGGTTCAAAAATTACCTTGAGGTTCCAAGCTTAAATCCTAGACACTTTATTTTTATTTTTCGAACCTCCTATGTGAACATCCTAAATCCGCCACTATACACAAGCACTTTTTCATATGTAATTTCATACTTATTAAGAGGCAAATATAATATGCATGTTGAGACTAAATAAAACCTTCATCTTCATGAGCAATCAACCCATGCTAACAGCTTTATAGTAATAATATTGTCCCATATCCCTCCTTTCCATATTTTTCAACACACACACACACAAAAAAAAAAAAAAAAAAAAAGAGACTTCCAACACCAAAATTATCATCATCAACCATGGATTATCACTCCAACATGAACTCTTCACGCCATATTTGGCTAATGAAATATATTCTCCTAAGCCTCTCACGTTTTCAACACAAGAAAGTCTATGGAGTAATAACAATCATAGTACTAATTATTTTCCTCGAAGTCTCTGCCCACTTGGAGTTCTTTAGGATTTGGACCACTTCACGACATTTTTCCTAAATAATATTTGATTTAAACTCAATAACACAATCCCTAATTAAATTATATTTCCTAGTTCATATTAATTTCAAAGTTATATATTAGAATAATAATTAAATATAATTTTATTTATGCGGAGTCACGCTGCACGTTTATCCCAAAATACTTAATTCAATTTTATACTTCAAATTAAAAGTTTAAAATTGTGCTAATATATTTTTTGTCTTCCTTATTTTAATCAAAACAAAATAAATATCGATCAATTTCATTAACTACGGTGCATAGATTTATGTAGACCATCTAATTTTTGAACAAACCAATTCAAACAACAAAATTTTTTTAAAAAAATTAAAATACCACAAAGCACACATTATTATATAGGTTAAGGACAAATTTAAAAACCTTAAAAGCATATCACATGCAATAGGAGTGCTAATACAATCAATATGAACTTATGAAAAAATACATGCCTTAGAAATAACATTTAATACCTTATGGAGCTTTGAGTCGAGATCATTGTTAATTGTTGTATGCAACTTCTCTAAAGCATCATGTATTGATGACTTTGTAATATGTACGATATCCGCACTCCATGGGAGAGCCACTTTCTCAACCAGCTTAGAAGAAAACCAACGGAAGACATCGGCAATTTTATTTATAGTAGATAACTTTTATTGAATTTTTTTTATAGTAGGTAATTTTTATTTTGCCAAACGTTAGGACAATGATAAAATTACTATTTTAAAAATAACATTTTTGTCTATTTTTAGAGTTCTTTTTTTTCTTTTCATAAATTTTAAAAGTCCTTAATTTAATTAAATAATAAATTGAGGAAAATAGTAAAAAGATGATTTTGTCTATTATAGAGTCTTTTAATGAAGGGCAAAAAGTTCAAACAACATTTGTAAGGACCTTTACACTTTTAATATAGTATAGATATAGATATAGATATAGATAGATTATATAGTTATAATTATTTGTATATATTTGTGCTTAATAGTACTGGTCGAGTTCTATATTTGAATATCAATACAACAAGTAATTGAATCTTTGAAATAAATTATTGTCTATGGTATGATGTTAAATATCAAATTGGTAAAATGTAAATCTAAAGTAATAAGCATGAATTAGTAGAAAATAAAATATTTTTAGATGAATTTAAACAGTAAATTAAAACTTTTCATTTTATCATATTTACAAATGGATTAATAACGAATTATTAAAAAAAAAATAGCTATGAACAATTTAATGACTGATTAACGATGAAGTTTGTATCTTGAGTCCAACTTCTTTTCTATGATGCTTATTGTTAAATAAGGTACACGCACACTTTGGTCACGCGCAAAACGCGTACGCTAAACTAATTTATGATAGTAGAATCAAAATTACATTTACAATAAATGAGTAGATTCCCTATGTGAATGATTGTGTTATGTAGAACTTTCTTAATAATTTATGTTATTTATGATATCTTGTTTTTCTAGCTCCTTTTAGGGTTTCCTCTTTTGGATGAGGGGAGATGGAGGGTGCCCCTGTTTGTGTGCACAAAATGCTAAAATAAATTGCCAACCAAATACATGTAAATGGCTAATATGTTACACATCAATTCATATTTTTCAAGATTTCATTGTTTATATACATCCATTCTAGTTGCTTACAATATTAAGTAGTAGGTCCTTGTACCAAGTCACGAGAAGCACTACTGTTCCATATAGTTCTTTTTTTCTAGGCATAATAGATAAACATACACTCAAACTTGGTTTCAGTTGATAAGTGAACACTTCAACTTTGAGTATGCACATCTAGCCTCCTCAAATCATCTTCGTTGTGTCAGTTGAACACTACACTTTCAAAATTTATGTGTCATGTCAGCATCGGATGTCCATGAGATATAATGGAGACGGGTTGGAGTGTTTATTATGAAAAAGAAATGGCATGAGGAGTTGAGTGAAACCCCCCACCACACCGTTAACGAGTCCAATAATCTGACTATGGAACATAACACTAGTCCTGTATTAACATGACACCAATGTGGCTATGAAAATCCAACCAACAATCTCATAGCTATGTTTCCCTCGGCTAAAAGATTGAGAAATGCACAACCATATCTTGGACCAATTAAGTCACTGAGTACCCCCATGACTAGTCTAGAAACAGACGCAATCCCTGCATTACCAATATCTGCACGCGTTAAATTAAGGTTCTCTAATAAGTGGAACTAAAGGGACAGCAGCAAAAGTGGATACAAAACAAGTGAAAAATGAAAATCCAAACTAAGTGAAAAGATCTCATGACGTGGGGTTGGGCAAATGAGAAGATTTTGATTGAAATTTTTGGTTTAAAAAAATATTGGAGGCTTAAAAGAGAAGGTATAATTAGCACAAAGCTTGATAGTTTGTTATGATTATTGGAATTTTAGGAAGTTGACATTGCAAAAAGCACACGTATAGTACACTTGGCATCACATGGTATGTTTTTGTAAAATAAAATAAAATAAAGAAAGTACTGCTAATATAAGTGGAGTCTACTTATAATATTTAGAAATCCAATGCACCAACTCCGAGATGCTTTACTCATGCCCATCTACCAATCAAGGAAGGATAGCTTATAACTCCACCAAGGACTTCAACAGAATGGTAAAGATTTCATCACCCTTATTCAAATGCTTCGGATTCAATTTTTGGAAATAAAGTCATCACCTATAAGTGGAGAGTATGAAACCACGTGATGTAATTTTGTATTAGTCAAACAATTAATGGTAATTTTGAACACCAGACAGTTAAATTAAAAGTAGGAATCTCTAATACACTCATGTCAATCGTCCAAAGTTCGCTCCCAAAAATATAAGTATTGAAACTCATAAGTCTCTTTTCTTCGTGTCATTGAACGATTGCGAGGAGTAAATTCAACTAGTAAAACTCATATTGAGCATAAAGATAATTAGGAGCGAACTGATGACTATGTTAAGGTGACACTCTATCATTGAATTAATAACTTAGAGTAGGTATTTTCTTGTCGAACATAGAATGGGGTGGCTAAGATTTATGTGTCATCTCTTTCCTTTTTATTCATTTTAATTAACATCTAGAATTGTCCTTTAAATTATAGTCAACTTATCAACCATGTGCGTTGGTGACTTTTTTATTTCTCTTGATACCTTATATCTTTACCCAAAAAAAAGCAAAAGTAGACAAAACTTATGTACTAACTTCTTTTCTTCCATCAAACTTTAGGCATTGTTGGGTTGCTGGTTAGGAAGTGAATTATTTATGTATTAAAATTAATATAATTAATAGCATATATATTTAATAGAATTTCAGTTGCTATGTTTAAAAGTTAATACACCAAGTACGATTTTTGCTGATCAGTTTACAGTACTATACTACATAACTAAAATATGTATAATATATGAGTTAATTTACATATTTTATTTTTTGCAGGACAAGAGCTGAAATAACTAATACATAAACAACTAAATATATATAATTAATACCTGCATAACTTTAATTAGATAAAGTTATGTGATAACTCTATCGATAAGAGGCAACATATATTCAAGATATGCAAAAAATAATAGAAAAACGTTTTAAGTATCAAAATGGTAGATAAAAGGATAGATGTTAGAAATTGACTAATTGATAAGTCATTAAAATGTTTGTGTGGGACAATGAAATTGGACTTTTGCTATTTTAATTGTACTCCATTTAGTAGTCTAATACGACAAAGCAAAGATTATTTTTTAAAATTTAAATTTCTTGTTGGTTTGTTTGACTGTTTGTGTGGGACAATGAAATTGGACTTTTGCTATTTTAATTTGTACTCCATTTAGTAGTCTAACACGAGAAAGCAAAGACTATTTTTTAAAATTAAATTTCTTGTTGGTTTGCTTGACTGTTTTAAAATGTAGATCTCAATGCGTTTACTAGACAGTTTTTAAATAAACTAAAATATAAAAACAATATAATAAGAGAGTACATGTGAAATACGGCTCCGTACCATTTCATTTTGAATTTTGTAATGACACTAACTTAGGAGAATTGATGAGGGAAATAGAGATGACGATAATACGTGGTAATCCTAAATACTTTTTCACATGTTTAAGGAAGAAAGGGCCGAGCTACTTCTTCAGCCTTGCAATCTAGTGGTGCGGAAATGAAGATTGCATACTTCGAGAATCTGTCAATCGCGATCATAATGAAATCGGATATTAATAGTGTCATGATGAAGTCCATCTTGACACTATCTCCATGGTCGCGTCGGCGACTAGTAGAGGTCCCAAAAGCCCACTGGATTCCTGGTTCTCCATGTGCAATTTGACTCCTTATATAAAATAAATTTTATAAAACTTAGAAGCTATATTTAACTCAATTTCAAAAGTTAAATATATTGTTTTTCATAATTCTTTGTATATGTTTGTTCACTTGACACATCCTTTAATTAAGAAACTGTTTATTAGAGATTTGTTCTAAATAGCGATAGTGTCTTAAGAAAATGAAACAAGAGAGTATAATTAACAGATTCATGATTGTGTCATGATTGCTCATAATTTGCAAAAGTTAAATCTTTTTATAACGATACTATTTTTTTTCAAATATTTTTTGATTGCTATACAGAAGTGTTGTTATAACGAACATATAATATAACATAATATGAAAATAAATTTATTTTAAAAAAAACTCAAACATAATAATAAAATATTATTATAAAAAATAACTGTTATAAGAGGTTTAATCATACCACGAATGACACTCCAACAAAAACATTTTATTCTTCGATCTGGATTTTACCAAACACTTGCATGATGTATCTAGTAGCCTAACATAGATGTCAACGAAAGAAATAATATTTTTGTGCTATAGTATCCCGGTTTCTTGCTAGTTTGCATGTGAGTTTCATTAATGCTAGTCAAAGAAAACTGCAACTAGGTTTAAAATAATATTAATTTTGTAAATAAAGTATGAAATTAATGGTGGCAAAAACTTTGGGAGAAGAATTAAAGTAATATAAGTACGATGATAACTCCACAAGGCTATCGAAGTTCATACGTGTATTATATTCTATGATTTAAAAAACAAATGAAATTGAACTCCATTTGCATATTTCTTTAAGTTGAAAAAGTAGTATTAGTTGCTTTCTTGAACTAGAGGTGCAGGCGGTGAATGATCTAGAATTTTCACTAAAATGATTTAAAATATGAAAAAGTAAATATACGAAGAAGTTAAGAAGATTCAATATCTAATACATAATAATATATATAAAAGAAATATTTCAATCATATATATGCATTGTAATTTTCTGCAAAAAGAGATTCGGATGAAACATCTTAATCATGTGACTTCGCGCCTTATGCGTACGGTTGATTTACAAGAATAACCTTGGAGGTAGGTGTGCGGTTTTGAATGTGTCATCGCTTACCCCATAGGCAAAACTTCTAAGTTAACAAGGTCTTAACTTTTGATCTCGAAGGTTTGCCTCCGTTCATGAGGCATAGTAGGATTAAAAGTTGGCTAAATACATAGACGATGGTCACCTATATTTGCCCAGATATTCTGTCTAGTCACTTAAACTTAACGTGTAATCATGTAAGCACCTTACAGCCTATATTAAAAGTATATTCAATAAAAATAAATTTTACATAATCTAGAAGGTATTATTAATTATATTTTAAATTCACCTTGATTTAGATAAATGAGTTTTTACATAATCAAGAAATCATAGTATTAAGTAGTTAGGAATACTATTTAATTAATCATAATTTAGTGAAAATACCTTTTACTTTCTAGGGGGGTGTTCAAGCTAAAAACACCATATAATATCAACCGGACCGGAGGGAGTACTTGAATATGTGTTTTTTTTTCCTTTATTCTATTTCTTTTGTGATGAATTAGATATGAAAAAAAAAAAAATACAACATTGGCTGTTGAGTTACAAATAAAGAATTCATGGGTCAACTTATCAACCATGTGCTTTTGCTTAATTAGCTTATAGGTTCTGATACCCTATTAGTTAATTTCTTAATTAGATTAATTACTTCATGAATAATCCAGCCCGTAATAAAGTTTCAAACCTAATTAATCAGAACAACTGGCATATTCAGCCAGCTAGGTTCTGCAATTTAATAATCTAGACCATACAAATTTACCATGGTTAAGTTGATAAATTAAGGTGAGAATATGTATGTATTAATTCACTATCATTTAGTTATAACAGCGTATGTGAAGACATGTGTCATATTTGTTTTTATTGGATTAATCTAAACATCAGATGCAAATAATTTTTTTGCAATCGGTAGACTAGAGAGCAACTTTAAGTTATCACACATGTGGGGTGTAGCTCAGTTGGAGAGTTGTTCACAGTTTCACTAATATAAAATAGTAGTAAATCATGTGAAGTTTGCTAATGGGATTGACTAGTTCGAATTCGCCGGAAGTTTACTATTGGGGGCTTCATACTCTCCATTAAAAGGGAACTAATTCACCCCGAGGGCTCAAAGTTTTAAACTAAAAATATTTGATTAAGGATGGAGGAACGCCTTTACCATTCCACAGATTTATAAGTCGCTTCTCATAAACAAATTAGGTAAATAAAAGTACTTTTTTTATTTTCTTTTGTTTTACGTAAACATACCATGTGATGCCAATGTGTACAATACGTGTGATTTTAACAATGTCAACTCCCTTAATCCCTATAAATACCATACACTTTACATTTCCAAATAATCACAACCAACTATCAACCTTTGTGCTTATTATACCTTCTCTTATAAGTCTTCAATTTTTGTTTTTTTGAACACAAATGGCTAGTTTTGCAAATCCAACAATTGCATTTTCTGTGACTTCCCAAAATTTTTGCAATAATGACCAATCCAGCAAATTTGCTTTGCCAGTTGACTCAGAACACAAGGCAAAATCAATCAAAATCTTCTCATTTGCACAACCCCATATGAGATCTTTTCACTTAGCTTGGATTTCATTTTTCACTTGTTTTGTATCCACTTTTGCTGCTGCCCCTTTAGTTCCAATTATACGGGACAACCTTAATTTAACTCGTGCAGATATTGGTAATGCAGGGGTTGCGTCTGTTTCCGGTAGCATTTTTTCTAGACTAGTCATGGGGGTACTATGTGACTTAATTGGTCCAAGATATGGTTGTGCATTTCTCAATCTTTTAACTGCCCCTATTGTTTTCTCTGTTGCTTTTATCTCAAATGCTGAGGGATACATAGCTATGAGGTTTTTGGTTGGATTTTCATTAGCCACATTTGTGTCGTGTCAATACTGGACAAGTGTTATGTTCAATAGCCAGATTATTGGACTAGTTAACGGTGTGGCAGGGGGGTGGGGTGACATGGGAGGTGGTGTTACTCAACTCCTCATGCCTTTTCTTTTTCATATAATCAAATTAACCGGGGCTACTCCATTCACTGCCTGGCGTATCGCCTTTTTTATCCCGGGATGGTTACATATTATTATAGGACTTATGGTCCTAACACTTGGTCAAGATTTCCCTGATGGAAACCTTAGTACTCTCCAAAAAAGGGGCGATGTTGCCAAAGATCAATTCTCAAAGGTTAGATTTCGCCCACGTATACAATATACAAACTAATGTATATCGTTAATATGTTACTAACTCGATAGGAACATAAATGGACTGATTTTTCGTATTCTTTTCGCTAGGTTCTTCGAAATGCAGTGACAAATTATAGGACATGGGTCTTTTTCCTTCTCTATGGGTATTCCATGGGAGTTGAGCTTTGCATCAACAATGTCATAGCAGAGTATTTTTACGACAAGTAAGCTCTTTAAATCTAACACGTCTTTTCAATTTACTATACGTAGCATTCAACGTATATACACTATCAAGCATATTGTAACATGTCAACTATTTTTACTAACGGTTATATGTTGCTATCTTATAAGTGATCTGATAGTGAAACGAATGTTGACAGGTTCAATCTGAAGCTACACACAGCAGGAATGATAGCTGCAACATTTGGGATGGCAAACTTTGTGGCTCGTCCTTTCGGAGGATATGCATCTGATTTAGCAGCCCGAAAATTCGGGATGAGGGGCAGGTTATGGGTCCTATGGTTAGTCCAGACAACAGGAGGAGCCTTTTGTATCTGGTTAGGCCGGGCCGAGTCACTTCCCATAGCCATAGTTTCAATGATCCTCTTCTCAATCGGGGCACAGGCCGCGTGTGGTGCAACATATGGAATCATTCCTTTCGTATCGCGAAGATCATTGGGCCTGATTTCAGGGCTCACTGGTGCTGGAGGAAATTTTGGAGGCGGACTAACTCAGTTGTTATTTTTTTCAAGTACGCGATTTTCTACGAGTATGGGGCTAACATGGATGGGGGTAATGGCGATGGCGTGTACAGTACCCGTGGCGTTTATACATTTTCCGCAATGGGGGAGTATGTTTTTTCCAGCATCAAATGATGGAAAATACAATGAAGAGTATTATTATGGATTAGAATGGACAGAAAATGAAAAAGAAAAAGGGCTACATCATGCAAGTGTTAAGTTTGCAGAAAATAGCCGATCCGAACGTGGGAAAAAACAGATTGTTACATCAATAGCCAATTCATCTTACTCTAGTACTCCAGAACATGTTTGAAGAATAAGTAACAAAACTAATGAATGTATTTGTGATGTTTTAGTCTGTGTTGCTCGGACTCTTTAAAAATATTGCTGCACTCGTGTCAGATTCTTCAAA
Organism: Capsicum rhomboideum; assembly: GCA_031232105.1. Taxonomy (NCBI): domain Eukaryota; kingdom Viridiplantae; phylum Streptophyta; class Magnoliopsida; order Solanales; family Solanaceae; genus Capsicum; species Capsicum rhomboideum. Next base: position 111,933,153 of record CP124708.1, on the reverse strand, counting down.
ATGCACTGCTTTTGGAGTATCCGAGACATGCACCCGTCGACGTTTTTAAAGAGTCTGAGCAACATAGGTTTTAGTGGAGTGTGATTGGTTGAATCACTGTAGTAGTATGAGTGTACAACCATGAATCCATTGTAATTTGTTTTTGAGTTTTTGTGATGTAAATATCTCGTGATCAATAACATTTCCTTTTAGTCTATTATCTTCGAGTTAATTTCTCATACGATCACCCAACTAACAGTTTTTATCTTTGAAAGTCAATACTTTGCTTTGTAACACAAAAATCACTCAACTATAGTAATTAGAAGATCACTCAACTTTGTTTTGTGACAGAAAAATCACTCAACTACTGTCATTTCATCTAGAGGCGGATCCAGAATTTAAGTTTTATGGATTCAAAATTTTTGATTCGCAGTACTGAACCTTCTTTAAAGTTACGAGTTCATATTTACTATATGTTTCAAATTTTCGTGGATTTTAGCACAAACTTATGCTCTATACTGAAAGAATTGAGTTCAGATGAACCCGATGACATTATTCTACATCCGCCTATGATTTCCCCTACAAGGTCACTCAACTATTGTCATTTGACCTGCAAAGTGCTCAACCAATTTAGGTGGAAACTATTGTCAATAGTAAATTCTCTTCTTTTTTATATCTTTTAGGTGGAAATTATCGTGGTCCTCTCGAAAGAAATAGTGATACAAACTTAATTAGGAAACTCACTATTGTATATAATTTGGCTGAATGACCAACAATGACATACTTTATGTAATTTCATACGAGGGGTCTCGGTGAACATTTTGCAAATTAAAATATACAGTAAGGACATTCAAATTCGACAACTTGAACAGAGGATAAATATAAACAATTTTTTGAAGTTCGGAGATAAATATGATCCTTTTCCATTAATTTATTAATGGCAATGCCAGTTGACCCATGAATTCTTTATTTTATAACTCAACAGCCAAGAAAACTACCATTTATGTATCGTCGATTTAAGATTTGAATTTTATGCAAGAATGAGACTGAATCTACCGATCTTTTTTTTTCGTTGACTATTTGAGTTATTGGATTCAAGATTTAATTTTAATAAGTATCTTTTACTTCCTCTATCTTAATTTATGTGACACTTTTTTCTTTTTCGATCATTCTAAAAAAGAACGACATATTTCTATATAGGTATTCAAGCTTCGTCGTAGATGATACCGTATACAACAAATTCCAATAGCCCTCTAGAGTTATCAGCCGTAATTATATGATAGAGTTGTTGAGATTGAGATCCAGCAAGGAACCAGAAGATTAATATTAAGGATAACACTTTAGGGGTCGTTTGGTGTGAGGTATTGGAGAAAATAGTAATGGGATAAAATTTTGGTGTCTTTTATGTGGGCGTTTGGTGTGAGGGATTGGATTATTTATCCCATCACTTTTGCCTTAGTGATGGGATAAGTTATCCCACATACATTGTGGGATAACTTATCCCGGGATTAGTTATCCCGGGATAGTTCATCCCGGGATAAGTTGGATCCCAACCAAACGACTCCTTAATAAGTTCTATAAGTTGGATGTGTGAAAAAAGTCTCAGGTTGATAGTTAAAAAAAAAAAATTACATATAAGGTGTTGGACACTCTTAAAGTTGTGAGGCCTTTTGGGAAAAATTGTACAGATTTAATCCAAAGTGAACAATATCACACCTATATTAAGTCTATCTTAGACTGTTTTAACCCAACAACAACAAGTATGAAGATGGCGGAGTGTGGCGTGGGGGTCCGGCTTAGTGCCTTTGCCCGTCTATGGGCAGGTTTACGACATTTACCCATAGCTTTGAAGAGCCGTGAATCATGGTAATGAGCCATGTGAATTATGGAAATGAGCCATGTGGAATTTAGTTCGAGGGAGAGTTTGTTGAGTGGGTCAACAAAGTACCCATAGATAGCTTAAAAGAAAAATGAGCTACTTATAATTAGATTTTGGATAGTCTTAATAGTGTGAGCCTTTTTGGGGAAAATCGTGCGGGTTTGACCCACGAAAAATTCTACACCAACAACACTCTGTACAAAATATTTATACAATAACTGATGGGTGTTTACACAAAATCAACTATTAATCTTAAGAGTCCCACAGAATAAAGTAAAAGTACATATTATAAGTAATCACACTTAGGTAATGAAAGCTCATTCAAATTAAAAGGCATATATCACAAGTTATTTATGTTGTGCAAACACCAAGTGCGAGTAAGTTTTTCTCAGTCGAGAAAAAATCAGACACGAGGCGGAGTACGTGCTGAAGCCACGCGCTTGCCCCCCTCTGCCAGGCAGTTCTCGGCGAATTTGATGCAGTTTTGGTGCATACCTTTTTCCTTCTCAGCCTCAGAGTACTCAGAAGTGTAATAATGTTCTGCACTACCCTTAATAGGGTCTTTAGATGGAGGCCAAAACATACTTCCCCATTGTGGGAAATGAACCAAAGATACAGGAAGCGTACACGCGATGATCATGATCCCCATGTACGTTAGTCCTGTTCCTGTCGAATACTTTGTGCTCGTGAAAAATAGGAGTTGTGTCAAACCCGAACCAAAATTGCCTCCGGCTCCTGTCATACCCGAGATTATACCTAATGATCTTCGCGAAATGAAGGGAATAATACCAAATGTTGCACCACATGCTGCTTGTGCACCTATTGAGAATATGATCATCCAAGTAATAGCCACAGGAAGTGTGTTAGCCCTTCCAAGAAGTAAACAGAAAACTCCACCAACTGTTTGTAATATCCATAGGTTCCATAGTCTGCCTCTCATCCCAAAATGTTTGGCTGCAAAATCTGATGTCCACCCTCCGAAGGGTCGCGCTAATAGGTTAGCCATACCAAACGTTGCAGCGATGATTCCAGCCGTGTGAAGCTTCAAATCAAATCTACACAAAAAGAAATTGAGATTTAATTTCTGTAATGTTGATGGTCGTAAGGAAAAACTCAGGGAAGCAAATCAAACCTGTCAAAGAAGTACTCAGCAATCACATTATCTGTAGTCAATTCAACTCCCATGGAGTATCCATAGAGCAGAACAAAGATCCATGTCCTGTAATTTGTTGCAGCATACCACAATATCTACGAAAAGACAGATGAAATATTATATCATCAGCTAAACAAAACTGTTATATATAGATGATATGTCCAAGATCCAGTCTCACATATGATGATCTGAACATATTTTTGTAAACGTTATTGTCATCTGACATTCTTTTATCATAATTATTAACAATTGCTTGATTAATACGATAAGGTCCTTGATTATGTTTTGGACTTGTCATCATGATAGTAAGAGTTATAATCATTGATTTTGTTCAGGATTGTTTTTGTCTTCCGCTGCATGTTATGAACACTGTGCAATCTTACAGAATGAATGGAAATGGACTCACCTTGGAGAATTTATCTTTAGAAACATCACCTTTCTTCTGTAAAGAAGCAAGGTTACCATCAGGCAAGTCTTGTCCAAGTGTTAACACCAAAATTCCCATAATAACATGAAGCCATCCAGGAATAAAGAATGCAATTCTCCAAGCAGTAAACGGAGTTGCCCCTGCTCTACGAATTATATCGTAGAGCAAAGGCATAAGGAGTTGAGTAGCACCTCCACCCATATTCCCCCATCCAGCAGCCGTCCCATTAACAAGCCCGATAATCTGGCTATTAAACATCGTACTCATCCAATACTGACATGACACAAACGTCGCGAGTGAGAACCCAATCATGAACCTCACAGCAACATATCCACCAGCCGAGGACACGAAAGACATACAAAACACAGAAGGGGCTGATAACATTATGAGAAACGCGCATCCATATCTAGGACCTAACATGTCACAGATCGCGCCCATGGCAAGCCTAGACACGATACTCCCCGAAACAGATGCAACTCCAGCATTACCAACATCCATTTTAGTCAAATTAAGATTGTCCCTAATAATAGGGACTAAAGGGGCAGCAGCAAACGTCGAAACAAAACAAGTAAAGAAAGAAATCCAGGAGAGTTGAAATGTTAAACCGTGAGGCTTGGTAAATGAATAAAATTTGAAAACTTTAGCCTTATGTTCAGAATCTACAGGAACTTTGAAATGGGCAGATGTATCAGTTGGTACTATTGGAGAAGCCACTGAAAATGCAAGAACTGGTTCTCTACCAGTAACTCCATGCATAGAACTCCCTGGTGATCCTTCCATTTTAGGGGGGAAAAAAGATTGATTAGAATGCTAATTAAGCAAGATTTTGTTTTAGCTTTGTGACATTAACTTAGGTGGTGTTTATATAGTAAAAAAAGAGTTGACATTTTAGAGGCTAAGTTACCCCATGGAGATTCCAAATGGTTAACCTTATGGTATCTCCCAAAGGATCCTAATTTTAGGGAATCCTAAAGAATGTCCACTAACTTGGTGACAGTTTGGTTTAATCCTAATTGACAAATAGATATGTTATTATCTCTAAGGCCTTCTCCTTTGACCTGGTTAATTGTTTTCTTCTTCCTATGACTAACCACGATGACATACTTGGTGTAATTGCACAAGTGAGGTCAGGGGAGGATAGGATGTATGCATATTTTATTCCTATCTTTTGTGAGGTAGAGAGGTTGTTTTCGATAGACCCTCGACTCAAAGGTTTTCTTCGAGGCAGTGTTGTAAAGAAAATATGTCGGCAAAATAGCAAAATACAAAGCAAATGCGGCAACTAATACTAATACACATTGAAGAATAAGAGGTTAATGAGGCGAAGAGCAGAGGAGGCTAGCCCCGGCCTCTCCCACATAAAGTGTGACAACACTCAGCTACCTATCAACCTACTATCTGATCATCAACCTCCATACCTTCCTATCTAGGATCATGTCTTAAGTAAGCGGGAGTTGTGTCATGTCATGTCTAATCACCTCCACTCAATTTCTTCTTTGGTCTACCTCTACCTCACGTAACCCTGGCTACAACCAACCTCACACACCTCTTTACTACATCTGCACACCTTCTCTTTGCATGACTAAACCATCTCAGCTTGTTTCCTTTATCTTGTTCCCCACAGAGGTTACTCCTTCTTTACCCCGTATAGGTTTGTTCTTAATCATATCTCTCATAGTATGCCTACACATTCATCTTTTGTATGTCAACGTTCTTCACTAGCCATCACTGCCTCATACAACAATATTTTCTTCTTCTTTTCTTTTCCTTTTTTCCCCTTCCTTTTTTCCTTCATCAGCAACTCTTGACAAAACTATGAAGAGGTTAGAGGTATAAAACTATATTTTTGTCTAAAGCATTACTTGCCGCGGAGACGAGGGTCTTCGAATTCCAGGACACCTCCAAGATACCTATTACGATGTTAACATAACTATTCCTTGTACAATGCACTAAAAAGGAAAGTATGACACATAAATTGAGACGAAGGAAGTACCAATTAATAATCCACGATTAGACATTATTTTAAGTTTACTGATCATGAGTTGACCTGGTTAACTGATTTAAAACAATGCCACTTGAACTCAATTATTATCACTTGGAGTCGTCATTTTGAAGTTTCAAATTCATAAAGTCGAAATCCCGACTCCACCTCTGTTTATGCAATATAATTATTTAGATTAAGTGTCATATTCTTCAGTTTACTAAAAGGTATTCGAAAAAAAAAAAGTTTTCTAGTCCCCAAGTCTTTTTCTACCTACTCTGAAAGGATAAGATCAACGTACGGCAAGTTGCCAAACAAGTACACACTCTCAAACCTTTGACCTTGGAAATAATATCTCATACTCCTTCCGCTCACTTTTACTTGTCACGTTTCGCTTCTCGAGAGTCAAACTGCATGACTTTTGCTTCTCGGGAGTCAAATTGCATGAACATTGACCAACATTTTAAGTTGTATTTTTTCATCATATTAATATGTGAAAGATTGCAACTTATAGGATTTAATTTTTCGTATAGCTTTCGACCATCTAAATTTTAAACTTAAAATATTAAATTAATTTATTTCAATTTAGTTTTGAAGTTTAGTCAAATGACTTTTGTAAAGTGAAATGTGACAAGTAAAAGCTTAACGCAGGGAGTATATGTTGAAGTTGAGTTACCCAATGGAGATTTCAAATGGTTAAGGAATCTGAAAGATTCATATGTTAACATTTAATGTATATCCCAAAGGATCCTAATTTTAGGAATCTTAAAGAATGTCAACTAGTTGTTGATAGTTGTGTTTGATTGATAATTTTTCTGATTTTGTTTAATCCTAATTGACAATTGGATACAAATTGATATATATAATTATTTAGATTAAATGTCATATTCTTCGGTTTTCGTTAATACTTTTCTTTCTTCAATATTTTCATCATGACTCTTTTGTCTCTTGCATGTATTTCAAACATATTCGGAAAAATAATTAACTTGAGATGAATATCTATCGAAAAAGTCTATCTATCCCAGAACGGTAGTGATAAGGTCTGCTTACGTCCTATCCTCCTCAGACCCCACTTATAAAACTATATATACAGTTTATTATATTGTTGTCCTCGTCATATTCTTCTCCTACTCTGCAAGGACAAGATCAACGTACGGCAAGTTATCAAACAAGTACATATTCTCATACCTTTGACCTTGGAAAATAATATCTCGGATATGTTGAGTTAGTTTTAATATTTGTTGGATTTTAAATTAAACGTGTAATCAAGGATGACTTTTTCTAATATGTCGTCATATATTTCTAAAATTTATAAATAAAAGGATTGTGTTAGTATCTTATTCTTCAGTTTCTTTCAAACCTATTCTGAAAAGCTATTTTATTGAGTCGAGCGAGGGTCTATCGAAATAATTTTTCTGCCCCACAAAGGTAGAAATAAGTTTTGCGTATAGTCCCACGCTTCCAAGACACCACATGTGAGATTATATTGAGTATGTTATTGTTGTTGTCGTTGTCGTGGCGACGATTGATACTGCTAGTATTCAATGAGAAGTTAACCTTTAAATGGATCTAAGAGCTCTATTATTTTAATTTTACTTAACAGTCGTATTATCTATCAAAAAAATGTTTAGAAAGTGATTGGCAATTAGTTGGTAAATACAGCTATTTAAAGGCTGGATTAAGAATATAAATTCAGAAACGGAACAATTATTTTATCTTGGTTTAAAGTACTTCAACCAGCAAATGGGATGATTTAGAGTTTGGGAACACGTCTATTATTATTTTTATTTATTTTTTAATTGGTGTTCGGTATCTATATTGGGGCCCGACTATATCTGGGTTCGTGCCGTAAAGTTTCACGTTGAGGGTAAAGCGTTTCATAACAAATGGACTCCATACCTAGAGCTCAAACACGAGACCTCTACTCTAATTAGGATGAAATAGTACTTACCACTCCAACACGACTTCATCTATGTCTATAATACACCTAATTGTTTTAGATCTTGACTTTGTTGATTTTAAAATATTGTGGAAACAGAAAATAGAGGCTTTGATAGGTTATAATAATTTTTTAAGAAGAATTTACGTCCCAACTATTTGTTTATGTTATTTTACCTTTGGTCGCACTGTATAAGCTTGTATTAATGGTAAGAAAACCATGACTTGCACACAATGCCGAAGCATAAACAATCATTGACGGAGGACAACTTTCGAAAAATCAAATGAGTATCAACTCCGAAAGCCCTGTCCCATCTTTTGAACTTAACTTGGTGTCCATTTGTGCAGTTTAATTTCAATATCAGGGTTGTCCCAATAACTAAAAGGTGTAGCATGTCTGAATGTTATTAGGGTTCGCGTTGGTCGAGGAACTAGATGGAAAAAAGAGGTATATAATAGCCCTTTTCAAAGGACTTGGTAGATATATAAAAGAAGAACACGACTCGACCATGCCTATATATGTCATGTAGGTTTGACGGTAAGTTTTATACATTGTCAATGTAAATAATTTTTACATTATAAGGTCATTCAAAGAAAATATACAAGTGAGTCTCCTTGAATGAAAATAAGATTTGTTACCTGCTACCACAGATAAAATGACAACGGTGTAAAAATGGGGCGTCATCAACTACCCCAAATATTATATATGTATTGACATTCAAACAAATATAGAAGAGGTTCTACCAGAAATAACAATTGGAAAGCTTTTAGCAATTCAAACATAATAAAAAATGATATTAAGATGTCGTATACTTTTTTTATAATCGTGATGTTCAGACCATGTCCATGAAGTAAGCAAATTCCGGTGTAGGAATTATCCATAATGCTGGTATGTTGTTATCTATTGACGCCTTTATAGAAAAAGGGGAGCGGAGGCCGTCATATTGAAGGTGAACGATGTTCATGTCACCTGACAACTTGCTATCCAAAAAGTATACAGAATTGGCTTTACATCCCAAAAACTTGGAAGCCGAAACAGATATGGAACAATAATCACACAAAAACAATGCTTCATCTCCTAAGTCGTCCAACACTTCAAACATGGATCGTTGGCTGTTTGATTGACTTGCGACCAACTTGAAAATCGCGACACATGATGTTAGGGCAGATATTCGAACCTTTAGCAGCTCGTCAGTCGTGGTCTTTATAAGATAAAATTTTACCACTGATGGATTCATAAATATTGATGGATGTTTCATAATTTCCTTGAACTTCAGAGTAGTGTTGTCTATAGTTAAAACCCTACCACCTGTTATGAACCAATTGTCCCACATTGGAAAAATAGAGAAATATTAATGGGCTTATAAGCCAAATGGGTTCTCCCACCTATTAGACTAGTCTTTTGGGTTGGGCTCTCCCGTTTGGTTTATAACATTGGTGCTCTCGTTGAGAGTCCCACACGTGGGGCCGTGACTCGGAGTGGTGGCCTGTGCGCTAGGAGTGGTGACCTGGACCCAAGTGGGTGCCAGCCGTGACCAACTAGGCCCAGCCGTGACCAACGAGGATCGATCCTCGTGTGGGGCCGTGACTCGGAGTGGTGGCCTGTGCGTCAGGAGTGGTGGCCTGGACCCAAGAGGGGTGCCAGCCGTGACCAACTGGGCTCAGCCGTGACCAACGAGGTCGTTGGTTCTCAAGCGGAGGCGATTGTTATGAACCAATTGTCCCACATTGGAAAAATAGAGAAATATTAATGGGCTTATAAGCCAAATGGGTTCTCCCACCTATTAGACTAGTCTTTTGGGTTGGGCTCTCCCGTTTGGTTTATAACACCACCATAAGTCACAATGTAGTATCTCTCATCGTAGTATACCATATCACAAATATTACTTTGTGCTTGCGCAAATTGATCATCATGAGTGAAAATCCAAGTGTGACTACCCGGTTTTAGGATAGCCAAGACATTACAGAAGTGTCCATCCCTAACCATCGCGGCGACCTCAAAGTTATTTGGATTTGTTATTGGATTCTTGGTTATAATAATTTTACCGAAAAAATAATTAGGGCAAGGAAGGTAGATTGTCCGGGATGCACAAATCAAACATATTTTGAAAAGCGAGCCAACCACGTGGAGAGCCACAACATCTCCAAGTGTCAGAAAAAGGTAGGGTGACGTCAAAGACTGTTTTACGGTTGGTCGTACTGTATAAGCTTGTATTAACCAATTCATCCTCGTTTCGACTCCAACATGTCATTAGAAGAGGAAGTTCTTCAAGGGAACTTGAACGGACGCATTGTTGTAGGACGTCGTAATTCTTGGATACGAAGGAAAACCATGACTTGCACACAGCACCAAAACGTAAGCAAGCTTTGATGGAGGACAATTTGTGAAAAATCAAATCGAGTAGCAAATCAGAAAGCCCTGCCCAATCTCTTGATCTTAATATTGAATTCATGGTTGTATTTTACCAGTTTTTTGAATAATTGAATACACAAATAGGCTCTGAAGACAGAGAGAAATATATATGTCCGTGTTTGTGTATGAGAAGGAAAAGTAGGGGTCGTAACACTTCTTTTTTGAAAAAAAAAATAATATATATTTTGTATGAATAAAACTATGCAATAATTTAATTCCTATATTTAGAAGGAATCAAATTAGGCTGGATTATTTCTCTGATTTTGGTTAAATTATGCGGAATGGTTTCAGAAGAGATAGAGGTAAGACCGAAAAAGTATTGGAGAGAGTTGATTAAACAAGACATTGACGTAATATCAGCATGTGGAATCGAATATGCAAACGACAAGGAAGCAACAACAGAGGGTCATTGCTCTTGTTGGAAGCCCTGTTAAAAGGGACATGGAGTATATTGGGAGAAAAATGAGGAAGAACAATGTAGCTGTTGATGTTGTTAATTTGGGTGAAGGAAAAGCTGATGAGGTGCTAGTTGCTGCCGCTAATAAGAATGACAACAGTCACATCATTCATGTTCCTCCTACTGGTTCTAGTGGCGGCGCGCTCTCTGATTTTCTTATAACTACTCCAATATTTGGTACTGCTGGTGAGGGTGGAAGCATGATTGCTGCTGCCGTTCCCGTTCATGGATTGCCTGATTTTGATCTTATCTGGGATCCCGAACTTTCTCTCGCTCGCCAACTTTCAATGGAGGAGGAAATGGAGAGGCAAAAGGTATCTGCAAAACAGGAGAAAGGAGATCGCGAAAAGCCATCTATGTCGATGCTGGAACTCCTGACGAGAGTACCTTGTTACAGCCATGGATCCTTGCTATGTCGATGGATGATTGTTCCTCTTGCGTTGCTATACAAGACATTGACATGTCAGAAGAAGCCGCTACTAATAAAGATCAAGAGTTGGCACTTGCTCTTCTAATGGAGGACCCAACGTTTCTTTCATCAATGCTTACTTCTCTTCCAGGTGTTAATCGAGATGATCCTTCAATTATAGATTTGCACGCGTTCAAGGCCAGTGTGAGGATGAGCAAGGAACAGACATAGAATATCAAGTGATGGTCATCGCTTCTCTTAGGCATGCTGGAGAGAACTAGTTCAAATTCTTTCAGAAGCGACTGCCTTGGAATATTCTATTCTTTCAGAACGAAAAGTTCAAGTGTTTATGTTTTTTTATGTTACTATTGCTCTTTCATCACCAAGATTCTTGTTTTCAACATTGTTATTTTCTCTTGAAAGTGCGGTTCAAAATTGATTGATCATGTGGAAAAATATGTGATAGATCTTGACCCTTTTCTTTATTTATCGTGATATGAAACATAAATATATATAAAAAAAATTGTTTTTGAATGAATTTGAAAGGGGGAAAAAAACCATATATATCATATAGGTTTGGGCGTAAGTTTTATACAACGTCAATCTAATGTAAATATTTTTTTTATACTATCAGATCATTCAAAAAAATATACAAGTGAGTCCTTGAATGCAAATAAGATATGTTACTTGCTACCATAAGATATGTTGTGCAAATCCCCAACCTGAAACTATGCAACACGTCTTCATTGATAGTGAACCTGCTCGGAGCTTGCGGAAATACTTTGGTCATCCTATGGGATCCGTCTTCATAGCAAACCAGTTAGGGGCTTCCTTCATGATGATTCAGATTTGGACTACTACTAGATGCTCTTGTAGATATGGAAATCAGACCAAATTTTACATTAGAAGGATGGAACAACAAATTTTTTGGCAAATTAAAGCTGTGCTTGATAAGGCATTTCCGACACACAAAATGGATGTGAAAGGGTTGAAAAGTTGACATAAAGTCAGTGCTAGACCCCGTGGTTTGGGATAAGCCTCTTAAAAGTTATATCAAAATAAATACTGATGGAAGTTTTTTGGAGATCAATGGGAAAGGTGGAATTGGAGGTATTGCTAGAAATGATTCAGGGGATTTTCTCTTCGCATTTGTTGCGCTTGTTCAATGCAAAGATCACAATGTTGCTGATGCATTGGCTGCCAAATTTGCTACGCAATGGAGCAGAGAGAGTGGACATCAACAGTGCATTATTGAGATGGATTCTCTTCTTGTTGTAAATATGATGAAGGATAAGACATCTCAAAACCTGAACTTGAAGTCTATTTTAGAGGAGACTGTTAATCTGACTAACGCTACTGATATTACTTTCTCCCACTACTACAGAGAAGCCAACAAGCTGGCCCATTACCAAGCCAAATTGGCCACAACTTTGGATGAATATATACTCTATAGCAGCTATGATCAGAAAGGTCCTTTCATATTGGATAAAATGCAGCTACCTAGCATTAGAATCAGATATGAGAAGGCCAATTTTTTTGCTAGCTAATTGTATAGCCTTTTAGAAGCTCCGAGAATGTGCTACACCTTGTGTAAACATTCTCGTTTTTTGAATGGATTGCAACGCAATCTGTGATGTATTCATGGGGTTCTGACATAGTCCACTCCATGCTGTTGTGTTTTCAGGAATAATATACTTCACCACCAGGACTATATCCTGGGGAAAAAAAAAAAAAGAAATTGCTACCATAGGTAAAATGATCATGGTGTAAAAATGGGAGCCACAAACTATCCCAAATATATATATATATATATATGGACATTCAAACAAATAGAAGAGGTTCTACCAGAATTAACAATTGGAACGTTATTAGCTATTCAAACTTAATAAAAATGACATTAAAAGGCCGTATAATTTTTTTGTAATCGTGATGTTCAGACCATGTCCAAGATGTAAGTAAATTTTGGTGTAGGAATTATCCATAATGCTGGTATGTTGTTATCTATTGACGCCTTTATAGAAAAAGGGGAGCGGAGGCCGTCATAGTGAAGGTGAACGATGTTCATGTCACCTGACAACTTGCTATCCAAAAAGTATACAGAATTGGCTTTACATCGCGAAAATTTGGAAGCCAAAACAGACATGGAACAATGGTCACAAAAAAACAAGGCTTCATCTCCTAAGTCTTCCAACTCTTCAAACTTGGATCCGTGGGTGTTTGATTCGCTTGCGACCAACTTGAAAATCTTGACACGTGATGTTAGGGTAGATATCCGAACCTTTAGCAGCTCGTCAGTCGTGGTCTTTATGAGATAAAATTTTACCTCTGATGGATGCCTAATTATTGATGGATGTCTCATAATTTCCTTGAACTTCAGAGTAGTGTTGTCTATAGTTAAAACCCTGCCACCATAATTAGTCACGACGTAGTATCTCTCATTGTAGTATACCATATCACAAATATCACCTTTTCGTAGCACATATTGATCATCATGAGTGAAAATCCAAGTGTGACTACCCGGTTTTAGGATAGCCAAGTTACTACACCGGTGTTCATCCCTAACCATCGCAGCGACCTCATAGTTATTTGGATTTGTTATTGGATTCTTGGTTATAATAATTTTACCGAAAAAATATTTAGGGCAAGGAAGGTGGATTGTCTGGCCGGAGAAAGGATTGAAAAGTTGGATGCGCAAATCAAACATATTTTGAAAAGCGAGCCAGCCAAGTGAAGAGCCACAACATCTCCATGTGTCAGAAAAGGGCAGCGTGACATCAAAGACCCTTTTTCTCTTGGTCGCACTATATAAGCTTGCATTAACGAATTTCTCTTTTCGATTCGTACATATCATTAGCAGAGGAAGTTCTTCGAGGGAACTTGATCGGACGCGTTGTTGTAGGACATCGTAATTCTTGGATACGAAGGAAAACCATGACTTGCACACAATGCCAAAGCGTAAGCAATCGGAGATGGAGGACAACTTGTGAAAAATCAAATCGAGAAGCAAATCAGAAAGCCCTGCCCAATCTCTTGATCTTAGTATTGAATTCATGGTTGTATTTGACCAGTTTGTTGAATAATTGAATCCACAAATTGTCTCTGAATATATATATTTATATATATGAGAAATATATATGTTGTGTTTGTGTGGGAGAAGAAAAAGCAGGGTATCGCAACACTTCCTTCTTTTTTTTTATTGTGAACAAAACTATGCAATAATCTAATTCCTATATCTAGTAGGAATCAAATTAGGCTTGGTTGTTCCGCTCTATTTTTGGTTAAATTATGTGGAGGCGTGAAAGGTTGGCTATGGATGGTTTCGGGAGAGGTAGACCGAATAAGTATTGGGAAGAGGTGATTAGACGGAAAAAACTTACCATAACTATATTTTTCGTAGCGTAATCCTGTTTTATAGGTCTTATACAGATCCAATAGAGCTCTATAGCTGAGCTGAGTATAATATTTATCAACTTCAAATATTATCAAATTATCCACACAGATATAACAGAAACAAGCATAGTACAATTTTGTTTGTGTTGCAGTATTGGTTATATCTAAAATCAGTACTTTTGGCACGGAGCATAAATTTATCGGTAAAAACTGAATAAAATTGCAATAAGTAACAAGTCTGAACCTATGATTTTAAGAATGCAACAGATTCGATGCTAAGAACTTTAAAGACTAAACTCGTTGAGCTTAAATCTCAGATCCACCTCGCAGCACCATGTCGAAGAAGTAACTTTGGGGTAGGAATTATCAACAATGCCGGTATGTTGCGATCTGTTGGCGCCTTTAAAGAAAAATGGGTGCGGAGTCCGCTGCCATATTGAAGGTGAACGATGTCTAGTAAATTGTTGTCCATATAGTATATGGAATTGGCTTTACATCCCGAAAATTTGGAAGCCGAAAAAGACATGGAACAGTGGTCACACAAAAACAAGGCTTCATCTCCCAAGTCGTCCAACTCTTCAAACGTGGATCCTTGGGTGTTTGATTGGCTTGCAACCAACTTGGAAATTTTGATACTTGATGGCTTATTATCTCTTGGAAAAGAGAGTTGAACCCTTAACAGCTCGTCAGTTGTGGTCTTTACGAGATAAAATTTTACCAAAGAATGACTCGATGAATTCATAATTGGCGGATGTCTAATATAATCCTTCACTCTCTGAGTAGTTTTGTCCATAGAAAAAACCCTGCCTCCATAAGTCACAACATAGTACCTTTCGTTGTAGTATACCATATCACAAAAACCACAATCTGCTAGTATATAAAAATGATCAGAGATCCAGGTGTGACTACCCGGTTTTAGGATAGCAAGGCCCTTAAGCCGGTCACAAGCCTTGACCATTGCCGCAACCTCAAAATTATTTGGATTTGTTGATGGATTCTTGGTTATAATAATTTTAAGGACAAAATATTTAAGGCGGGGAAGGCAGATTGTATGACAGGAGAAAGGATTGAAAAGTTGGATGCGCGAATCAAACATATTTTGAAAAGCGAGCCAACCATGTGAAGAGCCACAACATCTCCATGTGTCAGAAAAGGGTAGTGTGACATCAAAAACCATTTTACCCGTGGTCACACTGTATAAGCTTGTATTAACGAATTTCTCTTTTCTACTCGTACATATCATTCGTAGAGGAAGTTCTTCGAGGGAACTTGATCGGACGCGTTGTTGTAGGACATCGTAATTCTTGGATACAAAGGAAAACCATGACTTGCACACAATGCCAAAGCGTAAGCAATCGGAGATGGAGGACAATTTGTGAAAAATCAAATCGAGTAGCAAATCAGAAAGCCCTGCCCAATCTCTTGATCTTAGTATTGAATTCATGGTTGTATTTGACCAGTTTGTTGAATAATTGAATCCACAAATTGTCTCTGAATATATATATTTATATATATGAGAAATATATATGTTGTGTTTGTGTGGGAGAAGGAAAAGCAGGGTATCGCAACACTTCCTTCTTTTTTTTATTGTGAACAAAACTATGCAATAATCTAATTCCTATATCTAGTAGGAATCAAATTAGGCTTGGTTGTTCCGCTCTATTTTTGGTTAAATTATGTGGAGGCGTGAAAGGTTGGCTATGGATGGTTTCGGGAGAGGTATACCGAATAAGTATTGGGAAGCTTGTATTAACTAGTTTCTCTTTTCAACTCGTACATATCGTAACTAGCATGACCAACTTTCTCGAACTTCAACCCCTACATGGAGAAGGAACTCATCACGAGTGTTGAAGCAGATCAATGATGTCCAAAAGAAATACAGGGCATCATAATATATTCAGTTGGCTTTGAAGTGAAGGAGTCGTGCATTCAGTCAAAGAAAAGAAAATTTAAGGAAACCTATATAAAGATGATAATACAATTCTTGTTTATACACTTCAAGTTCTGATATTGGAGTTTCTTTAGAGTTGGACTACATTCAACCATGTGTATGTGCAAAGAGTGTGAAGTTCCTAAATTTTGATGCACCTTGTGGTTCAAAAATCAACAAGTGCATTTTAGGCATATCAGAACTAGATCAATACTTTTAAGAATCAATATTATAAACTTAAGAATATGCAAGTTGGAGAGGATGTAGATCAATGGGAATGTACTCGTAGAAGATCAGCTAAGAGAGTTCCTCGTCCTGGTCCCAGCTATACAAGATTTAACTTTTTCGGTTGCCATATTTTTGCAATAAAAATGGGTGTTGAGTGTTACAGAAGATCAAGATTCCCAGGAGGAGCGACAGCGTGAAAAGCGCCCAACAATCTTGGTCGAGGTCTCGGGACTATACCCATCCTGAAGAACAACAATTTTAAGGATCAAGACATATGTTTTACTAGAAACCACCCCACATATGTAACACCCTCCGGAACAATCAAGAACATGGAGGGAAAAAAGAAAGATAGACAAAAAGAAGTGTACCGGAGGAAAAGCAAGAACTGCAATAATTAACGGCATCGACAGAAGCACGATCCACACACAGCCATAAAATCTGTGCCAATATTGGAAGTCAGCCATAATTATAACTCTTTCTGATGAGGGACAACAACCTCCACAAAAATAGTCATAGGAGGGCACATTCAACGCAACTAAACTTACCGTCAGTGTACATGACTTAATGATGGGTGAAATTAATGTATGAGTGGAGGAGAAGGAGAAGGAGAGAGTAAGAAGCTACCGGCCTACCCCTGTGGTAATCTGGCAAGGGATTTATGAAACTGAAGAAACAATGAATATGTACTTACTTTAAAGTTTCATCAAGGAATCCAGGGAGCCTTTTCTCTTCACTGTACATATGCAGGCATGACTAAGGATATGTCATTATTTCCGAGGGTCTTTTGGAAACAGCCTCTCTACCTCCCCGAAGTAGTGGTAAGGTTTACGTACACCTTACCTTCCCCAGACCTCACTTGTGGGATTTTACTGGGTATGTTGTGTTTGTTGTTGTTGTTGTACTAAGGATATGTACTTCTCAGCAGTTTACCTCTCGAGTATTAACAGTTATAATATGGGTATAATTAGCACAAACCGAGCAAGAAACTCATTCACTTACATAAAGGACTTAGTATTAGTAATGTAAGATGAACCATAGATATACCAACATTCAACAAACATAACCATATTTCATAACTCAAACATGGAATCAAAACGTCAAAAAGCTCATAAGAAGCCTTTCTAAATCTTTTGGCAGATGAGCACCTTACTAGTATTGTTATCTGAACTATGTTATGTGTTACTGCTAACTGCACTTTGAGAAGTGTTCTTCTAATTTAAATTATCCACACTGACATAAAAAAAAACATGGACTCGACAACTATCATCCATTAGTATAAATATCGAATAACTCTATCGACATGAATAAACCTTAAATAAAATGCAGTAGAATTTTCTATGTACCAAATTTTGGGGTAGGAATTATCCATAATGCCGGTATGTTATCATTCATCATCGCCTTTAATGAGAAACGGGTGCTGAAGCCGCCATAATAATGAAGGCGAACGATGTCTATCGTGTATTCATGATCTCCTGACGACTCGTAATTGTCCATATAGTATACGGAATTGGCTTCACATCCCGAAAATTTTGAAGACGAAACAGACATGGAACATTGGTCACACAAAAATAAGGCTTCATCTCCCAAGTCGTCCAACTCTTTAAACGTGGATTCTTGGGTGTTTGATTGATGTCTTGCAACCAACTTGGAAATCTCGACACTTGATGGCTTATTATCTCTTGGAAAAGACATTTGAACCCTTAACAGCTCGTCAGTTGTGGTCTTTATGAGACGAAATTTTACCAAAGGACGACTTGATGAATACCTAATTCGTCGATGTCTAATAATCACCTTCGATTCCATAGTAGTGTTGTCTATAGATAAAACCCCACCTCCATATGTTACAACATAGTACCTCTCATCGTAGTATATCATATCACAAAAATCATAACTTTCTTCTAGTACATAATAATGACGAGTGATCCATGTGTTACTACCGGGTTTTAGGATAGCCAAGCTGTTAAGCCGATCCCAAACCTTGATCATTGCCGCAACTTCAAAATTATTTGGATTTGTTGATGGATTCTTGGTTATAATAATTTTACTGGCAAAATATTTAAGGCGGGGAAGGCAGATTGTCTGGCGGGAGAAAGGATTGAAAAGTTGGATGTGCAAGTCAGACACATGTTGATAAGCTAGCCAACCATGTGAAGAGCCACAACATCTCCAAGTATTGGACATGGACATGGGTAGTGTGATATCAAAGACCGTTTTA
The DNA here is from genome assembly GCA_031232105.1 of Capsicum rhomboideum. Lineage (NCBI taxonomy): Eukaryota > Viridiplantae > Streptophyta > Magnoliopsida > Solanales > Solanaceae > Capsicum > Capsicum rhomboideum. Next base: position 111,914,754 of record CP124708.1, on the reverse strand, counting down.
TTCTTGGTCGCGCTATATAAGCTTGTATTAACCAATTCATCCTCTTTTCGACTCATACATATCATTAGCAAAGGAAGTTCTTGGATGGAACTTGAATCTATACATTGTTGTAGGACGTCATAATTCTTGGATACGAAGGAAAACCATGACTTGCACACAGCACCAAAACGTAAGCAATCTTTGACAGAGGACAACTTGTGAAAAATCAAGTTGAGTACCAAATCCGAAAGCCTGACCCAATCTCTTGATCCTAACTTGGTATCCATATGTGTTGTTTATGTTTTTACCATCAGAACATATAATATATATAAACTTTTTTCAAAGAACTTAGATTGATTATTAAAGTACAGTTTGTGTTTGCTTTGGACAAGGAAACGTAGAGATCAAAATTGCTCTTTTAACTTTTTTTTTTTTTTAATTTTGTAATAGGAAAAAACAAAAAGAAATAAAAGAATTATAATTAGAAATTCTAATTCTAAACAATTGAGGGGTAAATTTCATATATGATAAGTTAACTATTATTTTTTTCACAAAAGCAACTTAACTATTTTTTCTAACACAAAAATAACTTAACTTTGAGTAAACTAACATAGAAATCACATTGGCTAGAATATGTACTTTTCCGATCAACCCACCATTTTTCACTCTTTTTTATTTTTAAATCTAATAAATAAATTTTAAAAAACACCCAACCCGACCCGATCCTACCAAAAATCTATTTGAAAAAGTGATTTTTTTTTTTTTAATTGTTAATGTTATAATTAGAGTATACGCGGTATTTTGAAATAATACACGAAATTTTTTAGCACCTAACTTAATCGGGATTGGTGTCCACACGTTATACATCTACTTTGAACTACAATTTAGAAGAGATGTGACGATTATGACTAATAAATATGAAATTACTAGTTATTTCATTCGATAAATAGTTAACATGTCTGCTTCATAATCATCTTTTTCTTTCATAATATTTCAAAAGTAAATTGTACAAGACCATAAAATTTAGATAAACAACGAAAAATGTGCATCGATAAAAAATAAAAATAGACACAACATATTGTGCCATATAATGTATGCCATTTACAAAAGACGAAACATTTTAGGCAAACAACACTATTTTTTCTTCTTCGACACAACTTGCACCTAATCATGCATTGCTCTTTCCGCGTTTTCTCTTCTTTGAGAATAATGGTCCTTTTATTCTTTTTAATATACTTGAAGATGGCTACTAATTTTTTTCTTTTTATTTAACTTTTCATTGCTAATCCTAGCAAAGCCAACCCTGACTTGAATTAGGAGAGGCAAGGAAATCCCAATTTTGTTAGGATTAGGATTTTAATTAAACACTAATACAGTATATATAGTCCTAATATGCAAACAAAAGAATCATTCACAAAATATGGAAGTGATTCGTTTGTGCACAAAGGTTCAAAACTTATTGCTAATGAACGTGATTAATCCAATCATAGGATCCAAGTGGCAAAGGGCATGCAAGAAAAAAATATTTTATGTGTACGTTGGCAAAGAAGAGGAGGAATTTAAGATGTTTGAGGTTCCAAAAGTATACTTATCTTCTTCATATTTCTCCCAACATTTCTGTGAAGATTTCAAAAAAGACATCAAAGTAATAGACAAGAAGACAGATTTGATATTGTATGTGCCCACTTGCCCTGTCGAGAATTTCGAGATTATTCTTAAATTCAACAGGATTCAACTTTTCCCATGATGTAATAAAATTAGTAATAAGGGTTTATTTTTTGTTATATAGTGTTAATATGTACGTTGTTGTGCACTCTTCAAGATATATATGTTCCATACCTGATTATTTAGTCGAAAAGACGTATCTAATCGACAATATATAGGTGACATTAAATTATGTCATAACTTTGATACAAATTATTCACAAATTTTGACAGATCATCAATATTTGTATTTAAGCCAACAAGTACTCCCTCCGTTACTATTTACTTGTGACCTTTTTAAGCTGCACATCCGTTAAGAAAATTTGACTAAATTACCTTTATTTATTACTTATCTTTAGTTAATGTTTCTTTTTTTTTGCGCTATATCAATATCTCTCCATATTTATTACTAAGGGTAAAAGTGTAAACAAACAACTAACTATGTTTTGGTTTTGTGAAATGACAAGTATTAAGGAATATTTATTTTTAGTAAGAACTACAACTAATTAGGAATAGAGGGAGTATCATATGAAGACAACATAAATTGCACGAACTGGTTATAGTGGTTATATGTTAAATAATTTTCTTAAAAACTGAACATAGCTTAAATAGCAGGATAATTGGTCATTGGGTGCAATTCTTGTCTTACAATTACTTTGGACTTGGCCCAAGTTAACTTATCTATACGTTTGAGCCCACTTTAATTGAGTATGTAGCCCAAATTGACTTGTCGTGATTCATAAATCGTGATTAAATAAATAATTACTTCGATTGGTAATCAAACAATTATAAAAGAATAAATAAATAATGAGAAATAGTAAGGTTTATCTAGGTTGGTTAAATTATTGACTGATTATTTAGCTCAAATTAATTTGTTTATTTTGATCCAAGTAACTATTGGTCCCGTTATAACCCAATTTGTTTATTGAGTCGACCTGTTTTAATCAGCACAAATATTATTCAACTCTTTCATTTAACATTTTACTCACAATCAAGACTCATCTAATATAGGTAGGCAATGACAGGGTTGATGCAGTAGGTCTGTCTACATTCAGTGGGGAATGCACACCCATCTCATCCAGACCTATTAGGAATACAAGAGACTATAAAAATTCAATAAAAGATTTAAAGTATTTATATCTAGAACTTGAAAGATTATATTATAATCCAGACATAGAAAATGGTAGAATTCCTTATTGCATATTAGAAATAAGAAAAAATCAGAAAAAATAATAAATCATATCATTTCTGGAAAGGTTGAAATTATTTAATTTTTTTGTATATTAATTTAGTTATATTCTAAATCTCTTTAGCGAAAATCTTGAATCCGCTAGTGAACATAGATACTCTTAAAGCATCTTTGAGTTATTTCCAATGCTTCATTAATGCCATAATAATTTGCCTCCTTTTTTTCCATGTTTCCTAGTTCACGACCAAAAAAAAAAAAAAAAAACTTATTTCTCTAGTTGATATGTAATTACCATAAGTGGACTCAGAGATAATAGCTTTGTCATAACATTAGTTGATGACCTAACTGGATTGTAGTGCGATGATTGAGATCCTTCATCCTAAATTAAAGGTCTCGAGTTCAAACATCTGGGAATGGAAAAAATTCTACTGGGAGAGCCGCCCCCAAAAATGAGTCTTACAATGTGCTAATTCAAAAATAATCAGACTCCAATACGGGTACCAAATATCGGGCGGAAAACCAACCAAAAAAACATTAATTGACCATTAACACACTCATTATTTCACTTTAAAAAGGTGTCAAAAATATTATCAGTCCCCCACCATACAATAGTAATTAACCTCATGACTATCCCCTTAATGACCACTGACTTTTATTAATTGTGGTTGCTTTCTTTATCTTAATAACTCTGAATATTAATAGTCCAGTAGGTAACTCAAAAAATCAAAAAAAAACGAATTCCAGTACTATTTCATCATTCATAATTAAGCCACAAATTAAATAGAAATATTATCTATTTATCGATAAAAATTTATCTGCACCGAGTTTGGTTAACTAAGAAGTAAGGTAAGAATAGATGTCTTTTTTTGTTTGTTTTCCACCCAGTATTCGGTGCCCGCATTGGAGCCCGACCAAATTCTGATTTGTGTCGAAAAGTCCCGCATTGGGGGGTAAAGCACCCCCTAACAAAGGCGACTCTGTACCCAGGGGGACTCGAACCCGAGAGTCCAGTAGGTAACTCAAAAAATCAAAAAAAACGAATTCCAGTACTATTTCATCATTCATAATTAAGCCACAAATTAAATAGAAATATTATCTATTTATCGATAAAAATTTATCTGCACCGAGTTTGGTTAACTAAGAAGTAAGGTAAGAATAGATGTCTTTTTTTGTTTGTTTTCCACCCAGTATTCGGTGCCCGCATTGGAGCCCGACCAAATTCTGATTTGTGTCGAAAAGTCCCGCATTGGGGGGTAAAGCACCCCCTAACAAAGGCGACTCTGTACCCAGGGGGACTCGAACCCGAGACCTCTGGTTAAGGATGAAGGAGTACTTACCACTCCACCACAACCCTTGTTGGTAAGAATATATATCAATTAATCATGATCAAGCGATAAACTTATCGATAAAAATTTATCCGCACCGAGTTTGATTAACTAAAAATAAGGTAAGAATATCTATCAATTAATCATGATCAAGTGATAAATTAACTTACGTACTAATTAAGTTTAAACACTCGATACGAATAAGTATTTATCACATTTATCCCTATGTAAAGGGGACTTAACTCAATCTTCCTTGTATAGTATTTCTCGAAATCAATGCACACTAAGCTAAGAACATAATAATACATTAGAAGAAAAGTAACAAATAGGTTATACTAACTGCCTAGAATTAGGACATAGACTGATTTCTGGTCTTTTTTTTCTGTATGCCGCTCCGTCAATGAGGAGCGAAAGAATCAAGTTTTCTATATTAATAATATCAGAATATGCATCTTTTGTATCTATAATTCTATTTAGTAATCAATTCGTTAGTTTTTTTTTATTCCATTCGATATTTCTTTTCTATTTTTTTTCAATAGTTTGATCTATTCAGAAAAAATTATCGATATATAAATATGTTTTTTTCTTTTTATCATACCAAAAGTCGTTTTGATATAACATCTTATTTCCATTTTATTTATCATTCCTGATATGAAAATAACCTTTTTCTTTTCTTCTATCTTTTTGCAAGTGTAAAGTGTGAGATTTAGACAATCGGTAGATTAGAATACCTAATTTTTCTTTAAAAGTAAACTATTTAGTATTAGAATGAAATTAATAGCTTCGACTAGAGCAAAATGAATACAAGAAAATTCATGTAATTGACCTCCAATAGTTTGAATCGATACATACTTATTTTTTTTATGATACATACTTAATTGGTAGTTGAATGTTGTCGTACTTTTATGTCGGAGAGGAAATCTTCTTCTTCTTTAGTAGTAGTTTTATTTAATATCTGTGTAGTATTTTATACTTTAATTTTTATTACTACCTCATTTTGCTTCATTTACTTTGTATGTCTTGCTATTTTGTTGCCGTTATTTTTTTTCAATCCTGCTTTACATTTCTTTTGAGCAGAATTCCTACTGAAAACAGTCTCTCTACCTTGCAAAGATAGGAAAAACGTCTGCATACATCCTACCCTCCTTTTTTGTATAACAAGTTTACAAATAATACTCCATGGTAGTTTCACTATAAAATATCTTTACAGCTACTCCATGGTAGTTTCACTATAAAATATCGACCCATTGATTGCACATTAAAATTCAATTGATCAATTGATATAGACAAAACCTATTAAATAACTAAGGACTAAATCATTTAATAAAATTAGTGACTTCCTAACAGTTCCCAAAAACTACCCAATCAACCACTTTTCCTTGCATTAATCTCTTATGGAAATTACTACAAATAATGTAAATTAAATGTTTCTGCTTGTACAGCCATTGAATCCCAACCACTAGATATATGATGGATAACAATGCTGACTTTAAGCAAATTTAGACAAATTCAATATATTGAAAATAATCAACAAGTAAATTAATAGCTTGTTTGGAATGTCATTTTGTAATTGGATTTGGATATAATTGGGCGTAACGGAAAAAGAAAGTAAAGAGATTTATCTGTTTCAGCCAAAATTATGGCGCGTATTACCTATTTTGACTCAACAGGTCTCACAAATATGTTTCTTGGGCTATGCCATATCGAGTTCAAAAGTATGTGTACTATTTGAACTAGTGTTATGCTTTATGAAGATTTTCATTTTCCTTATTAATCAATCAAAACTTCCTTATCATATCAGGTTCATTTAAACTAGTATTTTCGATCGCGGAACCATAAGTTTATTGGTAAAGTTTCACTAATATTGCAACAATAATAAATATGAACCATACTTTAAAAATGTAATGAATTTAATGCTGAAAAACCTTTAAAGTTAATCCATAAAATTTAAATCTTGAATCTGTTTCTGTAGGTGGTGGAATGATATATATGTTGCAATGACAAATTAAGAGGGGTAGATTGTAGTTGTATGTATAATGAAGAAAAACACATGTCTAAAGAAAGAAAAATTAAATATATGACAGATCACTAGATATATATGATATATAATCTAGGAAAGTTGGTAGGGGTCAATATATAATATCATGCCTTGTTGACTAGGTATAAGTCACAGGCAAAAATGTGATTATAGATATTGAGAGTTGACTTGTGGAGATATTTTTTTGTAATTTATATACAATTTTTAAAAAGAAAAACAATATTTTGTAGGGAGTTTAAGTTTTATATATGCTAGTTATGAAAAGAAGTATATTATCTTATCATTCAAGGAATATTTATTAGATAAGTTAATATATAAATTATGTAATCTAAAAAACAAAATATTTATGTTACTTGTTATAACAGAAAAAAGAATGATGGTATAATTCCTTTTTTACATATAACTTAAACTCGTTATACCATTCATCACATGATATAATCCCCCCCCCCCCCTATTGATCTCAAAATTCATCATGGTGTTTGTGTACAAGGCTACTCTTTTTATGAGAACTCTACTAAATTAATTAACTAGTACTTATCACTAGTCTTCGATTGAAGGAGTTTATTTTTTTAAAGAAATAAATAAATAACGTTGGGAAGCAAGTAATATATCAGTTTTTCAAGTCATAATTGATTGTTGATAGAGAACGTTAAAAATTCATCATAAAGTCACTTTTGATAAATTGAAATTAATTTATAAGGATGTAATTACGTTTATCAGTATAGTTTATTTCGAAATATTTATAGCATTTTTGTTATATAATTAAGCTCATTTATTTCAAGTTGAATGTCTACATATAATTAAGCTCCTTACCAAACACGCCCTTAAATTTTTTGGGTCATATATATGTTGAGTAATCCTTGATTAGTAAAAACAATAATAATACTTCTAATGATGAGACTCAAATTGCACAATAATATCTTGTAGCTCCAGCTAACTAAATAATTAGCTAGCTACCTCAACCAGTATAAACCCTACAAAACCAAATTTATTTGGAAAACCAATGTATTCTCTGAAAATATTTTTCAGAAAAATAAGTGGGTTCTTACTTATTTTCTTGTGTTCAGCATGTAAGTAAAAGATATTATTTTAAAAGTATTTATATATAATATAGACAAATATAATGAGAGGTGGGGATGGAGAACGTATGTTGGAGGGTGGGGAGGACACAACAAATGTTAAATATGAAATGTCACTCGTGGAACTTGTTTTCCCTATTTCCACTAGGAAAATTAAATCACTTTTCTCATCTGTAAGAAATTTATTTTTCAAAAGAAAATATTTTTCGAAAATTTTGACCTACAATAAAAAAAACATTTTCCGCCTTACCGAATACGCCCTTAAATACATGTACAACATAAATACATAGCATAGGAACACACTTGTGTTTGAAGGGATGGATTCGGAATTTAAATTTTATAGATTCAAACTTTAAATTTTTTAGTATTGAACTCATAATATTTTTAGAACTATGAAATCATATCCAACTTTGTAGGACTACACTGAATATGTTGTTGTCGTTTGATGAATTCATATCTATTGTTAGTTATTATTTAATAAATTTTTACACATAAATATATACTTTACATTAAAAATACTAGGTTCGATTGGATATACTGCATCTGCACCCAGCATTAGCAGAATCCAGGAAAATCTGCATCCCAAAGATTATCATATAGATAGTCTACCCTAATACAAACATTATTAACTATTTTCACTATCCAAACCTATGATCGATAATTTTACCGTTGCTTTAAGAGTCGGTTTCAACAATACTCCACTAGTAAAGAAGTAAAAAAATGAACAAAGTTGGGAATTTGAATGATAAAGAGAATAAGGTGCTGACTTAATTAAAAGCAATGACAGAAACTCACGGACTATTTCACTTCATTTCTGATAATATTATATATGGTACAGTCAAAATGAACAACCACCTCATCAACTCAAAAGAGTACTATACTTTCGGTTTCAATTTACGTGACATTATTTTTAACGTCAGTCTCAAAAAAAAAAAATACTTATTTAACTTTAATGAAATAATTTATAATCACATAATAGTTTATTTTACACCACAAATAAAAAGAATAAAAAAAAAGAAAATATTTTAAAAAAAATCGTTTTCAGTGAAACATCATCACATAAATTGCGACGGAAGTAGTACTTTTCTTCCTTGCAATGAGCTGTGCACCCACTTAAATTTGCCACCTTTGTTAACAATTCACGAGCCTATTTATACTTCTCTTTTTTTTTTTTCTTTCTCCAAACAATATAACATAAACTCTTTTTTCCCTTCCAACTTATACATCTCAAAATGACTAGTACTACTACTCTTTTATTCCTTAAACTTGTCTTTTTTTACCTTATTTTGTTATCTTGTGTGAGTAATGTAATGAGTATTCGAGAGTTATCCAATACCAGTACTAGCATCGAGCCATCGAGTAGTTCGATGGTCGATGGAACATATAATGTGATGATGAAACCTCAGAGGAATCATAATAAAGGTCCAATTTTTCATGGAAAAGAAGTGAGGGATTGTTTGCCTAAGGGATTTAGGCATGCTTCTGCACCAAGTAGGTATGTTAATTATCATATTTTAGGTTCAATTGGATGTTCACAAGGCAAAAATTTCAAGAAATTACCTTAGTAATTTATCGATCTCATCGAGTATGGAATCGATCCTTTTGAATGGTACGAGAATATGTTGTAATCACTAATCAGCATGTCTGGAAGTGCAGGAGAATATTCGTTTGATGATATTATTATCAGTATTTGGTGTATACATGCAAAGTTGAATCTCTAAGTTTTTAAAATTTTTTGTTGTTGGCGTTTGACCAATATTGGAAAGGTATTGAATTGTCTTTTATCGATCTATTATGGAATCGATCTTTTTGAACGATACAAAAATATGTGGTGTTCAGCATGTCTGGAAGTGCAGCAGAATGTTCGTTTGATGATATTCTTACCAGTATTTGGTGTCTACATGCAAGGTTGAATCTCTAGGTTTTTTAATTTTTTGTTGTTGGTTTGACCAATATTGGAGAGTTATATAGTACTATGATTTTGTTAGTTTGGCTTTTCATTACAAGATATTTTGTAATGCTCAAGAATAAGCGTGGAGAAGAATATTTCATTGTACATGCAATTATCCATTTTTTTGCTTTTTTTTTTCTTTGCCCTTTTCTCGTCTTCTCTAGGTTATACGCGTGGATTCAGTAATGTTGGCTCAAATCTTGTATTTCTTTTTAGAAATTCATTTAATATATATAAATTATAAGTTAAAAACTCAATAACTTTAAATAACCAGAATTCATATATCCTAAATTTCAAAGTTTGAATCCAACAATACTTCCATTTTCTATAGTTATGTGATTGTGAATCCAATTATAATTATAGTATCAACTTGAAATCGTTGTAGGAACTCATAAACTTGAGGTCCTGAATCCGCTAAGGCATGGTTGCATGGTTATGCTAAATTTCAGATTATTTTGACCAATATTACATATTGCAACAACTCCTGAATATCGAATGTCATGTGATTCTTTCCTAATTTTATATGGATTATCTTAGCTTATTAATTATTTCTTCTCAAGGTTTTAAATAGCTTCGTCATATGCCGTATGTGTATTAGTTAATACTTGCTTCCCTCTTAATCAGAAGTATTGATCTCGAATCTTGATATGGAAAAAATCATTAGTAGGGAGCGCTTTACCCTAATGGCCTTACGTGGCGCAAATTCAAATTAGTTGGGCTCCCGTATGAATACTGAACATCGAATGAAAAAAAAAAAAGGTTAATACTATGATATCTAAAAGAAGAAGAAACTATAATTTGATTCCAAATATATGCTTGAGCAAAAACATGTTTCTTCTATACCAACAAGGGTCCAAGGGGTGGAGTGGTAAGTTTTCCTTCATTCTTAAACTACAGTTTCAAATTCAAGTTGTGTTGGGTACGGAATTGCCTTTGTTAGGAAATTTTTTTACCGGAATGTGAAACTTTCCAGTGTAAATTCGGATACCGGACACCGAGCAGGAAACCAAAAAAGGAAAAAGTTTCCTGTGTCCTTTTTTTTTTTTTTTTTTTCTCTTTTCCTATGAAAATCACGAGATAAATGGAATGGGACCATCATAGAGTTACTGATTTAGCAGTGGGGACAAAGACTATTCAATATTTTATTTTATTGTCCTTCATTATATTGTGCTCATAAATAAGAGGAAATTTCAAATGTCAAAGTAAAAGTTGGAGCCATAAATTGCTATTCAATTATGTTGGATGGTAAGAAAGGAAAAAGTTATAGTAGAGTAGTTTGGTGACAAATAAAGGAAATTAATGCAAACAAGTTAGTTAAGACAATACGTAAGAGTGACGGTTTGTTAAAAAGTTTTTCTTTGATTAATCGATTCATAGATTTTAACTTGACCTTAACTAACAACTAAATACCTCAACTTTGAAAAAATGAACATCTACACACCTTAACTTAATTTAAATTGGTCTCATAAACACTCCAACTTTGAAAATGCACGTGTTCACTAGACGCACGTGTCAAGTTGAAATATCTACATGGCCACATTCAAGGTGAAGCTATTCAACTGCTAGCACGGCCAAGTTAAAGTGTATGTGGTACGCATATAAATATAAATTTTTTGCTAGTGTAAAAACTGTTTTATCTACCATGTCAAGTTAATAATCAAAATTGCCCAAGGGGTAATTGTTCCTCTTAAGCTCCTAGTTAAAGGATTTATAGCATGACAAGTTTGCTCTGAAAGAAAATTTACATTCCACTCATTTGTTACTAGGAAATTCTTTTTGCCTTCTCTTTGGTAATTCTCAGAAAAGGATGCAATTCATGCATATACTATTTATTAACAAGAAATGCCTCGATTTTTGGACGCACTAAATGTACACACAAGGAAGAACAAGAAACCTGTACGGGCATCCATCCAAATACAGGCTCATTAAACCTGCGCATCGAATTCAAATTTTCACCAGGATATAAATAAGTGTAAACTGTAAAATTAAATTATCTTAAGGTTCTAAAAAGTGCCATAACCAGTAGCAAACTCCAGTCATTTTAAGGGTAAATTGTTTAGGTTAACAGAAGAAACCAGAAGTTAAACCAGTTGGTTCCGGATATTCGAGTTCGATCCGAGAAGCAGGAGACTTGCAGCAAAATAACAAGGAAAATCTAGAACTTCAGCTATATAGGTCATCGTCATCGGCTGCAGCATTAGAAGTTGCAAATGGGTCAGCTGCAGCAGTCCCGCCGCCACTAGCTTCTGCAAACCGAAATTCTGTTCCAAAACCTCTAGACTGCTGTAATGTTTGAGCAAATGCCTGGTATTTCCGTATATCAGCATCACTGACGCTTCGGCGTGCATACTTCATAGACTCCTCAAAATGAGCGGGCTTTATCTCTGGTACTTCATCAACATCCTCATCCATTGAATCGGGATTCTCCTGTCCTCTCTTCTCCCTTTCTATATCCTGCAATTAGAAAGAACGGCAAGGATTTAGGATGAAGAATAACCATAACTCGAAAATGAGGGAACAGAAATTGGCAACAATTGCAAACATGGACCTTAGAGACCACCATATCGCAGTTGAAGTTTAAAGAAAGATACATTTTCTTAAACCTAGAACTACCAATCAGTTGCCACATTCCCAGAAAAAAATCCATTTCTTGTCAACAAGACAGAGGAAATAATCATTGACATTCGGCTACTTATTTTGTAGATCGTTAAGACTTTGAAGACAACAATAGCCAGCAGCACCATCATGTAAAATTAATTAATCGATAACAGTCATACAGAACAGCATACCCGCTTCACTCGCATGATAACAGAAAAGTGACAATCACTATGTAAACAAAAGCACGCAGACGAGTTGTAGAACGAGTTCATTTTAAGAAGCTTCTGAGGTTAAAAAGTATAAAAAGAAAATTTTAAAGCAGCAAACAGAGGATGAGGTGCGTACTTTCTCTATGTTCTCCCTTATGGCATATTTGCAGGCTCGTTGACAAATCTCAGTGATATCAGCCCCACTAAATCCCTGAGTATGTTTGGCGAGAGCTCTCAAATCAATATCCTTGGATAAGGGGGATTTTCTGAGGCATGCCTTGAAAATCTGATGGCGTGAATCCTCATCTGGCAGAGGAATATAAATTAACTGGTCAAGACGGCCAGGTCGCAGAAGTGCAGGGTCAATTATATCAGGTCTGTTTGTGGCCCCAATAATAAAAACAGTCTTCTTTGCATTCATGCCATCCATTTCAGTCAGAAGTTGGTTCAGAACCCGATCAGCTGCTCCTCCAGCATCTCCACTGCTGCTTCCTCTCTGCAATGGTATAGAGCACCAATTCTTGTAAGTAGTTGTATGAAGTAAACTTAATTCTTGTTTTTTATGAAGTAAATAGCTATCACTTATCATTGAAAAGCACCAGGAAGATGCTATGTGGCAAAGGTTAGAAAAGATGGTCAGCTCCATAACTAAAGTCTAAACTAAAGTCAAGGAGATAACGAAGTCCAAAAAACTGCCCATACAGGGGAGCTGTGAGTAAACTTACTTCTTGTTTATCCCGTTTACATGCTATTATCCTTTTAAATCCTTTTAAATCTATCTGATTGCTAGATCAGGCTGTGAATTGACCTTGAATCCAGTAAACTACTTTGAATGTTCACATGTTCTCAAACAACTGAAATCTTTTAACTAGTTATCTCACCTGAGTAGCAATAGAGTCGAGCTCATCAAAGAAGAGGACGCAGGGTGCAGATTGTCTCGCTTTATCGAAAATTTCCCGAACATTGGCCTCACTCTCTCCAAACCACATGGTGAGCAGTTCAGGTCCTTTGACGCTGATGAAATTGGCTTGACATTCATTTGCAATTGCCTTGGCAAGTAGAGTTTTCCCACATCCTGGGGGACCATAGAAAAGTACACCTTTCGAAGGTGACATACCAAACTTCTCAAACTTCTCTGGGTGTTCCACTGGATATTGAACAGTCTACATAAAATGAAACAAGAGCAATAATCAAGATCTCTTAAGATAAGTAACTTATGTAGGACATAAGTATACATCAAGACCATTATATTGAATTACATTACCTCTTGAAGCTCTCGTTTGACATTTTCAAGGCCTCCAATGTCTTGCCAGGAGACATTAGGCACTTCAACCACCTGTAAAACAGTTTCAAAGAATAAGCCATTAAGTTTGTGCCCAAAAGTAGTAATGCACATCTTACACCAGAAATCCACACAGCTAAGACAAGAGACCATAAGTTGCAATCAAAATTGCACTCTAAAAAGGTATCCTGCCACTATCAAACTTGGTTTACTTACCGTTTCACGCAATGCAGACGGATTGCTTGTACCGAGAGCAGTTTGGAAGTGCTCATTTGTTACAGCCATTGAGTTCAACACCTCAGCATCAATAGTGTCATCCTCCAAATCAATGACATCCATTTTCTCCCTAATGCACTGAAGTGCAGCTTCAGTACAAAGAGCGGCAAGATCTGCACCAACATAACCATGTGTATCTTTCGAAATTCTTTCCAAATCGACCTGCAAAATTGAGTAATCATCATTATGTTACAGTATAAAGTTGCTACCAAAGAATCCAAGTTTGGCAAGTGAGCCTTACTTCTTCCGCAAGCTTCATGTTCTTGGTATGAATGCGAAGAACCTCAAGGCGTCCAACTTCGTCTGGAACACCAATGTCTATTTCTCTATCAAACCTACCAAACCTTCTCAGAGCTGGATCAATGCTGTTTGGACGGTTGGTAGCTCCCATCACTATTACATGAGCGCGAGATTTCAGTCCATCCATCAGAGTCAAGAGTTGTGAGACAATTCTCCTTTCAACTTCACCATGTGTCTTCTCTCGCTTGGGAGCAATTGAATCGATTTCATCAATAAATATGATAGAAGGAGCATTCTTTTCAGCCTCTTCAAATGCCTTTCTGAGATTACTTTCACTCTCTCCAGCCAATTTAGACATGATTTCAGGTCCATTAATGCAAAAGAAAAATGCACCTGTTTCGTTAGCAACAGCTCTGGCTATCAAAGTCTTTCCAGAACCAGGGGGTCCATAAAGTAAAATCCCCTTTGGTGGTTTCACACCAATAGATTTGAAAAGTTGAGGATGCCTCAAAGGTAATTCCACTAGTTCACGAATCTGAGCCATCTGTTTTCTCACACCGCCCACATCATCATAGCCTACTTCATCAAGTCTCTCCTCATCCTCTCTTTTCACAGGCTCACCCTCACAAAAGATTTCAGTGTCTGGAGCAACAACACAATACTCCCCAGGGTCAGTTTCTATAACCTTGAATTCAACACTTCTCATCCCTCCTCTAACAAGAAAATTGTCCCCTTTCCTCAATGGACGATATGCCTCCAAAAAGTAAGCTGCAAGAAGGGCATTAACATTGTAAAAGCTGACACAAATATAGCTTACAGACAAATAATATTAATGAAATTAGTGAGTAAATGTTGATGCCCCTTGTTTTTTGAGTAAATGTCGAACACTGAAAACCAATTTAAGGTTGCATTGCCCATGGAGAACCCACCCCAAAGCCAAGTCTATAGTCTCTTATCTCAAAGTTACAACTAATACTTTTGGCAGTAGATTTAAATGGTAACATCTTAAAGGAAACATAATCATTAGTCTAAATTTATAAAAAATATGGTGCTTTGACTCCATTTATAGCAGGGCATGAACTAGAAGATAGTTCATCCTCTCAAACAAATATGCTGATACATGTTTCATAATTTTGTGTTTTTTTCTCACAAAAAGGACTTTTTCTGATTCTATCCCATGTGCAACCTGTTTCCATATTGAAAATAAAAGGCTTAATATCAAAATTCTTTTGGCACCAAATATGCGGAACTGAACCCCGGGAGTCTCAGTTGTTACAACACTCCTAGCTGTTGTCTCCATGTTCTTCTAAAATTCGGTCCAACGTTTTAATTATTGCACTAGGCTTCCAAGATACAAATAAGTGTTTCATTCTTCTTTTACCAAGGAGTTGGAGAGGAGGGGGGGAGGAAGGGGGAACACAAGTGCATAGGATGTGAGAATTAATGCCAAAGATATCTAGCAGTTGAAGACAAGATCAACTTCTTTTTTTTCTTTCTTTTTTTTTTTTTTTTTTTTGAGAAAATCTTTCATTCTGTTGACTTTCTCTTTCTCTATTTTTTTGGGGGGTCAGAGACAACAGACAGGCATAACAAGTTGTAGATCCTGCAGCACACAGTTAAGGGAGAACACAGACATGGCATTGTCAAACAGTAATCTGTGCTGCGCAGCGACCATAACTTCCAACTAACTGAATATATCAATCATGTTGTATACTTACGTTTCAGGAATGCATCAAACAGATCCCCTGTGAGACCTTCTATTGTATCATCAATAGGAAGTATGTGTACACGCTTCCCATACTTGACATCTGGACACTGGTGCACGGATACAACATCTCCAAGTCGAACCCTCAAATTTGAACGGACCACCTTGTTCATCCTAATCTTTGGCTCATCACATGTTTCATCAGCAAGGGCAATGACAACTGTGTCCTTTCTCTTCTTTCCCTGGATAAAAGATACAGCACAACACAAACTTTGAGTTCAACTGAATTGACAAGCAGAGGAACACGCACAGAAATCCAAAATGCTGAACTTCATTCCAAGTTCATTTTTAAATATGAGTGATCACAATTAAACCTAGGTGGCAAGAAAAAAGTAAGCAGGAAGAAAAGCATAAGCACATTTATACACCTTGGTTTCTTGTGCTTCAAACATCACAAATTTTTCAAAATAATACATATCTACCCTGATTCAGAAGTCCAATGTAAAGATTCTATTACGTAATTATGCATGGCATCATCAACAGCTTAAAGTGATCTGGTTGTTGGAGAAAAACAAACTAGAACATCAATGTCCCATGATACGCAAAAAACAATTCAATCCCAATTCAGTTTCGGGCAAGTTAAGTTGTCAAACCCTGAGTGAGCAACAAAACCAAATAAACAATGTAAAACATCAAACAAAGTTGGGAGTCAAAAAGAGAAGAATCTAATGATATAGTCTAACAGAGGAGAATCTAATGATATAGTCTAACAGAGGACTTTGAACGAACAGTTCCCACATCATGAACCATATATCTACTCAATGCTTTGCCACCAAAGACGCAGTATACTGACCTTATAATACGACCTCAACCAGGGGCAAATTTAGTAGGTAATTTATGGTGCACGTGAACTCATGGTCTTTCCGTAAAATTAGGTATATTATGTATATATTTACTAGAATTGATCTAATATTACCTTCCGGCAGCCATGCTACAAACAGCTTAGTGTGCACTTGGTTGAAAGCTATGTTATTTACCTAGATGTATAAGGATCGATTTTATTTTTTTTTCTCCTTTGTTTAATAGTGCACCCATCTTTTAGAACTCCTACATTCGTCTCTGACCTCAACACCACAAAGTCTATAAACACTAACACTATCATACTTTCAAATCAAAAAGAAGGTTTTTTTACTCCCTTAATCACTGAAAAACAACAAAACAGTCGCCGAGAACCTAAACAAACAACAAATAATAAGTCATTAGATAGTTCAAAATCGAAACCCTAGAAAATCATCATCAATCCAAAAATCACTAAATAATCATCATAAATTCTGCAAAAGTTTCACCAAAACACCCGCAAAAAGTACAATAGTGAGCTTCAGCTAGAATACTAAAGTCTATAAACACTAAATTACTATCATACTTTCAAATCTAAAAGAAGCTTTCTATACTCTCCTAATCACCAAAAAACAACACCAAACAACAAATTAGCCATTACATAGTTCCTATGTAAGTCTAATACTAACATACTGCCATACTTCCAAATTTAAAGCTCTCCTTTTTATTTGATAACTGTGGTGTCCGGGCCATCTTGCGCGCACCTCAACTATTTCCACAGGATACCTGCCACCTCCCACCAGTAATAGGTACCAGGTAACTTTGGCAGGCTAGGAGAGATGAAACCTAAAGCTCCCCTAATCACCAAAAAACAACAAAACAGTCTCCAAGAACCTAAACGAACAACAAACAAGTCATTGTATAGCTCAAAACCTCCGTAATTAGCTAGTTCAAAAATCCAAACCCTAGAAAATATCATCAATCCAAAAATTCACCAAATCACCAAATAATCATCACAAATTCAGCAAAAATTCTCTAAATCACCAAATAATCATCACAAATTCATTAAAAAATCACTAAATCACCAAATATTCATCACAAACTCAGCAGAAATTAACTTAAACACCAAATAATCATCACAAATTCAGCAAAAAGGCAAAAAAATACTAAATAATCATCAAAAAATCACCAAAACAACTACAACAGCAAAATTTCAGCTAAAATACTAAAGTTGAAAAACCTTAATGAGAATCGTATCTCCACGAAAAAGCTGAAGTTTCTCCATAGTAGCAGGATGTAAAGCAACAACAGAGTTATCATCATTCACCGCCTCATCTACAATAAGCCTATTCGCCGCTTTCTTCCTCTCCAAAATCGCCGTCGAAAAATCCTTCTTAGCATTTTTTCTACCAAAAAATTCAAAAAAAAATATCAAAAAAATTGTGAATCGAATTATAAATCGATAATAAATTCAAAGGTGGAGAAGAAGATGAACAACTTACGAGTCGGATGACTCGGCTTGGTTAGTCATTTTTGGCGAATCGTTGGCGATCTAGAAAGGGAAATAGGAGTAGATATTTTTTTTCTTCTATTGAGAATTATTATTATTTTGAGGAGTTTATATAAGGTGGAGTTATTTTTAATAATTTTTTTTTTGGTTGTGGTATGTGTACTAGTTTTCTAAGTGGTAGTACTATTTTACTACTAGTATCATTATAATTGGAATTTTTTTTATTTTTTTTTTGTGTGATTGCTAGGTTTGTGGACGAATTGATTTGGTTCGATTTAGACTAAATAACGAAATTAAATTTTAAATTTTGATTTATTAAAATACTCATCGTAACTGGATTCTTTCTGTGTCCAATTCGATTCATTTTTTATAATTTCGATTTGATTTACAAATCGATTTGTTCGATCTTGAAATTTTAACAAGCAATTATGTGCATAATTCCTTACCTTGTCGATGAAAGAGTGAGAGTATGAGGCTGAGAGACATCAAAGTGAGACCGTTTGTAAATCGGTGATTGGAGAATTGGGAGGGGAAAATGGACGAAGAGAGAGGTCTGATAAGCTCGATTGAAAAGGTGTTGATAAAAAAAAAATCGATCTTTAAACTCACCTATGAGATACCATCGTTGCACCATCTATGTCAATTTTTATATCAGTAAGATATTTATTTAAATATTCTATAAAAATGGTAATTCATCAATCTTACCATTTATCACTATCATTGTAGTTCACCATTATCAATTATTATCATTGTCATTCACCATTATCAACTATGTACCATCATCCACCATCCCGCAGCCACCATCTTCAGTCTCACTGATGCTATCAATCACTACAATCAAATGGCATTATCATTAACCTATCATTTAATTCATCACCACTATCAGTAACTACATTATATATCACCAACCATCACCATTAGTTATCACTATCATCTATCACAATTGTCAACTGTCACCACTAAACTACCACTACCACCATGAGCTACTATCAGTGGCGGAGCTAGAATTTTAACTAAAGGGTGTGAAAATATGAAGAAGTAAACACATGAGAAAGTCAAAGGAAGTTCAACGTCTACTAATATATACAAAAAAAAAATAGTTTTAATCATGGCTAAACAATATAATTTTTTGTGGAAGGAGGTTCGGATGAACCCCTCAGCTCTACTTGGCTACTACCCACACCCCACTATTAGCTAACACCTTTCTCAATCGACATTCATAATTACTACTGCTAATCATTATCATCACCAACTACCATATAATTTTTAAAAATATTTCATCAACATATAATATTAGATTAATTTGTTAAATTTCATATTTTAATTGTAAAAAATAAAAATAAATTTCTCAGGTATTAAAAAACAGACAACCTTAATTATAAAATATTCAGATCTTATTACAACATCTTAATATTCAAATGTGTATTTAGATTCATATATTTACATTTCAATGAACATCTTAATACTCAAATATGTATTTAAATTCAAACATGTCAATCTTAACAAAAACATATAGTCAATATAGTCCCACCCTAATACTTAGGAGTAAAAAAAAACCACTAGAATTGGGATAAAGAAGAACTAAAATTATTGTGGGGATTCATCATTTTTCTTAACAGTTGCAGTAAAAAGCTAAGGTTACTTCAACTCAAGCTATAATCACGATAGAAAAATGAAAAGAAAAGGCAATATTAAAAAATGACATATGAATCACACGAAAATAATTTTATCATTGCTTCAAGACTCCCTTCCAAAGTTATCTCACTACCTTCAGAAATTTCATGTGGTCTAACTTCAACTCACTACAGTTGTCAACAATAATTAGTGAGTCTTTTCGTGACTTTTATAGTTTAGACTAATACATTTAAATTAATTTAATCAACTAAAGTTATATCAAGAAAAATTAACATTTAATATTTTTTTTTTCAACAAGCACATTCAATTGAACCCCCTCTTCTCTACTTAGTTTCGATATTAAGCATAAAATAGAGATAAAGAAAATTTGAATGAATCATTAGAGATAGCGTTTGAATTTCAATAAAGATGAAAACGCTATATAGTTTCTCATCATTATCTAGATGAATAATAATACTTGAGATCTATGTAATTGAAAAATAGCATATATCAAATAAATTAGTTGATGTGTGTATGATTAATCGAAACATTGATATGATAGAAAAAATAAAAATCCAACAACCAACTAGTAAGGACTTGTCCAATGAACCAGTGACAACTATATTTAATTTAAGGTAGAATACATTGACAACCTTTTAAACTTGCCAATAAATTTCACTTACACACTCGGATTATGATTTGTTCCACTAGGCACCATGTGATTGAATGTTCTTATTAGACATTTCCAGTTCAATTTTTTAAAAAAGTTTATGAGCACGTTTTCAAACGCGCATTATGTAGATAAATGAATTGTTTAGAATATGTCGCCTTCTTTAATTATACACATTAGAATCAATAGGTCAAAATCTTAGGCAGTTTTCACAATATAATAGCCTTTGCCAAATAAGTTGAAATAAAGGTTTTTATTCACTTTATTTTTGTCCAATTAAAGGCAATTTGAACTTCTAAAGTAAAACCAAATTATACCTATTTTAGAAAAAGGGATCAATAATCATCAGCCTATTTCCCTTTTATGTTTCATTTTTACCTCTTTAAGACCCATAAATCTTTATGAAAATATATCCAAACAGCCTGAAGAAAAAAAAGTAAAAAGTAGAGAACAAAAAGAAATACAATGAGCAAAGAAGGGTATATAGAGAATGGAATAATCAATTTAGCCAAATAGGGATAGTGAAAATTATGAGAAAGTTCGAGCATTGAGTATAAAAAAAATCTTGATAGAAAATATTTTTTTTATTAAATGGGGTTATCATGACGAGAATGACTAATGTAGAGACACAAATAGAAGGATGAAACGTGCCAATAAGAGTTGCGGTGGGATGAATATGATTTTTTAACGCTTAACCATATCTCCTGTTCAAATCTTGAGTATGAGAAAATCTTGTTAGAGGGCCTTTTCAGTTTAAATGAACTTTACACCATGCGAATTTTGAATTTATAAGAAATCCAATACAAATATTGGACACTCATATGACATAGAGGGTGGGGTGGGGTGGGGTCGGGGTCCAGGGACACCCATTTTGATAATAATATACCCCCATTCGTTTCTAATTAGTTGCCCTCCTTACTAAAAATAGATGTTCCTTAATACTTGTCATTTCACAAAATCAAGGTATAATTAGTTGTTTGTTTCCACTTTTATCCTTAGTAATAAATATGGAGAGATATTAATATAGTGCAAAAAAAAGAAACATTAAATTAAAATGAGTAATAAATAAGGGTAATTTAGTCAAATTAACTTCTAGTTTATGTTTTTCTTAAGGGGTGTGCAACTTAAAAATGTGACAAGTAAATAAAAACGGAGGGAGTATATTTTATCCTTCACAGATGTTAAGGTGTCATTTGCCTAAACATGCCCTAATCATGAATGTTTCAAGCTGGAAAAACAAAGAAAAGAAAAAGTATTGTGTCAATGGACCACTAAGTATTGCTTTAATTATGATATACAAGGGGTTGCAATTATAATTAATTGTCATTAATCTTATTAATAAAGACACTTAGCTTCCACTCAACAAAATTCAAATTCAAGATGTAACTTTTTCTTTCCTCTCTTCTTCTTTTTTTGACTTTTCCCCCCTAATCAAGTAACACTTTAATTCACTAACTATAGCAAAACTACTAATTTAGTTTGAACACTAACAAATTTTCAAGATTAGAACACTGACAAATTAGAACAAGTCTAGTTACATCAAGTTTAATCATTCACTATTAGTTATTCTATATTATTATGCATAAAATAATTCATAGATTTCTTCAAAATTTATACATATAAGAGTACTATTAGTTGTGCGGGGAAATATGAATCAAATTTTGTTTATTAGCGCTATATTTGATGTGAAAAAAAAAACGTATATAACTTGTACAATTATAGACTTTATGTGAAGATTATTTTTCTCTATTTTTTATTCAAACAATAATTCTAGCCAACAACCAAACACCCCTTTAAGATAATTATTGTAAATTGATAAGTACTCTCCTCCATCTTTAATTAAATGTTTCATGTTTGAGCTAAGTATGAAATCACCTATCTAGAAAACATTTTTTATTATTGATAACTGTAATATTCGCACCAATTTACAAGCACCCTGTTTAATTTCATATAATATCTGTCGCCTTCCCCCAGCAACATATACAAATAACAATGTCCACCAAAAATTATGAAACATTTTACTCCTGTAATGAAATTTCTCATGAATAACAACATATCAAGCGTAATTCCACAAATGAACTTTGAGAGGACAATGTGTATGCAAACATACCTGTATCTTGTGAAGATACAAATACAAGTTTCTGATAGATCCTCGACTCAAGTGAAATATTTCAAAAACAAGTATGTAAAGGAAATTCAAAAGTAAAATAATCTTTGGACAAATAAAGAAGAAGAGAACATGATCAACAACGATACCAAATCAAAGAAAACAACAACAATAACAACAACATACCCAGTAAAATCTCAAAAGTAAAATTTGGAGATGGTAGAATATACATCAACATTAACACTAACTCAGAGAGGTAGAACAAATCAAAGAAAACAACATACAAGAAATTTCTCATCAATTTAAATTTTATCGAGCCTCAATATAGATACCGAACATGTCCATAGTGGAAAAAAGAGAGAAGGTGCTAAATTTGAACCCTGGAAAAAAGGGCTAAGATTCCCTTGCACTTACAACACTTCAGTGTCAAGTCTTTCAAAGAGTAAAGACAACACTCCTCACTGTTTCAGTAGCAGCACTTTCTCTTTATACTCTCTCTCTCTGTACTCTTCTCTTCAGTGTTCAGATCCAGCTGCTTTGTGTTCTTTCTTTCTCTCATCTACCTAATGGTATAACTTCTCTTTTTCTCTTTCCCTTTTCCCAAAGCTCAGTCAATCAATCTGTATCATTTCTGCTGCCCCAACTATTTTGCACTTGTTTAATAATAGTATTCTTGAATCTCTTGTCTTGTTTTTTTTTTTTTTTTTTTGCAGTTTCTTTTTGTTTCTGCTGTTTTTTGTGGTTGAGCATTTGGGGTTATGCCATTTAGAGTTTTTTGTTAGCCAAGAATTGGTTAGAGCTGAAAAGATTGGTGCTTTATTTAGAGTAGAAGATTAGTCGTGTAGGAGTGTTGTCGTGCACCGTAGTATGATAGCTTAGGGTTTAGCTGTAGATATCTATCATTGTTATTGTTTATTGTGTTTCTGAGTATCACACTATTTTGTGGCTGATTATTGTTTTTCTGGTAGATTTTACACTGTTCGCTTGATAGTTGTCATATTTTCTTCACTGTTTTCCTCTTCGTTCTACCTGGATTTATTATACTTGAGCCGAGGGTCCTACAGAAACAGCCTGTCTACCTCCCGTGGTAGTGGTAAGGTCTGCGTACACTTGACCCTCCCCAGACCTCACTTGTGGGATTTTACTGGTATGTTGCTGTTGGTCTATTCAAATAGATGAAACTAAGCTTATAGCTCAATCAATCTCTGTCACTGTTTTTTCCCCATTTGAATTGGTTTACTTTTTCTGCTGCTCCAACTATTTTCCAGTAGGTTACTACTATTATTCTTGACTATCTTGTCTTGGTTTTTTTTTTTTTTTTTTTTTTGAAATTTTGTTTTCAGTTTCTTTTTGTTTTTGCTGTATTGTTGTTGGTGAGCCTTTTTGAGGTTATGTTAGTTAGAGGTTTTTGTTTGCCAAGAAAACACTGGTAAGTGTTGTTAAAGCTGAAAAGTTTTGTGCTTTGTGTTTGATTCAAGTAGATGAAATTATGTAGAATTTCTCTAGAAAAGAAAAAAAAAGATCCCCTTTTAAGGGAAGATTTCAGGATTAAAAAGATTTATAGGCATTTTTTAGCTCATCGGATTCCCTATAACCAGTTACTGTTTATGTTTTATGGGCAAATTAAGTTGTCATGTGCCTTTGGCGTTGCTTTTTGGCGATTGTATTCAAACGCTTGGTCTAGTCAGCTTTGAAGTGTGTTTTGATAAGTAGTTGCTGATGGTTCAGGTATGAAGCTCGCAAAGAAAGTGATACTTCAGGATTAAAGGTTGATTCATATTTATCGTAAACTTATACTAGGTCCTGTGTTTGCTGAAAGTTTTCTTATAATGGGGGTTAGAGACTTGTCTTGTTAGTGTGTGATAAGTGTGATATTTAGAGAACTTCTAGTTTTAAAAAACACCTTTTATATCTTTTAAAAACAAATTAAAGTATTGAAATGAAATTGGTCTGAATAGAGCGGAATGAATATAGAAGATTCATATAGCTGATGCAACTAATTTGGATGGAGGCGTGGTGATGGATTCGTTGATATAAATTTGAAATGGCTCTTGCAATTGGTGCCATTTGATGCCTAAGAGTCTATATGAAAGCCCTTTTGATGCTTAGAGTTGTTTGAATGTGGTTTCTGTTACTAGCTCGCTCTTGTAATTCCATTACATTTTTTCTGGACTGCTTTGAACTGTTTTTTTCTTGATCCATCTATCGGAAACAACCTCTCTACCTCTGAGGTAGCGGTAAGGCCTTCGTACGCTCTACCTCCCTAGATCCCACTTTGGCGGAGTACATTGGGTATGTTGTTGTTGCTCTTCTACTAATGCCGTAATTTCTTCTTCATTTTTCATTTTTCAGTGATTTGTAACTGGATATTTATAGAGTAGTTGCTTGCTACTCTGTCGAGGGATTGAAAGAAATTTTGAAGAACTCGTCAGAAAACACTTGCAGTTTTTCTCCCCCACATATCAACTTGCAGTTCAGTGTGCCATTTCTGAGTAGCTGAGCAGAATTCTAGAACTGGGAAAAATGGAAGAAATACAGTCCCAATCGGATCATTATAGGTCTTCATCTTCTTCGGCAAGTAGTCCAGCGAGTAGGGTGCCATCAAGTAATTTCTTCTACCTGAGGAAACCTGGTGCACTTAGACAACCAATATCATTTGAAGATTCACCTGATTGGGGAGACACGGATATTGAAGTCAAAGTGGACGAAGGAGGTGATTCCATCAATGCTGCAACTACACCAGCCTCCCCTTCCCTGTCAAAGCTTAATAGTGGTTCGTTGCCGTCGCCACCTTTACCAGATGGGGCAGTTATTACAAGGAAAATTGCTGGGGCATCTATTGCCTGGAAGGATTTGACAGTTACAATAAAGGGTAAACGGAAATACTCTGATAAGGTGGTCAAAAGTTCAAATGGTTATGCATTACCTGGTACAATGACTGTAATTATGGGACCTGCCAAGTCAGGGAAATCAACGCTCTTGAGAGCTCTTGCAGGTCTGTGTTATATAGGGAAACATCTATTGGGACTGCCTGTATCGATCTGTATGAATCGTTCATAACCCATTTTTGTTTCTCTTCCTTAGGAAGGTTGCCTGATTCAGCCAGAATGTATGGTGAGGTTTTTGTAAATGGGACGAAAATGCACATGCCTTATGGTTCCTATGTAAGTCTATGCTTTTTAACTCTTGTAGTGGAGTTGCTGTTCACAGTAGGCAAAAGGCTATTCTTTATCAGCTCTGCCTTTTGATAAGGAACTTTTTTGCCTACAGGGATTTGTTGACAGAGAAACTACTCTTATTGGAACGTTGACAGTGCGTGAATTCCTCTACTACTCCGCATTGCTTCAGCTTCCTGGTTTTCTTTGTCAGAAAAGGAGTGTGGTGGAGGATGCTATTGATTCTATGTCATTGGGAGATTATGCTAATAAACTTATAGGTGGACACTGCTACATGAAAGGTCTTCGAAGTGGCGAGAGAAGGCGTGTCAGTATTGCCAGGGAACTTGTTATGAGACCGCACATTTTATTTATAGATGAACCCCTTTATCGACTTGACAGGTTTACTTCTTACACCAAGTTTATATCAGAAAGATTGTCACTGACGGTGTTAACTTTATACTAAGCTATTCATTGTTGGTAAATGCACACTTAACTATTCTTCTTAGTGTCTAGATCTGAATTAAATTAGCAAAAAAGGTCTGTCAGATTGTGTAGTGTGCTATAGCATTTTTAGTAGCCACAAAATCCAATTTTTAACGTGCTCTTATCTTTTTTTTTTTTTTTGGTAACTAACGTGTATTATTTACCATGTTAACTGTACAGTACAAAGCCTCATCCATCAGTTGGATCATCATGACTCACAACTGATGCAACATAAATCAAACAACATATCCTATCTAAACAGTAAGATCAAGGGTAGAAATTCATAGTTTCTAATTTCTTGGCTATCTTCCTCTTCATTGAGCCTCGAACATGCACCTCTTGAATAATCTGTCATACCACATCCTCTCCTCTTTCTGATCTTGCGAGAAAATGCTGGAGTTCCTCTCAAGCCAAATATGGTATACAGCCCCAGCTAAACACATACGAAACAATTCAGCATGCACATTCTGTCCCTTTGCATAAGTAATCGCCCACTGCCTCTCCTCCTTCCAAGTTTTAACTCTTCGATTAGTATCCTGCCATTGCAAGAGCTGGCTCCATACCCTCTTTGAGTACAGGCAATCAAAGAAAATGTGATTGTGGCTTTCATCCTCCTTGTCACAAAGAGGGCAGCTGGCTGAATCCAGTGTGCCTCATAGCATAAGTCGATCTTTGGTGAGCAATCTTTCAAGTAACGCAAATTGCAAAATAAATAACCACTAAGGACAACCATGGTTATTACAGAAAAGCCTTCTCCAGGTCACTTTCGGTACATCCTCCCCCATTAACACAGAAACTTTTTTGATAGAAAACTCAGTCTGCCTCAACATATCATGCTCAGTCCACACTATAGCCTCCATGTACTTCTTTGCATTTAGAATCTTGGCCATCATCCAAGAAGCTTGCTTGCATTTGGCTTCCCACACAGGACCCTGTTTTATATACTTCGTATGTACTCATACCACCCAAAGTTTATCTTTCTGTGTCCATACATTCCTCAGTAACTTGCATAGTGCAGCTTTATTCCATCTATGCACATCCAGAAGGTTAATTCCACCAGCAACTCTAGGATGGCACAACTGTTTCCAAGCCACAAGGGCCTTTTTAGATAGGTTAATAGTTCCAGTCCACAGGTAATTCCTACATACAGCCTCAATCATTCTAACCACTTGCTTGGGCATTAGAAATATCTGAGACCGTAGCTTTGGATAGCTAGCAGCACACTTCTGATGAGTTGAATCCTCCCAGAGTAGGAAAGAAATTTATCTGTCCAAGTAGTGACTCTTCCCTACATTTTCTCAAGCAGTGGCAAACATTGTTGAACCGTCAGTTTCTTCGAGCTCAAAGGGACCCCTAGGTACTTAAAGGGTAGTATACCCTTCACAAAGCCTAGTGTATTAAGTATAGCCTCTTGTTCCCAACATGGAACCCCACCAAAGTATATGGAACTTTTATCAGAATTGGCCTGATGCCTGTGAGAACCCAATGAAGCAATCAAATAGCAACTTAATAGAACCTATATCTCCCCTACTAAGCAGTAGCAAATCATCTGCGAAGCTGAGCTGTATTATGTTGAGTTTTTCACACTTTGGATGGAAACGTGCTCTATTTTTTCTGTACCTCAAGTGTAAACATTACACAGCTCTCCTCCGTAATATGTCATGGATTAGATGGGCAAGGAGATTTATTGGCTGGTGTTATGTGTTACATATGCAGTGACGGAGAAAAATATTGAATTTGCTAGCATCAAATAAATCCGCAAAACCTTCATTTAAAAAAAAAAAAAAAGAAATCCACATAATCCTGCACATAAGTTACCGAGATGTAACCTGCCTCAGATCCTTCAAGTCTCCATTGGGTCATCACATAATTCTGAACCAAATCTTGCATAAAAACATCACACATACTTCCCCCCAACTAGGCCAATCTGTTAGAATATGAGTAGAAATAGGAATAGCATAAAAACTATTTGAGAGAAAATCTCCTCCTAAACAAGACTCTTTCTAACACAATCCTTTGTCAGTCTAGTTGTCATCATAAACACTTGATGTCATTGAAGAGCTTTACCTCCCCTTCGACAAGAAGCCAATATAACTTTTGATGCCTCCAGAGTTTCACTCTATTATATATGTTTATTAATGCATTACTCTTAGTTGCCTGATGTTCCATCACTTGTTTCATTCAGTGTTTCTGCACTTCTGATGATGGTTACACTGAAGAAGCTCGCAAGTACCGGCTGCACTCTGATATTCACCATTTACCAAAGCAGTACTGAAGTTTTTGGCCTTTTTGACCGCATTTGCCTCCTCTCAAATGGAAATACGTTGTTTTTTGGGGAAACTTTGGCTTGCTTGCAGGTAATATATCTGAGTATGCTTCCTCACACCATACCCTTCTTGATTCTTGTACAGTCTCTTTTCAGCAATCAGGAGTGCATCACATAGAAGAATTATGTACTGAATGATACAAATTGGTGTTGCAATAAGGTTTTGGTTGCTCTTTTCTTGTATGTAAGACTCATAGACAATTGAGGGTGTGTGGCTTATTTGAAACCTAAGAAGCCAAATGTATAATTCAGATGACACCCTCTACTATAGGATAAAAGTGGTCCCTGTAGTTGAGGCTTAAATGCTTTGTTGATTACCATTCATTTAAGGGTGCTAATTATTTTGAACTACATAGTTACCGATAGTATCTTGCAGGAATGCAATCCGGCCCTTCCCCGGACCCTGCGCATAGTGGGAGCTGTAGTGCACCGGGCTGCCCTTTTTTTAAGTTCCTCATAGTTAGGATTATTATTTTTTTGTTGCCTGCTTCTCTTGAAATTGGGATGCAGATACAAGGTTGTCCCTGTGGAAACTTATTTTGTGACATTGAGCATTTGGATTTTGGTAGTCAAAAGTGGTCATGTACAAGCATCTTCCGGTTAAAGCTTTCTATATATCAGCATATAGTTGCATTATCAATAGTAGGAGATCAGTAACATTTACTTTACTTGTTTCTTTTTTGATGGAAGATTTACTTTGCTAGTTTGTAGCTGAGAGGAAATCATATATTTGAATTATTGGGGGCAGACCTTTCCCGAAGGGCTAATATTTCAGAATCACAGGGTTATGGGGGAAAGAAGGAAATGATTTTATTTTTTATTTAGGAGTGGGGGTGGGTTAGAAGCTGTGTTTTCTTACACAGTATTCTGTTCTCGATAAGAATAACTGTTAGAGACTGACATATCATTTATTGGTGATGGTGAAGCACTTCTCAAATGCTGGTTTTCCTTGCCCAATCATGCAAAGTCCTTCAGATCATTTCTTGCGTGCCATAAACACAGAGTTCGACAGGATTATCGCGATGTGCAAAAGTTGGCAGGTATTTGCGTGAAACTATTTTAACTCCTTACTTTGTTGCTTTAGCAACTCAATTATACTGTTCTTGTTGGTTTGTTAGCTAATAATATGAATAGAACATTTACCATTCTACTTTTATGGATTTTACTACCTTCATTCTGCATGACTCACTCCTGCTGCTTTCTATTGTTTAGAGTCAATTCTTCTTCTAAAGAGGAATATGTCAACGTTGAGGCAAGCTATCATAAGTGTGTTCAGCAGTTCCCTCACAACCCTCCCTCTCCAAGAAAAAGAATTTATGGTTTTCCTCTAAGTTTGTGGAACTTGTTTTCTGGACAGGATGACCACGGAGACTTGTCAGCAGTGAACATGGATACTGCTGTTGCTATACGTACTCTTGAGGCAACCTATAAATCATCGGCAGATGCTGCTGCTCTCGAGACTATGATAGTGAAACTCACTGAGAGGGTATGTTTTTTACAGGACATCTGATATCTGTCACTATTAACTTCATCCAAAATTTGAATACTCCTACCTGTGAAATATAAATACATATCTTGGGAGCTAACGTATTTAACTCATTCAGTTGACGATCAAATTGTTGTGTCAAACAGTTACTCCCTTCTTTCCATTTATATGGAACTATTTCCATATAGTCCATTCCAAAAAGAATGACACTTTTGTGTATTTGGAAATAATTTAACTTTAAAAGTTTTATTTTACGCTTGATGATATGTTTTGATAGCCACATAAATGTCATGGTAGGTTTAAGACTACAAGTTTTAAAAGTCTCTCTTCCTTCCTTAAACTCCATGCCAAGTCAAACTATGCTGTATAGGTTGGAACAGAGGGAGTACTTCTGTAAGAAACTATGGATTATTGCTGTTTGATAATTAAGAAATAATGGTTGTCGGGTGAAATGACTAAAACCCTTGAAGGATGCAATTGTTATACTCTCTCTGGTCATATTTATTTGTCGTTACTTCAAAATTTTGTTATTTCCTTGTGAACACTTCAAAGTTTTCATTAACAAAAGTTTTTGTCTTCCTAAATTAGTGGTAAGATTTTAGCTTTATCAAACAACCATTACTGCTGGTGCCTGAACTTCAATATACTATCTGATTTATTGCTATTGTTGTTCAGGAAGGTCCATCACTCAAAAGCAAGGGAATGGTAGGCAACATAACACGGGTTGCAGTGTTGACTTGGAGATCCTTACTGATTATGTCAAGGGAGTGGAAATACTATTGGCTTAGGTTGATTCTATATATGCTTCTCACACTTTGCATTGGAACTGTATTTTCTGGATTGGGGCATACCTTATCATCTGTTGCGGTAAGCTGATAACCATCAAGACATTAGAAATGTCTCCTTTTCTCCTTTGATTTTTCCTGCTTAAATAGTGTGCTATATGATGTGCGGGCATGCCATCTTCTAGCAGTTTGGCTATTTACCTAGAATGTGATATTTTGTTTGCCAAGGCAACTTTTGTTTTTATTTGTGTCATATGTTGAAAAGGAGGATATTATGTATAGCAAGAAATGCGTGTATTCTCCAAATCCAAGATTGCTTGGTTATTATGGACTGAGCTTCTCCACTATGATGTTAGATGTTTTGCTCACTTTTTGCTATCAATGTTTCTTAGTTTTCTGATTTAGACATTGACCTCTTTATTGTGATGCAGACACGAGTAGCAGCAATTTTTGCATTTGTTTCATTCACCTCTATATTGAGCATTGCCGGTGTACCTGCACAGATGAAAGAAATCAAGGTGACCCCTATAGCTTTTTTGTGATTCTTTTGGATAACATGCGTGAATGATTCTATAGAACTTATTGCACATATACTGATTTCATGTTGGAAATGAATACAAGAGATGCATGTCTTCCGAACATCAGAGGCCACATGATAGGGAAACTGTAGTAGTACTCATCCTCTTATGATCGCTTAGTAGGCCATGGCCATTCTTGTCAAGACAATGTACTCTTTAATCCAGTTCCGTCTTCAATTCCCCGGATTATCAAGGTCAATATGGGAGAACCTACTATAGTTTTCTGTTATTTCTGTGTTTCAATCTCTGTATCAGAATCACTAGAGGTTATTTTCCATCCTTTCTATCATCTCTATGCAAACTAAATGATCACTTAAAATGTGAAGTTATGAGGTCTAGATGTGATACTTGTATTGCAATTTTGGGGGGATATAGTATCAAGAATGTGTACTTGGAACGTTTTTGACTAGAATTGCCCAACCAGGTGAAATATCTTATACTCAACTACAAAGTAGAAACTTCCCAGCATGTTGCATTAAGTCAATTTCCTGGCTCAAATTCGTCAGGCCAAACAAGAATGCTTTTGAACTTGCATCTTGAAAGCAGCTACAACAGTGTGGTTCATTGCTGAAGCACACTAGTAGACCTTATTTTCATGTTAGTAGATTCATAGAAATATTGCTTTTATGTGTGAGTTGTATTACAGACATATGTTGTGTGGATTAATAATTAATAATTTAATCATGTACTAATGAAACTAAGCTCAATTAGTAAGGCCGAAGGCCTTGTGATCTTAAGGACTATTCCCCCTAGAAACAGGATAATTAGTATAGTATGTATCCAACCTTTCCTTCAATGGAGGTAACTATATAATCTGTCGCTATTTTCTATTCATCTTTTACTTTCTTTTGCAAAAGTTAGGTTTCGTTATTGAACGTGCTTTAGGCCAGTTTGTTCTTTGGTCATCCAGCTCAAAAGAAAAAGACTAATCAGGCTGTTTCTGTTACATGCAGATATACGCCTGTGAAGAATCAAACCAGCATTCTGGGGCATTTATTTTCCTACTTGGGCAACTTTTCGCCAGCATACCTTTCTTGTTTCTCATCTCCATTTCGTCAAGTCTCGTCTTCTATTTTCTTGTTGGATTACGGGATGAGTTCAGCATGCTGATGTATTTCGTGCTGAATTTCTTCACATGCCTATTGGTAAATGAAGGATTGGTACTCGCTGTTACTTCCATTTGGCAAGATATCTTCTGGAGCATCTTAATTTTGGTCTCCATACAAGTGAGTTTCGTCTTAAATCTTAATGTATTGAAGATATTATTTACCAAGAATGAACTTTGCATATTTCAATGATAGAGGCTATATGAGTTTCTGCTTTGATAAGGTCCAATGTCTTGTTCCTGACAAGGGAACCGGGAGAATTGGATCTTGGATAGTTGTTACTCAATTTCTTCCATTCAACGGCTGTGGTCTTTTACATTTCAGGTGATAATGATGCTTTCCGCGGGCTTTTTAAGAATCAGAAGTGCTTTGCCCGGACCAGTATGGATGTACCCCATTTCTTATATAGCTTTTCATACTTACTCTATCCAGGCAAGTTCGAAAATGGTTAATCAATTAGGCTATAAATTCTTTCAAATGCATGTACTTGCATATCTTAAAATCCGCGTCTTCATTTCAGGGTTTCTTGGAGAACGAGTACATCGAGACCTCATTTGCAGTTGGTCAAGTGAGGTCCATATCTGGCAATCAGGCATTGCAAAATGTATATGACATATCTACTGACAGCAACTCTAAGTGGAAAAATTTGTTAGTATTGTTTCTTATGGCTGTTGCTTACCGAGTTCTTGTTTTTGTTTTGCTCAAGTTTTATGTCAGGAAAAACCTCTTTGTCCCCAAACTATTTGTATGTAACCAAAATACAAAGAATTCAAGATAAATACTATACTCCTAGTAACTTTTGGCTTCAGTTTCTTGTTTCATAGCTTATACAATGTTGTTGGCCATAACCCTTTATTCTTCTGTGCATTCAACCAGTCAGTAATGTCTTGTTAGCTACTGCCAGAGCTTAGAATTAGTACGCTTACTAAAAGTGATGAGGAACAAATTCTATGTAGCTCGGACTCTCCAAAATGTTGTTGCACCCATATTGGGTATCGGGTTTCTGAAAATGCACTACTTTTGGAGCATACGATATGCCCCCGGCGAAATATTTGGATGGTCCGAGCTATAAGGGAATAAAAGCAAGCCAAATATTAGCCTGATCAGGACAATAAACCAAAGAACTTGAAGCAAACAAGTTACCGAAACCACAAAAGGGAAAATCAGGAGGGATATAATGCAAGAGAAGGTACACAACACAATCCGATTTACGTATTATAAGAAGCACAAATAACAGAACTCCTGAGCCGTCTTGGATAACCAAGTCACCTCAAAAGAAAAACGAAAAACCAAACGACTCGACTATGTCTTATGCCACCGCCTGTCAAGCACCCAATTCTGCGAAAAGATACCTGACATACAAGGCGGAAAGCGAGAACCTAACCACCACATTAAAGACCGAACAAGAACAACAAGAGTAAAGAAAAACAAGTCTGCATAACACGCTTTATTATAGTAGATATCTCTGGTAACTCCATAATTGAACTGCACCATTCATTTTGCCTTCTTAGCAGCAGCCTTGGTGACCTTCGCACCAGTTGGGTCCTTCTTGTCAACACTCTTGATAACACCAACAGCAACAGTTTGACGCATGTCCCTCACAGCAAAACGTCCCAATGGTGGGTATTCAGAGAATGTCTCAACCACCATGGGCTTGGTGGGAATCATCTTAACCATACCGGAATCACCATTCTTCAAGAACTTGGGCTCCTTCTCGAGTTCCTTACCAGAACGCCTGTCAATCTTGGTCAAGATCTCAGCAAACTTGACAGCAATGTGGGAGGTGTGACAATCCAGCACTGGGGCATATCCATTTCCAATCTGTCCTGGATGGTTCATGATGATGACCTGGGAAGTGAAGCTGGAAGCCCCCTTAGCTGGGTCATCCTTGGAGTTGGAAGCAACATATCCACGCTTGAGATCCTTAACTGCAACATTCTTGACGTTGAAACCAACATTGTCACCAGGAAGTGCCTCCTGAAGAGCTTCGTGATGCATCTCAACAGACTTAACTTCAGTGGTCAGACCAGTGGGACCAAAAGTCACAACCATACCAGGCTTGATGATACCAGTTTCAACACGACCAACAGGGACAGTTCCAATACCACCAATCTTGTAGACATCCTGAAGTGGGAGACGCAGGGGTTTGTCCGAGGGCCTCTTAGGCTCATTAATCTGGTCAAGAGCCTCAAGAAGGGTTGGACCCTTGTACCAGTCTAGGTTGGTTGATCTCTCGATCATATTATCTCCCTCAAATCCAGAGATGGGGACAAATGGGATCTTGTCAGGGTTGTAACCAACCTTCTTGAGGTAGGAAGACACTTCCTTCACGATTTCATCGTACCTAGCTTTGGAGTACTTGGGTGTGGTAGCATCCATCTGAACAAGGAATAAAACATATTAGCGAAGATGAGACATCGTTCTTCAGTTAACATTAAACTTGGAAAAAGAGAAAACCTTGTTGCAGCAGCAAATCATTTGCCTGACACCAAGGGTGAAAGCAAGCAACGCATGCTCACGGGTCTGTCCGTCCTTGGAGATACCAGCTTCAAAACCACCAGTGGTGGAGTCGATAATCAGGACAGCACAGTCAGCTTGAGAGGTACCAGTAATCATGTTCTTGATAAAATCCCTGTGACCAGGAGCATCAATCACAGTACAGTAGTACTTGGTTGTCTCAAACTTCCACAAGGCAATATCAATGGTGATACCACGTTCACGCTCAGCCTTGAGCTTGTCAAGCACCCAGGCATACTTGAATGACCTCTTGTTCATCTCAGCAGCTTCTTTCTCAAACCTCTCAATGACACGCTTGTCGATACCACCTAGCTTGTAGATCAAGTGACCAGTGGTGGTCGACTTTCCAGAGTCGACATGGCCAATAACCACAATGTTGATGTGAACCTTCTCTTTACCCATGTTGATCAACTAAAAGACTGCAATAACAGAAACAAAACGTCCCCCAGTTAATATACCAATACACAAGAAAACAGGTCTAACATATGTCAAAAGCATCCAAAAAGTTTGTATTCTATGTCCACAATAATATGGACATCCCAGGAACGAAAAATCAATAATATGGAATGTTGAGTTAAAAATATAATCTGAAAAGAAAACCATGCTGCTAAGTTAGGACTAGAATATAGTAGTAGAAAACAAATTGAAGAACTGATTCCTAAACTATGAATTTCACACATTTTGAAGTATCTACAAAAGCCATTATAAAATTTTGAATCAAAATTAGTCAGAACTAAGTATCAAATCTAAGAGAAACTCAGCAATTATCGCCCAAATTTGCATCAAATCACTCTTAAGCTAGTATCAAATCTACAGAAACTGAGCAATCATGGAACAAATTAGGCAAAACTAGTATGAAATATTACAATAACTGAGCGATCACCGAACAAAATTTGCATCAAATTAATCAAAACTAGTAGAAAATCTACATAAACTGAGCGATCATCGAACAAAATTTGCATCAAAATTAATCAAAACTATAAAAACTGAGCGATCATCAAACAAATTTGCGTCAGACCTAATCAAAACTAGCTGCAAATCTACAAAAACAGAGCTATCATCAAGCAAAATTTGCATCAAAATGAATCAAAACTAGTAGAAACTGAGGAATCATGCAACAAAATTTGAATAAGAAATTAATCAAAACTAGTAGAAAATCCACATAAGCTGAGCAATCATCGATCAAACTTGAATCAAATTAAGCAAAATTAGTATCAAATCCACATAAGCTGAGCAATCATCGAGCAAAATTTGCATCAAAATGAATCAATCAAAACTAGTAGAAACAGAGCTATCACTGAACAAAATTTGAATCAAATATTAATCAAAACTAGTATCAAAACTAATAGAAACTGAGCTATCATGAACAAAATTTGCATAAAAAATTAATCCAAATTCCAAACTATACAAAACTGAGCTATCATCGAACAAAATTTGCATCAAAACTAGTAGAAAATCTACATAAACTGCGCGATCATCGAGCAAATTTACATCAAAATTTGCACCAAAACTAGTACAAAATGAGTGAAGAAAATCATATGATCCTAACCTTGAGACCGAAACGAAAGCAAAGAAAAATAATAAACTGAAAAATGAAGAATGAGTGCTGAGCTAGAGCCCAACTTATATATATATATATATAGAGAGAGAGAGCAGAATGAGTGTGAGCACTTAAGTCGGTTTACGTTACTTTAATTCTTTACTTACTTACCCTCCAAGACCCAAGTAGTACTAAACTCTTTTGTTTCATTTTATGTTAGTATATTTGATTTGACACAATATTTTAAAAAATATATATATTTTTTTTTTGAAACTTATGATGATGTTATTTCTTTCGTCAATCTTTATTTATCCATTATTGATTTAGTCTACTTCTTAAAAAATATTTTCTTAGAGGTGTGTGGGGCTTGGCTAAGTAAAAAGAAACAAAAGGAGTACTTGTCCCCTATACTAAAGACCCGTTTGGCCATAAAAATAAAAAAAACATATTCACTTTATTTGATATTTTTAAAATGGAAAATAGAGTTGAAGTTATGTTTGATCATAGTATTTTTAAAAATATTTTACACTTTGAATCTGTTTTTTTAATAAAATGATAGAAACAATTGAGTGCAAAAGTGAAAACACCTCAAGAGGTGTTTTTCAAAGAATCAAAAATTGTGAAAACGTATTCCGGAGTACGTTTTTGGTTTTCATGACCAAATAAATATTTAGGAATAAAGTGAAAACGGATTCCGAATTATTGAGAATAATATTTATGGTCAAACGCCTACTAAAATTAGATGTTTCAATTTACTTGTCTATTTTCATAAATCAAGAGGGTTCTCTTACTTCTTTCTCATATTACCCTTGATATTGATATTAAGCGGAATAAGTAATAGTCAAATTTATAATTTCAGCATATTATTAATAAGCTTAGTTTCACAAAAAAAATGGAACAATAAACTCAAAATTAAACAGTAAAGTACCACTAAAAATCGTATTATCCTCTAGATAATATTTTTGCTCTAGTGAGTAACTAAACGAAAATAGAAAAAATGAGAGAGTTTTCAAACAAATTAATTGAATTCAATTTACTTGTTTGAAACGCAATTGGTCAATTTAA
This sequence comes from Capsicum rhomboideum, assembly GCA_031232105.1. Classification (NCBI taxonomy): domain Eukaryota; kingdom Viridiplantae; phylum Streptophyta; class Magnoliopsida; order Solanales; family Solanaceae; genus Capsicum; species Capsicum rhomboideum. The sequence goes on along the minus strand of CP124708.1, from coordinate 111,877,398 downwards.
CTTGGGCTCCAAGTCGTGGGGTCGTTCTATGTCCACATTTTTCTTTTTATGTCATTATGATGTTGACATATTCTTCTTTAAAATAATTACTCCCTCAGTTACTAATTAGTTATCGCCTTTATTAAAAATAGATATTCTTTAATATTTGTCATTTTACAAAATTATGACATAATTAGTTGTTTGTTTTTATTTTATCATTAGTAATTAATATGGAGAAATATTAATATAGTGTAAAAAAAAAGTATTAAATAAAAATAAGTACTCCCTGCGTTCGTTTTTACTTGTCACTTTTTGACATGGAACACTCATTTAGAAAACAATAATTGGTATAATAAGTTTATAATATTGCCCCTATTAATTGATGTTTGGTAATAGGTATTGAAAAGTGATTTGGAGAATAAGTAATTAATGTTAAGGGTAAAACATGATTTTTTTTTCTTTTCTTGATTTATCAAAAATGATAAATAAAAATAGAAATTAAATTAGGAAAATAGTGACAAGTAAATCCGAACGGAACGAGTAATAAATAAGGGTAATTTAGTCAAATTACCTTCTAGTTAATTTTTTTTCTTTAAGGAGTGTGCAACTTAAAAATGTGACAAATAAATAGGAACGGAGAGAGTAATACTCCATTCGTTCATTTTTACTTGTCCGTTATACTAAAAATAAATATCCAATAATAGTTGAGCTCCAATACGAGTACTGAACATCGGTTGAAAAATAAAAAATATATGTTTTGATCGTGTCACAGTAATAATTGTGTTTAAAGGTTTTGGATGCTGAGGAGACGAGCAGGAACCAGTGTGCTACTTGTGTTCTCCCTGCATGGTTACTATTGTCCCTGTTAAGAGGAAATTTGTCCCATACTTCTCTACTTTTTCTCCATCTCCATAAAAGACCAATCATTGTTTCTCTTAAAACCAAAGCATTTACATTCCAGTATTATTTCTACTATAACATTGAGTCCGTAGTCTAAAGGGCCACAATTCTTAGCCAAAATTACACATTGGACATCTTTTTTGTGGACTTACCAAATGGGACACATTGCTAGGCTTCAAATGATTTCCTCCTACACTAACGCCACACCCCGAATGGTCATTTGGGTGTGGGCGCCATTTCAATGCAAATCGTTTAAATAAGAACAATGTCCTTTTTCCACACAAAAAGCGTAACGATCAGGGCACGGACACTGTCCAGGAGAAAAGTCTGGTGAAATAGACATACCTGCACCTGGACAAAAAGACCCTATGAAGGGCCCCTGTTCCCTTGGGCTGGGTTTGAGCCTTTCTTGCACATCTATGTCAAAATAAATCCAAGCACTTGACCCTTTCCAAATCATGATTGCTCCTAAAAAGGGCAGCCTGGTGCACTAAAGCTCCCACTATGTGTGGGTCCGAGGAAGGACGTAAACACAAGGGTCTATTGTATGCAGCCTTACCTTGCATTTCTGCAAGAGGGTGTTTCCACGGTTTGAACTCATGACAACAACTTTACCAGTTTTTGCAAAAAAGAATACTAATAAATTTCATGTCTAACATCTCTGCATTATCCCCTTTTCGTTTCGAGTATCTTCAGAGTCCACACTAATCATTTAACAAATACGTGCCTTTTTCGTTTGCCAATGCCATTGTATTCGGATTAACAAAATCCTACAAGAAAACTAGGAGAAAAATAGGTCATCATCAATCTAGTGCCACTATAAAAGAAGACTCGATGGCAGTCTTCATTCGTTCGTTCTAGTTTTCTCCGACTTTTGCTTAGGAAACACTCCCTCCTGTGAAACATAGCAAAAATGCACCTGTTACCTGTCATTGTCAAACCACATATTAGAGGGACACTTGCGAATTGGACCAAAAAATGAGGATGAATGCAGCCTTTATCCACTTTGTATGAAATGACGTTAGGTCGAAATGCAGATAAAAAAAAGAGATCTTTGCCTCCAATAATGCAAAACTCGGAGGCATTTAGATTATACCTGACAGTAAGTTATAACTCTTTATCATCATCTGCTTCAGCTTTTGTTGCTGCTTTATCTGCTTCTTCTAGTGCAAACTTTTTCAGCGATTCAATATCCCTCGTTCCTACAGCAAAAGATGTAGAATTCAGCAAATAAGAGACCAGCTTGTCATAAGAGACCAGACATTAATCTCAATCATTTAGAATCGTCGAGTTGACAATTAGTCAAGTATCAAATGAAAAGAAAAGACAAATGCAGAAAAGGGTTGGGACAGAGGAGTTCAAAATATCTTGTACAAGAGGGGGTGAAAAATCGTGATTATATTTATTTAATGGTAATATTCAGTCTTAACATTATGATAGACGCTAAAAGAAAATTACGACAAAAAAGAATGGATGAAGAAAACCTATACTTTCATTCGCTCAAAATGACAGGAGACATATGATACAGCCCCAGGTGCAAAGGAGGAACACAAGACACAAAAATAAGATATAAAAGACATAAAATAAGATACCCTTTTTAAGGACAAACATACGACAACGTCAAGTCAATGAGATGGTTTTTAAGTGGTGATAGGCAAGCCACTAGGGGATTGAACAAGTTAACACTAACACAGCAAATACGTTACGTCCTATAAATTTTCAAAACTCGGTGACACAAGTACATACTCATCCATACACGCAAATTCCGCAAAACACTTTAAATTGCTTTCATGCATTTTATTGAACACTTGGAAGGCATGCAATTTATAGGAAACACAATTAGAAGATTAAGTCTCCACTATCTCAATCTACGCTTAAAGACCTAATGCAAAAAATCAAATATTTGACCATCGTGGTCGATCTACAGGACATACACATAGGCGGCGAGCTAACACCCAAATAAGCTTAAAATTCACAAAGCCTTTAACCCTAGGTTGACCCATTCAATATTCAACCTCAAAAATGGACCATATGCTCAATCCTTCAAATCAATTTTCAACAGGTGGTCTAGTATCATCAGTTAAACTAAATACTTCATTATAAACCTTATATATTGATATTCATATCTCAAAGAGGAATAAAAATAGTGAAAGACGACACATGGTAGAAGCTAAACAGCCGACTTAAAATGTTTTATTACGGACTTAGACAACAAAAACAACATACTCAGTATAGTCCCACAAGTGGGGTCTGGGGAGGGTGGGGTGTATGCAGTCCTTACCCCTACCTTTGTGGGAAAGATAGGCTGCTTCGGGTAAACCCTTGGCTCAAGAAAATTGGTATTCAGAACAGTTTGAAAGAAATGCAACAGTGAAACGCTATGAAATTACGGATTTAGACCACACCTCAATTATTATCAACAAAAATCTGATCAACTTTCCTTTGAAAAACATCACTCTAGCACCCTAACTCCTGGCGTTGGTGTCTGGTCAAGGTAACAAAAATACAACTTCATATAAGAACTGAACTTGTGAAGACTTGCTAGCCAAATAAATCCCTAGGTGTGGCTGCTATATAACCAAGCATTTCAGCTGCTTATCCACTTTCTTTTAGAATTCTTCATGTGGTTGGTTGACCTTACAGAGAAGTACTCAACTTCATAAATTCATCACAACTGCCCTAAAAGTAATTTGACATGGCCCACAAGCTCCATTACTAGATGTCCAAATATGTTTGATAACTAAATGCCCCTTGCACCTAAGCAAGAAATGGCTAAAAAATGCCTCCACTAAATTTATGTGACAAACTTTCTAGTTTTAAATGTCCAAAATGGTTTGACACAGTTTTACACTACTATCAAGAATTCACTACACTTTAAAAAGACAAGTTTAAAGCATGATATGTTACACTTATATTATCGCACTAACTTCAATATTTTCTTCTACACAAACTGATGATACAATCACAGGACAATTCAGAAAAGCAGATACAGATGCGTTGAGTAGAAAAACAAATCCAAACTATGTATCCTTGTATTTTAAAACATGAAAAAGGATATTTTAATCGACTATGAGATAGTTAAGATATATTTCAAAGAAAAACTTCCTACCTTGGTACTTTGCGACTTCTTCTCCATTGTAGAAGAGTTTGAATGTAGGGTATGAATGGATATCAACTTTGTTACACACTGGCTTATCTGTACCACAATCAACTTGTCCCACCTCTATCTCATCCTCCCCTTCCATTGTTTTCCCTAAATCATCCCAAAGTGTTCCCAGGTTCTTGCTGAAAAAGGTTTCAGAATTAGCAAAACAGAAGAACCTTGCGAGGAAAATTATAGCAATGAACATATCAATGACTAAAATTCTGATGTATATGAATAGAAAGCAAAGGTAAAACAGTCATCATCCTCTCCATTAATTATATCACTCACTTAATGATATAACGACTTTATATCATTAGCAATATGCCTGAACTTGCAATGAAGAGGCAAGCCACATTCATGCACTACAAGTTTCTCAGAGCATCAAGGCTCCTCCAGCAATTTAAATTAGGAAACTCAAGAAAAGTCTTCATGGATCAAGTGGGATATAGGATTCATATGTGGAGAACAAATGATGTCATTATGACATGCTGTCTGAGTGTGGAGTGTGGAGAAATATTATGAAGGCGTGGGAAGATTTTTATGGTAACATCTCTTGAGAGTTGGAGATGGGAGTAGGGAAATTTTTTGGAGCCATAAGTGGTGTGGGTACTTTGTGTTAAAGGATGAGTTTCCATATAGGCATAAGGGTTTCATGCCAGAGGGGCTTACCTGTCCAGCAAATCAGGGGAAATCTAGGGGGAGGGACATTTTGAGATTTGAGTTACAGGAGGGATTTCCAAGATTGGGAGATGAATGAGTTTTAAAGATTGCTTGCTTTACTTCATAAGCATGGTGAGCCAGCTGATAGAAAGTTTTCGACCTTACCTATCAAAAGAACAATAATAACAAAGTTTTTCTCTGCAAAGGCCTCTTATGAAAAGCTTTTGGTTAGGGAGGAGGATTGTTCTCCATGGAACTCGATTTGGATCCCTATGGTTCCAAGGAAGGTGGTTTTTTCACATAGTCAGCTACTAGAGGGGTGATTTTGACGGCGGAAAACCTAGCCTTAGGAAATGTAAAGTTGTTTGTATTAGTTGGTGATAGTTATGCAAGGAAGGGGTGAGGATGTGGATTATATTCTGCTACACTGTAGTCTAGACAAAAGAAAGTATGCAATATGCTAATAATGGTAATTAGCATGCATACAAAACATGCTTCAGATTTTCCTGCATTTGACCAAAAATAGTTAGATGCCACCTAGCACTCCACAGAGCAATGATATGTGTATTATCAAGAGGATTCTTCATATGTGCATTGCTAACAGAAGAATGTTCAATGCTGCTTAACATGGAGACGGTAACTATGGCTTTGAACTATGTTACAGGCATCCCTTTCGAAGATTTCTGCCCTAATTGGTTATCATTTTGATCCTCATAGTAGACTTATGTAGAAGTAAACACTAAGTTGCACTTGTCTTTTCAGAAGAAAAACATTTCAGCCTAGTTTCCCAATGGTTATAATTGACTACTGCCAATTCATGATTTGATTAGGAAGCAGATGCTACTAACATTCGATAATTTAGTCATCCCTGTATATTCCAGACAAACCCACCATTTCTACAGAAGGACAAGAAGAGATACTAAAGAAGACTAGTTTTGAAAGACTTACCAGTGCTTACACCATGGAACACAAAATTTGACAAACCATGCCGTGTCCTTCTCGTTTATCTAAATGAAACCCGAAAGAACAACATGAGTATGGTATGGAAGCCATTCAAAGAATTGCAAGAAAACACCACCAGCGAACTCAATGCTGCAAGTATTATTTGGTTCGATGTTGACCACTAATTGATTGATAAAACAAATCATAAAAAAACATAAAGAGAAAAATATTTTACTAAACACGTCAACTGCTTATCTATTAAATCGGTCTCAATACCTGGGGGTCGTTTGGTTCAAAAACAAATTATGCAGAAAATGGTACTGCAGAGATTAGTAATGTAGGGATGGTAATGCAAGGATTAGTAAATATATGGACTGTAATGTGGAGATTATTTTTATTGTATGTTTGATTTGTTTCAAATATGCAATGTGTAATTTAAAGTATGTGTTTACTTTTAAAATAAGATAAAAGTTTATTTACTTTAACTATGCAATGTGTAATTGGAGACTTGGAGTAGTTTCTGAATTTCTAGACAATCATGTTTGTTATAAAATCAGTCAGCAGCCAATGTTTTTTCCCCCGGTATAACTTGAGAGCCTTTTTGTCTTTTTAGTTGTTTCAATCCATGTATTCTTATTCCACGTTTTATCCGCAAAAACAAAATTCTTGCATAACTTATACAGGTATTATTTATGGCAATATAGAATAAAGCAACCAAATATGGTATAACTAATGAGAGATAACCAACCAAACGGTGTATAATTTAAGGCCAAATACATAAGTGACCTCCTAAACTTGTTCGGCACTTTCATTTTGACACCTGAACTGGGACTAGTATCTATTTAACACTTGAACTCGAGCCAAAATGTGTCCATTAGACACAATTTGATGAGGCGGCATAGTGTGTGTATTACACTTATTTTTAGCCTAAGTGGAACATCGTTTTTCTTTCATTTCCTCCTACTCTCTCGCCCACCACCATCTACCACATTCCTCTTCTATCCCACCACCATTGCCACCGCCATAACCAGAAGAATGCCCCTACTGAAATTTCCCTTTCTTTACAAGAAGTTTAATAATTCACTTTCTTATTTGTTCTCAGCCTATTAAATGCTCTAGAAACCACCAAAAACCAAATCTAACCCCACCTGCAGAAATCAAATTCTTCCAAGAAAGCATCTCATGGTTATTCTAATATTCAAATCCTGGTATGGGTCCATCTAAATTTCCAAAACATTCTCCATTCTTTTTCCTATTCCTAGCTTCATTCACCATTATTGAATCATCCTCTGAACTCACAAACGTTGTGGTTGTGCTAACTAGAAATTCTAAGACCCATCTGGGGTTCCCTCACAAGCACTAAACACCCTTTTTGACTGCTTGGTTTCTCAATCTATAGCAGTGACAATTCAGCTTAATGGGTGTGATTTGCGCTATGAGGTGGTTGGGTATCAGAAAATGGGGATTTGGCTGGCAATGGGTTTGGGACGGTGACAGGTAGGGGGACGACGAGGGGTTTGGGGCGGTGGCAGGTAGGGACAATAAGACGTTTGGGATGGCTGATTTTTCTTCTTTTTTTTTTCCTTTGTTGACATGTCTTTCTCATTGGCCTTGTTTTCCACACCATAACACGTGATATTCACACACCACACATAATTTAGAATTATCAAATTTGCATTCAAAAGGTACATTTTTCTACAACATAAAGTGTTTAATAGATTGTAGTTCAAGTGTCAACATGGAAGTATTAGACAGTTTAGGGGGGGCGCTTATGTATTTGGACATAATTTAATGTTGGTTTTTATGCAGGCATTATAGTGCTTGTACGTCATCAAGCAGGCCCTTAATGCTTATCCGCTACTTTAAAACAACTGAGTCAAACATGCTCTATTGCTTACTAGGAAACTCTTAGTATATTAGAGATTAACCACTATAGTATGTCAAAGAACTTCTAGTGTTAGACCTTAAGTATCGAGTAGTAAAATATTATAGACCAGACAAACCATTTATTGTAAGTGAATACAGCTGGGAATTGAGGCATATATCTTGTTGTTATTACCTCCTAATCACATTACACACAAAAATAAATCCATAAAACAATTAGGAGCATTGTAAGGGCACTTGCATCTCATGTTATTCCAACGCAAAATGACAGGTAACAGGTTCCGATATGGACTATGTAGCTCGAACTCCCCAAAAAATGTTTTTGCACCCATGTCGTTTACATAAAAAATATACTACTTTTAGGACGATCCGACACACACCCGTCGACACTTTTGAAGAGTTCAAGCAATATAGAATATGGAAACACTCATTTCTTACTTTGGCAAAAAAAAAAAAGAATCGGGCAAACGATCAAATTAACAGACACCTAGATCAAATTTAGATATCACCACTCGATAACTAATGAAATATCATCTTGAAAATAAAAAATAACAGCAAAATAAGAACAATAATTACTTGAAAAGTACTTATTGTATAAATCCTAGTAATTTTCTAGAAGGCTAAGCTCATATCTAATCTAAAAACAACAAACTAAACGCTATGTTGCTCGGACTATTCAAAAATGTCGACGGGTGCATGCCAGATTCTCCAAGCGTAGTGTATTCTTGAAGAATCCGACCCAGGTGCAGCAGGATTTTTGAGCTACATAGACTAAAACCTATCTAAAAACAACAAATTAAAAACTATGTTGCTCGAACTCTTCCAAATTATCAATGGATGTGTGTCCAATTCTCCAAAAGTAGTGTATTTTTGAAGAATCTGACACCAATGCGGCAGTATTTTTGAGCAGCATAAACTAAATGTAGTGTATTTTTGAAGAATTTGATATGGGTGCGACAATATTTTTGAGCTACGGACTAAAACCTATCTAAAAAACAACACATTAAAACCTATGTTGCTCGAACTCTTCAAAAATATCAACGGATGTGTGTCCAATTTCCAACACGGGTGTGTGTCAATGTTTTTGGAGAGTCAAAGCAACATTATAGACCACGTAGTGCGTGTCAGATCCTCCAAAAAGTAGCATATTTTTGGGGAATCGTGTCAGTATTTTTGAAGAGTTCAAACAACGTAGACTAAAAATAGCACTAACAGAACCAACAAAAAAATAAGTGTATTTTACCTTATCATTAAACGTATCGCCTGTAAGGGTTATAACTTCAGCTTTACCGATGTATATCGAACTCAACAAAAATACCCAACACAATAAGATTAACGAAATTGGATGCATATAGCGTTTCATTGCAGCACAGATTTTTGATTTTACTGAAAAATTGCTTTGAATTTGATGTAGATTTGGGATGCCTAAATGGAATTAAAGAAGATGGGGGAATTGAAAGGAGAAAAGGGGAGAAGAAGGAAAGATAAAGGGTGTTTGTGAATATTTGTAAAATGTTTATGGACCATTTTGTCTTATAATGCTTCTTTTGTGGGTTAACTTTGAAATTTGGAGTTTGAGACTATTATTTTTGCCTCTTTTTTTTTTCTTGAAAAATTAACTAGTCGTTCACTCAACCGTTTAAAATTAAAAATAAGAAAAAAAATTCAAATATGTTATCGAACTATTAGAAATGATTTATTTATGTCATCTATTAAAAGTTTGGCTTATCTGTGTCACTATCGTTACAGAAAAAATCATTCGTGCCATTTTTTTTAATGACGAATTTACAAAATCATTTTTAACCTACACAATTAATTAGTGGCAGATTAATAGGCAGTTTCCTGAATCTACGTGACAGCTAATAACAAAGGTTACATACCTCAACAAATTGCACTTGTAACCTCCACAATTTACATTTTAGGGGAAAAAAATCAATTTCCTATGCTAGAAACCAATCAACAGTTATAAATTTTATGCATCAAAGACCCTATGCACCCTTCTAATAATTGAATATCTAGAAACAGAATCAGCACTAAAATTTACAAAATGAGAATTTAAGTCATTCCATTGCTGAGTAAACAATGGCAGCAAATATGATAACATACACAAATGAACTTTGCATGGTAATAATTATTTCCTTGCTAGCAGGATGCTAAATTCATGTCTCTTTGGAGGGTCAGCACGACGCAATGAAGAGAGAATAGTTTCATCGATCAATTGGTTCAACCCAACTCCACAATGAGCACCTGACCATGTGGTGTATAGCAAACAACAATGACCATCTCATGCACATCATCCTAATCAACAGCTTGCCTCTCCGGAATGCTCCATACGCGAACCTTAGCATCTAGGGATCCACTGATAAAGTATTTATCATCAACAGTACTAAACTGGTAGGTACAGGTTACTGTGACAAAGAAAGCAAGTTGAGCACACTGCAATCAGTCAATTACTGAAAAACTTCCAGCTAACTTGAAAGACAACAACACGTTGATTGATAAAATATAAACAAGCTGATATCTGACCACTTCTCATCTATTACAAGCCATGTATTCCTGCGGATTTACTGTTCAAATATGTTGTCATTTAATAGGTAGTATCCAAAGATATTTGACAAGGTACATACAATTTCGCATGGCATATTCATATTGGTGAAATGAATAGAATCAAAGAATGTAAAGAAAGCTTAATTCTCTTGTAGGGAAGTCAAGGTCCAGAAAGTGTCCAATATAAAAATAGAGTGCGAGATAACCCGAGACTTGGACCATGAGAGGTCAAGCACATCATCCTACATGTCCCTGAAACGAAGAGATGGGCTTTTCTGAATGTATAAAAGGGCTTTTCTGAATGTATAAAAGATCTATAATGACAGTTCACCCTCGGATACTGGATAAAGCTAATTGAGAGCATCAAAAGGAACCACTAATAATTTCAAGACAGTGCAAGACCTTTACAGTTGACTTGCAGATCATGTCGTCCTTCTCAACGATGACTATCCTTAATCCGATGTAAAACAAATATGATAACTAGCAGTTTCCCAAACATATTGCTGAATGTAAATGTCTAAACTACCGATTCATGCAGTATGCCTCTTACTAAATGTCTTGAAGAGATCTCTCTAAATTGATTAACTTTTGTGAAATACTTTCAGTGATTTGGTAGAGCGGTCCCATTAGTTGCTAAAGGGGTGGATGCATATTGATATGTATTGGGTTCATTGGAATCGAATAGCTTTGGCTCAGACCTTGTCTATGTGTTGAAAAGGTTCACTAAATAACTACAAAGAACAGATTTTGAACCAATAAAGTTTAAATTTTGAGTGTGCCTCTGAGTTGCGAGTAGCTATTGTTCAAACAAAACTGAACTTGGAAACTCAAAGGTTTTGGTTAGTAGCTATTGTTCAAACAAAACTTTCAGACCTCACAGTAAGACAAGGTTGAGAGTTAAGACTCCAACATATGCAGAAACAAACATCAGATGAAAAATAACGGTGTTGCTACATGTTTCCGTTGTTAAGTAACGGTGAACACCATCTCATAACAAAAAAATAACACTCCAATCTTTCAACTATCAACCAGACATAGTCTGGTTCCATCGGGTTCCTCATCTGACTATGTGAATCCATAGTTCTCCATATCTGCATTAGCAACACACACACAAATACGAATTGGATAAAAATGTAAATTAAACGCGATATTAACAACAAAATTTATCGATTAAATCACTAAAATCAACCAATGGCTGATTTGAGATGAGTGAATCAAAGGCAAAAGAGAGATTTTGAGAGTTTCTCGCTTCAAAATCTCAGACTTTTCATCCTACCTTATGCGAGGTGCTTGAATACTGCGGCTGGGAGGAATTGTGAGAAGGACAGAAATTTCTTTGTAGATGAAAAATGGGAAAAACAACGAAATAACTTACACGTATTTCTCACCTATAGATCTCAATTGTTCTGTTTTGGGCTATTTAATCCCCATATTATTCACTCCTTTTTTGTAGTGTATATATAGATAATAGTACACAATTAGTCTTAATGTGCAAAAAAAGTTTCATCATGTTAATCATGTTCATGTTTAGTATTTGGCTTTCACTGGCATAGTTGTGAGTCCAAATCCAAAATGAAAACAAGGGATCATTGTGTGAATCATCAAAGTTCATGGGGAGCTGATTAACTGACTTGAACCATGTCCGGGCGAATTTATCAGTGAAGCCATGATCGCCAAATAAAGCGTCAGCAATGGCTTGGCCTTCAGTCCCAGGGAGCCAAGCAGCAACGAGAGCATCCATTTTGGCAATGTAAGGCTCCATCACGCCTGGAGTCAGGACGACCAGTGACAACGACTACAACACACTTCACTGCCCACAGGACGTTACTGGTGGTGCTAGGACCTGGTTCGGTTATTGTAAGATTTGAGGTATCGCCAAACATCTCCACGTATGGGACTTTACCCACGGCTATAATGGTGTAGGAGAATCCGTTGGAATTTTAAAAGTTGGCATTAGAAGGATCAACTGTTTTCTTGATAGCGGATAAAATGGTGGTTCCTGTCAAGTTTTGGAACGCGTATCAAAACCGGAAAAACGATGTGTTGTGAGGACTCTCCTACAACACTGATGCACCCACATCAGATCCAGAAAAAAATGCACTACTTTTGGAGGATCCGACACTCACCCATCGGCATTTTCAAAGAGTCGAAGCAACATAGTAGAAATTTTTGCATTATCTCACAATAGAGATGTTGCCAAAACTACAAAATACGAGAGTGAAAACGTACCAACTGTAAGATCATTGCCTGCAATGCCTTGCCACTCTGTTGCCCAGCCTCCACATTGGCAACCCAAGTTGTCCGAATGAGTTCCAGTAACAAGTATTTTTGACGCTTTGTTTGGAAGGGGAAGTAGTGGCTGCCTAGGCGATTTTCCATTCTTCAAGAGCACGAGTGATTTCCTAACTGCTTCCCTTGCTAACTCTCTATGCTTCTATAGAAAAGACAACAAAGCAGGTTTAATGTAATACGAACAAGAATTATACCTATGTTTTCTCGGACCATCTAAAATGCTGCTCCACCCGACAACATATTTTTGAAGAGCCCAAGCAACATAGGGTAGGAAAAGGTATTGAAAGATTGTTGGGATAACTAAGGTGACATTTTTTCATTTTTTACCTGGCTTCTGGGTTGTTTTCCCAAGATAGGATCGGACATTGGGTTCTCGAAGAGACCCACGACAAATTTAACTCTCAATATCTGCTTCACAGCATCATAGCATCATCACTTCTGCTCATGGGAATGATCTTGGCTTACACTTGAGAAGTCAAAAGTATCAATAAATTCTCTATAATACTCGGGGACCATAATCTGAAGTGTAGACACAATAGTCATAGTGAATAAAAAGTGCTATAACATATAAGGTAATAAGTTGATCTGAATGTCAGTGTACGAATTTATAAGAATAACTTTGTCAATTCCTGCCATACTTTCAGCTTGAACTGAATAAGAGTAGTTAGCATGAGGTGGGTCAGTAATCTGGTCAATCCCTTGCCAATCTGAAATGACAAAGACCAAAAGAGGTTGGTTATACTGGAATATATCCTGACTTTACTTTTACTGTCTGAATTTTGCAATGAAGTGAAATGTGATATCTTACCCTGAAGTTGAGCTTGTTCTTCAGGAAGCCAGCGACTAGGTCTCGGTCGGCATGCATATTTCTTCCGTTCCAGCTTGAGTAAGACACCATTACCGTTGAAACACCCTTTCTGATCGAGTCAAAGTATGCAAGCATGTAGATGTTAAATAAGCCGTTTGAGCTGATTACAGTGTTACTTTTCATCAACCCCATTCACCGTGCCACCATCTCCCACAAAGTGCTTAGCGCATGCTGCAACCTTAGTCCTTAACCATATGAAAGTTCAATAATGAACAACATCAACATTGATCATCATAAATAAGTTATTGTCCAGGAAATGATGAGGATCTAAAAAAGGGATAACGATTCGTACTTTCCACCGATGTAAGGAACACCATTCTTAGATTTATCTGGCAAATCTCCTAGCACACCATGAGTGATCCCTTACAATCCTATAATCTTCACTGTAACATTGATAACAATGGCCCCATCTAAGATTTCTGCATAAAAACAATTATTCAGACATAACATGCATAGATAAGAACCATATGCACAAAGTGTAATCATATCAACTCACTGCAATGCAGGGAGCAAAAGCATATGGAATTTCTGTAGCTCTAACTTCAAGTGCAGTGGCAGCCCCAATACGCTTTACAAGATCAGGATCCCTGCAAAAAATTAGCACACTTTTACTTACCACTAGATGGAAATTCAAAACCCGAAATTCTGAAAATTGTTAATTATCACAGAGGAATCAATGAATGCAATCAGTTGAAGGCAAGGACTCAAAGCTAAGGTCTTGCAGGATCACTGGCCAATAGTCGTTCTTTAGATGACATTTCTTTTAGCTTGAGTACTTCCATGCTTAGCTAAGTTGATAAATTGAATTAAAATTCTTTTGCTTGGATCAACAGAGAAGTTTAAAAAAAAAAAATTAGGTACAATTTGACATTTAGATTGCAGTAATAAGAAAAGCGCAAGAGCATTTAGGCATCACCATAATCAGCTAGAAACTGAGTAGATCAAGCAAAAGAGGTAACGATTCAGGAACAAGGACTCTAGACGAACTTTATGGCATGCTTTGATTTTTGAATTCAGCTGATGAGTTCATAGCATGATCTTGAGTTTTCAAATGATTAACAAGTACAATATCAGCTATCATGAAAAGAGTACTTAAAATTGAAATATCCCGTATAGTCCTCAGAACAGAAGATTCATTTCAAACAATGTATTATAGTGTATATAATACTTGCCTTGTGACACCAAGGCCAACATAGTAAGGAAAGATTGTAGCTCCATAGACATTGTTGTGGCCATGAACCGCATCGATTCTATAAATCATGGGAATCCAGGCCAGTTTGAAAGAGCACCCTTTTGAATTTCATCTACCATATTGGTCCAAACCTGCAGTGGCCTTAGGTGCAGGTACACTCCCTCCACCACTCAACACACTCTCTGCCAGAAAAACATTGAAAATGAACTCCAAAATACAAGCCAACACTGAATCTAAAAGAATCCCTTTTTCACTTTATAATTGAAAATAGGAAGGATATCAAAATTGATTATTGAATCCATACCTCTTCAAAACATTTTTTGACAAGCTTTTTAATCTCTCGTGCAAGGGGTAAGGTCTTGCGTAAATCCTACACTTGTGGACTACACTGAGTTTGTTGTTGTGCAAGGCATATTCCTCAGATTCAGGACTTATGCGCCCACCTATATGACTTCAGTTGGTACCAACAGACCAATATGAACAAAAATCCAGAAAGTATCAATTCAATTGAAAGAGTGTTTGACTACCTCGTTATAACGGCATTTCACTATAGCGGCCTGATTTTCTCCAGAACCGATTTTTCATGTTATATTTTACTTCTCTATAACGGCATTCTACCTATAACAACAATGACGTTTATTATAACGGTACACTCTTTGTAAAATTAACTCTCTATAACAGCATACTCAAATATTTATGTAATAATATTTTGTAAGAAATATACTATGTACAAAATAAAATACCAAAAAAATTAAGGTAATCATCATTAATGCCGTACACACGGTAAATTTCAAATACGAATATCTAATTTAAAGGAAAAAATTGTAGTTAAATGAGGCACATCAGTTATTTCATAACTTATAGCCTGTTTGGCCAAGCTTCTAAAATCAGCTTATTTTCAGAAGTGCTTTTTTCAAAAGTGCTTTTCAAAAAAGTACTTTTGGTGAGAAGCAGTTTGTGTTTGGCAAATACAATTAAAAAAACACTTTTTAGCAGTTATTAGTGTTTGGCCAAGCTTTTAAAAGTGCTTTTAAGTATATTTTTTTCATAAGTGCTTTTTTCAAAAGTGATTTTAGAGAGAAGCTACTTTTTTTAGCTTATGAAAAACTGCTTTTTTTACTCCCCAGAAGCACTTATTTTCTTCCATAAGCTTGGCCAAACACCTCAGTTTTTTAAAATAAACACTTTTGAGAAAAAATAAGCACTTTTGGGGAAAAATAAGCTTGGCCAAATAGGCTATTAGGCTACTAATGTTTGCCTTTTTTAGATTCATTCTCTTTTTAATTTTGCATACTTTTGTTTATAACAGCTAAATGAGATCTGAATGTCCAATGCCAGTATACATATATAACATCACCTCTCTATAGCAACCATGAAATTTTCGAACAAACGCTCCCACTATAGAGAGGTTTGACTGGCTAAGATTTTTTACACTGTAAGATAATATAAAAAGATAAACATGGTAACTTTATTAAGTAATTAATAATATACTATCTTTTTAAATATAATTATAATTATGGCAAAATATAGTAAAGGAAAGTTAAGTCCTCCTGGAGCTCTAACCAAAAGTATTTCGTTTTTATCTTCTTGACCAACTTCATTTCTTTTTTTAAATCTGAAAATTTTCATCCATTTTCTCAACATCATACTCATGAAATCAGAAGCACAAATTGAACATACGTGATATAAGCCAAATTTGCCGACACAAAATAAACCAAATAGAATACGCAGTCTCAATTTTTCAAATCCCTAGAATAGCCTTTGTTGTACTAAATTCAATCATTATACTAAAACTAAAAAAGAATCATGGTCCCTTTTAGCACTACTATACAGAAGCCCTTTCCTACCACCCTAAGTGTTTGTAGTCAAAAACCAAATCTACTTTGTCTCCCTTTTTTTCTCCATTGCTACTTGCTCTAGCTCAGCAATTACCAATTGTTACCAACTGTTTGTATATCTGGTGACACATGTGGGCAGGTTTTCTTAGGAACAGACCGATAGTTGCCCATTGAGTTGGCAATTCCCTTGCTTTTTCAATCAACAGTCTATCTTCTTCTTCTGACCAAGAAGAAGACACCACCTTCCCCATGTCACTGTCTTTCTTCTCCTCTCCTTCTGAAGACACATTTTTCTTGTAACTATTCTTCAGTTGCATAGCTTCCTTGGCAAATTTCAATGTGTCCTTGGAACACTCCAAGTCATGGGAGTGAGGGGCAATGGTGCAAACAACAACATTGAAGCTGTTTTGTCTGATGAGAGGTGCATTTATCACTGGCAAAAGAACAACAAATTACTGTAAGAGCAAGTTGATTCAATGTGTCCCATAAAAAAGAAAAAAATATATATACCTACACTGTCTTCAAAACAGTACCGACAAAACAACAACAAAATACTGTAAGAGCAAGTTGATTCAATGTGTCCCGTAAAAAGATAAAACCATAACTTATTATTTGGGAGAGTGCCTTCAAAACATTGCTATCGTCCACTAAATCTACTAGCATAAGAGTGCCATAGCAACTCTCTTTCTCAATAATCAGCCGTATGAACCTATGTGCTATTCTTGAACTTTCTTCATAATTTAACAAGGAAAACAAATGTTAAAGTAAACCATTTGATAACAACACATTTAGAGTAATAATTCCCATGTTGGAATTGCCATTGAAGGACAAAAGTAAGAAAACATAGAAAGAGAAAAAGGAAACAAAAGATAATTTTCAGATTTTCATTCAAAGATATTCTTGGCACCAAAAGGTAAATAAAAAGGACCCAAACTAATTAAGCTTCCCTTCAAATTTGGAGATCCTTGAACTTGCGTCGCCCATATAATGATATTTATAAACGCTAACAAATGCTCCAACAAAATAATAATAATAACCTTCCAATCACCACTAAATCACCACTAATTCCATCTGCTATAAAATTCAATACAACGTGGGGCATCATTATTTTAGACTTAGCTACTTTCTTAGTGTGGTTAGTAGCCACAAAAATCAGTAGCCCAAGAAGCAACACTTCGCTGGCCTTTTCTAAATACTGAACATCTTCAAAGGTTAAAGGTCCATTTACTTGTTTAAATGATAGAAACTTTGTTTGTGGAACAATTCTCCAAACATCGAAGCGAACAAAATGTTCAATCAAGTATCCTACTGTTTTGAAAGTGAAGGGCAACTGAACAAGCCCCACCATGCTAGATCTTAAGACACTATGGAGTTAGAAAAAATGGTTAACGTGTTCCCATGATAAAACCACGAGATGGTTAAAATTTACGGGGTGAACGATAATAGGAGGCCAATAAGGACATTGAGAAAATGATAGATTAAGAACCACTAGAATAGATATCATAGCCAACCAAAGCTGAAGTAGTAACCCAATCAAAGCAATTGTTGGGTTCGAAATCGAGAGGGCGTCATGCGAAAGCTAATAGTTTGCAAACCCGAGGAGCGATAATTCAAACGAAAAGAAAAACATACTAAAAAAGGCATATTATTAATACGGTTTGGTAGAAATTGCCCCCTAAACGATCTGAGAAGAGGGGTTTTCTATTTATAAAGTTTCAAAATTTTTCCCCTATGCAAGAAATAAACCAAATATGGTAGAGTTTTATATTTCCTTTTAGGAAAAGTAAAAGTAATTATGGTATTACTTTTATTTTCCTTCCAAGAAAAGTAAAATTTAAATTTGGTAAGAAAATCATGACAAAAACCCTAACAGCAATCACAGTAGAATACTGCAGAACACGCTTTCAAAATTTTAATTCACAACTCAAAAAAGAAAACATTCGGAAAATTATTTACCTTGTCGTCATAGATGTACTCTTTGTTATGCTATTCATATCATGTGTCTTTCCGGTGCCTTTTTTGCCCATACGATATAATATTTGCTGCATAAGTAAATCAGATTTAGCAAACGTAGATTTAGCAGAAATAAGTAAGACTGCCCATGAACGGATTCACAATGTCTGCTATGGTTTTATCGAGGAAGTTTATATAAAGCTGTATGTAAGAGCTACATATTTCTTGTCTTAAACTTTTAACTTCACATACATATTTCTTGTCTTAAACTTCTAACTTCACATAATAATGTTATTATATAAAAGCAAGAATTAATTATAGTTAATAAGATGTTAGTTAGTTGTTTGCCATACGTTACCTTGATGTTATTGTAAAAACTTTATTTATTACTATGAAGATTTGAATTGTTTAATTAAGTTCTAAAATATTTTTGGTAAAAAAGGAGATAATTTTACTTTCTTTCTTTTTTAATTTAAATTTTGAGTTTTTTTCATACAAAAAAGTACAAATTTATATAAAATAGAATAAAAAGGCAAAATTATTATAGTTATTTTTGTGTATATGTATACATTTAAGTCTCCTATTAAAATTTATTTTTGGATCACTAATTTTATTATGACGACATTAAAAAAACTTATATGTTAAATAACAACAAAGAGTGCTAAGAAGGAATAGAATAAAAGAAAAAAAAATAAGGGAGTTGAATTCCATATGATTAAATAAAGAGTTGAAGGCTTGAAGCTATATTGATACATATAATTAAATCAAGTTGCAAATAAATTTACTCATCTTTGAGATGGATTATAGAGTAATATAAAAGCTAAATAAAAAGAATAATATCAATTTTGTGTGAGCGTGTCTCAAAGCTATTGAAAGATAGCGAATCAAGTCCACGTCATCATTCTATTATTTTCATTCTCGTTTGGACAAATCATCAGTATTGAGACTATGTATTGACTAATTTGGCTAAACTATACTCTTAGGTGTGGTCTTGTCCATTTAGACCGAACATGCACACTTTTTCCCCAAAAAACCTCGTGCCATTAAATATATCCCATCACCTTATATATGCACAATAAAATATATTACATAAAAATTTTGATTTTAGTTATATATACACCATCCTGATAAAGTTATAGAAAATGGTGAAAAAAAAGGAATTTTGTGAAGAGTTTATGGTGAATATCTATTTTTTTTTTCAATGGTTGTTCAAAAGAGATAAAAAATTTTTATCACTCTCTCCATTTCTAGATAATTGTCACATTTTTTATTTGCACGTCCCTTAAGAAACTATGTATTTTTACCAACATAACTTATTTAATTTCTTAATCACCTCACTTTAATTAAGGAAAAATGTGCTTTTTCTTCAATTAATTAAAAGTATATTAATGAATCTAAACAACCATAAATAAAGAAATTGAAAGATAAAATCAACATTCATATGTTAAATTAATCAATGTTTAGTTGTTTACTTTCAAGAATAATTACTCGTAAACGTAAAATGGGAAGAATAGTACTTAATTATATTTTGTTATTTTAAAATAACAAATATTATAGAATATCTATTTTTAATAAAAACTCCAAGTATTTAGAAACGGACGTAGTAATAAAAAAAAGTCAATCAAAAACTCTATTTTTAAAAATTATTATGTGACCATTTGTGTAATTAATTTACCCCCTGAAATATCCCGCCAATAATGGGCGCTCTAAAATCCCACAAAGCTTCAATATCTCAACAAATCTACTATCACTCATAGCGTATTCAAGGTGTATATCAAGGTTTTTGGGTTGCAAGTTTGTGAAATTGAAGTTCTGGAAGCATCTTTGCTCTGCTATACATATTGTTTTTTTGTCTCGGCTGGGATTTGAATGTGAGACCTCATATTTTTTTTTTTTGATAATTGTGGTGTCCGGACTAACTTTCGCCCACCTGGACTAATTCTACAGATACCTACCACCTTTGAAGAATCACTAGTATCTTTTTGTCTCTGTTTGGATTTAACTTGAGACGTCATGTTTTTTTTGATAACCGTGGTGTCTGAGTTAGTTTTTGTGCACCTTGACTAAATCTATGGGATACCTGACCTCATTTTTTTTTTTTTTGATAATTGTGGTGTTCGAGCTAGCTTTCGCACACCTCAACTAATTCCACGTAATACCACCGAGGCTAAAACAGATGAAAAGAAATCACCTAGTATTTTTAGTCTCTACTGGAATTTGAATCTGAGACCTCATGGTGCTCAATCAACTTCATTGACCACTGGGCCACACCCTTATGTGCATGTTTGTTGCAAGTTATCAATTATAGAAATTGCTGACTATGTAGGCAGATATGATATTGGAATGAACCTAAATAAGGATAGGAAAAAAGATATCTTTACTCATTTCTCTGAACTCTAGATAAAAGAAAAAAAACTTTGACCTCTTAATCTGAACATCAATCTATATTTGTTCATTTGATGATAGTTTCAGCTTCGGGAAGACTTTGGAGACAAAAATTGAGATGGCAGCCCGGAGTGCTTTCAGGCAGGTATGGAGCTGGGGTGCCGTAAGGGGTTCATCCGAACTCCCTTCGTAGAAAAATTTCAATATATAGTAAATGTTGAATCTTATTGGCTTTTGTGTGTGTTTACTTATGTACTTTTAATCTCTCACTGCAAAATCCTTCATACCTCTGCCACTGCTTTTTATGTAAGTTTCTCGTAGGCTCTTCAACAGTGGCACAGTGCTAAGTGAGGAGGAAAGAGCAGCAAAATGTCCTCATCAAGGTGTTATTCTCTTTTTTTGGGTTTTCCACCGATGTCCGGTACTTGTCTTGGGGCATGACTAAATTCGGATTTACGCGTTGCAGGACTCATTTCTTGGGGCACTGCTCCCAACATGATTTTTTCCATTCCTTGGAGTCGAACTCGATACCTCTAGTTAAGGTTGAAGGGATCCTGAACCATCCGACCATAATCAATGTTAGTCATCAAGGTGATATTCTGTTGCGCTTAATAGCAATCTAAAGTCAAGTGTACTTTTTTGGTCTATCACATAATTAGCGTAATGATTCAATGGCGTAGTACTCTTTTAGTTGCTTGTCCTTTGAGTTTGGTTATTATTTGTGCTTTCTTTTACACTTCAGTTATGAATAATGTTTAAGGTGATTTATCAGGTTGTCTATAGTATTTTGCCATACCTTCTTTGTTTCAGTTATTTCGTTCTCTATATATATTGCCTTGGACTGTTTATTCTTAGATGGGGGTTTATCGGAAGCAACCTCTCTACCTCTAAGGTAGTGGTACAATATATGTATATTCTACCCTCCCCAGACCCTGGGATTACACTAGGTATGTTGTTGTTATTGATTCAGTGGCGTTTTCTACTTAGATGTTTGATCTTTCTCATTCTCATCTTGATTTTGCACTATCTTGCCTGTCAATTTTAATTTGTTCGTTCTTTCTTTTGTACAATCATCAAACATCAACGAGGGTATTTATCAATTACTACCTTTGTTCTATTTTTTGTCACACATTTTTTTTTAGTCTGTAGAAATGATTTAATGGTGTGTTCTGTTTAGATGTTTGATCTTTCTCATTCTCATCTTGCTTTTTTCTCTCTTGAAAATCTCAGGGAAACTAACAACCGCTATCCTTCATGTGCGCACTAGATAAACCTGCCCCTGTGCAATTGCTCGCAAACCATATGGGAGATATGAACCGCACTAGGCAAGCCTTGTGCTACAAGCTCAACTGAGAAGGGACTAGATGGGAGAGATCCTCTGGCATCCATTTGGGATACCTTAACTCTGCACTAACTCAGCCGGCTGAGAAAGGACCAGGTAGGATTCGATCCCTAGTCTCCTCCTTATGGGATATCCTTCTACACCAACTCAGCCACGCTTGAGGGTTATTCATCTTGATTTTGCACTATCTTGCCTATTAATTTTAAGGAAAATTTCAAATATATACAATAAAGTAATTAGTTTACAATAAATATAGCCATGTTTTTATTTACAAAAAAAAAATAGCCGATTTTAAAAAAAATAGCCTTTTAGCCATTAAGGCAGCTTCATGGGTACAAAAATTTTACTGTGCAAACCAAATTGTTGCTATTAAATTACAGAGTACAAAATATATGAAATTATTAAATAATTAACTATACTGAGCTCCCACCCAGCTCACTACTATCAAACTTCCATCAGTGTGAGCTAAAAAGTTATTGTTACACCATGAGGCATGAAGTTCAGAATGAACCCAAAACATGCAAAATGAAACAGAAAAGAAATAGAATCTTCAATTTAGCCCTATTCATAACATGGGATTTTAATTTCATTTACTTTCATCTTAAACCTGACAACAACATGCAACTGTTGCTGTATGCTCGAGCATATCTATATTTTCCTACAAAGAATCAAGGATAGAAAATGCTTGTGCCCGGATGCAATTGTATCTACAAAGACACAATCTCTAGTATCAGCTGGACCCAAACTCTTTCCAATGTCGGCACAAATGTGTATATGTAACGTATCGATATTGTATATATGTAATGTATATATAATGTATCAATATTGTATAAATAGTTATATAGTGTATATACAATGTATGGATATTGTATAAATTGTGTATAAACATGTATATATAATGTACAAATAGTTATGTTGTGCATATGTAATGTATCAATATTGTATAAA
This sequence comes from Capsicum rhomboideum, assembly GCA_031232105.1. Lineage (NCBI taxonomy): Eukaryota > Viridiplantae > Streptophyta > Magnoliopsida > Solanales > Solanaceae > Capsicum > Capsicum rhomboideum. The sequence continues at coordinate 111,854,523 of CP124708.1, read as the reverse complement.
TGATATATAAACGTTTATCGATATTGTATAAATAGTGAATAAACGTGTATCAATATTGTATAAATGATGTATAAACGTTTATCGATATTGTATAAATAGTGTATAAACGTGTATCGATATTGTATAAAAGCTATGTAATGTATCGACATTGTATAAATGGTGTATAAACGTGTATTATGATATTATAGAAATAGTGTACAAACATTTATCGATATAAAGTATTGATATTGTATAAAAATAAAAGCTATACTACAACAATCGCAAAGTAAACAAAACAAACGCTATACTACAATAAAATCACATGTCCAAATATGCAAAAATTGTTACAATAAACTAAAAGCTGCTAAGCAAAACAAACACTATACTACAACAATCACAAAGTAAACAAATCAAACACTATACTACAGCAAAATCACAGGTCTAAATATGCAAAAATTGTTACAATAAAAAATTACAACACAAGTAAATACTACGACAATCGCAGCATACCAAAAATCACAAAAATACTCACAGATAACAGCTCCATCATCGCCGGTGTCTGTTGGAGGTAATCAACTCGTCGCGTTGTCTTCTTCTTCGAATTTTCATGTAGATTTCATCCGCTAAACATGTTTCTCTTCGATTGTGTCGAGGTCCATCAAGTGTAATAGCCATTAAAGAACTTGGTTTGCAAGTTTTTCAATCCCGACTAACATAAAATCTTCTCTAAATAGTCCCAAATTTTAGATATGAGCTCCTCTCGACGTTTCGAGTCTTTTGGTATATAATTAGCTTGAAACGGTTCATGTTTGCGGCACGTCGATTTTTTTTTTTTTTTTTTAAGGAAAAGCAACGAAGAAGAAGAAGAAGGAGGAGGAGGAGGAGGGAGAAGAAGAAGTAGAAGGAGGGAGAAGAGGAAGAAGGCCGAGTGACCACTTTTTCCTGTAAATAAAATGTTCATGTGAGGAAGAAGCCTACCGACCATTTTTTCAGTAAATAATTTGTCCGGGTGGACATTTCACGTAATTATCCCTAATTTTAATTCATCCATTCTTTCTTTTGCACGATCATCAAACATCAACTAGGGTATTTATCAATTAGTGCCTTTGTCCTATTTTTATGTGACACATTTTCGCTTTTCGTATTCGACACCTTTCTCTAGTTTGAGACAATTTAAAATTAACATCCCAATTTTACCCATAATGACAAAAGACTTGTTCTAACTCACTTGATATCAAAGTTGATCTTTTTACCATGATATAGAAAATGAAATGATATGTGAAACTTTCACCACCCCACATTTAGTTATTGGTATTTAAGGCAATTTGGTACATTGAATTAAAAAAAAAAAACTGTTTTCATTTATTCTTGAACTCCCAATTTAGTTAAACACATTCATAGAAAATGAGACGATGGAAATACTAGATTAGGCGGAGACAGGTCTTTCCTGATTATGGTAATTGTATCAACTAATACTCGATCCCTTGAGTACTTCAGTAAAGGTCAAAAAGACATAGTCTATATTTTGTAGTTTTAGCAAACAAATATATTGCTAATTGTTGTCAATAAAACAACAATGTATTGCACCTTTTTCAGGATGATTCTGTTTTATCATGTTCTTGCTATTTATATTTGATGTCATTTCCATATCGATACTGCCAGGCTGGGGTTGTGTATGTTTCTTGCTTTTCATAATTTTTTGCTCTGCCATTTTAATTGTTGATCTGAGGTTCTCCAGAACAATATTAGCCTCCACTAGTGGTGGTTCAATTTCTTCAAGTTTTTCTGTTTTTTTCTGTTTGTGATGAAAATGGATGAATATTGTAAAGCCATGTTTAGAAGGCATTGAGTTGTAACACGTAGAGCTCAAGTGTCTTTGCTTCTTATAACATGTTATCTGTTCTTCCGGAATCAAGCATCCTCATTTTACTCTTTCTGCAATTTCTTGTTAGTTTGTTTTGCTAACATGGAGAAAATGTATTTTGATATCTATTTGATTTTTCTTTTCTTGATTTGAAAGAACAATAAACGTTGGATCCAGCAAGATTGTTTTCAGTTCATCAATTGGAACAGAGATGTACATGGACCTTGAACATAGAAAAATAATACAGGAGTGATAAGGAAAATTGAACAGATTCCAATTCTTCACAATTCTAAAAACATATTCATGATATGGTAGGCCCAATTAAGCACTATAATGAGCTGTTGAAAAATGGAGAAGTGCATAAAGCAAAAGTAATGAATAGACATAAAGCCAAAGATACCTTCCTCCATGGCATCAATTATTCAATTAGTCTTTGTTTTTTTCAATTATTCAATACTTTTTGAAAAGTGAAAAGTAGACAGTTTTGCTTTTATTATTAGGAAACTTTTGCTAAAGCACACAGTTGGTATACTTTGATCATTCTTTGTATTCATATTAGTCTTACATTGAATAGGTATAACTAAGGGTATTTTGAGAAAGAAAAATACTCATCTTCTCAATTTTTTTGACCATTTTATGGTTTCCTGTTTTGCTCAAGATGTTTCAGAATCATACGCATATGATGTTTGGCTCTTAAAGAAGCCGCAGATGACTTTGCTTGATTTTCAAGATGTGCTAAGTGATGCAGAGAATAAGCAGGCATCAAATTTATACGTGAGCCAGTGGCTTAATGAGCTTCGAGAAGCACTTTTAATTTCTAAAATAAATTAAGGGTTTGTTTGAGTTAGCTGATTGAAAACAGCTGATAAGCACTTTTAATTCTAAAATTAATTTATACATAAGTAGTTACGTGTTTTAAACCCTTTCGTGTTTGGCGACACTAACTTAAAACTCATAAGGTAAAATGTGATAGTACTAATTAGTGTCATGATTCAAATCTCATAGGCCGTGAACGACACTCGGCGACTTAACCTATTCTTAAAGGGCAGTCTGGTGCTCAAGGCATCCCGCAGGATCCGGGGAAGGGCACCACAATGGGTGTGATGTAGACAACCTACCCTAATGCAAGCATTTCGAAGCTCATTAAGCCTATTCATAGGACTTAATTTCATTTTATGAGAAAAGAATTTTAAAAATGAAATTGGCCTTTTCTTTTCTACGACTTCCTTCCAACTATACAAAACAAGACAAACATTGTAATGAATGATCTACAGTTGCAGAGAACATCTCCACCACTATCTTCACTTATCCTTCTCTCTAGCAAAATTTAGAAAGTAGAAAATATCTAATGTCTTGTAAGAAACTATAAGACATTTGTTGTTTATGCTAACACACCTTTCATTATTATTGTAGAGACTTTGTCAAGATAGAGTAACGCCTGTTTAAGATACCTAAGGTTATTATAATTACATATTGTTATCTGTTAAAACACATACTAGAACTATCAGTGTTTTTTTGAAGGAACTGTCGCCAAACACTGAGCTAAAATACACTGTGGATCAATAACAACAGTGATTAAACTATTAAAGACACCATTAATTTAATTTCCTACACTATTATTGCAAGAAAATAATTTTGTAGAATAGTTTGTTACTCCCTCCGTCTCAAATTACTTGGCATGTTTGCTAAAAAAATTGTCTCAAAATGGTTGGCATGTTTAAGAATTCAAGAGATAATTAACCACTTTTTTCCAACTATACTCATATTAATTGAAGAAAATTCATCTAATCAAGATTAAATAAGGTCATATTAGTCAATTTGCACCCCTTATACAAGACTGTAGAGTATCATTCAAGCTTGAACAATAATTTAACAGATTCCAACTCTTCACAGTTCTAGAACATATTCATGATATGGTAGGCCCAATTAAGCACTACAATTAACATCATTTTATTTTTCAGTCCCCAAATACCTTTCCTCTCTTGCCTCAATTATTCAATTGAAACCAATTACAAGTAAGAACACTAGCAAAAGAGATAGGGAGAGAAATCATTGATCATTCTTGTTTGCAATTTACTCTTAGCATTCAACAGGTAAAATAAAGTTGTTAATATTTGAAGATAGAAACATTTATCTTCTCAAAATCATTTTTGAGGCTCCTTGTTTTGCTTTGCAGATCTCAGAAATGGAGATTGGCTTAGCAGTTGGTGGTGCATTTCTCTCTTCAGCTTTGAATGTTCTCTTTGAAAGGCTTGCTCCTCAGGGTGATCTTTTCAAGATGTTTCAGAAGCATACGAATGATGTTGGGCTTTTAGAAAAGCTGAAGGACATTTTGCTTGGTCTTCAGATTGTGCTAAGTGATGCAGAGAATAAGCAGTCATCAAATCCACTAGTGAGGCAGTGGCTTAATAAGCTTCAGAGTGCTGTGGACTCTGCTGAAAACTTAATGGAAGAAGTTAATTATGAGGCTTTGAGGCTTAAGGTGGAGGGTCAACATCAAAATCTTGCAGAAACATGTAACCAGCAAGTATTTCGATTTTTTTCGGAGTGCTGTGGACGGCGCTTGAATGGTGATTTTTTTCTTAACATAAAGGAGAAGTTGGAAGACACCATTAAAAAATTGGAGGTGTTGGAAAAGCAAATTGATCGCCTGGGCTTACAGAAGTATTTCGATTCGGGTAAAAAGCTAGAAACTAGAACACCTTCAACTTCTTTGGTTGATGAATCTAAAATCCTTGGTAGAATGATTGAAAAAGAGCAATTGATTGGCCGTTTATTGTCCGAGGATGCAAATGGAACGAATCTAACTATTGTCCCTCTTGTTGGAATGGGGGGAGTGGGCAAGACAACACTTGCTAAAATTGTTTACAACGATGAGAAGGTGAAAGATCATTTTGGCTTGAAAGCTTGGTTTTGTGTTTCTGAGGCATATGATGCTTTCAAAATAACAAAAGGCTTACTTCAAGAAATTCGCTCATTTGACTTAAAGGATGACAATAATCTTAATCAGCTACAAGTCAAATTGAAGGAAAGCCTTAATGGAAAAAGGTTTCTCATTGTCCTTGATGACGTGTGGAATGATAAGTATAATGAGTGGGATGACTTGAGAAATCTTTTTGTACAAGGAGCTATGGGAAGTAAGATCATTGTAACTACGCGTAAAGAGAGTGTTGCCTTGATGATGGGACATGGGGCAATCAAAGTAGGGACTCTGTCTGATGAAGTCTCTTGGGCTCTATTCAAACTACATTCATTAGAAAACAGGGATCCTGAGGAACATCCAGAACTTGAAGAGGTTGGAAAACAAATTGCAGTCAAGTGCAAAGGATTGCCTTTAGCTCTAAAGGCACTTGCTGGTATTTTACGCTCCAAATCAAAGGTGGATGAGTGGAGAGATATTTTAAGAAGTGAAATATGGGAGTTGCCAAGTTGTTCGAATGGCATCTTACCAGCATTGATGTTGAGCTACAATGATCTTCCTGCATATTTGAAGCAATGTTTTGCTTTTTGTGCAATATATCCCAAAGATTATCAATTTTGCAAAGACCAAGTTATTCACTTGTGGATTGCTAATGGTCTTGTACAGAAGTTTCATGTAGGTAAACAGTACTTTCTCGAATTGAGATCAAGATCATTGTTCGAGCGGGTCACAGGGTCTTCTAAAAGAGATGTAGAGGAATTCTTAATGCATGACCTTGTCAATGATTTGGCCCAAATTGCATCTTCAAATCATTGTATTAGGTTGGATGAGAACCAAGGATCTCATATGTTGGAACAAAGTCGGCACATGTCATATTCAATGGGGGGAGGTGGTGACTTTGAGAAATTGAAACCACTCTCTGAGTCAGAGCAGCTGAGGACATTGCTTCCAATCAATATCCAGAGCCTTTTGTTCCCTAATCTAAGCAAGAGGGTGTTGCATAACATATTGCCAAGACTAACATCCTTAAGGGCATTATCATTGTCACGTTATGGGATGGTGGAGCTGCCAAATGACTTGTTTATCAAATTAAAGCTCCTGAGATTTTTGGACCTTTCTCAGACAGTTATTAAAAAGTTGCCAGATTCCATCTGTGTACTGTATAACTTGGAGACACTTCTCCTGTCATCTTGTACATATCTTGAGGTGCTACCGCTGCAGATGGAGAAGCTGATCAACTTACATCACCTCGACATTAGCAACACTTCTCGCTTGAAGATGCCGCTACATCTGAGCAAGTTGAAAAGCCTCCAAGTGCTAGTGGGAGCCAAGTTTCTTCTAGGTCGTTTGAGAATGGAAGATTTGGGTGAATTTCACAACTTGTATGGATCTCTATCAATTCTAAAGTTGCAAAATGTGGTTGATAGAAGGGATGCTCTGAAGGCAAACATGAGGGAGAAGAATCATGTTGAAGAGTTATCATTGAAGTGGAGTGAAAGTACTGCCGACAATTTGCAAACTGAGAGAGACATACTTGATGAGCTACACCCAGACACAAACATAAAAGAGCTCCAAATCTCTGGATATAGAGGGACACAATTTCCAAATTGGCTAGCTGATCATTCTTTTCTTAAGCTAGTGAAATTGTCTATTGGCAACTGCAAGGACTGTTTTTCCTTGCCAGCTCTAGGACAACTTCCTTCTTTGAAATTCCTTTCCATTAGAGAGATGCATCGAATAACAGAGGTGACGGAAGAATTCTACGGTAGTTTGTCCTCCAAAAAGCCTTTTAACTCTCTTGAGAAGCTTGAATTTGCAGAGATGCCGGAGTGGAAGCAGTGGCACGTACTAGCAAATGGAGAGTTTCCTACACTTCAGAATCTTTCAATTGAAAATTGTCCGAAGTTGACGGGGAAGTTACCTGAAAATCTTTGTTCTCTGACAAAATTGGTAGTTTCAAGATGTCCTGAATTCAATATGCAGAAACCCATCCAACTTTCAAGTTTAAAAAAGTTTCAAGTTGATGGTTCTCCTAAGGTTGGAGTTGTTTTTGATGAGTCTGAACTATTTACATCCCAACTTCAGGGAATGAAGCAGATTGTTGATTTAGATATTAGAGATTGTAACTCTCTTACCTCCTTACCTATTAGCATTCTGCCGAATACCTTGAAGACAATAAGGATAGATCGTTGCCAGGAATTGAAATTGGAGATGCCAGTTGGTGAGATGATTTCTAACATGTTTCTGGAGGAATTGAGATTTGAAAGATGTGATTCTATAGATGATATATTGGTCCCAAGAGCACGCACTTTGTGGGTGCTGAGTTGCGACAACCTTACTAGTTTTTTGGTTCCTACTGGGACTGAAACTCTTTATATTCGGTATTGTGAGAATCTTGAAATACTTTCGGTGGCATGTGGGACCCAGGTGACGTCATTGTATATTACCAAATGCAAAAAGCTGAAGCGGCTGCCAGAACGTATGCAGGAACTCCTTCCATCTCTTAAGGAACTGAAACTCGAGGATTGTCCAGAAATAGAGTCCTTTCCTGATGGAGGATTGCCCTTCAATTTACAACAACTTCAGATCGAGTATTGCAAGAAACTGGTGAACGGCCGAAAGGGGTGGCATTTACAGAGACTCCCCTGTCTCAGAAGGTTACATATCGAACATGATGGCAGTGATGAAGAGATTCCCTCTGGTGAGAATTGGGAGTTGCCTTGCTCTATTCAAAGTCTTATCATATCCAATCTGAAAACATTAAGCAGCCAAGTTCTCAAAGGCCTCACCTCTCTTGAATATCTATTTATTGAATCTTTACCTCAAATTCAGTCACTGCTAGAAGAAGGGCTTCCCTCTTCTCTTTCTCAGCTGACCATCTGGTCTTGCTCTAATCTCCAATCTCTTGCAGAATCAGCGCTACCCTCCTCCCTCTCTAAGCTGTGCATCTGGAATTGCCGTAATCTCCAATCTCTTCCCGAATTAGCACTTCCCTCCTCCCTCTCTCAGCTGAACATCGAGGGTTGCCCTAATCTCCAATCACTTCCCGAATCAGCGCTTCCCTCCTCCCTCTCTGAGCTGACCATCCAGCATTGCCCTAATCTCCAATCCCTTCCAGTAAAAGGGATTCCCTCTTCCCTCTCTCAGCTGAAGATCTGGAATTGCTGTAATCTCCAATCCCTTCCAGTAAAAGGGATTCCCTCTTCCCTCTCTAAACTAGATATTGGCAACTGCCCATTGCTCAAACCACTACTAGAATTTGACAAGGGGGAGTACTGGACAGAAATTGCTCATATTCCTGAAATAGATATCCATGGGGAGAACCTGTGATGATTAAAACAAATTGGGTCGGACAGATGTAAGTTTTTCTTTTTCTCCATCGATAGCTTTTTATTTTTGCTTATTCCGTCCCGTTGTTTGTTTGTTAATTATTTTCCTTTGTTGAATCCCAAAAGGCAGTGCAAACTGAGAAGCCAAAGGAATAATCTCAAATATTTTTGTGATAATCACAAGATTTGGGAAACATATTTCCTTTTTTTTTTTTTTTTTAAAACATAATTTATGCCCATAAGTTCTAAAAACTATTTAAAATACCCATAAGTTAGACACAAAATAATAATTTCTATAATGAACTAGATAATTCACTTTCCAAAAAAATACAAAATGATATTTTAATATACCTACTAACAATACAATTTCCAGCTATTACAATTTGTCAAATTACAATTATTTATGAAGATCCACCGATGCAAAAATATAAATAATAACAACGGTAGTAACTAGCTATTTTTTAATATAAACTTTTCATATTCTACGAACAATCTCTTTAATAAAAATGTGTTTAGTGAGGAGTTAGGTAGATGGAATTATAGTTGAAGTCATAATTGATGAGTTTTTTTAAAAAAAATATAAAAGTTTGGGGTAAGTTTTAAAATATTAAAAGAACCCCAAAACTAGATTTTGACCTCAAAACTACTTTTTTCTAGTTTTTGGTATCTTGAGATTTTTGCCAAAACTCGACAAGTTTTATGGCCAAACGAGTCCTTCAGATCGAATGAAATTGTTTTAGATGCAACAAAAAAGGTGATAAATATAACAAAATCTGGTATTGGTAGAAATTGAAATAATTTGCTCCAGAAAGTTGATAGCTTAATTTAACACTAATGAACTAGTAAACATATATGTTTATTGTATTTGGAGATTCATCTCAATAGCCATTCATGTATTCTTGTTATGTATCTCACTCTTCATCATACTTGACTATTAATATTCTTGTTAAGACTTTTTTCTTGTCTATTAACCTATGTTCTCCCTCAAATCTTGCAGAATGGAAATTATTCACCGTCGTGAAAGCTGTTAAATGTAAGTGAATTTGTTTTTTTAATTTTAATATCTTTTTAGTTTTCGTCCAAAGATGAAGATCGTGCTATTGGAAATGCGACTTGCTGTCTAGATAACCTGACAATTATCTTTGAAAACTTCTCCTTGCTTGTTTATTATTGCAGGAGTTGTTCAATCAATTTGCAGAATCACTAAGAAGTGCACAAATGCTCGAAAAATGAAATCTCTATTTCACAATCAGGTAATATGTTTTGCCTATTCCCTGTTATAAGACTACATCAAAGCTTTGAAAGCAAAGATTTTAAAGGAAACTTTTCATACTCGTTCTTTTAATGTCTAGATAACTTGACAGTTAATTCCATGGAATTCTCCTTTGCTTGCATTGTCATTGCAGGAGTTGTTCAATCTCTGAGCTGCATATATATCATTGACGTAATCTCCAATCGCTTCCAGAACCATCAGACTGCCCTCTTCCATGTCTGAACTATGTATTTCCAACTGCCTGTTGCTCGAACCACATCTAGAATTTGAGAAAGGGGATTACTTGTCATTAATTGCTTATAGCTCCTACATCGAAATTGGCCGGGAGTACCTGCAGTGATCAAAATGAGTGGTGCTCTGATAAATGTGAGTTATTCCGTTTTTTCTTTTCAGTAGTTTTTTATTTTTCATTACTTCTCTTTGCTTGTTTACTAATTCTTTTCCTTAGTTAAATCTTGTAGAACAGCGTGTAGCGTCTATTGCCACTGTGAAGCCGAAAGAGCATCTTCAGATCAGCATGAAAAATGACAAAGGTAATATCTTGCAACTACAGAAACTTTTATACATTGTGAGAAAAAAGACCTAGTTTAGGTAGGAAACATGAGTAATAATTTTATCTAGGAAAGCTCATAGCAAAATGAAATATTAACTAATCAGAAATCATTCACAATACGTTGATATGTCAGCCCCGGATATATAAGTCTTTTGAAATATGAGTCATTTTTTATTTGAAAAAGATAAAGATAAAATAGACGTATCGCTGCAAATATGCCTGCCTAGTTCATGCATTATTACTTGAAGTTTCATCAAATAATTTGTCTTTTCCCCTTCTCCAGTTACGTGGGAAAGGAGGATGCAGTTTAGAGCTGCACATGTTTCCCCTTGTGCTTTGATAACGTGTAGAATCTTATTGTCCTCCAAAAATGCAGTCTCTCTAATAGAATATCCAACGTACATGTGGAAGAAAACTATGGTTCCTATATATCAAAAATACGAAAGGTTGTTTCCAGATAATATAACATCTAAAAGCATCAGAACAATGAATTACCTGGCCTCAACTATTAGTGAGTTTCAAATCTTCTTTTTTTTATCAGGATTTTGGTAACAATATGTTCTTAGTTCAGGTGGTGAAAGGAAAGTCGTGCTAACATTCTCCCTTGAAAAGACAATCACCTCGAATGTGGTGTGCCAGCAAACTGTAAGTAAAGAGAAGTGCTTCTTTTTTGTGTGGAATTTGACAGTACTACTTCTCTTTGATCAGAATATCTGGACTACAATCTAGCTTGAACATTTGGGTAGACTCTGCAGGATCAACAACCATAGCATACTGTACGGCAGAATTCCTCGATACGGTCATTCAGGAATCATGTGGCGCGGCGAAAGCTTTCCCGACCCTCCAGATCTCCACCTACTTGTGGAATAGGGTCTTCCTTGCTATTAAGGTGTCAAGGTGGTCGAAGCCTCGAAGGTCACAAGTGGAAGCAACCGATGCTTTGATCATTCAATTGACTACTTTCTGCCAGTTCGTGCTTGCTGTCACGCTGGCAAAATCAGGGTTTTCAGTCGGTTTTACCTCCTATTGGATTTTTCAGATCAATTCTTCACTGCAATCGCTTCGATCACCCAATTTCTGTAAGTTTGAACACCAATTGGAAGGAGTAGTCATCATTATCCAGTGGTATTAACAATTAGAACTGATATGTTTTTCAAATTACAATAGGTCACTAGTTTATTATGGGTGAGGATACACTAAGCTTTATGAATTGTAAAGTTTATGCAACTTGATTTGATCCTGGTAATTCCTTTTTTACTGTTGACTATTCAGCATATAGATTTGGCTGTTCAAACATTTAAAATGTTCCACCAAATAAAAAGTTTCACTTGATTGCACTACTTCCAGGTTTTCTTCCAACACATTATGACAAATCACAAAGCATTGTCTCTCAAATTAATCAGTAAGTGTTTGTACTCTTTTCAAGTTACATTAAAACCAGTCTTCTCTTGCTTAACAACCATGCTTGAAGTTACAATTCCAATAGAAAGATGTGAATTTGGTGGTCTGTCAGAACAAATACAATATATAATCACTTCAGAAGACGACCATCCAATGTTTTAGGAATTAAGTAATCTTCTTCGTTAGGAATCGGCAGCGATATGGCTTCTAATGTTGTCTCAGTTATAGTGCTTATTTCATGAATGTAAATGTAGTTTTGCCTAAATCATAGCAAAGGACTCTGTCCTTTTCATCATTCATCTAATGCTAAATCTTTTCGTTGTTTTACATTTGTCTCTTTGCTTGAAGTTTCCTTCAGCAAGGAAGAGGTGTCTCAGGGTAATGATTGTATCCAATCTGTGTCGATAAAGGTCTTCCTTCATCCCTCTACATTCTGATAATCATTAATTTCTTTCTCTCTGAATTATGTATGTATGACATCCATTGCTTGAACCATGTTTACACTTAAGATAGGTGACAGCTAGCCTAAGATTTCTTTGTTCCCATCTGAAAGGATCGGTCGTAAACTCATCTAAAGATGAAATTCGTGCTACTAGGAACAGCACTTACTCTTTGGATAACCTGCCAGTTATTTTTAAAAATTTCTCCTTGCTTGTTTATTAGCTCGTTTCAATTCGTTGATCTATTATCATTGCAGGAGTTGTTCAATCAATTTGCCAAATCGTTTGGAAGAGTGTGACTTCTCGGAAAAATGAAATCTAATGCACAATGAGGTATATTTCGCCTATTCCTGGTAAGAAAACTGCATCAAGCTAGCAAAGCCAAAAAAAAAAAAAAAAAAAAAAAAAAAAGAATTGAAGGAAGATTTTCAAACGCAGTTCTTTTTCATTAAGTAGCTTTATTCATTGATCTTCGACGCTTTAACAACATGGCATTTGATAGGTAATACTAATGATTGTTGAATATTGACTTCATCCGAATCTTTAGAGTCGAATGGATATTAATCGTCACTTTCATACTTCATGTTTTTTGTTTATATTTGTTTCTTTTTCCTTTCCTTTTTTTTAGGTCAGCCTCATATGGAAGCTTGGAACTTGAAAATCAGCATTGATTTGCATTAGAAATGAAGTTAAGGTTATGATGTTGTTAAAACTATCTCAGGTGTCTGAATGAGAACTCATAGAGTTTGGGGACTAGGAACCGAATTTCCTGCAAATATGAGTGTCTATTTGTCTATTACATAAAACTATGCGAGATGTTCAACAATTCAGAAACCTTCAGTTCTTGACGAGTAATATCGGAGATGAATTAACAGCTCGCTCCCTAGACATTGCTCTGTTCTTCTAGCTTCTTCAGCATTATAAATGGCTTGTGAGCCATATATGAGATATTAAAATTACTTCACTTGGAAATCAATTAATTAGAATCCATTTTTGTAGTTAAATAAAACCATGATATTTCGTTACTTATCTAGAGGAATCATTCATGTTTAGCTATAGACACATGGCTAAAAGTTCTTTGAAGTATATGAAGTATGACTTGCTAAAAATAGAACATACAACTCTAATGGAACCCAAAGGTACATGAGAAAAAAAAGTTGTTTTATGTAACACTCAAAAAAGCATATTGTACATTATGGTTAGATTATAAGGAAAGATATTAGTTTTTCATTTTTAGGATTATTTGGGAAGGGAAAAGTAAGTTTTGAAGGTCTCTCTGCTCAAGTAGAAGAAGGGAAAGTTGTTGAATCTATAAGTAGTATTCGTTCCTACTTGAGATGAAGCATGACTTGCTGCAAATGGAACATACAGTTCTAATGGAACCCAAAGAGGTACATAGAAAAATGTTGTTTAATGTAACACACAAGAGACGTAGTACATTATGGTTATTATAAAAATATTACATTTTCAATGTTAGGATTTGGACAAAGCACTCAATATTATCTGGGAACGGAAAAGTTTTGAAGGTCTCTTCTCGATTTGAAATGGGAATCTGTTGAAGCTTTCAATGGTATTTTAATCTTATGTTGGTTTGAACATTAGAACTAAGGAAAAAGCAATGAAGTGTATCCTATTCTGAATGAATTCAAGGTTAGATAACAAAAAAAGGATTTACTCATGTTTCAGTAATCAAGATGCTTATAGTTGTGGTGGTAGTAGATTATTTTCTTGTTAGACTTGACAGCATAACCAAGATAAAGTCATCTCTTATTAATTCTTCTAGTTTTAGCGGATGCATATTAGCTTTTCAAAATATGATGCAGTCTTACTTAACGCGTCTATTGCAATCCAATGTCTAGATAATATGACAATTATTACGTTTGGATTTCTTTTTTGTTTGTCTATTAGTGTGATTTCAATGTTGATCCATTGTCATTGTAGGAGTTGTTCAATCTTTTCTTCGTTGTCTTAAAGTCCGTCAATTCTTGGAATCACAGGAAAGAGCATGAACGGTCAGAAACTACGTAATCAAAAATGTGGATGAAGATTTCCAAACTCAGTTCTTTTTCACCACGCAGATGTCTACTTTGTCTTCCTTGAGCTGAAGCATGAATTTCTGTACATGGAACATACAGCTCTAATGGAACCCAAAGGTACACGAGAAAAAAAAAGTTGTTTGATATAAAAACACAAAAGAGCATATTGTACATTTTGGTTAGATTATAAGGAAAGATATTGTGTTTTCATTGTGAGGATTTTGTTAAAGCTCGATGATTATTTGAGAAGTGAAGTTTTGAAGGTCTCTTTGCTCAAGTCGAGAAGGAAAAGCTGTTGAAGCTTTAAGTTGTATTTATTCATATATTGGATCTTCGGCACAATGTTAAAACATCAGTTTTTTGTTTTGAATATTCAGAAATTTCAACTGAAGATATAAACATTAAGCTGATAACTTTGGAGATTATGGAGTTCCTTTCAAATGATGTCCATTACTCAACCTCGAGTGGCCCCTCAGAGCTAGGGGAAAGTCAAGGAAGTATATCCTGCTCGGAATGAATTCAAGGTTCGCTAAAAAAAAATGATTTACTCATGTTTCAGTTACCAAGATGCTTATTTTGTAGTAATAGTGGTTTGTATTTAATCTTAAAATAAACAGCATAACAAAGAAAGAGCCATCTCTTATAAATTCTTCTAGTTTTAGCTAATGCAAATAAGCTGTTCAACATATGATGCCGCGTTTACTTACTGCAATTTGTTGTAATTTAATGTCCAGATAACTTGACAATTAATTTTGTGGAATTCCTCTTTGCTTGTCTATTAGCTTGATTTGGTCATTGATCGATTGTTATTGCAAGAGTTGTTTAATCTTATCTTCGTTTAAACTTCAGTCAATTTGTGGAATCGTAAAGGAAAATCATGAATGGTCAGCAACATGCAATCAATTTGAATCAGAGATGAATTTAAGGCGAATAAATTGAACAGGCGCATCATGGTGTATTAAGACTATGCTAGTCGCTAGAGGTTGAACAATGGAGAAGCCTTCAGTTCTTGATTAATCGAGGTCAATTGGCAGCTTGGCTCCCTTCGCACTGCTTTGTTCTTTTATCGAATGAAAAGCTCTAATAGAATTCAAAGGTGTATAATACACAAGGTTTGTTTCCTATCTATCAAAAATATAAATGTTTTCCTCCCATTCACAGGTTTTTGAAATATCACTCAAATTGGAAGTTCAGCAGAAAGTTAGTTACGAAGGACCTGAAGAAACTGAGATGGACTCTCCACGGCATCAGCAGCTTATTCTGCATTTAGGTACGCTTAGTGCACAGAGGAATTCAACTGAGAAGCCAACCTCTTTAATCAACGTGTAGCCCATTTTTGTATAAATTCTGTTTGTGCTTCTTCATGATCAGGAGAGTGATGTTTCTTTTATTTTTCAGAACGGGTTCTTTGGATCATAGAATGGTGGTCAACATTAGTTGTTATTTGTTAACAGTTTTCATCCATCTAGACCAAAAGTGCACCAATTTTAGAAACTTCAGCTGATGGAGCAAGTCCTGCAACTGCTACCTCCGATCAATCTGGGGACCAGTCATCAGATGTTATATCCAATGTTGAACAGACGAAGGACCTCATGCGATTCAACTTTTTGGCTGGTCGGACTTGTCCAATCGGGAAACCCCTGGTGTATTGCTTCAATATAAGTATTTCCTTGGAAGGTAATAATAAATTTCTCTCCTTTTCACTTGTATACCTTCTAATTATTGTTCAAGATGTGTGTGTTTAGTTCACGCTTACAGTCCTATATGCAAATGTTTGGAATTTCTCTGCTTTACTTTTTCTTTTATATAGTTGGACTATAGATGGGAGTAAGCTTTTATTAGAACCAAGTAGTAGAACAATAAAGCAACTAGGTAGCATGACCAACTGAGAACCTTTTTTGGACATTTATGGGGAAGTATTCATGCGACAGTTCATGAGGAAAAGTGTGTGCCAGTTCTTTTATTTGATTTACAAATGTTTTTGAGTTTGCATTTGTTGTGATGGTTGACTTCAATGATACTTTATATTGTCAGGATACAAGCAGTTGATTTTCTTATTCTATTACCTGCTGGACTCTGTTTGGGAACACTTGCTGAACTGGGTGATGAAACCTTTGGATTTATGGGGTACCTTTACACCGTCATTGCAGTTCGTAAGTTCGTTGTTACTGGTAATCCTCATATATCTTCATTACCTTTTTTAACTTTACCTTAGTTCTAATCTACCAAAATGTTTTGCAGCTCTTCTCACCAAGATTGCGGCTTTGAGATCATTTTCTCTAAATAAATTACACTACTGGAGAGAGAGTGCATCTGGCATGAGCAGTTTGGCGTACTTTATGGCTAAGGATACAATTGATCATATCAATACTACTGTAAAGCCTGCAGTTTATCTCTCAATATTCTACTTCTTCAACAATCCAAGACCTTCAATTTTGGATAATTATCTCGTCTTGCTTTGTGTCGTATATTGTGTTACTGGGATAGCTTATGCACTTGCCATCTACTTTGAACCTGGTCAAGCTCAACTGGTGTGTACTCAGTACTTTGATCATACAATACGTATCAACTCCAACTGTTATCCTCTATTGCCGCGATTCTGTACTAACAAACTGATCTGTCTTTCAGTGGTCGGTGTTGCTACCAGTTGTTTTGACCCTCGTTGCAAGCAAGGACAGTAACTCATTCACGGGTATAATAGGAGATTATATCTATTCAAAGTGGGCCTTGGAAGCATTTATAATTGCAAATGCTAAAAGGTCTGCTAACAAATACTTGCTGAAATTTAGAACAACAACAACAATAGCATACACAGTGTAATCCCACAAGTGGGTTATTGGGAGGGTAGAGGGTACACAGACCTTACCCCTATCTTGTGCAGGTAGAGAGGTTGTGTTCGATAGACCCTCAGCTCAAGGAAAGCATAATCACAGCATTTAGGGAAACATAAGCAGTAACAACAGCAAGATAGTAAAAAAACCGAAGCATACGAGACAACAAGTAGTAATAGAAAAGTAGGAATGAGAAATACAGAAATAATAATACTAATACTACTGGTAAGGAAAAGCCAAAGGCGAAACTACCTACTACTAGCCTCCTACCTAATCATTAGTCATGATCAGCTGTTGAATATCAAATGCACCTCATATTTTGGGATTTAAGAAGTCATGTGTTGATCTATTCTTTTTTTTTCCCTCTTCATTTTCATTTTCCCGACGTTTAGGTAATCTGGGGTGTGACTGATCACAAGATGTGGTATACTAAGGAAAAAGGGCTATGCGCTTGATCATTGATACCCTTGCTTACTAAAACTCATCCTTCTTGGTGCTATCAGTCACTGTTGTTAAATTTGACAAGATTTTAGAACTAGTGTGAACGTTTGACTAAAACTAGTGTGAACGTTTTGAAAAAAGGGAATTCTTCTTTGGGAAGAAATGTCCAAGTTCAACTTGTAGTCGAAATCTTTGACTACCATTAAATGATTTCACACGTTGAACTTTGACATTTGTATAATGATGATATCACTAATGACATCAAAATGATGATGATGTCACTGATGACATCGAGAAGATGATGATGTCATTGATGACATCAAGAGGAAGAATTCACTTCTATAAATAGGGGCACTTAGTTCATTTGTAAATCACCTCTCTCACTTGCCTTCTCATCTTTGAAGGCATTTGAATCTCCTTTCTCTCTTGTAGTATTTCACTTGTATTCTTTTGGAGTGAAATAAAATATAGTTGATTGTGTCCGAGAAGTAGGTAAAAAATAAAGTTTTGCCGAACCTCGTAAATTTCTGATGTTCTCTTATTGTTCTCTCATTTACTATTTATATAGCTAACTTTAGATATAGTAGTTGCGACTTAATCGCACTCTATATATTCGGCTTCCGCAACAGCTGCGTAGCATTTTTCTTATTGATAACTTTCCAGAAAAAATAAGTCTTGTTTGTTGCTGTCTTGCTTCATCACTTGGTATACAAGAATGGCAGTTTACGGACTCAAAACCACGACGAAAATGTTGGGAAGCCTCACAAAGATGGATCCCTTGTGAAGATTATTGTACATAACCTTGATATGATTCTTGCCAAAAATGTAATTTACTCGAAACAGATGGTATATAGCAGCAGGAGTCAATTAAACAGGTTATATGATTCTTTCTTCTTAAATCAAATAGAAAGAATTACAAAAGAGAAAACAGCCAAGTCAGTAGCCTTTCTTTTATGCGGGATGCGGGATTGCCTGTTGATGCAAGGAATAAGGGCTGGTTTCATGCCCTCGCGTTCGGCTATAGCAAGAGCCCCCGAATCTAGAGATGTTAGATGGAAAATCAAATGTAACACGTGTCAATAGTAGTTTCTCTTGGAGATTGATTCTTCCTGGTTCCTGAGCCTCATTTTGTGAACCTCAAGAGAAATAACCGAAAATGTCTGTCTAGTCTTCATGAAGGTGACAAGGATATGACTCAGAGTACACTACAGAAATTGGAGGTTATACCCAAAAGATGATAAAGATCAGGATATTAACATCAAATTATGTAAATGGTTATGCAGCTCAATGTGATAATAGCATAAATTCAGTTTTGAGTAGACAGTTCATCTTTTCTGTTCACTAAATTATCTCCTATTTTTTTCTTTTCTTTTTGATTGGTAAAGTTGAAGGGAAGTCTTGGAGTAACTGGTAAAGTTGTTGCGATGTGTTCAAGCCATGGAAACAACCTCTAGTAGAAATGCAAGGTAAGGCTGTGTACAATAGACCCTTGAGGTCCGGCCCTTCCCCGGACCCCACGCATAGCGGGAACACTGGGCTGCCCTTTGATTGGTAAAGTTATCTCTCATCGCAGTCACAAAAGTCGTGTAGTAGAATGGTTGAGTTAGACGAACCACGTCTTACATGTGTGTGCACAAAAACAAGAAGACACTCAAATAGTTTGGTTAGATGAATCAAGAAGCCATTCGAAGCTGGAAGGATACACAACTGCCGAGCTACAAGTTTGAAGTTAGAAGGCTAAACCATTCAGCACAGAGCAATCAAAAAAACACAGCTACATTATTCGATACGATTGTTGAAACAATTCTATTTCCAAACCATATCCCCCATGAATTTTAATCCAGTGACGCCCCTTATCTCCACATCAACCAATGGTGCGTGGATTATCTTTAAACTTGCTAACTCTGGATCTTTAGTGATCATATCGAGAGCACGCATCTGGACCTGAAACATGTAAAACAACAGAGACATAAGCAAAACTATGCAAGTAAAGAATGGTGCTCTCGATATTAAAAGTGTAGTTATGGAATTCAAAGGATAACGTGAAACCATGAAGAAAACTTGACACCAAACACCATCCGACAAGTTATGAAACAGCTAGCATTTCCACAAAGCATTGTGGAAGTTTACGTTCAGGACATACGTACCTTCTTGCATAACTTTTCCCAGAAAGGGTATTGATGGCCTTCTTAAAATTAGTTTTCAAACACATGAATGATTTGACACAAACACATCAACTCTTACCTTTCTTCTCATCACACAGAACTTGCATTCTGATGTAGATGGAGGTAGGATTTGGTTGACGATAAGCCTTCTTACTGGAACAGTTTCCTTCTTCAAGGATGCACAGAGTCGTGAAGACTCATTGATCGCCATCACCTGTACAGAATGTATTTGTAACAAAGAGGTCACTCAACAAGTCCTCAAGAAGAACTTGCAAGCACAGCAAAGAATAGCTACAAGCTACACGTGTTGGTCGATTAATATTTGCTCAGTTGAGCATAAGTAGCACATGGAGATATTTCAGGTAAATGTGTTTAACTGAGAAAGGAAATCCTATAATAGTATTTGAGAAGCAAAAATAATATAAACAACACAGGCTTAAATAAGCATGAAACAATATCACAGGGTAGCATACTTGCTAAATTATTTCTCTATATATATTATGAAAAACACTCAAAACTCTGAAGGAGGTAAAAGATTAGCACAGAAAGATATTTTTGAAGCAATTAGCAGCCTTCATCTTACTCTCTCTATTTCAATTTGTTCGTCTTACGTTCCTTTTTAGCCCGTTCCAAAAAGAATGTCTCTTTCCTTTTTTGGCAACTCTTTAATTTCAACTTTCCACATTGCATGCTTAAGACCACGAGATTAAAGGAAATTTTGGAGAAAAACTACAAGAAAACACAAGACAAGAGGTAGAGAAGTGACAAGCTAGGTTTTGTTGCAAGCTTATGCTCCAGAGTTATTAACTTTTAGTAATAGGACGACAGAATTTGTGCATTACATTGGGGATTGTCACGATGATAAACTCTGTAGCTGCTGAATCATGGAACAGATCCCGAACTTTTGCCATCCTCTCCCTTAATTGCTCCAGCTTGTCACTCTGCAGTGAAAGGAGATAATACTCAATGCAAAGCAATAGCACAGCAAGAAAACTAGTATTGTGACTTCAATGCTTACAGCATCATCTCGTTGTGGCTCCTCTTTGTTGAACATGGATTTTAAAGCTGAAGTAGCTGATGCTATTTTCTTTTTAAGCTGTGACACATGAAAAAGTACTTATATAACTGAAGTGCAAAATAGAACTTTGGTAGACGAACTTGAAATAAAAAGACATGCTAAAACCACTGCAATAAATTCAGGTTAAGAGGAGAAGAAAGACATATGTGCTTGAGGGTTCTCGTTCTTAAACATAAAAGAATTTTGATGGAAGAAATGACCCGTAATATCCTTCCAGTGGCAGGACAGTAGTTACCTTCATCATCTTGCCTATTGATGCATCCAAGAAGTCTGGGAGTGATAGTAGTCTAAGTGTGTGCCCCTGAAGAATCAACCGGTAAATGCAAACATTAAGCTAAGAGAACAAGTTTTACATTAAATCAATTTTTTTCAACTCACCGTTGGTGTTGTATCAAAAACTTACATTTAATTATCAACATTTGACTTTTATTCTGACAATCAACAATTTGCCTTGAACTAAATTCTACATTTCCCCATCATCGAGCCTCTCAACTAAGTTTCTCATCACAAAGTCACGTACATTTCATGAGATTTGTGTGTGCGTGTCTCGAAGCTATCGAAAGATAGAGAATCAAGTCAACGTTACTATTCTATTATTTCCATACTCATTTGGACAAATCATCAGCATTGAGACTGTGTATTGACTAATTTGGCTAAAATATACTCTTAGGTGTGGTCTTGTCCATTTAGACCGAACATGCATGCTTTTTTCCCAAAAGACCTCGTGCCATTAAATATATCCCATCACCTTATATATGCACAATTAAATATATGACATAAAATTTTTGACTTAAGTTATATAGACACCATCCTGATAAAGTTTAAAAAATGATTAAAAAAAAGGAATCTAGTGAAGAGTTTATGGTGAATATTTGTTCATTTTTTATTTAATTTCAATGGTTGTCCAAAAGAGATAAAGAAAAACTATCACTCTCTCTATTTCCAGATACTTGTCATGTTTTTGATTTGCACGTCCCTTAAGAAACTATGTATTTTTACCAACATACCTTATTTAATTTCTTAATCATCTCACTTTAATTAAGGAAAAACGTGCTTTTTCTTCACTTAATGAAAAGTATGTTAATGAATCTAATATAAAAAACCATAAATAAAGAGATTGAAAGATAAAATCAACATTTCATATGTTAAATGAGTCAATGTTTAGTTGTTTACTTTCAAGAATAATTACTCGTAAACGTAAAATAGGAAGAATAGTACTCAATTATATTTTGTTATTTTAAAATAACGAATATTATGGAATATTTATTTTTAATAAAAACTACAAGTATTTAGGAACAGATGCAGCAATAAAAAAAGGTCAATCAAAAACTCTATTTTTTAAAATTATTACGTGACCATTTGTGTAATTAATTTACCCCCTGAAATCTCCCGCCAATAATGGGCGCTTTAAAAATCCCACAAAGCTTCAATATCTCAACAAATAACAACAAATCTACTATCACTCATAGCATATTCAAGGTGTATATAAAGGTTTTTGGTTTGCAAGTTTGTGAAATTGAAGTTCTGGAAGCATCTTTGCTCTGCTATACGTATTTTTTTTTGTCTCGGCTGGGATTTGTGGTGTCCGGACTAACTTTTGCGCACCTGGACTAATTCCACATATACCTGCCACCTATGAAGAATCACTAGTATTTTCTTGTCTCTGATGTGATTTAACTTGAGACGTCATGTTTTTTCTTGATAACCGTGGTGTCTGAGCTAGTTTTCATGCACCTCGACTAAATCTATGGGATACCTGACCTCATCTTCTTTTTTTTTTTTAATAAATGATGGTGTCCGAGCCAGCTTTCACATACTTCAACTAATTCCACCTGATACTACCGAGGCTAGAACAGATGGAAAGAAATCACCTAGTATTTTTAGTCTCTACCCTGAGACCTCATGGTGCTCAATCCCCTTCATTGACCCTTGTGTGCATGTTTGTTGCAAGTTATCACTTAGCAATTATAGAAATTGCTGACTATGGAGGTAAGATATGATATTGTAATGAACCTAAACAAGGAAAAGGAAAAAGGATATCTTTACTCAATTCTCTGAACTCTTGTTAAAAAAAAAACTTTGACCTCTTAATCTTAACATCAATCTATATTTGTTCACTTGATGATTGTTTCAGCTTCAGGAAGACTTTGGAGACAAAAATTGAGATGGCAGCCCGGAGTGATTTCAGGCAGGTATGGAACTAGGATGCCGTAAGGGGTTCATCCGAACTTCCTTCGTACGAAAATTTTAATATATAGTAAATGTTGAATCTTATTGGCTTTTGTGTGTGTTTACTTAAGTATTTTAATCTCACTGCAAAATCCTTGATACCTCTTCCACTGCTTTTTACACATTTTTCTCGTAGGCTCTTCAAAAGTGGCACGATGCTAAGCGATGAGGAAAGAGCAGAAAAATGTCCTCATCAAGGTGATATTTTTTTTGGGGGGTTTTCCATCGGATCCACCCGATGTCTAGTACTTGTATTGGGGCCTGAGTAAATTCAGATTTACGCGTTGCAGGACTCATTTCTGGGAGCACCACTCCCAACATGATTTTTTCCATTCCTTGGAGTCGAACTCAAGACCTTTAGTTAAGGCTGAAGGGATCCTGAACCATCCGACCACAATCAATGTTGGTCATCAAGGTGATATTCTGTTGCGCTTAATAGCAATCTAAAGTCAAGTGTACTTTTTTGGTCTATCACACAATTAGCGCAATGATTCAATGGCGTAGTACTCTTGTAGTTGCTTGTCCTTCGAGTTTGGTTATTATTTGTGCTTTCTTTTACACTTCAGTTATGAATAATGTTTAAGATGATTTGTCAAGTTGTCTATAGTATTTTGCCATGACTTTCTTTGTTTCAGTTATTTCGTTCTCTATATATATTGCTTTGGACTGTTTATTCTTAGATGAGGGTCTATCGGAATCAACCTCTCTACCTCTGAGGTAGTGGTACAATGTATGTACATTCTACCCTCCCTAGACCCCTACTTGGTGGGATTACATTGGGTATGTTGTTGTTGTTGATTCAATGCCGTTTTCTACTTAGATGTTTGATCTTTCTCATTCTCATCTTGATTTTGCGCTATCTTGCCTGTCAATTTTAATTTGTTCGTTCTTTCTTTTGCACAATCATCAAACATCAACGAGGGTATTTATCAGTTACTGCCTTTGTCCTATTTTTTGTCACACAATTTTTTTTTAGTCTGTAGATATGATTTAATGGTGCATTCTTTTTAAATGTTTGATCTTTCTCATTCTCATCTTGCTTTTTTCTCTCTTGAAAATCCAGGAAACTAACAGCCGTTATCCTTCATATGCGCACTAGATAAACCTGCTCCTATGCAATTGCTCGCAAACCATATGGGAGATATGAACCGCACTAGGGAAGCCTTGTGCTACGAGCTCAACTGAGAAGGGACTAGGTGGGAGAGATCCCCTGGCACCAACTCAGCCGGCTGAAAAAGGACCAGGTAGGATTCGATCCCTAGCCTCTTCCTTATGGGATATTCCTGCTACACCAACTCAGACACCCTTGCGGGTTATTTCATCTTGATTTTGCACTTTCTTACCTATTAATTTTAATTCGTCCATTCTTTCTTTTGCACGATCATCAAACATCAACTAGGGTAATTATCAATTAGTGCCTTTGTCCTATTTTTATGTGACACATTTTCGATTTTAGTATTCGACACCTTTCTCTAGTTTGAGACAATTTAAAATTAACGTCCCAATTTTTCCTATAATGACAAAAGACTTGTTCTAACTCACTTGTTATCAAAGTTGATCTTTTTCCCATGATATAGAAAATGAAACGATATGTGAAACTTTCACCACCCCTCATTTAGTTATTGGTATTTAGGGCAATTTGGTACATTGAATTAAAAAAAAAAAAAACCGTTTTCATTTATTCTTGAACTCCCAATTTAGTTAAACACATTCATAGAAAATGAGACGATGGAAATACTAGATTAGGAGGAGACAGGTCTTTCCTGATTATGGTAATTGTATCAACTAATACTCGATCCCTTGAGTTCTTGCTTCAGTAAAGGTAAAAAAAAACGTAGTCTGTATTTTGTAGTTTTAGCAAACAAATATATTGCTAACTGTTGTCAATAAAAATGTATTGCACCCATTTCAGGATGATTCTGTTTTATCATGTGCTTGCTATTTATATTTGATGCCATTTCCATATCGATACTGCCAGGCTGGGGTTGTGTATGTTTCTTGCTTTTCATAATTTTTTGCTCTGCCATTTTATTTGTTGATCTGAGGATCTCCAGAACAATATTAGCCTCCACAGTGGTGGTTCAATTTCTTCAAGTTTTTTTGTTTTTTTTTTTGTGATGAAAATGGATGAATATTGTAAAGCCATGTTTAGAGGGCATTGAGTTGTAACACGTAGAGCTCAAGTGTCTTTGCTTCTTATAACATGTTATGTGTTCTTCCGGAATCAAGCATCCTCATTTTACTCTTTCTGCAATTTCTTGTTAGTTTGTTTGGCTCTTAAAGAAGCCGCAGATGACTTTGCTTGGTCTTCAAGCTGTGCTAAGTGATGCAGAGAATAAGCAGGCATCAAATTTATATATGAGCCAGTGGCTTAATGAGCTTCGAGAAGCACTTTTAATTTCTAAAGTAAATTAAGAGTTTGTTTGAGTTAGTTGATTGAAAACTGCTGATAAGCAGTTTTAATTCTAAAATTAATTTATACATAAGTAGTTACATGTTTTAACCCCTTTCGTGTTTGGCGATACTAACTTAAAAATCATAAGGTTAAACGTGATAGTACTAATTAGTGTCATCATCCAAATCTCATAGGCCGTGACCGACACATGGCGACTTAACCTATTCTTAAAGGGCAGCTCGGTGCACAAGGTATCCCACAGGGTCCGGGGAAGGGACGCTCCCTAATGGGTGTGATGTAGACAGCCAACCTAATGCAAATATTTCAAAGCTCATTAAGCCTATTCATAGGACTATTAATTTCATTTTATGAGAAGAGAAGAATTTTTAAAATGAAGTTGGCCTTTTCTTTTCTACGACTTCCAACTATACAGAACAAGACAAACATTGTAATGAATGATCTACAGTTGCACAGAACATCTCCACCACTATCTTCACTTATCCTTCTCTCTAGCAAAATTTAGAAAGTAGAAAATATCTATTGTCTTGTAAGAAACTATAAGACATTTGTTGTTTATGCTAACACACCTTTCATAATTATTGTAGAGACTTTGTCAAGATAGAGTAATGCCTGTTTAAGACACCTAAGGTTATTGTAATTACATATTGTTATCTCTTAAAACACATACTAGAGCTATCAGTGTTTTTTTGAAGGAACTGTCACCAAACACTGAGCTAAAAATATACAGTGGATCAATAATGACAGTGATTAAACTATTAAAGACACTGTTACGATCGTTTTCGAAGAGTCAAAAACTTCACAACTTCGTGGCCAAAAAGTCTATTTAATTTATTTGAAAAAATTTTTAAAGTCGCCACTTAATTTTAGGAGAAATAAGAAACCATTAAAAAAAGAAGAAGTAATCTTTTAATAAAACCAAAGTCTAGGTAAACGTTCAAGTAAATTTGAAAGAAGGTGTTAGGCACTTTCGAAAATCCACAAAGTGTGATTCCCAACAGATTCAATTTATTTGGCTAAACTTTGAGAAATTCTTTTAAGTTGTAAAAAATCTCAAAGGTGTAAAGGGATAGAAATAATTAAATACTTGTCCATTTGCTTATTCCGAATTGCGAAAGACACGAAATATCAAAATAATTTTAACTTAACCATTTTATCCGAGTCAAGCTTTTGAGTTAAATAGCTAACCCAATTACTAAACGTGGATTTAAGCTACTTAATAACTATGAAGGGATATAGAAAATTCCCAAGTTATTCTACGAGCTTAAGTTTGCCTAAAATAGAGCAAATTTAAAAATATTAAATGACCAAAAAATGAATAATTTCAATATAAACTTGCTCTCCGAAGATTCATCTAGATTAATTAAATTAAATTAGAGCTAATTACAAACAAATCATCAAATATGAAAATAATAAAGAGAAAGTTGAGATTTGGGCTTCTTTTGGCCCATTTTCGAAGAAGTCCAAATTTGGACTTTGGTCCATTTTCCGTATACTAGTTGTATACTGACTGTATATTGGCCTCCTTTTCTCCACGTTTTCGGCTGTATACGCTGTATACTAGCGTGAAAACCTGTATATTAGCTTCCAAAATCTGCATACTTGCTTCCATTCCTCATTTTTGATGTATATCACCTGTTTGATACTGTATATCTGTTGTATATCACTGCAAATCAGTCCCGATTGAACTTAATGAGAGGCTTGAACTCGAGATTTGGGCCTTTTTGGCCCACTGGGAAATGCAAGGGATGGGGAGTCCAAATGGACTGATGATGGAGTTTCACATGCAACAGAAACAAGTGAAAGAAATTAGTATCTATTCAACATATAAACCAACAGAGAATCCTTAGACAACTAATTAATTAAAATGGTAGTCAAATTCCTAAAAATTTAAGCCGAAATCTAAACAATCTCAGTAAAAAAAATTCCGAGACATTAAATTATCACAACAATGACTACAACCTGTTTAACTTAAACTAGATCAACAAACTTGACTAAATCTTTCTTTAGAAAGGAAAAACGACAAGATCCATACTCGTAACATTCCACACACACCAAGCACTAAACAAATTGAAGTGAAGATTGGAAAATTAGACTATGCTAAACCTTATTATCAAACTTACTGGAAAATGCTTCTTAACCCTCAAAATTTCAAGGATAAGTGCACACATTATGTTTAAAATAAAGCACTCGCAAACCAGACAACATTTCGAAAAGAGTCGACATATCCAAAAGAGATTTTGGAAAAAGATTCATGATATGAAATGTTATTATACACCCCTCAAGCCAAAAGAGAACAAGGAGCAATATTAAACAAGTATCAACTTGAACTTGAGATATAAGAAATTAAACTTTGAATGCAATCTGTTTGTACTAACAACGTTGGGCAAAATATGGACTCTTTTCAGTTTATAAAGAAGGGGATAGATGGACTAATCTCCACTGTTAAACTGAAACTTAAGCAAATTAATACTGATTCGTCGTAGCTGATACTAATGGGGAGGAGATTTCCAGTAGGCTCAATGTCACAGAATTCTCGACACAAAATATGTGAAAATAAAGGACCTGGAGACTTTTTTTTTTTTAAAGACAAATCCTATGCCTAATCTTCTCATACTAGGCTGAAATTACAATTAAAAGGGGTAGCGAAATCTGTGGAGAAGAGAGAGATCGATGCCTTAAGATAAATCACTCATGCCATCAACGTGTAAACAGAGAACCAAACAATGTTTTGAATATCTCAAGAATCTTCAAAAGAGACTGAAATTTAAAGTAAAATCAAAATGAAGTAAAGAAAATTTCCAAAGATTCAAACTTTATTCAATATTCTAAACCAAAACCAATGCTTAACTATAACCAAATTCAATCATGAACAACTTTACCATTAAACCAACAAGGACTGACTTCCAAAACTAAAACCGATTTTAAAATAAATGGGAATGCAGGGGAAAACATTTTTTTTCTGAAACAAGGGAACAATGGGGGTATTTATAGGATGAGATTTGAGGGGTTTGGGAATGGATGAGCCATGTGGGACTTGATTTCCAAGGGATTTTTTGGGAATTTCTGCAGAAGGAATTCGAATTTTGATTGGAGGAAACCTTTAACGTTTGGAATTCGTACGATTTATGTACGAAAATTTTGAATAAATTCAAAAATGGAAAAAATATGAGGATAATCTTGAGGAAAGCGACCTGGAAGCTTCCAATAGTACGAGGAGTACGTGCCTAACACGCGATATCGTACGGATGTTGTTTGTTTGGTGTTGTCACTGGTTGCTGATGTTGTTTGTTGATGTTGGATAAAAGAGGAAGAAGGGTTATAATGGGGTGTGGGCCGGGTCAGCTAATTAGGAGTGGGCTGGGTTGATGTTGGGTGGATTTAAAGGGGTATTGGGCCGGGTCGGTTTGGGATTATTGGGTAGTATTAGGGATTAAATTGGCGGAGGGTAGATTTAGGAAATGGCCAATTAGATTTCAATTAAGGCCAAATCATTCAAGTTTCGATCAAATTAAAAATCAATTGGCCAATTGCATTACAATCGTGGCCACTTAGATTTCAATTGAGGTCAAATCTAATTAGTTGGTTAAATTGAATCACAATTTGACACGAATTAAATACCGATTTGATTCCGAGTTTCTTGGTTTCAAAAATTCAAATAAATATTTTTCAAATAATTTTTTTTTAAGAGAAAAGTATATTAAGATCAAGGTTTACCCGTTTGATCAAATTTTCAGGATGAGTCTTAATTAAAATATGATTTTCAATAAAATAATCATTTAAACAGCAAAAATTATACAATCTTGTATATACGAATATAGGAATGTATAATCGCTATTTAAAATGATAAAATTAACTCAAATACATATTTTGAAAATTTTTTATCCAGATAAAATAAATATTTTAATTTTATTTAAAACTAAAGTAATTCAGGATTAAACTTAATCTTGAAGGTCAAAAATTAAGTGTCAACACCATTAATTTAATTTCCTACACTATTGCAAGAAAATAATTTTGTAGAATAGTTTGTTACTCCCCCGTCTCAAATTACTTGATATATTTACTAAAAAAATTATCTCAAAATAATTGACATTTAAGAATTCAAGAAAAAATTCATCTAATCAAAATTAAATATATTAATCAATTTGCACCCCTTATACAACACTGTTAGAGTATCATTCAAGCTTCAACAATAATTTATAACAGATTCCAATTCTTCACTGTTCTAGAACATGTTCATGCTATGGTAGGCCCAATTAAGCACTACAATTAACATCATTTTATTTTTCAGTCCCCAAATACCTTTCCTTTCCTCTCTTGCCTCAATTATTCAATTGAAACCAATTACAAGTAAGAACACTAGCAAAAGAGAGGGAGAGAAATCATTGATCATTCTTGTTTGCAATTTACTCTAAGCATTCAACAGGTAAAATAAAGTTGTTAATAATTGAAGTTAGAAACATTTATCTTCTCAAAATTCTTAAAATCATTTTTATGTTTCCTTGTTTTGCTTTGCAGATTTCAGAAATGGAGATTGGCTTAGCAGTTGGTGGTGCATTTCTCTCTTCAGCTTTGAATGTTCTCTTTGATAGGCTTGCTCCTAAGGGTGATCTGCTCAAGATGTTTCAGAAGAATAAACATGATGTTCGACTCTTAAAGAAGCTGAAAATGACTTTGCTTGGCCTTCAAGCTGTGCTAAGTGACGCAGAGAATAAGCAGGCATCAAATCAACACGTGAGCCAGTGGCTTAATGAACTTCGAGATGCTGTGGACTCTGCTGAAAACTTAATGGAAGAAGTTAATTATGAGGCTTTGAGACTAAAGGTGGAAGGCCAGCTTCGAAATCTTGCAGAAATAAGCAACCAGCAAGTAAGTGACCTCAACCTGAGCTTGAGTGATGATTTTTTTCTTAACATAAAGGAGAAGTTGGAAGACACCATTGAAACATTGGAGGATTTGCAAAAGCAAATTGGTCTCCTTGGCTTAAAGGAGCATTTTTTTCCGACTAAACAAGAAACAAGAAGACCTTCAACTTCTTTGGTTGATGAATCTGATGTCTTTGGTAGGCAGATTGAAATAGAGGAATTGATTGACCGTTTATTGTCTAAGGATCCAAATGGAAAGAATCTGACTGTTGTCCCTATTGTTGGAATGGGGGGCATAGGCAAGACAACACTTGCTAAAACTGTTTACAATGATGAGAAGGTGAAAAGCAATTTTGATTTGAAAGCTTGGTTTTGTGTTTCTGAGGCATATGATGCTTTCAGAATAACAAAAGGGTTACTTCAAGAAATTGGCTCATTTGACTTGAAGGTTGGTGACAATCTTAATCAACTACAGGTCAAATTGAAGGAAAGCTTAAAGGGAAAGAAGTTTCTTATTGTTCTGGATGATGTGTGGAATGAAAACTTCAACGAGTGGGATGACTTGAGAAATCTTTTTGTACAAGGAGATATAGGAAGTAAGATCATTGTGACGACACGAAAAGAGCGTGTTGCCTTGATGATGAGAACTGAGCAAATTAGCATGGACACTTTGTCTATTAAAGACTCTTGGTCTTTATTTAAAAGACATGCATTTGAAAACATGGATCCTATGAGACATCCAGAACTTGAAGAGGTCGGAAAACAAATTGCAGCTAAGTGCAAAGGACTGCCATTAGCTCTGAAGACGCTCGCTGGCATGTTACGCTCCGAATCAGAGGTTGAAGGGTGGAGACGTATTTTGAGAAATGAAATATGGGAGCTGCGAGACAATGACATATTGCCAGCGTTGATGTTGAGCTACAATGAACTTCCCCCACAGTTAAAGCAATGTTTTTCCTATTGTGCAATATATCCTAAAGATTATCTATTTAGGAAGGAACAAGTTATTCATCTGTGGGTTGCTAATGGTCTTGTATCACAGGAAACAATTCAAGATTTAGGCAACCAATACTTTCTCGAGTTGAGATCAAGATCATTATTTGAAAGGGTCCCAAATCCTTCTCAAGGGAACACAGAGGAATTCTTAATGCATGACCTTGTCAATGATTTAGCCCAAATTGCATCTTCAAAACTTTGTGTCAGGTTGGAAGAGTGCCGAGAATCTCATATGTTGGATCAAAGTCGGCATTTGTCTTATTCAATGAGAGAAGGTGGTGAGTTTGAGAAATTAACACCCCTCTGCAAATTGGAGAAGCTGAGGACATTGCTTTCAATCAATAGCCAACGCTATAGTCAAACTCTAAGCAAGAGGGTGCTGCATAACATATTGCCAAGACTAACATCCTTAAGGGCATTATCGTTGTCATGTTATAGGATTGAGGAGCTGCCGGACGACTTGTTTATCAAATTAAAGCTCCTCAGATTTTTTGACTTTTCTCAAACAAAGATTAAAAAGTTGCCGCATTCCATTTGTGCATTGTATAACTTAGAGATACTTCTATTGTCATCTTGTGATGATCTTGAGGAGTTACCGCTGCACATGGAAAAGCTAATCAACTTGCGTCATCTTGACATAAGCAACACTTCTCGCTTGAAGATGCCGCTACATCTGAGCAAGTTGAAAAGCCTCCAAGTGCTAGTGGGAGCCAAGTTTCTTCTAGGTGGTTTGAAAATGAATGATTTGGGTGAGCTACATAACTTGTATGGATCTCTGTCAATTCTAGAGTTGCAAAACGTGGTTGATAGAAGGGAAGCTCTGAAGGCAAAGATGAGGGAGAAGAATCATGTTGAGAAGTTATCTTTGGAGTGGATTGGAAGTATTGCCGAAAAATCACAAACTGAAAGAGACATACTTGATGAGCTACACCCACACACAAACATAAAAGAACTCCGAATCACCGGATATAGAGGGACACAATTTCCAAATTGGCTAGCTGATCATTCATTTCTTAAGCTGGTGGAGTTGACTCTTAGCAACTGTGAGGACTGTTATTCCTTGCCAGCACTAGGACAACTTCCTTCTCTGAAATTCCTTTACATTAGAGAGATGCATCGAATAATAGCAGTGACGGAAGAATTTTATGGTAGTTTGTCCTCCAAAAAGCCTTTTAACTCTCTTGAGAAGCTTGAATTTGCAGAGATGCCGGAGTGGAAGCAATGGCACGTACCAGGGAATGGAGAGTTTCCTACACTTCAGGACCTTTCAATTCGAGATTGTCCGAAGTTGATAGCAAAGTTTCCTGAAAATCTTTGTTCTCTGACAAATTTGGGAATTTCAAGATGTCCTGAACTCAATATGGAGACCCCCATCCAACTTTCAAGTTTAAAAAGGTTTAACGTTGATGGTTCTCCTAAGGATGGAGTTCTTTTTGATGAGGCTGAACTGTTTACATCCCAACTTCATGGAATGAAGCAGATTGATGAATTAGTTATTACTAACTGTAACTCTCTTACCTCATTACCTATTAGCATCCTGCCGAATACGTTGAAGACAATAAGGATATATGGTTGCCGTAAATTGAAATTGGAGTCTTCAGTTGGTGAGATGATTTCTAATATGTTTCTGGAGGAATTGACACTGCTTAACTGTGATTCTATAGATGATATATCATCACCTGAGTTGGTCCCAAGAGCACGCCATTTGAGGGTAGCGCATTGCCACAACCTTACTAGGTTTTCGATTCCTACTGGGACTGAAAGACTCGATATTAGAGATTGTGAGAATCTTGAAATACTTTCGGTGGCATGTGGGACCCAGATGACGTCATTGGATATTTCCTTCTGCAAAAAGCTGAAGCAGCTGCCAGAACATATGCAGGAACTCCTTCCATGTCTTAATACACTGAAACTGTGGTATTGTCCAGAAATAGAGTCCTTTCCCGAAGGAGGATTGCCCTTCAATTTACAACTCCTTGAGATCAAGAATTGCGAGAAACTGGTGAACGGACGGAAGGAGTGGCGTTTACAGAGACTCCCATGTCTCAGCGTATTAGTCATCTATCACAATAGCAGTGACGAAGAGATTCCCTCTGGTGAGAATTGGGAGTTGCCTTGCTCTATTCGAAGTCTTGCCATAGTCAATCTGAAAACATTAAGCAACCAAGTTCTCAAAAGCCTCACCTCTCTTGAATATCTATCTACTTATAATTTACCTCAAATTCAGTCACTGCTGGAAGAAGGGCTTCCCTCCTCTCTTTCTCAGCTACGTTTATCTCACCAACATGAGCTCAATTCACTATCGACTGAAAGTCTTCGGCACCTCACTTCGCTTCGAAGTTTAGTGATCGACTCCTGCCATCAACTCCAAACTCTTGCAGAATCAGGGTTTCCCTCCTACCTCTCTGAGCTGGCCATCAGGCATTGCCCTAATCTCCAATCACTTCCCGAATCAGCGCTGCCCTCCTCCCTCTCTGAGCTGACGATCGAGGATTGCTCTAATCTCCAATCACTTCCCGAATCAGCGCTGCCCTCCTCCCTCTCTAAGCTGACCATCTATGGTTGCCCTAATCTCCAATCCCTTCCAGTAAAAAGGATGCCCTCTTCCCTCTCTATACTATCTATTTCCAAATGCCCATTGCTCAAACCACTCCTAGAATTTGGCAAGGGGGAGTACTGGCCAGAAATTGCTCATATCCCTGAAATATATGTAGGTGTTAAAAAATTTGACCTAGAATCGGAATGCCTGTGATGATTAATAAAAACGAAGCTCCCACAGATGTAAGTTTTTCTTTTTCCCCACTAGAATCAGAATGCCTGTGATTTTAAAAAAATTCTCCTTGCTTGTTTATTAGCCAGTTTCAGTTCGTTGATCTATTATCATTGCAGGAGTTGTTCAATCAATTTGCGGAATCATTTGGAAGAGCATGAATTCTTGGAAAAATGAAATCTCTAATGCACAATGAGGTATATTTTGCCTTTTCCTTGTAAGAAAACTGCATCAAGCTTGGAAAGCAAAAAAAAAGAAAAAAAAAATTGAAGGAAGATTTTCCAGAACAGTTTTTTTCATTAAGTAGCTTTATTCGTTGATCTTCGATGTTTTAAAAACATGGCATTTGATAGGTAATACTAATGATTGATGAATGGATATTAATCTCTAATGCACAATGTTTACTAAGTTTTTGATTCCTACTGGGACTGAAGGACTCTATAATGGACTTTGCAAGAATCTTGAAATACTTTTGGTGGCATGTGGGACCCAGATGACGTCATTGCATATTAGGTATTGCAAAAAGCTGAAGGAACTGCCAGAACGTATGCAACTCCTTCCATATCTTAAGGAACTGCGACTGCGGTATTGTCCAGAAATAGAGTCCTTTCCTGATGGAGGATTGCCCTTCAATTTACAAGTACTTCAGATCGAGTATTGCAAGAAACTGGTGAACGGCCGAAAGGAGTGGCGTTTACAGAGACTCCCCTGTCTCAGAGAGTTACGCATCTTCCACGATGGCAGTGACGAAGAGATTCTTGGTGGTGAGAATTGGGAGTTGCCTTGCTCTATTCGAAGTCTTATCATAGACAATCTGAAAACATTAAGCAGCCAAGTTTTAAAAAGCCTTACCTCTCTTGAATCTCTATGGACTTTTAATTTGCCTCAAATTCAGTCACTGCCGGAAGAAGGGCTTCCCTCTTCTCTTTCTAAGCTGCATTCACTACTGACTGAAGGTCTTCGGCACCTCACTTCGCTTCGAAGTCTAGACATATTCTACTGCCATCAACTCCAATCACTTGCAGAATCAGTGTTTCCCTCCTCCCTCTCTAAAGTTGAGAATCCAGCATTGTCCTAATCTCCAATCACTTCCCGAATCAGCGCTGCCCTCCTCCCTCTCTGAGCTGACCATCCAGCATTGCCCTGATCTCCAGTGCCTTCCAGTAAAAGGGATGCCCTCTTCCCTCTCTAAACTATCTATTGGCAACTGCCCATTAATTTGACAAGGGGGAATACTGGCCAGAAATTGCTCACATCTCCACTATACAGATGGGTGATGAACACCTTTAATGATTAAAACGAATGGTGCTCTTACAAATGTAAGTTATTCTTTTCCCTCAAAAGTTTTTTATTTTTGTTTACTTCCCTTTGTTCTCTTGTTAATTCTTTTTCTTTTTTAAATCTTATTGAGCAGTGTGGAGCGTCTATTGCTCAAACCACGTCTAGAATTCGATAACGAGGGATACTGACCAAAAAATGCTCATATTTCCAACATTAATATTGATTGGGAGTACTTGTAATGATTAAAACGAGTGGTGCACCGATAGATGTAAGTTATTCTATTTTCTTAGTATGTTTTGATTTTTGGTTACTTCTCTTTGCTTGTTTGTTAATAATTCTGTTTCTTTGTAAAATCATTTTGACCAGTGTGTGGCATCTATTGCCTCTGTGAAGCCGAGGAAGCATCTTCAGATCAAGATGAAATCTTTAAATTTGCACTCAAACATTGAAAAAGAAATCTAGTTTAGGTAGGAATTGAGATAAATTGCTCCAGAAAATTGATAGCTTAATACATACTCTCTTTTCTTGTCTATTGACCTATGTTCTCCCTCAAATCTTGCAGACGAAAATATGATTCGCCATCATGAAAGCTGTTCCGCTTTGTTCTGCATTTTTTCATCTCTTCTCCAGAGCTAAAGGGTCCAAGAAATGCAACCTCACTTTCTCAATCAGGTAACCAAGACCTTGAAAAGTAGGTATTTTTATAGAATCTGACATGGGTGCGGCATCGAAAATTAGAGTCAGCACAACTTAGATTTCAAGTTTGATACGACTGCATTTGATAGCAAACACTGAGCTTTTGTTAGTATTTGGATCTTTATGACAATAGGTAAAACATCACTTTCTTCAGTATTTGGATCTTCGGCACAATGTTAAAACATCAGTTTTTTGTTTTGAATATTCAGAGATTTGAACTGAAGATATAAAAATTAAACTGATGACTTTGGAGATTATG
Organism: Capsicum rhomboideum; assembly: GCA_031232105.1. NCBI lineage: Eukaryota > Viridiplantae > Streptophyta > Magnoliopsida > Solanales > Solanaceae > Capsicum > Capsicum rhomboideum. The sequence continues at coordinate 111,818,704 of CP124708.1, read as the reverse complement.
GAGTTCCCTTCAAATTATGTCCATTACTCAACCTCGAGTGGCCCGTCAGAGCTAGGGGAAAGTCAAGGAAGTATAGCTGCTCGGAATGATTTCAAGGTTAGCTAACAAAAAAATGATTTACTCATGTTTCAGTTACCAAGGTGCTTATTTTGTAGTAATAGTGGTTTGTATTTTATCTTATACCTAATAGACAGCATAACAAAGAAAGAACCATCTCTTATTAATTCTTCTAGTTTTAGCTGATGCATATAAGCTGTTCAAAATATGATGCCGCGTTTACTTACTGCAATTTGTTGCAATTTACTGTCCAGATAACTTGACAGTTAATTTTGTGGAATTCCTCTTTGCTTGTCTATTAGCTTGATTTGGTTGTTGATCAATTGTTATTGCAGGAGTTGTTTAATCTTGTCTTCGTTTAAACTTCAGTCAATTTGTGAAATTGCAAAGGAAAATCATGAATGGTCAGAAACATACAATCAATTTGCGCCAGAGATGAATTTAAGGCTAACAAAATGATCAGGCGTATCATGATGTATTAAGACTTTGCTAGTCGCTAGAGGTTGAACAATGGAGAAGCCTTCAGTTCTTGATTAATCGAGGTCAACTGGCAGCTTGGCTCCTTTCACATAGCTTTGTTCTTTTATCGAATGCAAAGCTCTAATAGATTTCAAAGGTGTACAATACACAAGGTTTGTTTCCCAATAAATTTAACAACTAAAAGCATCAGCACCGTTCAGTTTTTTGTTAATGATTATCGGATATCAACTTAGCAAATTTTATTCTTTGTCAGGAATTTGGTAACAATATGTAAGCTGTTACAACTCTTAGCTCAGTTGGTAAAAGGAAAATTCTGCTGCAATTCTCTATTGAATAGAAAGTCACTTGAATGTGGTCTGACAGCAAAGTGTAAGTGAAAAAAGACTAGTCATTCTTTATCGTCCAGTGCTCTTGACTATCAGTCCGCGGTTTTGTTATCGCTGACAGTAACATTATGCTAATGATTTGAATTTTTATACATAAATCTGTGTGATCATGGCGTTTAATTTTCTTTTCAGGATATAAATTATGTTGTGCTCATCATCAAACACATAGCTTTAAATTAAAGCTCCATAGAGAATCTAAATTTAGAAAAGATATCACAGATAACAATCAGAAGTTTTAGGAAATAAGTAAACTTCCATTGTCCAGATTTTGGGAGCAATACAACATCCAATTGTTGTCTCAGTTAAAATTGGTGCACTTTTGGTATGGATGGATGGAATCTGTTAACAACTAATTGGACCCATTTTTCGATCCCACAGTGTGAAGTTGCCCTTTCAAAAGTAAAACGCAAGTTTTCTTTTATTTAGGTTCTTATAAAGACCTACGGTTTAGTACTTGTCTATAACTAATTTATATGTATTCTTGCCAATCAACATTAGTGAAGTACATGAGCAGATTCAGAGCTTCAGGTATGGGTTTCCGGAAATCTACTAGCTTTTGGTTATACCATGCATATGTATTAAAAATTCCACTAAAAACTTATGATTATTTGATTGTGAATCAAGTTATCATTGTAAATTAATTATAGATTATTATAGGAACTCTTAAACTTCAAATCGTGGATTAGGCTTTGTACATGAAGGAAAATGGGTCTTAACCACTTTATATATGTATAAACACACAATACTCTATCATTCCCATTTTCCTCTTAAACAAGTCCCTTCGAATTGGGAATATCTTCCTCCGAGAAAGATGCCATTGCCTTGGTGATCTTGGTTCTGACTTACTGATAAAATAGACCATTCACAGGTTTTTGAGATATCACTCAAATTGGAAGTTCAGCAGAAAGTTAGTTACGAAGGACCTGAAGAAACTGAGATGGACTTTCCACGGCATCAACAGCTTATTCTGCATTTAGGTACGCTTAGTGCACAGAGGAATTCAACTGAGAAGCCAACCTCTTTAATCAACGTGTAGCCCATTTTTTGTATAAATTCTGTTTGTGCTTCTTCATGATCAGGAGAGTGATGTTTCTTTTATTTTTCAGAACGGGTTCTTTGGATCATAGAATGGTGGTCAACATTAGTTGTTAGTTGTTAACAGTTTCATCCATCTAGACCAAAAGTCCACCAATTTTAGAAACTTCAGCTGATGGAGCAAGTCCTGCAACTGCTACCTCCGATCAATCTGGGGACCAGTCGTCAGATGTCATATCCAATGTTGAACAGGCGAAGGACCTCATGCAATTCAACTTTTTGGCTGGTCGGACTTGTCCAATCGGAAAACCCCTGGTGTATTGATTCAATATAAGTATTTCCTTGGAAGGTAATAATAATTTTCTCTCCTTTTCACTTGTATAACTTCTAATTATTGTTCAAGATGTGTGTGTTTAGTTCACACTTACAGTCCTTTATGCAAATGTTTGGAATTTCTCTACTTTCCTTTTTCTTTTATATAGTTAGACTATAGATGGGAGTAAGCTTTTATTAGAACCAAGTAGTAGAACAATAAAGCAACTAGGTAGCATGACGAACTGAGAAGCTTTAATGGACATTTAGGGGGAAATATTCATGTGACAGTTCATGAGGAAAAGTGTGTGCCAGTTCTTTTAGTTGATTTACAAATGTTTTTGAGTTTGCATTTGTTTTGATGGTTGGCATCTATGATACTTTATATTGTCAGAGTCGGCAAGCAGCGATTGCGAGAAGCCAGGATACAAGCAGTTGATTTTCTTATTCTATTACTTGCTGGACTCTGTTTGCGAGAAGCCTTTGCACGATCATTGCAGTTCATAAGTTCGTTGTTACTGGCAATCCTCATATATCTTCATTACATTTTTTTACATTACCTTAGTTTCTAATCTTGCAAAATGTTTTCCAGCTCTTCTCACCAAGGTTGCAGCTTTGAGATCATTTTCTCTAGATAAATTACACTACTGGAGAGAGAGTGCATCTGGCATGAGCAGTTTGGCGTACTTTATGGCTAAGGATAAAATTGACCATATCAATACTATTATAAAGCCTGCAGTTTATCTATCAATGTTCTACTTCTTCAACAATCCAAGGTCTTCAATTTTGGATAATTATCTCGTCTTGCTTTGTGTCGTATATTGTGTTACTGGGATAGCTTATGCACTTGCCATCTACTTTGAACCTGGTCAAGCTCAACTGGTGTGTACTCAGTACTTTGATCATACAATACGTATCAACTCCAACCGTTATCCTCTATTGCTGCTATTCTCTACTAACAAACTGATCTGTCTTTCAGTGGTCGGTGTTGCTACCAGTTGTCTTGACCCTCGTAGCAAGCAAGGACAGTGTGTTCACTGCGATAATAGGAGATTATATCTATTCAAAGTGGGCCTTGGAAGCATTTATAATTGCAAATGCTATAAGGTCTGGTGAATCCTTCTCCATTGTGTCTAAATTCTTCTTTCATTACGGCTAACCTTGCTAACAAATACTTGCTGAAATTTAGAACAACAACAACAATAGCATACACAGTGTAATCCCACAAGTGGGGTATTGGGAGGGTAGAGTGTACACAGACCTTACCCCTATCTTGTGCAGGTAGAGAGGTTGTTTCCGGTAGACCCTCAGCTCAAGGAAGCATAATCACAGCATTTAGGGAAACATAAGCAGTAACAACAGCAAGATAGTAAGAAATCTGAAGCATACAAGACAAAAGGTAGTAATAGAAAAGTAGGAATGAGAAATACAGAAATAATAATACTAATACTACTGGTAAGTGGTAAGGAAAAACAAAACGTGAAACTACCTACTACTAGCCTTCTACCTAATCATTAGTCATGATCAGCTGTTGAATATCAAATGCACGTCATATTTTGGGATTTAAGAAGTCATATGTTGATCTATTCTTTTTTTTTTTCCTCTTCATTTTCATTTTCCCAACGTTTAGGTACTCTGGGGTGTGGCTGATCACAAGATGTGGTGTACTAAGGAAAAAGGGCTACGCGCTTGATCATTGGTACCCTTGCTTACTAAAACTCATCTTTCTCGGTGCTATCAGTCGCTGCATAGCATTTTTCTTATTGATAACTTTCCAGGAAAAATAAGTCTTGTTTGTTGCTGTCTTGCTTCATCACTTGGTATACAAGAATGCCAGTTTACGGACTCAAAACCATGACGAAAATGTTGGGAAGCCTCACAAAGATGGATCCCTTGTGAAGATTATTGTACGTAACCTTGATATGATTCTTGCCAAAAATGTAATTTACTAGAAACAGATGGTATATAGCAGCAGGAGTCAATTGAACAGGTTATATGATTCTTTCTTCTTAATCAAATAGAAAGAATTACAAAGAGAAAACAGCCAAATCAGTAGCCTTTCTTTTATGCGGGATTGCCTGTTGATGCAAGGAATAATGGCTGGCTTGATGCCCTCGCGTTCGGCTATAGCAAGAGCCCCCGAATCTAGAGCTGTTAGATGGAAAATCAAATGTAACATGTGTCAATAGTAGTTTCTCTTGGAGATTGATTCTTCCTGGTTCCTGAGCCTCATTTTGTAGCCTTGAACCTCAAGAGAAATAACCGAAAATGTCTGTCTCGTCTTCATGAAGGTGACAAGGATATGACTGAGAGTACACTACAGAAATTGGAGGTTATACCCAAAAGATGATAAAGATCAGGATATTAACATCAAATTATGTAAATTGTTATGCAGCCAAATGTGATAATAGCATAAATTCAGTTGAGTAGACAGTTCATCTTTTCTGTTCACTAAATTATCTCCTATTTTTTTTCTTTTCTTTTTGATTGGTAAAGTTGAAGGGGAGTTTTGGAGTAACTGGTAAAGTTTGTTGCAATGTGTTCAAGCCATGGAAACGGGGAGTTTTGGAGTAACTGGTAAAGTTTGTTGCAATGTGTTCAAGCCATGGAAACAACCTCTAGTAGAAATGCAAGGTAAGGTTGTGTACAATAGACCTTTGAGGTCAGGCCCTTCCCCGGACCCCGCGCATAGCAAGAGCTTTAGTACACTGGGTTGCCTTTTGATTGGTAAAGTTATCTCTCATCACAGTCACAAAAGTCGTGTAGTAGAATGGTTGGGTTAGACGAACCACGTCTTACATGTGTGTGCACAAAAACAAGAAGACACTCAAATAGTTTGGTTAGATGAATCAAGAAGACATTCGAAGCTGGAAGGATACACAACTGCCGAGCTACAAGTTTGAAGTTAGAAGGCTGAACCATTCAGCACAGAGCAATCAAAAAAAAACAGCTACATTATTCGATACGATTGTTGAAACAATTTTATTTCCAAACCATATCCCCCATGAATTTTAATCCAGCGACGCCCCTTATCTCCACATCAACCAATGGTGCTTGGATTATCTTTAAACTTGATAACTCTGGATCTTTAGTGATCATATTGAGAGCACGCATCTGATCCTGAAACATGTACAACAACAGACATAAGCAAGACTATGCAAGTAAAGATGTGTGCTCTCGATAATAGAACTGTAGTTATGGAATTCAAAGGATAATGTGACACCACGAAGAAAACTTGACACCAAACACCATCCAACAGGTTATGAAACAGCTAGCATTTCCATAAAAGATGGTGGAAGTTAACGTTCAGGAGATATGTACATTTCTTGCATAACTTTTTCCAGAAAGGGTATTGATGGCCTTCTTAAAATTAGTTTTCAAACACATCAATGATGACACAAATATAATTCCAAAAAGATGTTTATTCTTTCATCTAGCTTAGGTTTCTTGCTACTTCATTATTTTAGAAAAAAACTATTTGTTTAGCAGTATAAATGCGAAGGATTTAACTTAAAAAGAGAATAATTTGGACGAGAATCAATCACTCACATAATTCAAGAAACAGGATGAAGCACAATATTTTTCCCTAGGCTGAATTTGAAGAGTCAATTCTTACCTTTCTTCTCATCTCACAGAACTTGCATTCTGATGTAGATGGAGGTAGGATTTGGTTGACGATAAGCCTTCTTACTGGAACAGTTTCCTTCTTCAAGGATGCACAGAGTCGTGAAGACTCATTGATCGCCATCACCTGTACAGAATAGATTTGTTACAAAGAGGTCACTCAACAAATCCTCAAGAAGAACTTGAAAGCACAATTAAAAATAGATACAAGCTACACAGCTGGTCGATTAATACTTGCTCAGTTGAGTGTAAGTAGCACATGGAGATATTTCAGGCAAATGTGTGTTAACTGAGAAAGGAAATCCTAATAATAGTATTTGAGAAGCAAAAATAATATAAACAGTATTGGCTTCTGAGACAATCAAAATAACCATGTAACATTATCACAGGGTAGCATACTTGCTAAATTATTTCTCCATTTATATTATGAAAAGCCAAGGGTCGATTGGAAACAGCCTCTCTGCCTTCACAAGGTAGCGGTAAGGCTTCATACACCATTCTCCCCAGACCCCACTTGTAAGAAAAGAAAACTGTTACTTTATCAACCAATGAAATTACAAGATTTGCATAATTTTTCCAAAGTCATGGTACAACAACAACAACATACCCAATGTAATCCCACAAGGGGGCTTGGAGAGGGTGGTATATATGCAGCCTTACCCATACCTTTGTGAAGGTAGAGAGATTGTTTCCAATAGACCTCAGCTAAACCATTTTTCCAGAGTCATGGTAACTTTGTTATTTCTTATTCTTTATGTTAATAATATGTGTTTCCTACTTTTATCAATATTTTTCAAACCTAACATTTTGTAGAAGCCTCTATAGGATGAACAATATTGGACTGATGTATTACAATGTATTGGCTATTAAATCTTGTTGACTTCAGTATAACAGTTCAACTACAAGGAGTACGAACTACATGAAAGGAAAAGACGAGAGGTGGAGGATGCTATTTATGATTGGAAGTAACATTAAAGAGGTGAGCTAGTTTTGTTTCAAGCTTATGTTCCAGCGTTGTTAAACTTATAGTAATTGGACGACAGAATTTGTGCATTACAGTGGGGATTGTCACGATGATAAATTCTGTAGTTGCTGAATCATGGAACAGATCCCGAACTTTTGCCATCCTCTCCCTTAATTTCTCTAGCTTGTCACTCTGCAGTGAAAGGACATAATGCTCAACGCAAAGCAATATCACAGCAAGAAAACTAGTATTACGACATCAGTGCTTACAGCATCATCTCGCTGTGGCTCCTCTTTGTTGAACATGGATTTTAAAGCTGAAGTAGCTGATTCTATTTTCTTTTTAAGCTGTAACACATGAAAAAGTACTTATAAAGCTGAAGTAAGTGCATAATAGGACTTTGGTAGACGAACTTGAAATAAAAAGACCACTGCAATAAGTTCCGGTTAAGAGAGAAAGACATTTGAGGGTTCTCGTTCTTAAACGTGGAAGCATTTTGATGGAAGAAAATCAGAAATGACCCATAATATCCTTCCAGCAGCGTGACAGTAGTTACCTTCATCATCTTGCCTATTGATGCATCCAAGAAGTCTGGGAGTGATAGCAGTCTAAGTGTGTGCCCCTACAGAATCAACAGGTAAATGCAAGCATTAAGCTAAGAAAACAAAAGGGGAAGACGGTGCACTAAAGCTCCCGCTATGCGCAAGAAGGGACGGACCACAAGGGTCTATTGTAAGCAACCTTACCCTGCATTTCTACAAGAGGCTGTTTCCACGGCTTGAACCCGTGACCTTCTGATCACATGGCAACAATTTTACCGGTTACTCCAAGAGAACAAGTTTTACACTAAACCAGTTTCTTTCAACTCACAGTTGGTGCTGTATCAAAAACTATGCGAGAAAAGGTACTATAGTCCTTTGATTCAAGAAATTGCATGACCTGCAGAACCATCCTATGGTCAAAGAGACTCGAATAAGGTAACAATTAAGGACAGTCTGAAAAACGTATTGACTACTCATTTATACATGCCTTAGAAATTGCAATAGCCTCATCTAGACCAGGTGGAGGAGTGTCCAACAGCTCTCCAAGTTTTAGTTCTCCCAGCTATCACAGGTTAATAACATCAGAGTCAAGTACAGCAAGGAATGTTTCAAACATCATAATACGAGGATTGCCAAAATCAGAACTTCTAAGCAGTTGCTCTGTCAGCAGCTGCAGTAAAGAAATGAACTAGAACCTGAACTTAACATGTCATCTAAAGAACTAACTGAATCAACAACTAAAGCAACATAAGGAATTGCTAAAAGGTCTACAATTACATCAGAGACAGTTAATTGGGCCATAGGGTAGTAGGAAAAAAGAAGATACCAAGACTAGGCATGCACAGATAAAGCCATACAAAGAGAGGGATTTAATTGGATAAGAAAAGAACTATGAAACATTTTGCTAGGGGTGTCACCTGGTCAGCAAGCATTCCAAGGCCCATGCTGTCCATGATATTTTTGACACCACTGCCACCATGTAGTTGGCTCGTTGCGCGGAACTCTTCCCTTGTTTTCTCAGGGTTTATCTATTTGAATATCAGTTTATTATATGATTATTTCTCCTAAACAAGTAGATACTTTACTTCAGTACCAGCAACGAAACAATAAGACCAAGATACCTCTAGTGCATATAATGGAGAATCCACTCCTTGAACTGGAACAAGTGCCCCTCCAGTCAAATCCTACAGAAAGCACAAAGCATTATATACGTCAATTTCTCTTTAGACAGAATTTAAGAAGAGAAGTACACAGTAGGTACCTGATCAAAAGAATCACTCAAAGAGTGAGCAGGATCAGTTGAAACAACAAGAGTCGGGTGGCCATTGTTTGCAAATTTTACTGCTAGAGAAGCAGCACAGCTAGTCTTCCCAACACCTCCTTTCCCTCCCAACATGAAATACTTCCGTTGTGTCCCACTAACCATCTCATCGAATCCAACAAAAGCTTCCGTAGGAGTAGTAACTGACCTCACTACAAAGATGAGAGGAACTTAAAATAATCGTGAAGCTGTTCTTTATAAAACTTCTTAAAATTGTTGTGTGATGTCAAAAACTTGAATTCAATTTAGCATTTACTGTTTACTGTTATATGCAAAGCAGCTGTGCAGAAACTTGTTTCACACATATTGGTCTAACTCTTACGAATCAATTTCTACACAAGATAGATATAACTTTTCATGAAAACTCTGGTTGAATTGACAGGTAATTTTAGAGCAACACACAAACGAACTAGAAAAGCATGGTATCGAATGTCGACTGGCATTAAATTCTGGAAATGGTTTCTACAAATTTGGTGCAGTTTTATCACATTCGTCCACTATTGGTCTCAAATAATCAACTAAGTAGAATCAAGATTATTGGCTTCTCTTTTGGAAAGAACAAAAAAACTGAAGTTGAATCATTCACTACTTGGAATTTGTGATTCTCAACTCTGGGAATAAAGGTCTGTTCTTTATGTTCTTAACATGGAAAACCACTTGCATTTATTGGCACACACTGCTATGCAGCCTTTTCTTCTTGTTTTTCTAACTGTGGAGGATGGCGTCTAGACCAACTTGCAGGCCCTCGAGTTATTCCATGGGATGCCTACTATACTAGGTAACTTTGTCCACTTAGGCTCAGATAGATGAGAAAAAATTCACCTAGTACTTTTTCCTCCATAGGGGATTTGAACTGAAGACCTCACGGTCCTCAATCCACTTCATTGACCACTAGACTACACCCTCCTTAGTGCCATTGCTATGCACGCGTGACAATGACATAACAGCTTAAAAAAAAATCAACATCTACCTAAAATACCCAAGTCCTATAATGATTGATATAATCAAACTAGAAACCGCATATTCCAACTCCCATATGCAGATACAAGAAACATCAACAATTACAGAAGCAACACATTCTTGATCAAAATACCCAAATAAAAATTGTTAAAAGGGAATTAAAAATGTCATCTTTATTAGTCACTCTATTTCAATTTGTTTGTCTTACTTTCTTTTTAGTACGTAAAGAACACCTTTTTCCTTTTCCAGCAACTCTCTAATTCTAAACTTTCCACATGACATGTTTAAGACCACTAGATTAAAGAACATTTTGATACATTCAATGCATCTTCGATTTAAGACAACAAGATTCAAAAATCTTCTTTACTTTCTTAAACTCCGGTGGCAAGTCAAAACTAAACAAACAAATTAAAATAGAGCAAGTAAAATATAAACATATAATGGAGGCTCTAATTTTAACTTTCTACTTGACATGTCTAAAACCACAAGATTAAAACGTGCATTTTGATACATTCCACGTGTATCTTTAGTTTAACACTACAGGATTCAAAAATCATTCGATACTTTCTTAAACTCCGTGTCAAACTCAAAATAAAACAAATAAATTGAAACACTAAAAAATCATTCTTTACATTCTTAAACTCCATAAGTTTAAATCAGACAAACAAATTGAAGCATTCAAAAAATCATTCTTTACGTTCTTAAACTCCGCTAAGTCAAAACCAGACAAACAAATTGAAACAAAAGATATAATATATATATATATATACATATAATGGAGGGTTTACCTTGAAATGGCTGTGTGGAAGTTCTTGAATTGAAATTTGTTGAGAAAGAACTAAAGCTTCTTCTAGTTACATTCAGCAAAGAAAAATGGAAATGGGTTTTCCAAGATTGGTGAAAAAGAGAGGCCATGGCCATTGCTATGGTGATTTTGCTTACAGGTTGAAGGTTATTTAGAAGCAGAAGGAAAGTTGATGGTGGAGGGAAATTTGAGGAAATTTTGTTTAGGGGGTGTTTTGGATATTTGGGAAAGAAGAGAGGGTCAAAATTACAATTTTCCGTTTTTTGGGATGTAACTCCACCGGTGTGAGCTCGTTCACATTGTTGCACTCAAGCCCGCATAATGGAGAAGAGTTGCCTAGGATTAATAGAAATAGTCTCTCTACCCCGTAAAGACAAGGGTAAAATTTGCATATATGGGTGGTAAATGAGGATGTTGAATTAATTAATGAAAAGGTTATTGACCGGCCCTAAAGTTATTTAGGTTGAAATAGACTAAAATGCGGGTCTAACTCAAAGTCTCAAACCATGCAATTTTTTATGAGTTTTAATTGTTTTATTTATTTTTTATAATTTTTAATATCTTATGAATCAATTGTTTTTCATTAATTATCAAAATAAATTATAATGTTTTGAGAAATTTTTGACAATATTTCTCATGAATTAGTTTAGGTTAACTATTAGCCCAAATTTTTATAGGCTAAAGATTGAACTGAGTTAATAAATAAGTGGGTTAATGATTAATCTAAACTTGAACAAATTAAACTAATTATAATTTCATGAGTTAATTTTATCATCCCTAATCGCGTACATCTCTAATTTTGAATGCTGATCTATTGGCACCTCTAACCAATTTTGGAGCAAAAACAAACTTAAAATTCACATTGATTATCTCTTTCCTACAATAATGCCCAACACCCCCCCCTACCCCCAACCCTATACTCCCCCCCCCCCTCCCCCCCCCTCCCCCCCCCCCCTTGTCCCAACCATTACTCCCCACCTCATTCTCATAGTATTTATCGAAATTATATATAAATGTTTTCGAAATAATTATTTTAGTGTACATGCAAATATTAGCTTAGACTTGGCTAGGATTTCACTTTTATGGATTTTGAATTTTAGAACGATGACTTCAAGTGTTAATATGGAGTTCTAAATTTAATATATGCCCATATATAATGTATTTATTAGCACAAATACGTTATTTTGAGCAAACGCTATACATTGAGTTCAACTAAACTCGTAACTAAACTTCTTCCAAGCATATATTTTTATACCAAACACACCCTTTGCTCTTTTCTCTCTATTTTCCTTTTTTTTTTTCCATGAAATGATCATTATACTTTACTCCTTAACTCACACGCCTTAATATTTATCCCCTAAACTACGCTATCATTTTCTACTAAGGCAACAAAAGCTAAACTATATAGTATACAAAAAAAAAAAAAGAACAAATACCTTAATCTTTAAGTCCTATAACTTCTGCAAGTGCAAGCTACGCCAAAATTTTATATCAATTTTTTTTAAAAAAAAATAAAAAAATCCTATCTTTGCAGTTTTTCATTTGATATTCGGTATCTACTTTAGATCAAGCAAAAAAGTCCCACTTTGGGGTAAAAGCGCTCTCTACGCACCAAGCGACTCCATATTCAGGGTTCGAATCTGAAATCTCTGGTTAAATATGGATGGGTACTTACCACACTCTACCGCAACCTTTGTTGGTGTATGATCCCCCATTCCCCTATTACTACAACTATACTAGATCATTTTGATAGCTCCATTTTATCATCTTCTCATCAACATTTCAACACACATATACACTTCTTCTTTTTTTTCAGTATGTTCAAATTAATTGTAGATGTGTCAACAACTTCAACAATATAATCACAACCACCACCAAAAAAAAAAGTATACCATACAATTCCTTGCTTCTAGTCCAAGTTTTTTTTACTTGATCATTCGTCATATCCCAATAATAATAATAACCCTACACAGTTCTACTAATGAATACCTCATGAACACTATTTTTCTTTGAATCAACAGAAAGGCTCATGGCAAAAAACCAACAAGATTTGGCAGTTCATTTTCCAGCACAAATTCTTGTAAATTTTTTTCTTGATTTGTGCATTGTCATTCTTGCACGAGGGTCATGCTAATATTCTTTGTATCGTATTGAGGGACATATTTTTTTTAAGGGACTTAATTACATGGGATTTTCAACTTCTTTCATGGTTTTGTGATTATGTTTAGTTCTTTGGACTTTCGTGTGGTACTTTTTGTCAGTGGTAGATTCAAGATTTAGAATCAGTGAATTTTGTTCTTTATTATACAACCATATTTTTGTATTTAAGGTCACGGTCTTGCATGGGATTTTCATATTCTTTCTTGGTTTTGTAATTCTCTTTAGTTCTTGGACTTTTGTGATACTTTTTGTCAGTGGTAGATTCAAGATTTAGAATCAGTGAATTATATTCTTTATTATACGAACATATTTTTATATTTAAGGTCACGATCTTGCATGAAATTTACAAATACTTTCTTGGTTTTGTGATTTTGTTTGGTTCTTGAACTTTTGAGGTATGTACTCTAGTTAGTGATAGATTCAGAATTAGAATCAGAAGATTCTATTCTTTATTATATGTACATTTTTCTTGCATACATTAGACGCAATTATAAGTTCAACCTAACTCGTTGTGTCTACTCTAGATCCACCATTGAGTTTTATTTTTCTAGTATTTTTGGGATCAATGTTCTTGGTTTATTTTTTCCAGAGAAAGAAGAAGAGTACTACTGGTGGACAACAAAAGAAAGAAGAACTTGAAAAAGAGGTATGGGAGTAAGATTTTGTATGTACATTTCTTGATGGATTTAATTTATTTTTTTTGCATATGGAAATTAAATAGTTATGAAGAACATAACCAAAAAGTTAAGAGTTGTACTTGGCATATATAGGTTATGGTCCATGTACCTTTAACCTATATTGCTCTTTTAGAAAAATAGCCATATATAACATATGAATGTCACTAAATTTGAAAATAGAATCCAAAGATATGTGATCTTTATTTCTTATTATATAGTGAATGAAAAGCCAAAGAAGTTTAAAAAAAAAAAAAAAAGATTTTCTACCATTATTACCAATTTGAAATCCGCAGGTAATAATTACCTAGGAAGATTTTTCTATCGGAGAGGTATGGGAGTGAGATTTTGTATGTACCTACAAATTTTCATGTATATTTTTCGTGAAAATTCTCATGTAACTCACACTTTTCTTTAGTGTATATATTTAAGGAGAAGTTGAAATGTTTATTTATTGTTGGTCTTATAATATAAGGTTGCTGAGCTTAGAAAAATGTTAAATCATGAACAAAAAGTTCATGAATTTCTGGAGAAGGTGTGTCAAAGAAAGGATGATTCATCTTTCAGCATTCCAAATTACCTTCCTCCTAAGGTAAATTTAATTCTTAGTTAATTTATTTTCTTTTGAAGTTAGTGTGTTTATGGTTCAGTACTCGAGTCGAGGGTCTATCGGAAACAGTCGACCACCTTCACAAGAGGAGTAAGGTTTACATACACATCGATCATCCTTCTCGAATCCCACTTAATTATGGGATTACACTGGATATATATATTTTACGTTCTTGTTATTGTTGTGATGCTACAATCAAAAAATTTTATGATGGTGTTGTTTGTCCGGATCTTTTGATTGATATGGCAAAATGTGTTATATAGATTATATAATATAACATATAACATGAAAAAATTGTTCCAATAAACTTGACCACTATATAGTGACATATTGTTATAGAAAGGTCTGACGATATATAGAATAATTAACATAACTTATAACAAAACAATATTGAAAGGTGAGATTTTCTTCAATGATTTAGTTACTGGTGCTTTTTTTTTTTTACGCCAAGGATGCACTTTTTTCCTTTCTTTTTTTGACAAAGTAAATTTTTGAATATGAAGAAACTACCTCTTGCCATCAAAATTGGATATGAATCATATGACGCTTACTTTCTACCTAAGTTTGATTTAACCAACCATCCATATGTACCTACTAAATTGGGAAATATATTTTGTATATATTTGTATAAAATTGGGAACTAATTTTAGGTAGACATATATGTAATGTATTTTTTGGTTGTAATTCCAAAATGTTTGATTTGTTCTTTTTATGTTTATTTAACTTGTATCTACTGATAGTGTACGAGCCAGAATTAGGTGGTGCAAGGGGATTGTTCATCCAAACCTATTTTGTTTGAAAATTACATTGTATATACGCAGTGAAAGCTATATTCTTATATATATGCTAAATTCTCTTGACTTTATCGTGTGTTTGCATCTGCAAATTTTGTAGATGAAAGAATTGTTAGCAGAACTAGCCATGGTTGAAAATGAAATAGCCAAATTGGAAGGCCAAATCACCAAGATTCAATGTGATGTGAATAAGGAGAAAGAAAACAACAACAATGATCAAGAAAATAAGTCCAAACAAGGACTTAACAACAAGATGAAAGTACAATGTCAACAACAAAGCAATATATCTTCTCATTCTTTGCCACCAAATCCAATCAAATTCAAAGGGCTAAATGATCAAAAAGTGCCATTTGAGACAAAGGCATTGCATTTCATTAGCAAAGCTATAAAAGGTGATTATGGTCTTAATGACTTTAGAATAAATAATGAGAAATTACTACAGCCAATGAAGTCATCAAAAGTTATTGTTGATCAAGAAGATGAAAATCAATTTCATCAACAAGTTAGAACATTTGGAGAAAGGATTTCAAGGAAAAGTGGGATGATCAAGACTCCTTCACCTCTAAGAGAACCAAGAAATCCAACACCTAGAGTAAGTCCTTTATTTTTGATATTTTGATTCTACATATATTTGGTAATATGTTCCTCGAATTTTTCAAAAATATTGTTAGATGTGTGTTGAATCATCTAAAAGTAATGTATTTTTAGAGAATTCGACATGAGTATGACAACATTTGAAAAGTCCAAGCAATATAGATATGATATGAGGGACATCATTTTTGCATATATATTATATCAACTTGAGATGAGTTTAATTAGAGTATTCACATAATTAGTGAAAAATTGTATAGCTGATTCCAATTTACTTGGGATTGAACGTAGTTGTTGGTGTTGAAGTAAGTCATTTTCATGGAAAATAGGTCTTACAATACTTTTACAAAATAAAAATAATTCACTTTATATTAAATAAATACAAGACGTCTTCTTAATAATTTTGACTTTAGACCACTTATTTTTATTGATCCGACCTCCTTTGATTTTTTGCATTTTTATAGAAAATGACTTTAGTTATGCCACCCCCACCCCTCTTTTCCAAGATTTGTATAATTTTCTCTCTTCAAACTCCTTTGAAATGCTTTACTTGAACTGAAGGTCTGTAGAAAATAGTTTTTTACCTCCACGAGGTAGAGCTAATATCTACGAACACTCTACCCTCTTCAGACTCTACCCGGGATTACACTGCATATGTTGTTGTTATTGTTGTTGTTTATTTGTATAATTTTCTTGACTTCTATCTTCATTTTTCTTATGTCTTTTTCAGAGAGAAAGAAATGCAGAAATACCCAAATTCATGTCAACTCCAATGCATGAACTTCAACCAAAAATCATGCAAAGTCCAATTCCAACAGAAGAAGACACAATTCATAGATGGACACCAAATAAATTATCAGAAAACATCATGAAATGTTTGGTGTTCATTTTTATAAGGTTACTTAGAACAACACGTGCAATGGAGTTAGAAAAATCAGGCCCAATTGCTAGTAGATCAAGTAATTTTTCATTGAGTTTTAGGGCCCATCATGAGCCCAATTCAAAAAATAGTAGTAGTACAAGCCTTTTGATCCAACAAAAAGATTCAAGACAACAAGATCCATATGGTATTTTTGATTCAGAAGAGTCAATTCCAAGAGATATTGGACCTTACAAGAATTTGGTTAGATTTGCATCAACATCTATGGAGCCCAAATGCATCTCAAACTCTAACTCCATCCCTCTATTTCAAAAGCTCAAGTATGTTCTCATGCAACTTCAATTAATTACTATTCCCTCCGTTTAGATTTGTTTCACCTATTTTGACTTGACCCGAAGGTTAAGAAAGTAAAAAAGACTTTTGAATCTTGTGGTCTTAAATTAAAGATACGTCAAATGTACCAAAATGTCCTTTAATCTTGTGGTCTTAAACGTGTCATGTGAAAAGTTGAAACTAAAGAGTTGCTAAAAAGGAAAGGATTTTTCTTTTTGGAACGGACTAAAAACGAAAGTAGGCCAAATAAATTAAAACGGAGGAAGTACTAATGTGAGTTTTAAATTTTATATATACTATTTGGTCAAGTGAATTTAAAATTTAAGTTTTATGAGTTTCACTTGTAAGGTTGTTAGCATTGGATTCATTATATCTTTAAAGTTATGGATTCTTATATTATATTTGTTGTAAGTTTTATAAATTTTTACATATAAAATTATGTTCTGTATCGAAAGTACTGACTTCAAATGAACTCGATGATGTCAGTATGCTACATCCACCTTTGCCTGGACAATAAAGCAGACGACCTGCAACAACATGTTATTCTCTCTATAACCCATTTTCTTTTTTAGTTTCTCAATAAAAATGTCATCTTTCTATCTTTAAAAATAATTTAATTTTACAATTTCTATTATACCCTTAATTAGATGATTTACAGCTACACAAATGTCGAAATCTTGTTTTAGACCATAAAGTTTCAAAAGTCTTTCTTAAACGTCGTGTCGCTTCAAATAGTGTCACACAAATTGCGACAGAAGAAGTACTAATAAACTACGCTAATATTTATTGAGCTTGCAACATATAACATATTTTTTCTCTTCTAAATGGTTGTTGGTGAAAATTTTGCAGGCTTATGATGAACAGCCTACAGAATGTAGATTTAAGATTGCTTAATTACCAACAAAAGCTAGCATTCTGGATCAACATGTACAACGCTTGTATCATGCATGTACAATTAAATTAATTTTTATTTAATAATTCCTTTCTAAATTAATCCAATATTCCTAACTTAATTAATCCAATTATAAACCATATAATTTTGAATTATAATTCCAGGGATTTCTTCAACATGGACTTCCTTCTAGTTCTACTCCAGAAAAGTTGCTGTCACTTATGAATAAGGTTATTACTCTCTCCGTCTAAAATTATATGTCGTGCTTTTTAAAAATAGATGTCTCAAATTCGAATTAAATATCAGCAACTTTTACATGAGCATGTGTTCTAATTTTTATTTCAGGCAACTCTAAACATTGGTGGAAATACAATAAATGCACATGTAATTGAACATTTTATCTTGAGAAAACCAGTAAATTCACCTGCAAAAGAGGTAATTATTATCTTTAATTTACTTCTCTTATTTTAAAAAAAAAAAGTATTTATATTTTTCCAAATATTTGTTGCATGTAATTATATGCATGATCTCTTACATTTATATATTGATTAAAATAACTAGGTGAATAGAAAAGGTGAAATAAAGAATGATAAAGAAAGTATAGTACGTGAGATGCATGGACTTGAATCATTTGATCCAAATGTCATGTTTGCCTTGTGTTGTGGCACACGTTCTTCTCCAGCAGTAAGTCTTCGTTTCAATTTATTTGTCTTGCTTAATTCTATTTATAAAAAAAAATATTTCATCGATCATATTAATCTTTTAATATTTTGAATTGTTAATTATCGCGACTTATAGTACTTTTTACTACTTTTTATGTAGTTTTGACATGTGTAAATTTCATTTAAAAAAAGATTGTGTGTTCGAAATATTCACATCGAACATTAGTTAGTTTGACCCTTATACTTTGAGTCAAGCTAAATAAATTGATTCTTTAATTTGTCCCAAATTAATTATATCCACAATATTTTACCTTTCTAAAGTCAATTTTGTTTGAAGCAAATTATTTTTAAAGTTTTAGTGAGCTTTTCACATTGTCAAGTAACAAGTCTAGATAAAGGAGGAAAATAAAGTTATAGCAAGTAGGTTTGTAGCTAACGTAACTTAAAAACATTATGACTAATTCTCACAATACATACATTTTATGTGATATTAGATCAAAATAAGCTTAAATAGTGTGCTAATGAAAAATCAAAATTCATATAGGCGATCCAAACTTACTTTAATTAAGTGAATGTTAGCTAGTTTGTTAATTAGAGCTAGGAGTCTATGGAAACAACCTTTCTATCAATAGCGGAGCCAGGTTTTTTACTAAGGGGTTTCAAAATATGAAAATGTAAACACACGAACTAACCGAAGGAGGTTCAACATCTACTATATACCTAAAAATAATTTTAACTATATATAAATATTAAATAGTGTAATTTTCGCCGAAGAGGATTCAGATGAATCCCCTAAGCCTAAGCTAGCTCCGCCCCTCTGAGGTAAAGGTACGGACTGCATATACTCTATCCTCCCAAATATCCCACTCCACTTTGGTGGAAATACACTGACGATACGTTGTTGTTAGCTAGTTTGTTAATTAATTATATGAAAATAAATATGCAGGTGAAGATATACACAAGTGATGGAGTTATAGCTGAGTTAGAAAAATCAAAATTGGAATACTTACAAGCTTCACTAATTGTAACAAGCACCAAGAAGATAGCAATGCCAGAACTTTTGCTAAGAAACATTCCTGATTTTGCTCAAGATTTGGATTCATTAGTAGAATGGATTTGTCAACAATTGCCTACATCTGGTTCATTGAGAAAATCTATTGTTGATTGCTTCAAAGGCCTTCATGGGGGAAAAGCATCCACTATTGTTGAGAAAATACCTTATGATTTCGAATTTCAGTATTTGTTATCTGTATGAAAATGTCTTGTAAGTACATAGTTTGAATCGACAGAGAGCTAACCTTTTCTTCTGTATGAATCAGTACGTATTATCTCATTTTAAATTCTTGGAAGTGATATAGTCAGTTCGACGTACAATAATGTGTTCAACTACTTCAATCTTGAATTATGTATATGTGAATAACAATAAGTGATGAAAGGATCCTAAACAATCAGATTATTCGTAGAAGAAAATGTTCTCTACGTAAAATGTTTTTCCGAAAGGTAAAAGATTTGCTTACTTATTTTCGGATAGTTGATGATATTCAAATAAAAATAATATTATCTTAAGAGTATGTATATATAATTTAGACAAATACTATGAGGGTAGAAGATCAGAGTTGAGATGAGCTAGGTTAGAGGTAGAAATACGACAACAATATACAAAATAAGTGTAGCAACAGATATTAATATACACATTGATGAAAAAGAAACAACAACCTAAATCATATTACTAGAAATACGACAACAAACGACTACCTACTATCCTTCTACCATAATCATCGACACTCCATGTATTCTTATAGATCAACCAAATATACAAAAATTAAAAAAAACGTAACATTTTCTACCTTTTTAAACTAAATTTCTTTCATATTTAATTTAACTCAGCCCAAATGGAAAATATCATTTACAATAACGAGTTGCCTCAAACTCTGCTCACACAAAATGCTTTGTGCACCAAATCATTATTTAACAATAAATTAAAGGACAGTCAGATGCATTAAAGTTCCCGCTATGTTTGAAGTCCGAAGAAAGATCGAACCATAAGAGTTTATTACATGAATCCTTACCTTACATTTTTGTAAGAGACTATTTCATATCACATGACAACAACTTTACGGATTATTCCAACACCACCCGAATGAGTTGCACCTTATTGTATCCATCCTTATCTTACATTTTTGCAAGAGATTATTTTCAGATCACATGACAATAATTTTACCGATTACTCCAAGACCACCCGAATGAGTTGCACAAATAACCCCACCCCTCCGCCCCCACCCCCCACCCAAAAAAAAAGGCAATTGGAACAAAATTTTCTTGATATCCATTTTAAGGTTGTACAATTTCCAACCACCTTTCTCCACGTGTCACCTTTTCCCGGACTCCAACCCCACAATTCCAATTTGGTTGTGCATGTCATTTCACATCCGTCTCTCTCCACTTCTTCTGTCAGCAAACAAAAAATCAGCTCCACTCCCATTACTGAAAAATACAGAGGCACCTTTTTCATTCCTTTTGCTTTTTCAGTTATTAACATGCATTTTTAATGTGAAAATTTTATCTGGGGTTTCTTTATTTTCTTGTTTTTCTGTACAAAAAATGGATCTTTTTTGTTTTAATCAGTGAAATGGAGGTATGATAAGAGGCCCCTTTAGTTCTTTTTGTGTTTTTTTAGTTGCATTTGCATGCATTTATAGTTTTAGTTGCTTTTTTATACCTTATTGATTTGAATAAGATACACACAATGTGACTTAACAAGTTTATGTTACCATTTGTTGTTTATTGTGTTCCGATTATGGCACTAGTTGTTAGTGTTCCTTTCATGAATGCTCTGTGCTTGACTTATTTGTTGTCATGTTTTCTTCACTACCGTTTTGTCTTTTCGTAAATACTTTGATTTGCAGCACTTGAGCCGAGGTAGAGGTAAGGTATGTGTACACTCTTCGTGGTGCACCACTAAAGAAAAAGAAAGGGAAAAATATATTTAGTGGGAATTGATCTCTGTTACTCTAGGTAAATAACCTTCTCGTAGCATGGTACCAACAGATAATATTATACCAATTTTAGCAAATATATACATAAAATATCTAATTATACGGAGAGATCACGGGTTCACGTGCCCCATATTTTACATGTAAATTCGCCCTTCACGGACTCCACTTGTGGGATTACACTGGGTACGTTGTTGTTTTTGATTTTTTGTTGTAGTTTGTTTTCTTTTGTATTCATGTTGCTGAAATTTTAGTTTTTTGATACGACCTGTGGTTATCCAAATTAAAAAAAAATAAAAAATGGCAAATATATACTGAGAGACTCTGTTGGGGTGTTTAGTTAAATTTTTGTTCCATAATTTATGGATTAGATGATTCCTTTTAGTAGTTGGTTATGCATTTTCTTAATGGTCATTTTGAAATCTTTAGAGCTTCTAATTCAGTAACGTTTGAAGTGGCTACATCAGTTGTTTTATGACCTTTTTCTTAATATTTTGGCTCTGTACTTACTGTAATACAAGGTAAATGTATATGCTGAAAGTATGTTATTCAATTGGTATTTCCTTCAAGTATTTTCAAATGGATGAAATACAATGGTACTCGTAGTTGTTACTGAGAATTATTTCTTCATATACATATCATTGGTTCTTTTTGCACCCTAGAAATGCACATCATTCCCTTGGGGTGTGGCCCTTCCCCTGACCTGCGTGAACGTGTGATGCTTTGTGCACCAGACTGCCCTTTTTTTTCTTTCGAATGTCGATATTACCTCTAGCTATAAGGGAGGTTAACCATGTATAAACAATGTAAATTTCCGTCCACCCTGCCTAAAGGATGTTATTCAAGTGGTATTTGTATTTCCAATAAGTATTTCTAAATGGATGAAATACAGTGTAATTGTTTCTGAGAATTGTTTCTTCATTTATACTACAAATACACATCACTCCCTTGGGTGCGGCCCTTCCTTGGACCCTGCTTGAACGTTGGGCTGCTTTGTGCACCGAGATGCCCTTTTCTTTTAAATATAGGTACCACCTGTAGCTGTCGAGGCGAGTAAACCTATGCTTAATCACCTAATTTGACATTCAAAGTTGCGCATAGAAGGAAAAAAAAAAAAGGCCACAAATTGTTTTCTTGAAGGAAAACAGTGCTGATTTTCTAATGTGTTAGAAAAAGGAAACGAAGCTACTTGCATTAACGCCTCCTTCAGCTGAGTTTTCAATAGCAGAAACTGACCATGCTGAGGCTGACATTTTTCTTGTTCTGTATCTGGTAGTTATTCTCAAGAATCTGTTAGAAAAATTTGGACAGACGAGTAAAATGCAAACTGCTATGGATCCGTTCGAGTACAACTGGAAGACACCGAATGAGAGTGCAAAGAATTTTCAACAAGAGCCTCGACAGGTAGCTAAGACGACTAGTTTAGATTTCACTCCGTCCAGTTAATTCTAAAACAACCTTACTGCTTTACTTCATATACTTTTGAGTCTATATGCTTGAAGGATTTCGAGCTTTTAAGCTTGACATTCTTTAGCTGTTCAAGATTATTGTGCTTCTGATCAATAATCTTCTTTTAAATTATTTTGCTTAAACTGTTATGATTTTCTTAGGTTGTAGGTGCTGCATCTGTTTATTTTGCATCAGAGGAGGAAGCAATAGGAGTGGAACAATTATTAGAAGAACCCGAGTATGATGATATAGTTAATACTCTTCTAGATTTTAACACATGTGCATTCAGTGTTCCTGAGAGCTACTTTAACGAGTTTTCAGCTTCGGAGTCTGTCTTAACAAAAAGTAATCACGGTAATAGTCTTAACAACTTGAGGTTAAATTCCTACTTAGAGTGATTCATTGGCTGCTGATTTCTATTTATATTTCTTGGTTTTGATAACTAATGATATTTTGATCTCTGACCTTTCACCTAGATGCAGTTCAAAGAGGTCTTAGTGAAGGGGATAAAACAAGGGAGAAGGTATACCTTGTGAGCAATGATAATTTGTTATTCCTATAATCTAGAGCGTTTATGTGTTTTAATTTGTTCACTGTATTTTTGATTAGTTTGAAGTCAATGAGTTTAATTTCACCGTGAACGAGAAACTGCACAAATAGTGGCATGTATAATTGGGGGGTCTAGCTTTTGAGGTACCATAGGCAGTATCATTATGATGTCTTTGGAAGGAACTTATAAATGAGGGTAATACAATTGGAGTTTTATCTTCTCTGCTGAATTGAAGTTTTCCTAATGCCCTCTTGTGTCTTATGGTAAAATGTTTTTCTCAGTTTCAGCCTGTACCATAATTAAGTCCAATTTGTTCGTCTTTTCGATGTTGGCCCATAGCCTTCCATTATTATCGATCATTTGTAAATACCTGATTTTGCAGTTTCTTGATGGATTGTCAAATGGAGGTGATGAAAATCATTGCTTCATTTCATGTGAAGATTATCTTTTGGGTAAGCAGGTGTTATTTCTCCCTTATCATGCCAGTCTATGCTTTCCTTTTCTTCCTTTGTTTCTGTCATAATTTAATATATTTCAACTGGTAAGTTAATTTCAGTCATGTTCTTCTCGATTTATTAGATATTGAACTTGAGGAAGAGGCTCCCACCCTCCATGATGTCACAAGAGATATACCCTGTATAGAGAATGTGAATTTGGAGAACCAGCTAGATGATTCAGACGGAAGAAACTGTGGCGTTCATGTGTTAATTTTATCTGATGCAAGTACCTCATCTGATCACGGTGCTACGATATTAGACAATTTTGATGACATGTCAACTGATAAACTACTCAAGGTGTTCAAGGAGATGTTGGGACATCAAACTCCCGTTGCGGATAACCAATGGCTGAAACCCCACAGGATATTTGGCTTGGAAAACCAGGAGATATCAGACAAGAATTCCAGTTTTCCAAAATGCTCTCTTGATTCGAGTGAAAACCAAGGGGTAAAAGTCCCTCCAGCAAGTTGCCAAAATCTCCTTACAGTATCTACTGCCTTTGCTAGTATATTTACTTTCAGAAGAAAGCCAAGAGTTCAACACGTGAAAAGGAGAGAACATATCCAATGGAATTCCTTCAAATGTTTCTCTTCTGCAGAAGGTGAAATACAGCTCGATTGTCCGGATAAGTGGGATAGCAAGGATTTGGCTGAAGAAAATGTAAAATGTGATGGAATGAAATTAGGAATATCTGAACAGTATCTGAAATGTAAACCTTCACGAGGAGGATTTGGTCGGCGATATTACCACAAAGGAACCAGAGTATCATTACAAGGTCTTGGTAAAAGAAATTCTCAGGTTGAATGCAATCAAATTCCACATGATCTGCCCATTGAGGACCGGCTTATCAGGAGGGAGGTTAGTGAAGTACAAACAAAAAGAAGTTGCAGACTTTGTATTGACCTTTCATATTTTATCCCTAGAATGTTCCTCAGAAATTGTATCAGATTTTCACTTTATTTAGCAATAGGTTTGTCCATCTCCCGACACATATGTTGAATGTATTTGTTTAGGATTAAGTATATCTCATCAATTCAATGTTTAATACTCTTGTGGCGGGTATTTGATTTGCTCGAACATCTCATATCCACTTTTAGATGGTGTTCTTTCAGATTATCGCTACTTCTTTTGATGCTTCAGAAATTCTTTCTATAATGAGTATGCTTCATGGGCTAATCTTGGTGCTTATGTATTTGCGGTCCACTTCAGGGAATAGACTATAACGACAACATCCATTCAGCTGAGGCACAAGATGATCCTTCTGTCACTCTTTCTGACCAGTCTAGTGACAATACATCTGAAGATGATTGGACTATAGGGTGCGAGACCAGAGGCACTAACCAAGACAGGAAACACAACAAGTATTGGTCAACACCTGAGGTCCTAAAGTTGGTGGAGGGTGTCTCCAAGTATGGTGTTGGCAGATGGAGTGACATAAAGAAAATGTTTTTCCAATCATCTATGCGTCGTAGCCCAGCTGATCTGAAGGTACTGGACCGTTTAGTAACATCTAATTTTCTGCTTTCCATGTTTTATTTTGGAATGATTTTTTTGTCCCTTGCTTTTGTCAGGACAAATGGCGGAATCTTCTGAGGGCTAGCTGCCGAAGATTGCAGAGCCGGAGAGGGGTATTCTATTCTATCTATCAATTGAAAACATCTT
Source organism: Capsicum rhomboideum (assembly GCA_031232105.1). Classification (NCBI taxonomy): domain Eukaryota; kingdom Viridiplantae; phylum Streptophyta; class Magnoliopsida; order Solanales; family Solanaceae; genus Capsicum; species Capsicum rhomboideum. Next base: position 111,793,471 of record CP124708.1, on the reverse strand, counting down.
ATCTATCCCTTCTCGTTTCAGTTTTAGTCCAAAAGTCATTCTCTTTTATGATTCTGTGCACATAATCATAGGAACATCATGTTGCAATGACACATCCTTCTCCTTTTAAGTGTATCATAGTACTATTATTTTGGAGCTAATGATCCCTCTAACAAATAGAAGAGAATTCATGGAAAAATTCTAGTCGTCTTGTTATAATCTAAGCCGTGAATATTCTATGGCACAGAGATGAGTATATGTGCCATGTGGTTAGATCTACTAAGTCTTTTATGTGGTCTTTTCTCATCCTCTGGATGTGAATTTAGTTTCAAGGTTCAGATTATTGTAGGAGGAACATATGTGATAGTACTGGTGCTCGAAATTCTTGAATAGCGTAAAGTTTTATTAGAAGCTTCAGTATGTTATGGAAGAAAGTTAATTGCCTAAAAGACGTACAATCAACTCGTATACTGCATTTTTCATTTTTCAGTATGGTCTAACAATATAATGCAAAAACCATGGTGATATATCATACATGACCAAGTCATTTGTTAAATTTAACCAAAGACATATGCTACTTTGAATCTCTTTGTTCATCATCAGCTCTTTCTCAATGTCTTAGCATCTTTTGTTACCATTTTTTTTTAACTCAAAACTACAAGACTTGCTGCAGGTTGATGCAAAGAAGAAGCACGGCATGCGCTCGATTCCTCACGATGTGTTAAACCGCGTTCGAGAGCTTGCTGTCATCTATCCATATTCGAAGCGACGTAGATCAAGAATCTCATCAACTGCATCCCTTGCCTCTTCTTCGAATGTGGAGTCTGATAACCATTAACCAGTCCTTGCCTATGAATGAGCAGAACACATTGAATCACACATATTAGATACTAAGGTACTTAGAAGGATCATATACATTTGACAGCAAAAATTTTAGCAGTATATATTTTTGCAAGCAGTAACTAATCCTAAAGTTGTACAAGTTCAACTAGAGAAGCAATTTCTAACAGATTGTAATTACTTCTATGTCAATATCTTTTTGACAGAATATAACCTATTGGTAACAATACATGCAAGACTGAAGAAAGTGATTTCACTTGTTAGCTTTGTTTATTTTATAGACTTATTGTGTGACTGTTATGACTTGTTGGAATGTGGCCATATTAGTCGATGTATATGTGTGCATGCTATGTTGTTACAAGAATATGTCTGCCCTGTGCGCGAGATATACGTGATGCCCAGGGGCGGAGCTACCCTTTCTCCAGGGGGTTCATCCGAACCCCCTTCGACGGAAAATTATGCTACTTATGCATGGTTAAAATTATATTTTATGTATATATAATAGATGTTGAACCCCCTTCGGTTAGTTCGTACGTCTACTTCTGAACTCCCTTGTTGAAAATCCTGGCTCTGCCACTGGTGATGCCTAATCCAAATTAGTTTAACTATTCAAATATACTGTTACAAGAATATCATGTTCGTATATGACGATTCATTTTGTGCAAATTTCAAATTTTCAGTTACGAATGCATGTGGTTGGAAGTGTTGTGGAACCTTAGGGAGCAATCGGTTATAACGATTTATATCCTAGTTGGATCTAAACCGTGTTCAAAACCACGTGTTTTCAATCTCGTTCTCGTAAAATCACCCCTAAAAGTGGCTACTTGTCAAATTTATCCAACAATTTTATCATCAGGCCCAGAACCAAAATTGCAAGGTCCAAATCCCAAAGCCCAATCTCCCTCCCTACCCACCCCAGCCCCAGCCCCTCACCCACCTCACACCCCACCACCCCCTCCGACCCCTACATCCTTCGCCCCCATAATTTTGTGTTAGATATGTACAAATGATTTTACAATAATATTTTTTACTTGCATACCGAACACAAGAAAATAAATGAAATCTCACCTATCTTCTTGGAAAATATTTTCCTCCGTACCGAACAAACCCTTCAAGACCACTTACTTTCAAGGCCATTCTCATAAATCACCCCGTAAAAGTGGCTACTTGTCAAATTCATCCAATTTCAATCCAATTTTATCATCAGGCCCATAACCCAAAAACACCAAAGGCCCAAAACCCATAATCATGTAAATATGCCTTTTTCTTTGGTTTCTTTTCCATTGAGATCTTGAAATTCCATTGTAATTTTCAACTCATTCATAGCTCCTAAAAAAAAATTAAAAAAATGGTGAAATCAGCTGAATTTTCCATTTTGTTATTGACAGTATGTGTAGTAACTTTGTTGTTGTACACATCAAGATTTGCTGAAGCTGGAGATTCATCATCTGCTTTTGTCAAGAAGACTATTTCTTCTCACAAAATTGTTATCTTTTCCAAATCTTATTGCCCGTCAGTTCCCCTCTCTCCCTTTTATGCTCCGTTTTTAGTTTATTATTCCGTTGTTTTAATTTGTTTGTTTGTTTTTGACTTGACACGGAGTTTAAGAAAGTAAAAAAAAGAGCTTTGAATCTTGTAGTTTTAAATTAAAGATACTGTAGAATGTATCAAAATGCCATCATTTTTAATGGTTTTTTTAGCTTATTGTTCTGTTCGTTTCAATTTGTTTGTCTGGTTTTGGCTTATCACGGAGTTTAAGAAACTAAAGAAATCTTGTGGTTTGAAAGATAGTAGAATGTATCAAAATGCTATTTTTAATGGGGTTTTATCTTATTACTTTGTCCGTTTCAATTTGTTTGTCTGCTTTTGACTTGGCGTGGGCATGGAGTTTAAGAAAGTAAAGAAAACTTATTGCTTGTTAGTTCCTTTTATCTCCCTTTTTCTGCTTTTTTTGTTGATGTTTTTTCTTTTAGCTTATTATGATGTTACCTAGTACTTGTTGCTGGTGGGAGGTGACAGGTATATTGTAGAATTAGTTGAGGTGCGTGAAAGCTGGCCCGGACACTAAAATTATCAAAAAAAGAAAAATCCAAAGCTAAATTGATATGATAAATTCCAAATTGGGTGACCCTTTTTATTGCTTAGAGTTACTATGTCAAAGTGAGCATAAAGTTTTGTGTCTTTGGTGAATTTGAACATTTCTGGGAATAAATGTAATTTACAACAATAAGAACAAGATACCTCTAGTGCATATAATGGACAATCCACTCCTTGAATTGGACCAAGTTCCCCTCCAGTCAAATCCTACAGAAAGCACAGAACATTACAACAACAAATTTAGTGGTGTCGGGGGAGGGTAGTGTGTACGCAAACCTTATCCCTACTATAGAAGGTAGAGAGACTGTTTTCGATAGACCCTGAGCTCAAGTAAAAGCATTAAAAAGCAGGAAAAAAAAACAACTGGAGTGAAGAAGCCAAGACAAAATACTAAAGAAAGCATGACAAAGCACACTAAATTCTAAAAACAGAACAGTCACTATCATAAAATAATAAATAATAGAAGTGCTAGAAACAGTAAATAGTAACAGAAATCGAATAGTAAGGAACTCCTTGAGTAATTATCACCTGCTCATATTTCAATGTCCCTTTGTAATGCAGCTCTATCACCTGCTATTTTATGGTCTTTGATTTTCAGATTGATGTGATAACTTCCAAATTGGCTCTCCCTTTTTATTGGTTAGAGTTACTCTACAAAAAATGGGAATAAAGTTTGTGTCTTTGATGAATTTGAACAAAAAATTATTGGAAATTATTGAAGCATGCAAGGAAGAACCTTTTCTTATGAGGATTTTAATTTGAGAAAGAGGGTTGTAATACATTTTGTCTGTACCCCCTGTTTCAATTTGATTGTCTTAATTTCCTCTTTAGTTCGTTTGAAAGAGAAAGCCTCTTTCCTTTTTTTGGCAACCCTCTACTTCTAACTTTCCACGTGGCATGTTTAATAGCACAAGATTAAAGGACATTTTGGTACATTATATATATATCTTTAGTTTAAGATCACAAGATTAAAAATTCTTCTTTACTTTCTTAAATGTTGTGTCAAGTCAAAACCAGACAAACAAATTGAAACAGAGGGAGTACTTTGCTGAAAGATCTTGATTTATTGGATGGATAGATGTAAAATTGTGGAGCATTTTCCCCTTTTATAGTGCTTTAGCTCATTTGATTCACTTTAGCATCATACCTTGTTTTATTTAGCGTCTTTAACTTATTAATTGCAATAAGATTCTGTCTTTATAATAATGGATGCACTCTGATTATTCCGCGAGGTTATAGTTGAATCTTATGCTGCAGAAATAGAAGGAAAAGAAAGTAAAAATGGTTGTCTCTTTCTACTAAAGTTGCTTAGACTTGCCAACTTTGGTGTGCGTCAATTGATAAAGCTGAAAAATATATTGAATAAACCTACCCCCCCCAAAAAAAAAAGAAGTTTGGTTTTATGTTGCTCATGTTATGTTTTATGTTGCTCATGTTATGTCTAATCAAAGAGCCCAAGGATCTATCTTTTCGCTAAAGAGTTATGGCGAGCAGGATAGATCATAGCTTTGTTAAGGTCTTTACACACTCCACCCTCTCCAGACCCCACTTGTGAGATTACACGGAGTATGGTGTTTCTATTGTTGGCTATGGCGAGCAAAGAGATGAAAGGAGGATATTCAATAATAGCTTGGTTACTTTATTCAATCTTAGCTTGTCTAATTAGACAGGAGGAAATTTCATGAAAAGAGGGTGGGAGTGAGGAGGCGAGGGTAAGTGAATTCCTATTTCGAATGCTCTACTATCAGAAATCTATGGTTCTAAGGGACTTTATCCTTATTTCCCTTCCATTTGCAGAGTAATTCCTTTCGGAAAAGTTTTAACCCATTAGACACCCAAGTAGAGAAATAAGGAGTTTTTAAAGAGTGGGTTTTCTTCTATTCTATTTTCTCGTATTTACCTGTAGGAAATATATTTCTCCTTTTAGGAACATGGTTAACAAAATTCAAGAGATACCAAGCATTTCACAAGAAGTAAATGGTATCCATATTCTGGGGCTTGAGCGACAAGTAGGGTAGGTTTGCCTTGGAGGAGAGAGATATAGGTCATACTCCACGCGGTTACGAAAATTGAATTGGGGTCGGGGTTCTTAAGTCTGTGAAGAAAATGGTACGCTAAAAACATAATGGTGAATTTTGAATTGCTCCGGTTTATGATTCCATTATTATTCTACATAAAAAGTATATTGCAGAGTCTGCATTAGAGGGAGGGATATAGATGGTGTTGGGGACAATTTCATTTAAACTATATTAGTAATATGCTCTCTGCTAAATTCTGAAGATATATCAGAGAAACAGCCCTGTTACCTTCTGAATGCATCATTTAAATTGATGAAAGATTACATTTCATCACTAAAAGGACAATTAAAGGGACCTTTTTCCCAAGTGCTCATATTGGTAAAGTTGTTGTCATATGACCAGGAGGTCACGGGTTCAAGCCGTGGGTAGGGTGGAAACAGCCTATTGCAGAAATGCAAGGTAAAGCTGCGTACAATAGACCCTTGTGGTCTGGCTATTCCCTGAACCCTGCATAGCGGGAGCTTTAGTGCACTGGGCTGCCCTTTTTAATTCTGAAGTTAACAAGTAAATTCTGTTTTGTTCATTTGCGAGATTGCAAAAATATGAGACACAATGCAACATGTAGCTGCCAGTGAAACCCATGCCTTAACATCTATTAAGAATGTTTGAGATCCAGAAAATTAAAATGACAGACAACTAATTATAGACTCTGTAATTTCCTATTGGAAACCTATTTTGTACATACTCAACTTCTTAAAAGTATATATAATGTTTAAGTGGAGAAGGGTAGAGGGGTAGTCCCATTATCCCCGAGTTTCAAAGATTGTGGTTGGCTCCAGATCAATTTCTCGGTCTTAAAAAAAGTATATGTTATGTCCTGACATGCAAAAACTATTTATTTGTGTTTATTGGTATGTTGTATCGGTTTGTCTCAATTTTGTATTGCTTTGCAGATACTGTAAGAAAGCAAAGGCTGTATTTAAAGAGTTGAAGCAAAAACCTTACGTCGTTGAGCTTGATGAGAGAGGTATTCCTTTGCTCCCGTCTCACCCCGAAATTTCTTTTTCATATAGCTGCTAACCTTCTAAGTTTTTCTCAACTGTTTACAACGGATTTCAGTAGCTAAGTAAAATTGTAAGATAAAAACGGATTACATCTCATTAGGCTTGCCATCAACCAATCACATTTTCTATGATTTCTTTACAAGGGATTGAAACACTTCCAGTCGATTGGGCTTATCCAATTAAAAGAAAAGCTTCCAGTGAATCAAGAGTTGGAGAAATATTGTTGCATGCATTAAACACGCCGACTGTTGGGAACCTCATTTTCACACTTAAATGTAGAGAGCTATAAAGTCTTAGTTGATGCTCAAATTCACGTTGTATCAAAAGCCAATCATTTAAGCGTGCTTCTCACCCATAAGACCAAATTTCAGGACACTTGTAAACCTTAATATGTATTGAGGTTTATAGTATCCCGTTACAAAGATTATAGCTTATAATGTCCCACATGTACAATGTAATTCCATAAAAACAAGTATGGATCCAAAAGGGTTTATAAATGTCTTGAGCTTACTCTGCTTGTCGATATAGAGTTCTGGGTACTTTGCAAGGAACGGAACACAGAATTGAGAGGCAAATATGGAAAAGTAACACTTTTCTGCAGAATTTGTACTAAACTGATTTATTGGAGGACATCTTGTTAATTCGAGGGCTTTGTAACACATAAAGGAATGACTGAGGCTCCTATATGTCCATGTCATTTCTCTTGCTTCTCTTTTGTTTGCTTTAAATTGGAGGTCTTCTGCCGCCATGATGGGTGGGCTAACTTTTTGGTCTGTACTTCTAACTCAAGAATAGTATTTTCACCTAGCAACCCGCTCCCTTGAATCTTTGGAATGATTTAATTTCCTAGATTATCCACCTCGCTGTTTCATACATCTAGCAACTCCAATTTGTCGAAGACCCTTGTGGGCGTCAGCAGCAGAGTTGGGATAGAACTTTCCCTTTGTTGTAACTATTTGAACTGAACGCAAAAGGTGAAAAGGATGTCTTTGATCAGAATCTTTAATCATAATGCTGCTTTTTCCTCTTGTCAGATGATGGATGGAGCATCCAGGATGCCATTAGTGAGATCGTTGGCAGACGTACTGTTCCTCAAGTTTTCATCAACGGAAAGCATATCGGAGGATCAGATGGTAAGCCAACTCAAAGCATATCTTAGTCATCTCTGCTGCCTTTGGATAGTCATAATCCTGTGCTTACAATGTCATACACTGTACAGATACCATCGACGCCTATGAAAACGGGGAGCTAGCTAAACTTCTTGGTGTTAATGCAAAGAATGATGATCTTTAAGCTGAATTTGTTACATGGTTTCACATTCAATGATTCTGTAATATGATATGATCACCTTAAGTTTTTTGCAGCCTCTTTTTTAATAAGAACTTCAAATATTTGCACACAGTATTCGTAGAAAGGGCTTGTTGTCGTAGGTTAACTTAACTCGATGGCGTAAAACTTTTTGAATTCCGATTCCTAACGTACAACAAAAGTGAGGTCTGGAAAGGATAATGTGTGCTACGCAGATCATAAATATCCTTACCTTGAAAGATGGTGAGGTTATTTTTGGTAGATCCTCGACTCTAGAAAAGCATAACATAATAGTTTAAGGAAAAAGCCATAGTTACATGAAAAGTAGCTGTTTATGAATTTATTTGTAATTACAGGAAGTTATTATGAGAGAGATAATGCTGACTGCTAAAAGTTCTTATCGATATATCGTCTTTTTGTCACTTCGATGTCGACTCATCACATCTTGGGGTTGAAGGTTCAAGGGTACAGATGTTTGCTGATTCAAGTGATACGTGAGTTGGGTTTATAACATTGAGAATCACCTTTTGGACTGTCTTAATAAGTTTTTATTATGATCAGATGAAATATAAATTCAACAAATAATTGTCGAGGACTACATTTGCTACCAAACTCAAAATTTAGAGTTTATGAGTTCAAAATTTGTCATTGAATTCATAATCATCATAGTTGGATTCGCAATTAAATAATTATTACATATTTAATTTAATGATTTTCTAGTACGAATATATGATCAGAATAAAAGATGGTTTATCTTAAAACGTAACTAATTAATACTTTCCTCCGCTCCTGAATACAATTATAGATATTTCAGCAATTATTGACGTTGTTGCAACAACTTCAATTTTATATAGTCCAGCAACTAGTGAATTTATTGCATCACCAATCCAAAAATTGTTGTAACAACTTAGAAAATTATTTGATGAAAGAACAATAAATTGATGGGTGAAAATGTTTCAAATTTGATATGGATCACCTCCATGATTGTGAAATATTATTATATACTCCCTTCGTTTCGTATTAGTTGGCCTTCTTTCTAAATATGTTTGTTTCAATTTAGTTGTCCAAGTTCTAAAATCAAGAGTATTTTATACATATGTTTCTCATTTTACCCTTGATAGGAATACTAAATACATCCACAGTTTTCAAAATTATTGAATAGTGCATAAATGATCTCAATTCTCAAAATCAAAATTAAATGATTATTACTAGTTTCAATTATAAATATTCAATATTCTAGACGTAATGCATGGGATGGAGTAATCTATACTAAATTTCAATGTTTAATCATTGCATTGATTATTGGACTTTAAAAGGCATACAAGGGTAAATATGTCAAAAGTATCTCTATTTATTGATTTCTTAATAGATGTGTCAAATAAATAAGGGTCAACTAATACAAAACGGAGGGAGTATATATTATAATATCTACTTAATAATTAACACGTTTTTCAAAGCAAACTTTCAAAATTGACATTTGATTGGGCACATAGATAGTCATAGAATTTAATGTAGACTTAGATCCAACCATGCAATTGTCGTTCAAGCAATAATGCATAACCAATAAAAAATACACTCCCTCCGTTTCAATTTGTTTGATAAGGTCTATTTTGATCTGACAAGAAGTTTAAGAAAGTAAAAAAAAAAAATTTTGAATTTTGTGGTATTAAATTAAAAAATATGTCGTCTTATGTATCAAAATGCAGAGCCACCTTATAATGCTAACGGGTGTCAATTGATATCCCTTCGTCAGAAAATTACACTATTAATTAATTAGGTCTAAATTTTAGCTTTATGTATATACATTCTATATGTTGTCTATTTTTTTTTTTCTACGTGTGTCTATCTTTTTTTCTTTGTATTTTAATACCTTTTAGTAAAATTTCTAGCCTCGTCACTACACATACAATCTTCAATCTTCAATCAACATCAAGTAGTCGTGCATGCATTCATTGAACTGTTAGCCGACAATCACGACTGAAAACAATTAATCCATTAAATGTATTTCTCATTTCATTAATTCTTCATTTCTTACTAACATGAGTTGCGGTGCGCTGCTGAGACTAATTCTCCACCCTTAACCATAGGTTTCGGGTTCGCTCTCTGAGTATGGAGAAAATTCTTTTGGGAGCGCCATCCCCAGAATAGATTCTACAGTGCATGATTTGAATTAGTCGGAACTCCAATTTTGCAAACGTCAGACACCGGATGGAAACCAAAAAGAAGAAAAAATTCTTCATTTATTTGCCTATATATACATGCCTATTAGCAATATCTTCATTACACATATAACTACCTTCTCGATCAATTCTTACAAAAATAGCCACTATGTCCAATATAGCCTTAATTCTTTCTCTTTTCATCATTTTCACAACTTTCATCTCTTCTTCTAACGCCATATCCAAATGCAACGGCCCATGCAAATCGTTGAACGATTGCGACGGGCAATTAATATGCATAAGAGGAAAATGCAACGATGACCCTGACGTTGGAACCAGTATTTGCGGAGGAGGAGGAGGAAGTTCTCCTTCTGTTCCTTCTCCTCCGTCTACTGGCTCAACGCCAGGAATGCTTACCCTCAACGACTTCAGCGAAGGCGGAGATGGGGGTGGTCCGTCAGAATGTGACGAACAATATCATGACAACAACGAAAGAGTAGTCGCATTGACTACTCGATGGTACGATGGTGGTTCGAGGTGTGGTAAAATGATACGTATTCAAGCAAATAGTAACGGGAATAGTGTAACGGCTAAGGTTGTGGATGAATGTGACACTAAAGATGGTTGTAAAAATAATGTGGTTGATGGTTCAATTGCTGTGTGGAGAGCTTTGGGGTTGGATACAGATTTAGGTAGAGTTCCTATTACTTGGTCCATGGCCTAAGAGCGACGGATAAATTCTGTAGCTAAACTATTTAGCGATGGATTTATCATCGACACTTTTATACAATAAAATTGTTACTTGGACCATGACCTAGGAGATAATATATTGTTACTCCTAAGTTGTTTAATCACTTTATTTAATGTGTTTGGTTGTAATAGTAGAGTTTGAATAACGTTTGTATCATCTTATCTATTGTAATATGTAATAAGATGGACACTGGAGTACCTCAAGAATTAGCTATGAAATATTCCTAATTAAGTACTACTGTGTATAATTTCCATGAAACAAAGAACTAATATATATCTTTGGACGAAGTCATGAATAGCCTTTGCTTGCTGCATTTTAAAATTTCATTTGTTTAAGATGCAAGAATGTCAACTGGAATAATGTAATATATATATATATTACAATCAATTAGTAATTAATAATTATAAAACATAAGCAACATTAGTCTTAAATCATTAGTTATTGTGAAATAGAATGTCTAGTCAATTTTCTGTGACGGAATGCATTAATCCAAATAACATATACAAAAAAAGTAAAACTTTGATCAGGCTATAATTTATTACAATCTATGTCGGTTCAGTCCATCTTAGTTCAAGTAACCTTTGATCAGGTTAATAACTCATTCATTTATCATCAAATTCAACGTAATCAGGCGTATTTGATACGTGCACACTTTACTAGTCGAATAAAAAACTTCTTATCATCAATAATATTTCTGCCTATAAAATTCCATAGTCTCATTCACCCACTAACACATTCTTACTCATATAACCTTCTCAGTCATTACAAAAATAGCCACCATGTCCAATCTAGCCTTTCTTTCTCTAATTTTCACCATTTTCATCTCTTCTTCTAACGCCATTTCCCAATGCAACGGCCCTTGTAAAAACTTGAATGATTGTGATGGTCAATTAATTTGTATAAATAGAAAATGTAACGATGATCCTGACGTTGGAACCAACATTTGCAAAAATAGCCCTCCTTCTGTCCCTTCTCCTCCTCCTCCTCCAACCGATACATGTCGTCCGTCTGGCACAGTCGATTGCAAAGGTATACACTCCATATACCATTGCTCACCACCTGTCTCCGCCTCAATGCCCGCTCAACTTACCCTCAACGACTTCAGCGAAGGCGGAGACGGGGGTGGTCCATCGTCATGTGACGGGAAATATCATGACAACAACGAAAGAATAGTGGCATTGTCCACTGGATGGTTCGCGGGACGTTTGAGGTGTGGTAAAATGATACGTATTCGCGCGAATAACGGGAGGACTGTAACGGCTAAAGTGGTGGATGAATGTGATTCTACTACTGGTTGTGACGAGGAACATGCTTTTCAAAGTCCATGTAAAAATAATATAGTGGATGGTTCAATTGCTGTGTGGAGAGCTTTGGGGTTGGATACTGATTTGGGTATAGTTCCTGTCGCTTGGTCCATGGTTCTTGGTCAGGGCGGAGTCACTGTTACAGTTACGGATTCGATAGAATTTAGTAACTTTAGCTGAAATTATATATATGTGTGTTATAAAACTTATTGAATAAGCGTGTCATCTTACATGTAATAAGATGGAAATTAGAGTTCCTCAAGAATATCAACTAATAACGTTCTTCTTTCGTCTCAATTTATGTGGTGTTATTTGACTTTTTTAAAAAAATTCATGTCACGATCGTATTATATCCGCAACTTGATTTGCTTCCCTGAAACAGTGCTTAGCCTGATGGAAACATCCTTGTCTTCAGGAATCATCGTAATTCTGTTTTTGTACAAAGGTGCAGAGTAAGAAAAGAGTAGATATGGGAACATACCCTGTTAATTAACATTTTGTAATGTACTAGACTTGTTCAACTACTATAAAATACACAAAATAAAAATGCTTTTAAGCACTATTTAAAGTCAAAATATTCTCTCACCGGCCTGAAACATATATAAATCATGAATTCTTTAGAGCGAGCCGGTAGGTCGGGCGCACAGGGACCGTCGAAGAAGTGCCTCAACACCCCACAACCACTATTTTGACTCATTTTATGCAATTATGAACCCCACGGAACTTTATCAATTCCAACGCAGCTTATCCTTTTGGAGCTGACGTAACAAACTAAGTAATTATAAATTCGGTCTGAATAAAAAATAAAAGGAAGTTTAATTAGTGTGGTATATATACCAGCCACCTGTTTTGGAAATTTCAGTTCCAATCGAAGTATATAAATCCGTAAATAAATTTGTATGTGTAACCACGTCAGTCATGCTCATCCATTCTCGAAAAAATAAATCAAGTTAGATTTACTAAAATGCTTCCATATAAAGCTAATGTCAGTGAGCTAGCTAGCCCTTGTAAAACTTTAAGCGCAATATTAAAGAATTTGCATGAATTATGCATTAGGAGATTCAACGTATTGCAATGCATTAAGATAAATTTTCATTGCAACGTGTTGTACATCTACATTGATCTTGGAGACCTTGTCTTGAAACCTGTGGATTCTGTCACGTTGGGATCGAAATAACAAGCTGTCATGCGGAAATTTGCAAATATTAATTAATGGAGATAATCAATTGACAAATAAAACTATACTAAAAATGCAAAAGCAAAATATTTGATATGATTTGGTCAAGTGACCTACATATATTAGAAAACTAATATTAAAATGGTATAAAATTTGTTGAGAGAATAATTCCCCCCTTAAACAATACTCTTTAATGACTGTGGATGAAATTGTGTTGTGTTATGTTTGAGAAGAAAAGATCTTCTATTGATAGTAATCGAAAACTTCTCTTCTAAAAAAAGAATAGCTACGGAGAAGAGCCATTTCTTACTGGAGGAAGTAATTTTGCAAACTCAAAGGGGTAACAAGATCGCAACATGAAATTAAAAAGGAGAAAAAGAAAAAAGTTAAACACCACCACATAAATTGAGACGAAAGGAGAGCATTATTCGCCAGAAATCATATCGTAGTTATTAATTCTTAAAGAACTCTAATGTACATCTTATTACATGTAAGATGACACGCTTATTCAATAAATAAAAAATTAAAACATATATAATTTGAGTTAAAGTTATTGAATTCTATCGAATCTGTAACTGTAATGGTGACTCCGCCCTAACCTAGACCATGGACCAAGTGACAGGAACTATACCCAAATCTGTATCCAACCCCAATGCTCTCCACACAGCAATGGAACCATCCACTATGTTATTTTTACATGGACTTTGAAAATCATGTTCCGTATCACAACCAGCAGTAGAATCACATTCATCCACCACTTTAGCCGTTACGGTCCTCCCGTTATTCGCTCGAATACGTATCATTTTTCCACACCTTGAACCTCCCTCGAACCATCCAGTTGACAATGCTACTAGTCTTTCGTTGTTGTCATGATATCTGTTGTCACATGATGATGCACCGCCCCCGTCTCCGCCACTACTAAAGTCATTGAGGGTAAGTTGAGCGGGTGTTGAGGCGGTGACAGGTGGTGAGCAATGGTATACCGGGTGTATACCATTGCAATTGACTGTGCCAGACGGGCGACAGGTATTGGTTGGAGAAGGGACTGATGGAGGGTTATTTTTGCAAATGTTGGTTCCAACGTCAGGGTCATCGTTACATTTGCCGTTTATGCAAACCAATTGGCCGTCACAATCATTCAAGGTTTTACAAGGGCCGTTGCATTGGGAAATGGCGTTAGAAGTAGAGATGAAAATGGTAAAAATTAGACAAAGAAAGGCTAGATTGGACATGGTGGCTATTTTTGTAATGATTGAGAAGGTTATATGAGTAAGAAAGTGTTGATGGGTGAAAGAAACTGTCCAAATGGACGAATATATATAGGGAGAAATGATATTGTGAGTCGTAATTTTCGGTTCGTAAGTTGTTCACGTTTCAAATGAATGGGTTGACCTGAATCTAATCATGATATCAAAAATGAGTTTGAGTTAATAATGAACGTTTTGGATCATAATTTATTTAAAAATTATTTGAAAATTTTGGTCAACCTATACACAATGAATTAAGATAACTTAGCAAAGTTAGACTCTTCTGGCTATTCAATGGAAAGACTTGCACGGATGCACGACTTCTCAAGTTAGGACTAATAGATGGGCAAGCAAGTTAAGACTAATTAATAACTACAGTTCGTGATGGGATAGTTCGAGATTTCCTCAAATAGAGGATTTGGATTCAAGTTTATAAATGTAGAAAAAAATTATTGAAACCGTTGTTCCAAAAATAGGAGCTGCAGAGCGCAAATATATTTAGTCAATTCCTAGTGAAAATATCGAACATCAGATGAGAAGCCTAAAAGAAATGAAGAAATTAAAGAAAGTGGATGGACCAAAGCACATCCATAAGAAGCATTAGACCATAGAGTGGCTTCGGTCAATTAATTAATTACTCCATAGTGGACAAATATATTTCTAGATTTTTTCCACATAAAAAAAGAGTGAAAAATACACCGTCTAAATTCGAGAGTCAAAAATATTTTTTTGATAGAAAGTAAAATCATTATGAAACTTAGCTATTATGATTGTGCTAGACCTTTAAAGTGCTTGATAATTTAAATCGGGGAAATCAATCCTCGTTGCTTGGTCCTCGACTTGTCTTTTTTTCTCTTTTGATTTTTGGAAGAAAAGATGTAGAAATATATTTATCCATTATACAGTCAATAAATAAATATTTTTATTCAACTAATTATATCATACAATCGTCAATAAATAAGTGATTATTATTTGTGATACTACATCACAAATCCCGCTATTGTGGTTGTGCTAGACCTATAAAATGCTTGATACTTTAAAACGAGACAATCAATCATCCCTGGTCCTTGCTCTGTCATGGACTTGTCTTTTTCTCTTATTATTTTTTGGAGGAAAAGATCTAGAAATATATTTGTCCATTATTCAGTCAATAATAAACGTTTTTATTTATATCATACAATCGTCAACAAAAATATGATAATTATCCATCATATTCTATCACAAATGTTGCAATTGTGATTGTGCTAGAACTCTAAAATGCTTGGTATTTTGAAAGGAGAAAACCAATCCTCCTTGCTCGGTGTAGGACTTGTCTTTTTCTCTTTTTGTTTTTTGGAAGAAAAGATCTAGAAATATATTTGTTTACTATTGAGTCAATAATGAATTTATTAATTAATTATTAACAGCAGCCTCTACCTAGGAAAAGAGTACTAGGAATAGCATGATCTCTCTATGGTCTATTTTTTTCCCCTTATTATCTCGTACTTTTATTTCTTGATTTCCCTTATGTTAATTACTTGAAAAAACCAATTAATGACCAGGAGAAATTTAATAGAAAATATTTCCACCTGGTTCTTTTTCTTTTTTTTTTTTTGGATTAAACGATTTCACCAGTATTCTTATCTGGCCAGACAAAATTTTCGAACCATTCAACCACAACTCATATTTATCGGTTAACAACTTAGCTAGTCCATCTATTTTTCCTAACGTTATAAGCCGTGTGCATGCATGCATGCATGTCCTTGCATTGAATAGCCAAGAAAATTCTAATTTTGCTAACTTATCGCAATGAAATTGTGCACATGGCGGCTAAATTAAGCTCATAAAAAATGGGACTCGCCCAACCTATATACAACTCTGAAGGACTTTTTTTTCCCTTTATAATAGTGGTGTCAGATCAGCTTACATGCATCTCGATCGACTAGTTCAAGGAATATCAGCTACCTCGCTCCCATGGGTACCGGGTAACTGATCTGTTCACCAAAACTAGAACATACGAACAGAAATCACCTAGCTTGTGTTTTGTCTCTACTAAAATTTGAATCTGAAACCTCATGATGCTCAACCTACTTCATTGTTTTGAAAAAGAAAACAAGTTAAACTTGAGTTAGACAATGGTCCATTGTTTAGTCTATCTCAATTTCAGTTCATTTCAGATCAATTAACTTTTGAACGAGTTAACAACACGTTTAGATTCGGGTCAATCCATCCATTTGACGTGCACAACTCTACTAGCAGAAAACCACGACTCCCTATATCATTTCTACCTATATATATTCGTCCATTTGGACACTTTTATTCACCTATCAACACTTTCTTACTCATATAACCTTCTTAATGATTGCAAAAATAGCCACTATGTCCAATCTAGCCTTTCTTTCTCTAATTTTCACTATTTTCATCTCTACTTCTAACGCCATTTCCCAATGCAACGGCCCTTGTAAAACCTTGAATGATTGTGATGGCCAATTAATTTGTATAAACGGCAAATGTAACGATGACCCTGACGTTGGAACCAACATTTGCAAAAATAACCCTCCATCAGTCCCTCCTCCAACCAATACTTGTCGCCCATCTGGCACAGTCAATTGTAACGGTATACACCCCATATACCGTTGCTCGCCACCTGTCTCCGCCTCAACGCCCGCTCAACTTACCCTTAACGACTTCAGCGAAGGCGGAGACGGGGGTGGTCCATCGTCATGTGACGGGCAATATCATGACAACAACGAAAAAATAGTTGCATTGTCCACTGGATGGTTCGCAGGACGTTCAAGGTGTTTTAAAATGATACGTATTAGGGCGAATAGTAATGGGAGGACCGTTACGGCTAAAGTGTTGGATGAATGTGATTCTACTACTGGTTGTGATAAGGAACATGATTTTCAAAGTCCATGTAAAAATAACATAGTGGATGGTTCCATTGCTGTGTGGAGAGCTTTGGGGTTGAATACAGATTTGGGCATAGTTCCTGTCACTTGGTCCATGGTCTAGTCAGGGCGGAGTGATCGTTATACCTACGAATTCGATAGAATTCAATGCTTTAACTCAAATTATATATGTGTGTTAAATAAACTTATTGAATAAGCGTGTCATCTTACATGTAATAAGATGTACATTAGAGTTCCTTAAGAACTAATAACTACGATATAATTCCTATCTAATAATGTTCTCCTTTCATCTTAATTTATGTGGTGTTGTTTGACTTTTTTTTTTTAAAAAAAAAAAAAAAATTCATCATATCTGCAACTTGATTTGCTTCCCTGAAACAATGTGTTATTGCTTGATGAAAAGACCCTTGTCTTAGACCATCCGTTTAATCTCCTTTACTTTTTTTTTGATTTATTTGTCCTGTCGCTGAATTTATGAAAGAAATTATTTGAAGCTTGCGATTTAGACCATATGAGGAAACAAATTCTCTTATGGATTAATTTGAACTATATACTTGTCATAGATCATAATCAGGGACAGAGCTAGAAACTTGAGTACGGATTTGATCGAACACGATAACTTTTACTCAAAAAATTATTAAATGTGTATAAGTATTATATTATATTTAGAACCTAATTATTATCACATAATATCATCATTATAAAATTCAGAACTCATAAAATTAAAATTGTAACTCCGCTTTTGAATTCATAACAACTTTTAGGTGGGTTAACTTGTCTATATTTTTATGGATTAATATTGTCTGCATGGAGTCGAATCCGTCATTATCCATAAATATATCATTTCATAACAAAAAAAATATTTGTAACTGAAGAATCTGCCACAAATTATAGAGTTCGAAAGTATTTTGTGACGGAAAATAAAATCATTAAAACTTTCGAATTTCGTCCATATTAATGAATTATATCATATAATCGTATCGACAAATACGTTAATTATCCATCATGTTCCTTAAAAAATCTCTTTTTTGTGATTGTGTTAGAGCCCCTAAAGTGCTCGATAATCATATATATATATATATATATATATATAAAGGAGGATAATGAAGTTTTTGATGTGGCATGCTTCAAAAGCCACCATTCAATTTGTTTTTTTTTGTAATCTTATTTCTCCATTATTTGATTACTCATTTTTATTTATTTAATTATTTAGACTAAATCCAAAATCCAGTATTAATAATTAATAAATAAATTAAGAAACAATAGGTTAAGAATGCAAAAGACACTATCACAACATTTACCACCATCCACCGTTACAAGTACTCCAATAGTGTCTACCGGTTTATGCTGTGATATAATATTAATAAACCATTACTCAACTTTCAAATTGGTTTTTAAAATCAGATCCATGAAAGATTCACGAATCATTATGCATGCTTTTGTTTTCTTTCCTTATTGGATAAGAACAAGTAAAAAATTAAGCCATAACTTCAAGCCTTTGAAATTTAGAAGATCATATCTTCATCTTACGGTTAAAAATATTAAATTAGTCTAATCTAATTTAACTTAAAAAAATAATTAAATTGACTTTCGAAAAGTGAAACATGACAACTAAAAAGAAACTAAGGGAGTAACACATATTCCTCCAATATGTTTTAGGCGAAGCGTACATTCTTTGCTGATATCAGTTACTTTTACTTTGACACTATAGGTTTTGTAGAATATAAATTTTTTGTTGTTGTGAGAGTTTTACATAACTAAGAAAATACTAATGAAGTAAGTTAGTAAAAACAATCTTTTTTTTCTCTAGAAATTGTAACTTCTTAAGGGGTGCCCAAGAAAACACCACTTATTTAAGAACAAAGGGAGTATGTTCTTATATCACTTTTCTTTTTCCCTATATTTTTATTTTACTTTTCTTTATATTTTTAATTTTTATGACTTTAGTATGTTAGTTCCACATTTGTACATTTATATAGTAAAATTTTGTTTTCTTGGTAATCTATATGATGGCGTTCGGGGTTGAACCATTTAACTTTTACTATAGATTTGGGTTTAGATTTTTCAAATTATTATTATAAAATTTATATATTTAAAAATTACATGAATAATAATATAAGTCAACATATTACTAATGATTCACAATATTTAATTAAAAGAAATTGAAAATGATGATAGGGAAAATATTATTTGACTTTCTAAATAGTAATATATTCACATAAAACGTTAATAAAATCTATGATTTTCGAATTTGTAGGATAGTATTATTATTTTGTACAATCGTGTAAAGCACGGGCAAGTACACTAATTAATTAATATGGGAAAACCAATCCTCCTTGCTCGTTCCTATGGGTTTTTATCGCCTTATTTCATTCACTGATTTCTATAACGGACTTGTCTTTTTCTTTTTTTGTGTGTGGAAAAGATCTAGAAATATATTTGTCTATTATTAATTAATTAACAGCAGCCACTATACCTAGGAATTAAGTAGCATATCTCTCTGACTTTATTTCTTGATTTCTCTTATGCTCCCTCATTTAAAAAAAAATGATTTATTTTAACTTAGCACGGAGTTTAAAAAAATAAAAAAGAAATTTAAATCTTGTGGTCTTAAATTAAAGATATGTCAAATGTATCAAAATGTTATTTATCTTGTGGTCTTAAACATGACATGTGAAAAGTTGGAATTAAAGAGTTGCTAAAACAGGAAATGGTCATTCCTTTTTAAACGAATTAAAAAGAAAAGTAGGTCATTCTCTTTTAAACGGATGAAGTATTAATTAAATAATTAATTAACAGGAGAAATTTAATACAAAATGTTTCCATCTATTTTTTTTCCTCTGATTAAACAAAATACTAACATGATATGCAAAACTATTTTTTAAAAACGTTTTCAAGGCTTAATTATTATTTTTTATTTTATTTTATTTTATTTTGGGGGGGGGGGGGGGGTGAACATATTTTCAATGTATTAATTAATCCATTATACAAAACTAATCATGAGTTGTCCACTATATTTATAGTAAGAGGATTGCATTTAGTCAATCCACTTTCTATTAGTAGTATATTTTTTTCCAATGGCGTTTGATATTTTTATAGGGACACAATTGTATTCAGATTTGCATGGTGCAGAACTCATGTCTGGAGTTAACGTTCTAAACAAGAGCTTTTTTAAAACCAGAAACTCGAATCCAAACCCTCTGATCAAATATGAAGATATCCTGAACCATCCCATCGTAGCCCGAATTGGTTACTTATACAAAAGTTATTACTGATCATGAGTTGTCCACTCTATTTATGGTACGAGGACTATTTCATTGCCATTAGCTTTTTATGGATGCATTCTAGGCAATCCACTTCATTTTTTTTTGCTCGGCGTTTAGTATTTTTATTGGGGTTCGACTAAATTCGAATTCGCACATTACAGAATACATTTTTGGAGACAACTCTATCAACAAGGATTTTCTGTTCCCATAAACTCGAATCCAAACTCTCTAGTTAAGTATAAAGGGATCCTGAACCATCCCACCACAGCTCACGTTGATCTGTCAATCCACTTGCTAGTCCATCTATTAATCCTAACGTCAGAAATCGTGCATCTGTGCAAAGACTTTGCATTGAATAGCCACAACAAGAAGTCTAATTTTGCAAAGTTATTGCAATGAAATTTGACCATAGGTTGGCCAAACTAATTAAGCTCTTAAAAATAGGACTTGCCCAACCTATATAAAATTTGGATGGATTATTGACTAACTTATTATGATACATTATGAAAGATATGTACACGTAATAACAATCCAAAGAAAGTAACTCAAATTCATTTTAACATGTTTAAATTCAGATCAATTCGTTCATTTGACACGTGCACAATTCTATTTAGCAGAAAATCATGACTCACAACATCATTTCTACCTATATATACTCGTTCATTTGGACAGTTTTCTTCACCCATCAACACTTTCTTACTCATATAAGTTATAACCTTCTCAATCATTACAAAAATAGCCATCATGTCCAATCTAGCCTTTCTTTCTCTAATTTTCACCATTTTCATCTCTACTTCTAACGCCATTTCCCAATGCAACGGCCCTTGTAAAACCTGGGACGATTGTGACGGTCAATTAATTTGCATAAACGGAAAATGTAACGATGACCCTAACGTAGGAACCAACATTTGCAAAAATAGCCCTCCTTCCGTCCCTTCTCCTACTCCAACCAATACTTGTCGTCCGTCTGGCACAGTCAATTGCAATGGTATACATCCCGTATACCGCTGCTCGCCACCTGTCACCTCCTCAACGCCCGCTCAACTTACCCTCAACGACTTCAGTAAAGGAGGTGACGGGGGTGGTCCATCGTCATGTGATGGAAAATATCATGACAACAACGAAAAAATAGTTGCATTGTCCACTGGATGGTTTGCCGGACGTTCAAGGTGTGGTAAAATGATACGTATTCGGGCAAATAGTAATGGGAGGACCGTTACGGCTAAAGTGGTGGATGAATGTGATTCTACTACTGGTTGTGATGAGGAACATGCTTATCAAAGTCCATGTAAAAATAACATAGTGGATGGTTCCATTGCTGTGTGGAGAGCATTGGGGTTGGATACAAATTTGGGTATAGTTCCAATCACTTGGTCCATGGTCTAGGTCAAGGCGGAGCAACCGTTACAGTTACAGATTCGATAGAATTTAGTAACTTTAGCTCAAATTATGTTTATGTATTAAAAAAAAAAAAAAAAAATTGAATAAGCGTGTCATCTTACATATGTAATAAGATGTACATCGGAGTTCCTTAATAATTATCAACTACGATATAATTCCTAACTAATAATGTTCCTCTCATCTTAATTTATGTGTTGTTTGACTTCTTCTTTTCTTTTTTTTTTAAATTTCATTTCATTATGATATTATTACTCCTTTGAATTTGCAAAATTACATTGAAGAAGGACGGTATGACCCGTCGTTCTTATTAGTCCATCACGCTAGCTGCAATCAAAACACAACACTACCAAGCAAGAGAACAGATCATGTGCGAAGGCGCAACGGCTTACCATTAACTGTTGCACCTTTGCAGCTTCTTGCTTTCAAGTCGGAGCTTA
The DNA here is from genome assembly GCA_031232105.1 of Capsicum rhomboideum. Classification (NCBI taxonomy): domain Eukaryota; kingdom Viridiplantae; phylum Streptophyta; class Magnoliopsida; order Solanales; family Solanaceae; genus Capsicum; species Capsicum rhomboideum. The sequence continues at coordinate 111,771,532 of CP124708.1, read as the reverse complement.
GCTTGCTAGATAGTCAAGTGGTCCATACGTGAAAACTAAATAAGATTTAAGTTAAGCAAGCAAAGTAGTCGAGCCAGAGAGAAAGAAAGAAAAAAAAGCAAGAAGCAATTATTGTTCCATTGACGAAATCAATCATACTTTGATCACTCTTATATATGGCCTCGACTTGCTACAAATCAAATAGTGCAACATAAATTGAAACAGAGAGAGTACATTTAACTATACCGTAGTTAAATTCATAAGGAATAACTCTAATGTCATCTTATTATATATATGATGGCATGTTTATTCAAATTGTATTATTAAAACCAAATAATATAAGTAACAACTAGGCCATTAACCAAGTGATAGGAACTATACCCTTATTTGTATCTAACACTATATCTCTCCACACATCAATGGAAGCATCCACTACGTTATTTTCACAGGGAGGCTGAAAAGAATGCTCCTCGTCACGAGGTTAATCATAGTTGTCCACCACTTTTACCGTTACGCTCCTCCCTACGTGCCTGAATACGTATCATTCTACCACAACCTTGAACGTCCCGTGAACCATATATCCCGTGGACTATGCTATTCTTTCAAGTTCAGTTCTCAAATGATCACCTCAACTAATAGTTATTTTCTCAAAAAATCACTTTCTTTGTTGAAAGAAACTAGAATCATGAAGAAATGTGACTTTCTGAGATAATAGTTGCTCCGGGGTGGCCAAATAAGGCTTTCGCTATCGAGTCAACTTTAACAAGTATGCAATCCTTGTGTTACGTAATGTAAAGTCATTAGAAATTTTGTATACCTTTGCAGTTGAATTGGCCTGATGGACGACAATCGTTATTATTATTTGGAGAGTTTTTCTTTTTTACATACGTTTGTTCCGATATCAGGGTCATCGTCGCATTTTCCGTTTATGCAAAATAATTGTCCGTCACAATCGATCAATATTTGACAAGGGCCTTAATTCGCATGAGGAAATTGCGTTACAAATAGTGAAGAAAATCGCGAAAATACAAAAAACAAGAAGGCGGGCATGGTACCTCGCTCGTATTGCACTACTGAAAAACCTATAGCTAATTCTCAGCGACAGATTAGCAATGAATTTCGTAGCGGTATTTGTAAACCTAAGAAAGTGTTGATAGTGGATTATGCACTACTTTTGAAGTCAACAACAAGTTGACTGACAATTATAATGTTTCCACTTTCCACATAAAAGTTACTCCCTCCTTCCATCATTTCTCCCTCATATTCGTCTTATAAGCAAATGTTGGAACTTATTTAGGGGGGCAAAAATTTAAGATCACTGACTTAGAGAAACAAAAATTCAAGACCAGACATTTAAGGGAGAAAAATTCAAAATCAAACATTTTTGGGGACACTAGGCGTAATTTCTTGCGACGACTATTCCATGAAGAAATTGCGTCGAAGGTGGATTGTGCAAGAATTTGAAGTCAATAACAAATTTACTGACTAAATAATGTTTCCACATAAAACTTACTCCATTCATCCATCATTTCTCCCTATATATATTCGTCTTATAAGCAAATGTTGGAACTTATTTAGGGGGACAAAAATTTAAGATCACTGACTTAGGAAAACAAAAATTCAAGACCAGGCATTTAAGGGAGAAAAATTCAAAATCAAACATTTTTGGGGACACTAGGCGTAATTTCTTGTGACGACTATTCCATGAAGAAATTGCTTCGAGGTGGATTGTGCAAGACTTTGAAGTCAATAACAAATTTACTGACTAAATAATGTTTCCACATAAAACTTACTCCATTCATCCATCATTTCTCCCTATATATATTCGTCCATTTGGACAATTTCCTTCACCCATCAACACTTCTCTTACTCAAATTACCTTCTCAATCATTACAAAAAATAGATACCATGTCAAATAACCTAGCTTTTCTTTCTCTAATTTTCATGATTTTCATCTCTACTTCTAACGCCATTTCCCAATGTAACGGCCCTTGTAACACCTTGAATGATTGTGACGGTCAATTAATTTGCATAAACGGCAAATGTAACGATGACCCTGACGTTGGAACCAACATTTGCAAAAATAACCCTCCATCAGTCCCTTCTCCAACCAATACTTGTCGCCCATCTGGCACAGTCAATTGTAACGGTATACACCCCATATACCGTTGCTCGCCACCTGTCTCCGCCTCAACGCCCGCTCAACTTACCCTCAACGACTTCAGCGAAGGCGGAGACGGGGGTGGTCCATCGTCATGTGATGGGAAATATCATGACAACAACGAAAAAATAGTTGCATTGTCCACTGGATGGTTCGCAGGACGTTCAAGGTGTTTTAAAATGATACGTATTAGGGCGAATAGTAATGGGAGGACCGTAACGGCTAAAGTGATGGATGAATGTGATTCGACTACTGGTTGTGATAAGGAACATGCTTTTCAAAGTCCATGTAAAAATAACATAGTGGATGGTTCTATTGCTGTGTGGAGAGCTTTGGGGTTGGATACTGATTTGGGCATAGTTCCTATCACTTGGTCCATGGTCTAGGTCAGGGCGGAGTGGCCGTTACAGTTACAGATTCGATAGAATTTAGTAACTTTAGCTCAAATTATGTTTATGCGTTAAAAAAAAACTTATCGAATAAGCGTGTCATCTTACATGTAATAAGATGTACATTAGAGTTCCTTAAAAATTATCAACTACGATATATAATTCCTAACTAATAATGTTCTTCTTTCGTCTCATCAATTTAATTATTAGGTGATGTTCGACTTCTTGTTTTCTCATAAAGTGAAAAGTATCATATAAATTGAGACATATAGAATAATGATAGTAATTGCTTAGGTTTATTTTGCTAATTCCTTTGAAGGTGTTGCTAACTGATTTTAAGATTTAGCTATTTAAAATCTTAAAATAAAATCAACAATGGGGATAAACCAAAAATTAATTTCCCACTACAAAATCTGGGGAAAAAAGTGAAGACTTTCGATATATATATATATATATATATATATATAATAGAGCTAGTGATTACTCTGATGGTGTATGAAACTGACTGTTTAAATGGTATTGAAGAAACAGAATAGTTAAATCAATTAGTGATCATGAAAAATTGAAAACGAAAACGACCCTCCTCTGTATTTTTGGTAAACAAGATCATTGTTTGGTAGAATAAATGTAAAGTTCAAGTTTCCTTTTATTATTATTTTGCTTTTTTATAATTTAGATATTAAAAAGTAGAAATATTTAAGAACTTACCTGTAATAGGCTTCAAAGTCACCCGACTGTGTAAAAAAATGTTTACACTGTCAGATGTATATTAGTTAAACTCTTATAATTACCCCTCGAATTTGCAAAATTACGTTGAAGTAGGAGGGTATTAACCGTCTTACTTATTAGTCCATCACACGTCAAAACATACACAACGCTAACGAGCAAGAAAACATGCAAAGGAGCAATGACTTTCCGTTAATTGTTGCAACTGATTTGGCCTAATGGACGACAATCATTATTGTTTAATTTGGAGAGTTTTTTTTTGTTTTTTTTTAACATACGTTGATTTCGATATCAGGGTCATCGTTGCATTTTCCACTTATGCAAATTAATTGGCCGTTACAATTGTCTAATGTTTGACAAGGTTCGGCACATGAGGAAATAATGTTACATGCAAAAGGTGAACAATAATAATTGCGTGGAAGGCCGATTATGCATGACTTTTGAAGTCAACAACAAGTTTACTGACAAAATAATGTTTCCACATAACTAACGAGAGTTCTGGCGTAGTGATAAATATTACTGCATCCTTAATCAGATGTTTGGATTTTTAGTCCCTTGAGTACGAAATTGCCTTTGATAGAAAGTATTTTACCCTTCATTAATGTGGCACTTCTTGGCGTGAATCTGAATTTAGTGGCTTCCAATATGGGTTGGATTTCTCGATAAGAATTTGAATTTAGTTAACCCCACTACAAATACCACCGGACACATGAACAATGTTTCCACATAACTAATGATGGTTCTGGTATAGTGGTAAGTATTCTTATATCCTTAATCAAAGGTCTCGGTTTTCAGTCCCTTGAGTATGAAATCATTTTTGTTAGGGATCGTTTTACCTTCCAATTTGGAACTTCTTGGTGCGAATCCAAATTTGATTTGCTGCAATATTACGGGTCAGACTTCCCAATGCATATTCAAATTTAGTTGTACCCAATACAAATACCATGGGACACTTGGTGGAAAAATTTAAAAAAATGCGTTTACTTATTATCTTTGACTCAATAAGTGGGCAAAACACCTATTTTTCCTAATTATATGTTGATTTTCTTTTTAAAAAAAAAAAAAAAAATAGTGGAAGGAAGAGCAAGTAAAGCTTGAAAGTTGATTAAAGATTTAATTTCACTTTCACCCCCTTAAAGTTCAAGGGTAGAGAAACATACCACTTTTACGTGTTGAATGAGAATGATAACTCCTTTACGTATATTTTCTAGAAATAAAATACAAAATATATAACTCTTATTTAATTTATTAGATTTAAGTTGCTCATCTATATGCATAATATAAGCACTTTTTATTTCATGTAACTAAGTATTTCTTCTATAATTCTCAACTGAATACTTTCTAAACACTTTTAATGTTATGAATTTTTAACGTGAATCATGACTGTAACATAATAATGTTACGTTAGTATACAAAGGTAATTAATACTTTGTATAGTAGCAATTCCATCATCTAAGATGCATTATTTAAAGAATTTCCACATCAATTTGATTATTTATGAATTTATTTGTATTTTCAAAATCACTCAGATGAGCCAAGGGGGTTATTTTTAATTTCTTTTGCTTGATTTTTATCCTATATGACATATTTTTAAAATTCTATTTATAGAAACTATTCTTTGAGGGTTATGGAAGAAATGTTTGGTTACATGAAAACAATTCTTTGAGCATGACTTCTTACGTTTCATTGTATGTGACTTGTGACATATGTTGAGTGGGGGCAAAGACTCAAAAAAAAAATATATATATATATATATATATATATGTATAATCTTAAATATATATACTAGAGTACAATATTGACTATAAATTTTTTGAATAAATGATACACTATTTTGCAACATCATTAAAAATGACTCACTTATGCGGTCGAGTTTTATTTTAGTGAGTTCGATTTTTAATTTTGATTTTAAAAAATATTGATTGCTTTGGATTTAGTTCTAATAAGAGGATACATGGCAACAATGGTTTTGCAAAATTATCATTAAAAATAATGGTATAAAACAAAACAATAAAGAAGTGTTCTGGCATTGCAATTTCCTTTTCACCCCTCTCTTCTTCGGAAGGAGGCATTGATGGGGGGTTGTCCGACAAGGATGTGGAAGAGGAATGTTAGGAAGAAGACATATTTAGCCATAGATTAGTAAAATATTTCATTGCTAAATTTTTGTAGTAAAATACCCACCTTGGTAGACGCACGGTCTGTTGTGACATATTCTCCATGTTATTTTCTTGTAAAATGTTGTTGTGGGTTTTAGACTTTGAACCTGATCAAATGAATATAATAATTATTAGCTTGTAACTATAATTATTAATTTAGACAAAATAGTAAAGTATTTAAAAAGTAAGAATCTATTTGCATTAATGGTAAAATAAAAGGATGAATAAATTACCAAAACAGTTGCGAGAGAAAGTTTGAATTATATATAATCTATAAAATAAGAAAAATGGACATGTTCCATAGACTCCTTAAGACTCGCAGTAGAACTTATTAAAAAAATATTGAGACATAAAAACAAGAGAATGGAAGTGATGTTTGAATCATAAACTTTGACAAATAGTGAAAAGGAAATGAAATGTACTTCTACATACAACAAAGATTTGAAGAAGATGACTAGAGAAAAATACTTCAAATTACTTTAGAAGGGCAAATTTTTTTTCCTAGTTCATTCAAAAGATCATTAAAACCTACAGTATATGTAAAAGATTGAAAAGCATTCTCTACTTCATTATAGTTCTTTCAAATATACAGGTATAATTTTCCAATCAGATTGGAGGGTGAATTATAGTGTGAGAAATTTGCTAGTATGTGTGAGAAACGAAAGGGCATAAAAAGAGGAAAGTACCTTTGAGTCTTGAGATGTGATCAAAAAGTAAGGAGCAAATACGCCTATATTTATAGGACTACGAAACCTTTGAAGTAGCATCCTTATTTAATTTCTTACATATTCACTTGTCATTGATCGTTATGTTTTTGTCCTATATTTCAAAATTATCATATTTTATTTGGTTATTTGAAAGTATTTTATTTTTATTCATGAAAGAGTTTATGTTTTAATTATAATATTAATAGTGTATTAATTATTTCTTTTAGGGAGGTAAATTGCATAGTATGGTAGTCATATATTTTAAGAAATTATTTGTAGAATCATTGAAAATTTTGTTGTTACTTATATTTTTAGTAATAAAATATAAAAATAAAGATAAATGAGATATACACCCCGTAGATCCTTAGGACTTACGCCCCATGTCTCGGGACTTATGCTTCCCCCCGTACTATGTAAAACGCCTCGCCTCATGCCCCCTCCTTTTAAAACACTGGTAGTAACTATATGAATATACTTAAATCTTTTATGTTTTCATGGGTGGAAATTTCAGTGTATATGCATTATACAACTATTTTACAGTTGCTATACAATGAATATACACCAGTAACTGTTTCAAATTGTTATGTACGGCTAAGTCGCTGAATATTTTTAACCAGATGACTGAAAAGAGAAACACGATGGCTAATTTGAGATGGAGCGAGTATTAGTCTAATATTGAAATACTAGACTTTATATTTGTGAAAAAGTTAGGTGGAATAATTTGACACAGTAGAAACATCAGGGACCATTTAAAATTCTAGGCATAGCTATTGGGACCAAATTAGAGCAATCATGATTTTTATTTTACCAACCAACTGCTTAGTTGGAAAAAAAAAAAATATTCCAAATGTTGTACAAATATAATTACCAATCATATAATGCTTTGTCTTTCTGTTTTTTTTTTGTATGATTCAAAATTGAGGGGAAAAAGATTCGCTTAATTTGGCACAATAATTTTATGTAACAAAAAAGATTGACTAGTTTATCCCATTCATCGTGAAAATAATATTTTTTTTCCAAGAAGAAAAAAGAAATTAGGCCCTGCATCCCTAACATGAAGGGGAACTTTTTCTAGGTGGATCGTTTCGTGCAAGACATTGCTAAGGACCACGAGTCATATGACATGTGTGAACGATCTAGTTTGCATGTTCGATCCTCCCTTAGGTGGCGTTACTATTCTAAAGGCACAAGAGATTTATTGAAATCTATACGAAATAGAAATCGTTGATACTGGAATATACAAAGGGGAACTTTTTTCTAAGTAGATCATTTCGCACAAGACATTGCTTAGAACCAACAGATCATACAACAGGTGCACGATCTAGCTAGTTCGCACGTTCCATTCTCTCTTAGGTGGCGTTATGTTGAACGTACAAGAGATTTATTGGAATTTGTACAGTTGACATTGTTGACATAATAACGTGGTCTACAATAAGTGCATTAGTTTGCATATTCCATTCTGTCTTAGGTGGCGTTATGCGGAAAGCACAAGAGATTTATTGGAACCTATACAAAATAGACATCATTAATGTAATAGTGTTGTCTACAATAAGTGTGTTTCTTACTTATCCCAAGAACCATAAATCAAGAGCCTTTGCAAAATGCTTTCATCCACTACTAGAGAAATGACATAATCTACATAACAATGCCTCATTTTTTTTTGGCCTAAACTTATATCTTGCTAGAACAAATTATCAACTTAAGTCTCCTTTCAATCTACAAAGTCATGAATCATGTGACCTCCAAACTGCCTAAGTCGATGTTCGTGTAGTTGCAGCTGTTGTTGTTGTTGTGCAGCCTCCGCGTTTTGCCTTAGCCCCAATGTCAACGACACAGCTCCAATGTTACCTCCGATTTCAAGTGCATTTCTTTGGTAAGGTACAAACCCCATCAACGATCCGTCCATGCTTGCTGCTGCAGGGATGTTGTGACACTCTATCCTCGAACGCTTCTCTTGATTCCTCCACATATGATCACTACTATCAGCTAATCGTTCTGAGGGTCCAATTCCTTGCTTCTCTTGCATTAAGTCGCTCGTGTTATGTACATTATTCAAGTGTTGGCCACAACTTGAAATTTGTTCTGTCACGAGCTTATTCACATCAGATTTTCTGATACTGGTACCGGTTTGATCTCCCACTCCTTTAGATTCCAGCATATGAATTTCTTCAACCATCGGTTTCCATACACGAACACGAGCATTGATGAACCAATTAGAAACCTGAATTAAACAATATTACGAATATTCACGTGTGTAAAGACATAAATATAGAGAGAAAAGAATCGCGTTTTTTTTATCGTGTTAGAAAATGCAGATCTTTACCTGGTTTCTAGTTAAGCCAGTTTGAGAAGCCAACATGTGCTTATCAGTATCTGTAGGATACCTACAAGAACAGTAAAGTTGCAATTTACGTGAAGTAATTAAACAATATATATAGTACCAGTTAAAATGGAAAAGAGGAAAATTTACGGGTGAAGGAAGTGATCAAAAAGCCAAGCTCTAAGAATAGCCACAGCGCGTTCTGGTAAGCCTCGTTGGGGCCTCCAGACATGTTGTTGTGCTTCAAAAAACGCGACTCCGGCTCCACCACCACCACCACTTTTCTGTTTATGTAACGATGTTTGATCAACATATTTCAACCTCGATGAATTTCCATCGGCTTTGTTACTCATACCAGATGCAGGGGAAGGCAAGTCTTCACCTAACGCTTGCCTTATGTTATTGAGATGATCCATGATGGCGTTCCTCAGTGATTTAAAATGTTGTGAGACAGTTTTGAGAGCTAAGGAAATGTACGGGGTAGCTGCACTTAGACCAGCCACGGTTTCAAAGGACGAGACAACCATTTGCATTTGCTGATGATACTGTTTGTACCTTTTACAAATCTGTCACAGAATATACATTTTCAAGTCAGTTTCAACCACGATAAGTGAAAAGAATAGTGGAACTGTTCCTTTAGATGCATCTTCTTCTGGAGTTCGCTATAATAATATATCCGGAATAAGTTCAATCCCATTAATTTGACATCAAATCAGTAAGTAAAACGCGTAATTTTTCAAGTATAATGTTGGTGACATGTACAGTAGAATGTTGCTTTCCAACCATTGACAACCTCAAAGTAATGTACTTTAAATGATGAGATTCTATAACTTTAATAAAGTCATTTAACAGAAACATCATTTGATTGAACATCATTCTTATACAAAAACTGTGCTCTTTTTCTATAATGTCATGCATGATGGGAGAATGTCGAGAATGTTAAAGGCACGAAAATCATAAATCGACCAGGAAAGAAGAAAGATATAAGATTCAAAAACGTCGACTATGTCCTACAACAACAAAAGCAACCAACAGTCTGTTTTACATTTACCTTTGCAGATAGAAAAAAAGAAAACAGCAAATTTGTTAGAAACAGTATGCTAAGGCGGATGAGAAACGTTCAAATTTACAATATTTAGCAGAGAAATCACAAGGAATCAATAAGTAAAAGTTCGTAGCTTTGTGATACTTCAATAGAGTAACAGCATCAGTGGAATACTTGTTCAGTCAAGTGAGGAAATCAACCGCGCATTTTCATTACTATAAAGCTAGTGTATAACATATACTTCAAACAAGTTTACACATTTCATCACACTTCATAACCGGCTTATTCATACTTGAAACTCCATATAGACCTTTCTCAACAATCTAAAACGAAAGTCATGGATATCAGATCACAACTACCACAAGTAGGGAAGGAACTGAAAATTACAAGCTTTATTGTCAAATGTTCCACCCATCATACCATTGACAAATCAAACAAGATCTTTTGTATTACTTATTTCTAATAATTCCAACGCATCCAAACACAAAATACAAGATATATCATACACTATACTTGGGAAATTGCATTTAAGAAAAAACAAAGGATGCTTCTACTAACTTAACGGTCACTGGAAAAAAGGACACTTTCTTCTATGAGTATTAGCCTTGTTATAAAATAAAGTTACAAATTCCATTCAAAATATATCCACAACAAAGATGAAGACTAAACAAATAACACCTCTTAATGCATTATATAATATATCTAGTAAAAAGAACTCTGCAAGACATGGTGTTCTAGCCGTGAGTTAAGACCAAAAAATTGTGAACCTTCCAAAAAAAAAAAAAAAAAAAACAGTATTCGTTTTCAAGTTGAAAATGGTGTTTGTAAATTGGAGTTGCGTTTGAACATAGATACAAATCGCAATTGTTTAAAAAAAATTGTGAGTGATTTGTAGCGAAAATTGTGAAAACAGCAATTTGAAATTTTTCAAATTCTAGAAGTGAAAATTATCCATGGCCAAATAAGCACCTACTAATTACTATACTACAGATAGAAAGAAAAAAAAAAAGAATTCTCTTGAGAAAACCTTGATCTTATTACCAAATTTATGCAACCATAGGGCAATTACATTTGCCAACACATCCGAAAATTTCTTATTATTGAAAGCTAAAAATATGGTTGTAAACTAGAACATTAATCTTTTAGTTAAATAAAATTAAGCTAAACAACAACATATACAGTGTAATCCCACAAGTGGAGTCTAGAAAGTGTAATGTGTATGCAGCCTTACCCCTACCTTGAGAAGATAGAATGTTTTTTCCAATAGACCCTCGATGCAAGTAAAGCAAATTAAGTTAAATTAAGCTAGAGCTAACAAGTAAGTATCTCCGGAAAAGGAAATGCACGAATAAACATACCTCATCCTGCATAAATATCAGCTTTACTTTCTTTTGCAAGTACTCCGGGCGAACATTGGACTCATTCAATCCACCCGAATCTCCGTGACCACCTCCTGATGAAGACTCAGCAGCAGCATTAACATCACAAGAAACCCTAAAACCATCACGAAACTTCTTCGAGTAATTTGAACATTTAATCACATTTGATGAACCAGCAGCAAGATCGCAAAGTTCATCCAACAATTGTTGTGCTGGCCTAAGAAATTTCGAGCTTTTGAGTATCGTTGCATAGCCAGTGAAAGGACCAAGTGGAACTGCACTACGATGTGCAATTGCGAAATTTTCAGGCACTATTGCATTGTTCCTCTTCTCCATCTGCATTGTATCCGTTCTTGACTGTGGAACCGGTGAAAGTGAAAGAGCCAAGCCCTGAGCACTCGAATTATCAGGACCTTTCGTGCTCAAATTTGTCCCAAATTCACAACTTTTATGATACAATTGGCGCGATTGATCAAAATAATGCCTATTCTCATTCCACAAACCAACACGAGTTGTATCAACACCTTGATTTCCCGCTGTAGCAGTTGTAACAACTTCTTGAAGAGTGTCATGATAAAGTACTGAAGTAGAACCATACTCAATATTACTAGTCGATAAACTAGTAGTCGCGCCTGGTACTGACTGCTGCATTTCGGTATAACCACTAAAGAAATTCGGCTTCACATCAACATTACTATTCAAATTCAACGATCCACTCGATAACACACCTCCTCCTCCAACAAACATTGGACTCAAATTACTTTCAATAGCACCAGATCCACTCGAATTATAATTCGTTACATTATTCCACCCACAGCTAGTATGTTGCATACCAACATTATGTTGTGTAACATTATCAGTACTAGTTGTCGCGAAATTAATCATTTCAGACGATGACAGTACTAATGATGGATCAAATGAAATATTTCTAAACTGATATGGCTGATGAAGAATATCTATCTCTTCCGAATTAGTAATCCTTAACCTTTCTCTCCGGCTTTGTTGTGCTACGTGAAATTCAGATGTTTGGTCACTCATTTCCAATCAACAAAATTAGAAAAGGAGTAAACTATTTTAAATATTTGATACGATCACTCAACTACCTGCATGGTACAAAAATTTCAAATCGACTCAATTTAACAACGTGGAGTATGTAACAATGTTTTAGAAAAAGTAACATAAAATAGCACAAAAATAACAAACAAACAAACCCATGTGGGCTAGTATAGTAACATAGACAAGCAAATGGGGAAAACAATAAATGAGAAGTTAATATATAACTGTTGAGACACAAAATATTGTTGGAAAGAGTACAAAAACAAAAATGAAAAAAAAAATATTGGAAAATAAAGAGAAGTAGACACAAATTCTAAGCGTAGACACAAATTTACTGTTAAATTTCCTTCACATATTCTGATATGCAATGGTAGGCAGTAAATTTCTCCTAGAAATTAGCCTTTTAGGCCAAGCAACAAAAAATTTTACCACTCTATTACCATATGAAACTTTCACCAAAGAAAGTTATAAAACAAGAAAAAGACAAACCCTAATTTTCATGGAGAACAAATTCACTAGCTTGACTTGTCTGGCTTATTTTACATGATTATTGTAAATTCAAGAGTTAATGATAAAAAATACACACCTAACGTATCTTGATTTTTTGAATTTCATACCGAAACTATGAACTTATGAGTTTAGAAACTCAAAAAATCAAGATACTTCAAAAATGTTTGTAACCCTTCACTCTAAATTCTAAATTTAACAAAAACTCATCTGAAATAATTTTTGAGTGATTAGAAAATTCTTAAGGATGTACCTAACTTAAAACTCCTCATTAAAAGAAAGTGGAAATATAGAAAATACTGGAAAATAAGGGTGACCAACTTTCATGAATGTGCTTAAACAGTGATCATTTTTTTTACATAACACTTTAGAAAGAAAAAAGAAAGTAACAGTATTAAAAAGTTAGTGAAACAAAACCATCAAAGAAAACAAGTTCATAGTAGCATTAGTAGTAATAATAATAATAGTTTTGAAAAGACAACAAGTTTATTAACAACAACATACTCAGTGAAATCCCACAAGTGAGGTATAGGAAGTGTAGAATGTACGCAGACCTTACCAGTACCTCAGGAAGGTAGAAAGGTTGGTTCCGAAAGACACTCGGCTCAAGTGCAACAAGCAGGTTTGTTAACAGTAAATTTGAAGACAAGAAAAATAACTATTATGGAGATGATATTTACGCCGGGAATTCAAGATTCCGGTGAGTTTTCCGGTGACAATATATATATATTTTTATTTTTATTATTTAGAAAGATATAGTGGTGTAGAGTAGAAATGAGGAGAGGGGGAAGAAGTAGTAGTAGGACAATGATTGTCAAGTGGAGGTGGGGAGTAGGGGGTATATTGAATTGATAATTGCTAAGAAGGTTTTTTTTTTTTTTTAGCTTTAAACGTGTAAGGGCCGTTTGGTGTAATGGATAACGCCAATAAAATGTAAAATTATTTTATTCTGTGTTTAATTAGAAATATTAGTAAATTTCGAGATTATTTATTCCATTATTTATATCTTGGTAATGGAATGAGTCATCCCATATACTGATGTAATAACTTATTTCGAAATAGCTAATATTGAGATAACTTATTCCTAATCGAACGACACCTAAGAGAGAGAGAGTGTAGTTGGGTTAGCTTTGAGGAAAAGAGTTTTAAAAAAATAGCAGATTCGATCGAACTCAATAATTTATATACCAACATAGAAGTTGGTGGTTGTGATCTAAAGGCTTAAACATCCATTGTTTATTTTATGTGATTATAAATTATTTTATTAAAATTGAAATAAGATTTTTAAAATTAAATTATTTTGAATTATGTAAGTTTGACATTTTTATTGGGATGAACTAAAAATAACATAATGTTATGTAAATTGAAACCCAAAAAGATAGTGTGTTTATATTAATCTTGTTCTTAGATATGCTGCTGCTGCTTCTTTTTTAAAACTAAGGATCTAACGAAACAACATATTTACCTTACCTAAATTAGAAAAAAAAAAATTCATGTATATCTTTTACTCTCACGGTCTTATTTATGAGATCACACTTAATATAATAAGATAGGGATAAAATTTTTGTATAATCCATATTTTCCAAATCTTATTTGTGAGATCACAATTAATATGATATTATAATTATGTATTTATCTTAAAAAATTATTTAACTTAAAGCACATTCATTATTATTAAAATTCATCATTCTAAAATTGAGAACGCATAAAATTAAAATTATAACTTTATCTTTATTTAGGTTTTTTGGGATTTTTAACGTCGTTTGGTCGTTAGATTTGACGGCGAATATAGTCACAGTCAATGAATCTTATTGAAATGAAATGGATTGATTTGAACTGAACATGAGGCTATTGGACTAAATATATTTTGCAAAATTTGAATAATGGAGTAATAAATATTTTAGCAGCCATAATTTTTCTCGTGAGGTCGTTTAGTTTTCGGATTAATTAATCTCAGAATTATAATTTTGAACTAATTATTTATCTCATTTGGTAGTAAGGATAAAATAATACTTTAATTAAATTTAAGAAGTATAGAAAACTTTTTAAATTTTATAATCTCAAACTAAAGATAAGTAGAATGTATCAAAATATTTATTTAATCTTAAACATGTCATTTGACAAGTTAAAATTAAACAATTATCGAACGAGGAAAGACACATTCTTTTTCAAAAACACTGAAAAAAAGACAAACAAGTAGCAATATTTGATTTGCAATTCAAATTCATAACTAGGACACGAAAATAACTTTGTCGTTATTTCAAAAAAATATTCCTAATTTTAATGTGAAATAATAAGCAAATGGGGACGGATAAAAACATGTAGTCTAGTTTTTTTGAAGAACATAAGAAATTTTTACTAATATGAATTATAGTGAGATGGTTGGAATCCGATTCCCTCCATTTTTAATAGAAGTTCTCAAGTTCAAGTTAAAGGGAATGAAAAAATAATGTTGAAAGGGCCATCTCTGAAAAGGGGCCCCCTAATATGCAAATTGGAATTTAGTCGAATCGTAATGTAAATATTAGATACCGAGTGAGAAAATCAAAATAAAATTAAAATTAAAATTGTGCACAATAAAAACAACATATTCAGTATAATTATATAAATAAGATCAGTGAAGGTAGAATGTACGTAAACCTTAATCATAATTTAGTAGAATAAGAGATTATTTTCAATAGACCCTCGTGAGGCAATATTCGAAGCAATTTTTTTTTCTTAAAAAATGTTTTTAATGAAAATGATGCTATCTATGCCTTTAATTGAGCTTCTTCAAAAGAGATTCCCACCAACTTTATACACTTCCATGGCCTACATATTTAAAAGTTTGTACCATATGCAATGTTGGCTTTTTCTCAAAAAAGGGGGACAAAGGAAGTACTATATATATAAGTCTTCAGAGTTTTATTATTTATGGAAATTATATGTTATGAAATGATAAAAGAATACAAAAACCTCTTTAAATTTCAACCTTTTCACAAATTATACCAATTTGTTTTTGGATGAAATTCAGGATATACCAATTATTAGTTAGTGAAATTAGAGGTACTTTTTTTGAATTTGCAGGTACAAGTAAGTGTGTTAAATAAAAGATAGAATATCGGTATAAATATTCTTCTAAATTTAACCTGTTTTATTCAGATCTCACATAAATTAACCTTGTCCTAATTATCACTTGTACTTAGGCTTCTTTTTTATAGTCATTACCCTCTCAAACAATAATTGATCCTAATTACTTTCTTGTGATTTGATTTCGATGATCCATAAGTGATTTCAAATAATCGTTCTGATAATCTTGAAGAAGTATGTCTTGAATCTCAAATATTTAAAGTTAAAATCAAATAAATATCATAATCACCGGACAATCAAACCTGAGACTGACATCCACAATTCACTAGCTATCACTAGGGGTGTACATAAGTCGGGTTGACTTGGTTTTTCATCAAGAAAATCAAATCAATCATGTCGGTTTTTAAATCTATAAACCAAATCAAACCAACATACAATCGGTTATTTCGATTTCGGCTTTAGTCTGTTGTTTTGGTTTTCTCGATTCTTTTTTTTTTACAATTATACTGTGATTGAAGAAAAAATCAAATATATTTTCACTAAAAAGATCAAAAATATTTTTACTAACTATATTTTCAAAGAGCATAACAAACACCTAATAAAATTAAACAGTACATCAATATACATCAATACTAAGTATACTTCAAAAAATGTTTGAATGCAAATCAAATATTCTGATGGCAACGCGCAACTAAAACAAAAAGTTCATTCATCCTCATGAGCATAGCTAATATTGAGCATCAATATACATCTAAGAGACAAATATTACTACAACTTAAAGCCCAAATCTGAATATATATTTATTTTTTAAATATTGAAAATTAATAAAAAGTAATTTAAAAAGTATTTAGAAAGTAAATTATAATAATATTTTTATGTATAAAAAATTAAAATTATATACGTATTATATCGATTTTGGTTTGGGTTCAGTTTGAATTTATTTTTATTAATACCAAATCAAATCAAGAATGATTGATTTTTTTTTCTAACGCTAAACCAATCAAATCAAATCATAAATCAATTTTTTTTTCTCGATTTGATTTAATTCGTCGGTATGATTTGACTTAACAATTTAATCTGCACACCCCCTAACTATCACATTTTTAGGGTGATATCTAGGATTTCTTTAATAACTATCACATTTTTAGGGTGATATCTAGTATTTCTTTAATAATTAGTGAAAGAAGGGCAGACCTTTATTTGTAGAGAGTAAAAACTGCCTATAACAGACCAATAACTATTGAGTCAGCTTGCTTATTTACAACATAATAAATTAATATTAAGTTGTATAAATATTTTATTCATTATTACTTTATTAGGGTCACGTAATGTTACTATGCTTTCGAGCTATAACCAACTAACACAAATCCAAAATGTGAATAAGAAAAACTTGAAAACATCGGCAAATCAACATTAAAGTTATTGTGAATACAAAATTGAGTACAAATCAAGTAGTCGTTCGAAAAGTTTAAAAATATTAGCATGAATAAAGATTTGTAGTTTTATAAATTAGTTGTAAATCAAATCTCAGACATACATATTTGCAGTTTGGCCTTGACAAGACAAACTGCTTACGTATCAAAAATTTAGACTTGGCGAGTCAAATTTAAATACATATATCAAAAGTTTGAACTTCATAAGCTAAACTACAAGCATATATGTCAAAACATAAACTTCAAGTTAAATTTGGCCTTGACAAGCCAAATTACAAATGCATATGCATGAAGTTTGGTTTTGACAAGTCATTTGGTTAGTCAAAATTAATTATCCGATAAGTATAAGATCTATTCAAGAGAAACATTCCACAACTCGATGGCTATTCATTCGACATCCTAAATTAAACTCAAAATATTCGATTAAAGATACTTATCAGTTGGAAGCTACATGGTTACTTATTGGCATGTTACATAAATATAGAAACTCAAAATTTGCTTCAATGTAATTTTTGAAAGGGCACAACTACACAACTCATCTTGATCTTAACTGGCAATTAAAACTCCAATTTATTTTCACTTTGTCTTAGATCATCAAACCTCTAATCTAAGCAAGCCCACATCACAGAAATCATATATCATTTCAACTTATAAGTAGAGACGAATTGTAATGTCTAGATGCACATGCTCAAAACTGAAGTGTTTACTGTAGCGAATTTGAGCGTTTATTTACTCTCTCTATTTCAAAAAGAATAATCTGTTTTGACTTGACTCGGAGTTTAAGAAAATAAAGAAGACTTTTGAATTTTGTGATCATAAATTAAAGTTGTGTTGAATATACTAAAATGCCCTTTAATTTTGTGCAATTAAACATGTCATGTGAAAAGTTAAAATTAAAATTTTATTAAAAAAAGAAAAAAATATTTTTTTTAAAACAGATTAAAAAAAATAGATCATTTTTTTTTAAACGGAGGGAGTATTTGATTGTGATAGTAATGGCCTTTTAGACTGCAGTGATATATTTAGACACACTAATCAAGATACTGACAATTTCCTATCTTTTCTTTCTGTTCCTAGTCATTCCTTCTTTTCTTTTCTCTTCTTTCTTTTATAACATTAATTAAAACTTCACACAACCCACCAAAAGAATATTAAATCTCCTGTTACGTACACACTTCCTCTCGATTTCTTCACCTATAGTCCATATTACTTATCAACCGTTGGATTTACTTCATCCAACGGTTGGGGGTTACAGTGATATCATCGTCTACAACATATCTAGAATTGGAAAAGTTAAAACTTGTGAAATTGTCAGGCTTTTTTTCTGAGAAGAATGGGAATTAGCAGCTTTTATATTTATTGGTAATTGTTAATATGGCTTCTGCACTGAACCAAAAGATCTCTATGATTTTGGTAAAAGAATAGTATGTGGACGTGTAAAGCAAAAATAAAGAAAAAGAACCTAAAAATTGTATAGTGGAATGATAACAGGTAAGAGCTCCTTCGTCTTTAATTAAAAGTTTCATGTTAGATTTTTTTTAGGGAGGAAGGTAATTAATGAGGGAACACAAAGTCGCTCTTCGAATGCACTCTTGGTAGTCCTCGCTTAGTGAAATAGTAATTAGCAAATCATATAAAAGAGGTAAATCGCATTAAATAAGTCTCATATGATGAGCTTGTTTGAGAAATGTATGCAAATGATGTCGAATTCAAAATCCTTTTATTTAGGAGATCGCATGCTCAACTAACTCAACCACCACACAAGTGTGCCTCAACCAAACCAATGAGGCAAGGATCTCTTTGTTTAGGTTCGAACTTTGTTGGATATGAAATTGGTTTTATTAAATACGTGTTATCATCATGTGTATCATAAATATTAGTAGTTAATTAAGAGATCTAGTTACGAATGTCTCCATCATAAAGGTGAATATGAATCTGCAACAATCACTATTTTCATTAATGATTATTGAAAACCCTTATTAATCAGCTTAAAGATGCATAGAATTCCTTCGGATGGCTAATCCAACAACAACATATCCCAACATATTGAACATATTTTTTTTTTAGTTTGAAATCAAATGTAATCGGAATTCAATACAAATACTGAATAACATATTCAATATATTTTCACGCATTGAGATTTGAAAAGGGTAGAGTGTACCACTATCTCAAAAGTGAGGTAGAAATGTTGTTTCCGATAGACCTTCGGCTTAAGGTAAATTAAAATACAGTCTAGAAAAAGATATAATAAATGTATAAAAGACAATCAGGAATAATACAATAACAAATAGTAACAACACAATACTAATACTACAAATAATACTGTAAGCGATCTACCTGAAATAACATATATCAATAAAAATCCAAGAATAAGAAACTACAAACATAATACTATCATTACTAACAAGAATAATACTCCTATCTATTAGTATTAACATACTCCTACCTTCTAATCTTCGACCCTAATCGTGTTCGCCACGTCTTCCTATCAAATACTGAACACTAAGTGAAAATTATAAAATAAAAAATAAAAAAAACCCAGAGTACACTCTCCAAGAGAGCTAAGTATTAAAATCTCATGACTGGTGACGCAATCATTAATAGGCCTGTGCTCTTAGCTTATTACTACACTATTTGTCTTTCTACAATTTCATTGAAAATAAATATTTTGATGTTATCAATGTGTTATTAATTGGCTTATAAGCCATTTGAATTTTTGTAAAAGCTTTCTGTAAACAGTCATTTATTTTCTTTTATGCAGTTGAATTAGCTGCCTCTTCATGTATACTCCTTTGGTCACTTTCTTTTCTCCACCCCCATATCCGATATGCGTATTAAAAGCCTGACTAATTTAGATCGAGAATTACAAGGCTCATTTTAAAGGTGACATTTTCAGCGTTTGAATACGAAATTTTTAGTTAAGAATGGAGCAATCTTATCACGATAACACAATTCATGTTGGTCTCCATTGGTCACTTGCTAACAATGTACTCCCTTCGTCCCTTTTTATCTGGCACTCTTTCTTTTTTAATCCGTCTCAAAAAAATATCACACTATTATAATTAAAAATAATTTAACTTTATAAAAAAAATTTATCCTTAATAAAATTATTTACAACCATATAAATATCTAAGGATTATTTTAGATCCCAAATTTTAAAAATCTAATCTATCTTTTAAATATCATGCCACGTTAAAAGGTATCATATAAAATGAGACGGAGGAAGTAATGAATCTTGTGCAAAAGGAAAAGAACCCTCAAATTAATTGATTTGACAGCAACAATATCGTAAACAAAATATTACTACTATTTATTTTTCTTCAAGTTCTGTTTAACTTGAGTTGACCCAAACCTTCTTTATGCCCAAATTAAATGTGCCCTTCTTTTTCTTTTGGTGTACAATTTTCTGAAAGAAACTTCAACATATAATCCACCAAAAAATGTGATCAATTAACAAACCAAAAAACTCAGTTGTTACAAATTTCAAAAGTAAATAATGCTAGTACTCGATTATCTAACTGGACAATTGGTGTACTTTCTCGTAACACAAATTTATATCATCGTACAAAAACAATCCTAGAGAGAAATCCCATTAACATTATTATAAAAATTATTATTTATAATAGCATTTATTATAATGAATTTGTATGTTAGGTTATTTTATTTTTTTATAGCAGTTAAAAAATATTCGAGCAAAAAATACTATTACAAAAATGTTTAATTGTACTATATATATGTATATAAAAGTTATATGTCTATTTACTCCTACTATTAACTCTATTGCATGTACCTAATCTACTACTACCAGTAGTACTTTCTTAGATTGTGATGAATGTCCACTGGATTAAAGAATTGACCAATAACCAATAATATATTCGATTTAGTTTCATAAGTGAAGTTTGATAAAATCAGACCCCACCTGGTGAGAATACACTGAGTATGTTATTGTTGTTGTTGAAGTGAAGTTTAATAAAAGAGGTTATTTTCAGTAAACTTTCCGCATAAAAAGAAAAGTTCGGAGAAAGATTGCAAGAAGTAAAAATACGAGTACAAAATATAGTGTTGGAAAATAAAATGTAGGAACAGATAGCAAAAAGAAAATATACATCAAAGAGCCAGAAATTACGTAATTATAAAAATACTATTATTACTAAAGAGAAGAGGAGATGGGGTTATCTTTGCTTTTGTCATCTAAACAGCGACCACACTCGATTATCTATTAACGCTCTATCCTAATCTTCAATCTCCATGTATACCTTCTTATCTAGTTAGGATCATGTTGTCGGTAAGCTAAAATTGTGTCATCTCTAGTGTAATTATTCACTTCCCCCAATTCTCTTATATATATCGACCTACCCTACTTCTTCTATGTATCTCGTGCTACATCAAACCTATACACCTTCTAACTAGTGCATTCGCACACCTGTTCTTGATATGTACAAACCATTTCAATTTCGCTTCACTCATTTTTTCAACCACTGATGTTACTCCCTCCTCTCTCCACCTAACTTTATTTTTTTTATCATATTTCTCCCCCAAAACATCCCCTTCTATGCTATGTTCATCTTTTAAACATGATTATTTTTAATTGACCAACACATTGTTCAATACAATTAACTCACAATAAACTACTTAAAAGTTAACACAAAAATGATCACTGTGTATTTTTTTGTTTTAGCTCTGGTAAAAGAATGCTTTATGATCAATTATTTATTTGTTCCCTCATCGAATCATTTTAATTGGAATCTGCTTTATTATTTGTGGTTTAAAAATGCTCCCATTATTGCTAAATTACAAAACTACTCCTATTAAAACTGTTGACTTCCTAAAATATCTAACGTACCCCGATATTTTATGTGCACATTTTGTTAATTTATTCAGAAAATATTAACTAAATTTTCTTTTTAAATTATGAAATATTATTTCTATGTTCTTTTATATAACAGTTCATGCATTACAATTTTCATATATCATATAACTAAATAATTCAACCAAACGACCCTTTAAAACTTAAAAAGAAGCCGACTTACTATTTTTCAAGATTTAAGGTTTATGAATTATGATTTTATACGTATTGAAACTTAAACTCTCGTTTATTTTAAAAATTATAAGTTCATATTTACTACGGTATTTATTACTTTATAACTTTACATGTTACGTTGAAAGTACCGAATTTCAAATAAACTCAATACTCCAAAGCTACATACAATCCTTTGTACTTCAACTATAATAGTATCACTTTGTTGTAGTTACCGTCCTATTTTTCATGTTGTCCTTAGTATTTTATCGTGGCATCTCATTTTCATGATTTTTTTCGACTTACACTTCTTCTTGAATGTGGTCTATCAAAAATAACATCTCTATCTTTTAAGGCCGAAGTCAAGCTTGTGGATAAACTACTTTTTTCAGATTATATTTATGAAATTATACTAAGGCCACATTTGGCCATGAAAATCATAATTTTTTGGAGTTGGAGTTGTTTTTAAAATTTTGTGAGAGAAGTAGGAGTAAATTTCAAATTATTTAAAATACTTATGATCAAAAACTATTATTTTCACCATAATTAAATATCTTTTTGGGAAAAAGTAAAAAATTCTAATGGCCAAATGGCTACTAAATATATTATGATCGTATAAGTATAAAAAAAGAGTTAGATTAATAATGATAATAATAGTAGAAAAAGAAAAAAAGAAAAAAATAGTAGAAAAAAGTGCAAAAGGAACAATTATGAAACACTGTGAGGGTACTGGCGAGTGGTAGGAATGACGTCATTACATCACGTCACAACCAGAAACCCTACCTATTCTATTGGTGCCCTAACCTCCTAACACTTCAATCACTTTTTATTTCTCTTATTTACTCTCTCCGTTTATTTTTATTTATCCATTTTTGAATTGACACATACCTTAAGAAATAATAAATAAATAAGTGATTTTCTTATATCATCTTTTAAATATAATAAATTTTTTGCTTTGAAAAATGAAATGAGGGTTGAATAGTATTTAATATCAAGGGTAAAATGGAAAAAAAAGGGATAAATTATATATTAAATTTCAAATCGAACAAGTATTGTTGGATATCCCAAAATAGAAAAATGGACAAATAAAGATAGATGGAGAGAGTATTTATTATACTAAATATAGATGTCCAATAATATTTGTCCAGTTTGAAAAATCAATGAATAATTTACCTATTTATACTATTTTATCTTTAGTTATTAATTACAGTTATTATTCAACATATTTCTCAAAACATTGAATTGATTATATTCAAAGGGTGATATGATAAAATTACTCCTATCATGTACTATTTCTTAATCTGTGTGCCAAGTCAATAGTGAATAACTTATGATGGACGGAGGGAGTATTTATTACTTGTAATAAGAGAATTTGTAGTCTCTATTCTTTAGGTCTGGTTTGGATAAATCCCGATCTAAAATAATAATCCTCAAATTACACAGAAGATGAAAATTGCATTAGATAATTAGTTTCATGCGACGAGCATGATTGAGAAACATTAGCAAATAGTATCTAACTCGGGATTTTAAATTTGAGAGATTTTCTGCTCAACCAACTCGGTCATCATCAACGTGGCTACTATTAAATTATTACGGTATTATTAATGTTTTCATAATAAGTACTTATAATATTCCCTTTGTTACAAATTGATTGACGTTTTAATTTGATATGAAATTTAAGAAAATAAATAATACTTTTAAATCTTGTGGTTTTAAATTAAAGATATATCAAATGTATTAAAATGCTATTTACTCTTGTGCTCTTAAACATACCATGTGAAAAAGTTGAAATTAAAGAGTTGAAAGAGTTTTTTTTTTTTTAAAAAAACAAACTGAAATAAAAAGTAGATCAAACAAATTAAAACGAATGCAGTAGTAATCTACTTACATAATTGCACTTGAGATTTGATATGTATTATATATCCCGCTAAACAGTTCTTACGATTTACTTAATCATTATAATGTGACTGATGAAACATTTTTTTATTTTTTTCTATGGTATTTAGTATTTTTATTTGAGTACGATTAAATTTTGATGACCATATATTAAAAGTTATTAGGATAAACTTTACCTAACGAACATAATTTCATACTTAAAATTGACACGATCGACTAATGAATAGTTATCACTCCAGCATGACCCAACTTGTCAGTAATTCGTGTATCTGCTTTTCAGGGGCGGAGGGAGAATGTTAATTAAGGATTTAAGCATACTCGATAGTTTTGATTCAGACTTTGTACTTGTTTTATATATTCATTGAAAATATACAATTCATTACTTTAGAATTCAAAACCTATAGAGTGTGTTTGGTACGAATAAAAATATTTTTTCTGAAAAATAAGAAATTTTCTTGCACTTGATACGTAAACAAAAGATAATGTCCTAAAAAAAATTATGTATAATTAATCAAACATTTTGGAGTTGGAGGTGGGGCAGAGGTGTGTCGAAGGGTGGGGAAGAAATAATTAACTGAGATATATGTCACTTGTGAGGCATTTATCATTAGTTTAATTTTGTGAAAATTCGTTGTTTGAGTTAAATTTAAAAGCTTTGACATTGACTTTGTAGAGAATGGATTAAATAAAATTTTAAAAATCCACCTTGGTTATGTGTTGAAAAAAAATTGAAAATCCAATTGGGCCTTGTGATTTTTGGGTTATATATCAAGCTCAATTTGTTGTTCATGATTTCACACATTTATCACGATCCTATTGGAATGTGACATATACATATTTTTTTTAAGAAAAAAAATTCGATAAAACATAAAAATAATGTGTAAAAGATGCAATTTAAAAACATTAATATTTTTAAAAAAATATATAATTAGCTCGTGTTGAAGAAGTGTGTCACGAGAAAATCTGAGGAAATAAAATTTCTTTGTCAATTACAAATTGAATAGAAGAAAATGATCTTCGTAAAATCTGGCTTTAAAGTCATAAACTATTTATTCTTTTCATATTTATGTTTATTAATTATATACAGTCTTACTTTATATTTCTACGAGAGACTTTTTTTACGACTTGAATTTGTGGTCTCAAAGGTCATAAACTATCTATTCTCCTCATATGTATGTAAAAGTTGAATCATATACTATATGCTTTCGTACAATAAAGGGTCAAGTTAATTGATTTTACAGTCACAATGACCATTCATAGAATATAGATGATCAATTATGTAACTATAACAAATCAAATCAAAGTGGGGGCACCTTATAAGAACAAATCAATATATATCTACCAATCTATAAAAACCAAAATGTTCCTATGTACCAAATTGACAACCACACAATTTTGGACGGCCAATATACAATCACATAAAATTACAAAAAAAACTTTCTTGAAAAAGTGGATTCTATAAATGTAACATTAGAAATAAATGGAAAGGACTACCCGACATCCGGAACGATAAATACTTCTTTATTCTTAATCAGAAATTTTGAGTTCGAGCTTAAAATGTGGAGTCACTTCTAGTAGGAATGTTTACCCTTCAAAGTGAAGCTTTCCGACGTAAATTCAATTAGGATCCGTTTGGCCATAGGTTTCAAATTTGGGAAAAAACTTGACAAATAATATTTGGTCATACAATTTGTCATTATTTGACAAATAATCCAAATTCTCAAATACTATTTTTTTCTAGTATTTGTGCCAAATTTCATTATTTGAGAACTTTTAAAAGTTCAAATTTTACACCAAACTTTTATCTTTTATAAAAACACCCACTGACTTCAACTAACGTGTGCATGTACATAACAATACAACTTATATCTTGCTATGTATATATATAAGTGGATATTGTATTAGTATCGTGACTGCTTTACACAGATATAATCTAGAAATATATTTTCTCAGCAGACATGTGCATGTACATAACAATACAACTTATACAAATTAAATTTTAGTATACTTGGTTTTCTTCTGTTTCTCAACTTCTAAGAAAATGTTAGGCATGTTTCGTATTTTTGATAATACAAACTTATGGTTAGTTTTAATAATTTCTAAAACTTATGAGTATAAGTAGGCGTTTGGCCATGAAAATAAAATATTTTGGAGTTGGAGTGGAGTTGGAGTTGGAGTTGAAATTGGAGTTGTGTTTGGCCATGAAAATAAATAGTGTTCTTTTTGACTTTTTGTGAGAGAAGTAAAAGTGAAAAAAGTGAAAACAAGAAAAAGTTGTTTTCACTTTTTCGGAAATTTATTTCACTTTAGTGAAATACAATCCATGGCCAAACACCCCTGCATTTCACTTTTTTCACTAAAGTGAAATTTATTTCCGGAAAAAAGTAAAAAATATCCATGGCCAAACGGGCCCTAAATCATATTTCTTAAAAAAGTAAAATATGTTTGTCAAATACTATGGCCAAGCACATGGTGAAATTTTATCCAAATATTATTTGTCAAAAAATATTTGAAAATCTATGACCAAACGCTAGCTTAATCGCACCCTAAAGGGGTAGACACCAAATAGACTTAAAAAAAAATAAAATAGAAGGGACTACTGGAGTGATAAATGTTTCTTCATCTTTAATCATAAGTTTTGAATTCGAGTTCTAAGTATGAAGTCGTCTTTAATAGGGATGTTTACTCTTCAAAATGAAATTTTATGGCGAGAATTAAATTAATTGAACCCTAAAGCAGTAGATACCAAATAGAAAATAAAAAAAAGGAATGGAAGGGACAACCAGAGTGATAAATGTTTCTTCATCTTCAATCAAAATTTTCGACTTCGAATTCTAAGCCTGGAGTCGCCTTTATTATGGATGTTTACTTGTCAAAGTGAAATTTTTCGACGTGAATATGAATTAATCGAATCCTACAACACGTATCAGATACCGAATAAAAAAATCTAATAAATAATGAAAGGGCATGGGCCATTCTTTTTTCCACTAGAATAATAATCAAATTTGACCACGTTTGGAAATATTTGGTTCAATCTAGTATTCATTCTTTTGGCTCCACTTTAATTTAGCCTTTTATGTATATCAAGAAATGATGGAATTGTTGTGTCTCTTCTTTAAGGGATTTTGCCTATATGCATTATTATATCTACCTGTCTCCCATAATCAGTCATCTATAAGAAATAGACTTTTGGGATAGGTTTTTCTATCCTTCGAGTTTCGAGTGTCTTCTTGAATAATTATAATGATTCATACGTATTTAAGGAGCTAATTTAAGATTGATAAATAGTCGATCTAGTCCTAGCTACTTCATAATTTTGAGGGAACCATAGCCTGACAAAAGGTTCAGTCCTATTTGGACGACGCTCATTTAAGAGGTACCAAGCAAACCCCATCATTGATCTGAACCGATTCTTCCCAATTAACCCTAGGTTTGGAGTTCGAGCTCTCAAAATATATAAAGGGACCTTACAAAAATAGCTTATCGAATTTATTGTTTACTTTTTCTACTCGGTAAGAACAGGTTATACACTAATTATACATATATTATACATTCATTGTCTATTTTTAGTTTAAGCAGTTGAATGAACGCAGAGATGACTCAAGAGTGAAGCTGGTAAAACATTTGCTTTAGGACCCCAAGATTTTGTGGACCCAAAAATTTTTAATAGTAGTTAATTTTATGACTTTAATTTCACTTAAAATAATATTAAAGATTATAAAAAATAAAAGGTACAAAATTTAAATAAAAGAAAGAAAGAAAGAAAGAAGAAATATTTGTTTTTATTAGAAATGTTTAAGAACTTTGAATTAAACAACTCAAATCTTCTTATTAATAGATAAAAAATTTACAATAACATTCAATTGCAAATAAATGCGTAATATTTTACTGACTAGAATTAATCCTTACTTTTATAAATAATAATATTACTATGTGAAGTTAAACACTTAATCTCTTTCAAAAATACTACACTAAACACAAGTAGCATGTAAGAACAAAAAATACAACTCGAAAATATTAGTAATTTTGTGTGTATGTCTATATATTTAAGGCCTCTTATTAAAATTTTATTTTAGGCTACTAATTTTATTGAGATGTGTGCTTTCCTTTTTAATGGGCATTACGTCAACAAGTTCTCTCTAAAAAAAATTTTTCTTGGGCCATGCAGAGTTTTCATTAATATTATTGAGACTTTGTTTAGAAAATTTTCAAATGCTGAAAGGGTTTAAAAGAGAGAAAAATTTAGTCTAATTCATGAGAAGACTCGGCCCAATGGACAACTCAATTTGGATGTTTCTTTAGAGTTTGTCTTAGTACATGCTCAACGAAAGGTTTAGGAAAAATTAATTGGTGTACTAGTATTTTCTATTTTTTTTATTACTCTTTATAGTAATACTTTTAAATAATTATAATAGAAAATGTCGATGCTACTACTATAGCTAGGTGTACATCCGCTAGTACTGCTGCAGTGGCTATACCACACTATGTGTCCCTGTAACCTAGTTGCCACAACCCACCTTAACCTCATCCATTCGTCCTAGTTGAAATTCGTCGGAGTGTCAGTTGACTATTGAAAAATCGATGATGCTTCACAGAGATCACCATGCACATATAATTTTAAAAAGCATATATTGGATCTAGACGTGGCCATACATGTTGATACACATATATCCAACTTATGTTTTGAAAACATATACATACACAAACTAACATACAGTTGGTCACACATAGTTTTTGCTTTAAAAACACATTAGTCACACATGCATATACATACAGTTACAATCAAATGTTATTGCATCATTTCAGTTAGGATGAAATATTGTATTCATGCGGATGCAATATATTTTGCTACGTTTTAAAAAAAATCTCTATATATATATTACAAAAACAGGCGCTAAATAATGCTTTTTACGGAAGATCCCAACCTTATTTTCATTTGTACACAAAAAAAATACAGAGAGACATGAATTTTTACTACTACTACTTTATTTATAGACAAATCTTCAACATAGAAATTACACCACACTTTCCACTGCATGCAACATTAGACAAAAGCAAGAACATTATTAAAGTCAGTACGTACCATATTTAATTAAAATACATATAGTACCATGAAGGTTTATACTATTACTATTCCTAATTACGTACTACATAATTAAAATACATATAGTACCATGCAAGCATATAGATACATTAATCATATATCTAACTTCAAGTTCATCCAAGATCTTGAATTATTACGGGTTCTGCAGAATTCAGTCTATATGATCATGTCCTCGATCCTTCAGCTTTAGGAACAGCACCCCCGTCACCATTGTTGAAGTCTTGTCTAGGTATATAATGGTGATTATTCACATTTCTACTTCCTTCCTGCCATAAACCATTACTATCGTCTTTGTTATTCTCGATTAGAATCCTGCTCGTAGCCATGCTAGTAATCGTAGTCATCACCACCATGACTAAAACAACCACCACAATGAACCTCATAATTTATGTACCCTTTTAATTTCTGGCCCTGTAATTCAAGAACGATAAGTTTAGCCATTGAGTATGTAACTACGAACGTGAATAGATGCTTTCTTAGTAAAGAAATATAAGAACATGATTGTTGACAACTTTCAAACGAACAAAAAGAGTAACTAAGGGTGTGTGTCTATAAAAAGAACGTAAAGGATACGCCTTACAACGATCTCATATCTTTAGCGTGAGAATTTTGTACAAATTCGTGGAAGTAGAAGTAGAAAAAAGGAATAAATATACTGATAGTTTGACTAATTCTTTGTTGCAGAACAACTGAAAAGATAAAGAAGTATTATTAATCTCTTCGTGCTCTTTTCAACCTCGAAATATTATTTGTACAAATAAGAATCCCCATAATATACTATCTAATGCTATGAAATTTAGATATACCTGGCTAAAGAAAAGAAGAACTAGAGGATATTTGAAGTTAATTTGATGTGAGGTATATGAAATTATCTACATTGTTTAAATAGTGAGTGAATCTAGGGATCATGCATGTAATTACTATTTCTATTAGTTATTTAATTTAGAAATGGGAACTCCACCAAATGAGGCAAAAATAAGTGGGATTTCCATATTAGACAAATAAATGATGGACATTTTTCCCTTTTGGGTTTCTCACCTCGTGTTCGGTACTCATCTGGGGTCCAAATAATCAAGATTCGTGTCGGAAGCTGTCCATTTTAGGGGATAAAACATTCTCTATCAAAGATAGTTTCGTACATAAGGGTCGATCACGAAATATCTAATTAACATGGAGGAATACTTATCGCTCTATCATAATTTTTTATGGCAAATGATGAAGTTTAAGAAAATGTTAATTAGAATTCAACCCCACATTAATGTCAGTGGATTTTTTGATACACCAAAAAGTCAACAAGTAATAGTTAAATTACTGTAATACTACATGCCTAATTATGACTAGCATAATCTCTGATGTTTCTTTTGGGATTTATCTGTATCTACTTTGTGATTAATCCTTTTCTGGATGAGTTCAAGTTATATTTATCATTAGTGTATTTTTTTGGTATATATTATCAGGTCATTTGAAGAGTATTTACAGATAAACATTCTTAAAACGTGAGATTCATAGTTAGAAAATAAGATTAGTTACTTGTTATGAGAGCTTACAACATGTAAAATGACCCGATAATGTAAAAATTCATTTTGGACTTATAGAACTTGGCATGATTAAAATTGACCATGTAGAAATGCATAGTAATTTTGCACTTTGCCTAGTTGTTGTGCTAAAACAAATTATACATTCTTTATGATCAATACATCATGCACCAACGTGGCTCGTGGACTTGTGTGAGATGGTTGGGATCCCGTTTGGATTTGAGCTTTGGGAATAAAAAAAGGTTTTATTGAGAGCGTCGCCATCGGAAATAGGTTCAGCAATACGCAAATATAAATTAGTTAAACTCCAATACGAGTAACAAACACTGCACGGGAAACAAAAGAAAAAAAACTCATCATGCTTCTCCACTGCTGATTTGAATTTACTTATGGAATCCATTTTGGCAACTAGATGTTTCTATTTTGCCTTTTTTTGAGTCTTAAATTTGCAATATAATAACAAATTGAAGAAAAAAATATCTATATATGACCTTCCTATTTCAGCCACTTTCATCAGGAATTAATTTAATATATCATCTAAATTATGGAAAATTTGTTCTAATAAGAAAAAGTAGTTTTACTAGGTATAATTTTCATAATTTGGATGTGATTATATACGAGTAAATAATCCTTCTTATTGGTATAGTTATTATTTCTCTCATGGTATTTCTTCTGAACTCCAGGACAATCTCGTGGAGTTGATCAACTCCTACCGTTGAAACTTTAGGGCTCTGTAATAAAATTTAGTTAAAATCTTGGAGTTCTAACTTATAAAGGTGAATTCAAATTTATAAAAGTTGAAATTCCGTAAATTTCATTTCTTTTTTAAAAATTTGAATCGTATCAGTTTTTACTCCAGAAATATTTCCTAGAATCTTATATTTCATGTTTTGCGAGGAACATTCGAAATTTTAAAGATTTTCATATTATAATCTAGAATATGATCGTCCAGATAATATTCTCATATTAAAAAGTGACGAAAGTTTAGTTAAATTTAAAACGCTAGCTAAAATATGTTTAACAGTTAAAAGAGGATATCCATCAATTTTCAAGAGATTACATTCGATGACCTTAAAAATAAGTGGTTTTGAACTTTCGACTCCCGCTTGTGCACCTCCAAGGTCAAAAATCAAAAGTTCTGCCCATGGTATAAATAACTTTTTCAAGTGGCATAAATTTATATCTCACAAGTTATGCCCCCGCGTTCTTACATAACTCATGTCCCACAAGACATAAGTTCAATATTTAAGAACAAAAAAAGTAAAAACAATATAAATCTCAATCCTTTTGGAGCTAATTACTCCCTATCCCAACTCTTTTCAATATTACTAAAAATCTCTGATTTAGTCCATACGGATACATCACTTAATTTTACACGGATACATCATATTTTTTCAAATACATCACTTAAATTTACACTGATACATCACATTCTTCCGGATACATGCATCACTTAAATTTATACTGATACATCACATTCTTTCTAATACATCACTTAATTTTACACGGATACATCACATTCTTATGGACAAAAGGCATACAAGCCCACATAGCTCTTTGACTTTATTTGGGCCGGTTCACCAATACAACTCCAGCCCAATCAAAAGCCCAACAACAAAACTAGAAAGGGAAAGCCCACCCAAAAAAACACAGTATATCACCATTACTACTACCAAATAGCAGCTGAAAAACTAAAACAAGACGAAGAGGAAGAACAAAAATGAATGCTCCAGATCGTTACGAACGATTCGTCGTCCCCGAAGGCGTAAAAAAGTAGTGCATTTTTTTTTACATATTTAGACACCCTTTTGGATTTTCTATCATGGGTTAACTTTATTTTTTTGAAAAAAATTTGATTTAGGGTTTCGTATGAGAGGGATACGAAGATTATGAATGCAGCTACTTTTACTGTTGAAAGAGAGGATCATACTATTGGGAACATTGTTCGCATGTAAGTGCATTGATTTGTCGTCTTTTTTTGTTTGTTTTTGTTGTTTTTAATGTTGTTTTTTGTTTGGTTTAATGTATAAATAGTCACTTAAATTTGGGGTCAGCGGGTAAGTAAGTATTGTGACTTTGAGAGTGTACGTCTAGACAGCTCAACTTGTTTTCGTTGTGTTAGTTGAACAGTTGAACGCTCTAACTTACAAAATGATTATCTAGATACCTTCCATGAGACACCTTGGGGATGAGTTGGAGTGTTTAGTTGTCAGTTGGGACCAAGTTGACACGTCAACTTGTTTCTATTGTGTCGGTTGAACACTCCAACTTATAATTGGAGTGTTTTTATTGATTAACACATTGGAGTGTTTTTATTGATTTTTATGTTATACAGACACTCAAAATTGATTTTTATGCTTAGCAATAAAAAGGAAAATGTGTGTTCCTTTATATCTCCAAATAGTTTCTAATTTGGTCTCTATAAGAGTCAAGATTAGTCCCCTCTTTGCCCCCTCAACCACCTTATTCTCTCTCCCTTCTCTCCAATCTCCATTTTGTGATTATCTTTAAACAATATATAACTACACCCCATGTACCAAAATTCTTCTCCAAGCTTAAACCTTTTTTTGGTTCCAAGACTGATGCTTTTTTGCTAGTGAGTGAAGTTTTTGCTGTTTAAAGCTGAAAAAAGAAATACCCAAGACTTGCTTTTGTTGCAAAGTTGCATTCTTGGTGTTTTTTTGGCTCCAAGATTGTAAGCACGGTAAGTTTGAGAGTGCATGCATATTTGGACACCTCGACTTGTTTTCATTTGTCAGTTGAATGCTCTTGACTTACAAAATGCCATGTCATCATTTACTTGTCCATTGTGTTAGTTGAACACTCCAATTTACAAAATGGTTATTTAGATACCTCCAAAATTTATGTGTCAATGCTAGGTTCGGGTGTCCATGAGACATATTGGGGATGAGTTGGAGCTGTTTTGTTGTCAGTTGAGATCAAGTTGAGGTCATGAGCTCAGCTGGCAAGTAAGCATTCCAACAAATTTGAGAGTGCCCGTCGAGACACCTTAACTTGTCTCCGTTGTGTTAGTTGAACAATCCAACTTACAGAATGATTATCTAGACACCTCCAAAATTTAAGTGTCGTGTCAAGGTGGGGTGACCACGAGATCCATTGTGGACGAGTTGGTGTGTTTAGTAGTCACTTGAGATCAAGTTGAGGTGTCTAGATGTGCATTCTCAAAGTTAGAGTGTCTACTTGGCAGCTGAAGCGAAGTTTGAGTGATTCTTTATGTATTATGCCTTTTTTTCTTTGAATCTGGAATACCCATTTGGTCAACAAATGATTTTTTTGGTAATGTGTACATGATTTTTGAAATTAACAGGCAACTACATAGGGATGATAATGTTCTGTTTGCTGGGTACAAGTTGCCTCATCCTCTTCAGTACAAAATCTTGCTCAGGGTTAGTTTCTCTGCTTTTGTGCCTGTTTCCTCACTTTCATGTGTTTTTTTGCTTGTATAATTGTGGCCTAGTGGTCAATTAATATCTGGCGGCAGGTGTAATTGTGCAGGTGGTAGGTAGTAGGTATCAGGTGGAATAAAAAAAAATTGCAATGCCTTTAATTGTAAGACATTGATGGGGTTGAGGGAGTTCTCTCCATACCATTGTACTAAATCCAGCTGGAGAAGCTGAATTGATGGGTGGGAAAGTGAAGCTGTGGAAAATGGAAAACGTGTCATGCATTTAGGACTTAATTGGAAGGGGAATTTCGGTGCACCAAAAGTGAAAGCAACATGGTTGCATTTTCAGTACTTGCTTTGGTGGATATTCCTGTGCAAAAATGACCAATTTAGATTTCAAACTGAGAATTGAGTAGCAATATGAAAAAGCTCAGATTATTGACAGTTAGAAACGTTTCTTTTTATCATTTTCCTATAGAAGCTTTTGCGTTTCAAGACTTTTCTTATGCTATTTTGCACCTTGAATATGACTGTAACGAACTAACAAAAGAGGATGTTAATATAAATGGAATATTTTGAGTGGATCCTTGTGGACGTCTGTATGTGTGTGTGATACATGGGTGTGCTTTTCTTTCTTTTTGTGATGACTGCT
The DNA here is from genome assembly GCA_031232105.1 of Capsicum rhomboideum. Classification (NCBI taxonomy): domain Eukaryota; kingdom Viridiplantae; phylum Streptophyta; class Magnoliopsida; order Solanales; family Solanaceae; genus Capsicum; species Capsicum rhomboideum. Next base: position 111,736,992 of record CP124708.1, on the reverse strand, counting down.
AAATAGACTACGGTGACCACCTAAATCATGTATTAAATGTGACAGAACAAGACTTAAGGTTGTAGCTCGGTCTTATCCCAAATGAAAATAAATTTTTTGTTGGATTTCTAAATTACTAACTCAAACGACAATGATTAAAAGAGTTGTAAAGCTACCCATGAACCCCAAAAATGGACAAAATAAGTTCCAAATGTCTTTTGCATACTACAGTGTAGAAATAGATGGCAGATAGTTTCCGATTCATGCTGGCACATGTAGCATCTGTTACTTGATGTAAATCCTCTCCGGCAGAGGTTACCTTGCGTCAGGCATTCTTCCGGTAATGCTATCCAGGTGGAACCAAGGCCAATTTTCTGACATTCTTCAGTGATGTAGGAAAAATAGAATCTTTCTTTGGCTTGCAATATTCAATTGTGGATATTCTCACTGTTCAGGGGTGTATCCTAACGGTTGCTGCTAGAGCTATCATGTCTTCTTGCTTTACTGTTCCTACTGTATTTCTTGTGGACTTTCATATAATCTCTTTACAAAGTGCTTATAATTTGTCTGTTCGATACTATCATGTTTTACTGCAACCTTACTTATTTATGCACTTTGATCTCTCTGGATGTGACCTATTTTCTTTGTTTGATTTGCAGATTCAAACAACAAGCCAGTCCTCACCTATGCAGGCGTATAACCAGGCTATAAATGATCTTGACAAGGAACTTGATCATCTGAAGAATCAATTTGAGGTACAGTTATCTTTTAATTTATACTATCATAGCATTAAAGCATGCTTCTTTTCTGGCTTTAAATTTTAAGATGTTTTGTTGTAAGAAGAAAAAAGTCAAAAGAGTTGAAATATATTAGGAAGTTTTAAGTATTTAGAAAATCTTAAATAGATAACCCAGTTTGTCTCCGTACAAGTTTCCTTTTTACTTGAATAATTGTATGGTATGGTTCTTCAGCACTTCTTTCCTTTTCTTCTTTTGGTTGGATTTTTATGGTTCCCGTTCTTCCGTACTTAAGATGAAGTATCAGTTTAAATTCTTTTATGAAGTATTTTCTTTATTTTCTTTTATGAAATACTATGGTTCTATGATGTGGGTTGGATGCAAAGTGTTGGAAGCATCTTCTGAGATGTGTTTGAGCTTCTTTACGTTCTTGAGATACAATAAATGATAGGTGAAGACAACCTGTTGGATAAGCTCTTATAATTTCTCTGCTTGTACTTGAAACTGATTCATAAACTCAATTTAAAAGCTGATATGTGAGAATGTAAAGTGATGCCTATTCTTCCGTTCCTTAATACTTTTTAAAATGGACAGCTAGATCCTTGCTCTCAAAGAAACTGCTTAATTTTTCCTTTCCTCTTCATGCACCGACATGCCTAAGTTTAGTTTCGCAATGATTCTTCTCTTTCACCTCCTAATGATCCTAAATATCAAGCTAACTCGTCTCTAGCATTGACCATTTTTGTGATCTCAGATATGTAACCATATTTTTGTAGTTTGCATCTTGATGTCATTAATGATATTTTTACTTCATCAAATAGAAAAAAATACGAGTTACCATTCCCTCGCCTTTTTTTTTTTTTTGATGAAGTAATAAGAAATTTCCTTGCTGGCATCAAGAAGATGCAGAATAGTACAAAAGTTAGGAAAATGACAATACTTCATTAGCTCAAATACAAAAAAGGCTAAACTAGTACCAGGGAGCTAACAAAGTTCAAAAATAGTACAAAGGCTATACTACTATCTGAAGAGTTGAATTCATCGGTAGAAGAAGCATTATAGATGGTCAAAAGAATCTTCCCAACAGGTAGCAGTGTCCAGGTCAAAAAAAGCTTGTATCAGATTTTTGCATTTTCATTTTGGCACGGTGACAAGTGAATGATTTTTACTTGAAACAGTTCTTTGCTCGTTCATACTAACGATGCTTAGTTCGTTTTCTTGACTGTAGGGTGAGTTGGCCAAGCACATGAGGGACTACTAATCCTTCGACAGCGATACGTGGTGTTCAACAACGGTGTCTCAAACAGTTTCCTAGTTCGGTCTAGCCTGTATCTAACTCCTGGTCTGTATGTATGATGTTAACTAGCAGCTACAGTTTGGCTCGGGCGATAGCCCAGGATTCATTTTTAAAGTTGGTAATTTGAGGTCTGCTATATGCCTCTAGTTTAGGTACAGTTGTGCAGGTTTAAACTATAATTGGCATGCTTTTCATATCTATTTAATCCTGCTTTGATAACATTCCTTTTGAGCCGAGTGTCTATCGAAAACCTCTCTACCCCCACAGAGGTAGTGGTAAGGTATGTGTACATCCTACCCTGTCTAGACCCAACTTGTGGGATTACACCGGGTATTGGAAAGGGTGCTTCCGAAGTCTCAAATTAGGGATGTAGTTACCAAATAGATGAACACAATAAAAAATTATGTTTTGATGAAATTCGGCATGACTCACGAGTACTACAAATATTTTCGGAGGTTCAAAATAAATGATGTAATGTGAAAAGGTATTTCCGAAAAAGATATTCATAAAATAAATTACTAAATGAGTAACATTTTGTACAAGGACAAATCGCTCGTCATATAGATGTTATGCCTTAACGATAAATGAGTTAAAAGAATTATGATGAAAAATAAATTAAGTTATTGATGAGTGCAATATAACAAATCATTAGGTAAGTCAGTGTTATGAAATATGGACAGTTTATGAAATTATATATCTCAAACTGTTAAAAAAAATAAAAATTGTCTTGAGTCGGGGGTCTATCGGAAACAGCCTCTCTACTTTGGTAGTGGTATGGACTGCGTATATTTTACCCTCTCCGGGCCCTACTTGTGGGAATACATTGGGTATGTTGTTGTAAAATGTTAAAATTTACACATTAATATAAAAAATAAATGAAATTTCAAGTTTCCTATATCGAAAAATTGGAGCACTTAAAGTAGAGAATAGATTTTTGTTTGAAAAAAAGGCAGTCTGGTGCATTAAAGCTTCTGCTATGCGCAGAGTTCGAGGAAGGATCAGACCACAAGGATTTATTGTACGCAATTTTACCTTGTATTTCTGCAAGAGACTATTTCTACGACTTGAACCCGTGACCTCTTAGTCACATGACAACAACTTTACTAATCACGCCAAAACTCCCCTTCATAAAAATAATTTTAGGAGAAAAAATAAAATAAAAGGAGGTATTTTGGAATACCTCTTTTTTTTTTCACTTTTTTTCTTCTGGTTCTTATATCAGCCTTGAACTCTTGACCTAGTGGTATGGAGAGAACTCCCTTAACCACTTGGAACAAGAGTGACTGATGTCATTCATTCAACAAGCAAAATTATTTATAGTTACTAAGATAAAATGGGCCAAACTAACTAGTTATAGGAACACTAGGTGATTTTTTTCCGTTTGTTCTAATTTTGATGGATAGAGCTATCTAATATTTGTTGCTGGTGAAAGGTGATACGTATTTCGTAAAATTAATCGAGATGCGCACAAACTACTTCAAACGTTACGGTTATTAAAAATAAAATAAAATAAAATAGAATAGCCCATCATCTTTGAAAACAAGTTCCAGATTGGGTGGGCTGTTTCTTGGCGTAGAAAAAGAAAGTGGAATCTTTACACAAATAATCGATTGGATTCACCATTTACATTTTCTAATTTGTATACGTATACTATATGTTATTATACATAAAGTTGGTACAATACATAAAGTGAGACCTTAAAGTTGGTACTTTGAGGTCTGCTATATGCACTCTAGTTTAGGTTCAGAAATTTCTTGTGCAGGTTTAAAGCTATAATTGGGCATGCTTTTCATATCTATTTAATCATGCTTCGATAATATTCCTTTTTGAGTCGAAGGTCTATTAGAAACGACTTCTCTACCACACAAACATCGGTGTACATCCTACCCCGCATAGACGCCACTTGTGGGATTACATTGAGTTTTGACATGCTTGAATTAGCGATGTAGAACCAAATAGACGAACATGGAATCAAAAATTATGTTTTTGATGAGATTCGACATGACTCACTAATGCGACAACATTCGTGGAGGTTCGAAATAAATAACTAAATAATGCCATGAGAGAAGGTATTTTCGAAGAAGATATTCATAAAATAAATTACTAAATGTGTAAAATTTTGTACAAGGACAAATCACTCATAGTGTAGATGTTTATGAAATAAGGATGGTTTATGAAATTATAAATCTCAAAATATTTAAATTTATAAACTGCATATAAAATATAAAGGAAATTTCAAGTTTCTAATAACAAAAAAGAGAAGCACTCATAGAAGGCCAGCTCTATGCACAAGGCTCTTGCTATGTGCTGGATTAGAGAAAGAGCTGGACCGCTAGGGTCTATTATATATAAACTTATCTTGTATTTCGATAAGCGGTTGTTTTAACGACTTGAACTCATCACCTCCTGGTCACATGACAACATAAAAATAATTTTGCAGAAAAGAAAAACAAAAGGAGGTATTTTGAAATACCTCAATTTTTTCATCCTCTCTTGTACCAGTCTTGAACTCATGACCAAGTGGTGTGGAGGTAACTCCCTCAACCACTTGGAACAACAGTGACTGGTGTCTTTATTCAACAAGCAAAATTATTTATGCTTACTAATATAAAATGGACCAAGCCAACAAAGCTATAAGATGGCCCATGCTCATTAAAAATAAGTCAAAGATAAAATGGATCTTTACACAAATAGTTGATTGGATTCACCGTTTACTTTTTCTAATAAGTAAACATATACTATACGTTATTATACTAGATCTCGTTTTCAATGCCACACGTTCTTGAAATCTTAACTCGTTGTACGAGTTCAATTTATATAGATGGACAATATAAAACAGTTCAGGCAGGAAAGCTTGTGTACAGTGGCGGAGCCAGGATTTTCACTAAGGGGGTTCAGAAGTAGACATACGAACTAACCGAAGGGGGTTCAACATCTACTATATATACATAAAATATAATTTTAACCATGTATAAACATGTATAAATAGCATAATTTTCCGCCGAAGGGGGTTCGGATGAACCTCCTGAACAAAGGGTAGCTCCGCCACTGCTTGTGTATTCTGACAAGTAGTTGGTGAAAGTTCAGATAGAAGACACAAACATCTGATAGATCAAATGTGAAACTCACGAAAAAGATGATACGTCTCTTCTAATGTGCTTTTGATCATTATCTTAAAAAGTTTCACTCTTAAATTATATAAATTTATTATACACTAGTGTAGATTAGAGGGTTAGAGAAACTTAGTTTAAGTGCCTTTAATTAAGCGTTAAAAGGAGCTTTTGAGTGGTACTTTTTTGGTATGCAATCAGATCGATAGAATCCTTCCATCTTTAAACAATTTTCTTCGATTCGGACGATTCGAGTGGTAATTCTTGATAAAAAGCACTTAATAAGCTCAACACTCCACAAATATGCTCAGTGATTTGTGAAACTAGATAGTTATTCAAAACATAATACTTTCTCTGCTTCAATTTGTTTTTATTTTTTATTTTTTCTTAGTTCGTTTAAAAAAGAATGTCTTTTTCCTTTTTCTGACGACTCCTTAATTCTAACTTTACGCGTGACATGTTGACCCCAAGATTAAAAAATATCTTAGTATATTTAACATATCTTTAATTAAGACCACATACTTCAATTTTTTTCTTTACTTTCTTAAACTCCGTATCAAGTCAAAATCAGACAAACAAATTGAAACGGAGGAGATAATAACCTTAATTTCTCGTTCAATATTTCTGGATGGATGATTAAACAAAAAATTAACCTTAATTACTCGTTCAGCGTTTCTAGTAAATCAGAATTAGGTAAGTGAGTTGGAAAAAATTAAAGCATGTTTGAAAAGAAAATTAATTTATCAAATAATATGTACAAGTATAACAAACATTTGAAAAATTCTCCATCTTGGAATATATCAAATTAAACTTTTAAAAAATGATTCACATGGAATAGTAATTTAGCAGCCTCCAAGAAAATTTTAACCTGCTGAATTTAGTAATAATTACGATTAATTAAGTTGATTTTTTCTTCTTCCTTAATTCCTTGGGTAGAAAGCCTAAAAGTTTGAAGTTGCACAAAGTTTCCTTTCTATAATATTTTTTTTTTCCACCACCAAAGATGGTAGTGGGATATATATATTCTTAATCAAAGGTCTCGGGTTCGCTCGAGGTCTAAAAATGAATCACCTTTGATAAAAATTGTGGACGGGTTATGTACCACCCAAATTAAAGTATCTAGAATCTCCCCACGTGAAGATTAGTCAGGTCCTGAAATGAATAACACTGAAAAATAAAATTAAAAAATCTCATATTGTTAAATAAGTACTATTTATAAATTCAAATATATAGTCGTCATCAAGGATGTGATAAAATAGAAGAGAACTCTCCATTCAAAATCAGAATCGAGCTCAGAAATAGAGAAACTCCTAATAAGGAATGTTTCTCTACAAAGTGAATTCTACTCAGGCCAAATCTATATTAGTCAGATTATAGTAGGTTCCCGATATATAGCAGATAGTAAGGAGTATGAACAGATCTTACAGGGCCGGTTACAGGTCTATGTGAACTCAATAACTTTTGTTCAGATTCTATAATATACTAAATATCTCTACTAAATATCTCTATGTAAAACCACTTAATAGAATATTAACTTTATGAAGTTACTATTAAAACCCACAAACGTTAAATCCTATGTCCTCGAGCAAATAATTATATAACAATATATAGAAGAGAGAGAGAGAGTCAAAGTTGGAAAAAAAAAGATTAGCCATTAATCCAGGAGAATTTCAAACTAATCCTTCCACAAATAACAACTCAAGAATCAAGACCAAGAATTAAGAAACCACATATTTAATTGTGAATATCATTTTCCTTAATCTCCCTTAGTTTGCACTAATTGTCATTGTACATCATTAAACTTTTCTAGGTCCATTTCGCCAACTTTCTTTTTTATAGGCTCTAGTTTTGTTTTTTTTTCGCAAGTGCTTTAGTAAAAATTGACGAGTCTTAACTTGGCGCGTTAGGGAGGAAAATATTTTCTTGGAACATGTTTTTTCAGAAAAATAAGTGAATTTTTTATTTTATTTCTTGGTGGATTTTGATACATAAGCGAAAAAATAATTATTCTAAAATAACTTTTTTTTTTCTACTTCTACTATGAAAATTATTTTCCTCAGTATCGAGAAATGATTTTTAACACTTTAGATTAATCAACATGAAAATATTGAACACTTAACGATGATTACTTATACAACATATATATATTATTTAACATAACGTTTGACTTTTAAGGACAACTATATATTACTTCATTTGGTGCAAATATTGGGCATGAATAAGGAATTTTCTCACACATGTTTACATTAATCCAATAAATTTAGCCTCTAAAAAATGAGAATATATATATAAACGAATCATGGTTAAATGATAAAAGTTATATAAATTCTTTATTTTTGGAGTTAGGTTCAAGATAGTCTATTAAATATATATTTTCAAGCTGTTTTCGTCTTTTAAGTTTGTCAAGATCGGATACTCTTAATTTATGTCCAATGTAATAAATTATGTATGTTAAGACTTTGTATGCTTATTATTAGAAAGATTATATATTGTAGAATAACTTTATAGGTCATCAAAACGATCAGCATACCTACTTATAGATGTCATTAAGTCAAATCATAGAAAAAATCATTACAAGAAAAACTAATATCAATGTATTAATAAATATATTGTAGTAGCAGCTAATTTGTCTTAATTTTTAGGTTGCCAATTTCAATTTTCAAAATAAGACTATATGTAATTATCTTTTAGGTGACATAACACACCTCATCTTTTTCTTATAAGCTAGCTTTTGGGATTGAGTTATACATAAAATCTATTATATTTTTTCACGATTGTGTCTCTCACCTTCTAACATAACACACCTCATTTCTCGTTTCCACCCTCGTAGCCCCCATTCCCAACATCCCCACCCCCATGGTTCATAGTATTTGTCTAAATTATATATGAATCCATTTAGAATAATAGTTATTACTCATGTATACCAAACACATACACACACACACAAAAATCACTTATTTATTTAGAAAACATTTCTCTTTGTACCAAACACACCCAATAATGAGAAAAGGGACCTTTTTCAACAATATGAATATGATGAAAATTGAAATAGAATTTCCAACATGAGAGTCAAGGAAATATATTTGAAAAAAGGAGTTGTCTGTTGTCTTTTTATGTTTGAATGCTGTTTTAACTAAAATAAACAACTCGAGTTCGAGCCCTGGGTATGGAAAAAATTCTGTTGGGAGCGCCAGCTTCAGAATGGGCCCTACAATGCGCGATCGGGATTAGTCGAGGCTCCAATGCGGGTACCGAACACCGGGTGGAAACCAAAAAAAAAAAAACTAAAATAAACAACATATGCTTCAAACCTGATCAGCTATATCAACAAGAATTATGTTGGAATTGATAACTTTTTAGTCATTTAACATATCGTGCATTCGAAAAAGTTTCGTCAAACTTTAGAAATAAAACAAAAGAAGAAAAAAGGGCAACTCAAAATGTGATTCCTACTAAATTTTAGTAGTATTTATGTTTTACATTTCCAGTCAATTTTAACATACAAAATTTGTTAAATATTTGACGGTGATAATTAAAAATGCTCATGTCAAAAAGATGCATGTAAATGAAACAAAAGGATTGCAAAATCAATTCATAGATTAATATGCTTATATATAATAAGAATGATATATTCTAAATACTTGATAGGTTATCACAACCATCAGCATATATACTTTCCTTGTCATCGCGACAAATTAAAGAATAATTTCAAGTATCAATGAATTAAATAATAAAAATTAAAATTAATATGTCAAATTAAATAACATATACATTACCTCTAGATGTCATTTTACGTTGTTAGTGTGGAGAAGTTAAAATTAAACTCGATAGGCTATAATAATTACTTCTATCGGAAACAACCTCTCTATCTCACCTCTGAGGTAGTGGGACTGCGTACACTTTACCCTCCCCAGACTCCACTTTATGGAAAAAACACTGGATATGTTGTTGTTATTATCGGATACCTTACTTCTAGATGTCATTTACGCTATTTGCGTGTAGAAGTTAAAATTAAACTCGATAGGCTACGGTCAATAATTTTTTTACATGTAAGTTACAGTATTTTGTTACAGTCAATATTGGCAGGTGAAATCCCTAGTTCTCCACGCTACAGCAGCCAGCAAGTTGTTCTTTGTTAAACTCTTTTTTTTCTAAATTTTCTATCTTGACATGGTAAATATGAGTGGCAAATGGGCGGGTTGGATCAAAGAGGCGGGAGAGTCTGAATCTCAGTTTGTGTTCAACGCTTGTTTAACTAGCTAGTCGGAGAGGTGCACTTGTATTGTATGTCTTTTGAGACTTCCCCTTGTAAATATTCTCAGATAAGAAAGCAAAATCGTACAAGGACCTCCTTAATTCTCTTCTGCCCACTCTCTGTTCACACGGTTCGCAAGTAATAAGGGGGGGGGGGGGGGGGGCGCTCTTTTTAAAGAAGAAACGATTTGGTCCCAAATAGCAATTGGGTTAAACAAAAACGAATAAAATACTCAATGCGCACATATTTAACATATATAAAAATTAGGTTAACCGACGATAATATGAATATATCTATATTATTCGTCGGTTTCAGAATAATTAGGTGAAACAGAAGTTAAAAGTCAAAATAAGTTTAGACTCCTAGAAAGCAAGAACTCATGAAAAATAATTAGCACACACAATGATAATATTCATATTCATATGATCCACCATGAATATCCATTTTTAGTGGATAATATCCATATAATTCATTTTTAAATGGTCAGTTATCCAACTCATATCTAATAGGTCAAGTTAGTTGGTTACTTGTTTTCTAAAAAAATATTTTATCAACGCTATGGTGCAAACTAATTAAGTGCAATAAAAATATATCGTATTTGATATTTTATCAAATTAATAAATGCATGACATGATGTGATGACTAATATGATCACGACGAACGAATAATTCAAAAAAACACAAACGTGCATTTGATATCAAAATGGGACCTTTTTCAACAAATGAATTTGATTGAAAATTGAATTAGAATTTCCAACATGAAGCGTAAAGGAACTATATATTTGAAAAAGGGAGCTGTCTACTGTCTTTTTATGTTTGTATTATGTTTTCACTAAAAGAAAACAACATATGATTCAAAGTTGCTCAGCACACTTACGGGAAGACACTGAATATACTGTTAATGTTATATATATATATATATATATAAATATAATTTTCCAGCAAAATTTAAACCTCCATACCCTCCCACCCCCACCCCAACTCATAAGCTCACGAGATGAACAGGATCTCTTCATTCTTAATTAGTGGGTGTTTGACCATGTTTTATCGTGAAATTTGACAAAAATAGTTTTTGTTTTCAAAGTGAAAAAAAGATATTTGAAAATTGAAGTTGTGTGATCTGACCATGAATATAAATTGGAGTTGCTTTTGAATTTTTGTGAGTAATTTAGAGTGAAAAAAGTGAAAAAAAACTTTTTGTTGTTTTTCAAATTCTGGTTGAATTCATGAAATTTCCAAATTCTATGGCCAAACGTGTTTTTAGAACAACTTTGGAAAAAAGTGAAAAAAAAATCCATGGCCAAACGCCCCCTTAATAATAGGTCTCGAGTTCGAGTTCTAAGGACGAAAAATATCCTAACAAAAAATGTGTATTACACACTGCGAATAGAATTAATTTGTCGTAAATTCAATACGAATACCAAACATCAGATGTAATGAGAAACCAAAAAGAAACATGCTCACCTGAAATAGCAAGAGCCTAGAAACTTCTTCATCGTGTGTAGTCAAAGATAGCTTTTAAAATCTTAGTCAATTTCACATTTCCATTTCCACTAATACTACTTTAACTTTTTCTTCTATATAAGCCACATTTAATTAGTAAAGTTTCCTTAACAACAACAAAACACAAAGTTCTTTTCTTCTAAAAGTGGGAAAATATATTATGGAGACAATGCTTTCAAGAACCAACAAAATCTTGTTCCTTTCTTTTCTTTTCCTCACAAGTGCATTCATTGCAACATGTCATGAAGTTGGTTAGTATTCTTTAATTTGTCTCCCAATTTACTACTTTATATTGTATCTGGCATGAGATGAAAAAGAAAGAGCTTCGTTTATTAATGAACATTGGATTGATGGAGCTCTATTGTATTGACATTTAATTTATATATACACTGCTTTGTTGTATCTGGCACGAGATGATAAAGATAGAGCTTCGTTTATCGATGAACAACTGCTTGACGGAGCTTTATTGACATTCAATTTATATATTGTTTTATGTCGTATCTGGTATGAGATGATAAAGAAAGAGCTTTATATATCAATGAACATCAGATTGACGGAGCTCTAATTAATGACATTCAATTTATATACTGCTTTATATTGTATCTGGCATGAGATGATAAAGAAAGAGCTTCATATATCGATGAACATCGGATTGATGGAGCTCTTATGACATTCATTTTATATACCGCTTTATGTTGTATCTGACACGACATGATAAAGAGAGAGCTTCATCTATCGATGAACAACAGATTGACGGAGCTCGTGATATATTCAATTATTATGAGTTCTAATTATATTTTTTTTTTCATGATTAATGTTTTACAGATGATGAAAGTGAGTTTAGTTATGATAGAGAAAGTGAGAATGGACCAGCACATTGGGGTGAAATTCATCCAGAATGGAAAATGTGTAATACTGGAAAATTGCAATCTCCAATTGATCTTTTGAATAAGAGAGTTGAAGTTGTTTCTCATTTGGGAAGACTTCATAGAAGCTATAAATCATCATCCTATGCAACTCTCTTGAATAGAGGACATGATATGATGGTAAGTTTGTGAGTATGTTTGATACGACGAAAGTCATTTTTCAAAAAAAGAAAAGAAAAGTGGAGAAAGCGCTTTCCTTACTTATAGACGGAAATAATTTTTTCGTATACAATCTTATAGCCTGTTTGATCAAGCTTATTTTCCCCCAAAAGTGCTTATTTTTTCTCAAAAGTGCTTATTTTTTCTCAAAAGTGCTTATTTTAAAAAATTGAGGTGTTTGGCCAAGCTTATGGAAGAAACTAAGTGCTTCTGGGGAGTAAAAAAAGCAGTTTTTCATAAGCTAAAAAAAGTAGTTTCTCTCCAAAAGCATTTTTGAAAAAAACACTTATGAGAAAAATATACAAAGCACTTTTAAAAGTTTGGTCAAACACTAATTGCTGCTCAAAAGTGCTTTTTTAATTGTATTGGCCAAACACAAACTGCTTCTCACCAAAAGTACTTTTTTGAAAAGCACTTTTGAAAAAAACACTTCTAAAAATAAGCTGATTTTAAAAGTTTGGCCAAACAGGCTATTAATTCTTTTATATGTAATATCACTTGCTCTCCAACCAACCTTTATCTTTGTTTAACTTATGTTCAGTACATATCTAAGATTCAGACTTGGCTCCTCTCCATTTCCTTTTTTCCATTTTCCCCAAGTTCTTGCGTGGATTGGAGACACATGACATAGTTTAAAATTATGGTCAAGATTTAATTAATTAAAGTAAAGTTTCAATCATAGTTAGAATAATTAATTACATCCATATATTTACTCCTAAAATATTTTTACAATCCCATAATTCTAAATCTATATTATATTTTTCCTAGATATATATATTTTTTAAAAGTTCTTGGCAAGAGTAAACTTTTGCTCGCATAATTTTTTTTTACTGTGTCCTTTTTTTGTAATAGTATAGGTTAATTTTTTTTTTTATTCAAGTATTTAAAAGAGGATGTTCTATATATGATAGTGGATCCATCTTAAGGGAGTGCCAAAAAATTTAAAGTTGGAGTGCTTAAAATTATTTTGCTCCTAAATTTAAAATATATCATGCCACATTTTTAAATTTTTTTTGAGAAATATTATTTTGTAAATTTCTTTAACTTTTATTATTATTGATTGAAGTCTACTCATTTTTCTGCCAATGAATGATAACATGAACATATTAAGGGATGGCAGAAGGTAGCGAATTTTTATTTTAAAAAAATTCGATAGATGGAAATAATTTACTCTAGGGAAAAAAGGAAAAGTTTTTAATATATTTAGGAAAGATATAAGGCTAAGATATAATATAAATTTAGAATTATGGGATTATAAAAATATTTTATGAGTAAATATATGGATGTAATTAATTATTCTAACTACGATTAGGTCTTTACTTTAATTAATTGAATCTTGACCATTAATTTTAAACTATGACATGTGTCTCCAATCCAAGCAAGGACTTGGGGAAAATGGAGAGAGAAGAAATGTAAAGAAGTCAAATCCCTAAGATTCACTTGTTCGATTAATTTGAATTAACTCGTGTTGCGCATGTCTCAAGGAGCGGGAAATATTCCCTCTTCATTTTTACGACCTAAAATCGAGATTTCTGATTAAGAATAGAAAAATTGCATCTATCCTCAGCATTCCTTGAAAGTAATTAATAATTATATTATGTACTCAAATATTTCACCGAAGCACTATATGATTTTTTAATATTATTATTTTTGGTAGAATATTTTCCATTCACCAACTAAATAACATAAAATCAACAACTTTACCTACCACACATGAAGTTAATCAACTGTACAATCATTTTTTGTTTGTTGTTATTTACTATTTAACCTACCACCTTACCTTTTTGAATTTGCAACAATATAATATATATAGTTAGGTGTTTAATTCTTTGAAATTAAGAGGGAAGTTATGAGGATGTTACAATATGAATAGTAACTAATTATAATTAATTAGTAAATATATGTGTAAATTTTTGGAAAATAAATTCCCATGATATTTAACAAGTTATTTATATTTCTTAATTTTCTTGTGATAAATTTTGATGAATAACAATTAATTTTTTTTATTAATGCAGTTAAGATGGGAAGGTGGAGCTGGACATATTGATATAAATGGAACTAAATATCAACTCAATCAAGCTCATTGGCATTCACCTTCTGAACATACTATCAATGGCAGAAGGTCCTTAATTTATTTATTTGTTATTATTATATATATACTTTTAGGTGCAATGGCGAAGTTATTTCCTTCTGATGTATCGGTCACGAGTTTGAGCCGTGAAAGTAGTCATTAATGTTTGCATTAAGGTAGGCTGTTTATAATTAACACGTCGACCCTTTCTTGGACTGACCTATAGGTCAAGGGTTCGAGTTGTGGAAGCAGCTAATAATGCTTGCATTAGGGTAGGTTGTGATCTGCATCACACCTCTTGTTACGACCCTTTCTTGAATTGGCCTGTAGGTTATGGATTCGAACCGTAGGAGCAACTACTAATGCTTGCATTAGTATAGACCTACCTACATCACACCTCTTGGTGCGCTGTCATTTTTAAAACTTTACATGAATACAGAATGCTTTGTGCATCGAATCGCCTTTTTTCTTTCTTGTTTATATTAATCTTGATTTTTCACATTACAGTTATGACAAAAAGTTTATGAATTAAATAACTGCAGATTTGATTTGGAGGTTCATTTGGTACATGAAAGTGACGATGGAAAGACTGCAGTTGTTGGAATAATGTACAAGATTGGAAGAGCTGATACCTTCTTGTCTATGGTACGTTAACACTGAACACAATTTTTAATTTAGAGTTAACTTATATATGCTGACAGTATAAAAAATTATAAATTATTATAAGTTATCTAAAAGATAATTATAGACCGGTAATCGTTTATAATTAGTGAAATTAGTAACTTGAAAACATGAAGACATGTGTAATCTGCTACAACAAGTAAATTACACTGATAATGTAAATAGAAAAAATAGTAGTTTTGGGCGATCTGATTTTGTTCTTGATATATACTTCTTTAAATGTCGATATCATTCATAAAAAATCTTTATGTACGTCATTGATAAAAGTTTATAATTAGTGGAACTAATAACTTGAAAAATAAGACATGTACTATGCTACAACGAGTAAATTACACTGATAATGTAAATAGAAATAATATAAGTTTTGGGCGATTTGATTTTTTCTTGATATATACTCCTTTAAATGTTGGTATAATTTATAAAAAATCTTATGTACGTCACTGATAATAATATATATTTAATTCCAGATTGAGAATGATTTAAAAGCTCTAGCACATATCAAAGATGTGGAGAGAAAGATAGGAGTAATTGATCCAAAAAAGGTGAAGTTGGGTAGCAGAAAATATTATAGATATATTGGCTCTTTGACTGTTCCTCCTTGCACTCAAGATGTTGTCTGGACTATTGTAAGAAAGGTATTTTCAAAACTCTAAAGTTACGAGTTCGAACTGTAAAATCAGTCAGTATTGATATATCACAACATTTTTGTGACTTTATGTGAAAGCAAAGTCCTTTTATTGTAATGTATTTTGGAGTTAATATCTGATCTTGTTTGCTTTTTTATTTTATCAGGTAAGAACCGTTACAAGAGAACAAATGAAGCTAATCCGCGAGGCCGTTCATGATGTGAGTTATTTAATTAGAATTATGTTATATATCTAATAATTTATCAAGTATTCTAGCTCTATCGGATTTAACTTATAATATACACCGACATTATAATTGATCAACAATAGATTAACTTGCCCTATAATAATATATAATTTTTCGTAGCAAGTCTTATATGATATTATTTTTCGTCTCAATTTATGAGGTGATGTTTAACTGGACAAAGATCGAGATTAATAAATAAAGTAATTTTTTTTAAAACTTGTAAACTAATGTTCTCAATTATTTTTGTTTTCCTTTTGCAGGATTCTGAAACAAACTCCAGACCAGTTCAAGCAACAAACAAACGAACGATCCGACTCTATAGACCAAATGATCCTAAAGAATAATTGAGATTATTCTACAATATAATCTCGAAAATAAAATATATTTATATAGTTCTAGTTATAATTATCATGATGATTTTGTTTATAGTACAAAAAAAAACAGAGCTCAATATATGAACTAGAAATGGCCTTTATTTATTTTTCATAACATGATTGGAATTATTTCCATTTTATAGTATATTTCTCTGTAGTATTAGTACTATATATTGATCATTCAATATTAAATTTATTGTATCAAAATAATTGAAGGCATTTAGTTCTTTGTAAATTGTTATCATTAGGCCCCTCAGTATTTCTGTTGTTGACATGTTTGTCTTAATCAATTATTCCCCCAACAACACCACAAAAAGCAACAAATGTAGGAAGGTTCATTAATTATAAATTAGTAAGGCATCAAATAATTAATTATTGGATAAGATTATGCCAAACATTCGACAAGGAAATCTTAGTAGCTCAGTTGATCAGCCAACTTTCACCTTATTGGTGAAGATTCAACTCCCTTCCTTATAATCCTCTTCTCCATTTCCCCTTTCCCTACCCCCAGTTTTAAAAAAATATTGGGCAAAGCGTAATATAAATTTCCTCCAGGTCATGTTCAGTATCCGTATTATATTAGGCTCAATTAAATTTGAATTCGTGCTTAGAAATAGGGTTGTGCAAATTTTGGGTCAACCCAATAATCCGAACTGATAATAAGCTTATTGGGTTCATGATTTGGGATATTAGTTTGTCGGTTTTGTAATGGTTTAGTGTCCTATGATTAGTGAGTGATTGATTCGAATCTCAGTTTGACCACTTTCTTTAACAGGTTAACCAATAACACGATAAGAAAAGCAAAGTTATATTTTTACCTTACATTTTACCTGAAGCAATTTTTTGAGTATAACCAAATCATTAACCGATAACCTATCCAATAATCAAAATCTTGTTAGTTCAGTTATTTGTTTTGCATGCTACAAACTCAATAACGATAGAACAAATCGATAATGTTCACGTTCCAAACCGAACCGACCGATAAGTAACCCTACTTGTGTCACACAATCAGATAGATACCTTATAAGCAGATTCCATCAGAAACATCAAGAAAATATTCCTTACTTTTTTCTGTCTGTACTTGCCAAGTAGATAACAGTTGGATATACTAGCTAGTTATGGCCGGCTGCTGATGTATGTTGCACCTTAATTTACAATTTTCCATAACCAAACAACTCAGTCACAATAGGCTATTGCAATAAACAAAAGTAATTAAAAATTAATGGTCATTCCTTTCATATAATTCACTGCTTGGCCTGCCATGAAATCTAATTGGACTTATAATATTCATTTTTAGAAATTAACATAAATGGCCGATCTCCTATAGGACACGGGTTCAAATTGTGGATGCAACCATTAATGCTTTCATTAGGGTATAGGTTATCTATGTCACACTCTTGGGGTGCGACCCTTCCCCAAATCTTGCTAACACGGAATGCTTTGTGCACCCAATTGACCTTTTATTTCGCCGATCACCCCCCACAATATATATATATATATATATATATATATATATATATATATATATAGGCGACAAATGTATAATATCTTAATATGTACTCCTTCCGTTCCAAAATTTTTATCATGATTTCCTTTTGAGTGTCCAACATTATGAACTTTGACCAACATTTTTAAAATGTACTCTTTCATCATATTAGAAATATTTTACATTTATAGTGCTTTTCGTATAGTTTGTGAATATCTAAATTTTAATTTGAAAATATCAAATCAATCAAATTTAATTTAACTTTAAAAATTAGTCAACTTGACTCTCGAGAAATGAAACTTGACAACTATTTTGGAATGGGGGGAGTATATATATGTACATTCTTGATTCTTCACTTTTTCTCTTGAGCAGAATGCACACCATCTGATTATTTTTTTTTAGTTTACATGCCATGATTTTTCAATGGCTTCTAGTAGTAATTTGGATCTTCTTTGGCTCGAGTTATGGCCAACAGTACTATGATTCAACTTCATGTCATTCTAGTATCACTTCTCCAGGTACAAGATACACATGTACTTCACCAAATGATTCTTGTCAAACATTCTTGATTTTTAGAGCCAACCAAGATTTCACAACAATCTCTGATGTTGCTTACTTGTTTGGGATATTGAATCCTGATGGTGAACAACTACTCAACATGAACAACGTCACGTCTTCATTGCAGATTCTTGAAATTGGCAGAGAGGTGATTGTTCCAATCCAATGTTCTTGTTTAGGTGAATTCTTTCAAGCAAATGTTAGCTACATTACACCTACAAACACGAATTTCGACCATGTTGCTTGTGGTGTTTTTGAAGGTCTAGTTAAGTCTGTCACACTTTTTCAAGAAAACATTTCCAAGGAAACTAACATTTCTGATGTCAAAGGTGGAACAAAGTTGATTGTGCCTCTAAAATGTGCATGTCCTGATAATATTTTTGGTGCTGGATTCGACTACCTCGTGACATATCCTTTTATATCAGGTGATGATACAGAAAAAGTAAGCGAAAAATTCAAGATTTCTGTTGAAGATATATGGAGAGCTAATAATCTAAGTTTTAATCCTACTGTTTTTGCAAACACAACAATTTTAGTTCCATTGAGAAAAGAACCATATATCAATTTCAGTTTTCAGGATTCTGAACCTCCTAGTCCTGGTTTTCTTCCAACACAACTAGTCGAAAAATCAACCAAAAATCAGAAACTAAAGAAACTTTATATTGTAGGATCAATTGTTGGTTTTTTCCTTCTTGTTGCAACTTTTGTTGCTTGTGGTTTATACGTAAGGGCGTTAAAGAAATTCAAGGCAGAGAGGGAGAATCATTGTTCGATACATAAGGGGTCTGTTACTTCAGGTTCAACACCAAGAAGCTCGACTCCAATATCCGGTCCAACTACTACTAGAAGCTCAACGAATTCTTGCTTGTCTCCTGATTTACTTGCAGGGATAAAGTACACTTTGGGAGAATACAACATAGATGAATTGACAAAGGCGACGTGTAGTTTTAGTGAAGAAAATAAGGTAAGTGACAAGGTATACAAAGGATGTGTTGATAATGCTGAAGTATTGATCAAGAAAATAAGATTTGAGGACACTAGACAAGTAATTGATGTACATTCAAGAATCAATCATGTTAACATTGTTAAACTTCAAGGTGTTTGTTATGGTGAAGATGATATAACAGGATCTTATCTTGTTTTTGAATATCCATCCAATGGTACATTAAGGGACTGTTTGTCTAATGCCTCTGGTGTTTCTTTGAAGTGGCACAAAAGGACTCAAATTGCATTTGACATTGCCACAGGGCTACATTACTTGCACTTTTGCACTATTCCACCTTACACACACATGAACATCAACAGCAAAAACATCTTCTTGACCCCGAAATGGAGGGCAAAGTTAGCCATTTTTGGAGCTAAAGTAGGGATTGGAACGACAAGGGACATTGGAAGCATCGGAAGTCTTGGAGGATGGATTGCCCCCGAACATCTAGTACATGGCTCGGTGTCTGAAAAAGTGGACATATTTGCATTCGGAGTAGTACTACTCGAGCTCATATCGGGGAAAGAGGATGTTGATGGGAACTTCTTGAGGGATTCAATAACATTTTTGGGTGGTGGAGCTAATGAAGGAGGATGTTTTGAACAGTTGAAGAATTTCATTGATCCATGCCTTATGGAAGATTACCCTCTAGCTGAGGCATTGTGTTTAGCTGTTTTAGCTAAAGCTTGTATTGAAGATGATCCTCTTCATAGGCCATCTATGGATGATATCATTAAAGTCCTTGCAAGAATGGTATGATTTTTACATGGTGTTCGGTATCCATAATGAGGTTCGACTAAATTTGAGTTTGTCCGAAGCTTGTATTGAAGATGATCATCTTCATAGGCTATCTATGGATGATATCATTAAAGTACTTGCAAGAATGGTATGATTGTTACATCTGGTGTTCGATATCCATATTGAGGTTCGACTAAATTTGAATTTGTGCCGGAAAACATATATTCCATTTAGTACCATGTATTGTTATTTGTTAGTTATCATTATTAATTGTACTTGCCAAGGCAATTTATTATGTCTTTTTGTAGCTATATTATTCACTAGATCTATAAATACTTGCTTTCAATTTTTATTTGTTTTGATCTTTACAATATTTGTTGTAATATTTCTCGATTACATTGTAAATTGTAATATGATGAACAAAGTTATCATTTGAAACAAATATCACTTTTTTGCTTTGATTTTTTTAATATCTAACCTAAATCAAGATCTTAAATTGCAAACTATGCATACATTCTACGCTCTGCAAATCCTACCTGTAAAATCACACTAATATGTTATTATTGTTATTTTATTGAAAAGAAAAGAAAATAACTTTTGCTATTAATTAAGTGTGAACAACGTGAGATTAAACATATTTTTTTTTTGGGAAGAAATATTAAGAGATACATATAAGAATGATGCATAAGGTCACACCTCCATTAAATGCAAATAAATGAGTTTTAATTATACCACACGAAAATTTAAGTTTTTAAGTTGTTGATGGGGCCCATACTACTATTTTAATAAAATTATATTATATATTCTATAATATAATGATTATAAAAGTTGTTGACTATAATGAGTAGAAAGATTTGCTAAGTTAGATCTAAATCGAATACTACTCCCTCCATTTCAACTTGATGGAATAGTTTTAATTTGATACAAGTTTAAGAAAATAAAGAATATTTTAGTATTTTATAATGTTAAACTAAAGGTATATACTTTTTCTATTCACTTTTACTTGTCACGTTTTACTTTTCGAGAATCAAACTGTATGAATTTTGACTAATGTTTTATGATGTACTTTTTCGTCATATTAATACGTAAAGAATTGCAACTTATGTATGTATTGCATAGTTTTCAAAAATCTAAATTTTAAAATATTAAATTAATTTAATTTAATTTAGTTCTAAAAATCAGTCAAACTGACTCTCGTGAAGCGAAACATAACAAATAAAAATGAACAGAGGAAATAGTACATACCAAAATGTCTTACAATCTCATGGTCTTGAACATGTAAAAAAAAGTTGAAATTAAAGAGTAATAAAAAAAAAAGAAATATTTTTTTCTTTTGAAACATACTACGAAAGAAAGAAAATTAAGACAAACAAATTAAATCAGAGAGATCAATAAAAAAAGATTTGTGAGTTAACGAGTACAAGTGCCCATATAGTTAGACTTGTCACGGTTCGATTATCGAGAGTCAAACTATATGACTTTGACCAATATTTTAAGTTGTGTTTTTTTAATCATATTAATACGTAAATTATTGCAACTTATAATATTTCTTTGTATAGCTTTCGAAAATCTAAATTTAAAATATTAAATTAATCTAATTTAGAGCCCGTTTGACCATGAAATGTTTCACTTTTTTTCAAAAAATAAAAAAACTCTAATTTATTTTTATGGTCAAACACAACTCCCTTTAAATTTTTTTATTTTTCATGGCCAAACGTCTAATTAATTTAGTTCCAAAATAAAGTGGAACGTGACGAGTAAAAAAAAATCGAGGGACTAAAATATCTTTCAATCTCATGGTGTCAAATATACCATCTGAAAATTGAAATTAAAGAATTATTGAAAAAAGAAAGAAACATTGTTTTTGTTTTTGAAACATATTAGGAACAAATAAAAGTAATACAAACAAATTAAGATGGACGGACAAATAAAAGTAATACAAACAAATTAAAACGGACGGACGGATAGAGTAATAAAAAAGATTTGTTGAGTTTAATGAGTACACAAGTGTCCATATACATCTACTTACTACTTCCAACTCAAAAGACTTCAATAGTGAAACGCCTTCAGGCAACAAAAAAAACAATTTTAGGGATTGTAAAATTAGGGTTTTATCAGTCCAATTTGGGTGAAAAATTCTGCTGTTGCATAGTTGTGAACAACTTGTAGCAACATTATAGTTATTTGGGGTTGTTTAAAAGTAAGTTTCTTGAGTTTTTATTACAGTTTCTTGGTGTTTAACTGTTTGATGTGATGTTTTTCTTGAAGTGTAATAGCAATGTTGGTGTTGTTGACCACATGCATGGTGTAAAAATGTTGTCTTTTTGCAAGATTTAAGGTTGTTACTTGTGTTTCGGGAATCTTAGTAGCTCAGTTGGTTCGATTTCCCATGATGTAATCCCTTTGCTAATTTCCCCTACCCCATAAAAAGAAAGGTTATTTCTTGTGTTTCGGGAATCTTAGTAGCTTAGTTGGTTCGATTCCCCATGCTGTAATCACTTTGCTAATTTCCCCTGCCCCATAAAAAGAAAGGTTCTTTCTTGTGTTTCGGGAATCTTAGTAGCTCAGTTGGTTCGATTCCCCTGCCCCATAAAAAGAAAGGTTCATTCTTGTGTTTCAGGAATCTTAGTAGCTCAGTTGGTTCGATTCCCCATGCTGTAATCCCTTTTCTAATTTCCCCTACCCCATAAAAAGAAAGGTACTTTCTTGTGTTTCGGAAATCTTAGTAGCTCAGTTTGTTGGCTAGTGTTCGATTTCCCACCTTGTAATTCCTTCCGCCCGTTTCCCCTAACCCATTAAAAAAAGGTTGTTACTTGTGTTTCGGGAATCTTAGTAGCTCAATTAGTTGGTTTGCTACCTGTTCGATTCCCCCTGCCTTGTAATCCCTTTCGCCCGTTTCCCCTACCCCATTAAAAAAGGTTGTTACTTGTTCGGGAATTTTAGTAGCTCAGTTGGTTGGCATGGGGGAGGTTTGATTCCCTACCTTGTAATTCCTTCCGCCCATTTCCCCTACCCCATAAAAGTAAAGGTTGTTACTTTGTTTTTTTTTTTGGGTACTATCAGAATGATTTTGGAGAAAAATTATGCTGTTTCATAGCTTTGAACAAGTTGTATGTAGCAACATTACAGTTGTTTGGGGTTGTTTTAAAGTAAGTTTCTTGAGTTTTTATTACATTTTCTTGGTGTTTAACTGTTTATGTGATGTTTTTCTTGAAGTGTAACATCAATGTTATCTTTTTATAATGTTGGTGTTATTGAACACATGCATTGTGAAAAATGTGTTCTTTTTGCAATATTCTAGGTTGTTACTTGTGTTTTAGGAATCTTAGTAGCTCAGTTGGTTGACTACCTGAATTTACACCTTTGTTGGTGAGAGTTCGATTCTTCCGTCCTGGTTGGTTTGGTGAAGTTTCGATTCCCCAACTTATAATCTCTTCCGCCCGGTTCCCCTACCCCATAAAAAAGGTTGTTACTTGGTTTTTTTTTGGGTACCCTTTTCGTGTTTGGGATATATGTTTTTTTTGGTTTGAGTGGAACTGGATTCTTGAATTTGAGCTAAAATTATGCATTCTTTTGCTCCTGTTTGGCCATAGATTCTGAAGTTCAAACTTGAAACTTGAAATTTTGAGTTTTTGAAGTTGTGATCTTTGGAACTTGAAGTTGTGTTTGGACATGTTGGAACCTGATTTGAAGACAGATTTATCCAAATTCTATGTCCAAACAGATATTTGAAGATAAATTTTCAAAATCTAATCGAAAACCTATGGCCCAAGCTACCTTTAAGTTCCTTTTTTTGGGTTTATTCCAGCTCTATTCAAAACTGGTATACTGGTAGGGTTTCCATCAGAACAATTTGGGAGGAAATTTCTTTTTTTTCATAGCAGTGAACAAGTTCTAGCACTTTACAGTTATTTGGGGGTGTTATAAAGTTTGTTTTGTTTGTTTGTTATAACTGTAAATGCTAGGTGGTCGGACATATTCTTGGTGTTCATGTGATGTTTTTCTTTAAGCGTAACAGCAATGTCGGTGTTACTGACCACATGCATTGTGTAAAAATGTTTTCTTTTCACAATATTCAAGGTTGTTAGTTGTTTTTTGGGTACCCTTTTCATGTTTCATGAGTCTTGTATGAAGAGCAGTTGGAGAAGCTGGATTTTGAATGTGGCATGTTTTGGAGAAGCTGGATTTTGGTTAACTTTATTAGTACTTGTCATCTTTTCTGAGTTGGGGTTTGCAGAAACTGTCTAATCTGTGTGATGTATGTGCATTTTTTGTTTGAATGGAATTGGAGTTGAATTTGAGCTAAAATTATGCCCTTAAAGTCCCTTTTTTTGGGGTTTATTCCAGCTCTAGCACATCACAGCTATTTGGGGTGGGGTTGGGGGTTAATTGTTTAAAGTAAGTTTTTTGTTTGTTATCGCTGTAAATTCTAGGTGGGCTGAGATATTCTTGGTGTTCATGTAATGCTTTTCTTAAGTTTAACAGCAAAGTCAGTGTTACTGGCCACATGCATTGTGTAAAAATGTTCTCTTTTCACAATATTCAAGATTGTTACTTGTTTTTTTGGGTACCCTTTTCATGTTTCATGAGTCTTGCAGTTGGAGAAGCTGGATTTGAATGTGGCATGTTTTGCATTATTTTTGTTAATTTTATAACATTTTGTCATGTTCTTGAGTTGGGGTTTGCACAAACTGTCTAATCTGTGTGATGTACTCCCTCCGTTTCAATTTGTTTGACTGGTTTTGACTTGGTACAGAGTTTAAGAAAATTTGTTTGACTGGTTTTGACTTGGTACAAAGAAGAAAATTTGTTAGACTGGTTTTGACTTGGTACGGAAATTAAGAAAATTTGTTTGACTGGTTTTGACTTGACACGGAGTTTAAGAAAGTAAATACACTTTTGAATATTTTGATCTTAATCTAAAGATATGTGGAATGTATCAAATGTGTTTTAGTGATGCGTGTAAAGTTGAAATTAGAGAGTTGCCAAAAAAGGTAAAGTATAGGGACATTCTTTTTGAAACGGACTAAAAAGGAAAATAAGACAAACAAATTGAAACGGAGGGAGTATTTTTTTGTTCTGAGTGGAACTGGATTCTTGAATTTGAGCTAAATATGCAATCTGAAAGTCCCTTTTTTTCGGGTTTATTCCAGATCTATTCGAAACTGATATACAAGCTAAGTTACTCAGTCTCGGGTGTGGGTGTCCGATACGGGTGCGGATCTAGTGGTCGGATCCTTCATGATCTAAATTTTAAGATTCGGGGACTGGTGGTGGAACGAAGAAGTCAAAAAGAAGGTGGAGACTAAGAAAAAGGCATATGCGAAGTTGGTGGAAAGCAAGGATGATGAGGAGAAGCGGATGAACAGGGAGGGGTATAAGTTAGCTAGGAAAGAGGCGAAGTTGGCAGTTACAGCAGCTAAGACAACAGCTTTCGAGAGATTGTATGCGACGTTAGAGGAGAAAGGTGGGGAGAAGAAGTTGTATAGGCTTGCCAAGGCTAGAGAGCGTAGGGCCCGTGACCTGGATCAGGTGAAGTGCATCAAGGGTGAGGATGGCAGGGTGTTGATGGATGACACCCGCATTAGGAGGAGGTGGCAGTCTTATTTTCATAGACTTTTGAATGACGAGGAAGTCGAAGTTTTAACGTTGGGGGACTTGGAACACTCAGAGAGGTGTCGCGATTACGGCTATTGTAGGCGTATTAAGGTGGAAGAGGTCAAGGGGGCTATTCGGAGGATGTGTAGGGGTAGGGCGACCGGGCCAGAGGAGATCCCGGTGGATTTTTGGAAGAGCACTGGCAGGGCAGGTATGGAGTGGCTGACTAAGGTATTTAACATCATTTTTAGGACGACAAAGATGCCGGAAGCTTGGAGATGGAGCACGATGATTCCTTTATATAAGAACAAGGGGGACATTCAGAGTTGTAACAACTATAGGGGTATCAAGCTGTTGATTCATACTATGAAGGTGTGGGAAAGAGTGGTAGAGTTGAGACTGAGGAGGACCGCGACTATTTCTGAGAATCAGTTCGGTTTTATGCCAGGTCGCTCGACAACCGAAGCCATTCATCTTGTGAGGAGATTAGTGGAGCAGTATAGGAAAAGAAAAAAGGACTTGCATATGGTGTTTATCGATCTGGAGAAGGCGTACGACAAAGTCCCCAGAGAGGTTTTGTGGAGGTTCTTGGAAGTTAGAGGTGTGCCTGTGGCGTACATTAGGTGAATTCAGGACATGTACGACGGATCAAAGACTCGTGTGAGGACGGTAGGAGGAGATTCAGAGCACTTTTCGGTGGTGACTGGTTTGCACCAGGGATCGACTCTTAGCCCGTTTTTATTCGCCTTGGTGATGGATGTATTGACACGACATATTCAAGGAGAGGTACCTTGGTGTATGTTATTTGCGGATGATGTAGTGCTTATTGACGAGTCCCGGGGAGGAGTTAATGATAAGTTGGAGGTTTGGAGACAGACCTTAGAGTCTAAAGGGTTTAGGCTGAGCAGGACCAAGACGGAGTACCTGGAGTGTAAGTTCAATGCTTTGACGCAGGAGGCTGACGTGGTAGTGGAGCTAGACTCTCAGGCCATTCGGAAGAGGGATAGTTTCAAGTATCTCGGGTCTATGATTCAGGGAAATGGAGAGATTGACGAGGACGTCATGCACCGTATTGGTGCAGGGTGGTTGAAATGGAGGCTCGCGTCGGGAGTCTTATGTGATAAGAAGGTGCCTCCAAAGCTTAAAGGTAAGTTTTACAAAGTGGTGGTACGACCGGCTATGTTGTATGGAGCTGAGTGTTGGCCAGTTAAGAACTCACACATACAGAAGTTGAAGGTGGCGGAAATGAGAATGTTGAGATGGATGTGCGGACTTACTAGGAGGAATAAGGTTAGAAATGACGCTATTCAAGAGAAGGTGGGGGTAGCTTCGGTAGAAGATAAGCTATGTTGTGCGGACTCTTCAGTTTTGCAGCCGAACCCGTCTCGACACAAGACTGACGCGGGTGCGGGTGCTTCCGCCGTCTCAGATTCGGTCAAACGATTTCGGATACGTTGACCAAAATCAAAACAAATTTGGGGAAAAACATTAGATAACTCTATGCAGAAGATTAGCTAACTTAAGTAACTTGATAGTTGACAATACTTTTTGTTCTGTTAGTTATGAATTAATGTCTTAAGTTGGGATGCTTTCTTGTTTTTGTTCAATAGCGGATTTTTAGAATATCTTTATAACTCTATATTTATAATATTTGATTTTTTTTAGCCGAATCCCCGCACCTGTATCCATATTCGGATTCGCACCCCTGAATCTTAAAATTTAAATTTTGACAAATCCGACTCTCGGATCCGCACCCGTCTCGGATACCCGCACCCGAATCCGAGCAACTTAGAAGATAAGTTGCGGGAAGCGAGGTTGAGATGGTTTGGGCATGTGATGCGACGGGGCACAGATGCCCCAGTACGGAGGTGTGAGAGGCTCGCTATGGATGATTTCAGACGGGGTAGAGGTAGGCCGAAGAAATACTGGAGGGAAGTGATTAGGCATGACATGGAGCAGTTGCAGCTTAGAGAAGACATGACCCTTGATAGGAAGGTGTGGAGGACGCGAATTAGGGTAGAGGGTTAGTGAGCAGGAGTGTGTCCTTACTAGTAGGAAGGAGTGCCTTGTTGGTCGATGTACCTGTAGACATAGTGCTATGCCTATGCCTTGTAGTTTCTTGTTTGTGGTGTTTTTGTGCGATGTGCTCGATTTCGGATAGTAGTTCTTAGTATTACTTCATGAGCGTTTTGTTTCTTTTACCTCGTGGTGTGTTACCTCGCTGTTGTTGTTTATTTTTATGTTTCCTGCTTGTTATACTGCTATCTATTCTGAGCCGGGGGTCTAACGGAAACAGCCTTGCTACTTCTTCTGAGGTAGTGGTATGGACTGCGTACACTTTACCCCCCCCCCCCTCCCCCCCTCAGACCCCACATTGTGGGAATACACTGGGTATGTTGTTGTTGGGGATATGGATACGGTTACGGGGATTCGGCTAAACATAGAGTTATAAAATCTAAATTATGAGATATTATGTGGAAAACTTGAGGAGAAAATATTGATCAAGAGGAGAGTTTTGGAAGGTGATTAAAGGAAAAAGAGTGACATAGAAATTTCTATAGACAAGGTATTTGATTTTCTTCAATTTCACCTTAGCCTTTGTTTTGATAACAAAACCATTGAATATGTCCGGAATTTCTCCGGTAATTTTGGTCAAAGTACCCAAAATCGGTTGACCAAATTGGATACGGATTCCACACCCACACCCATGTCGTGTCAACACGGGTGCGGCACCAAAAGTGAAGAGTCCGAGCACCACTAGCAAGTGAATAGTTCAAAAATGGAATTTTTCTTAAACATTTTCAACAGTTGAGCTTTACCATCTGCTGTTTTTGTTATTATCTGTTGTTTCTTGTACTTCCGTTACTTCTTGTTCGAGACTGCTTTGGATTTTTATTTTTTTGCTTTTGCCAAGGGTCTATCAGAAACAACCTCTCTACCTCTAAGGTAGGGATAAGGTCTGCGTTCACTCTACCCTCGCCAGACCTTACTTTGTGGGACTACACTAGGTATGTTGTTGTTGATGTATTTTTAACAGTGGAGCTATGCTGTACCCCCATATCTGCAATGTTACCATTCTCACAAAAAAAAAAAAAAAAGAAGAGAGATGCTGTACCCGCTTATCTGCTGCTTAAACTTATTATGTGTACAGTTGTTATTTTTGACTAAGGGTGTGTACAATGCAGGCAGTTAGGCTTTAGGGATAAGCAAATCTTGATGTTGAATAATGATACCCTGATATCACATGGGAAATTGCTTTAGTATGATTGATTGAACTAGATTATTTTGAAATTTGGGTCAGGATAATATCGTTTTGTGATTATAGTTGTTGGAACAACAATTTGCATGTAGGAAATAACTATTTGTAATTTTTCTGAGGGATGGGGCATGTAGCTGAATTTTGGGTTGGATAAACTGCTTCCAACAACAATACCCAGTGTAATCCCACAAGTGGGATCTGGGGAGGGTAGAGTATACGCAGACCTTACCCCTACCTTGGGAGGTAGAGAGGCTGTTTTCGGTGGACCCTCGGCTCAATATGTAAAAGAAGAAAACAACTAGTAGCATGAATTTTCACTTGGAAAAACTGCTTCCAAATCAATGACATGATTTCCAGGGTAATTTCCATTTAGTGGATTCTGTTAAACAGGCATTTTCCATTGGGCTGGAGCAAATTTAGGTAGAGTTTTGTTGCAGGATGGCTTTTAATCTCACACCCTTTTATTTTTAAGCATCAATTGTTGTCAGGGAGCATTGTTTTTTCTGTATCAGATTATTGCATCTTTGAGTACTTGGAATTGTAAGAATCGTCTGATGTAATTTAAAGTTTATTTATCACAGGTGAAGATGGCTATTGATGCTGGATCTGGGAGCAAAAGTAAGGATAGCAACAGTAATAACTCAAAGAACAAACTGGTTAGTAAAGGATCATCAAGTTTTGACTCGGGAAAGACAGATAGATCCACAAGATCCTCGGTTAAGGAAGCCTCATCTAAACAAATGGATTTTAGCCCTGCAATTAAAAGGAAGTCTGAGCGCCTTGAGAAGCGGACCTCACCCATGCCTCCTGCTAAGAAGAAGTCTGGGGGACTTGAACAACAGAATACTCCGAGCCCTTTAAGAAGGTCTGAAAGGTGCTCTGCTTCATCAAGATCAAAGCACTTGGGCGGAGAATCCAGTTCGTCTAGTATAAAGGAGGAGAAACGAGAGAAGATTGTGAAGAAGCTGACAATGGAATCTGAAAGTGTTAGCACTAGCAAGAAGAATGATACAACACCTGTTGATTTAAAAAGGAAAAAAATGGATGGCAGAACTTACAGGTTATTATTCAAAAAACAAAAGAAAGAAAATACTGCATCAGGTATGCCAATTGTTCTCTTGAAATTCTCATTTTCTTATTCTTTTTTCCTTCTCCTTTTTATTGTAACAAGAAAGAGACATAGCACAAGATCCGCTTACCATGTGAGAGTCAAGATGAAAGTGATTGAGAGCTCCAAGCACATCATGGTTAACTGTATCTCAGTTCTTATGATAAAGTGCTGTTGTGAAACCATCATGCCTTTGGCAGAGCACAACACTTGATTGCAGCTAAAACTTCTTCCTCACTAAAAGCTATCTCCAGGCCCACTCTTTCTTTTAATACATTTCTTTTTTGATAACCGTGGTGTACAAGCCATCGTGTTGCAATCACATTTTCTCAAATTTAAAGTAAGATGGGTTAGTTGACTTGTCACCACTTTCCAATATTAAAAATATTCTACTAATAGTTATACTTTTTAAATTTACTTCTTTCTTCTTCTTTTTCTTCAAACAAGTGACTCTTTCCTTCTTCTTTTCAAGTTTGTACGTCCTTTTCTTTAGCTACTTTTAAAATCTGGGTTTCTCTCCTGTATTACTAGAATTAACTAAAGTAATCAAATATGAAATCGTGCGGCAAATTAATCTTTTCATCGTTGATTAGTTGAAAGTTCAAAACTAATTTTGTAATTCTTTCGATGGCCCTGCTGAAATTATACTTTAACGGAGCTTCATTGAAGAGTTAGATTAATATTGAATGCTGAATTGATTGCAGTATGATTATACAAGTATTAAATTCAATTATGATTATCATTGTTTATGAACATATGTGAAATGCTGAGCACTATTTTATCCTCAGTAAATTGTGCACTTCACTTTAGAGAAGCGTGCACCTTACTTATCAGTTCTTAACGCCTCATGGACCTTGTCGTTATTTGCATTTTCCTTTTTTAAAAAAACGTTGGTCAAAAGGATGTATCTCTTGAGTCAACCATATTCAAGAGATTATCCTCCTATTACTCTATGTTTGTAGCACCATATATTTAGCTGTTTCTAGATGAACATACTCTTGCTGATAGATTACATGTGGTGCAGCGCCTCTTCAGTAACAACTTATAATATGTGTTTGTTGGGTTCAGATGCTTGTGAAGATGATGGTATTGATGGGGAGCATGGTTCTAAAGCTCAATCTAGTCCGTTGCATGAGGCAGACCTGGTTGAGCCTGAAGAAAGAAGAATGCTATACGATGAGCAGAAAAGCCTCCATATCCATCTGAAAGCTGAGATAGCAAAACTGTTTGGAGTGATAAAAGTTTCGGTATTGACTTTCACATTACATGTCTTCTATTTTTTTTATTTTTTTTTTGTATTTATTTTTATCAGTTACCTATAGAAGGGAATGCTAATATCATATCTACAAAATGGTGTAAACTGTGTGTACTCTGAGAAATGTAGCAAGGGTCAATTTTCTGTTCAGCTGAGAGGAGTACGTTCTTTTTTGATAACCTCGGTGTTTACTAGAGCTTTTTTAGTGGTTTTAACCAAATTGTCTGAGTAATAAAAAATTTAGGAGAAACATACTGGAATGCTCGTGTTTGCTGTTGTAACTCTTCCCTGAAAGCCCTGTATATTCACCTGGTGAAATCTTTTGACATAAATTATATTGTTTCTGCTTCCGGTTAAGGGAGTAGTGGCGCGTTCACCAAAAATTTGAGTGAGTTGCAGTTTTGAGAACTTCCTTCAATAACTGTAAAGGAGGTGGTCTAATGTTCTACAATTGTGCTATATTTTCATGAATGAAGGTGTTGGGTGAGTGATCTTAAATTTATTATTCTCCCATAATCCTTTAATTTGCATTAGCTCAAATATTCTTCTATTATTTTATGAAAGCTATTTCCATTTGGCTGTCCTGTCTTCCTAACTTGCCACATGTTTGGTTTTCCAACTTTCCTAAAAATGCGCCAGTACCATTTAATAACCTGAAAATGAATCTTATACAATAGTTTGTTGATCCTTTACTGTTGCATTTCTGCCCATTACCCCTCCTTCTATGATCTTTACGTTCCTCGAAGATGCTTTTGAAAAGCATTTTGTGTTTGCTTAAAACTCATTCTTAAGAAATTTATCTCGCCCTTCCTAATCTTCCATGAGGAACCTTATGGCAACCCTAGTCATGACCTCCCAGTCATTTACTTCATGTTGATATGGCTCTAAAATCTAAATGCAGGAAGTCATCAAACGTACGGCGGAAAAATTTCTGGAATATATTATGGAGAACCACCGTGTTAGTAGGGAACCTGAAACAATTTTACAGGCTTTCCAGATATCTCTGGTTAGTATTTTTTTCTCATCCACTTCCGTTATCTCCACTTGTTTTCTTATGTTTCAATAAAGTACTTCTGACATATTTTGTATTTTTAAGCACAGATGAATTTCGTTATCTTTCTTTATTTTCTATGCAGTGGAGGCTGTGTCTTAGAAACTGCCAGAGACTTGACAAATCTGAATTTAGTTGTATTTGAGGAGATCCGTATTTTAGCTTTTGGAACTTATCGACCTTTGGAAAAGACATTGTATATATTAAAATATATAGGATATTGGCTGTGTGGATATAGGTTGAGCCATGCTTTATTGAGATCTAGTAGTTAGAAAAAAGTACTTTAATTTCTTTAACCTTTCTCAGAAAAAAGGAGAGAAGAGTACTTGAAGTGCCAGTACATTCCTCTGGGCATGGGACTTTTGGAATGCATAGATTGGATGGCTTCACTTCAAACACCTCGCTGCTTCATAAGTGCTACTCCCTCTGTTTCAATTTATGTCTTACTTTTCTTTTTTAGTCTGTTTTAAAAAGAATGTAGCTTGCACCCTAGGGTGTGGCTAGTGGTCAATGACGTGGGTTGAGCACCATGAGGTCACAAGTTCAAATCCCAGCAAGACAAAGCACTAAGTGATTTCTTCCCGTCTGTTCTAGGGTACCTGTTGCTGGTGGGAGGTGTCAGGTATCCTGTGGAATTAGACGAGGCGTGTGCAAACTGACCTGGACACCACGGTTATAAAAAACGAAGAAGAAAGAAGGCCTCTTTCCTAATATGGTAACTCTTTACTTTTAGGATTCCAATAACACCCTTACCATCATTATTGTTACCTTTCTTAAAAAAAGAACACCATTATCAATTTGCTGATGCACTGAACATGGACCCACTGGATTTATGACAAGTCAGTTTTGATTCTTCTATTGGGTGGAGAAGTCAATGACTGTTTATAAGTAAAGATACAACTTG
The DNA here is from genome assembly GCA_031232105.1 of Capsicum rhomboideum. NCBI lineage: Eukaryota > Viridiplantae > Streptophyta > Magnoliopsida > Solanales > Solanaceae > Capsicum > Capsicum rhomboideum. The sequence continues at coordinate 111,704,086 of CP124708.1, read as the reverse complement.
TCAAATCTCTTCGATGTTTGTCACTTTCAACTTCTTTCCCAATTTTTGTTCTTTCCATTTTTCCCCACATTACAGTAATTGCTACCCATTAAAGGTACCAATAGATAATTTCAACAAAGATTTTTCCCATTTAGCATCACACCATATTCCAGTGCAAGTCCATTAAATTGCCAAAAGACTAACAAATCTGAAGTCATAAGATAGACATAGACTTAATATTCACAACTTTTTGTGAACATGAGTCTCTACCAATAGAGAGATAAAAGTAGTTAGACTAAATATCTGCTGCGTCTTTAAATGTATGAGTTTAATAAAAAAGGGTTATACAAAAAATACAAATTGCCAAGGCTACAAAATAGGAACAACAAACTTCACAAAAAGGTTGTTCTCCTAGCAACATTGAATTGCTTAATATCATGTATCACCTTTGAAGTAAAGCATTAGCTTCACTAACTACATCAATATCATAACAAAGTTGAATTAGAAGACTTCTTCCTTCTCGTTCTAGTTGTTCCTTCTTCATGTGTCGCACTTTGAAGTTGTTTCCTCTGTTAGATTTCGTCACCTCAACCATGCAAGGTTGCAAATGCAAAAGCACGTGATTAAGTCGTTCCACTTTCACATCATTAAAAGATGTTTCATTTATCCACTCATCAATAGTTAAGTCTCAAGGAGTCTTTTGATATTGAAGGGATCGAATGGCTCCAAAGAATTCTAGGTAAACATATTAATCTGGATTTGTGAGGTTAAAAAGCATAGTTGAATATCAAATCCACCTTTATCGACCAGCTTCATCAAATTCCATGTAAAGCCCCATAAGTTTCAAGCCTTACATATTCTGTGAATAACGGGTTTAAAGCATCCCAAATCGTGTAAGGAATTGCTCGAACAAGTGTTTGAGGATTATGTGACACCCTAGCTTAGGATAAAAATCTCACATTGGCAAAACACAAGAGAGATGTTGGGTATGTAAGTAAGCAGAGCTTACACCCTAGTGATGCTTTTTAAAGCCGTGCGGGTCTAGGCCCAAAGCGAACAATATCACTAGTGGGCTGGCCTGTCACATATGGTATCAGGGCTATTCCTGTGGCAACCTTGTCGATGGTGGGTCAGAGTTCAATTGAGTTTAGGAAAATCCCAAAAAGGCGGGGCAAACCTCAGTGCTGAGTCTAGGCAAACCCCATGCATGGGGCAAACCTCAGCGTGGACGCTAATCCCCTTCTTGTGGACTCAGCGTCTTCACTGAGGTTTGCCCCATGCATGGGATTTGGCTAGAATCAACACTGAGGTTTGCGTCCTTGATGAGTCCTGTGATGTAAATGGCGCTCCAGTTGATGACATACATCTACAGAATTCATGTAGATGTGCAAATGGCCAACGTGGGATTCTTATCCTAAGATCCGATTACTCATCTACTAGAGTGCCATTTGCAATGCATAACCTTGTCGGTTTCTAAATTCGTCCACAGCATGTTCTGAAGTGTGAAACAATATCGCAACTTGCTTTAAAGATCCATGTGGAACATCCCCTCCTTTGCTTTCTTTCAAAATCCATTCAACAATAAATTGACGTTCCTCAATTTTTAATCTTGCTTTTCCTGTAAGAAGTTTCACTTTGTAAGTGTTTTTTTTTTTTGATAAGGCAAATATTTTATTATCATGTGGGAAAACCATGTATACGAGCCATATAACAAAAGAAGAGAACCTACACCAAAATATGGTTTTCAACAAAAGAGATCCTCTATAAAAATTGGGACCTCGCAAGCAGAGGCGGATCCAGGATTTTGAGGTTCCGGGTGCCACATCCTTTGAACAGTAGTGTGGTCTCAATATTTCCATGGGAGAAGCCTAAATAGGTTTTATCATCGATTTTGTCAGTATGGAAAACTTTGCCTCGTTTGTTTGTCCAAGTCTCTAGTTAGAAGAGTTCTAGGGTTTAATTCTACTGAACCACGATATTTTTTAAAGCAATAAAGCCTTGTTGAATATTTGCCCAAAGAATGTCCAACAGCAGATTCGAACTCATGACCCTGGAGAGTAAAACCTGACTCTGCCATTGACACTATACAATCGCTTGGTACTCTATGTGGCATGCTTTATATTTATATGCATTCTTATACATATATAGCTATATATAAGGAGTTTCAATCGAGATGTCCGAGTGCGATGGCACCCCCACGCTTGTACATAGATCTGCCCATGCTCGTAAGTAGACCAAAAAGAAACTAGGGACAAAACGCTACTCTACATTTTTACAAAATCAAGTTCCAACCCTTCAAAAGCCCTCATATTTCTCTCTTTCCAAATGACCCACATGATTGCTAAGGGGGCAACACACCATGCCCTTAGCAAGGGTGTGATATTAACGATGGAAAGACTTTCTTCAACTCGATCTCCCTGCACCACTTATGGCCCCAAAAACTAATCCTACTTTTGTCCCCAACCTTAAAAGAGATATGTCTGACTGTAAGTCACTCATTGTTTTATATTTACAACATGTAATAGGAGATAAAACAGGGATGAAGTTAAGAATCCAGAATACAACTGTGAAACTGTAAAAGAAAAGGTGAATAATCTAAATCTCTCTCTATAAATACATAATCTTGTCAATAAATACAAAAAAGGGAGAAGGCATAAAACACCCTTAGACTTGTTTTGAATGACCAGTTACACACTTATACTTTGCAGGGGTCCTATGACCCCCCTAGACTATTTTAGACTATAATTATAAGCTCCCTACGTGCTGAGGTGTCGAGAGAGTATATTTCACTCTCTCAAAGAGAGCGAGAAACACAAAAAATGTAAAAACATTGTATTTGAATATTAATTTTCCTTTCCTTTTCCCGTTCTCTCTTTTCTTATACTTTTCATTTTTGTTTTTATAGATCCAAACGAGGGTTAAAGTACTCAATAGTCACAGTTATAGAAGCATATTTCTGCATTTCCCTAATTAAATATTCCTAATTACGAAACTGAGGAATTGACAAAGCAGGTTGATTAATATAGTGAAACCCTCACAACAAAAAGTCAACCTCCATATATGTAAATGACAGATTAGAATAATTTACTCCTTCGATATCTTCCAAATTTAAACCTGATTAAATTTATACCTTGAGCTGAATTTCAACCCTAGAAAACTCAAAACAGACTTCCCAATAAGGGACTAATTTTCTATTTACTTTTTTTCTTGTGATAATACTGCAGAAATGGTGGGAATGACTGCGGATGCCGATTAAAACTAGTTTACTATTACTGAGAACGTGGAAAAAGGGAGCAGTTGCAGTTGTCTTTTTTTTTAATCACAAAGAAGGTGGATCTTCTGTTGTTGATGGTGGGTAGTTAATGGTCGATATATGGGATCTTCTGGCGGTGGAATGGATGGAGTGTTTGGTTTCTGTAGTACTTGCCCTGAGGGTGAAGCGTCAAAAAGGGAAAAAGAGAATCATGAAACAAATAAAAAAACAGGAAAATAATAAGAAACATAGATGTGGCAGCATGTGATATACACAACTTAACTTGGATTTGGGTGTGTACTTGGTAATAAAACAAATCATAAATCAAAAATGCGCATAGTCTTTTAATAGATGAGGTAAATTATAAACAATTTTTAAGGAAAAATCTTTTTGTGATTCCTTCATTATGATTATTGCATGCAATGAGTTTAAATAGAGAAACATGATTAGTGAGGATTCTTATAGCCAACCTAAACTTGTTTGGGGATTGAGGTATAGTTGTTTGTTTGGAAGTGAGGATTCATATAACCGGCTCAATTTGTTTGAGACTGAGGAGTAGCTTTGTTATATATGCAATTAACTCTAGGTATTGATTATTCCCAATACTCCTCTTGTCCCAATTTACATGTACTACTTTCTTTTTAGTTTGTCCTATAAAGGTCATACTTCCTTATTTAGATACAATTTAACTTTAAACTTCCCATTCCACCTTTAATGAGATGACTTATAGTCACACAAATATCAATGGCTTGTTTTAGACCACAAGTTTCAAAAGTCTTTCTTTCTTTTTTAAACTCCTTGTCTAGTCAAACACCCCCTACTTAAACTGGGACATAGTAAGTATTATTTTGCATGACAATGGGAGTTTATACTGGCATCACTTTTCTCACGAAAAGGAAAGGAGAAAAAAATGCTGCTCACTTGTGAAGGTGACAAGTTTTAACATGCTCAGTTTTTCTAATGGTAAAGTAGTTCGTGTGTATGAAAGCTCGAGGAAAAGGGTTTGTCTCAGTTTATGACTCTTCTTGCAGCCTGAAATATCTTTAAAGTAGCCTTAAATTTGCATGTTCATTTTAGTGAATTTTACTATAGTTGTGTTCTCACTGGTGCTGATTTACTGTAATTTTTCAGTCTTGGACTGCAGCTTCAATCTTAAAGGAAAAGATTGACAAAGATGATATATTCTTGCTCGTAAAACAACAGTTACAGTTCAGATGCACTAAAGAAGAGGCAAACAATGTCTATCTGAAGCTGCGTTCCTTAAAGAAGATGTTTTTGCGGAGATTGGATCAGAACGGCAATGCTTTAAGCTCTTCAAGACATTCTATATCACCAGTGAAATCTGTTGGAGAAGAACCATATAAGGAAAGCACATCACAAGCTGTAAAATCTGCCCGACTGAACGTGGAAACTGATACCATAGACAGGTTACCAGATAATGAGTTAAGTGGAGAAGGCACTATGACTCCTACGGAAAAACTTAGGGATAGTCAAAGGGAAAAGGTCATTAAGGAGGTTCAGTGTGGACATGGCAAGCGAATATCCATGCTGGAACAAGAGGAACAGGAGAAAATTGAGGAGTTCCATAGAATCTGGGAGAAGAAAAAAGTAGTGCTAGAGGAGGAGTGCAGACTGGAGATAGCTGTTCTTCGTGCTATACATGGTGAGAATGCAGCAACGAAGGATAGACAAAAATCTTTAGAATCTAAGTTTGCAAAGAAAATTGAAGTGCACACACGTCTAAAGGACCAGCAACTGAAAGAACTTGAGGCTAAATACTCTGTTATGAGGAATGAGGAAATACAGAAGGTTTCATCACAGTGGACCAGAAAAAACTCCTCTGGTAGGGGGCACTATTCTGGGGACGAGATGGGGTGCTCTCTGGAAAATTTAAATGTCGCTGACAGTATTCCTAAGACAGCTGTCTCCGGCTTGCAGGGTGACATGGCAGCGTCTGATGCACCTGCATCTACTCCAGATGCGTGCGAGGTTCTTCCTGTTCAATCTACTAATGTTTTAGCAGCTTCTGTTTCAGAAGAGCTAGCTGAGATCACATCCATGGAGAGAGCATCAGTTGCTGCTGTTAAGCAGTCCAATGAAGCAGGTAATTCAGGTGTCAGTGAAGAGGAAATTGTTCGCAAGGTTCTTCCTTCTCCCGAAGAACATACTGGTGAAGTTGCATCGGACAAGCGAAGTAGAGACTGTTTGGACATATCTGAAGTTGCTCTTAATGAAGCTGCTGGACATGATAAAATTTCTGAAGTAAATAACACTATTCAGGAATTGGTTACAGAAAATAATTCTTCTTTGCCAAATGTTGTCGGAAACCAGCGAGACGAGGTTAGTTCCATAGACGGAAACCAAACAACTCCAGAGGAATTGCCAGCAGATTTGCCGTGTGTAGCAGCAGTTCCTTCTTCAGATGATGCTAGTTCTTTGCCGCAAAATCCTGTATGTGTGTTTTTTGTGTTGCACGTTTATATAATGCATGCGTTGGATCATCCTGTTGTCTGTTTAGGTTCTAAATCTGGACACAAGTAGTTTAATGGTTTCCCTTGGCAAGTTAAAATGTCTGAAATAGCAGATATGTGTTCTGTATCAGTGAAGTAAGTTTGACTTATCTCAGGTGTCTTTCACTTATATCTCCCATTTGTCTACATGTTGTGCAAGCACATGCATTTTCTTTCAATGAGTTATAGATATAACCAGACTGATTTGTTATTGATAGTTTTTCACTTCTACTGGATCAGGTAAATTTAGATGAATGTTCCCGGTCTTCAGGAGATAATGAAACACACAATAACGATATGCCACTTGGTGGAAACCAGATTGGAATGCAAACTGAACTTGTTTCTGAACATACTATAAACAACACTTCTGAAGCAATTTTAGCTGGTAGTAGTGAGCAACATCATAGAGTAGATGATGGTGTTCCCATTGCTGCTCATCATACTCACAGGGAATGTGCACCTCAAGCCCATGATGAAAGGAACTCTATTCCAATCCCTGGATTCTCCCCCCATGCAGCAGAACCTTCACATCAAGCTGTTTCTCCAGCTGGGGGAAATCCGGAGCCTTGTACATCTGTTCGGCCAGACGTTAGGGTTACCAACAATCAATCTAGCTTACCAGCAGTCAGTAGAGTGCATCCTCAATCAACTACGAATCTGTTTGTATGTTCTACTTCTCGGAATACTGAAATGTGTTTCAAGTGGTTCAGGGTTCTACTGAACTTCCTAGTCAAGTAATCTCTCAGTCTAACACTAATGTTGCCTTTGTTCAGGGATCTAGCAGCATGCCCGTGCGTCCTGTCCATCAGATGGCCAATTGTAATTTAGCTCTTCCTTTCCATGCTGATCCTCTTCATATAGAATGGGAAAGAATACATAAAGAAAAAGAACAAGCAACAAAGGGCCTTGAGGATTTGGTTGGTGTCCAATATCCTCCATGATTATATATTCAGGACTTCGTGCATCATTTTGTTAACCCGTTTTCCTCTCTTTGAACAGAAATTGCATTTGAGATCTGAGTGTAAGAAAGAGATAGAGGAGGCTATAGCACCAATCCGTAAGAAATATGATTTAAAGCTTCAGGAGGTTGAGGCAGTATATCTTTTGAAGAAGAAGGAGCTTGATATGAATCAGAGCAAAATTGTCATGAATAAAGCTCTGGCTGATGCTTTCAGATTTACATGCATGGATGTCAAAATTTCTGACTTTCCAGGTATACAGCAAGATATTTAAATAATTTTTATTATGTGTTCCCAAACATTAGTTGTAAATTTCCTGTTTACAACAACATACCTAATGTAATCCCACAAGTGTGGTTTCGGAGGGTGGTGTGTAAGCAGCCGTACCCCAACCTTATGAAGGTAGTGGGTCTGTTTCCTATAGATCCTCGGCTCATGAAATTGTATATTGCCTATTTACTGACATTAAATATGACATAGGGGAATTGTGTTGTTGACTTCAACATTTCTTGTGGCCCCTAAACACACATATTGTTAAACATATCTAGCTGCCAAATCTTCTTGATTAAGTCCCGTTCTTGGAATGAACCATGATCTCTACCTCCCAGGCTTAATGTCTTGAACCGAATTCTCTATCTTGCAGAGGCCTCATGTATCTCAAACTACAACCCAAAATTCATTGCTATCTTCTTAAAGTTGTGTTGTTGGTTTTTTTTGGAAACTGGTAACTTTAAAAACTGTGTTGTTTGATGCCTCAGATTGCTAATTTGCTTATAGTATACAAGTGTACTTGGTCTTTATTTAGTTCAAAGGCCCATACAAAACTCATTTTTATCTCTTATAAGGCTAGTGCATCACATGTATAATTTTCAATCAGCACGACATGAAAGACTTGATTTTAGTATCTATCGTTTCTTTAAGCAATGAAATTTGTTTCTTTCCAGTTGCGCCTCCTGGTTATATGCTGCATCTACATCAGGTACAGCAGCAGCAGAGTTTAAGATCTTCCCCAATCAGTGGTTCATCCTCAGCTCGCCAACCTGTGCAGGCCCAGCAGACTTCTATCTCTTCTTCACCAGTTGCTAATTGTTCAGTACATTCTGCACAAACTTCTTTGCCTCCATTGAGATCTTCAACTGTTGCTGGCTCATCTTCATCTAGCCAACCTTCTGCTGTTAGTCGTTCAAACACATTTTCCGCAGGAAGTGTAAGCAGGCCGCCGCCTCCGCCTCTCATTAGTGCAATCACCCCTTCCAGGGGTAATCATCGATTAGGTGGCGAAGTTCGTGCTCCAGCCCCACATCTTCAGCGTTTCAAGGGACCCACATCAACCCCTGTTAGCAGTTCATCAACCCTTCTAAATGGTATGACAGGTCATCCACGGCCCGTTTACGTGGCTGCATCTCTTCGACCAACATTGCAAAATCAAATACAGCCACCCATAGTGCAACAATTACCTGTAAATCTTCCTGATACTGGGAATGCATCATCGGAATGTGGCCTTGGAGGACTGCCTGCTATACAGAATCCATCTCTCTCAGCACGAGAACTGCTTCAAGAAATGGAGAATCGATCTCGTGCAAACAGGCCTAATTTTATGCCACCTTTACCAGATATTGGCTGTAACTTTGATTCATTAGACCTATCTGAATTTCATTCACTGGGCAGTGTACAGAGAGGTTCTATCTCTTCAGAGACGGCTACTAATGTAAGTGGTGTTGTTTGTCTGTCCGATGATGACTGAACTATTGGATAATGAAGTGGATTTGCGTGTGTATTTGTGGGTCAGCTCTTCTATATGTATATATGTGTAGAAACTTCCTTTTTAGAAAAATGAAAAAAGCAGAATGGAAAAGAAAGCTGTCAGAAGGCAGTAACAGAGGTCTAACCAAATTTAACGTTGGGAGAGGAAGCTTTGGGGAAATATCTGGGTACGCACCTCCCTTCTCCACCCTGCTCTATATTTTTTAGGGTTCATGAGTAACGTAGCTGTATATGCTCCAATTATCTGTTATCATCTGTTCCTTGGTTTAGGTTTCACATGAATGTTTATTTCGCTCATAATACCTTGTTTCTGAAGCTATGATTGTAGCTAGGCATGCTTAATTCATTGTACCTTCCAGTGGCTGAGCCACCCTCGTTAGAATATTACACTGTTTAGCTAGGTTAAAATTTTAGTTTTATGTATAAATATTATATGTTGACTCCCCATATTTTTTTAAGTGTGTGTACGTTTTTATATTTTGACCCCTCGTTAAAATTCCGAGTCACTGATACCTTGACACTACCAAAAATGATTTCATCTACTTTATAATCCTGGAGAAGTTTGTTTTGAACTGTGCAAGTGTACTAACTCGTGATCTGACCCTTTGCTGGAGCTGATTTTTCACTTTAGAGAATTTGGCTTTCCATCCTGTGAATTTGGTAGCAGTAGCTTGAGCTTCAATATTTCAGAGTCGTGAATTCCAATAAACAACTAAAATCATTATACCTAAACAAGAAGGAAATTACCACTAAATATACCTTAATTAGAAGAACTAAGAGACTTTAAGTAGAACTAGATTCTCTACAACCTCTCAAGGGGTTTCCCATCTTCAATCATATGAACTTAGAAAAATCACACGACAATTAATATTTATACGGTCTTATGATATAGGCCTAACCCCAAAGTAGAAGTCTAGTTGGCTAAAAATAGAAAGACCCGGAAATAGGAAGTATGTTGAGCACATTAGAGTTGTCATCGTAGTCATGTTGGCGATCACACTCTTCATGGTGCGGTTGCAGCTCTTCTATGGTTGCTGCCCTGGAATATTCTGCCTTGGCCACTTAACCCTGCAATCATAGACTTTTTTGTTGGTTTGTGTGGTCACCGGTCCTCCTTTGAACTCTTCAATGCTCAATCTGTGCACCTCCTATCCTATGCTCTCTTCTTGGGCTCCAGATGCATCTCAAGGAGGTGCGTCGGCTTTGCTTCTTCTTGAGAACTCAATGTTGATCCTTCTAAAGCATTCTTGATCATTCCTTGAAGCTCTTCCAACCTCTTGGCTTGGAATCTCAAGAATGGCTTGTTTGGAATGTATTCCTCAATCCTCCAATTAGGGGTGTTCATGGTTTGGTTAAAAATCAATCCAAATCGACAACCACTTAAACAAAATCATTTTTTATAGTTTGGTTTTATTAAAATGTGATTGATACTCTGATCTGTTATTGCATTCATGTACACGTTAATTATGATTTTTCTCTCTATAAATGCTGGAAAGATTTTATGGAGCTCATTGTGCATTTTTCCATCTTCCACCTTCAATCTCTCTCACCAAAAGTTGTAAGATTGAGCACCCACTCTGGTTTTCAGTCATTAATTCCCCAAATCTTGCTTCTCCAGCCCCTATCTTACATCGACAAAGAAGCTCGTGATTATTTATGAAAAATCTCATCAAAACTAACAAGGGTTTCATAAATGAACTTGGCCTCTTCTTTTGCTTTTGTAAGTATAGATTGATGAAATTTCAATTGTGTCTTTTGGTGTGAGACCAATACAATATGTAGTCTGATAAATATGAGGCTGAGTTTCCATTATCGTTTTTTCAACATTAATAAAATAGAACCACTACCAGGGATTATTCGTCTTTTCTTGTCTAGTTTTTGTTCCATTATCTTGCTTTGATATCTATCCACATCTCCTTATTACATTACCACCAAATAAGGGCACCGAGATACTGCAACTAACAGTTGATTGATGAAAAATTTGTGTTTGTCGTTTATCCAACAATCTGATATAATATTAACTAAATATTATTTCCAAGACCTTTAATTCTTCTAATATTATGTTAAATGTTGGTAACCTCCTCTCTAAGTTAATTAGATTCAATTCATCCATTGTGGGACACAAAAAACCTTGGCCATATCTTTCAACTCCTCCATTTATTGACAAATCATGGGGGGATCATTTACGGCACTATACAAGTACCACTTGAGAAGAAAAATTGGCCAATTACGTCTATGTTGTGGTGCTTAAGTATCAAAACACAACAGAACACATATCATTAGCCATAGTACTACTCCCGGGTGCAGCAATTTGTGTTTCTTCCAGGGTATCATTTTTTTCTATACATTTGAGTCTTATGTAATACCTTGAATTATTCAGCTACATCATAGAGAATATTGAGACAGGTGATTTGGTGCCTTTGAATATTGTTTTAGTGGATTGATAGTGCCGCTCCCTTCTAGATCCATGACTGCATATGCCCTTTTTCTCACATTTTCAGACTCTCTCATCCATTGTTTGTGAATCCGACTCTTATGTTTATCTAAGGAGAAAGAACATCTCACTGTTAGAGAGGTAATGGAGACAAACTAAGAGATCTTTTCCACTAGTAGCCTACACAAAAGTATATTTATCACAACTGTGCAATCAAACTGAGGAAAAGTATCCCCACTTCGGTAGTTATGTAAATTTTTCGTGATGTACACTTTTGAATCTTGTTTATTGAAAGAAAATCTACACCTTTTAGTCTTCAGTTAACTGAAAGAGGAGAAAGGTTTGTACTCTTTAATTTGGATTCCACCCTCCCATAGGAGTAGCTTGGTTGTTGGTTAGGAGGTGATTCTTGTATTAAATCCTGCATAACTTGTACCATGTTTGGTAGCATTCTTTTGCTGTGTATAGAGTACATGAATAAGTTACGAGGGAATCTGTATTATTTTATTCAAGATAGAAGATGGAATAACTAAACCCCGTATAACTCTAATCAGCAACCAATCGATCCCTTGGTATTTTTTTTCTTTTTCCTGTATTATTCGTGATGATATGAGGTATTCCAGTAGAAGAGTAGCTTGATTGGGCTCAAATTAAGTGACTAGCTTCATGAATGATGTTGTTCTTGCTTGTGTCTCAGGTACCAGTGAGGAAAAAAAAGAAGCTGCAGGGAAGCCTAACGTTCAGGATCGCAGCTCTGCAAAAGCTAGTTTCTCCCCATGGCAAGGTAAAGACTACATTCGGCGTTTTATCATTTTTTCATGACTAGCCAGCTTCACTCTTTCTCTAATTACTAGCCTGTTCGGCCAAGTTTCTCCAAGGCTAAAAGTAAGTGCTTTCTTGTTTCAAAGTTGAGGTGTTTGGCCTAGCTTTTAGGAGAAGAAAAAAGTGTTTTTGAGAAGCATAAAAAAGTACTTTCTCCCCAAAAGTACTTTTTTCGAAAATATACTTAGAAGCACTTTTTAATAGCTTACACTAATTGCCGCTCAAAAGTGTTTTTCAAACTGATTGGCCTAACTCAACCTGCTTCTCGCCAAAAGTATTTTAAGCGGATTTTAGAAGCTTGGACTAGTTCTTAAAAAAATGGAGACTATTGCAGATTGAGACAGCTCCAGTCCTCCATGAGGCTTACAACACTATTAAAGCTCTTAAAAATCAGATTCAGGTTCGAACCCATCTCAATGCATTGAAGTAAAAACAATGCTTTTTCTCGTTTCTTAGTTTTCCTTTCGGAGTGCATTATGCATGATTTACTCATTTGTCTGCAGGACTTGTGTAACACGGCAAGCAACAGTGATTCCCTTTTTCAGTCGCAGGTAAAAATATGCGTAATCTTTTGATATAACTTCATAAATCAGTGTTATCTCCTTCGCGAATTATTTATGAATGATGTAAACAGAATAGCGGTGGGAAAAAAATTGATGTAGAAAGCGGAGGTTTTTGCTTGGTTCCAGTGTCACTTGTGCAGAAACTAACAGACGAAGATGTTTACGACTATGAAAACAGCTCTTTATGATTTTATCAATGAAGTAATCAACTAATAATCTTAGTTGCAGTACCAGAAATAGCTCATTTCCTTGTTCGTTTTTCAAAATATTCGAGGAAATAACGTGATGCCGCCTTGTGTTTGGTACGATAGAAGTCATTTTGGATGTTGGTTTTCCAGGATACAGTTATTTTATGGTGTTTGGTTATCAGGAAGTGTTTTTCATCAAAAGGGGAAGAATGGAGGGAAGTCATTTTCAACTTTATTTTTCATGTCATTTGCTCCAACCAACACTTGAACTTATTATCATCCATTTATACACAATTTTTCATCAAAATATTAGAATTTGATATGTTAATAATATTAAGGAAATGTTTTTCATTCACCAACTAAACACCAGAAAGCAAACAATAATATATCCAACGTAATCCCACAAGTGTGGTTTGGGAGGATAGAATGCACGCGAAAGTGAGGTAGAGGTTGTTTTCGATAGATCTTCGGCTCAAGAAAAAACTTAACAACAGATCGCAAAAGAAATAATGATAAGTGAAGAAATTATGACAAACATTTTGCAAACAATAAAAGGGTAATAACTAAAAAAAAATAAAAAAATAGTGTGATAATTGAAGTACAAGAGACATTAGATGATAAAATAAGATCAAAGGTTAAGAACAAGAAATTATAGGAGAAGTACGACGACAACTTAAGGTTGGATATCTCATGAGATTATATTATTTCTTCTTTTGTATGTGATTGTAATCTCATATGGTGGAATGAAATATTTCTGGACTAATTAATACGTCAAATCAAACATGAAATAATATTTATCTTAAATTTTATTTTGGGATTATTATCCTTTTTCCACTTGCAAAGGATCCATTAAAATATTACTCTAAAATGTCAACATTTCAAGATATAATAGATCCTTCTACATGTGAAAACATATTTTTTAAGATATCATTTTGAAGACCAAATTGGAATTTGCTGCATAATCTGACTATAAGTTGTACTTCTTTGATAGATCTTATTATAAGAATTCCATTTTTTCTACTAAATTTTGTACGACTATTCCACTTGTTGAACATAAATTTATCAACGTTTAGTAGCAAAGGTAATTCACCCGGTCCGTCGTCAGTCTATACAAGGAGAGCGGAAGATAACGGAAGGACAGAGTCCTAACTAAATATAATGCATCTCGATCGGATTAGAGTAAACAACAATGTTGAGTCAGGCTACTCGTTGCTTTGAAAGAATTCACTCGTGGCCGCCATCTTTCCCAAAATAAGGAAAGATCTATTGCTTGGTATTCACGTAAACATTTGTTCTATGCTATAGTCAACTCGTTCGCCTGTCTTTCTGATCTTCATTCCTTTTATTCTTCTTATTTTTGGCTTTGACCTAATTAAAAGAATGGGGTTGACGGTGTCTATTTGTACATCGGCTCTTTTGACAAGTCTGATTATCCCTGTCCTCCCCCAACTACCCTGGTCATCAACATTAGTTGTATATGATCTCAAGAAACAATAACTGTACTAGCTTCAATTCCTTACGAGTTAGGATCGACTATATAAATTTTCAGTGATCATATTCTTTTATGAATGAATTAGAGAAGTGTAATGTAACAAAATTTAATACTTCAAAAAAAGGAATTTGAAAATTGTCCAATTTTCATTCTTTTTTTTGTTTTGTTTTCCATCTAGAGTTCGGTATCCGTATTGGAGCTCGACTAAATTCGAATTCGAGTTGAAAAATTCCACATTAAAGGTAAAGTGTTCCCTAACAAACGCGACGTTATACCTGAGGGGTCCAATTTTCATTCAATAATGGGAGTGGAGTGGAGCCAATCTTTTTCAACATTCACCAATAATTTTGGCCACTTTAGTGTAAATGTATGACAGCCTGTGTGTATTATTAATCTCTTTCCTCTTCTTCATAGATTCATAGTTGAATTTTTTGGTTGAATTTTAAAGACATCTTAATTTCTTTCCTACCACAATAACTATTTGCATTGGAACTTGAAAACTTATAAGGAAAAAAGTTCAATTTTTTAGGTCACTTAAAAAGGCTGTCACACCTGTCTTCTCAATAGTAACAATCTTCAACTTCAATTTTGAATAGTTTGGTGTAGAGAGCCCCTACCTAACTTACATAATTCTTCTGTTTCAATTTATTTATCTTAGTTAAAATTTTAAATAGTTGAGTTGGGGTCTATCGAAGACAACTTTTTTACCTCACATATGAGGTAGTGACATAGATTTCATACATTCTATCATCTCTAGACTCCATTTTGTAGAAATACACTGAGTATGTTATAGTTGTTGTACTATTCGAGCAGTTAAAGAATTTTAAAGTATTATAATTCATAATGCTTTTTTATGTAATTTCTAAATATGCAAAGTTTTATCAAAATAACGTAATTCACGTTTAGAAGTCTCACTTTAAAAGGCAATTCGTTCTCCACTAAAAATGACTTAATTTTCAAAGTTTGAATCTACGACCTCTTATTAAGAGTAGAAGGATACTTGTTATCCACTACAACCTTAGGTGATTTGACCAGTACTATACTATTTTAGGCAAACATTTACTCCCATTCCATATTTGCATCAAATTGATATTAATACGACATGTCTTTTGCTTACACTTTATTACTTACTACCTAACTATGACTAACAATATATATTCTCACCTCATTCATTACTTAATTATGGTAAAATATATTGATTTGACGTAAATATTAAGTATGAATAAGTTTTTACTCGATATGAGATTCATATTATACAAAAAAAAATTTTACGTCCTTTCGATCGTGCTTCTCATAAATTAAAAGGGTTCAAAATATAAAAATAGAGTGAGTGACGTTGACATAGGTATGAGACATTAATTAAGAATCTAGTACGTACTATTATAGAACCTATAACATAAAGTCCCACTTGGTACTATGAATTAATCCATGGTATTTATTGCAAGCCAAAGTTGTCCCTTGATGATGAAAATATAGACCCCCCACAAAGTCAAAATCAAATTGTCCCTTGATGATGAAATAGACGGGTGTGGTGAAATGATAAATACTCTCCATTTATAATGAGAGGTCTTGAGTTTGAGTCTTGAATATGGAGTCGTCTTTAATTTAATAAAGAGCGTTTTACCACCAAAATGAGATTCTCACATGCAAATCTGAATTGATCGGGTCTTAAAGTGGATATTGAATACCGAACAGAAAACAAAAATAAACACAAGTTGATAAAAGATCTAATAAAAGCAGAAAACATGTGCCCTCACTTATGAGGTATTGACCTCTATACTATTGCATGTTGTGACCCCTACAAATTAAACAAGAAAATTAAATTTTGGCATTTAATAGCCTCACAAGTCTCTTGTGTTCAAGCATTTCTGTTATTCCCTTTTTAATTTATTACATCAAAATAAGTATTAAAAAATAGGGATGGATAAATTTTGTAGCTAAACTGTAAAATTTATTATTAACATTATTTAATAATGAATGAACAATTGATTATCAATAAATCAAAATCAATTAGTTATGAGTGATTTCGATAAATTAGCTATGAAGTTCGTAACTAGTTCCATATTTGTTTGTAGTGAAGTTTTTCCCATCTCTTAGCTATCTTGTGGATTTCATTTATTAATAAGACTAGTATTATTCTTTTTGTCCCCTTTGTTTCACAATTTGAATAGTGCTTTGACTAGGAGTAGTAATTATAAGTGAAACTTTAGGAAATTTTGAAATTGTAGGATAATATGTTGAAATTTCCTTATAGATTTGAAACTTCAAAATAATGATTATTTTTTTAATTCTAAATACTGAAAAGTGACAATTTTATGAACTTTTCCTAGTTTTTTTTAATTCTTAAAGCCTCTTATCTAATAAAGATTCATACTAGATTTGATCGATTGTCTATCCTATCTTTGTTTTATGTTCTTGGCAATCCTTGTTATTTATTTATTTTTTTGTTAAAGCTAGATTCATCTTAGGTATTCTTCTTGACGGTGTTGAAGAATTCGATATTGACCTCTACCTTATGAATTTGAATCCGAATAATGAAGATATGAAAGAGCGGGATGTAGGACCTTACCTCCTCGATAGGTAGATGTAGATTGGACAACTCGTCTTTGTTTTAGTAGAGTCTCTTAGTGGCACACTTCGAATGGCAATACATAAGACAATAGTTGCAAAAGAGTCATGTGTAAGTGATCTGATTATATGAATATTTTATATAATGTTGGAATTGTATATATATGACTTATTTGAATCACATAAATTTGAGGGGATGAAAGTGAAGTTACTCATAATAATTAGGAGTAATTTCCATCAAATTATGTATGGCCAACTGTCATGCACAATTAAAGGTCAAAACTAAAAATTGGCATATTGCTTAGTACATACAATATTATTTAGAGATTCTATATGTTGGCTGAGGTATTTATGAAAGTGACTTTAAAGATAATCCCTTTAACTAAAATTAGTCAATTTCTCAATGCTTTCTAAATCATTATAAGATACTAGATAGTGGAAGTAACTATATGACTTGTTTACTACGCCGAGGGTTATGATGGAATGTATAAAACTCTTTCGCTTGAGAGATTTTGAATACGACTTCTAATGATAGAAAATATGGTTAGAAGAGCTATTTCTCTTCAATAAGCGTTATATAACACAAATTCAAATTAAGATAATCTCTTTAACTAAATAAATTAGTCAATTTCTCAATGCTTCTAATTGATAATTATAAGATAGTGGAAGTAACTATATGCCTTCTTCCCCACGCCGAGGGTTATGATGAAATGCATAAAATTCTTCTGCTTGAGAGATTTTGAACACGAGTTCTGATGATAGAAAATATGGTCAAAAGGGTTTTTCTCTTATAAAAAGTGTTGTACAACGCAAATTCATATTAAGATAATCCCTTTTAACTAAATAAATTAGTCAATTTCTCAATGCTTTAAAATCACTATAAGTCATTGGTACTACCAAACAAAACTTGAATTCAAATATTTAATGATATTCTTTTTAGATCTTACTCGTAAGATAGTGGAAGTAACTATGCCTCCCTCTCCACGCCAAGGCTTGCGATGGGATGTATAGAATCCTTTTGTCATTAATTAGAGGCTTTGTATACGAATCGTGATAATAGAAAAAAATGGCAAGAAGAGGTTTCCTCTTAAATGAGCTTTATACACCACAAAATTAGATTAGTCAAAGCAATAAAGTTCAAATCTAAGCTCCGATACGAATAACAATACCTCAAAATACCTAGCTAGGGTTGGAAAGTTTTTAAAACCAACTAATGTGAAATCCCACCTAATTTATATATACGGCTTGAAGTCTCCCTGGGTACGGAGTCGCTTTTGTTAGAGAGCGCTTTACCCCCCTAATGTGGGACTTTCCGGTGCAAATCCGGATTTAGTCTGGCTCCAATGTGGGTACCGGACACCGAATAGAAACCAAAAAAAAAAAACACCAATAATAATATCTGTTGCTTCAATATAGTGTCTTCCCTATTATAAGTTGAGTTGGAGGTTGTTCAATGTCCATTCTTGTAATCTCTTAATTAAAGTCTCAACCAACATAAACTTCTTGGTTAATTTTACCCTTTACATCTTTAATTTGGTGCACCAAATATTGAACATGAAACAAAAGCAACCCGTAGTGACCCGTCGAGTCAAAATTTTTATTAAGGGGACGCAAAATATATACATAAAAAAGTTAATATACGAAAAAGTAGTTAAGGGGATATAATACTCCCTCCGTTTCAAAAAGAATGACCTACTTTCCTTTTTAGTCCGTTTCAAAAAGAATGACCCTTTCCTTTTTTGGCAATACTTTAATTCCAACTTTACACATGACATGTTTAAGACCACAAGATTCAAGGGCATTTTGGTACATTTGCCATAACTTTAATTTAGGACCACAAGATTCAAAAGTCTTCTTTATTTTCTTAAACTCCATGCCAAGTTCTTTTTGAAACGAAACTAGGTCATTCTTTTTGAAACGGAGGGAGTATCTATTATATACATGAAAAAATAATTTTGACTTTATATCTATTGTATAATTTTTTGTTTTAAAAAAAAGATTCGGATAAATCCTAATTTTCTTTTCTCTTTCTTTGAATTGCAAAAGTTGAAAAGATTGAAAATTTCTTAAACAAATTAAAGAATTTTCATCAAGGTATACGTAATTTCTCAAATAAGAATTCGTCTACTTTGATTTTTAAGAAAATATCTTCTTGGTTATGGAGTACAAGATATTGTCTCTTTCTGCCATTATTATTGTCAAATCAAAATCAACATTAAACTGCAAAAAAGCTGTCATTTTCATTTACTTAAATTAATTAATAGCCGTATTTGCTTACTAAATGATTTGACAATTCTCAAAAATTAATTATCATTGTTGGATTATATTATTGGGATCTCACTTTATAATTATGTTTGCCATTATAATTTCTAATCTTCCTACTGATTTCGAATTTGACTAAAAATGTAATTTTTGATTTTGAATTTTAGCCAACCATTAAAAACCAACTTGATTTTGACCAATAACCAACAACATTTTTCAAGTGATCTATATCCATGGTGGTTTAGAAGTCTCTGGGATCTTAGTATTTTGTAGTAATAGTTTATACAAATTGTTATTATTGTATAAGAAAATATATAGCAAGTGTATAAGAAATATGTCAATATAAAATTGTTAAAGAGTCTTAAATCGAAAGAAAAAATGGTCTTCTTATCTGATCTTGGACAATGATAGCTTTAGAGCTGAACTGAATCAAAAATTTATTTCTTTGCTTGATATCAGAATATGACTGATATCAATTCTTGTTATCTGTTGTTGGACCCTCATATTTTTATTATCTTTAATAAAATAATTTATTAGTATCATATTCTAAATCACAATATTTTTTTCAATAAAGAACTATCTTAAATTTCATGCTTATAATCAAATTTGGGATGATGGAGTTATGTTAAGACTAGACAAATACAATACTCTATGTAGGAGAGAGACATAAAGTAGTGGAGTTTGTAAAACCCATGACTACTACTACTACAAAGTCCAAAAACATCTCAACAAAGGGAAAGGTCAAAACATAACTTTGACCCACTCCCTTAACCACCAATCCCAAGGTCTCATCATCCTCTCTTTTCCAATTTTGCCCTTTTTTTGTCATTTTCTTTATTTATTTCTCGTTTGATATTCGATGCTCATATTCGAGTTTGAGTACATTTGAATTTTCGCATTACAAGACATATTTTTAAGAATGACGCTCTCAAACCAAAACATTTAATCAAGAATGAAAGGAAGGTAGGTTGTCGCGGGGGAGGTTATTAAACAAGACATGCTACATCTCTAGTTTACTAAAGATATGTCTTTAAATAGGAAGATATGATATTGAAAATTAAAGTAGAAGGATAACAGATAGCCCGAGTGTTGTCATACTTTATGTGGGAGAGACAGAGTCTAGTCCCTCTCTTCCCTTCTTCTCATTATTTAGCAGTGTTAGTTAGCATTTGCATAATACCTTATTATTAATGTTTACTACTACATGCTACTTCATTTGCTTTGTTCATCTTGATATTTTGCCATCTTTATTTTCCTTGCAATCTTTTGCCTTTGATTACACTTTTTTCAAATTGGGGGTCCATTGGAAACAACCCCTCTACTCCATAAAGGTAAAGGTAAGGTCTGTGTATATCAGATCCCCAACAAAGCCACTTATGAGATTAAATTGGGTATATTGTTATTGTTTTAACATACGATACATTTAAAGCATTTTGCGCTCAAGGGTATAACTCAATAATTAATAAAGTGAGTTGAGAACCATTAAGTATCAAATTCAATTTCGGGGGAGGTAAAAAATGCTATCTGATCTCTCCCCATTTACTATTTAATGAATAGAATCGCCCGATATCTATGCTTATGAAAGGAAGCAAACACTCATAGAATTAGTAGGCGTTTGACCATAAATATTATTCACAATATTGCGGAATATGTTTTTATTTTATTCCGTAATACTTGTTTGACCATGAAAACCAAAAACGTATTCCGGAATACGTTTGCACTCAATTTTTTCTATCATTTTATAAAAAAATACATTTAAAGTCTAAAATATTTTTGAAAATACTATGGCAAACCAAACATAACTCCAACTCTATTTTCAACTTCAAAAAAATCAAATCAAATAAATATATTTTTTATTTTTATGGCCAAACGGATCCTAAAATAATCGAAACACACAAAAAAATATTTGGAACATCTCAAGAAGTTGTAATTTTGGACTTTTCCCCCATTTAAAATTACAAGAAAATACTTCATCCATGTGTATAAAAATCAAAGAGTCAGAGGGGCTTGTGGGGTTGTTTGTGGTGGGTAGGGTGGGGTGGGGGTGCGGGGGCATAACAATACATATACGTAAACAAATGTTTACACATATAAAAACAATTTTTTTGTCCAAATTGTAACAAAGCCTTTTGAATTGGTTACTGTGTTCAAAGATAACACACAAACACTTCAACCAAAAAAACTCAAAGAATCTTGATTTTCTCATCAACCCAATTAACTCAAACTTCATTTCTTCATTAGTTATTAATCTAAATTCCAAGATTTCTTGTTTTTATTTGTGGGTTTTTGAAGAAAAAATCAAGAAAGTAAAAAAAAAAAATGGGGAGTAAATGGAGAAAAGCAAAGTTAGCATTGGGTTTAAATACATGTTTATATGTACCAAGAACACATGAAGATTCACCGGCGCCGCCGTCTACGGTGGCCGGAGGGAGATTTTCCGATGCTGTTTCATTGTCTCCGACAACACCAACTAGGAACTCAGATTGTCATGTTGTTCATATGCCTACTACACCTACACCTTCTTCATCTGGTCTTCGTTTGAGTAAACATCATAGTAACTCCAAATCTTCCAAGGTTAGTAAAAAAAAAATGAAAAAAGATTTGATTTTTATTGGTTATATGGATTAATCTTGTAGGAAATTGAATTGGGTTGGTGATTTCTTGTTTTTATTTGATATTTTTTGGAGTCGAAAACACACCTAAAGTATTCCGTTTTTTGAGCTTTTTTGAGTTTCATATCTGAACTATCATGTGTGTGAGTTTCTTACGTGAACTATCATTAAATATTTATCGAAACACATCTCAAACTATCAGTTGTTGGCTTTTCTAAACGATTGTGATATTTCAGTCTTTATTGTGTTTTTTGTTTATTTGGATTAATCTTTAAGAAAATTGAATTGGGTTGGTGATTTCTTGATTATATTTGATGTTTTTCATTGTTTTTTTGGAGCGAAGAGTAAAAATTTGGATTAATCTTGCATAAAATTGAATTGGGTTGGTGATTTCTTGATTATTTTTTTTTTTTTTGCCGTGGTTTCCGGGTACTTTGCACCCGACTAGCTATACCCACCAGGTCCCGCTGTTTCAGGGCGGTCTCCCGATTAGTTCCACGGGCCCTGGAGACACGGCCGGGTGATTTCTTGATTATATTTGATTTTCTCATTTTTTTTTTGGAGTGAATTATTCGATTTTTTGAGTTTTATACCTGAAATCTACTATCATGTGTGTGAGTTTCCTACGTGAACTACCACCTAATGTTTCTCGTAATACACCTTAGTTGTCAGTTGTTCACTTTTCGTACCTGAACATGGTGATATTTCAGGTAGGAAAAATGAATAATTGATAGTTGAGGTGTGTTTCGATAATTATTTGGTGATAGTTCAGGTAGCAAACACAAAAAATAAAGATAGTTTTAGGCACGTTTTTTACTGTTCGCTTTTTTGTTGTTGTTATTGTTTTTTTGGCCTGAGGTAGCTAGCATCTGGTTCATCTAACAAGGATATCCATTAGTATATTCTCAATAGTGAAAATTGAGTGTGTTTAATGTAGAAGCTTTTTTTTTTTTTTTTTTTAAGAAATGATCTTTTAGATTATCTTGTTGAGGATTGGTTGAGTGTAAAAGTATTTTTGATGATATTTTTGAGTACATTATTAATTAAAAGTTGATAACAATGACCAAGTGTGAACCGAATTTAGAGTACAGAGCTATCTTTTTTCCTTTTCTCAATTAATTTTCTACTTAATCTTAAATGGAGCTACTTTTCAACTCTTTTAAGTTTCTTGTTTGTCTTTAATGCGATCACCTAAGTAGTTTTGATTTTCTTTTACTTTGTCTATTAATTGAAGGTAAGTTATAAAATATAGCCGTGTAGGCAGAATTTTCAATAAAAGGGTTCAGCATATAATGTATAGACATACAAAAAGATTTGACCTTGTATATAAAATGTAATTCGGATTGTGAAGGACCCTTTCGCCCTTCTAGCTCCGCTCCTGATAAGATGTGTATGACATGGGTCATAGATGTGGAGCAGGGGCGGAGTCAGGTAGGACCACGTGGTCATCCAAATCCTCTTTGACGAAAATTACATTGTTTATGTATGATTATAATTTTTTTTTTTTAATGTATATATATATAGTAAATATTGACCTTTCTTCGGCTTTTTCGTGTGTTTGCTTCTCCATATTTTGAACCTTAGTAAAAATTCTGATTCCGTAAATGTGTGGAGGACACTGTTTCTCCTACCTTTCAAGTGGTTCTTATTGCTATATAGAAAGTTGTGTTAGTGTAAAAGATGGTGATGGCCTTGTATTTTAATGTATTTTTTTGGATTCTCCATGTTGGGTGGGGATAAAGTAGATAGGTATCTGTGAAAGGGAGGACCCCATATAGTGGTCCACTGGGTTTCATTGTAAAAAGGAAACACCAGATGATCAGAGTAAATTTCTTTTTTCTCCTTACTCTTCTTGGAGGGGGAAAGTGCTTTGCTTGGTCAGCAACTGCACTATTTTTTACACACATGACTTTAACTCATTTGGCCATTTTCTATCACCCCTTTTCATGGCAATAGTCCAAGAAATAAAGCCTGTTGAACCGTTGATTGAGAGCTTTCTTACCATTATGTACTTTCAAGAAAGCAATTTCAACAACAACAACAACATACCTAGTGCAATCCCACAAGTATCGTTTAGGGAGGGTAGTGTTTATGCAGACCTTACCCCTACCTTGAGAGGCAGAGAGGCTGTTTCATATAGACCCTTGGCTCAAGGATAAGTATATCAAAGCAGTTCGAATTTTTTATTTCAAGAAATCAATTTCAGAGTTGAAAAATAAAAAAAGAATGATTTTTTTAATTAATGGTTGGAGAGGTAGAGAGGTTTTTTCTGATAGACTCTCGGCTCAAGGACAAATATATCAAATCAGTCCGGGAAAAGAATCAAGAAAGCAATTTCAGAGTTGAAAAACAAAAAAAGAATGGTTTTTTTTTTTAAATTAATGGCTGAAACAATGATTTCTGCTTCTTTTGATAATGTAGGGTTCTTGATTAATTAACACACTGTATTTAGCTGTCTTGAAATGCTTCATCATTCAGAGTTTCTGGGGTTGGCACCTACTTTTCAAAAGTTTTTTTAAGTATATGTCCACTACTTTGCTTTGATATTTGACTACTCAAAACATTGACTTTATTGAAATGGTAGACCAGTCTGCACATGTAATATTATTCTTAAATAGCCATTTGTTGTGAAAGTAAAGTAGTTGTGTAGACATCATCAATTTCATCTTTTTATGCGGCAGTCTTGATAATGTAGTTGACATGCAGACATAGGGGGGCCACACTTTATAATGACAGTAATCTTTGCTGTATGATGGCAATCTAACTGTAGCCTTCTGTAGATAGGCCTACTTAGTTTTCAACTAACTATTGTTCCTTTGATGTCATAAAAATGAGTTTTTTTTTTCCTTCTTTCCAGTATATGTAACTGATGGAGAGGTGGTTGGTGAGCTGAACACTATTTTTATTTTATTTTCTTATTACCGTAGTGTTCGAGCCATCTTGCACTCACCTTGACTAGTTCCATAGGTACCTGTTACCTCCCACTAACACAGTTACCGGGTAATTATGTCCACCAAAGCTTGGACGTATGACAAAAATCAACTAGTTCCTGGGGCTCTATTGTGCGAAACATAATCTAGAATTTAAAAGAATCGGACTACTGGGAATTGCAAATAAGTTGAATTTGCCTGTCAGAACTAAATCCAAAGATGTAACTTTTTGTAATATAATCCCTTGGTATAAAGAAATGAACGATTAAATCTGATGAACTTTGGACTTTAAAAACTTGAATGTGAAGGCTACATTTTGTACTACAGCCATTGCCCTCCTCCTCTTTTTGTAGGCTGGAGCTGGATTAATGATTGAATTGAACGAATATGTGCTTTTAGAAGGGAGATTTCAGACTTCCGGTTTCTTGAAGTTAGATTATTCTTTCAGAATAGTCATGAGTTTTAATACTTTTGCGTATATGCAATGCAGAGTACTTGTGCAATATGTTTGATGACCATGAAACCAGGCCAAGGTCATGCAATCTTTACGGCAGAATGCTCACATTCATTCCATTTCAACTGTATCACTTCAAATGTAAAGCATGGCAACCAAATTTGTCCAGTTTGCAGAGCAAAATGGAAAGAAATACCCTTTCAGAGTCCTCTTACTGATTTATCACACCCAAGGTCTCGGAATGGACAAATACATTGGCCTCAAGATGATGCCTGGATGACAGTTGTAAGACGAGTCCCTCCTGCTCGATTGGATACCAATCGCAACATTTCTACACTTTTTCAAACTGTTGAACCAGGTGTGTTTGATGATGATGAAGTAGTTGATCACCGACCCATGGGCAGCCAGAAAAACTCTTCAACTGACGTGGCTAATCATCATTCAATGGGGGCAGTAGAAGTTAAAACATGGCCGGAGATCTCTGCAGTTACAAAATCAGCATCTCACAGTAATTTTGCTGTTTTGGTGCATCTCAAAGCCCCGCACGCTGTTGGCCTTCTACAGTCTGGGGTTAACCAGAGTGAGATGGCAGTGACAGGTCAGAATTCCCGAGCTCCAGTTGATCTTGTGACTGTTCTTGATGTTAGTGGCAGCATGGCTGGTACCAAGCTTGCTTTGCTAAAGAGAGCAATGGGGTTTGTGATTCAGAACCTAGGCCCTGCTGACAGGCTTTCGGTCATTGCATTCTCTTCTACTGCTCGTCGTCTCT
Source organism: Capsicum rhomboideum (assembly GCA_031232105.1). Lineage (NCBI taxonomy): Eukaryota > Viridiplantae > Streptophyta > Magnoliopsida > Solanales > Solanaceae > Capsicum > Capsicum rhomboideum. Next base: position 111,678,527 of record CP124708.1, on the reverse strand, counting down.
TCCCTCTTCGTAGGATGAGCGATACCGGTAAGCAAGAAGCACTACAAGCTGTGAATTCACTCAGTTCCAATGGCGGGACAAACATTGCTGAGGCCCTAAAGAAGAGTGCCAAGATCATGACTGATCGCAAGTGGAAGAATCCAGTTAGCAGCATAATATTGTTGTCTGATGGACAAGACACATATACCGTTAACAGTCCTAGTGTAGCTGCTACACAGGTTAATTACCAGTCATTACTTCCTGCTTGCATGCAGCGTAATGCAGCTTCAGGTCTCCATATTCCAGTGCATGCATTTGGTTTTGGTGCCGACCACGATGCAGTCTCAATGCACTCAATCTCAGAAACTTCAGGAGGAACATTTTCCTTCATAGAAGCTGAGAGTGTTATTCAAGATGCTTTTGCTCAGTGCATAGGTGGTCTTCTAAGCGTGGTGGTCCAGGAATTGCGTGTGGAAGTTGAATGCGTTCACCCTGTTTTGCATCTCAGTTCAATAAAAGCTGGAAGTTACACCGCCATTTTAGCATCTGATAACAGAAGTGGTAATATTGACGTTGGAGACTTATATGCAGACGAAGAAAGAGATTTCTTGGTCATGATAGATATTCCTGCTGATAGGTCAGGCAATGATATGACCCTTGTACAAGTTAAGTGTACATATAAAGACCCTATATCAAAAGATTCAGTAACCTTGGATCATGTTGGTGATGTCAAGATTGAGAGACCCGACACAATAGGACAACTTGTTGTGTCAATGGAAGTTGACAAGCAGCGTAACAGGCTTCGATCAGCAGAAGCCATGGCAGAAGCAAGAGCTGCAGCTGAAAATGGTGATTTAGGATCTGCAGTATCTGTTCTTGAGCGTTGGCGGAAAAAATTATCAGAAACCGTGTCTGCTCAAGCTGGAGACAGGCTATGTCTTGCACTGGATGCCGAGCTGAAGGAAATGCAAGAGAGGATGGCAAATCGTCACGTTTATGAAACAACTGGTAGAGCTTATGTCTTGTCAGGACTAAGTTCTCATTCATGGCAAAGGGCAACAGCTCGTGGTGATTCTACTGAGACTACAAGCCTGATTCAGGCTTACCAGACACCATCCATGACTGACATGGTTAGCCGATCACAAACAATGTATCTCGGTAGTCCAGCTCCTCGACCACCTCTAAGGCCAGTACGATCATTTCCTGCACGACAACAGCCTAGGTGATCCTCGACACCTTTTCTTCCTGCAACTTCCAAGAATTGGTTCCGTCAAGACTGATTTTTTCCTCTTGTTTTGTCTCCTGTTTCAATCTTTTCGGGTTTCGGGAAATCATGGGCTAAAGGGGGTATATTTCTAGTAAAATGTACATTAATAAAGAAGATTTTGGCAAGAAATGGGGGTAAAACAAAAGAGAAATAGCCAGTAAATTGGCTTCAAGAAGAATTGTGTGAGGATTATAATTGAATCTTTGACTATTATGGGTGTAAAAGGAGAAATCTTGTGTTCTCTTTTGGTGAGTTTTGGGGTATAGTCCAGTGTAATTGTGGGTATACAGGGGGGTGTTTCTTGAATTCATTTATGAAAATTTTCTTCTCTATTCTTTTGAGAAGCTCAATTTAGTGCATCAATTATTACTCTTTTTTAAGTTATCGTATCAGGCTTGCTATGAAGAGTTACTCGATGATGTAAAAAATACTTGCTTACTGAATCCCTCTGTGGCCATCATGGACCGAGTGCAAGGCCGTGATCCGCAAGGAGACGAATTGCTCATTCTTCCATTCCAGTGGGAACAGGTGTACGAAAATTCATTTCTTTGCATGCTATCAGAGCAACGGAGTCTTGGGACAATGATAAAGTTGTTTTCTTGTTACATATAGGTCAGCGATTCGAGTTGTGAAATCATCTATTGATATTTGTGTCAGAATAGATTACCTTCATTATACTCTCGATTTCATGATACTTCGTATATCGGACTGCCGATGGAGCTTAAACCAGCTTAAACTCGACCCTTAAAAAGAAAAAAAAAAACTACACACCTTATCTCAGCAAGACGTTGCCATTGTACCTACTTGAAGGTGGTACGTTAACGTTGTTCTTTAAAATTTTTAGCCAATATGAAGTGTATGATTATTGCATAATCAGTGTACATACTGATTATGCACTTGTTAAAAGCAGTTTGGTGCATACAACTCCCGTTATGTACGGGTTCCGGAGAAGGGTGGACCATAAGAGTCTTTTGTATGCAACCTTATCCTTCCTTTTTTGCAAGAGACTGTTTTCACAGCTCGAACTCGTGACCTCCTGGTGAAATGAAAACAACCGTCAAGATTCTCCTTCAATTATGCACTTGTTATATATACAAAAAAATATACCGATGGCTGATGATAGCTATAAAGTATTACGATTAGATGTGTGAATTTTTTAAATGATCGACTGGCTACAAATGTTAAGATTCTGTTAAAAAGGGGGAAGTGCCAAAGCCCAAAAATTCAAATAGCAGAGAGAGATTCCTTTTTAAAAATTGTTAACTACTTTTCTCTCAACTAACCTCGACTTTCACGCTCTTAATTGTGTCTTCGGTGAGTTGAAGACAAACCGTATCCTTTCTAATCACTTTTTCCCAACTCGTTCTTGATCTATTTCTAGTTTTCTACCTCTCATAAAGCCTACTATCGCCAATTTCTCAACGCACCTCTTCAATAGGATATCTCACTCTTCCTCTTCACATGCCTAAACCTTCTTTCTTCAATTATAATTAAAATATATTTACAAAAACATATTATCTACTTATTAATTTGATATAAATACGGTTAAAATTTTTTACCCTTATTATATTCCTCCTTAATTAATGACATGATCCCGATACATAATAAAAAAGGTTCCAATAGTGTATTAATGATATGATATTGGGATCCATGGCACCACATTAATAGCAAAATCACTTATGTTAGTGATTGTAATATGTGCTAATTAATGAGTTTAATGTAAGTGAAAAAAAAAAGTGAAAACTTGTGCTAGTTAACAATATTTAGAAGTAATAGTTGTAATTTTTAGAGTAGTTATCTAAGCAACTCCATTCATTTTCATTTTTATCCTAAGCTGGGTTGGGATCCAATCCAGTGAATTTTCCTTGGATATATATCAATGGGGATTTCAGATTTTGACATGTGTCCTAATATAATTTTCCTCAAGTATATTATACATCATATTAGAATAAAGGTGGACGAAATAGAAGCTTGCATTCGGTGGCTTATGTGATGAGATATGCCGCCATGCCTTAAAGGTAAACTTTATTAAATGGCATTGTGACCATTTATATTGTATGGGGTAAAGTATTGGTCGGTCAAAAAATCACACATTCAGAAAATGCAAGTAGAGTGAAAATGAGAATGTTTGAGATGGATGTGTGGCTACTAGAAGAGATGGGATTATGAGCGAAGCTATTTGGGACAAGATGGGAGTGACCTTTGTGATGGACAAGAAGAGAGGCAAGACTGAGATGGTTCAGACATATGACGAAAAGATGCACAAATGTCCTAGTGAGGAGGTGTGAGAAGACGTCTATATTGAATATAATTAAGGAGAGGTATAGGTCGAAGAAGTCCCGAGGAGAGGTGGTTAAACACGACATGACACTCCTACAATTTACTGATGACATGATCCTTGATATGAAGATATAGAAGTCGAGGATTATGATAGAAGATTAGTAGATAGTCGAACGTATTTTTCTTTTCAACTTTGTTAATATTATTCTCCTACAATCTTATTTTTCGATTTTATTATTACCTAGTGTTTTTTCTTGCTTCAGTAATCATATTATTTATTGTTGTCATTATTCTCTTCTTCATTGTTTTTACTTTAGATACTTGTTGTTTGACATGCTTTACTTGAGCTGAGGGTCTATAGAAGACAACCTCTCTATCTTCACAAAATAGAGATAAAACTGCACACACAACATTTTCTAACTATATCCTACTCGTAAGATCACACTAAATTCATTATTGTTGTTGGATAACTATAGAAAAAAGTCAATTTTATTTCATACTCCCTCTATTTCATTAATTTTATTCAAATCACGAGATGAAAATCGCATGCTTAAATCAAAATTTCTTTGCGTTAGTCAACCATAATAAGGTGAAGCAGATGCCAGTTAACAGTTCAAAAAAAAAAAAAACTACTGCCACATCGGGAAGACCAAATTCCCACATGGCTCCCTGGGGCCCACTAGTACACGTGTCATTCTCGAAATCTGTGCAGTAGATTGTTGAGCTACAAAGCTTTTACTACTACTCTGCTAGTGCTCAGTGCATTATTATTTTCCTGTCATGCTATCGATGCGGAGACGTTCGTTATTTATGTTTAAGAGGCTATAAGACTTTAGGAAATTTCATTCTTTGATTTCTTATCGTGTGTTTTTGGTCCAGTCTAACAACTCTTTGTATGGAGTATTTTTCTCGCAGCTGAGTTCTCGGAGTTTTTTTTACTTGTACACGTGGCATTTCAAGCAGCTTCTCCAATTCTAATCGGCAACGGAGAAATATAAAGAAATAAACATACGAATAGTGCCGCTTCAGTTTCTACTATATTACTACTATTACTATTACTGCTACTACTAGTGGCGTTTCACTAGAGTTCAAAGTTGTCGGAGGATTTCATAGGTAAGTAAACAAACTTGAATTTTATTATAATGATTTTATTTGCAGTTATATATTCGCTTTCAATGACGATTGCTTGAAAATAGAGTATTTGAATTCATCTTATATTGGCCCGCACTGTTTTTCTATTAGTTGTCTATCATGTTTTTTTCACTATCGTTTTTCTTTCCATTACTACTTCGAGTTGGTTCATTTGAGCCGAGGATATATCGAAAACGGTTTCTCTACCTCCAAGAGGTAGTTATAAAGTCTGCATACACTCTACCGTACGTCCGTACCTTCTCCAGACCCTACTATATAGAAATTCATTGAATATGTTGTTGAATACACGTGAAATTTGCGGCATCTGAGTTCTTGGAGTTTTTACACTTGTACACGTGGCATTTTCAACAGTTTCTTCAATTTTTATTGAAAATGACAAAATATGAAGAAATAAACAAACAAAATGACTGCTTCGATTTCCACTTGAATTTTCCAATTGACTGATTGAACAGTGTCGGCACACGAAAAAAAAATTGGAGAAATAATAATGACGAATTTGTATATTTGTTGCATTATTATTGGCTGTTAGATTTAATCATGGATAAATTAAATTAATGATAATATTCGCTTTCAATGAGTGTTCGAAAATAAAGTATAATTTGAAATTTCGTTGTGGACCTTTCTGAAAAGGCACACATTAACCAAATTAAATGCTAATTTGCCACTATATGTAAAAATAAGATTCCTTCCCTCTTAATAAGAGGTTTTGAATTCGAGTACATGAGAATATGCTTTTCATGCTCGATCCGAATTTAGTTAGGCTTTAATGTAGATACGGACATCACGTGAAAAAAAAAAAAAAATTCAAAGGAAAAATCATTATGTTTCTAGAAAATATCCAGTTCCTTATTACTGATGATGGAGCCAAATATTCACGTTTATCATTGAAGAAACATTAAATATGCTCATTTCTTAATTTTATTTGATCAAGTTTGAAGCAAAATTTAATGTGTCACAGCTTTTTGCATAGTTAATATCTTCGATTTTCTTATTTATTACTCTCTCCGTTCACTTTTACGTGTCATGTTTCACTTATTGAAAGTCAAATTGTATGAACTTTGACCAACATTTTAAAAAGTGTTTTTCATCGTATTAATATGAGAAATATTGCAATTTATAGTATTTTTTTACATAGTTTTCGAATATCTAATTTAATTTAGCTCTGAAGATTAGTTAAATTGACCCTCGTAAGTGAAACATTATAAGTAAAAGTGAACGAAGGGAGTAGATTTTTAAGCTTAAATATTTTGTAATTTTCCCTCTTCTAAGAATCAAAATATTGGTAAACTAGACAAGAAAGGCATCATAGATTTATGTCATGTCCCTTTTTGCTAATTTCTATATCTTTTCATTAGTCTTTACCAGACAACCGACACTAATTTTGAATTAAAAAAATTTGTTATATGCACGTCTTTTATACAGAAACATCACTCTCAAGAAAGTCCACAATGGAGTAGTAATACAGAAAAAAAAAAACTCTGCTACTTCTAGTTGATGTTGCAGGCCAGGCCAGGCTACAACAACTTTTATAGTCTCTAAAAATGTCTTGGAAGCAAAGTCTTTTCTAACCGTTGGACTTTTTCAAGAATTGGTAGACTTTACTGTTTCCAGCATACTATAGTGGTTAAATGTACAAAATTATCTGCTTGTGAAAAATTACGCTGTTTATATATGGTTAAAAAAATTATTCTTTTGTGTATGTAGTAGATGTTGAATTACTTTGACTTGTTCGTGAGTTTACTTTTTATATTTTGAACCCTCTAGTGTAACTCTTGGTTCTGGCTACTGAGTAGGCACAATGATTAGTTTGTTACTGTATTAACATTGTATTTGTTACTGGTTATATATGGTTTAAAAAGTTAATTTTTATGTATGTATATATAGTAGATGTTAAACTCTTTTGACTTGTTCGTGTGTTTACTTTTTATATTTTGAACCTCCTTATTGAAACTTTTGGCTCGGGCCAGTGAGTCTCAATGATTAGTTTGTTACTGTATTGACAATGTATTTGTTACTGGTTGTTTTATACTTGCTTTGATTTTTGTTGACAAGTCACTTTCTGATTTGAAATTTGGTTGCTTTCATGGAGTTTGGTTTTAGCTTTGTACTTTAGTATTTTTCTATCTAACGGACCTTTTATCTTTAAAATGAGTTTTTTTTTTTGTCTAGAAATGTGGTTTTATTGGATGATGTATATATGTTAATAGAAAACCAAATGTCTTTGTCTTAGGTGTCTGTTGTCTGATGACTGTTTTTCATCATCTTTTTGGCCTTTCTATTCTTGATCTTTGATGTGTTTACCTTATGTGGTGAATAAGTATAGTTATAGGTAAGTGGGGAAGATAAGATTTTCTTGCTCTCTCCGTTTAACAAACTTTGCTTTGATCGCGAAATTGACTCATCTGAAACAAGAGGAGCACGTGACGGGTGTACAGTTCAAGAAATGTGGTAGGATATAAATGTTGTTTGATAGCCGAGGGTCTATCGGAAACAGCCTCTCTACCTCTGAGGTAGGGGTAAGGTCTGCGTACACTTTACCCTTTCCAGTCCCCACTTTATGGGATTATACTGTGTATGTTGTTTTGTTGTTGTTAGCTGAGATCGTCTAGGCTTATGCTTCTGGCTTGTGTATGTGGAATTGTATTTTTCCTGCCAAATGCTAGGACTTGTGTCATCTTAATTGTCTGATGTAACTACTGAGTCAAAATGTTAGATGGTTTGCACGTGCAAGTTCTTCGAACACTGCATTTACACCTGTTAGTTGAGCATCAGTTTCTCTCAGGAGACTTACTATCTACCCAGGTGTCATTGATGAAAATTTACTAGTTTCCATAGGGAGTTACTCACTTGACCTGATATAGATTCCATTGTTTGTGATAGTTGTGTTGCTGAAATTGTTCAAAATGTACACCTGCAGAAGTTCAAACCTACTTACATTTGTTGGCCTACCGTCTATTAAGTCCTAACTATCATATATTACAAATTATACTTGATACTCTTCCTGCTCCATAATTATGATTATTATAATTCCGGCTTTTGAGTCTAATTATCATGACCCCACTTGTGGGATTTCACTCGTATGTTGTTGAGTCTAATTATCATGTTAGACCAACAGAATAACCTTTCCATCACACTTGCTTAAAAATTTGAAGAGCGAAAATTTAAAATTTGTTTCCAGGCTGTTCTCTTTGTCTTTTCTCTTGCACTGAAAGACAATTTGTGGATAATATGAAATCTTCCCATTCCCTTGTCTTTTCTCTTTGTACCAGAATAATGATTTTTGGATGACCTTAGATATGTATATATATTTGAAATATTGTTTTCTCTTTTTTTAACCCCTCCCGAGGAGCTTCCACTCTTTTTGCTCCCTTGGTGACTCGAACCCACAACCTCAGGATTGGAGGTGGAGGGTGCTTACCATCCGAGCAACCCCTCTTGTCGACCTTAGATATTGTCATTAGGTGCTCTGATAATCATTTAGTTGGATTTACGTTGTGTAACTGGTATACAATGTAATAATTTGGCATTGCCTTCCTGCAGAATGGTCCTTGACATGAAGATTTCATGAATGAACTACTCTTTGGTAAGATCTCTCTTCATTCATTCATTGTTTTGAAATGTTCATATTGGTACCAAAAGCTTTTACAATGTTTTCGAAGATTTATATTGAATTACTACACGTTAGTAGAATATGCTTTCAAACATCTCAAGACTTGATTGTTTGAACCTCAAAGAACATGCACAACTAACATGGAAGACTCAGATTTTTGTATTATGTGTATCCTTTGCTTAGTTCGTGGCATCTCAGTTCTCACTATGACTTGATGGCTTGAAGGATCAGTAAAAAGATATAATTTTGGTGATGTTTAAGTTGTACACATTCTAAATTAATCTATATTTTTAATTTTATCGCATATCTGAGAAGGGACAAATTAATCATTTTATTCAACTATATGTTAAATAAATATTGTGACGGAACAGTTTATACTTTCTATTCCATTCAAAAATAGTTGGTTCTCCAGAAACCCTCTTTTGTAATTACATATTGCAAATTTTGTTCTTTAACTTATGCTGTTGTCAGTCTTAGGTTGTAATATTATATGGTCCTTATTCTGAACTGTAACATGTTCATGGCTTCTTCTCTTTCATTCTTGGCATTTTAATTCAGTGATTTGACAACAAGAAATGAGGAAAGGAAAGGAAGCTGCAATTGTTTTCATCATTAGCGTGTTCTGGATACAGCAAATTGTTGGCTGTGAGTATTGTTGTTGGGAGCATTACGGTCGCCTCCTTCCACGTACTTCTTTACTAGTCTACAGACTGCATAATAGAGTAGCCTTTCTCTTTTCAGGAAGTAATAGTCACTTCACTTTTGCTGAATCCAACTGGTTCTAGTTGACACTCAATTTTTATTTGAGTTTGTTTCACGCAATGAAACAATGTAAATTCCCTTTTAAATGTACATGCAGAGGTAAATTGAAACATCGTCTATCTCTTTATCAGATGAAGAAGGGAGAAATGCATCAGTAGTAACAAGAAATTGGACTTGCAGCTGTCTCGCCAACCCAAATTTTGCTGTTCCACAAAACTGTTCCTCATCCTGTGATTGCACTATCGGTATGATTTTCTTTATCCGATTTTAGAAAGCTTTTTGCTGCAGTACTGTGTCACAGTTGCTGTAGTGTTTGGACTGCTAATACTTATTTGAAGCAAGTAAAAGTTTCACGCGATGTCATCCTCATGAACTGACATGGAGCCAGTTGTTTCTGGATGTTGTAAACAAAGTCCTAAGATTGGAAAAGTATACGAAGTTTACTACTCATATTAACATTAAATCTTTTACACATGCTTTTGCTATTTGCTCTGTGGTTGAACTCTCGATAATTGTTTTCCTTTTCAAACTAATCGCCAACTACAACTTCTAAAATACGATAGAACTTCATTGGTACTTCAACTTTGGTCAGAAGAATTCAGTTCCAAAGATGCAATGAGCTTTTGGTTTACTAGTTGTTTCTAACAGGTTTTGTGAATAAACTCTCCTCTAAGATTCAACAGTCCTCAACTGTATGCTCTATGCTTTTCTTTTGAAAACTTGAGATAACTTTTTTTTGTTACACGTTGATCTTGTTATATGAAGGATTATACAATGTAGAAAAGTTCACTCTGCATGATTTCTGTCTTATGCATTTTTGCAGACAAATCAAGCCAGAACAGATGGATATGTACATGTGCAGCTGATGGGTTTCCTAGAGTGGCTGCTGATCATAATCACAGCAACTGTTATACAGCCTGTGATTGCCGTTATGGTACTTTTCTTCATGTCTGATCTTTGAAACACTACAATCAAATGAGTGATTCATTGCGACAACTGTTTGTTGCTATAAAAACTGCAAACTTATTATCTGCTTTTCTTCTATGTTCTCTACACACTAATTTTTGCTGATTCTTTTTCCTTGATTGTGAATTTTTTAAAACCGTCCATTGGATTTAGATTAGCTAACAGGTTCAAACCGTTTATTAATTATGTGTTTGCTTCTGATAGGAACTCAACTTGAAATGCAGTCTGCAAAGAAGAAGATATCCAGCAAAGTTATTTTGGTCATTCTCTTACTATGTGCAACGGCCATAACTCTTGGTTTTGTTGCTTCAATGTTGTGCTATGCCTACAGAAAGGATAAATATTTTATACAACGACCTCTATTTTCGTCCGACAAAGACACAAGTTTCAGCAGTGCTACCAACTTAATACTAAGCCAAGGAACTTCAAATGGAGAACATGGAGGATACACAGGTTCCTCCAACTGCATTACAGGTTACTGGATTTCCTTTCAACAGACTTGCTCTTCCAATCCTTAAAAAGTGATTTTGCTACATACAGTATTATGAGCTTCGTGATGTCAAGAATTGCGTTAATTCCTCTTTGGACTTTTTATCTTGTAGGTTGTGTTCCCAAAGCATCCCATCTTTTCAAAAGAAAACAGGAAATGTTTTACGGAACGATTATTCAATTTTCATATGCTGACTTAGAGAGTGCAACCAATAAGTTCTCTGATACCAATTTGATTGGGTTGGGAGGAAGCAGCCATGTATACCGTGGTTATTTCAAAGATGGAAAAACTCTGGCAATTAAGCGAATGAAAACTCAGGCAGGGCGGGATGCTGACTGTGCTTTCTTGACGGAGGTAATACCTAGGATCATTCACTTTATATGTTAAACATGCTTGGAAGCCTTAACACATGTGAATACTTAATGAGAAGGTTATTTAATTTTTATTCTGATTTTCCAGATAGAACTCATATCTAGACTTCATCATCGTCATGTGGTTCCGTTGCTTGGCTACTGCTCTGAGCATCATGGGAAACATGCGGAGAGGTTGCTTGTTTTCGAATTCATGGAAAATGGCAATCTGAGAGATTGTCTGGATGGGGCTTCAGGGAGACATCTGGATTGGAGCACACGGGTCGCAATTGCTTATGGAGCTGCACGTGGCTTGGAGTATCTCCATGAAGCAGCTGCACCAAGAATTTTACACCGAGATGTTAAATCCACTAACGTCCTATTGGATGATAACTATAGAGCAAAGGTAAGGCGGATTAGTGGTTTATTGTCACAGGGATTTTATTTACTGTAGCTTTTAGGTAAATTTGAAAGTCTGAAACATAAAAATGAGGTACATCCTCAAAAAAATAATAAAAAAGAAACTTTATACGTTGAACATTAATAAGCGGGTAACATGCTAGCTCCGATCCAGTTTCCACTTACCGAGGAAATACTGAGGAAATGGTCATCTTCAATTCTTTTTGAATGCAACATTTGAGTTTAATTGATTGTGCTTTTGTTTAGCTATTATAAGTGATTGCCTTCAAATGCTGATTGTTAAGTCCCGCGTTGGTGGAAGAAATGAGTTGTTATCTCGTTATGATCTTAGGCAATCCTGAATTACACCCAAGATCCATTAGATGAGACAGTCACATACTTTTAACACCGATTTTAGACTAAATTCTTCTTATGATTGCCGGAGTTAATAACTTACAAATTGCAAATGGTCTCATTTTCCGTTATTACTTTCCTCTTGTAATATCCCACTTTGTTTTTTACTACGTAATATACATGTTCAGATTACTGATCTTGGCATGGCAAAACACCTCCAAAATGATGGTATTCCTAGCGGTTCCAGTTCTCCTGCTCGGATGCAGGGGACATTTGGCTATTTTGCACCTGAATATGCAATTGTTGGAAGAGCTTCTCTGAAGTCGGATGTTTTTAGTTTTGGAGTTGTGCTCCTTGAATTGATTACTGGACGACAACCTATCCATAAGTCAGCCAACAAAGTAGAAGAGAGCCTCGTGATATGGGTACGGAAACTTAATAAAATGTCTTCCCCTTTCTCCATTTTGCATAACCTCATGTACTAAGACAAAGATAATGGTGATTACTAATTTTCTTCTAAATACAGGCCACCCCTCGTCTGCTAGACAGTAGACGTGTGGTCTCAGAATTGCCAGATCCAAATCTGAAAGGGCAATTTGAAGAAGAAGAATTACAGGTAATGGCTTACTTGGCGAAGGAGTGTCTTCTATTGGACCCAGATTCTCGGCCAACAATGAGTGAGGTTGTTCAAATTTTGTCAACTATTGCACCTGAAACATCTAAAAGGAAACACTTTTCGAGAGATGACTTCAAGGTACCAATGGCACTAACATGCTGCTATATATTTGCCATTTTATGTTTCCATAGTTGCTTAATTGATCTGTTGATTTCACAAACACGTATGCCTACATCATAGATTTCTAAAACGGGTAAAAAATACTAGGTGCTTTAGAAAGATCTGTACATATATGTTCTGATTTAGAAGAAGCTTCATCTAGCTGATCCTTTCTGGGTACATGAAGATTAAAGCATCACATGAGATGATCTTAAAATGCTATATGATATTACCATCCATTATGAAATGTTAGGAATGAGTCAGGTTCAAACCCTTCAAGTCTGGTACTTAATTAAGTGGAGAAGGGTAAAGGGGCGGGCCCATTATCCCCCGAGAGAACACTTTTGTCCCCAGGAAGATCACTTATGTGATCTGTGTTGCTCGGACTCTTCAAAAATGTCAAGGGGTGCTTGTCTGATTCTCAAAAATAAGTGTATTTTTGGAGAATTCGACACGGGCGCGGCATCGTAAGTGAAGAGTCCGCGCAACTTAGGTGACACTTGACTAAGAGTCTAGACTTCCTTTTCTGGCGCAGTTGATTTCCTTTGTCATAGTAGTTGTGTTAGCTAACACCTTGAGCATTATCCTCTTCTTGTTTCTCTTAGCTCTTTAAGCATGACTTATTCTCGTCTTCGTTTATTTGCATGTCCAGTTTTTGCAGTAGTCTGATACAAATGTACAAACAGCCGTATGCAGAAGTAATAAATAGATCCCATTTCAGCCTCTTGCAGAAATGCAAGGTAAGGCTGCATACAATAAACCCTTGTGGTTCGGCTCTTCCCCGGACCCTGCGCATTGCGGGAGTTTTAGTGTACCGGGCTGCCCTTTTTTTACATCACACTAAGAGACATGTACATTATATAGGGCTCATTCAGTTATGACAACAAGAGTTCCGGAGAAAGTTCCAGCTTTGTTGAAGACGAGGAGATCAAGCAAATCACATCTGAGAATCGCTCAGCTCACTGCTTGTTGCCAAATTGTGAGTTCAGTCATTGTAGCGAATCTAATGATCCGAAAGAACATGTTATTCCAGATGCATATGTTGAGAAACTGCTCTTCCAGAGCTCAAATTGCAAGAGTTGGAGCGCAAATGATGATGAAACAGTGGATTTAACTGAACCGCGTTTTGAGAAATTTCATATGCCAACTGTTAGATCATCAACAGGTAAAAACATAATAGGTGCTGTTGGAACATAGCAGATTTCATTTCTTTTACCTTTGGTTGTTTGAGGACAGTACACACGAAGGAGGGTAGAGGGAGTCATGGTTCCCTTATCTTTTTCGCGTCTTAGTATTAGAGAATCACAGGTTTGCTCAAATGATTACGCGCAAAAGGCAGTTGATTTCATTTTTTCAATCGATGTAAACATGTTTACGAGGAATTTTCTAGTGTCTTTCTTTTGTAAATGATCATAGTTAGATATGCAATTCTGGAAAGAAAAAGATACAAATTTTACACATGCTTTATTGCCACAAACTGGAACTTGTAAAACTTTTCAACTCCTTTTCCAATTGCAGTTGATATGCATCAATGTTGAACTGTCAAGTAGAGTTATTTATTTTGCCAGATTGTTTCCTGAAGGGCCAAAAAAAAAAAAGTGCTTACAACAACAACATGTTCAGTGGAATTCCATAAGTAGGGTCTGAAGAGGATCGTGTGCTCGAAAGTCGAAACCTTACTCCTATCTTGTGAAGGTAGAGAGCTTGTTTCCAGTAGACCCTCGGTTTAAGGAAAGAAAATCCAGTATTGAAGTTATCATGCTGTGAACTGAATATAATGGAGAAGAGAATATTAACAACACATTATACGATAATTGAAGTACTAAACAATGCTCGACTACCTATTGACCTTCTGCTCTAATTCTTGACCTCCATATCCTCCTATTATCGATAAGAATAATAGTGCTTAAATGTGTTAAAACCGTACTCATTTACATGACTATATGTTATACAGGAGCAATCAACAAATTTATGAAACTACACGCTGCATGTGTAATTAATCATGTAATTGGACTTTACAATATTATGACTTTTCACTAGAAACCCAAAATCATTTTTGGCTATCTAAGAATAGTTTTCAAAAGATCCAAGGATAAAATTCCATATGCTACTTTTTCTTTCTCATTTTTTCCACATAAAGTGATCAGGTTACTTGAGCCGAGGATCTATCGAAAATTGTCTCTCTACCTTTAGAAGGTAGGGGTAAGGCTACGTACATATCAGCCTCTCCGGACTCAAAAACCATAAAAGAAGAAGAACAACAGCATATCCAGTGTAATCTCACAAGTGGAGTGTGAATAGAGTAGTATACCGTAGCAAATCTTATCTCTACCTTGGAGATAAAGAGGTTGTTTCCAATAGACCCTCGGCTCAAGTAAAAGCAGTTCGAAAAAAGAAACAACAAGATACAATATTAAAGAAAGCATATTGTATATGCTACAACAAAAGAAAATTTCTTAATTTTTCCTCTTTCCCACTTGAGAAAAAAAACAAGGTCTAAATTCAAAATTCCTTATGTTTTGGTCTTTCCCATTTGAGAAAAAACAAGGTTATAATTCTCTTTTATAAAATTGTTTATTTATTGTTAAAAAATTTCTTATTTACGCTAACATCAAATGGGCTGCCAACATGGATTGTGGTGCAGTGATGAGACTGCTTCACCCTGTCTCGAGTTTGAACTCTGGATATAGAGAAAGTCCTGTTGGTAGTACCACCCTCAGAATGGGATCTGCAATGCGTGATCTGAATTAGTCGAGGCTCTAATACGGGCATCGAGGTGGGAAATCAAAATTAAAAAAAATCAAATGGGCCCACTCCAACAATTGCATTATCATGTGGGCCATACATATAGCTGGGCTTTGGGGTAGCGAAATCTCGTTGTCTATGTCGGGCCCAACCCATTCCGCCCAACACCTTTCATCAATTTCTTTGCCGGCAGTTCTAACTTGCTATGTGAATTTACAAATATACCCCCACCATCACGCAATTATATTACTCCCTCCGTGCCAATTTGTATGAGTTAGTTTGACTTGACACGGAGTTTAATAAAGAAAGAAAGACTTCAAAACTTGTGGTCTAAAATAAGTATATATGTGTGGCTATAAATCATTTCATTAAGGATAAGATATGCATTTTAAAATTAAACTTTTGCTAAATATAGAAATGTGTCATTCGTTTTGATACTGACTAAAAAGAAAAGTAAGTTATATAAAATGAGAAAGAGGAAGTACTTAAAAAAAAAGAAAAATTATATCACATAGTTTGAATCGGAAGAGGTTTAAGAAAAAAAAATGAAACGGAGAGAGTATTGAATTCTTCATATTGAAGTAGACTATATGTGCTTGGAATCCCTTATTCTCAATACCAAACGGCTCCTTAACACCTTCATCAATAAAATAATTTCAAGACGAATTAATACATCGAACCAAACGTAAAATTAAATAATCCTGAATTTTCTTGGTTGTAGTGCGGATGAATTGGAGCAGCTCCTCTATGTTGTGGGTGTGAGGGGCGGGTGTGTGTGTGTGTGGATTGAGGTTGTCGCCGCCTAACAGTGGCAGACCCACATGTAACTGAGGGGTGTCGACACCCCTTAGTCAGAAAATTACACTACGTAGTTAGGTAAAAATATTTATATATATATATTACATATTGACATCTCTTGACTTCTTTGTAAATTCTTTTCTTTATATTCTGACACTCATTAGTGAATATTCTGGCTTCGCCACTATGGCGCCTAATAGAGGCAGAAGCATGGGCCACCGGAGCTATCCTCAATACCACACGACCCCTTATCAACTTTATGAATAAAGTAATCTCAGAAACTAATTAATATCTCTAACTAAATATAAGATAAAATAGTCGTGTACTTTATTCCTAGATTATTATCCTTGTTCCAGTATTAAACAACCCCGTAACAACTTGATGGATTTAAAATGTACACTGAGAGTACATCATCGTACAGTAACATTGGTCCATTGAAAGAGAAACCTTACTGCTCTCTGCCATATATTTTCATAATCTTGATAACCAACGTGAACCGAGGAAACTGTCTCTTATGATTATTTATATAGATTCAAAATAGAAATAAGTGATCTTTTCAGATTTTTTGTATATTAGTTTTAAGTTTAATATGAAGTTATTGTTAGGATCAAGCACTTATGTGTTCGACATCAAACAAGTGTCATGTTCGATTATGATTTCGACCCGCGCCATCTCAGCCTCCCTCATGGGCTTTGCCATGAACAGTGGTGTTACCTAACAATCCCCGTCTTAAAACCTGCCTCATGCAACATGAGGCTCTTGGGAATCGAACACATGATATTGATTGTGATATCACTTGTTAGGATCAGTTGCTTACCGTCATGCCACAAAATATAACTGATAGTAAGGACAAAACTTTATAACTAAGGCCAGCAAGCAAGCATTATGTTCGATCATGACTCCGACCTGGTTCACCCCAACACTCTTGTGGGTCTTGCCATGGGTAGGATGCTGGTGTTGCCCAACCCCCTCCCAACACCTGTCTCATGCAACATGGTGCGCTTCTTCGAATCAAACTCATGGGTCATGACCTTAGTTCTGATACCACTTGTTAGGATCAAACACTTGCTCGTGCCAAAAACTATAGCTAGTAGTAAGGGTACAACTTTATTTCTTAACTAAGCCACCAAGTAAGCGACATATTTGATCATGACTCCGAGTCGGACCACCTCAACCCCCTCATGAGCTTTACTATACGCAAGATGCTGACGTTACCCAATAATTACAAATAAATTTAAAATAGATTGTAAATTCAATTGACTCAATGTGGACCTTGGTCTAGCTAAGATGCATAGTTATGGCCTCCTAGGAATTGATTGTTGGCCATCCCTCCTATTCAAGGCAAACACATTCTTGTTTCTTCTAGGAATTATGCAAGCAATTCATTGAAGCTACCTTTTATTTATTTACAAAAAAAATGCAATAATCATATAGTGTTCTAAATAAGCCTTATATATGTATAGTGTTACATTAAGTGTACTTGTGCATTGAATTGCAAGCTAAGATAACCCTACATAATTAATATGTGGTTAATTTCTTACGTAATAAGAAGCTTGTAGACATTAAAAATTCATTTTTCAATTTAAATTTGAACTTCAAATTGCATGATCAAACGCCTACTTGATATAATAAGGTAAGTCTCAGCTGTATCTGGACCTTCGTACTAATACACCAACAACAACATACCCAGTGTATCTTATAAGTGGAGTCTAAGGAGGGGTGTGTGTATGCAGTCTTATCCCTACCTCATGAAGATGGAGAGATGCTCTTTCTGATAGACCCTCGGCTCAAGTAAAACATCTCAAATCTGATTGAAAAAGAGCATACGAAAATGAAATTAGCAGTAATAACAACGAAATAAAACGCTATGAAAAACATTAGCGTATCATTATGAAAAAAAAGAACAATAGCAATAATAAACAAATGCAATAAGTATTGGAGCTTTGTATTTACACTTGTTCAATAACATTTGTAAGCACATCAAAATCTAATTATTATAAAGATACCAACCAAAGATAATTTATAATTTATATTAGGGAGCTAGCTAATTAAGCTACTGATTTATTTAGTTTAATAAATATCTGCCGTCCATGCTGACTGATCTGTCTCCATCTTTACAAAACAACGATAACATACTCAGTGTATTCTCACACAGTGAGGTTTGGGGAGGATAGAGTATACAGATGCACAGTATGTATCATTACCTCAAAAGTGAGGTAGATAGGTTGTTTCCGGTAGACCATCGACTTAAGACAAAATACAATCTAGAAAAAGATGTAATATAGGTACAAAAGACGATAAAAATATATGAACATTTATATATATAATTAATACAAAGTCATTTTTGTCAGAGAGTACTTTATTTCTGATGTTGAACTTTTTGGTGTGAATTTTTAATTTAATCAAGTTTTAATGCGAATATCGAACGCCAAGATGAGAAATTATGTATTAAAAAAGGTCACATGTGAATTTTCCAAAAGTCATGGTCATAATTCAATTCTACTCAATCTTAGCCAACTCTTAACAAACTCCAATCTTACCTAAACATCCTTTTGACATTTGTGAACTAAGCCAAAATAAATTTAGGACAATGATTGAAGTCCCTTTAGCCCTTTTGTCAAACCATCCAGTTGGATATATTTGCTTTTCCTTTTTATAAAAAATAAATTATATTCATCTTTCATCTTTTAATTTGTGTTAAAAATTTCAAAAACAATTTAAAAAGTTTTGGGTGGGGGACAAAACAAGCGGATTCATAATTTAAACTTAATGGGTTCAGAATTCTAATTTATGAATTCTTAAAAATAAATAACTAAAATTATTGAATTCTGCCGATCAGTACCGTATATTGTATGATATGTGGAGTTCTCATTCTTCTGGAAGTTTTACTATTCATGCAACATGGACAAAGGGGAATAATGCAATTATTGTTGTTAGCACTAATTAGTCAAATTTTCAAGCATAAAAATGATTAGTGTAAACACTAATTAATTTATCTATTAAAAGTTGAAAATTTCAATTTGTGGGGAACATATTCTCCCTATGGTAAAGTAGATAAAATAGTGACGAATATTTTCCTCTTTTATAGTGAATCGGTTCCTTCTTTCTTGTTTTCTTTAACATTCTTGAATTAAAGATTTTTGCATGTTGGATTATTCATTTAATAGCAATTTTGGAGAATTATGTAATATATTTTAAAACATAACATACCATAAACATGATGGCCATAACAGAGGGCAGATCACAAAGAAGGACTAGTAAATTTCTGAAGAAGGAGTGTACGCGATATCTTGAGCGAATTCACATAATACATGCATTTTTAGGTTCAATGATAATGTAATTCATCAAAGAACAAAAAGCCCGTTGGTCCAAAACAAACAATATGTGCCATGGGCGTGAATCGTAACAAATATGGTATAGAATTGCACACTCTATCAGTACATACGATGGTGGGGGAAACTCAAAGAGGATGTTGACTCCCTAAAGATCGGAGAATTTATGTGACGCCCAAACCAGAGAACGGGCCGACGTAGGTGAGTCAAAATATTGATGATGAGCTTCATTAAAAGGGGTGCACATGATACATTAGGCGAATTCACGTTGAAATGAGAGAAAAAGTGAAGAGTTTTATAAGGCATAACACAAGTTCACATTATACGCACGCTTTTGGACAATGATCGATGGCTTAGCAAAAGGGACAAATTCATGAGACATATTAGACCAAAGCGGACAATACATGCCCTAGACTTGGATTGTGACTATAAACATTATTTTACACACATAAAAGATCAAAGAATATATACATATCAAATATTTGAAAGTATTTAATCATCAAATTACACGTTCAAATAAAATTTCAACTTTAAATTGACTTGATCTCAAATCATGATGATCCACTAATCTAACTTCACTCTTAGGTAAACAATTTTAAATCCTTCTTTTTAATCCAATTTGGGCTTAAAAAAAGATTAAAATTTATTGACTAACCAAAAAAAAATGGGGGGTTAGATTCCATTTGTTGCTAATTAAGGAACATAATGTTTTCTCCCTAAAAACTAAAGTTCTACAAAGTACAAACCCCAAAAGTCCGTACAATCCCATGAAAGGTCAAAACAAATGAGAAAAATATTTAAAGAAAACCTAATTAAAAAGAAAAAGAAATTAACCAACTACTAAATAAATTAGTCAATTTGATATAATTTAAAGTTTTAGAGAGTGTTGGATCATGTGATAGTTATTTTTTTGAATTTTTTTTTCTCCATACCGAATACACCCTAGAACTCAAATCGCAGTGACAAATAATATTCACAATTCTTAAATACCTAAATCTCGGTAGATAGAGTACTCATATACTTATGTTGTTCGGAAGTATCAAATATCATATTAGTAAGTCTTAGTAGACAAAGTTTATCTATATTTTTGTTGGTGGTCGAGAGGTATCTATCAAATTCGATAGTTAGATTGGTGGAAGATGTCAAACGCGGTACCTTATTCTAAATCTTGACGATAAATAGAATTATTTGATACTTACGCTGTTGATATATATATACCCTATTGAGTTACACGATACTTATATATACTGATGATTGAGGAATACCCTATAAAACAGGCACTATAATCGAAACACACCACTAATTGATAGAATAAATAAGATCTCCTCACCGAGCTAGTTCTAGTCTTCAAAAATTTAAGAGATCTAAATATCATATGTGTCATTGCTGTTATTGCTATGTATTGCTTTTTATAGTGCTTTATTTCTTTGTTGTTATGACTTTTGTTTTCTTATAAGTTATATTCTTTTTCAAATTGTTTTGAGATGCTTTACTTGAGTCGAGGTATATCGAAAATAATATTTTTATTTTCATAAGATAGAAACAAAATTGTGTAAACTTTACTCTTTCAAACTCTGCTTATGAAATTACCTCGAATATGTTATTAGCATAGTAGTAAACTAGTAATAGATCCAACCAACAAAATAGAAAATTTAGTAAAGAAATGTTAAATACCAGCATATGTTTACAGTACCACTGACACTATCCAGTTTTCCAGTTAGTCAACTCCTTTGGATTTTCAAAAAAAGAAAAAATCCACACTTAAGCCAGTTGTGAACTTTTTTCTAGCCTGAATAACTGGATATAATATATTGATTTCACACAACTATATAGTCTTGTCTTTTTCTTGCTGATGCTGTACTACACTTCCACTAAAAATCAAAATAAAATACTCACACTGTTTCATATTATGTTATACAGTTTGATTTGATATAATATTTAGATTTTTTTTTTAAACTTGTCATCTAAATTAATTCCTAGATATTAGATATTGGATGGGTGTCCCCTGGGATGTCCTTGTGTTGCATCTCTACTTTGAATGAGAATTTTGTAGTAATTGATAAAGTTACTATCATGTGATCAGGAAGTCATGAGTTTGAGCTGTCAAAACAGTCTTCGGTAAAAATGTAAGGTAAGATTGTGTATAATAAATCTTTATAGTCTGATCTTTTCTGAATTTCACATATAGCAGGAGCTTTAGTGCATCGATCTGTCTTTTTTTTTTTATTTGTGTGATTATGAATAATTTTATTAAGGATTAAAAATAAATTTTAAAGTTAAATTGTTTTCCCTTATAGTAAGTGACATTTTATCTTTTGAAACAGATTAAAAAATAAAGATTGTCACATAAAATTAGACGGAAGAAGTATAGAAATTTAGAATATTTTATATATATATAAATTCCCATTATTTGTAACTGAAAATCCTTCTGTCCAAAATTTCTGCAACTGGGGTTGCTGCAAATAGCAAGGGGAGAGGGAAATACTATTGTCTATTTGTCATCTTTTCAGTTTTTGGTAAGTGTTACGTATGATAGACCTTTGTGATTCGGTATTCGTTGAGTGCTGAATGCATCGGGCTGTCTTTTTTTTTTTTTCATCATTTCAGTTTTTGGCTAATTTGCACGGACTCTTCACTTTCGATGCCGCACTTATGTCGGATTCTTTAGAAATATACTACTTTTGGTGAGTCCGAGCAACATAGGTTTTTGGTAAAACTGCGTACAATAAATCCTTGTGGTTTGGTATTCGTTGAGTGTTGAGTGCACCAGGCTGTCTTTTTTTTTTTTTTTTCATCAGTTCAGTTTTTAGTAAGACTGCATAGGATAAATCTTTGTGGTTCGGTCCTTCCACGAACTTATGATAACGGAAGCTTTAGTGTATCGAAATGTTTTTGTTTTCATCATTTCAGTTTTCAGTTCCCTCAGAAATAGCAAGTTCCTTAATTTCAGTGTATCTTTTTTTCCCTTTATAAAAAAGTTTGTGTCTTTCCTTTTCTGGATTTTACTTAGTGTGTTGGGTTTTCTGATTTTTGTCTGAAATTTAGCAAGAAGATTATAAACAAACAAACAGATATCAGCAAAGCAAAAAAAGGGTTCTTGAAAAGATTATAAAAATTTAATCTTTTTGAGTTTTGTATTGATGCTGCATTTTTGTTGATCAATGATTATGGTTAGTTGCCTTCTCTCTCACACACTTATCAAAGGGTACTAGTAGTATTTTTGTTTAATCTTTTTTACTCCCTCGATGACTCGAACCCATCGAACCATTAGTCCTGCATTTTTGTTCCTCTAAGATGATGGTTAGTATTTAGTACCCCTTTTGCTCCTCAGTGACTGACTCCACAACCCCATATTGGAGGTGGAGAGACTCGAACCCAAAATGTCAGGTTTGGAGTTGGAGGTGGACCCCACAATCTTAGGTTGGAAGTGGAGTGACTCGAATCCACAATCTCAAATTTGGAAGTGGAGGTGGAGTGGACCCCACAACCTCAGGTTGGAAGTGGAGTGACTCGACCCCACAACCCCATATTGGAGGTGGAGAGACTCGAACCCAAAATGTCAGGTTTGGGTATAGAGGTTTGGAGTTGGAGGTGGACCCCACAATCTTAGGTTGGAAGTGGAGTGACTCGAATCCGCAATCTCAAATTTGGAAGTGGAGGTGGAGTGGACCCCACAACCTCAGGTTGGAAGTGGAGTGACTCGACCCCACAATCTCAGGGTTGGAGGTGGAGTAACTCGACCCCACAAACTCAGGTTGGAACTGGAGTGACTCGACCCCACAATCTAAGGTTTGGAGGTGGAGTAACTCGACCCCACAAACTTAGAGTTGGATGTCGAGGGTGCTTACTGTGCGAGTGACCCTTTTGTCAAAAGGGTACTAGTAGAATTTGTTATCCATCAATATTTCTCACTGTTTGTAGATTTTAATATATTAGTACTTTTTTGTTTTTCTTCCTTGCTGTGTTCTACATGATTTGTCTGTTCTTTGTAGAATGTATGACTGAATTATTATTTTTTGTTATAATATATGCTCTAAATGGTTGATGCATTCTTTGGTTATTGTTTGTTATAATAGAAAGTTTGATGCATTTAAGGCTGGCTCTAGGTGTTGACTGATTCTTCCACCAATGGACTGAGAAATCAAAGTTTTTTTTTATTTTCCTGAAAGATGTGGAATTTTTGATAGACTAAATAGCCAGATATTGAGATTTGAAGACCTGGTCACAAGTTTGACTTGAAGTTTTTTTTAGTCTATAGTTTAGACTAATAAATGTTGGGAGTATTAATGGTAGAGTCTTAGCTACTTTATGTGCAATTTGTGTATGTATTCAACTTTTTCATGTTCTTCACATGATTTCTACTGAAAGAAAAAAAGAACAGCTAGTTCTCTTTGTCTTTGTTTGGCTTATAATTCATCCTGAGTCATTTTCGAGTTATTTGTCCGTGATAGTCACATGCTTTCTCTTTTTGTTATGTTGCACAGATCAAAAACCTATAATTGAAGCTCTTACGAGTTGTATTGTGTTGCTTGTGTGAGATTAATTGACTGAAAGACCTGTTATTGGGACGGTATTTTTAGTCGTTGGTGATGGCTTATGGTAATTCAAGATCCGTAAGGTTAGTCCGTTTTTGACTTATTCCATTATGTTATTTAGTATGAGTTCTTGTTCTGTTTGCTCTTTCATTGGGTATGACATTGTTATCGATTATGTTGTAAGGTTATTTATTAATTTCAGATTCCAAGATGATCTTGAATCAACGAAGTGTGCACCAATGAACGGAGATAATGTGATTAAAGTGACGTATAAGATTGATGGATCGCGATTACCTGAGCCAGCTAGTAGAAAGAGTGAAAATGAGGCTGAAAGGACTGGAAAATCCTTGAAGGCTAAAGTGTTATCGCGGGTTTTCTCAGAAGATTATGAAAGGGTGAAGAAAAAGATATTGGATCCTCGTGGACCTACAGTTCGTAGATGGAACAAGATTCTCTTAGTAGCTTGTTTAGTTGGTTTATTCGTGGACCCTCTATTCTTTTACTTACCCGTGGTCCAAGATGAAGTCTGCATAGATATAGGAACTAATCTTGAAATTGCCCTTACAGTTATTAGATCAATAGCTGATGTCTTTTATATGATTCAGATATATATTCGGTTTAGAACTGCTTATGTTGCTCCATCTTCTCGAGTATTTGGGAGAGGAGAGCTTGTTATAGATTCTTCAAAGATAGCTCAAAGATACTACAAAAAAGGTTTCTGGATTGATCTCATTGCTGCCCTGCCTTTACCGCAGGTTTGTCAACTGGAAATTCGGGTAACTATAATCCTTAGTATAACAAGATTGAAATTATTAACGAATATTGCTTTCCATGTGTTTCAGGTATTAATTTGGGGCATTATCCCTAATTTAAGTGGCTCAACGATGGCGAATACAAAGAATGTCCTTAGATTCATCATCATCTTTCAGTATCTCCCTCGATTTTATCTCATATTTCCGCTGTCATCACAAATAGTAAAGACTACTGGTGTTGTTACTGAAACAGCATGGGCTGGAGCTGCTTACAACTTGATGCTTTACATGTTAGCAAGCCATGTAAGTGGATTTCCCAGCTTGCTTGCTCTCTGTAGCGACTTCCAATTACGAGTAGTAATAATATTTTTTCATCGTATTCAAAGGTATTTTCTTGTTTGCAAATATAGGTCGGAGGAGCTTGCTGGTACCTTTTATCAATTGAGAGGCAAGAGGCTTGCTGGAGACACGCTTGCAGTTTTGAGGAGCGATCTTGTGATTTTGGATATTTTGATTGCCGGAGGGTTAAGGAACCACTAAGAAGTGCCTGGTTCCAGTCCAGCAATATTACAAAGCAATGTGATCCTAATACTAGTGATTACCCTTTTGGCATTTACAGTGATGCCGTAACAGCTAATGTCACAACTGCTTCGTTTTTCAACAAATATTTCTACTGCCTATGGTGGGGCTTGAAGAACCTAAGGTAAGGCACTTTAAACACCATGTCTTTGATAGTAAAATGTTTTGCGAAGTGAAACAGAATTTGGAATTCTTCTACTAATGTATGTGATTGTGGATTTGGAACTTGCGTTCCAGCGAAATGGCTTTATGGTTAGGAAAAACATATTGACTTCAGTTTTATGTTGTTTGATGATACACAGTTCTCTAGGGCAAAATCTCGCGACAAGCACTTATATTGGAGAAATAGGTTTTGCCATCATAATTGCAACTCTCGGCCTAGTTCTGTTTGCATTGCTGATTGGAAATATGCAAGTGAGTCTGCTCATGTACTCTTACCGCATTTTAGTCTTATCGTCCACATCTGTACTGTCCGTAGGTAAAAATATTATCACATTTGAGATATTCTCCAAAGCCTTTAGGTTTTAACATGACTTAAGTTTGTTTGCTGGTGATGCATATGTACTCACGCACTTTATTGGCAGACGTATCTCCAATCAACAACTGTAAGATTAGAGGAATGGAGAATCAGGAGAACTGATACAGAACAATGGATGCATCATAGGCAGTTACCGCAAGAGCTAAGGCAGTCTGTGCGGAAGTATGATCAATACAAATGGGTGGCTACAAGAGGAGTGGACGAGGAAGCTCTTCTGAAAGGACTTCCTTTAGACCTCCGTAGAGATATCAAACGCCATTTGTGCTATGATTTAGTTCGAAGGGTGAGTTCTATAGTTGTTTCGTCTCAGTATAATGATAGTGGCGTGAGTGGAAGTTAGAAGAACTTGTTCTTGGAGTTCTCGAAGCAATACTAGAATATTGTAAATGTTAGTGCTATACCCGTCTGACTTAACCATTGTTGAAATTTGATAGGTTCCACTGTTTGATCAAATGGATGAAAGAATGCTGGATGCAATATGCGAGAGGCTCAAACCCGCATTATGCACACAAGGCACTTGTCTTGTGCGCGAGGGTGATCCTGTCAACGAAATGCTCTTCATAATTCGAGGGAATCTTGATTCTTACACCACGAATGGTGGTCGTACTGGTTTCTTCAATTCTTGTTGTATTGGTCCAGGCGACTTCTGTGGTGAGGAACTGTTAACATGGGCACTCGACCCACGTCCAGGTGTGATTCTACCATCATCCACCAGAACAGTAAAAGCAGTATCTGAAGTAGAGTCATTCGCGCTAGTAGCAGAGGACTTAAAGTTTGTTGCAGCACAATTCCGGAGGCTACATAGCAAACAACTAAGGCACAAATTCAGGTTCTACTCGCACCAATGGCGTACTTGGGCTGCATGTTTCATTCAAGCAGCATGGCGTAGACATAAGAAACGAAAGGGTGCAGCCGAGCTTAGAGCTCTGGAGAATCTAATGGATGAAACTGAGTCGTTAAGCGGACAATTGGATCAAAATGCACCAGCACCTGGACCAGGCTTTGCAGCCTATGCATCAAGATTGGCAACAAGTAGAAGGGGTCATCACAAACACTCAAGTTCAGATTCCACTGCAGTTAGCTCACTACAGAAGCCTGCAGAACCTGATTTCTCAGTTGATGAAGAGTAACTTAGAAGAGCAAATGTATATCATATGAATATACAAGTATACAAAATCAAGAGGTGTTTTATATGTACATTGGGGATGTCAAAATATTTGTTTAAATAGTTGAATTAAGTCCTAAATTAAATAATTAGAGGACTAAGAAGATAGTAAATAATTTAAGTCTAAAGCACTGGTTTATAGTCAAGGTCCAAATTCATCAATGTAAGTCCAGTCAAACTAAGAGCACAAACCAAGAGACCTCACATCAAAGTTCATGAGGAAAAGAATTAGATGACTTTCTTTTTTCAAAATTTAGTGGATATACTAGAAACTATAACTCATATCTACATAGTTTCTTCATGTTAACAGTGTAATTTGTAACCATTTCTTGTGTTGAATATTTCAGATACAAAATTTGTGTTCATAATGTGAACCCTCTATTAGATCAAAAACTTTTGTTACTTGTTTATTGAAAAGAGAATGAGGGTTGGGTGTTTGGAAGATATTAAAAGCAAAAGGCGGATCTAGAACAGGTTCAATCGATTTAACTAAATTCACTTTTTTATCGTTCGAATCACTTATACATATGTAGAAAGATTTCTTATTTAAATTTATATATAGGATTGATCATATCCATTCTTAAACCATTGATTTTAAGCACGAACGTATATCCTCCACCAAGTAGTTCTCCAGTTCTACGATCTTATGTAGTGATCCCAGAATAATAGCCGGGCTCCTTTTATACTTGTGTAGGCAAGTATAATGTAAAATCACGCGTCTTTTCTAGGTTAGAAGGCCCGCTATTCATACACACGTTTTCAGCCCTAAAAAATAAGAGAATCGTATTATTTATTATTTCTTAAGGTGTATGCCAAGTCAATAATGGACAAATAAAGATGTACGGAAAGAGTAATACATTACACCACTTTTGACAAAGAATTTTTTATATTGGTACATACTTTAGTAATTATAAAAATTCACATTAAAAGATTTGCGCATATTTGTATTCTATTAGATAAAAGTTTTCCATCTTGTAAGGGTCGAAATTTATTAATGAAGTAATTGAAGTGTGTAACAATTGCATATCTCATTTAAAAGTTTAAGTTATTAGAGCGAGAAATACACTTTATTTGTTTGATTATATACTCAAAAAATGAAGTTATTGAAATGAATGACTACTGAGTACTGACCATCTCATGTAAAATTACAAGCTATTAAAGAAAGAACATTTTATTTACTTAATTATGTACTCAATAAATGTATTAGATTTCGTTAATTTTGAATTACCGAAATCTGAATACTTTAAATATTTTGTAATTTTTTTATAACATTAAAAAATAACTTCTTTGCATTTTTTTGTGTCCGTAACAATTAAATTTAAATGTTAAAATTCTTATACGTGTATAACAAACCAGTCACTATAAAAGTTACAAAAAAACTCAAAACGAACAAGACTGTCATAGAGAAACTTAATAATATTAAGAAATTTAAATAATACAAAGTGCTTATGAAGAAAGCATTTGCATTAATAATGATATTATTAATGCAATAATATATTATTACTCTCAACAATATGATAAATAAATAATTAAATTCATGAAGCATCTTGGTGAAGAACATGAATATTTTCATTCATCATGCGTCTCGTAACACAATCAGAGGCGAACCCAGGATTTGAAATCTGTGAGTGCACCAGTGTTGTCAAAGGCGCGCTTAAGCCCTAAAGCGAGGCTCAAAATGTGTTGAGCGCTTCACCTCGCTTAATGTGCAGTTTAGTGTCTTCATCAAGATTCAAAAACATACTTTTTTCTTGCCAATGAGGCGTTTTTGAAGAGACGGACATTAAACAATTGATATTTTACTTTATCATAATTTTTTTTTTTTCAATTTCTTTATTCATATATTTTTCATTCATGCTTATAATTATTAGTCTTGGGCTAGACATATATATTTATATTTTTTTTCTTCCTTTTTTCGTTAAAGCCTTCGCTTTATTTGCACTTTGAGCTTATAACCCCAACGGACTTTAAAGCTTTTTTGCGCGTTTTGCTTTTGATAATACTGGGGTGCACCGATATTATCTTAACATAGACTTTAGCGAAATTTTCAATTTCAATTAAGGGATAATGTCATATTTGATTGGTCACTAATGACATGAACAATATTGAAAATACAATATATAGAACAAATGTGAGTTCTAAGCTAATAAACTTTTACTTCCTTATAATATGAATTTTAGCTAATATGCGTGATACAGGGATCGATCCCTGGTTGCGTGCTTGGAAGCATCAACTTCAACCAGCATACCAAGGTGCACTTTCATTTTTCTATGGGTGCACTATTAGCTATATCCAAAATTCTCAAGGTATATACACATATATATACATGATTTTTTTTGAAGTTAACGGGTGCACGTGCACCCCACCAACACATGTGGGTCCGCCTCTGAACACAATTTACGAGACGCATGATGAAGACAGACATAAATCAGAGTTCGACCACAATTCTTGACACTGACACAATCCGAATCACTGTTGCAAGATGTTATGCCTGCTATTTGAAGCATTGAATCTGCAAAAATTTATGTTATAATGCATTCGAGTTAATTTAATGTATCGTTACCAACTATACATAACAGTAAAGTCACATAACTTATTTTTGGAACATAAATGAATTATGTATGAATGAAACACGAATGTCAAACTGTTAGTGTAAGGGACATATACATACCATTTCATTAACAGTAGGGACATATATATATTCAAAGTATAACAAAGGATATATACGTACCATTTATCATCGTTCGAAAATATATTTGTCCCTTTTCCGTTCTGAAAATGAGGCATGTTTTTTTATTGAAGGAGATGAAAGAGTATCTTACCAATTTTGTGTATCAATATAGTGCAAATATTAGCTCCGCAGATTAGGAAGTACTTAAATGTGAGATCCTTCTATAACCAAACTCAATATACACATGGCATGATTTTAGTGGCCCGTTTCATTCAACTTGGATTGCCACATAATTTTGACACATGACACATTTTTAGTGACTTATTTTATTTGACTTGTATTGCCACATAATTTGATACATGACACATTTTTAGTGGCTCATTTTGTTTAACTTGGATTGCCACCTCACGTGACACATGAGCCGTGGCATGAGCCTAGACTTTAAGATGGGCTAGCAGCCATTTGGGACTTGGGTTAATAGAAATGGACTCATCATTTGGAGTCCCATTAATTGAATTAGGCCAATGTATTTGAGTTTAGATAATTAACCCAACTATATTAGCCACATTATTTGAACTATTTTCTTGAATTTAATATGTAATCCAAATTAATTTGTGGATTTAAATCCAATAAAATATCAATACTTACTTACACATTTTCCAGTGAAAACTTAGATTAATATTTCATGTAAAAAAGAGGGACAAAATTGAACACCCCCCACCCCCCCACCCCCCCACCCCCCAAAAAAAAAAAAAAGAAAAGAAAGTTCATCAAGAAAGTAGGTAGGAAAAGTTACTCTGAATTAGTATGCACATGTATATATGCAAATACTAACTTTTCATGTCAATTAACATTTGCATTTGCATATCACATGTATATATGCAAATACTAATTGACATGAAAGTAGACATAACAATCAGCCAAAAAGTCAGACCTTTACCCTACCATTTTAGATTAATTTCATTGTTCAAATGCTCACTCAATTATTATTATTATGTTGCGATGATCTATCGGAAACAACTTCTCTGCCTTCACCGGATAATGTTAAAGTCAGAGTATTCATCCCCTTCTTCAAAAGTTGTACATATAAACATTAAACTCGAGGACACTCCCATCTTTCTCAAGCAAGATTTCAAAGTTTGTTATGGTGAAGAACTTAAAGGTATGGGTTACTACTGATCAGTAAAGTGAAATGAAAAGTATGTAAATCAAGATTTCAATTCCAACAAAAAAATAAACAAAATGCTAAATAGTTCCTTTTTATTTAGGGAAAAGGCTCAAATCTGCCATCGAACTATTGGAAATGGCTCATTTATACCATCCGTTAAAAGTTTGGCTCATTTATGTCATCGCTGTTATAAAAAAGGCTCATTCATGCCATTTTTTTTAACGGTGATTTTTTAAAAAGGAAAAAGGCTCAAATATGCCATCGAACTATTGAAAATGACTCATTTATGCCATCCGTTAAAAGTTTGGCTCATTTATGCCATCGTCGTTACAAAAAAGCTCATTCATGCCAATTTTTTTTAACAGTCCTGTTTGGTGGTTTTTTGCAAAACCATTTTGTACACGTGACCAACAATAATTCGTCCACATCATTAATTAAAGGAAAAAAACTCAAATATGCCATCAAACTTTGAAAAAAGGCTCATCTATGTCATCCGTTAAAAGTTTGGCTCATTAATGCCATTTTTTTTAACAGTCCAATTTGAAGGTTTTTTGCAAAACCATTTTGTACACGTGGTCAACAATAATTCTTCCACATCATTATTTAAATCAACCAAAGAAATTTTAAAATTCCTAATAAGAAAATATCGATTTCTCCAGCCAAAATATTTTTATGCATTTTGTAACTCCTTTATAGGCACTGCAAAGAGTTCATCCATTTTCAATTTCTTCGGAATCGCTGAACACAATTCTGCAAATCTCAAGACCAATTCAAGCCCGAAACAGACATCAACTATTTCAAACAACGAATCAATTACTTACCGAAACACAATTTTTTAAATTCTTAAAAAATTGTACTTGAAGTAAAAATCAGAAAAATTCTATAATCGGTGAATGAAGGAGTTACAAAATGCATAGAAATATTTTGGCCGGAGAAATCGATATTTTCTTATTAGGAATTTTAAAATTTCTTTGGCTGATTTAATTAATGATGTGGACGAATTATTGTTGGCCACGTGTATAAAATGGTTTTGCAAAAAATCACCAAACCAGACTGTTAAAAAAATGGCATGAATGAGTCTTTTTTGTAACGGCGATGTCATAAATGAGCCAAACTTTTAACGGATGACATAAATGAGTCATTTTCAATAGTTCGATGGCATATTTGAGCCCTTTTCCTTTTATTTATCTAAACCTTAACTTGAAAAGTTACTATTTGATAATTGTGTGGGACATAACAAACAAAGACAAATAAATATAAACTTTAAGCTATGGATTCGTCCGAACGTAATAGTAACTTTTACTTGGCTCATAATGCCAGTCCTAAATCCACCTTTGATAATAAGTACTCCATAAAATAAAATACTTGACAAAATAATCAAGGTGACCGCAAGCTAACAGTTGATCAAACAAAAGGAAGAGAACTCATCATTCTCTAATGATTTCTCTGCCCAAAAGATGAAACATTTCTGGATTTCTCCCTTCAAAGCTACTTACTACAAAAGGTTTGAGAATTCAACTCAATCATCATCATTCTACATTGTCATACGAAGGTGATAATTGTCCACTAAAGACAGCAAAATAATGAGAAACCAACATCAACCTTGTTTTCCAAAAGCTTTCCAAGAGAATTTAGCTCCAAGAAGAGAGCTCACCACACCAACAGAGGATATGTCATACCTCTGCCAACTTGTAGATATCGTCAACATAGTCCGCAACCATCAAATGAATGATCATCAACAAGCATAACATCGAGAATCAGATTGTCTGGTTTGTTTGGAAGTCCACAAACAGACTGAAATATAACAGTCGACATTACTCGTTACACCTTCCATTTAGGCAAGTAAACGCATCAAATTATTACTTCCTTGGCGCAATGAGGACAGAAGTGAGTTTTTTCTCATAAAAGCTATAGATTTCTATAGTTGCATTACGATGCAGAATGTTTACATAGTTCTTCTCTGCTACTGCTTGAGCATTGGAACTCCATTTAAGAACAAAATGTACATCTGTTCTTTCTCTGAAGTCCCTTTAAATTTATCATTGCTCCACATGTAATTCTTTTGTTTTCCAAGTCATGTACTCAACTTTAACACACCTCCCAAGACAAATTTGAAATTCAAAATTGAAAGATCACCAAGGTATAAATGACTCTAAATAAAAAGGTGAGCTCACGACACACGCAAATAAAAGAATAGAAGAAAAATAGGCAAACTTTGAAAGAGTGAAGACCCACAAAAAATCCCCAAATGCACTATATTACATACACACAGACAAGAGCATATACAATGTACCATCTTGTCGTTTTAGTACGTACTAACAAGGACGCACTCCTACCTTAATTCGCGTCCTCCACACAACTGTTTCATGTCATGTCTAATCATCTCCCTCCAATATTTCTTAGGTCTATCTGTACCTCGCCTAAATCTATCCATAGCCAACCTCTCACACCTCCGCACTAGGGCATTCGTGCACCTCCTCATCACGTGACCAAACCATCTTAACCTCGTTTCTCACATGTTGTCTTCCATCGAAGTCATTCCCATCTTGTCTCGAATAACCTCACTTGTAATCTTATCTCTCCTAGTATACCCAAACATCCATCGCAACATCATCATCTCCGCCACCTTGATCTTTTGGATGTGAGAGTTCTTGACAGGTCAACACTCCACCCCATACAACATAGTTGATCTAACCGTCACTCTGTAGAACTTGCCTTTAAGTTAGGAGACACCTTCTTATCACATAAGACTCCGGAAGCAGACAACAACAGAGCGAGAAATAAAATAATTAAAATCAGCTAACATTGGAATGACAATTAACCAAATAACATGATCATTGATGTGAAAACTAAGTGTCAAAAAGAAATCTTAAAGGTTTCTCAGCAATTGAGGAAACTCCTCTGAATATGAGCTACTCAAAGATCACATGCATCAGTTTCATTATTGTCTTTGCCCATTTATTCCACTTGAACTCCCAAAAAGGTCCTATGTGCATTTGGAGACTTTTCAATTGTTTGGTCCATCTGAAAGGTAAGAGATGGATTCCACTCTATAAACCACCAATTTCAAATCTTAGGTAAAAGTCTCAAATTTCCAAATAAAAGTAGTTTTGGCAAACAGATAGACAAAGGGAGTGAAATCAAGAACAAAAGCATACTGGAAAACAGAGAGATACTAAAGGGGCATAATCAAGGAGAACAACAGGAAAATTTACAGATCCAAAATACAATACAGGAGAGCGTGGTGCACTAAAGCTCCCACTATGCCTGGAGTCCGGGGAAGGGCCGGACCACAAGGGTCTACTGCATGCAGCCGCACCTTACATTTTCAACGACTTGAACCCGTGACCTCCTGGTCACATGGCAACAACTTTACCAGTTACTCCAAGATCTCCAAGCAGATGTAGTGTAAATGTGTCCCACACTGTCCTTTTCCCATATTTCACAAAAGAAATGAAATTGAACAGCCATCATGCAAAAAAAATAAAATAATAATACATAAACTGGAAACCTTACAAGTCATTCCTGTTGTGTCCTTCCTTGGTTTTGTATGAGGGGAGAAACTAGGCTTTCAAGGTAAATTTCCTGCACATAACTAGATTTAAGCTTAGGAAATTCTAGATATCTGGTTGATTCATCCTTCAGATTGTACAACAAGAATTCTTTTGCAAACACAAGCAAAATTTCATCTTTAGTTGAAATGTAATAGGGTGGCAACGGCACATGACCGTTGAAGGAAAACAATTTAGTCCAAGATTCCTTAACCCCATATTCCTTCATAACCCACACATCTATGTGGGTTTCGTAATAATGACCCTTAGGTATAGCATAAAGATTATTTCCCAATACTCCCAGCAACAAATCATCATGTTTTTCTACACGACATGGCCGCTCTACATTTCCCCATTTCTCATCAGCCAAATCAATAGAAACGATATTACGCTCTCTATAATTAACCCAATGAAGCTTCCCACTCGCAAATGTACCCCTACTTAATAACCTCACCCCATCTGGAACAGGATAGTGGGTGCTTCTCCAAGAATCGTCCTTTAGACTATATATTTTGACCTCAAAACTAGGCGATTCATAAGGATAAAGATAAGAGTAAACACAACCCACGACCTTATAATCATCATGCAACGGATCATACCCAAAACTAAACACGCAATAGTAAGCATCCTTCATATTTGTTCCAAAATCAGGCAGTTTCTTGTACTTCCTAGTGCATGGATTCCATATAACCAGTTTTCTTTTCTCACTGACAAAAGAAATAAAAGATCCATCGACAGAACAAACCAATCCATTTACAGAGCCCTTAAAAGACCAAGACCTGAAAGATGACCGGAATAGTTTTTTCCCTGGATAATCCAAATCACATACTTCCATATCAGACCCATCAAATAAAGCCTCAACTGAACAATCCTTAAGACTGTAAGTGACTCCTCCTTGAGGAACAACTTCACTAAAAATTAACATAATCCTATGGTGGGTGTACTCTTTGTTATGAGCTGAAACACTAAGATGAGTCTTTATAAATTCAGGGTTAGAGATTAAACCAAGCCATGATTTCGAAACAGACCTGAATTTCAATAGAGATTTCACTGGTAGCCTCAAAAGTATTTCAGTTATAAGTTCTTCTGGCAGATTAGGCATCAAATGGAGCATTGAAGTTGATGTGTTTTGAGGTTTTCCTCAGTTTTTAGTTGAATTTTGAACCCAACAGTACTTATAGCTTTTGCTGAGTTCATTGATAAGAGAGCTTGAGCCTTCAAGTATTCAATTAATTAAAAGAGACGAGTGAATTCATAATATTAGTGGATTAAATCCTTCAAATAATTGCATGCAGTTATTCGATAACTATATTAGTTGTTCTAATAATTATTCAGTTGTTTAATAACTTTGCACAATTATCGAATAATTTCTATAGTTATTGAGATAAATTTTATAATTATTGAGATAATTTTTATAATTATTAAAGCAAAAATATAAAAATAAAAAGCTGAAAAAACTTGTAATTGCACCTGTCATGTTACTAGAATAGGATCCATTTTATATATAATGTTATACTTTTGGATGGAGGCAAATCAATGATATTTAGACAAATGAAGGTCATAAACTAACACATGTTGCTTTATGAATAATTTTAAGTTGTTTATCTAGTCCTTTTCAATGTACAAAATCCTTAAAAGTCGTTTTAGGTATAGTAATAATATTCTTGGGTAGAGAGCAATTTTTTAAATTGAATTTTGCGTGACCTATAAATCTGAGTTAATTGAATTATCATATAAAAATTTGATAAAAATCAACGTCAAAAAGAAAAACTCTATTTGTATAATGTGAGTGCCAATAAGTGGAGAGTGAATCAAGCCAACTATTTAACTGAATTAATCAAACTATAATATAATTAAGTATTGAACACCAGTCGAAAAAAAAAAACTTCGATTTATATAATTGAGCACCAATAAGTGAATGTGAAGCCAAATTCAAGCCAACTATTTCACCAGATTAATCAGACTATAGCATGGATATCGAATATCAGATGAGAAAACACTCTACCAACAAGTGAAAGTGAAGCCAAAATCAAATCAACAATTTCACACATGAATTTGTCAAATTATAATATAGATATAAAATGCTGAATTAAAAATCAAAAATCAAAACTTTATTTATATAAGCAAGAGTCAATAAGTGAAGAGTGAAGCCAAAATCAAGTCAATCATTTCACTCACAAATTAATTAAATTATAATATAAATATCAAATAACGAACAAAAATCCAAAAATAAAGTTTTTTTTATTTATACAAGTGAGTGCCAACAAGTGGAGAATGAAGTCAAAATTAAGTCAATCATTTTACTGACAAATTGGTCAAACTATAGTACGGATATGAACAGAGTGTATAATACACGAGAAACCCTCCCTTTTAAAAAATAATTGATCTTTTTTCTAAAAACATTTATTTTAATCTAGTTGTTCTTTTCATGAAATTAAGAAGATTTTATCATGTTTAATTTTTTCAGTTTTATCCTTATCGTTAAATGACTAAACAAAATATTTATATACTCAAATTTATATTTTCAAAGCATAATTAATAAGATTAATTATTTTAAAACGGAGGCAGTATTTATATAAGTGATTAGTGAGTGCCAACAAGAGGAGAGTAAAGCCAAAATCAAGTCAACCATTTCACTCAATCCTCAAAAAAAAGGTCCATTTTCAATGAAGTAAATCTGCCTGAAGAACTCTTAATCAACATCTTTTGCACATTACCTGTAAAATCCATAGTCAAATTAAGGTGTGTATCAAATCCATTAAGTTCTCTTCTCACTAATAAACAATTTCTCAAAATTCACTTCACTAGTAGTAACCACTTTCAAGAATGAAGAACTCATTATCCTTTCCAATTCACACTCTTTTCACACTATAACAATAAAAAACAATAATATTTTTTCAAATTTTATTAATTTTCAGCTAACTTCAAGTGATCAGTTTGTTGAAATATGTGGATCTTGCAATGGGTTGGTCTTGATTTTGAATAAAGATGACACTATAGTTTTAATAAATCCCATGACACTAGATTTCAAGAAAATCCCAAATTGCCCTTTTGCTCTTGATCCTGTTGGTAGTTTTAGTATGTATGGATTTGGATATGATTATGACAATAAAAATGGTTTTGCAAAAATCATCGTTACAAATAATTGCACAAATGAACTTTTCTGTGATGGTTGTGGCATAGATGAGCCAAACTTATAACGGATGACATAGATGAACCATTTCTAATAGTTCGATGACATATTTGAGTCATTTCCCTAGTTTTAATAAATCCCAAATTGCCCTTTTGCTCTTGATCCTGTTGGTAGTTTTAGTATGTATGGATTTGGATATGATTATGTTAATGATGATTATAAGATTGTTGTGATTTCTCGTTATGATCATGATAATGAATATGAACCAGATATTTTAGACATGTTTATGGATATTTACTCATTAAAAATTGGATCTTGGAAGAGAATTAAGAGTTCACCTTATGATCATGCTGTTGCTTATCTTGCTTCTGGTGTTTTGGTGAATGGTGCTTTGCATTGGTTAGCTAGTAAAAAACCAGATTATGTATCTGTTATTGGTGCTTTTGTGTTGAGTGAAGAGGAATTTGTTGAAGTTCCAGCTCCTAGTAGTCTTGATAAAGATAAATTTGTGTTCAATAAGCTTGCGGTTCTTAAAGGGTGTCTTTGTATGGTTGTTGATAAGCCAGAGGGTAATAGAATTGATGCTTGGATGATGAAGGAATATGGTGTGGAGGAATCTTGGACAAAGTTTTGTGTTGATGGAATTGATTTTTATGACCTTTTGAAACCTTTGTGTTTTATAAGAGATGATGAAGTTGTGTTGAATGTGGATGGGGAGAAGTTGATAGTTTATAATGTGGAAGAAGAGCAATCTAGGGACTTGGAAAATGATGGAATTCCGGATAGGTTTGATGGTGTTGGAACTTTTGTGGAGAGTCTTGTATCTCCTGACGATCCCAACTTGTTTGGTATTGAGGCGTAGTTATTGTTGGTGCAGTCTCGTATCTCCTTATTTAACGAGAAATACTGAAATATACGGCTCATTTGAACCAATTAAAGGGCAGTCCTGTGCACTAATGCTCTCGCTACGGCCTATGCATAGGATTTAGAGAAGGCTGGATCACAAGGGTCTATTGTACGCAGCCTCATTTATACCTTGTTATTTTGCATTTCTGCATATATTAGAACAACTGCTACAATTTTATGTCAAATTCAAAAAACCTGTAGTAGAAGAACAGAAGATGGTACCATATAAATCATAGTAATTCTGGAAATGATATTATTTCAAGTCACTATTTGACTTTGAGTATTAAGGATATTTTAATATACTTCCTCATCAACTTACTGGGATTAGTTACGTTGGGATAAAGGGGTATGCTTTGACAAATCTACAGGTTGATGCTAGACGAGTTGCCCGACAGGCAATATCCGCGCAACTAGACTTTCTCTAGTCCCTGCTATGCCAAAAATAGGGCGAAGTTTCCCTCGTGTTCTACCTTCCGTAATCTCGGGAGTACTCTGAGCCTCGTTAGACTCAGTCTGAAGTTTAAGGTGTAAGCGAAGAAAATAAGTATATATGATGCAAAGAGTGTTACAAATAAGATTCAGAAAAAGATTACTACCTGATAAGAATTCACTTGTAAAAACATTTGCAAGCTATAGACTTTGCTTATCATGAAGACATTTGCTTACATTCACAATGACAATGGACATGTGAGACATATTATGAGATAATATAATCAGTAGCGGAGCCAGAATTTTCACTAAGAAGTGTCAAAATATAAAGAAGTAAATTCACAAAAAAATCAAGAGGTGTCAATACATAATATATATACATAAAAAAATATTTTTATCTAGCTGTATAGTGTAATTTTTCGACCAAGGGGTGTCGATCGACACCCCTTGAGCATATGTGGCTCCGCCACTGAATATAATGAAGTGGTTTATTGGAAAAATAAATAAATTAGAAATGCTCTTAACGTGATAGAAACGACTAAAATATGTTCTCCTTCTACCTATTGAATAAAACTAGTCCTTAACGTTATTCTGGCTTAATATTACCCATTAATTAACACTAAAATTATATGACATGTAATTAAATTTTAATTAAACACATTGTATGGGCAAAATCCGCACTAGGCAAACAACTGATTTAGACTACGACATGTGGTGGAATCCAAATCAGAGAGACATTGGTCCTTCTTACCTTGATCTGGGAGAATGTTGGGCCCATAGTATTCAGCATGACTAGGACCGGGAATACCTCGATACAACCAAAGTCGCTTTATAATCAAATAACCTACGGAATCTCTCCTCGTAAGTAGTTTTTTCACACTATGGTATAGGCCAGACTTTTAGCCTATGAAAGAGCTTTCTCATAAGAGAAGAAGACATGGAAGATTTTCGAAATATTACAAGGTTCATTCTAGCGTCTCTTGTATTTTTTCTTTCCTTTGAGCAATTTATATTCATGTATTCTATCTTTGCTTTATTGGCTCAATTAAAGCAAAACAAGCTTGATCGATCTTTATTCATTTACCCTTATTTTTTGATATATACACATCACTTTTATTTATTGATCCACACGGAATCCTAATCCAACTCAACTCATTTATAACCCAACTTAACACAAAACTGAGTTTAAAATTAAATTGTATGTGCATAAACTCTCTCCATTTATTTTACTTAACCCATATACTAAAACTAAATAGTTTATAGTCTTATGTGACCTTTTTTACCATAAGAAAGTATATTACTAAAATTAAAAATTTAAATTAGTTAAGTGTATAAATTATAACTTCCATGAACAAAACTTACCACTTAAATTAACAAAATCATAGTTTTAAAATTATTTTTAGTATATAAAGTTTTTAAATTTGAAATTGTTTATTGTATTTTATTTAATAGATGAAGACTTGTGCAACAACAATTATCATTTTTTTCCCTCTTAATATAGTACTCTATCCGTTTTGATTCATTTAAAAAAGAAAGTGTCTTTTTTGACAAACTTTTAATTGACTTTTAATATAGAATATTTAAGACTTGGAAAAAAAAAACTTTTGGTACATTTTATGTTGATGATAAGATTCAAATTTTTATTTTTTATTTTTGAAACTCGGTATTAAATTAGAATCATACAAATAAATAACACTAACCAATTTAAAACTTTCCTTTAAGTATGGATGTAAACCTGTCAATTGTTTCCATTTCAGTTCAATTCCATCATAATTTATTATTTCATTGCAATTTTAAATTAAATGGAATCACAAGTCATAGTTTAAAAAAATCATCAATAATTTTACATTATTTAATGTACTAAATTTTAAATAAGGAATTCAACTTTCGTATAACATAATTTTCGTAATGATTTATAAATTAATTTTAATGAAATTATATGTTTGTTAGTAGAAGTTTATGACGGTATTTTTTGGGCTAAAATATAATTTTAGAAGCTATTGAATTTTTAAAATAATTTAGATATTCAAAATCATAATTTGATATTTAAAAATATTGTATTTTTTAAAAATAGAAATGCATCATTCTATTAATAATAAATAATCAGTGTAACAGAACTTCACACAAAAAAGACGCTTAAAAAATAGACATAAAAGGAAGTTGATAATAGCTGAGAATTTTTAATTCCCCATTTTATCCTTGAATTTCAATAGTAGGCAGCATTTTCCAATAAGAAATAAACAAGGGTAATTTGATCTTAATTTAGTAATAGTCTCTTTTTCACCATATTAATCTCTCCATATTTATTGAGTAAGTGTAAAGGTGGAAATAAATAATTAATTTTATCTTAATTTTTCAAAATGAAAAATATTCTCCCATCTCAAATCATCTGTCATGTTTCTCTTTTACACGTCTATTAAAAAAATGTTAATTAGTAATAAATATTATATCTAAATACATGATTAATATTATGCCCCCTCCATTCAGAAGGATTGCAACTTATAGCATTTTTTGTATAGTTTTCGAATATCTAAATTTAAAATTTAAAATATTAAATTAAGTTATTTCAATTTAACTTTAAAATTTAATTAGATTGATTTTTGTAAAGCAAAATATGACAAGTAAATATGAACGAAAGGAGTATATGCCAACAAATAAACATTCCAAAAGTACATTACACAAGTGAATCATCATTTTACCTAATTAGGACCTAGACACATATTAAATCAACATGGTCATTTAATAAAAACAAATGAAACCACATTCCATAAGACATTGAAAAATAATTTTTCTTACCAAATCAATATTTCACTTACCATATTCTATCAATCTACATCCAATTTTATGCCTCTATATATTCTTGATAATAACATGTAGAATTATCAAGAAAGAAAAATGGAGAGACAATTCTCAAAAATGATTTTTGTTCTTGCTTTATTTCTTATTTCATCTGGTATGAATTCTTACTCGATCTAATTCATCTTCTTTTATTTTATTTTCTTTTGTAAATGCTAAATTTTATCAGTTATTACAGTAAATTTATAAAATTATTTTTGTCACATTAAAATAACCAGTAGGGGAGCCTTCAAGTAATTGACAAAGTTGTTGTCGTGTGATTAAGTCATGGGTTCAAGCTGTGAAAACAGCCGCCGTCAGAAATGTA
This sequence comes from Capsicum rhomboideum, assembly GCA_031232105.1. Classification (NCBI taxonomy): domain Eukaryota; kingdom Viridiplantae; phylum Streptophyta; class Magnoliopsida; order Solanales; family Solanaceae; genus Capsicum; species Capsicum rhomboideum. The sequence continues at coordinate 111,636,678 of CP124708.1, read as the reverse complement.
GGATAAGACAGCGTACAGTAAATCCATATGCCCGATTCTTCTCCAAATCCCATATATAGCGGGAGCTTTAATGCAACCGTATGCCCTTTTTTACATTCGTGAATTGCTTAAGAAATAGAAATGATCGAAAAGTTGAATTTTGATGCTTAAGGTATGACATGTCACTCATCACGTTAGCAATTTGGAATTGAATTTAAGTGTTATTATTCGAAATTGAATGAGTTGTAATCATTTTTAATTGTCTTTTTGTCATTTAAATGTTTATTTTAATTAATTTTTACGCCATGGAATCTTCTTCTATTTTTTCGACTTGAAACTTATAGAGAGGAAAAATGCTTAGGTGGAGAGTGACACGTCATTTGCATTTTACTCACACACACACACTTCATAAATATAACAAAAACAAATTATGTGACTATTATTATGTATAGTTGGTAACGATACGTGAAATTAATTCGAATGCATCATAACATAAATTTTTCTATTATTTAGAGCTAGAAGCTTCGTCAGAAGCAAGTAAGATGAGATCCCTAGACCTGCTTCGTAGACAAGGCTCGTTCCGTACTTTACTTATGAGCTCGTATAGTACTCACCCGTACTTACGTTTCTCTTCTTTCTTCTTTTTTCTTTTTTTTTTTATTTTTAATAATATTGCAGATTTAATGTTGCAAGTAGCAAGTAAACCATGTAAAGATGCTGCAGATTGTACCAAGTTTTGTGGTCCAAAGTTGTTGCCTGCTTGTCTTGGACATGTATGTTCTTGTGTGAACAAATTTGCAAGACGTATGATGAATGAAAATGTTCATGCACTTCATGAAGATTCATGAATTTAATTATCTTAATGTATTATTGAGAGTAATAAGTTAATAATATAGTGATGTTTTTTAAATTTATGCAACTATAGTGGTTTATTGTTATTGCATCAATAATATCGACATGTAATTGTTTAGGTCCTTATTGCAAGTGTTTTCTATTATTTGATGAATTTTTATATATTGTTTGGAATCTTTAAAGATGTTGATAGCCGTGTGGAGTGGTGATAAAATTAGTCGACGAAAATATGATTCAGTTAATATGTTTAAGTTTGAACGAGTTAATGGCATGTTCATCTGTAACTCCAAGATTCAATTTAACCCATCTAAAAGTTGATTATACTGATATGTTAGGAATTGACTCATAAAAAACTTTGTAGAAGTATTTTTAACAAGGTCTTTTTTTGTTTGGTATGTTACATGCATTCATAATAAAAGAAGAAATGTTTAATTAGGTAATTAAACAAATTATAATGACTTAGAAATTAAACTTTGGTAACAGTTGGCCATGATCCATTGTTCAGCCTAACCAAATAACATTTGGACATGTTATGAAATTGGATGAAATTTGACCATAATTTAAGATTGTATTTTTTTCACCAATTTGATATGACAAAAATTACAGTCCTAAACAATAAAAACTTGCTTGAAATAAGTACTTACACCAGAAAGATAGATACATGACATATCTCTACATAAACCAATCTAACTTAACTAGAGAGAGATTTAGTAGTTATGGTAAGGATGTACGGTTATATTTAGGTAATTTTTCCTTAAGTTTAAGTAGGTTTGTTTATCTCAATTTAATCAACAAGGGTTGTAGTGGAGTGGTAAGTACTTCATCATCCTTAACCAGAAGTCTTGGGTTCGATCGAGTCTCCCTGGATACGGAATCACCTTTGTTAGGGAGCGTTTTACCCCACCCAATGTTCGATTTTCCAGGGCGAATCCAGATTTTATCGGACTCCAATATGGATATCGAACACCGGGTGGAAAACTACGGGAGAAAAATCTCAATTTAACGCATTATTTGATTAGAATTGGGTTATGGGCCAGTGAACACCACTATCATTCTAATTGGATCTTCAGTGCTGGACTGCACTTTTCAGCTCAGCAATTATGGCAATTTTAGAAAGATGAATTCACATACATGAAAATCAAAGGGATCAATACAATACAATACAATACGATAAATTTGGTTTGATTTTGATTAATTTTGACCAATAACGGACTCAAACCGACATATGAACACCCCTATATCACACATATGAAAGTCAAAGGCATTAGGTAATTTCCAGGAAATAGGTTCATTACATATATAGAAATTTCATTTTCATACTTTCAAAGTGGGACATGCCTCTTCATAAGCAAAATCTTTAAAGTAACTCAATAATGGAAGACACTAACACTAACACAATACAGTACGATACAATACAATACAATAAGTAATAACCATCCAAACAGAGTGTTAAAGTAACTCAATACAACACAATACAATATGGTAAATCTAGTTTGGTTTTGATTTTAACCAATAACCGACCCAAACCGATCCGTGAACACCTCACACATATGAAAATCAAAGGCATAAGGTAATTTCCAGGAAATAGGTTCAATACATATATAGAAACTTCATTTTCATACTTTCCAAGTGGGACATGCCTCTTCATAAGCAAAATCCTTTAAAGTAACTCAATAATGGAAGAAACTAACACATTACAGTACGATACAATACAACACAACACAATACAATACAATACGTAACAACCATCCGTACAGTGTTAAATTAAAGTAACTCAATAATGGAAGACATAAACATTATACTCCGAAACAGCATCACCAGTCTTGACATTATAACTATAAGTCTTTGCCTGAGCATAACCACGAGCAAACCGGAAGAGCCCACTTCCGGCTACAATCGGCATCTCCCGGAGAGGCAACATGACTGAGTTACGTCCCAAAACACTTAAGCTACTCCCATTATACTTCCCTTCAACAAAATGAAAGTTGAACACCATCAATAAACTATCATCATTGAGTGAAGATTGTGCATAGATCCCTTGTGCTCTTCCAACAAGTTTGGAGTTTGGTTCTGGTCCAATGGTTAAAGGGTCATCTATCATGGCCATAAGGCCAAATCCTGTGGCTGACTGGTTGCCTATTTTGATGGCTGTAGGGTTTTTGCCACTCACTATGTCATGGAAGTAGAAGTGGAGGTGGCTAAGTTTCTCTCTTTTTAGACCCATTGCTTTCTTGGATAATTTTCTTGAGAATTCATGGCAGTTTGATCCATGGATAAGGATTGAAAGAAGAACAATGACAAGGAGTATAGTTGAAGAAAATTTATCCATGGTTTTTATGTAACTTCACAATTCCAACTTCTATATATAGTGGAGTAACTTCACAATTCGAGGCCCGCAACGACATGGTGGAGTGGTTGGGACGTGGACTGAGATTGAATCCAATCTCCATCTGACATTTGGCTATGAGCTCGTCGCGTGGGACTTACCTATGTGATTTGCTAGCTATTGTACAGTGAACAAGTTGATCCATGGTTTTTATGTAACTTCACAATTCCACCTTCTATATATAGTGGAGTAACTTCACAATTCGAGGCCCCAGCAAGGGCATGCGGAGGTGGACAGGTGGTTGGAGGTGGACCTCCCATGTGGGAGAACTGAGATCAAATCCAACCTCCATCTGTTTCTCAACCATGAGCTCGTCGTGTGGGGCTTGGCTAATGCGGTTTACATCTCCTATGTGATTTGCGAGCTATTGAACAGTGAGCAGATTACCACAAAATGCTCACCACAAGTAGTGCTAACTCAAAAGGCAGAGGGTGTGAGTTTACCTTAAATGGGTTGGATTGAAATTAGAACAAGAAGGATCAGTATAGTGGAAGAAAGTTTATCCATGGTTTTATGTAACCTCACAATTCCAAGGTCCTATATATAGTGGAGTAACTTCACATGATTCCGCATGGTTGAGTGGTTGGGAGGTAGGGTCCATGTGGAAGATCTGGGATTGAATTCAACCTCCGTCTGTCGCTCAATCATTAGCTCTTCGCATAGGGCATGTCTAATGCAGTTTACATCTCTCATCTGGTTTGTAAGTTATTGCACAGTGAGCAGGTTACCACAAAGTGCTCACAACAGAGTACGCGGTTGTGAGTTTTCTGGAGTTTAAGAAAAAAAAAAAAAAAAACTTCACAATTCGAGGTTCTATCTCTATACATTAAATGGGTACATATAACTTTTTTCCTTTAAGGAAACGATAAACAAAAAACTGAACCTAATATTTGCGGTTTGTCTTGTACTTATTCTATCTTTTTTCACTCTTTAAAAAAATAATAAATACAAGATATAATTAATTTGGTTATTTATATTTAGTAAAAGTAGATTATTTTTTCTATTAAATATTATGCATATTGTTTTAATGTTAAGGTTATATTGAGAAATAACACAATAACATCCATAATATAATTATTAAAAAAGTTTTGTCTAGGATCAGGAGAGATTATTCTCTCCATAAATTTACATTAAAGATTATGCATTTTTTAGCATATTTCTTTTTATTGTCTAATTTATCATCATTTAAGATTTACAATTATTAACTATGTTTTTGCATGACGATATGTTATTTCGATCCCAACAACAACATATAGTTGGTAAGTGAAAAAAGCCAAATTGGTGGTGGCCTTAATTTTCACTATAGTACTTCTTTATAGTGGCAATGGTTATCATCAATTCCTCTTCCAATTATTACAAAATTGTGGTTAAAATTTAAAGCATGGAATAGAGTAATTATGTTGCCATTAGTTAGTGTGCTTCTCTTGCCTGATAAGGAGAGAACAATGCCCCCACACACACTATATATCAAATCATGTTTCTCACGTTGATATGAGTTATGGTGGGATGGTTTGAAATTCCTTCACTTTTAATTAAAGGTCTCAGATTTGCGTTTTTGAAAATGAAAAATATTTCTTGTTCAAAGCGTGGCTCCCAAAAACAAGCCCTACAATGCGTGAATCTGGATTTAAGCGAAGTTCCTCATCTAAATTAATTTTTTTTTTTCCTATAATGCAATATCCTGTGGCTACAATATGAATATAGCTACTAATATTATTCGTCGTGGCAAAAGAATAAAATCACTTGCTAAAAGTGTATTTTTCATGGCAAGAATATTTTACTATCACTGCTACAACAGAAAAAATTTGTGGCTATAATTATTAGGCATTAGCCACCGAACATGTAATGTCTGTAGCAAACCTTTAGTTACGCCGCTACTGCTACGGAAAAAAAATAGTGACTAAAGTATTTAGCCAATTTTTTTTTTTCATATTTAGCTACGAGGTATTCTGTAGCTATTCATGCCTTATGTTGTAATGGTGATCGCGTCGTTACTTCATTATTATTTTTTTCTCATTTTGCCGTTGCTTATAATAAAAAAATCTTAGTTTATCCCTTAACATATATTTTTATAATATCTCTATTTCATACTTTACCCTTTTTTTATAGATTTAATTTATTCTTCAAATTGTGGAGGTGTAACATTACGTAACGATGGAAAACAATAAAATATCTCTAAATGACCCTTTCAATGATATTGTAAGATTGACTCATAGCCATGATCTAACTATTTAATTATTGATCCTTATCAATATTATACAGGTCATTAGGAGAAAATTAATAAATCATCCAGATTCTTGATACAAATGTATTATGTATTTTCAGACAAATATAGATATTCAATAAAAATAATGAAATTATATTCTATATAATAGTGTGAACACATTTATCATTTTCCTTTTTTTCGTATGTATTTTCCATTTCTATTCATAATACTCACTATATATATTGTTTATAATTAACAATTAAACTTGTTAAATAATTAGTGTTAATTGCAGCTAAAAAGTACTATTAAGAAAATATGGGGAGGCAATTATCAAAGATGATTTTTCTATTTGCTTTATTTCTTATATCAACTGGTTTGTTCTTCTTACCCTTCTTCTTCATTCTTTTATTTCATTTTTTATTCTCTTTATTAATTTAGAAAAGAATGACACAATTCGATACTTAAAAATGATACAAATTTATTTCTTGGTTTACGTACCCTTCATGTGAAGCTTTTATAGCCACATAAAAGATTCAACTCGTAGATTTAAGGCTAGCGCCCTCCGTCCCTTTGTAGTTTTAAAATAGAATATCATTTTTATATTTAATTAAAAATAATTTAACTTTACAATTTTCATGCATATTACCCTTAATAAAATAATCTATAATCATAAATATCTAATCCTTATTTTGGAAGACAAATTTCAAAGATAAAGAGAATGAGTACCATAAGTCATAGCATGCTATAATAATAAAATTAAATTTGTTGAGTTATTTATTCAGATTGCAGAAATATTCAGATTTTTTTTTTTTTTAAATGCATGAATTTGCAGATTCAATGTTGGAGTCAGCATTCATTAGGTGCTCAAATGATGATGATTGTGCTAACATATCTTGTCCTCCAGATGATTTATTCCTCTGTCTTAATCGCCGATGCATTTGCATGTCCAATCACAACTTCAATCACGATAAACAACGTATTGTGGTTAAAAAATTTGCTAGACGCATAATGAGTACAACAGATGATGGCATTGCTCAATCTTCCTAAAGTTTAAAGATTTTTATGCATAGGATTCTGAGGATTTTTGCATCTTTATTTAATGTGGTTGAAATGATTCGTTATTACATTCGTAATAGCAATTTTTACATGTAATAGTCTGTTTTGTGAAAAAATAAATATCTATTTCAATAAATACATGTTACAATAAGGAAAGAAACAAAAAATGTACTTGGTATAACAAGTGTATAAAATATTATAGGGCAGTTTAACAATCAAAAGAAAAAAAGAAAAGAAAAATCATACTAGGTCAGATCTCAAAACAAGTGGAGTATAAAATATTATATTTTTTACAATTGATTACAAAGACTTTAAGATGAAAGTCAGATGACAATTAACTTTCACAATTGATTAAGCGAATCTCAATACAGCTGGAGTATATAATAATGAATATTATAGACCAAATACGTGTATATGATTTTCACAAGTGATACCAAATAGTGTTCAAATTTCGAGAATCAAATGAGCTTTTTAACTTAATTTTTATATGTTATTTAAATTTTAATTAACTGTGACTTATCGTACTGTTTACGTAGTTTTCAAATGAAAGGGCCAAATATGTCGCTGAAATATTTAAAATAGGTCAATTTTACCCTATGTTATGTTTTTAGACCTTCAACTAACATAATAGGTTAAAGGTACCCTTCTTATTAACGGTTGCTCCAAAACAAGAAAGTGATTTAATTTTGCCTTTTGACTATTCGAAATATGACAATTTTGCCCACATAGTTTTGTTAAAAAGGTACATGATATCATGTTTTTGAAATAAAAACTCATTTCTAATGTATAGGAGCTGAAAGAAAAAAAGATATATTTCATCACATATATATATATATATATATATATATATATATATATATATATATATTATTATTATTATTATACGTCTCACATATTCAACCCCCGACCAAAAAAGAAAAAAAGGGCAAAACTGTTATATCTCGAAAAGTTCATGAGCTAACCTATTTCTATTATTTTAAAGCAACCGTTATTAAAAAGGATATTTTTACGCTATTTTACTAGTTAGACGATATATTTGTACTAAAAATCTAACGAAGAGGAGATTTCTGAGCCAAAATATGATGGGGTAAAACTAACCCATTTTGAATAGGTAAGGAAATATTTGGCCTTTTCCCAAGATTCTATGTTCAAAGACACAATTATCTAATATGAAATCTCGAAAAGCTAAAAGTGTCACATAAATTGTCGGGATAATTTACTTTCTCCGTCCATCTTTATTTTTTCAATATACTAAAAATAGATGTCCAACAAAACTTGTCTACTGGACAAAAACTAATGAATAATTTACCATTTTGTGTCCATTTAACCCTTATTATTAAATACTATTCATTATCCAGTGTATTTTTTAAAATATTAAATTTATTATATTCAAAGTGTAATATACTAAAATTATCCTTTGTTATTTCTTAAGATGTATGTCAAGTCAATAGTACTCTACAAGTAAAGATGAACGGAGGGAGTAATTTAGCAGTCAATGAATTACTATTTAATTCTTCTTCTTTCTATTTGGTGACCTTTCAAGTTTGTCTTTAGCCAATTAATTACTTCAAACAGCTTATTTTTTCTGTTACACAGCGTTTACTTTCTTAAAATAAGCTTAATCCTTGGCCCATTTTTTCATCTTTAAGGTATGATTATGTTGAAGAATATTTGCATGTTATACTTTCTTCTTTACAAATTACTATTTGCTATATTGACATATATTTCTGGTGTTCATTAGAGACTAATTGCATTTATTTACTTTATATACATAAGATCTTGAGAATTGCATACATGGAAAGTGAAAAAGAAAATGAAGGAGAAACACACAAATTATCGGTATGTCATGTCATTCAATGTTTATATTTATACTTGGATGATTATTTGCGTTGTTTATGATCTTGCTATTCTGCTGTCGTTACACCCAATCCTCTCCGGACCCCACCAGTGGGATTTCGCTGGATATGTTGTTGACTTGTTGTACTGACTTAGGATGATTTTTCAAATAATCCTTGAGACAAATATATAATGTTATAGATATCTTTTGTATAGATTGATTATAGTATTACTTTGGGGTAGTCTTGTTTCTGTTATTATCTGTTGTTTTGTTACTATCTATTGTTTCTTGTTCTTATATTTTATTCTTTTCTAGACTGTTTTTTGTCTTGAGGCGGGGGTCTATCGGAAACAGTCTCTCTACCTCAACTCTGAGGTAGTGGTACGGATTGCGTACACTTTACCCTCCCCAGACCCCACTTTGTGGGAGTATATTGGATATGTTGTTGTTGTAGATATCTTCGGGGATTGTTGTTCAAAAAAAGTTACCAATCGGATCATGGCAATTTTTTGGTAGAATATTTATTTGATAAGGAGTAAAATGGCAGTAACTAATTAGGTGAAAATACAAAGTAACATGATATTTAGTTAAAGAACTGCTCTTTGAGTTCTCATGATATCAGTACTTTCATCCGTTTCATTTATGTGACACTCTCTGAATGAGTATGAAATTTAAGAAAGAATTTAAAGACTTTTGAAACTTGTGATCTTATATCCCTCGTGTGTTGATGAATAGCCTAGGACACCGTAGGCACATTACTTTTTCTTTTTGATTAGGTAAGATAAAACGGACCGTAGGCACATCACTGGGAGTCAATTCACCACCGTTCTTCGCATTAGTTCATAGGATGACTTCCCGTTTAGAGTGGCTGAAGGTAGTCGATTGATAATATACCTGCAGTAGACACATTCACCCCGAAAACTTCGATGGAACAGCTTTCTAATCGAGTGGAAATTATCATCAATAGTTTAGGTGAAATGGTAAAAGCAGAGTGATTTTTTTGTTACAAAACAAAGAAAAGTGACTTTCTTGAACAATTTTCATTAGTTGAGTGACTTTCTGAGAAATCTAACTCTTGCTTTTTGATATAAACTGTAAGTACGGGACAAACATTTAGCTTATGCAGTAGGCTATTTTGAAGAAGGCCCTCTACATTTACGTTAGTTGACTGTTAAACTAGAGTAAATTTTTGTCATGGCGAATATGTGGCACTGAAAATTTTGATACATGTTTGGTCTTTTAGCAGGTATCATCTGCTGTGCTTCGTGAGGACATTGTCAATCTTCTTGATTTCAGAGAGAGGTTGAAGAATGAAGAAGATCAAATTGTTCTTGACACGGATCAAATTGAAAAGCTGAAATTGGAGTTGACATTTTTGTCGGCATGTTTACAGCTTTGTTATTACATTTTGGATGGTTCTAATGCCGAAATGTCTAGCATATCATATGAGGTTCATGATCTGGTTCAGTCACTTTTTCATCAGAGTAGAGATAACATGCTGGTTAAATTAAAGGATCATGTTATTCCTAGCCTCCTTGAAAATATCTTAAATGCTATCATCTCAGGTCATGATTCTGAATCAAGTGCCACCATGACTGAGGATCAGTTGGTTGAACTTTTGGACACGCTCCTTGTGAATCTCCATTATCTACCCAGGGTTCGTGCTGAGTTGATTTTCCCATCAACGACTCAATATGAGCTTCTTCAGAATGTATTTGGCAATTTAAGAGATTTCCATGGGCTGAAAGTAAATGGTTGCATTGATTTTCCCATCAACGACTCAATATGAGCTTCTTCAGAATGTATTTGGCAATTTAAGAGATTTCCATGGGCTGAAAGTAAATGGTTGCATTGAGCATAAGACAATTGAATATGTCTTACCGCGGTTTCAACTTATGGCTGAGATAGTAGGACGTTTCTGTTTTGTCCTTTTGTCTTATCAATATGGAAAAGATGAAGATGGACTTGATCATATACTTGAAGTCTCTCAATTCAATTCCATGCTAGTTCATGAAGATAATTCCGGTTACAGTGGAGGCTATGCACATATGTTCTACAGTTTTGGAAGCTTCAAAATCGGCAGAAGTCGGATGCTTCATGAAGAAGCTCGTAGAAGCCTCTCCATACATTCTTAGAGAATATTTGATTCATCTACAACCTCACATGGTTAATGCTATTACTCCTAGCACCTCAGCTCGAAATATTCATGTCATGATAGAGTTCCCATTGCTTTTTCTTACTGATATGCCAAAGGAGTTTATTCATTATAAAAAATTATTTGTTCTATTGGCACGTGTTGGAGAACTTCTCAGGGAGGTATACATTCACGTTCGCAACTTAGAAGAGAACTCAACGGATGAAGAGAATATGAATGAAATAATTTGTGCAAGTGATCAAGACTTGCTGGAAAATATTGAACTTCTGAAGGAAGATCTCAAACGTGTTTTCATGAAAGCCCCTGCAAACTCATCTCAACTTTGCTTCCCCATGAGTGATGGACCGCTCTTCATGACTCTTCTACTCAGAAACTTGAATGACTTGCTCAATTCCAATGCTTATTCAGTCGCTTTGATAAAAGAAGACATCGGTCAGGTGAAAGAAGACCTAGGAGCTCATAAGATCGTTCTTTGGGAATGTGGAACAAGAATTGCATAGAGATCTATGGACTCGTGTTCTAGATGTGGCATATGAGGCGGAACATGCCATTAACTCAATTCTTGGCAGAGATCATGGTCTCTTGCAGCTTATCTTCTTACTTCCTGACACTGTAGAAAAGATCAAGCTTGTCAAAAAAGAGGTACAAGAGAAGATCTCCAAGAACACGAGTATCATTTTTGTGAACTCTCCCAACAAGCCAGTTGTGAATAAGTCATCAATAGATGGTACAATAATTGTAGGTTTAGAGGAGGAGACAGAGTGGATAATGAGGAAGCTCACCAGCGGACCAACTGAGATAGATGTCATTTCCATAGTCGGCATGCCAGGGGTTGGAAAAACTACTTTAGCTTACAAAGTATATAATGATAAGTCTGTTGTTGGTCATTTTGACGTTCGTGCTTGGTGCACAGTCGACCAGGAACGTAATGAGGAGAAATTGTTGCAGAAAATTTTCAATCAAGTTATTGGTTTGAAAGAAAGAGTCAGTGAGGATGGCATAGACGATGACGTTGCTGATAAGCTACGAAAACAATTGTTTGGAAAGAGGTACCTTATTGTCTTGGATGACTTGTGGGATACTGCAACATGGGATGAGCTAACAAGACCTTTTTCATCTGAATTTCAGAAAGGAAACAGAGTTATTTTAACAAGTCGAAAAAAGGAAGTGACTTTGCATGGAAAATGCCAGAGTGATCCTCTTGATCTTCGATTGCCAAGACCGGAAGAAAGTTGGGAGTTATTAGAGAAAAGGGTGTTCGGAGAAGAACGTTGCCCTGATGAACTAAAAGATGTTGGAGAAAAAATAGCCCAAAAGTGTGATGGGCTTCCTTTAGTACTTGATTTGATCGGTGGAGTCATTTCAAGGAAGGAAAAGAAAGAGGCTTTGTGGCTTGAAGTTCTCAATAATTTGAGTTCCTTTATTTTTAAGGATGAAGAGGAAGTGATGAAGGTTATACAATTAAGCTATGACCATTTGTCAGATCACCTAAAGCCCTGCTTTCTGTACCTTGCAAGTTACACAAAGGACAAAAATATTAAGATCTCCGAGTTGAAAGATTTATGGAGTGCTCAAGGACTTGTGGAACCAACTGATTTGAAGAGTGTGGAAGAAATAATGGAGGTTTATGTGGATGAGTTAATTTCTAGTAGCTTGGTAATAGTGAGAGGTGGTAGGAAACGGAGATACCAAATTCATGATCTTGTGTATGATTTTTGTTCGATAAAATCTAGAAAGGAAAAGTTGTTTGACTTGACGAGTTCAATTGTTCTATCTTCCTCTTCTTCTTCTTCAGGTCTAATGCTGCATGGACTGATCATTCATTATGAACGTCCTCATTCAAACGAAATTCCTTTCCCGTTCGATCCAGAAAAGAGAATTCCTTATGCTAAACACCTCCTCTCCTTGAAGCTTAGATGTCCGTCTGACATTTATCTTCCCTACAACAGTCATCTAAGACACCTGAGGCTTCTTAAAAGGTTGGAGCTTCGGGATATAATTTTGACAAATGCTTTACTGAATGAAATAGGCATGCTTGTTCATTTGAGGAGCTTAATCATTCGGACTGAGGCAGAAGCTCTCCCTCCGTCATTTTCAAACCTATGGAATCTAGAAACTCTGGTGGTGGATAGCCCGGAGGGATCAAACATGGTATTATCACCTAGTATCTGGAGTCTTGCAAAGCTACGACATGTGTCCATCCGTAATTGTTCTGTCTTTGATTCGGATATTGACAAACCAACAAAGTTAGAGAATCTGACAACATTAAAGTTTCTCTACCTTTCCTGTTCGGATATTTCAAAAGGTTTCCAAATCTTCGAACCCTTGGACTCAGCATGGATTGTTCAGCAGCAGAGCAGATTTATCCAAGATTGGATGTCCTTCATAAACTTGAAAAATTTTCCGTAGTTTATGAGTGCAGTGAACATGTACATCAGGTAAATTTTCACTTCCATTCGAGCTTGAAAGAACTGGAATTGAAGGGGCTCTGTCTGACATCCGATGCACTGTCAAGAATCGGGAGATCACTACCTAACCTTCAAAAGCTGGTACTAGTAGTTGCAAAAATCCAGGAGGGTAAAGAATGGAACATGGAGCAAGTCACTTTCCAGAATCTCAAATTGCTGGTATTGGTTGTTGTGTTTTTTTCTGAATGGCAGGTTATTGCAGATGAATCCTTTCCGGTGCTTGAGGAATTAAAATTAGAATGGTGTGATGAGCTTAAGGAGATCCCGGACAGTTTTGGGGATATTGCTTCATTAAAGTCCATCGCAGTGTGGGGAAGCCCTCAGCTTGAAGAGTCCGCCCTCAAGATTAAGGAATATGTTGCAGAAAATACGGGAGAAGACAAGCTTGAGGTACACTACTGATATATATAGCAGTGTTTATCAAGTGTTACCAGGACTTAATTCATTTCAGTTCATGTCTAATAGTATTTTCTTGAAAGTGGTCAATTTTAGTAATGGACTGACGCTACGTACTTGTGTTCTTTATTAGAATGGATGAGGTATTCTATGTATGCACCAGCTATTGAGTTAACAAATGGACGGGCCATTAACTCGTTTAAACTTGAGCAAATTGAGTAGATCGTATTTTATCACCCCGCCACACACCTATCACCTAAAATTCTCTTCTGATCATTTGAATTCAAAAGGAGAACTTGAATCAGTACATTAGAAGTCTGTTAATTTAATAGAGGCAAAGCAGATAAGAGTATAAATCATGTACTATCCTTGCTTTGCTTTATAAATTTTAGCATGAAAAAATTCCATTTCACGAGTCAAAAGACTCTTGAGCCGGGGGTCTATCGGAAACAGCCTCTCTACCTCACCTCTGAGGTAGTGGTACGGGCTGCGTACATTTACCCTCCCCAGACCCCACTCTGTGGGAATATACTGGGTATGTTGTTGTTGTTGCTGCTGTCACGAGTCAAAAGAAAATAATGTTAATACAAGCTCTATCAATTATTGTTTCAACAAAGAACATGTAACCACTATGTTAGAGAGAATTAGACAAACTTTGTGGTTACAGTTTCCTCTGTACATTATCTGGAGTGGTATGAAATATTTTGCCATAGTAATCTTATAATTCCACCACAAAAAGAAGGTTTTGTTTTTTGTTTTGACAATAAAATGCAAGACTATAGTTCATTAAAGATCCAAAGTAGATGAAATTGTCTGCATGGCGCAGTGTTTTTGAGGTGAGAATAATAGTCAAGTTGATTCCAACATTTGATGATCAAAATTTGGATAAAGCAATAGCAACCTAAGAGAAGCTTGAACTAGGGGGTGCGCCACCAAAACCTCCAGCTCCGCGCCCAAATCCAGGTCTTCCACCACCACCCCTGAAAGAGGCTGGTGGCCGGTCTGCTGGAGCTCGACCCCTCTCACCTCCAAATTCACCAGGTGGACCTCTTGGACCAGCACGATACCTATCCCTATCACCAAACCTTGGTGATCAACGAGGCCTATCGCCTGGAGGTCCACTAAGGGACGACCAAGGGGCTAATTGGCGGACTTCTTGATCAACGTGGCAGGGACAATTTCAGAAGGAAGATTTAGGTAAGTCCTGAGGAACTTAATGCCATCATTGGTAAGATATATACCAGTAGTAGTGCATCCAAGCAAAGGTCATTAATATTGTTCCACAGTTTGAGAATTGCTTGAGAATCATGTCACTTAAAAAGCATGCGTTCCACAGTTTCATCTTCTAACTCACATATCTTACAAACACTACTCACTTGATATATTCGTTTTCTAATAGTACCATTTACTGATAAGGTATTAAGCAGACATCTTCTTAGAAAATGTTTATGTTTGTTTTTTAATATTCATTGCCCGTAGAAAATTTCAAAAAGACAAGAGGGGATTACTCGGATGGTTACCATTGTCCACCTTCAACCTTGAGGTTGTAGGTTCGAGTCACAAGAGATGAGCTAACTGAAGATTTACCCACATAAGTAGTACATGAAATGGTTTATAATACATGAAGGCTTAATATTTTTCCAACATGAACAAGTTTGTTTAACCTTATGTATATAATAGGCAACACAAATAAAACACTCCTGTCCCCAAATGTATCAAACATGTTTTCTAAAAATGATTTTTTTTTAAAGCAAATTCGCTAGGCGAGGTGCCTAGGATTAGTTTTATAAATGTATATTAATAAAAGCGGAACTCAAAAAGAAAGTACAAGCAAGGAGGATATGCGTTACCTTGAATGGGATAAGGATAAATCCCATGATTAAGCCTAGGATATCTCATGTTATCCCGTGTATCGAACAACCCCTCCTACCTGAGATGTTTAAGTGAAAGTTGATGCCAACTTTAGATGTCTGCCGATGGATTCCGCCTAACGTGTCTGCTTTCATTAGCAAACAAAAATAGTTTCAGAATTTACCTAACAAAAGTAATTTCCTCAAACTGTTCCATTAACTAACACAAAAAGTACTTGTTCCAACAAATTGGTTTTACTCTCTGTACTTCCAAGATTCTTTTTCAAAATTGACTGATAATTAATTTTAAATTATTACTGAATTAAAGATGACACGTTTCGTATTAATTGTTATAGTGTGACTAGGAGGTCATGGGTTAAAATAGTGGAAACAACTTCTTGCACAAATGCAAGGTAAGACTGTGTACAATAAAAGTCTTACGGTTCGGCCCTGTCCTGTATCTCATGCATAGCAAAAGTTTTAGTGTATCGGACTGTCAATTACAGAAGACATATACACATCAACGTTGTCAAATCATTTTTTTTTTGGTGAAAATACGTGGCTATTCTTTCCTCTTCTATCTTTATTTATTTATTTTTTTCACTTTAATTTGTTTACTTTTTGCTCACACAACTCTCTTTTATGTTAATTTTGAACCCCATTAAATTGACCACTTTAGACTTGTCAAGAAAACAACATAACACAAGTCATCCTCAATTTATGGACAAAAATAAAGTCGGTTTGTTTACTTTTATCATAACTAATAAATAGTTATGTGTGCATTTAATATTGGAAGGAAAAAATAATTTTCAAAAGCTGACCTGTTTTTATTTCTCATTCTCTTTGTTTCTAAGTAGTTGTCATGTTTCGCTTTTAAAAAATTTAGTTTTATAATTAAAATTTATATATTCAGAAATTATACGAAAAGTATTACAAGTTGCAATTTTCTCATGTCAATTTGGTGAAAATATATATTTTAAAATATCGATCAAAGTTTACATAGCTTGACTTTCGAGAAATAAAATATGACAACTAATTTTAGATGGAGAAATGTTCTTTTATTCTCAATTTTGAAGTATTTTTCTATGCTTTTTGGTTTCAGTCGCTTTTGTAATTAATTTAGATTATGACTTCTGCAAATTATGTCATTTTCGTTTTAACTAGGTTTAATCATCACGTAATCTACTATGTTAATCACATCATTTGGAATATTGAAAATTGTTACTTTAGTTAGTTAAGTTATTTGCTTTGATATATACATGATGCATGTATACTACTATGGAATAAAGTCTAGGGTACATATTAATGGACTGCGTCGATTCAAAAACCAAGTAAAAATAATCAAGGAATCAGACTGCATCGAACTGAAGAACAGAGCAAAAAATGATTCAGTCTATCAAAGATACTTAAAACTTGTTTCTCGAAAAGTTATTTTTCTTATCTTAAAGTAATTTTCAAAAATTTTAATCAATCGAATATGAAATATCAAAAGAATATTTTCTAAACAATATTTTTCTTAATACCAAAACACACCTAATCATATATTCCCTCCTCATCCTCCTCTACTTTCCTATCAATATCATAATCTATTAATCTTGCAGCCCACTATGGGAAAATACTCAATTGTCTTAAATTGAACATTGACTTTTTATATATTGTTGATTTTTCAAAGTAGGTTCCCTATGAAATTCTCCTACTCACACCTAGTTGTAATGTTGACATATGGCATTCGTACATTTTTTATTGGTTGGTTTCTCGCTCAGTGTTCGATATTGATTTTCACGTCCCAGCTAATATGGATTTGCGCTGTGTAAGCAAGGGCCGATCTAGAGTATAGTGTATGGATTCACTTTGTAAATATACGACTGTACGTAAATCAAATATTATTATATATTAACTTAAAGTTATTGTAAAACTCTATAAACTTCAAATTCTGAATCGATCTGCCTATGGACATAAGGATCATTGGAAAGTGCTCCCTACTTTTCTTTCATTTCCGAGGGTCTTACCCGAAACTTATGATTTAGGATAGAAAGATCATATCTATTCCACCGCAACCTTTAATGGTATGTCATCTTTTTCTTTATGGATTTGTACCAGAATGTTTACATACCACCAATTAATTTGAAGTTTTATGGAGAAAAACCCGAAGTAATGAAAGTGATATTTTCTTTTCCCCATTAGACAACACAAGTGAAAATCAAAGTTCCCATTTTGAGAAGGCAACAGTGACAAAGAGAGAAGCTAAAACAAAATACCTTGTTAGAAATTTCCAAAGTGGTCCTAGGCGTTAAAAAAGGAATGGTTGAATATGCAAACTATTTTTTTTTAATTAGATAAGTGTTGGAAAATATTATTGGGTTGGATCCACCCATAAGGGGTGCTAAATGATCCACGAACTTGTTATAATCTAAGTTGCTCGAACTCGGATGCGAGTGTCCAATAGGGTGCGGATTGAGAGGCCAGATCCTTCATGAGCTAAATTTTAAGATTCTGGGATACAGATCTAGGTATGGATACGTGTGCGGGGATTCGGCTAAAAATAATTTAAATATCTAAAAATAAAGTTCTAAAACCTAAATTAGGGAATATCATGTGGAGTACTTAAAGAGAATTCCAGAAGGAGATAAGAAAAGGAGCGGCATAGAAATTTCTATATACAAGGTATTCAATTTCCTTCAAAGTACCAAAAGTCGGTCACTCCTTTTCATTAAATCAGTCCGAAATTCTCGGTCGATTTTTTGTCAAAGTATCCAAAATCAGTTGACCAAATCGGGTACAGTTACCACACCCAAATCATGTCGATACGGGTGCGGTACCATAAGTGAAAATTCCTAGTAACAAGTTTTTACTTCAATAGGTGAAAAGGATCTTGATGTTATCTTCAAAAATGCTAGTCTATTACAAAAACCATAGAAAAAGACTTTTGAAACATATTGGCTATCCAACTTCAACTTTATATCATATTTCTCTATCAACTAAGGTACAACGTTATCTTATTTCTTTATCAACAAAGGCAAAAAGAAAAAGAAATTTCAAAAGGAAAAAAAAAAAAAAGTAACCATCGACAAGTCGAATATTCTAAGTTAATCTTGTGAAGCAACCTCTATTGATTCCTTATTTCTTCCAAACTTTTAGTTGTCAATAAAGTATGGGTAATAATTAATATTATACAATCTTAAAGCTAGTACATCATATGTTATATTAAAAATATAGTTAGAAGGAAATTAAAATGTGCTTTTCATCTAACAATTTAAACTTTTAAAGTGAATTTGTTGTTCTCAAATGCACACACAAGTATACATCGTCGTACAAGTAATAAAGTAATAAAATTAGAATGTTGAACCCATAGAGTCTTGTGATTAACTGTTAACTTATAAATTCAACTATCCTAATTATCTAACAAGAAATAAAATCCAATAAATTCCGACCTTCGGGGCAACTTCTAGCTCTCTCTAGGTCCAACGTTATCTAAAAAGTCATAGTTAGAATGTATTTATACAGTACAAAACGGTTTGAGCTTAAAATCCAAATCCTACAAGAATTGGGAAAATTGATGATTTTGGTGTGTTGGTCCTGCTCAACTAGGCTGCTAAACTTTAGTGGGGGTGTTTTCAATGCATCACTAAAGTGATTTCGATCTATGTATGACCCGAAACTTCTCCAAAATATAGCTAAAGTGTCATATGTGATCCCACAGTGATGCGTGCTCGCGATGCCGGCTCATTTTTTATGGCTTTCTTCCTTGTTTAACTCTGATTTGTGACCGAGGAGAAGTTGAGAAGAAGACAATGAATGGAATGGTCCGAAAGTCGGTATAGAAGATCGAATGAGTCTTAGTGAAGCTAGTCCATTAATTAGATAGATCACCATAGCTCCAAATAGCCCGAAACTCACCTAATTATCAAAATAGTACCAACATAAGCACATAATCACTTGAAGTAATATTCCAAAAGATGATAAAACAGCTAAAATATAAAATGATAATAACTAAATATATGCATTTTAAGCCGAACATCGTACCTTTCATATTTTCAGCATGGTGTCAGAGCTAGTAAACACATAAATTATGCACATCATATTTAACTAATTAATCAATGAGTTGGTTTAATTTGTCCTTTATATAATCATGAAAAATATATATTATCTTAACCAAAAAATATATATATATATATTATCTCATGGTTTACTAAAATTTTTAATTTTGATGTTTTTTTTTTTTATGATTTTCCACTTGATGTTCAGTATTTCCATTGAGGTTCGATTAAATGTGAGTTTACGCCTTATATGACTTATTTCTAACGGCGATAGTACCAACAAAAATTTCTCCATTCTGAAGAACTCGAACATGAAGTGGGGTTAATATGTATAGGCCAAGAAAGATAATAAAATATCCTGATATTCCCCCACTAAGGGAATGATTTGCTTGAATGGCCAATCAAGTATGCACGTACAAATAAATAAATATAAAATGTTAATCGATATAAACATTTTTTGATAATGACATTTTACATATCATATTAGTTTTAAAAAAATTATTATTTTCTTTATCCAAGGACACGTGTCAAAGTACAACATGCAACAAATTGTAATCCTTTGTGTAAATTCCCAAATTGAGTTCTTAATTTCTTGAAAATTTTGTACATATATAGAAAATTATATTATAAGTATTACCAGACTATAAATAAGAGCAGATGTAGGGTTGAAGGTATGAATTCGACAAGACTTAATAATTTTAATCTAAATTCTCTCTTCATTTTAAAATTTATTTAATAAGTTTATTTATTTAGAACTCAAATCTTGGTCTGCCCCTAACTCTAAAATATTGATGATTCCAAAGCCATACGTTTTTCCTCACTGTGAAATGATGAAAAATTTGTGTTATAATGTATGATGTTTCCATTCATTTTCACCGAATCATCTCACTGGAAAAATATATGGTGGGAAATAAAGTTTTATTAAAATACGGATTAGAAGCTTCCTAATTTTTTCGTACGAAAATACTACTATTATTTTTCTTTTCTTACTAATTTAACTAAAATATCTACGAAAATAGTCACTGAATATTTTTCAGTGGGAAATTTCAATTGAAAAATAGTGATTTTTTTGCATCAATAGAGGAATTTTTAGGTTGTCGATAAAGGGAATCCATCAGCCTCAGCAGATTTCTGATTGTTTTAAAATATTGAAACCACAAAAATTCTCTATTTTTCCAACACCAATAACAAATGACACGAATCGTGATTAATCCAGATCCATTTCTATGAAAGAAAAACGTGTAAGTCTCTTAAACTAATATTTACGATTAAATTCTAACACTTTCAAAATTCAAACACCTTATTTTAATAAGTTTGGTCTGACCAAAAACATTAATGCTCAGAACAGTAATCATTGTACTACTAATTCATTTTTTAAAAGCATATAAAACGTGTTCTTGAAAAAGTGGTAGTCTCTATCTATCCCTCTTCTTCATGGTGTGGACTGTGGTCTATCTTTTATCTTATCCGTCATTGCCACGTAGGATATCACGTAAGATATATATGTCTATTTGTTTAATTTTATACAAGTTTAAGCGCCTATTTATGCACATCAAAGATGGAGGATAGATGTCTGCTGAGGTAAAATTAAAAAAATATGTTTATGTATTATGCCTTCATTACACTTTAACAACTTTATAAGAGGTCTCGTGTTTGAATCTTTATCTTTAGAGTAAGAAAATCTTCAATACAGAATACTTCATGTGGCGTGAATCTAAGTTAGTTGAATCTTTAAATTTCGAATACTAAATGATTCGTTACTCTACCAATTATATGAACATACAATCGATAATTAAATTATTCAAACTCTTTAAAATTTATCGGAGATATGCATGTCGGATTCTTCAAAACTAATGCATTTTTAAATGATAAGATACGCTACAACACTTTTAAAGGTCCGACCAACATAGTTGTTAGGGACGTTAGAGGTTCTCCTAATTTTATTTTGTCATAATTGTGTTTTAATTTAGGGTGAGACGGTATACAATAGATTCTTGTGGTCCGATTTTTTCTTGAATTCTGACATAGCAAGATCTTATTGCACCGGACTATCTTTTCTGTGCTTTACTTTACTTCTAAAAGAAAAATTAATCTTTTTTTTAATCATTATTTAAAATTTGTAAGTATTAATAACTTTTGGATGACGCTATGTTATTTCGATCCCAATACCGATATATAATTGGTAAGTGAAAGAAGCCAAATTGGTGGCGGCCTTAATTTGAACTAATTTTTTTTTATAGTGGAATTGGTTATGAGTGCTACTTCCATAGGGCATATATAGTCATCAATTAATCCTCTTCCAATTATTACAAAATGTAGATAAAATTTAAAGCATGGGATTGAATAATGATGTTGCCATTACTTAGTGTGCTTCTCTTGCCTGACAAGGAGAGAACAATGCCCCACACACTATATCAAATCATGTTTCTCACATCAACGTGAGTTGTGGGGAGATGATTTGAAATCTCTTTAATTTTAATTACTTAGCTCTATTGATCCGCTAATTCATCTCCTTTTTTAATATTCCGCAAAGAAGATTTTTAAAAATGAAAAAGATCTTGTTTGAAGTGCGACTCCCAAGACAAGGCTTACAATGTGTTTAATCTAAATTTAAGCAGATCTTAATATGAATATCGATCACTAAGTGAATTTTTTGAAAAAATAAATCAAGTTGCTTGCAAGGTAGGCCCACAATATAGTCAAATGAAAAACAACATATATAAAACAAAGATATAATAATGAGTGTCACTCAATTTTTTTTAGGAAATATATAATGACTTTTAGTTAGTATTAATACAAGTTCCTTTTCCACCAACAAAGGATAAAACACTCTATCATTATGAAAGTGTGGAAGGTTCTATGTATATTTTTTTTTCATTTGGTATTTGATATCAGCATTAGAGTTCGATTAAATCCGAATTCGCATATTGTAGGATCTATTTTTGGAAGTGGTGTTTCGAACAAGACTCTTTTCAGTCTCATAAATTCAAATCCGAAACTTCTGATTAAGAAAGAAGGAATTTTATTACCTTATCACAAGCTTTAATTTTCTCACATTTATTACATTTGAAACACATGGTTCTTTGTATTTTAATTTCTTTTTTCACTTAGGGATTATTCTTAGTGCTCGAATATGTCATTTAATTAGTAATGCGTTTGTCTCTATCCATTTAGAAGTCAACTACTCATTATTTTATTTTCGGCATAATACATAAACGTGTCTTTTAACTTGGACTCATCTGACATCTTCACCCTTCAACTTTATTTGTGCACAGTAAACACTTAAACTATCATAAAATTGAACAAGTAAACACAAAATTGTCTTTAATACGGATGCTTTATTCCAATTTTTTTTAACACAAATTCAAATTAATTGAGCCCAAGCGAATACCTAACATACATCGAGAATGACATCTTTGTCGTTTTAGTGTTTTATCTTAGAATTAGTAATCCCAAATTGTTAATGCAGATTGGGAGAAGCCTTTGAGAATGGAATCTTTGTCATTTTAGTGTTTTATCTTACGATAAGTAATTCCGAAATTCTTATCCCACAATAAAGGTGATCTAAAAATTATACAAAAAGTGTTGCATAACTAATTCCTAATTCGAAACTCAACCAAACATGTGATAACATAATCCACATCTTATCCTGAAATTGTTATTCCTCATCGCACCAAAAGCATGATCCCTAAACTCTACTTTTGGTGTAGGGACAAATGTAGCATAAAAGACATAGAGATCATCGATACTCATTACTTTTAGCTCAAATTCTCTTTATGTGTTACAAAGTTTATCAATTAAGTATAAAGAATAAATCTTGAATCCTATAAATCAAATGAACAATAATCTATGTTGCTCGAACTTTTTAAAATTATTATCACACTTGTATTGAATTTTTTAAAATATCTATTTTTAGAATATCACAAACACTCATCGATATTTTCAAATAATTCGAACAACGTAAACGATAATAAAATTTCAAACTCGAACCCATAAAGTTTTTACTGTCTTGCTTGACTTAAGTCTCAAAAACCCCACATGCAGTGTTCCTTGCTCCCATTCCGTACGGATGCTGCTCTCCATAGTCCTCATTATTGGAATATCACGATTCCCAAGTAAGTACCAAACACTAGTTAAGTTGAAATGTTAAGTTCAATTGTAATGCAATTAAGGGGTCGTTTGGTAGAGTGTATTAAAAAAAAATAATGGATGCATTAGTTTTGTGTATTACTAATACCTTATTTGGTACACTTTTTCATCCTATGTATTATTAATGCTTGTATTAGTTATACACTCTACTGTGTATTAAGAAGTGTATTACTAATGCATGAAAATTATTGGTATTAGTAATGTAATGGATTCTAATGCATACATAGTATGGTTAAAGTCATAATTGTCCCTCAAAATTTTTTCTACATCCTTTTCATAATATTTATGGAGGTTATTTTCGTAAAAAGTAATTTATTTTTAGAAATTATGCAATTCATGTTAGTTTTAATACAACAAACCAAACACTGCATAAGGAAAAATAAGCATAACTAATACAAACATTACTAATACACCATATTTTGCATTATTCTTATACACTTTACCAAACAACCCCTAAGTATTTGTTTAGTTGCAACAAAGAGGGAGTCAATAATAACAACATTTCCGGTGTGGTCCGACAAGTAGGGGTCGTTTGATGTGAGATAAAGGATAATAATTTCAAGAAAAAAATTGATATTATTTTTATTCTATGTTTGGTCTGAGGTGTTACTTCCTCCGCTCATCTTTACTTATCCAGTATACTAAAAATAATTGTTCAACACTGCTTGTTCAGTTTGGAAAATCAAGAAATTGTTTACCATTTTATATCTATTTTGTCCTTGCTTTTAAATATTATTCACTTTCCTACATTTAGATGACTTAAGGGGTGATATGATAAAATTATCCTTTTATTTGTTATTTCTTAAGGGGTATCCGGTGTATCAAGTCAAACATGGCAAGTCAAGATGGACGGATGGAGTAGCTAATCCAGATTATTTTATCCCATTATTTGTATCTAAAATGATGGGATTACTACGACATACAGAACACCTAACGGTATGGCCTAGTGATCAATGGAGTGGATTGAACACCATGAGGTCTTTTATATTTAAATTCCAACAGAAACAAAACACTAGGTGATTTCTTTTTATGTATTCTAGCCTTAAGGGACAAAGTTAATTGATACTCCATGAAATTAGTCGAGGTACGCATAAGCTTGTTTGGACACCATGGTTATCAAAAAAGAGTTTATTATCCCATACGGAAGGTGGGATAAAATAATCTCATGGAATATCTCAACTCATGAAATACCCTTGCTTATTCCGTTTCGCATAGCAAACGACCCCATAATATTTAGAAAGGGTGAGGTGTATGCAGATCTTACCTCCTTCGATTAACAAAAAGAAGTATGCAAATCTTACTTCTATCTTAATGGACTAGAAGATTGTTTTTAATAGACTATTGGTTCAAGAAATCACAAGAGAGGGAGTGGAAGATTAGAATAAAGAAAAAAAAAACCATCCAATTTTTGCAGGTAAATTATAGGGTCAAATTGAGTAATGCACTTACGCAGGGCGGCTCAAGTACATCGATGGCCTAAGGCGAAAATCGAACGAAGGCCTTAAATTTTTAAGAAAAATTAATATTTTTCTTAAATAAAGTCTATATTTTTAATTTTTTTGAGTTGCAAAGTAGTTAATATTTTTTTATAATCGAGTTCTTCCAGTAATTATTTTTCCATTAATATAATTAATGCATTTAATCTTTCTTGATGCATAATACTTTAAATACATCAAACTTCTTCTAATAATTTTTTACTTTTATATAAGAAGTTGATTTTTTTCTACAAATAGTATTTAATATTTTTTTATAAAAAATCTATAATCTATTATTATTAAAAAAAATGACGCCGGAGCCTAAGGCGGTTGCCTATTTTGTCACTAGGTAGTGCCGGCACTGAGTCTTACAAAGGGTAGAGAAGGAATATGATACTTGATAGCAATGTGAGTGGATGTGGATATAAGCGTGTCAAGTTTGGTTTTGCCAACACTCAATATGGAATGCAAATTGTAGGCACACGTGAGGAAAAAAAAATTCAAGAATCATTTATTAAAATAGTTGTTGAAAAGTCGAGATGGGTGATCGCTTTATATGATTTGAATAATATTTACACGATATTAGAACAGAACTCATCATGATTCTTGACTTTTCAATGTTAACCTTCATATTATATTGTTCACGCTTCAGATGTCTGGTCTTAGACATATGAAAAATTTTCAAGAATCCTTTGCTAAGTAGCTGTTGAAAAGCCGAGACGGGTGATCTGTTCATATGGTTTTGGCATTGTTTACATGCTATTAGAGCAGAATTCATCCCAATTCTTGATTTTTTCAATATTGGCTTTCATATTGTATTGTTCATGCTTCAGATGTCTGGTCTTGGACGTGCGGAAAATTTTCAAGAATCCTTTACTAAGTAGTACTAGTGTTTTGTCAAAGGTGAGTGAGTAGTGTATGGAATGTATTTGTCTTGATGGATATTTGCATACTACAACCTTGGGCCCCCCACCCAGCCCCCAAGTGTGTGTGGTGTAGTGTTGGAGTTTTACTACAAAAAGGCCACTATCAATAACACCAATATATACACAAGCAAGCAAAGCTAGTAGTTAAGCAACTCAACAAACATATATACATAGAAATGGAGATGGAGAAGTTGGAGAAGGAAATGAACCAATCAAAGTTCAAGAAAATTTGTGTGTTTTGTGGGAGTAGTCCTGGTAAGAAGAGTAGCTACAAGGAAGCTGCAGTTGAGCTTGGGAAAGAACTGGTGAGAAAAAATGTTCTGTTTTTTACTCTGTTGTCAACACTTTATAAACATAAACTTTTCCTTCGTAAGGTAGGGATAAGGCGGCGTATACATCACCCCGCTCCCGACCTTGCTTGTGGGATTACATTGAATATATTGTTGTTTCTTTATGAACATAAACTCTGCATCTACTTCTAATTGTTGTACCTGACACTTACAAGAATGGACTAATTGTTGCACAAATGATTTTATTTCTTATAATTATAACTACGAGAACATAGGACATACTCTTAAATAAATGATGCATGTAAATTAGCTTCAAAGGGATACTTTCAGAAAAAGTTCAAATTCCAATGAAAGTATAAACATTTGGTCATTTCTTTCTATTTTCCTATTTAGTGGATAGAGTTACTTGGTACCTATACTGATACATCGTGAAATTATGCATAAATTGGCTCGAACACCATGGTTATAAAACAACAAAAGTGCCTTGAGTCTTGATTCACCCGACCTCGTGAAATTATGTGCAAATTGGCTCAAGCACCACGGTTATAAAAAAAGTGTCTTGAGTCATGATTCACCCTGTTATAAATTCTTGTCTGAAGGCTCTATACTTGGGAAAAAGCATTCTTGAAACTTTTCTAATTGATGTTTTGTAACAAATGTGACATCAAGTTATTTTTCAAACATTAGGGGCCAATTTTATAATATTCTTTCCACTCAACCCCACCCCCACCTCCACCCCCACCCCTAGTTTCTTGGTTAAGTTTCTAAGGGAAATATATGCCGAGGATCTATCGAAAACAATCTCTCTATCTTTACACTTTGTATGTTTTTGTTGTTGTTGTATGATTGTCCACTTCAGCTTTATGACATTACTCTTTTTGGTTTTATACAAGGTATCAAGAAATATAGACTTAGTCTATGGAGGAGGTAGCATTGGTTTGATGGGATTGGTCTCTCAAGCAGTGTACAGTGGTGGTCGTCATGTCCTTGGGTGAGTTTCCGCATTTACATTATCAAATCGCTTAAAAGATTAGTACATATAGTAACATTTTATAAACAAAAATCAAACTCATAACACGAAAACTTAGATAGGTTTTTCGCTATAACAAGTTAAAATACACAAATACGTAGTATAAAAAAGCTTTGCAATATTGGTATATAACATCTAGCATCACAAGGTAGGGGTACGGTCTGCGCACTCACCATCCTTCCTAAACCCCACTTATGAGATTACATTGGATAAATTATTGTTATTGTTCTCTTAAACATGAAAGCACAAATATGAACCACTTAATTTTGCTTTAGACATTGATTTGACTTGTCACCTCTCTTTAACCATAGTTATGATCACCATCCCCCTGACTTAAATTTTATCATGTTCTTGTATTCAGAGTGATTCCAAGGACACTCATGCCTAGAGAGGTATGCTTTTTTTCTTAACATTACTAGCTTTTTGAGCTTCTTATCTTTTCCTTCCTGAAATTGCTTGCATAGGAGAGGAATTATGTTGCTCGAACTCTCCAAAATGTTATTGAATCCGTGTCAAATTCTTAAAAATGTACTTGCTTCATTATAATCTGTTTGTCTTAATTATCTTTTTGGTCTGTTTCAAAAAGAACATTTCTTTCCGTTCTTTAATTTCTACTTTCCACATGACATGTCTAAGACACAAAATTAAATGACATTTTGATACATTCTACATATCTTTAACCTAAGACCAGACCACAAGATTCAAAAGTCTTATTTGCTTTCTTAAACTCCGTGTCAAGTCAAAACCAGACAAACATATTGAAACAGAAGGAAGTATTACTTTCGGAGGATCCAACACGCATCGGATAATATTTTTGAAGATTCTGTGCAACGTAAGAAAAGAGAGGAAGAAGGAGAAACATGAGATATTTAGCATTTTTTTTGGTTCTTATTCTTTGTTGATCTTGTGGTAGGCTATTAATGGAATTTCAACCTCATCTTTATTATCTTTGGACATGGTTCTTGCACTTGTCGGCATGGGACATACCTAAAGTGCAACACAGAATTTTTGTTAGTATTTAGTTTGGTTGTTTGTGCTTAATTTGCCTCCTATCTTTTCTTCTTTAAAATCCATCCTTTTCTTTGTCCCCTTCCTTTCCTTTTCCTTTCTCTTGGTCCCCCTTATTGTAAGTAGATGGGTCCTCTTTGCTACTTTAGACATCTAAAAGAGAAAAAAAAAGTCTAAAAGAATATTAGTGCCTACGTTGCTCAGACTCTTTAAGAATGTCGTAGTGTGTGTTGTGGATTCTCCAAAAGTAGTGCAATTTCGGAGTATTCACACGGGTGCGACGTCATTTTTTGGAAATTCTGAGCAATATAGTTATAGTTCTATGTTCTTGTACATGAAGGGGAATCTTGGAGCAATGTAAGCATAAAATTGTTTCTGTATGACATATAGGTATATGGATTCTAGCCGTGGAATTAGTTACTGATGCTTGCGTCTAGTGGGTTGCCTACATCACACCTTTTTAGGCGTGGCCCTTCTCCTAACCCTGTGTGAAAATGGGATGCTTTGTGCGTCCTGCTACCCTTTACTAAGTTCTTGTACATGAAGGGGAGCCTTGGAGTAACCTATAGGTCATAGGTTCGAGTTGTGGACTTAACTACTGATGTTTACATCAGAATAGGTTGTCTACAACGCTCTTTTAGGTGCGAGCGTTCCTGAAATCCTGCGTGAATGTACTGGGTAGCCCTTTACCATGCACTTGTACATTTATTTCTACATCCTAATAGAAGTAACAAAATATGTTCATAAATGCAAAATTGTACTTAAAAAGTCACAAGAAGCAAACAAAAGGATCATTGAAATTTTACTAGTCCTACACAGCATGACCACTCTGGAGACAGTCTTAGGATTTGAACCTTTCAAAACACCACAAAGGCACATGTAATGTTGAGTCCTCCACCAACCCCCACCTTATTGGTGGATTTAGCCAGTCATGGTCCATTTTTTAGGCCTTCTAATCAAATGGCTATTCAAATTAAACATTGTAATGATAGAAAGTTTCACTTATTGCTTGCTCTCACATCAGTTCCTCAAGATGAGACCTGAGTGAGGAGGCTAGCTACTCTAGAATTTAGAACCCTCATCATCTCCTTTTTGTTCTCCTTCCCTTTGTCATGTACTTCCATTCATATTCTTCCAACTTTGTCCTATTCTTGTCACATATACACAATTTTGCTATGAGCACCTAAAGATTTTAGCCTGGTGGCCACTAGGTAAAACATTAGGTGATTGTTTCCATATGTTCAAGTTTTGGTGGACAAAATTATATGTATCTGTGCTGGTGGGAGGTAACAGGTGTCCTGTGAAATGAGTAGAAATGCGCTCAAGCTGACTTAGACACACCCAGTGTAATCCCACAAGTGGGGTTTGGGGTGGGTAGGATGTATACAGACCTTGCCACTACCTTTGTGGAATAGAAATGCCGTTTCAAATAGACCCTCGGCTCAAAAGGAATGTTACCGAAGCAAATGAAGCAACAAATAGTATCATACATAGAACAAAAAAATAAAAGCTAGCTCAGATACACATGATTATAAAATTTAAAAGAAGTGCAAATTTGGTATGACTGTGTCTAGTCCTAGCGAGAGATAGCAGGTAACCCGTGAAATTAATTGTGATGTGCAAGTACAAATTTGTTCTGACTATGGCCTTGCCCCATCCTATCCTCTGTGTCAAACAAAAGACTATGAGTGGAGTAGCTAAGTTTTTAGTGTTTTGGATTGACTTGGTATGTGGTAACTTTTTTTGCATTGACTTGATTCTTTCTGTTATGCAGATAACTGGTGAAACAGTGGGAGAGGTAAAAGCAGTTGCAGATATGCACCAGAGGAAAGCTGAAATGGCCAAACATTCTGATGCTTTTATAGCTTTACCTGGTTTGTTCTCATTATCCTTTCCAAGATTCTTGGCCATTTCTCACCACATTTATCTTTACTTTCTTTCTTTTACTTTGGCCAAGATAAATCTTCATTTACAGCATATATGCTCTATGCTGTGTGAGCCGAGGGTCTATCAGAAACAGTCTCTCTACCTGGTTTCTATGATGCATACGCATCACCCTTTCCAGACCCCACTTGTGGGATTATACTGGATATGTTGTTGTTGTATGCTTTATACTGGAGTTTCAAAAAGAAATCTAGTATGCACATGTTTAGGAGAGACCTGAGCGGATTCAGGATTTATAGTTTATGAATTATGGACCATAATCATTTTTACGTACTGAGTTCTAAATAGATTATTTATACATATTAAACGAATTTTTAAAACACAAATACATAGTTTGTTTAAGCTAAAGCTACTGAATTTTATCGAACCTGTAACTGTAATGGTGACTCAGCCCATGCTTGTATCCTAATACTATAGTACAATGGAAAAGAGTACTTTCAATTGAATGCTGTTTCCAAGTACAAACTTGTGGTTTCTTAACTGCAACTGTATCATTTTCCGTTGTTAAAGATATAATTAAGTAAATATAACTGCGCTCTTTCTAACATCTTAAAGCTTTTAGACTAGATGATCGCACAATTAAAAACGTGCTAATGCTTATAGGTGGCTATGGAACTCTAGAAGAGCTTCTTGAAGTTATTGCTTGGGCTCAACTCGGAATTCATGACAAACCGGTTGGACTACTGAATGTCGATGGCTACTATAATTCCCTTTTGACATTCATTGACAAAGCAGTGGAGGAAGGTTTCATCTGTCCTAACGCTCGCCAGATTTTTGTATCCGCCCCTACTGCTAAGGAGCTTATGAATAAACTCGAGGTAAATTAGCTTATAAGCACTTTTTAATGCATCTATGTGTTTGTAAGTGCGCGAAATGCTAAGTGTTTATAAGTCGTATCAGCTAAAAACCATAAGTTAGTCACCCCTGACTTATTGATTTTTCAGTTTATAAGCACTTTCGGTTTGACCAAACCTTTTTACGATTGTATCACTAATTTCTTTTGTAATCTTCGAAATACTCTTCTTAAAACATAATTTTTAATTAATTCTCTATTCTATTTCCGCCATTCATCCTTTTATGCGAAATTACTCTTACATTTATAATTTTTTTCGTTAACTTTAAGGATATTTTGGTCATTTCAAACTAAAGTGGTTATCAGTTACTCATAGTCAGTTTAAGCACTTCTATTGAAACACGTAACTGCTTATTTATAAATCAATTTCGACGTCATAAAGTGTCTTTCTGCACATGATGCTTATCAACAACTTTTAATCAGCTAACTCAAACGAGCTCGTATTATTTTGCAGGAGTACTCTCCCAGCCCTGAAAATGTTGCTTCAAAACTTAATTGGGAAAAAGAGGAGCTAGAAGAGTATATTCCAACATGAATGTCAAGAAAACCAAATTTTTGGGAAAAAAATCAGCAGTTTTATATAGTAATTTAGACTGCAGAAACAGGTGCTCAAACAATATTATTTCTCTGTTTGAGGATATTGTCAATTGACATTGTATCATGGATAGGGATAGTGTCGATTTCTCTTTTATTTATGCAAATTGTGTTAGTACGTTTCCATTTCTCTTATTCGCCTACGAGTTCGTGAGAATCTAATAGTTTTGACTCAAATTTTGTAATTTATGTTTAAAAGTTCGTACAAATAGAACCAAGTAAGTTGCGTTTTCTCGTATATATAATATATAAACTCAAAATCTTAGCTCTATTGCTGATATACCAATTCAATCTTTCATAATAATTGTCAAACATCCATGATTTTTCAATGGAAAAATCACGAATATTTTTCAATGGATAGTACCGCTCAAGTTCCAAAAAATCTTGCTGGAAATCACTTAATCATGACGAGAGATAAATATAACCTTTTTCCAATGTTTATATTATGTATATTGAAATCATAATAGATTTGCACCAACCTCAAAAAAGATGTAAAATAGAGGCTCCTTTTCTTCTTTTCGTCCTTATGGAACTCTGACTAGAACCAATAATACAACATAATAATCTTCATCCATTTGTCTGTATACCATATACCACTATTTTTTTGTGGTTATTCACTCGAGATTTGGTATTTGTATTGAAATACGACTAAATTTAGATTCACGTATTGTATAGTTCATTTCTAGAGGTGACGCTTCGAATATAATTTGTTCGGCGTAATACATAAATGTGCTTTTTAACTTGGCCTCAACTGGTATTTATGCCCTCCAAACATTTAAACTTATATAAAGTTGAACAAATAGGCACACAGCTCCTCTGGGACAGTTGCATGGCAATTCGCATGAGATTGTCATGTAGATGTCACGCAGATGCCATGGAGGACGTGAATGTCTACTTGTTCAACTTTATACAAGTTTAAGTGTCTACTTGTGCACAAAAAAGTTGGAGAGTATAGATATTTGTTAAGGCCAAGTTAAAGGACATGATTATGTATTATGCCTAATTTTTTCTATTCCCAAAAACTCGAACTCTATACCTCTGATTAAAACCACAATCCACTATTTGGTATATGCTTGTTGACGATGTTTCAATAAATACAACATAATCTAGATATTGTTTAATATGTTCATGGGGTCAAACATATACTTGAAAATCCTGCAGAAGTTAAAGGAACACTAATAATTGGACACTAGGCATATTGATTTGTGATGATTAGACTTTGCAAAACTTTAAAAATGAAAATGGAAAAGGAGGGGTAGGGGTAAGGGGGTAGGGGGGTTGTAAAAGTGAAGAATATTCAACTAAAAACAAAGATGATCAATGGTGTTGCTGACTTGTAACTCTAAAGTACAAATATTTTATCCAACAATTTCAATCATAAGTATTATCTTAATGATGATGAGGGTGTTAATTACAATTATCATGTGGCATGTTAGTCAAGGATTTATGATTACCTAATCCTTAACTTATGCTTATTTAAAAGCCACAAACATCATATAAGGTGGATTGTGGAAAGAAAAAAGTATTAGAAAAATGAAACATGGAAGAAATAAATATGATGAGTAGTGACATGTCTTCAGATGATGTGGCAGTGCTTAGTCAAAACAAAAATCAATTAAAAGTTGTCAAGCATTCAAAATAATTTCTCTTGACCAATCACAAGTAATCAGATCACATGGCATTTGTGATAAGCTTGATAATTCACACAAATCAATATATCAGAATCAAGCAAGAGAGTTCATTTAATTTACACTTAAATTGCCTACTTCCTACGAGACTACAACTATCTATAGCGGGTTAGATAACTTTTTTGTGACTCTCAAGATATTGGAGAAAGCATTCCGCAGTCAATAACATCCACATCAACTACATAGGTTTTTGAATGAGTGGTCAACAGAATTCTTCCCGTAGCTCAATCTGATACAACGAAGTGCTGCTCAAGTTTCTTAGATATCAAATGCATCAACAAAAGTTCCACATCATTCTAAGTTCAAGAAACATGTTACCTCAGCTTTCGAAACATAGAGAATTTAGGAGAGATCGAACCAAGATAACAACATAATTGCATGAAGTTCATACTTCAACTATTTTAGCCTAAACTTCAGTCATACTTCATAATTGCATGAAGTTCATAATAATTGCATGAAATTCATACTTCAACTATTTTAGCCTAAACTTCAGTCATACTTCAAACATCGCATATCTAAAGTTATTTTGAAGTGAATAAATGTGCAAATATTTTTTAAAAACCAAGTGCATATTAAATAGCGATGTCCAAATAGAATACCATGTGAACTTTTTGTGTTTATCATGTAAAAATGAAAAAGAAAAGAAAATGTGTAAGGGTCATAGGGCCCAATGTCCAAGAAAAATAAGCCCATATTGGAGTTAGAGGTTTTTGATTGAAATCTTTAGCCCAATCCACCAAGCTAATACTGTATCCATAACAATTTTTTGTGCTTTTGATGGCATTTCCATCTATATGAATTTTATCTTAATGAATCGATGTTCAAATTTCTTAATAAACATAATAGCCATTTGGCCATGAGAATTATTCACTTTATTTTCGGTATAATTTTACACTATTCTTTTTGCAATAGAGTGTTCTCTTCTCTTCTTTGCAAAAAGTATAATCGTCAAACACAATTAAGTCTTCAACTACATCTTCATAATATCTGAAATCCATCGTCAAGCTCCTACTTAGATTTTTTTATCCTTGTACTCCAAATCCGGACATTCATTCTTAGAAGTATTATGTTGAATTTAAATTACAACAACAACATACTCACTGTGTATAATCCCACAGTTGGGATCTAAGGAGGTTGGTGCTGGTGTGCGCATTTTTGTCCCTATCTTGTGAAGGTAGAGATGTTATTTCCGATAGACCCATTAAATTTAAATTGTTATTAATAATTAACATACAATAAATTACAAAGAAGTATGTGAAGTGTATGATAATGTTTTTGAAATTTATTTGAAATAAATCAAAGATTATTATAGTTAATTTACCTACAACCGCACTACTGGTGAGACAGTGGTATTTTGAGTCACTTTTGTCAAATGGGGAATCAATAATTTGAATTCCCATTTATACAAAAACTAATAATAATATAAAAGTTTCTTAGTGATCTTGAAAATAATAAATAAAAATAATAAGACAAATATGAAATCTTCAAGTTGTTTTAATATATAGATAGCGTGATAATGTAATGTAATGTCCTAGTCCAATTAACACCCCAAACTTAATTTAAATTATATGATATCTTTTTGATATAAAATTACTAATCTTCTTATTTTTTCAAAATAACAACTCTTTTTTCCAAGTCCCAATGTAATTCATATAGTAGTACCATGTCTAATAAGTGGCCACTAGCTACCTAAACACTACATAGGGTAGAACCACAAATAATTGGAGTGCAATACAATTTTGTTTTAAACAATAATAAATACGACTCAATTTCAAGCAAGTTAAAATCGGCTCGACCAGGAATGTATTCTGGTGGAAAGGTTGGCAAATATAATTCTTCATTCGTTCGGGGAAGAAGCAAGCTACCCTTTCTTTGATTCCTCTTGCGATATAGAAGAATGAAGATAGATCGTAGATAATAGTCATGATAGATTTCTGGATCTTACACGATAGAGCGAACTCTTCTATATACGACATTGCATTTTCTCTGCTCTCCCCTTCCCCGATCCATCGTACTAGAGCGATTCGGGAAGGAGGTTAGTTTAATGGCTAATAGTATATTCAAATCCTACTAAGTCAATTTTCAACCTCTCCTTCCTTCATGGGTCTAACCCTATAGTAAATATTTAAATCAAGAAAGTAAAATCATGACAAAAGAAGAAGTAATAAAGTCCACATATTCCAAATTTGGATGGAGTAAATATGATTTTTACATCAATTAGAATTTAGACTAAATGAAGACAAGTGTTTTTGACCATAATATAGGCATCATTAGCCTCAAATCAAGAACTTAAACAAATTATCCTCTCTCTATATTTATTATTTATGACTTATAATATATAGTATAAAATTATTCCCTTTGACAATTAGAAGGACATAGAAGTTTCCTTATTACATGTGAAATGCCTCGAGATGATATATATATTTTAGGAGTAACTCCACTTATTATCAAATCTAACACCACTAGAGAACCATATTCCTCACCTTGACCAAGAAATAGTCAAATTGTATATGTTTTGGCTTCGTTTGATTCGCGGGATAAGATGGGACATCTCAAAATTAAATTTATATATGATTTGATTAAAAATATAACAAATATCAAAATAAATTTATACCTTAAATTTAAGATTATTTTATACTATTTGAGAAATGAAATAAATTAATCCTGAAATTATAATTCCAAAATAACTTCGTCCGCGAATCAAAATACTCCTCATGTCTATCTAAAACAGAAGAGTGTTTCAGATGATGAAGCTTAGACTTTGATTTCAAACACATTAAATGCTATATTGTTAGGCCATATGCATTATGCAACTAGCTAGACAACCCCTACCATAAATTTCATGTTTAACAATATGATTTTTTCAACTTTTAATTTTCTTGAATAACACTACAGCAACAATCATTACATACTCAGAGTAATTCCACGAGTGAGATTTCGTGAGAGTCAAAATGTACGCATGCAAACCTTATCCTTACATTTATTGGGTAATTTTTTTTTATAATAAAGAGAAAATTATATAAGTAATCTCTTATGTTTATGGGACGTAGGTTCAACGAGATCTCATAAACATATATTCTTGAGCAATTTTAATTCTTTAAATTTGTCGAAACCAAGAACTTTTGGTATTCATCAAATGTTTTACAAATTTTGGTTGTTAAATTTATGGGAACAGCGGAAAAAAAAAAGAAGTTAAACCCAAAACAACGGAAAAGTTTCGTGAGATTTGAAAATCACAACACCAAAAACTGCATCAGACACCAAAAATAGATTTAAAATAAAAAGTATAGAAGATGCACCTCAAAAAGGTGTAACATTCTTCAGAAATAGACACAAAATAGCAGAAACTATAAAACTGCACCAGCTATGAGTTCATGCACTATAAAAATATCTGAAATTAACTATGAATTTCGCCGCTGATCTATCGCTAAATCACTTGTACCTATAAGT
The DNA here is from genome assembly GCA_031232105.1 of Capsicum rhomboideum. Lineage (NCBI taxonomy): Eukaryota > Viridiplantae > Streptophyta > Magnoliopsida > Solanales > Solanaceae > Capsicum > Capsicum rhomboideum. The sequence goes on along the minus strand of CP124708.1, from coordinate 111,600,049 downwards.
GTTCGCTTTAAAAATCGAAAATGGATTCGATTTTTTTATAATCTATTGTTAATTTGTTGCTAATAAGATTTGCGATAAATTTTCTTGTTTAGCTATTAAATTTGTCGTCGCCAATACCTGTTTTTTCAGTAGTGTGATGTTAAATCTCTTTTTCATAATACAGAACTAGTAGTTCAAAAATAAAACAAATATATGACATGTTAAGCTACACTAAAAGCGTAAAATATTTACTCTATTAATGTATCATCGTATATAAGTTAAATCTATTTTATAATTAGAATTTCAGAGTGAGCATGAAGTTGTACGCAGAGATTGGATCCATTCATGTGTACCAAACCGCCCACATATGATTAGGGAATTATGACATCCTTTTTATAATAAGAAAATTAAATCTACACTGAAAATAAATAATATTTTTCTTCTTCTATATTCCTTGAAGGGTCAAAACCCTAAATCCTTCTCAAGAGTTTTTCTTTTTAATTCAATATTTGGTATTTATTTTAGAGTACAACTAAATTCATATTCACACATTGCAGAGTTTATTTCTGAAGGTAATACTTCCAACAAGATTTAAAACTCAAGATCTTTAATTAAGAATGAAAGAATCTCAATCTCATCTCGACGCGCTAACTTATGTTGATCTTTTTCAAGAGTCAATGATGTACTTCTACTTCAAAACAAAATATACCAAATAAAGCTAAAAGCACTAGCAGGAATTGGACAATGAACACCAAATAAAGCACTTTGGAAGTCAATATAACTAACAATATATATCTTTTCAATAGCATTTTTCCCTTCTATGATTTCAAAATAGTACTAGTACTTACTAGGAAATTAATTTGGCATAATCTTTATATAGAACATAAAAAATATATATATATATGAAAAAAAGATCTTATATTTTGATTTCTTGCAAATTTATGTAAGTATAAAAACAAAGATTTTTTTTTTTTTTGAGTGATTTGATATATAAGACAAGAAAGTTTGTAATGAACCACAAACTTACATTATTATAAAATAAACATGTTGTCTAATTCTTCTCTTTTAGTTGTTCCAAGAATATTGGTGAGATTAGGATAGAATATTAGTAGATAGTATAGAGGTCTTGCTCTTCCTACGTAGCATTATTTGTGCAGATTTTTGTTCTTCGTTTTTTGTTACTATCAACTGTCTCTTATACTTCGATTATCACACTAGCTATTTCATTATAGTTATTGTTCCTTCTCTTCTTTTTTTTTCCAGAATGCTTTGTCGTGCATGCTTCTATAGTGTTTTGCCATGATTAATTTCTTCATTTTCGTTATTTCTTTTTTTGACCTACTTCGATATGTTTTTTCTTGAGTTGAGGGTCTATCGGAAACAACCTCTCAACCTCCCGAAGTGGGGGTAAAGTCTGCGCGCATACACTCTTCTCTTCCCAAACCTGACTTGTGAAGCATGTTGTTATTGTTGTTTGTATGAATGGTCAAATTAAACCCCCAAACTTTTTTTGAAGAGTCAATAGCTAGGTTGAATTAACCATATATAGTTGAAAATAATACTCCCTCTATTTAAAAAAAAAAAAAAAGACCTATTTTGACTTGACACGGAGTTTAAGAAAATAAAGAAGACTTTTGAATCTTGTGGTCTTAAATTAAAATTATGTCAAATGTACCAAAATGTCATTTAATCTTGTGATCTTAAATATATCCTGTCGAAAGTTGAAATTAAAGAATTATCAAAAAAGAAAAGGATCATTCTTTTTTAAAAAATAGGTCATTCTTTTTTAAACTGAGAGAGTAATACTTTTTCCTTCAATATATTTCGAAAAAAAGTGTATAGGCTTCGTATTAGGTACTTTAGTGATGTCGATAAATTAAAGTAAAAGAAAGAAAATAAATAATTGATGAAGTACTCCCTAATCATTTAAGGAATTAAAGTGTTAATAGTATTTCTCTGTCTCACTTTATACTTTATGTGACTTAATTACGAATAATATTTAGAATGTAAAAAGAAAATATTTTTCACCTTGACTTTTTTTTTATATGTTTTTTATAAATATTACTATATTATTATTATTGTGATTTATATTGCTTTAATAATTTAGAAATATGTAAAAAATTTATTTCAAAAAACTTGAAGATATTAAATTAGAATTCACACCTAAAATCAGATAATTTGATCTCCTGGATAACTTTTTTTTCTTTTCTTTTTCTAGCTTAAGAAAATTACTAATTATAGATCTAATTAACCGTTGACCAAAACACTGAAAAATAGTACTAATTAATTAATTATTTTTATATAACCGTGTATTAACGTTGACTTTCAACTATATATGTACCCATGCCAGCATGCATTATTAATGTCACAGGCAAATTTTCACTGTTTTGTTTATTCTTGAAATCAATAAATTTCATGTTAGCGTTATTTCACTATCCTTTATTTGCTTTGTATTTTGATATTTTTCTGTCATATTTTCTTGCAATTTTGCTTCAAATATCTTCTCTTTTGAGCCAACAATCAATCGAAAATAACTTCTCTACCTCGCAAAGGTAGGGGTAAGGTGTGCATGCATCCAGTGGCGGAGTCAGAATTTTCACTAAGGAGTATCAAAATATAAGAAGTAAATTCACGAAAAAATCAAGAGGTGTCAATACATAATATATATACATAAAAAATATATTTTTATCTAGCTGTATAGTGTAATTTTCCGACGAAGGGGTGTCGATCGACACCCCTAAAGCATATGTGGCTCCGCCACTGCATGCATCTCACCTTCCCTAGACCCCACTTTTGGAGTACTCTAGAGTATAACATACGGTTCATGAAAACTCAATAACTTTTGCGCCGATCGAGATTTTAAATATGTATTAAAAGATCCAGCAAATATCTGTAAATATAAATATTTGATTGTAAACTTAATTATTATTGTATATTAACTTAAAATTTTTATATAGAAACTCATAAATTTCAAATCCTGAATACGCTTCTGATCGAATATATATGTTGCTGTTTGGTTTGCTTACGCTAATCATCTCGAAAAAAGACAAGAGACATAAACCTTATTTTCATGTAAATCTTCACCCAACTTTTAAAAGAAATGACAAAACAAATCCTTAATTTCTTCATCTAATTTAAAATTTCACTTAATTTGCGTTTGTCTTCTTGTCATGCAGCGTTTCATGCGTACAATTATCGTCACTTATAAGTTATCAAAAAAATCACTACTTAAAAGAAAATGTTAATTTTCCAACGTCAGAATTTAACTCGTCAGTAAGGGATTTTTTTTATGGAAACTCTGTCGGACAAAATGTTTTGTTTGTCGCCTACATTAATCGAGTAAACCGTCCCTTAGATATACACTGACACTAAGTCGCACCTCATGTGATCACTCTGCCATCTTCAAACATGTCTCGTTGAGCCATTGGTTGTGATGCATACCTGTTGTTGGACTAAAATAATCCAAAGATATGCTTACAATGATATAATATTAATTATGCGCTTAGGGCCTAGTCTGAATGATCTTCCTCAAAAAAAAGGTTACACCATTAAGAGTATTACTAGTACACCTTATGTATAGCTTCTAATTAAAGTATAGGTCTCTTCAAGACCGCGGACTTAGAGTTTTTTCTTTCAACTTTTGCTTAGGTCTATCGGAGCGTCATAAATATTCGACATCTTCCCGTGAGAAAGGCTACATCAAGTACCGGACCGATGGTTTGGACTACACGCCTCGGGGCTTTTACAAAAGTTGCTCTCACGTACCTCTATGGATTCTTTAGTTTGTATTTTGATGGTTGTTGATTGAATTCTTTAACTTTCTTCCTCAGATCGAAAACAGGTAAAGTCTTTCCATGACTTGCAAATTGCAATACTCTCGGAAGCTCGAGTACATATTCACGAACTTTCAATATATAGGACTTTATTCGCACGCTAACAAATTTTCAAAACCATTATATTGGCGGCAAATATGCAATTTCCTCGAAGAAAACTTTATAGAAATTTGTCCCAAAATGCAAGCAAATTAATCTAGCATTTCAACTTGTTCCAAAAGTTTGGCAAATAGCCAATAACATGAAGTATTGCTGCAATGTACATCCACTCAAAAATTAAAATGTACTACTATATATTATACATATGTATGTTCATACTAATTAAAAAGTCAACATAGGCCAACTTCTTTATTTCACTATAAATCTCTTCATACTCAATCTATTTTGCCCAATCACAATTTTTTTTGACTTTTTTTTTGTGTAAGCAACTAAGCTTAATTTGCTCAAGAAGAAAAGGCCCTCAAATATATTCTGTTCCAAATTATTGTCATTTTTCTTCATTCCCAAGGTAATGTACACATATATATTTTATAGTACCTTGTACTCCCTACATGCGGATTTATTTGCCACTATTTTTCTAATTCAATCATCATCATCATACCCAGTATATTTTTCTAATTTGATTTCTATTTTTATTTATCATTTTTGACAAATCAAGAAAAGACAAAAAAAAAAAAAATCCCATATTTTACCCTTATCATTAATTACTTATTCTCCAAATCATTTTTCAATACCTATTACTAAACATCAATTAATAGGGGCAATATTGTAAACTCACTATACCAATTATTATTTTCTTAATGAGTCTGTCATGTCAAAAAGTGACAAGTAAAAACGAATGGAGGGAGTATTAATTAATTAGTTCGTTATAATTATATCCTAGTAGTCATGATTACTGTTTTTTATTCCCTCCTCTCATTTTAAGTGTCGTTTTGTTGGGAAACAAGTTATTCGGGATTGAATAGAATGAGATGGTTATATAAGATCACCACGAGTTCCAAATGTCTTTTTTTTTAAAAAATAAAAAGAAAAGAAAAGAAAAGAAAATATGTTCACGTAAATTGAAATGAAAGAATTATAGTACTTTTTATTATGAGAAATTAGGAAATGAAATTAATCATTTTAGGTTTTGCATTCACTACGGAAAAAAGAAAAGGTATTAGCTATAAACTTCGTCGCTAGTTTGTCGTTGTTAATTTGTATTTTATAAGATCCCTTGATACTAAACCATCGTTAAAAAGAATTAGCAACAATTTTTTATTATTCAACGATAAAAGTTATCCGTCACTACAACATACCCAGTACTTCTCAGAAACTGGGTCTGGGAGGGTAAAGTGTACGGAGTCTGTATCACTATCTCATAGGTGAGATAGAGAGGTCATTTCCGATATAGATGCCCGGCTCAATACAAAAGTTATCCCATCCGTCACTATTTTTTTAAAAAAAAAAATTATATGTATATTGATTCTTGGAAGTTGGGTTTGACAATTTGAGATTCTTAGTGGTTTTAACATTTTGGAATTTGTGTGATCTTTGAGTTTTCTGCAAGTGAAATATACTGATGGTGGAGACTTTCACTCTTTTTTTGGACTTTCTAGTTTTGGTAATTTTAAGTATAATATCCGTTTTTAAAACTTTTGGAATTAGGAAATATTTAGTTAGCGTTAGACCATAGATTTTATGGCCAAATGGGAGCTTAAACGATATAAAGTTGGTAGTCGTTTGATGGAAAGTATTAGCGAAAATAATACATATATTAGCTTTGGTATTATTTAATCTCTTGTTTGGTAGTGTTTGTTTGCAACAAATTTAAGAAAAGTGACGAAAATAAACTGCAATTACTAATAAAATATGACGAAAACAGAGATTTTATTGATGAAAATTTGTGAGTACACCTATTTTTTCTGATCCTTTGAGGAAAAAATTCATTCTCTTTATAAAAAAAATAGGAGGTAGAACCAATAAATATTTCTTAGAAAATAATGGAATTTCCATATTAATCGAGTATTTCTTCTTTTTAATATCTTCCAAATATTTTTTTGACGATAATTCAAATAGAATTTTTTAGAATCCTTGAGTCTTCTCTCTGAATTTTCTCCGTGATTCAAAAGTTGTTATAAGTACCTTATTTATCAAATATAGGATGATTTGGATCTCCTTACAATGAATGTATTTGATCTTGAGAACGTCGGCATCATCTTTGACAAAGGCAGTGTTTGATAAATTGATCTCATTATGAATATCCTAGGAGTTTATGGGATATCGAGATGATCACTTCGGCTTGGCTTTATGAATACACTATTAGTTTATACACCCTATTCAGTACTACTATCCTTATATATAGTAAATCATGACAATAAATCAATTAACAATACGGATACTATTCCTACTTTAATACATCCTATTCATTTAAGGGTCGTGTGGTAGCTGGTTATGAGGAATATTATTCATGTGTTAAATCCGACATAAGTAATACAATGTTTGGTAGTTGGTTAGAATTATGTATAAAACAAATACAATGTTTGAGTTGCAATTTAGAAATCCACAAAACTAATACTACATGTATAAATTATGAGCGAAGCTATTATAATTTTATGCAGGATAGAAGATGGAAAATAAATAATACATGAATAAGTAAATCATGCATAGCTAAACCCTGCATAAAATAATATAAAAATTCCCTCATAACTAATGTATTATCAATACCTGCATAGCTCTATCCAGCTACGAAACGACCCTCAGTGCAACAAAGCAAACAATCAATAAAAAAATAATATCAACATTACTAATACATCCAACGTTTAGTTAGTAACAAAGATTAGATTTGGAGTGTGTGCATAAAATAATATATAAATTCCCTCATAACTAATGTATTACTAATACCTGCATAACTCTATCCAGCTATAAAACAACCCTTAATGCAACAAAGCAAACGATCAATAAAAAATAATATCAGCATTACTAATATACCCGACCCGACGTTAAGTTAGTACAAAAAAGGCAGGGTGGGGAGGCCTTCTTTTAAGGCAACAAAACCGGACTTTATAATTAATGAATGGGTGATTGTATGTGTAAGAAAGCATATAGTACAATGTAAGACGTTGCTTATCTCATTTGTTTATAATTATATATTGGCTTTAAGATGTTAACCCCATGTGATCTTCTCTCATTTCTCATGGCTTCCTTCAATTCCAACTTTATTACTTTTCACACATACTTTTAAGTGCCCTATATATATACACTATTTTTTGCGCAAGATCCATTGCTCTACAAACTCCAATACCCAAAAAAATAAAAAAAAGTGTTTGCACTTTTAGTTGTTGTGTTGAGAAGATCATTTCAATCATAGAACAACCTTGTATGATCAACTATTGACATATTGTGTGGTAAGTGTATAAGTTTTGGTTAAGTATCAATAGAGGCAGTTCCAGAATTTTAACTTAAAGAGTTCAAGATTCTGAGTTCTTTGCAAATATTGGTACAGAACTTATATTTATACTATTTTTCGGAGTTTTTGACGTATATATTTATAGTTTATGTTGAAAATAATGTGTTCTTTCAATCATAGAGTAACCCTGTTTCAACTATTGAAATTGTGTGGTAACTGTGTAGCTTTGGTTTAGAATCAACAAAGGTTAAGATTCTGAGTTCTTCGAATATATTGGTACAGAACTTATATTTATACTATTTTTCGGAGTTTTTGACGTACATATTTATAGTCTATGTTGAAAATATTGTGTTCCTTCAATCATAGAGTAGCCTTGTTTCAACTATTGAAATTGTGTGGTAGGTGGTAATTTTGGTTAAGTATCTATCAACAGAGGCAGTTCCAGAATTTTAACTTGACGAGTTCAAGATTCTAAGTTCTTCGAAAATATTGGTATAGAACTTATATTTATACTATTTTTTTGGAGTTTTTACGTATATATTTATAGTTTATGTTGAAAATAATGTGTTCCTTCAATCATGGAACCTTGTTTCCAGTGTATAGTCTTGGTTAAGTATCAACAGAGGCAATTCCAGAATTTTAACTTAATGTTTTCAAGCTCAATATTGGTAGAGAACTTATATTTATAGTACTTTTCGTAGTTTTTCATGTATTTATTTATGGATATATGCAGAAAATAATGTGTTCTTTCAAGATTTGGTCTTTACTTGATTGTAATTTACTATTTAGTAGGTGGATAGTTAGTTCATTTGGTTCCATTTAGAAGTCGTAACACGATGTATAGAGTCTGACACCTGCCCGGTGCTGGAAGGCCGGAAGAAGTGTTATAAGCTTTGAATGGAAGTAACGTTCATTAAGTGCATAGTTTTGGTTGAGCATGAGATCAAGATTCCAAGTTCTTTGAAAATATTGATACAGAACTTATATTTATGCTACTTTTCAGAGTTTTCACGTATATATTGAGTTTAAATTTTTTTCAAGATTTGGTTTTTACTTTGTGTTTTTACCATTTTTGTAGGTGGATAGTTGATTTGGCTCCATATATGAGATGGGGTTAGCTAGAAATCCTAATATAAGAAGTGGGGATTCATTAGAAGGCATGTTGAGTGACTACATGGGAGGAAAAGCAGCAAAGAATATGAGATCACCAAAAAGTTCAACTAAACTTGTGACAGTACTAACTTGTTTGCAGTTTTGTTTTGCTGTTTATGCAACATTTCTTCTGTATTACATGAGTCCATCAGTAGATTTAAGGACTAAACCAGATTTTACGTGGGCTACGCGAATTGCTCAGTCATGGAAACACTTCATTATACCTCCACATGTTGTTAGTCATGTTAGCCAGTCGAAGCCTATTAGTCCTTCTGATGTTTGTGAACATGAGAAGATCGATTTTGAACAGAAGAAATCGAATGATGCACTTATGATCAAGTTGAAGACAGAGTTTTATCAAGAATTGAGGGATTTTCAGAACAAGAATCTTGGTGTTACTGAGACACTCTCTGAGTTAATCTCAATGAAGTCCAAGTGGGATTTGCGCGGTCCAAACAAGCCGAAAATCACAGTGATCTTGAACCATTTCAAGAGGAAAACTCTGTGTTCTCAGCTTGATTCTTTGCTTAGCCAAACACTCCCATTTCATCATGCTTGGGTAGTTGCATTTGGAAGTCCTAATGAGGAATCCCTTAAGAAGATTGTAGATAGTTACAACGACTCGCGAATAAGTTTTATCAGTTCAACTTATGACTTCAAGTACTATGGAAGGTTTCAACTGGCTTTGCAAACAGAAGCTGACCTTGTATATATTGTAGACGATGACATGATCCCAGGGAAAAAGATGCTGCAGATTTTAGCCCATGTTGCAGGGACAGACAAGTATAAGAATTCTGTTTTGGGAAGTATTGGTAGGATTTTGCCTTTTAGACAGAAAGATTTCATTTTCCCGAGCTATAGGAAGTTCCGATCCAAGGAAGCCGGGCTTTATTTGCCTGATCCTGCTTATAATATCACTGTGGACAGAATTGTTAAAGCGGATTTCCTATCGAGTTCTTGGTTTCTTTCTGCTGAACTTGTCAAGACACTTTTCATCGAGACGCCCTTCACTTTCATGACAGGAGAAGACTTGCACTTAAGGTATGCTTTCTACTTCAATTATGTTAGAAATGGTCTGTGTTATAGTTCCTTCAAAAGTTCTTTTATTAGTTCAACTTGATGATAGAAAAGTACAATACAATTTGCTTGTATTAGAAATTTATAAGAATCAGTAGCTTTGAAAATATGCAATAATCCCTCATTTATAATACTTTGAATTAAAGGGATGATAGATATAGTATGATTAGAGTGGCATAATCTATAACACTCCAACTCGTCCTCATTGTGTCTCGTGGTCACCCGATCCTGCTGATGTGACACATAAATTTTGGAGGTGTCTAGATGATCATTTTGTAAGTTGGAGTGTTCAACTTACACAGTGAAGACGAGTTGAGGTGTCTAGATGTGCATACTCAAAGTTGGAGTGTTTACTTGTCAGTTGATGCCAAGTTTGAGTGTTTGTTCTTGTACTATGCCTCATAAATAAACAGTTACGTGCTTGAAGTTTTTAAGAATTTTACTTTCCTGGAAAATAATGCAGCTATCAACTTCAGAAGTACAGAAATGCTGGTTCATTTGTGCTACCAGTTGATCCAAACGACAAAGAAACATGGGGTGACAGTGAGCACAGACTTGCTTATGTATCCGAAACCACTGTAATATTCAAGGACACCGTTCAAGTCCGAGATGATCAATGGTGGAAAGCACTCTCTACTGGTTACATAACGCAATGGGCAGCTATGAATCCTCAGAAAATCGATGTACTCTTCTATGCCCATTCTGTTGATGAAGTTAAAGCTCTCGCGCCTCTTCTTGAAAAGTTCAGATCAACCGTTGGGAAAAAGGCCTACATTGTTGTCTCGGGAGGCAGTTTCTGTCCTTGTGAAGATGCAGCAGCAGCTTTGAAATGGCCTAAGATAGTATGCACCGAAAGGAGATTCAAGATTATGGATTTAGGAGTTGGTGCTCTATCCGGGATATCAAATTCAGAAGTGCCCGTTGTTCAAGCAGTCTATGCAAGCATGAAAGGACTAATCAAGATTCACAACCCCAGCCTCGTGATCACGGTAGCTGATGCAGATTCTAATGTGATGAAAGCACTCAAGATGGCTACAGAAGCTAACACAAACAGTTCAAACTTGGTTCTTCTACCTAGATCATCGGTCACTAAGGTTCTTTGGATGGCTGATCTTCGTTCCACAGCATTGCCAAGTAAGATATCAATGAATCTTGTACCTTGCATTTCCCTTACTTTATCCTACATTTGATCTATATAGTCTGACCAATGCAATTTGTACTTGCAGATTGGAACCGTATGACGCTTTCTATAAACATCATCACACAGAATAGAGCTAATTCACTAGCAAGGCTTCTCAAGGCACTCAGTGACGCGTACTATATAGGTGATCAAGTTCCTATTACTTTCAACATGGATAGCAAGGTGGATGAGGCAACTATAAAGCTTGTTAACTCATTCAATTGGCCTCACGGACCCAAAACTCTTCGAAGAAGGATCATCCAAGGAGGCCTAATTCGAGCTGTTAGTGAGAGTTGGTACCCCTCATCGGATGATGATTTTGGCCTCTTACTTGAAGATGACATCGAAGTCTCCCCTTACTATTACCTCTGGATCAAATATGCACTCTTAGCCTACCACTATGACCCTCAAATATCACTCCCCGAGCTCTCCTCCATTTCTCTTTACACGCCACGGTTGGTGGAAGTTGTAAAAGAAAGGCCTAAATGGAATGCAACAGAGTTCTTCAAGCACATTCATCCAAACACACCTTATCTCCACCAGTTGCCTTGCAGTTGGGGCGCGGTTTTTTTCCCCAAACAATGGAAGGAATTCTACGTCTACATGAACATGAGATTCACAGAAGATCCAAAGCAAAATCCAGTACAGATACCAAAATCAAGAACAAATGGATGGCAAGCATCTTGGAAGAAGTTCTTGATAGACATGATGTACTTAAGAGGGTACGTTAGCCTTTATCCTAACTTTCCAAATCAAATGAGCTTTTCGACAAACCATATGGAACCAGGAGCTCACATTGCTGCTAAGAACAATGTGGTTAAGCATAACAAGGAGGATTTTGAGGTGCCATTACTAAAAGAAGATTTCAAGAACCTCCTGCCAAATGGGAAAATGCCTCCAGCTGCGAAGTTACCTTCGTTGAACCTCTTCAATCAACCCGTTTCATTAAAGGGCTTAAAGACAGCAGGAGCAAAACTAGGGACAGACGTACTTAAATGCAGTCCAACAGAGATAGTATCCGTTCACCATGATACAGGTTTACCATCACATTGTGCAAGATTCTGAGAACTCCATACTCGTTTCGACTACAAATTACTATTCTTTTGTTTATCTCCCATGAATTTACTTTGAAAATTTTTTCCATGTTACATTATTTTGTGGGAGAGAAAGATGAGGCTTTAATGTTGCAGCCAAAAGTGGCTTTCTGTATCCTCTTTGCTCTGCCTAATTTTTGTTATCAATGAAAGAAATGAAATACAATATCATATCATTGCAACAGGTCTCAAGTTTCAATCAGCATGTCCTTGTAATCGAAACAATATCCGCCATGTAAAATATACTTGAACACGGGATGTATAGACTGAACAGGAAAGCCCAACCCAAAACACTAGCAGTCTATTTTGTGGGAAAGTCCACTCAGTCTATAAATCCATTAGTATTTTTCTTTTTAATCAATGAAAGGAAAGGACAACTGACACACAATAATCGCACCACTTGAGAATAAATGACCTCGATGGTCACGACTGACACCTTCTTTCATTACGGCCACCACTCTTGGCACCCATCTAGCCCAATTGGTCATAGCTGGCACTCCTTGAGCACTACCAGTTGGTCACAACTGGCAGTCCTCCTAGGTCCACGCCACTACTCAAGTCACTTCCAATTGTGGCCTCAAGTGTTGATCGATCTGCTCTGACACCAGTTGTTATAAACTAAACATGCTCGAAGAATCCAAAACCAAACGACTAGTCTATTAGGTGAGAGAGTCCACTCAAATTACATACTCATTAGGACTTCTCTTTTTAATCTATGAAGAACAATTCACACACAACATATTTTGTCAATACAATTACAACAACAACAATAACAACATACTCATTATAATTTCAGAAGCGGCGAGCAAGCAAAAGAGTCCTACCAACTGTAACCAACATGGAAACCTGTCTGTTCAAGTCTCAACAACTCATGAAAAACAAGAAAAAAGTACAATGTTAAGCAGAGTAGGACAGAACTCATGACATGCAAAAAGATCAAGAAACTGTGCTTTTGCTTTCAAGAAATGTAGATGGTTTACCTAACAGGGAGGACTGTCATCAAGTACTTTGGTTAAATTTTTCACCCACAATAGAAAAGTTCACTACAAGGACCTGGTTCTTCTCGTGCCTTCACTGCATTTTCCATTTTCATTTTTACTATAAAAGCAAGTTATGGAAGGTAAAACATGATAGAAGCATGTTGGCAAATGTCTTTCTTGTTCAACATCTACAACAACATACCGAGTATAATCACACAAAGTGGGTATGGGTTAAGGTAGAAGGGTTGTTTCTTATAGACCCTCGGCTCGATGAAAAAGTGATCAAAATAGTTTGGAAAAGGAAATAACAGAAATGAAGAAGTCATGACAAAATAATACAAAAGGCATGACAAAACATTTTGAATAGTAACTACAACCAAGAAAAAATACGATAATTGAAGTACAAGAAGCGACAAATAATAATAGAAATCGAGGAAACGAGAAGCTACATGAGTACTATTGTAATACTACGAATACTAGCATGGAAGAATAAGCGAGGCCACGCTCCTGCTAACCTACTACCCTAATCTATGTCCTCCACAATGAAAAAAGGATTAAACAAATGTCCTTCCTTATGCTTATGAGATTAAAAATGCCCATAATTTCATTTATTGGATCGAAAATGCCTTAAACATATTAGAATTTTACTCAAATTTGATCCAATAGATGCAAGGAGGACATTTTTGAGTAAAATTTTAATCTCTTTCAAAAAATAATTTCTGGATTATATGAACACTTCGTGTGTTTCAATTGTTTGACGTACTTTTCTTTTTAATCCATTTCAAATCTAACAACCCTTTCCCTTTTCAACAATTCTTTAATTGTAACTTTCCACATGACATATTTAAGACCACAAAATTAAAACACATTTTTATACATTTGACATATCTTTAATTTAAGACTAAAAAATTCAAAATTCGTTTATTTTCTTAAATTTCATATCAAGTCAAAATAGGTCAAATAAATTGAAACGGAAGGAATAGTTTAATAGCAAATTTTGTACCAACTACCCAAAGAAAAAGTCTATACTTATATGTTGTAATTTACAAAGGATAAATATAGTAAGTTAGAATTTATTTATTTATTTATTTTAGAAAAAACACATCTTTTCATTTATTTATTTTCAGTTTCATAATTTCAAAACAAAAAGCATTTTTTTTTTCAAAAATTTTGTAAAACATTTCATTTCTCCCTCAATAAATCCAAAAACCTTAAACCGATCTCTCAAGAATCGTAAATCTCTCTTTCCCCATCTGCGCAACCTGTAAATCTCTCAAACCCTAGTTTTTTTTTTTCTCAATTTATGATTCTTTTAATGCCCATTTATTTATTTTTTAATTATTTTTTTGGGATTTAACAGTTAAAATTCTATTTATTTATTTTTTAAAAAAATTCAATTATCCGATATTAGGAATGGGATTTAGTTAAAATTTGGTAATGAATATGGTGTAATCAAGAATTTTATTTACATTTTTTGAGAGTTTTTTTTTTTTTTTTTTTTTTTTGTATTTCAAGAATGAGCTTTTTATATTGAATGTCAGCAGTATTCTTGATATTTTACTGTAAATTTGAAAGATTTGTTGGACCCATTTTTAAGCAAATTGTAAAGATTATAACTTTAAGTTACAATATTGAACTTGGTTCATAAAAGTTTTTTGTTTTTATGTTGTTGAAGTTTTAGTAGAAATTTAACTTGCTTATGGAAGGTAAGAATGTCTTTGTTGTGCACTCAAGGGTGTGGTTTAGTGGTTAATGAAGTGCGTTGAGAATCATGAGGTCTCACGTTCAAACCTTCCTTCTGTCCTAGCCTTGGTGAACAGAGTTACCTGGTACCTATTGCTGGTGGGAGGTGGGAGGTATGTTGTGGAATTAGTCGAACACCGTTGCCATGGGAGGTGGGAGGTATGTTGTGGAATTAGTCGAGGTGCGCACAATCTGTCTAGGACAACATGGTCATCCAAAATAATGTCTTTATTGCAAAACTTCCTAGAGTCTAAGAATTGTTAGTTGGTTTCATTAAGCTGGCCCTTATACCACGGTAATCAAAAAATAATGTCTTTATTGCAAAACTAACTAGAGTATAAGAATTGTTAGTTGGTTTCATTAAGCTGGCCCCAATGCCACGGTTATCAAAAGATAATGTCTTTATTGCAATACTTACTAGAGTATAAGAATTGTGAGTTGGTTTTGTTAAGCTAGCCCGGATACCACGATTATCAAAAAAATAATGTCTTTATTGCAAAACTTACTAGAGTATAAGAATTGTTAGTTGGTTTCGTTAAGCTAGCCCGGATACCACAGTTGTGTCTTTATTGCAAAACTTACTAGAGTATAAGAATTGTTAGTTGGTTTCGTTTAGAGGCTTTAGTTAGTAAATTGAATTGAGAGATTGAGTTTTTGGGAGAATGGTTGGCCAAATTTATTTTCCCGGTTGCTGTATAGTTATGGTTCATATGTGCTAGCAGATTCCACATTTTGGAATAGAACTTTTTGACAAGAAGTTACTAGCAATTGATTACAATGTCAGGTTAAAAGATTAGGTGACATCTTTTAGGTGTAGAGTGTAACTTTTTTTTTTTTTTGAGTGATTTTGATGTGTGACTTATTGCTCCGTGACTAATAGGATTCTAACTTTCAGGCATGTGAAGCTTGCTTTCTGAAACTGGAGGATGCTCAAGGAATTGGTTTCTGCCTAATGCACGACCTTTGAGTTGAGCAACTTTTGTGAAAATGGGAACCCCTTACCGCAGGTTCATAGAAAATATTTGCATGTCTCTCTAATGAATTTTAAAGTTGAGCTTCTGGTTAGCACATATAGCTTAGATCACGTTCTTTCTGTTCTTCCTGTTGATACAGTGGGGCTTTCAAAAGATCGAATGATAGTGCTAGACTTGTTATAACTACTATCATGGGAATGGTGTTTGGCTACTTTGTTGGGATTTCTTTTCCATCGGTTTCTCTAACAAAGGTAGTTAGCTCAATTCTGCATGGTTCTTTTGGTTGAACCAATTCAATTTTCTCATTCATTACAATCTTTGGGTCATTTGCAGATTAATTTACCTTCAAGCCTGATATCAACTCTTGATTATGCCTTCAATGATGATCATAGACGTGCTATAGAGCGTACTTTCCCGGAGAACCTTGGTTCTGGTAGTACTCCTTTAACACCAAAGGTATTTATTTCATTGTTGATTGATGGAATATCATTATAGGTTGTAAAGACTCTATTTTGTATGGTGAAATAGCTTAGGGACTCCATGCGGGAGGAAATAACATTTAACTCCACATTGTGGTTTGTTTTGGGGGGTGTGGGGTTGTCGAGGGGTAATTTTAGCTTATATTTTACTACTCACTTTTACCAACATTTATTATTATGCGTATCTAGCTAGAAATATCACCAAACATAGTTGATCCCACTCCCCTCTCCCCACCTACAGTCACATCTACCATTATAATGGAATGAATTAAGGTGGTTTCTTTTGTAAAACATTCTCGAAGGAAAAAGCTTTCGATTGGGAAATATTTTGTCATATCAAATGTCAGCCTAGTTTTTACAATTGAATTATGTCAAGAAAGTTTGGATTGAGGGAGTAGTTGTGTGAAATTAGCGAGAAACATTGAGTAGTACTGGGTCAATGGTGCATTGTTATGGTAGTATATATGGTTCATATCTGAAGCGGCCAAGCTTTTCTGTGTTAGTTTTGTGACAAGCTTTTCTAATTCCCTGCAGAATAAAGAGAAATTTGGGGACATAAATGCATAATACATGATTATTTTGCATTGGGAGATGGTGTAGGTCCTGTAGGATATTTATCTAACTGCCATGGTTGATTTAGGATCTGGGGCACCTAGACATTCGTTCTGAAATATTGATGGGTTGCTTTCCTTTTGCAGATATATGTCCCAACAAATCCTCGTGGGGCAGAGTCATTGCCACCAGGGATTGTGGTCTCAGAATCAGATTTTTATTTGCGAAGGTTGTGGGGTGAACCAAGTGAGGTATGAAGCAAATATCTCTAATGATGTTGTTTGACCTGATTAACAAAAAAGAAAAGAATGTGTGGTAGTTATATAGATTTTGAAACCTTTAACTGTGTCTTCTTAAAAGAAAGACTCTCTACAGCTGTCTTGCCCTTCATGAGTTGCTCTAGTAATCATATCATTGCCCTTCATGGAACAAACTTCATACTAGATACTTTAATGTTATTAATGGTGCTTCTGAGTCAGTTTTGGTTTCTTATTTGTGCTCCTTAAAAAAGGAGCAATTGGATACTTAACGTGAGGATTATTCTTGCATTTGAGAACTGGTGTTCAACTTTTTATGCTCTATGGCCTGTTCTGACCTGAAGTGTCTTAGTGTCAACTGTTTGACATACATTACATCAAACTTCTGTCAGTTTCTGGCTAATCATGAACTGATTGGACTAGGACGTAGGCTGAGAAAGGGATTGTGTGCACTGTGTGCAATATTCAAAATTGTCTTTTTTAGTTGGTGCTTCTTTTGGGTATAGTTGTGTTGAAAAATTGTGGTATTTTCAGGATCTGACAAAAAAACCCAAGTACTTGGTTACATTTACCGTTGGTTTGGATCAAAGGTACAACATTGACGCAGCGGTTAAAAAGGTTATAGCAATTCTACTGAATAAATATTATTGATATTATAGAGCATTAGCGTTTATTCTCTTTTCTCTTCACAGTTGATGTTGTATTCCATTATACTGAGTCTTATATTTTATACATGGATTAGTTTTCAGAGGATTTCCAAATTTTGCTTTTTCATTATGATGGTCGAACCACTGAGTGGGAACAATTTGAATGGTCCAAGCGTGCAATTCACATCAGTGTTAGGAAGCAGACAAAATGGTAAGACTTTGAGTTTAGTTATTACCTAATGTATTCCAATTCCTCTGTTTTTATCCATGATTTCAAAATAATGTGCGAGAGTGAACTCTTACCAATTCAGGAACTCCTTTTTTATTAGCGTGTTTGGCTCCATGTATGTGATGTTAAATGACGAGAATGTTGTTGTTTGTATACAATAACTAATCCTTTTGATTCTTTATATACACTGATAGTGAGAAACAATTTTTCACCATCAGGTCATGAAAAATAACTACATGTAATTGTCCATAAAGTGTGGACTGTGTAACCTGAAAAGTAACACAGTCATGTTACTATGTTAGAACAGGTTAAAATGCATTGATAGTGTAAAAGTTCTTTATATTGTCGGTGTATATAAGTTAAATCAAATCTCTTTCATCCATAATTCGTTATTGCTTTCCTATGACAGGTGGTATGCGAAGAGGTTTCTGCATCCCGATGTTGTAGCTGTCTATGATTACATATTTATATGGGATGAAGATCTTGGAGTTGAGCACTTCAATGCAGAGAGGTAGGTGCCTTTCCATTGTTCTGTCTGTCACATGATTTCTCATTCTTTTCCAATCAGAAAAGAAAGTATTTGGCGTCTTTATAATATTCTTTCATGTGAATTTCTTCACCTGTATATGGCAGATATATGCAACTAGTTAAGAAACATGGTCTAGACATCTCACAGCCTGGTCTTGAACCCAATAATGGACTCACATGGCAGATGACTAAGAGGAGGGGTGACAGAGAAGTTCACAAGTATGTTCATTGTGTTTAACCCCCCACCCCACTCCACACATATGGATGGAGCTTCTCTTCTACTTGATAATATTTTTCCCTAACTTTGATGGAACCACTCTGAAAGTTAACATGTCTTGGTGGACAGGGATACGGAAGAGAAACCAGGCTGGTGCAGTGATCCACATTTGCCTCCTTGTGCAGCGTACTCCCTCCCCCTCTCTCTCTCTCTATCTATCTTTCTCTCATATGCAAACCACTGGGTACAATTTTGCCTATCTACCCCTCTATTGTTTGCTCATAACATTATTGCCTTGGTTTTGCTCTTTTCTGAAAACATGCACATACTAAAATAGATTATTCTTCAGCAAGATTGATCTAAATCAGAATTTATTTGTCATGGTTTAACTCAAGCAGTATACCTATATTATCCTTTCTTTTGAGATAGTATGTAACCTTAAGACTAAACATGTGCAACTTATAGTTAATGGTGCATCTTTTTATATACAGTTTTGTGGAAATAATGGCTCCTGTTTTCTCTCGAGAAGCTTGGCGATGTGTTTGGCATATGATTCAGGTAGTTCTTACACTTGGTATCACTTCCATTTCCTCACAATGCCCATTTCTATAATGTTACGCTAATGCTTGTACTTTGACTTGATGTTTGGTTATAGAACGATTTGGTGCATGGATGGGGATTGGATTTTGCACTAAGAAGGTGTGTAGAGGTTAGTAGTTCTCCTAGATACATCTTATGCAAGAATGTTGGCAGAACATGGATAACACCGATACGTAGAAATTAATTATCTTCTTCACTCTTTTAGGAGTTTTTTAAACTAATTCAAAGTATGGTGAATCGTGTGGTATAATCTTATTGTTAATCTCTTGGTTTGCACAGCCTGCTCATGAAAAAATTGGTGTAGTCGATTCACAGTGGATTGTACATCAAGTTATTCCTTCTCTTGGGAATCAGGTTAGTCAATTGAAATTTCAAGGAACCAATGTGGTTACTAGAATACAGATTGATAGTTTGTCAATTACATTTCCATATTTTAAGCGACCAGTACAATCCTGTCCAAGTTGATTATGAACTGAACTTTAATAAGACCCCATGAGAATTCAAATCGTGCTGTCTTTTTGTCTGTTCATATTAGTAGTTGTAGTATTGCTCCTGTAGTCTCTTGTCCTTTGATTTCTTTTACTATCTGTTGCTTTTTGTAGTTTCTGTTGTTGTTACTGTCTGTCGTTTCTTGTACTTCGTTACTTCTTTTTTGGGACTGCTTTGGACTTTTTTCCTTGAGCCGAGGGTCTATCGTGAACAGCTTCTCTACCTCTGAGGTAGGGGTAAGGTCTGCGTTGACTCTACCCTCCACAGACCCAACTTTGTGGGACTACATTTGGTATGTTGTTGTTAAGAATTCAAATGTTCTCTGGCTCTTTGAAAGGATGATATTCGTATGACTGCATATGTCTTTCCTACCAGTTCCCTTCTCTGATTACCGAATTTTCAATCTCCTGCCTCATCCTTTAATAGGAATAAAATCCAAAGCATTTCTGAGTCCTTGAGATAATGTCTATCAAAGTCCAGTGTTTCATTAGCGATGATAGCAGTTGAATCCGAACGAATAAAACCAAAAACTTTATCCCATTTCTTTTTTTTATTTGACAAGTAAAATTAGAAAACCATTTCCCTTTTGTCCCTTTCTTGTTAGTCCTAGACTTATGTTAAAGGATATATCATCGTTACTTCTGCTCGCTATAAATATTGCTTATTGTCTCTCTTGCGGAAAATAACTTAGCGGCGAGCTGAGAGAAAGAATACTGCTTTTGGTAGGGGTTTAATCCTAAAGTACAACTGCTTTATCATCGTTACTTCTATATAAGCTAGCTCCCGCTAGATTATTTCTCGAGTTATATACTTATGTTTGCTACTTTTTTGTTATGATTGCATGTATCACTCATTTCTTTGGTAATGCAACAACTCATAGTTCATTTTTGACACTGTTCTCGTCTTCTTGGATCACAGGGTCAGCCTGAGAATGGCAAAGCTCCATGGGAAGGGGTAAGCATATCCATTCCTTCACTCCCAATTTTATTCGAAATATGATAGTCATTTGCCTCTGGTTCGAGTGGCTAAAACTGAATGGCTTTCTCTTTCTAGGTACGAGAGAGATGTAGAAATGAATGGGCAATGTTCCAAGATCGTTTATCAAATGCAGACAAAGCGTATTTCGCCCAGCATGGGAAAACACGAGTATAACAAACGCCTCGAAATGTCTTGTACATTGCTTCTTCTCTCTTTTTTTCTGGTTTCTAGGGGGTGTGCCTATTCTTTTTTCTCAGTATCTGTTCCTTTTTATCATCTTTTCATTTCAATATTAGTGTAGTGAAATTCTATGTAGTTTAGTGGATGCTAAACCATTAGATATTGGAAGGTTTTTAGTGCATATAGATGATACACAAGGTTTATAGTCAATGTTTTCTACACTTATTTCTATCTCTTTTTTTTGGATAATCGAGAAATCTCCGAGGGCCAGTAGCACGCCATTTGAAACTCGAACACCGTTTGAAACTTGTTCCATTTTAACTTCAGTTGCCATGGTTTTGTCCCTATTGATCGGTGTTCAATTGAATCTCCTTCGTTGAGAAGTTGTAATGCACAAATAGGGTTCAAAATGGTTTATTTTGAACAATGAATCCCCTTAACGTAAGAAAGGCTTCTAGTATAATGATAAAAAGGATTTAAAATTATTGTAGGTTCATCCCATGTATAACGGGTGAGAGATAGAATGGAGTTTTTCACGAAATTCAAAATAAACGAGTTTTTCGACAAGGTAACCTAAAAATCATACGTGCGGGTCTCTTTGCATGCAGCTCACATCATTCGAGCTAGCCATACGTGTGGGCAGAGGCGATTTTAGGATTTCTAGAGTATGGGTGCACTATTAAAAAAAAGAAAAAATGTGTTAAGTAAGAATTGATCTTTGTTCTTCTTGGTACAACAACATACTCAATATATTCTCACAAAGTGGGGTCTGGAGAGGGTAAGTATACGCGTCCATACCACTACCTCAGAGGTGAGATGGAGAGGTTGTTTTTGATAACCCCGGCTCAAGACAAAAATAGGCTATAAACGAAATAGTAAAGGAACATGAAACAGTAGGTATCACCACACTAAATAATAACATAAGCAAGACTATCACCAACTAATACGACAAACGATAACACTCCGAAACAAGACTAGCACTATGACTACTAGCACGGACAACAAAACAAAGGCCTCCTACCTACTAGCAAAGACGCCCTCCTTCCTACTAACCATCTATCCTAATTCGCCTCCTCCACACATTCCTATTTAGGGTCATATGTCCTCGGTAAGCTGAAGTCGTTCCATGTCATGTCTAATCACCTCCCTTCAATATTTCTTCGATCTACCTCTACCCCGCCTGAATCTATCCCTAGCCAACCTCTCACACCTCCGAACTGGGGCATCCGTACACCTCCTCTTAATAAATAACTAAGATTTTAACCAAGTGCATCATCAAGTCTTTTTGTTGCATGGGTGCCAACGGATAATATTAGATCAATTCTAGAAAATACATACATAAAATATCTAGGTTAACGGAAAGAGAATCCATTGTACTTAAAATCGCCCCTGCGTGTGGGTCTCCTTGCATGCGGGTCACATCATTCGAGGTGTCCCAAACCAGCATTCAATCGCAAATCCGGTAGTAAATTGAGATTGCTCAACCTTGAAAGCGGGTCTCTTTGCATGCGGGTCACATCTTCCGAGGTGTCCTAACCCAACATTCAATCGCAAATCCCGTAATAAATTGAGACTGCTCAACCTTGAAAGCGAATTCGCGAAGGTCTACCTAACATATGACCAAATGTCCAAATCATACACTCATCTGTTGGACTGCAGACTAATATGTTATAAGTATTAGTCTAAATTATGAAAAATTAAAGAGATGATTAAGTAATAAATATTCTTTAATTAAAGAAATTGACATTTTAATATACTAACTCTAGAAGCTAGAAAGCATGATAAAAATTATTTAAACAATGACTATGGACGTAAATCAATCACATCAACCTTTAATTAAACACACAGAGGGTCATACAAGTTGTACTTTTTTTTCTATAGGGATCTAAACATTTTTAGTTGGATGGAATTTAAAAAATGTAATAAATGTATAACAAGTGTATGATCATTAATATATAAAGTATACACTTTGTAGATTTGTAGTTGTAGGTATAACTTTTCCTATCTTATTTCTTAAGTAGTATTTTCCAAAATTTTATAAAAAGAGGAGTATTTAAAATTACTAATGAAATGTGCTAAGAAACTCATGAAGAGTCTTTTCTTTTATTAAATTAAAATAAGATGATTTTACCACACTACAAAAAAAAAATTAGAAAAAAAAACTACAAAAAATCATCGTTAATGTGTAATTACATAGGTCATAAATAACATGATTTTTATTATTATTATCCATCACTTAGCGAAAAATGACATTGTTTAATGATAGAATTTGTTTGTCGCTAATTCGCCGTAAAATAGGATTAACGGCCGATTTTACTAACGTTTAGTGACATAATTTGTCCGTTACTAATTTATTTATTTTTTTAGTGCCCACAAATCCAATCCATGAAATAATTCAATCTATGGAAAGCATCGTTATGATAAAGGTCGTAGGATTTTAACCCAAACACATATACGGCCCCTTAAACTTAGCCTTGTTCCAATTGAACACAACATTATATACAATTTCGTTCCCATCAGACAAAACAAGCTGAAAACTTATTCCAAAAATAAAACACGTATAGTTAATCATCTAATGTGGAAAAGAATATGTCACGTATTAAAAATAATATGGCACAATAAAATAATATGCCAAAGATTGTAATAAAATGCAACATTTTATTTTTAATTCGTGTCATATTATTTTTTAGCATGTGGCATGTTCTTTCCCACGCCAGACGATTAACTACGCACGTTGTATTTATGTTCCAGCTTTGTTGTGTGGGATAGGAACAAAATTGCATATAGTATTGAGTTCAATTGGAATAAGGATAAGTTTAAGTGTCTAAATGAAATTTTCGGACAAATTTAAGGGGTCGTATATGCCTTTGACCTAGGACTTTATTGTTATAAAACTTTTCTACATTATTTTCCATTTTATACATGACACATGGTTGTTATATTTGGAGTGGAATTGAAGTTTTTATAATCTCACCAAACACATTGCCAACAGATTTTGCTGTATTGGCAGGTACATTGTCACATATTATTGAAATGTTCACTTCACCTTTCTGGCTTTTGTATTAAGACTAGTTTATTTACTTCCTAATTAGGTGAGCCAACAAATTTTTTTAATTAAAATATTACTCACACTTTCAGTGTAATTAAAAAACGGAAAAATGATTAAGGATTATTTAATTTTAGACCAATTAAACTTCATATTTAATTAATTCGTCATTAGGTTTAAATGAGACAAAAATAAAACCACTCAGTTGACATGTTAATAATAATGTTTCTTGTTAGACGATCTATTTAGAGGTTTAGTAAAGGCTAATTATAAGTACATGTATTAGTCGTTTAAAATATAAAATTTGGGAAAAGAAAAAAGTCTACTAATTCATGAATGTTTATTCATTAAAAAAAGGTATATTTCCTGCTTTGTTGTGTGAATGATAAGTAATATATCTTAGGGTTAATTTAGAAAGAAGATTAATATATCTATGCTTTAGTGGATAGAAATACCTATTCATGCATATCTATGCTTTAGTGGATAGAAATACAATACCTATTCATGCGTTGGAGGGAACAGATATTAGATAAAATAATTAAAGTATAGATTTATTTACACAGGGAGGTCACTTTTGTAAGTTGAGCGCTATTTCAAAATTAGACATATGGTCTGAATATCAATTTTATATTTTAAACTTTAGACCAGGTTGGCAACAACAATAATAAAAGTCAATGTAATTTCATAAGTGGAGTTTAAGGAGGATAAAGTGTAGGTATATTTTACCCCTATCGGCTATCCTGTAGAGATAGAGAGGTCGTTTCTAATAGACTCTAGACTCAAAAAAAAGCATCTCAAAACAGTTTAAAAAGGGAATACATAAATAAAAGTAGTAACAACAATGAAATAAGGCGAAATAACATTACACAACACACAAAAGAATTATACAACAACGAAATAAGGCAATAACCGAAGCACAAATAAATTAAACACAAGCTATAGCTGAAATTGAAGAACAAGAAACTACGAGAATATTGTTAATACTAATGATAAGAAAGTAGGTACAAGTATGACCATCTAATCTATCCCGCAAGAGAGCGAGAAAACATTCGACTACCGACTAACCTTCTATCCTTTTCAAGTAGCAACTGGTCTAATTCTAAAAAATGGCCAATTGCTAAGTATTGGCCACAAAGTGGTTATTCGTGCAAATTAATCTTGAAATGCGTGTAAACTGACTTAAAAACCATTATTATTATTTTAAAAAAATGAGATTTTTACACTATACAACAGCCCCAACAAAGCTCACGAGTCACAACAGAAATAACTTTAATCTTTTTTTCTTTTACAAATTGTTGCCAATATAATTACTATATAATTATTTAGTAAGTATATATTATACACTTGTTATACATGCCAACGACAATTACAAACCATTACCATCACTCGAATAAAAAAAACTTAATCGTCTAATTAAAAATGTTTAGATTCCTTAAAACATAGTAAGATATTAATTCGTTAACCTAAAGTAAGTCAAATAATAATTGCTTTGCTTATAAAAACCGTTAGGCACTTGAAAACCAACACACAACTAAAATTTAACGACGTTATATATAGCTCCAAACACATTTTCATTCAATCCCACACCCAACAAAAGAAAAAGAATTCTCATTCTATCTCTTCAAATTTCATTTGTATAATCAACATATATCATCACAATTTTGAAGAGGTAATTAATCTCCATTTTTTTTCAATTCCATGTTCTTTTTTGTTTCTTTTGGTCTTACTATTGAGTTGTTATGTTCGTTTAGCAGAAACTGAAAAATTGTAAAGTCATGATCAGCGTGATTATCTGTCTAAGGAGAAAAAATGGTCATTTTTCGGCAATTCTGAGTTTGGTTCCTCAGTAGTAATGTCATCAAACATATAGAACTTCAAACGGAAAATCCATTGAAAATGTTTCCAACAAGCTAATTTCTGACATATTTCATCAGAAATTTCCATCAAAATTTCGAATTCTTTTTTAGTAGTTACTCATCGTGTGCTTAGATACAATTCTTTTTTTCTTTTTTTTTTTTGTTGCAGGAATTAAATTTATTAGCTTATATAAGTTTCACAGGTTCATGTTCTTGTTTTTATTGTAACTCCATTAAATCATTTAGGTTCATTCACCTTTTCCCAAAAAAAATAAAATATTTATGAGTATAAGCCTAATTAATGCCTAGAAATATCTGTTGAGGATTCCATACGGGTGTGTAAATATTTTTTGAAAAGTTCAAGCAACATAGTTAATTTTTATTTTATGATTATCGAGTATCTGAAACACACTAGCATGATTAGTTCAAATTCACATCGTGTATGGCTCATTTAAGAGGGGAAAATGTTCCCTACACGGATGTTTCCATTCTCAAGACTAGAATCCGAAACTTCTGATCTAGGGTAGAGCCGTACAGGGATCTCATACATCTCATCATATTCCTCGATGGTGATTTTCTTCTAATATATATTTTTTTTTTGGTTGATGAAGATGGGAGAAATGACAAGTTTCCAATTGGGTGTGGTGGGAGCATTGTTTCTATCAGTGGCATCATCAGTTTCCATTGTTATTTGCAACAAAGCCTTGATGAGTAATCTTGGTTTTCCTTTTGGTAATATTTCATTTTTATTTTATTTTCAATAAAATAATTGTATAATCTCACCAAACTTCCAATAAGATAACATGCAAATATAAAACATATATTTGCATACCTAAAAAATTGGTTGTGCTATCTAAAATGTGATAATTTTACTTTTTTGTAATTCTATTATTTACTAATTCTGATTTCGATCCTTGTAATGTTTAGCTATACAGATTTCGTTAACTTTCAATTAACCGAAATGTCTCTCTTTAATCTCTTTATATAGGAAATATATGATATTTAGAATATTTTTACAATTATAATAACGGTACAAATTTTAACATAACATGTCACAATTAAATGATTTAACACTTAATAATTTCTTAAATTTGTGAATATTCATAGTTTGAGGGGATAAAAAAGGCACCTCATGTCAACTAATAGAATGTTAAATGTTATGTTGCTCATATCTTTCAAAAATATCGATAGGTGCATGTCGAATCCTCCAAAAGAGTGCAATTTTTGAGGATCCTACACGAGTGCGCCAACATTTTTGGAAAATTCAAGCAAACATAGTTTAATGTGCTAAACCAGAAATCACAAGAACCAAGACTAAAATGTATCGATATTTGAGGGACTAAAAGTGCTAATATATTCTCAAACATATTCAAGGTCAATTATTTATTTATTTTTCAGAAGGGAGCCTTGGAGAACTAGTAAAATTATTGTCATGTGCTTAGGAGGTCATCAGTCCAAGCCGTGAAAACAATCCCTTGTAGAAATATAAGATGAGGTTGCATACCACCGGACCCATGTGGTCTGGCTCTTTCCCGTACTCCACACATAGTGGGAGGTTTAATTTAGTGCACCAAACTGCTCTTTTTATATATTTATTTTCCATGGAGTAATAATGTACTAATGCCTATTTATTTTTTGTGATTATAGCCACAACATTAACAAGTTGGCACCTGATGGTCACTTATTGCACACTTCATGTGGCACTCAAATTCAATTTCTTTGAGAATAAGCCCATTGACATGAAGACTGTGATGCTCTTTGGTATCTTAAATGGAGTATCCATTGGCTTTCTCAATCTTAGTCTTGGCTTTAATTCCATTGGCTTCTATCAGGTATAATATACTATCAATATCAAACTGTATATATGTGTGTATGTGATATACAATTAATCGGTAAATGGGCGGATCTGGTCAAATTTGGACATGTTGGAACGATCAAATCAATAAATAGGGCACGCCCAACTCGTCAAATAACCGGTCATAATGAGTGATTTATGCAAATATTCCTTTTTAAAAGTAATCATTTAGATTTTATCCCTATTTTTAAAAATTGTACAAATATAATCCTTATTGAAAAATTACCCTTCTGGACAACGTTAGACTCACATCTAATGTTCACTCAACCTTACAAATAACATATTAGACTGTCGTTTTGACTTTTGCAATAACTTAAAAAGTTTTATATCATTGTCTGACATTATCTCATAAAATTTTTAGTTTTCTTAAAAGGAATCGTTAACCCGTGATCAAAAAGTTCCATAAATTGCAAGAAAAGGAAAAATAGGGTCATTTAATGTTTGAGTCTAGGTTGTAATTTGACCTATTGGGTTGCAACTTTCGACCCAATTTGACTCAATAGTTTATAATTTCAAATTGAACATGTTAAGTTACGTCAACAAACAAATCATAATCCAACTCGTTTAACCTTTAGCCAATACTTATAAAGAAGGTCCCTAACACTTTTTTGTATATTTTTATGTTGTGTTTGCAGATGACAAAACTAGCAATTATACCCTTTACAGTATTATTAGAAACTCTTTTCTTGAAAAAACAATTCAGGTAAATCAATTATTCTATATTTTAATTTCCACTATATAAAAAAAGAAAAAAATAATACTACTCTTTTTTGGTTCATTAATAATATTTTCTTTTACATTTTTGCAGCAAAAATATTAAGTTTGCATTATTCATTTTGCTTATTGGAGTTGGCATTGCTTCCATCACTGATCTTCAACTCAATTTTGTTGGAACAGTTCTGTCCCTTCTGGCCATTGTTACAACTTGTGTTGGACAAATTGTATCCTTTTGATGATCTCTAATTATCCAAATATTTATTTGGATTTAACTTATATACATGTACTAATAGTCGCAATGGTAATTTTGTCTTTTGTGCCATCTATAGTTCACATATTTGAGCCGTGAAAACGGTCACTAATGCATGCATTGGGTAGACTACATGAATCACACCCCTTAGGGTACGGTGATTCCCCGATCGACTGGTTCCTGCGTAAATGTGGGATGCTTTGTGCACCGAGCTGCCTTTCTTTACACACAGATAGTCATGGATCCACAATTTTTAGTTTATGAAAACTCTTTTTGAGTTCTAGATAGCTTATTTATACATATTAAATAATTTTTTTAACACATAAAAAATTCAAGCCAATTTATTGGTAGGATGTTGCAGAACCTCTAACTATAAGTCTATAATGCAGGTGGATCTGTCCCTAGCTAGTGATAGTGTAACCTAGGGCGTAGCCAGGGGTGCAAGGGGGTTCAATCGAACACCTTCCACTGAAAAATTACATTGTATAGATAATGTTAAAGTTAAATTTATGTATATAGTAGATGTTGAATCTCCTTAACTTCTGATGGTTTCTTTCTTTGCATTTTGAATTTCTTTACTGAAAATTCTGAGTCTGCCTTGAGTGTAACCGATTTTTACGCTATTGGTACATTTTAACTTGCTACAACAAGCTATCTACCTTATTTTCCATGCATGGTACAAATCTCGCTTACTATAAGCGGTTACCTGACAATTATCTTTTAAGCGATCTGATATAGTTCGAATTTGACCTTAACTCTTCAATTCAGCTGACCAACACAATTCAAAAGAGGCTCAACATTTCATCCACACAATTGTTGTATCAATCAGCCCCATTTCAAGCAGCTATTCTATTTGTGACTGGGCCTGTGGTGGATCAATTCCTCACCAAACAAAGTGTTTTTGCCTACAAATATTCTCCTATTGTTGTGGTAAGAAAACACTACTCACAATTGCTTTACCTTTTTTTCAAAAAATATTTTCAAATTACTTTTTTGGTCTTACATTAGAATGACTTTTGGTTAGTTTTTGAAGATGAACTTTTCAAACTTGAAATACATGTTCAAACACAACTTTAACTTTCAGATACCATTTTTCAACTTTAATTTCAAATACTGTGGGTTTTTTCAAATATCACTCAGTTCATGTCTGAACGCTTACTGAAACTATTTGCACGAGCATATTTGTAACCTTTTTAAGCAGACATAATTATATACTCACTGTATAACAAGTGTATATCAAACACGTAATAAGTATACATAAGCAAATTATACAGTGAATACTGGCTTGTGCAACAAAATAAATATTAGGGTTATTTTTTAAAAAAAGGGTCAGTTTGGATTGTTGTGTAGCGTAAAAATTTCTAGATAACGCATGTTTCTGTACTTACTGATTCTAAATTGAAGATTCGCCTCTGCGCTAACTTATTTTGCATTTTGTATTCTCAAATGCAGGGATTTATAGTATTATCATGTTTGATTGCTGTGTCAGTGAATTTCAGCACATTTTTGGTCATTGGAAAGACATCACCTGTTACATATCAAGTGTTAGGCCACCTTAAAACATGTTTGGTTCTTGGCTTTGGCTATACATTGTTGCATGATCCTTTCACTTCAAGGAACATTGTTGGAATTCTTGTGGCCATTGTTGGAATGGGAATATATTCCTATTTTTGTGTTAATGAAACCAAAAGGAAACAAGTTGGAGACCTCTCTTCCATGGCCCAAGTAAGTTTTTCTGGTAGAAATAGCGTTCACTGATCACTTTTCAGCCTTATTTATGAAAAGTAACTTATGTCGTGTCATTCTAAATTTAACATGTGAAACTCCATGATAATGTCCTGGAGTTTTACATGTGGAATACGAAATTCCATGACAGTGGTTGAAAAGTGACTATTTGTGAATTTTGCACGATTTTCTCTCCATTTCTCCTCTTCGCGACTATTTGAAGGATGTTGTACTTTATGCAATTAGTTGTTGTACCTTATTCGCGCTAAACTTACGTTTTTATTGTCATGTCAGGTTAAAGAGAAAGATACCACAGCACCACTTCTAGCTGGGAAGAATGGACAAGTTAAAGAAAATAACTCCCTTGTTTAAATTTGAGGATTGAAATGATGATGTTTTTGGAGATTAAAGAAATTTTAGGGTTCAAAATGAAGACATTATATTCCACTAGATGGATGTAAATGATTTTTGGTTCATAAAATACCCTACTCCTTTGTTCTAAGATTTGGTCATGTGCTAGATTGTATTTACTTCTTACATGTAGACAAATGTGATTACAAAAAATTCTTTGTAACACCACTTTCTCTATATATGGCCCATGCCCCATAGTTGTTTTATTTTTGTATATCATGTTTTCACCACCATGGATCCTGCTATTTCTTTCGCATCAATATCTTATCTTCTTATTGTTGTTTCTGCCTGTTACTGCTACCTCTTTTATCGTTCGTTTAGCCAAGGGTCCATCAGAAATAATCACTTCATACATTTTCAAAGTAAAGGTAAGATTTGAGTACGCTCTACTCTCTCTAGACTTCATTTATGTGATTGCACTTGATTTATTGTTATTGTTGTTGTCGCGATTAAGGAAAAGGATATGTACATTTTTTATCCTTCCAACTGTTAATTTTCATAAATTTAACGAATTATTAAATGCTAGACTATTCAATTACACCTCTCTAATGTCAAAGTTTTACTGTTAGTAATACAATTCTAAAGTGTAAATATAAATTTCAAAAGTAAAAATTTCACCGGACAACTTGCTTTGACATCGTCATTTAATCCGTACTCATCTTCTTAAATTGTTTGCACATATACCTGTTTTAGTTTTACGGCGTCTGAAGTTAAACTTAATAAAATCAATCTTCAGATCAAATGTATGAATTTACATATGAGCGACTTCATGCATGTCTATCTGAAGCTCAATCATTTTTGCATGACTTCAGCTATTTGTGCATGAAAAGTCAAGCGAAAATAACTGAACTTCCACCAATTATTTAAGGCTCTTTTGGTTGAAAAACAATTTATCCAGGAATTAATTATCTCAAAATTGTTATTTCATCCTGATAAAAATAACACCATAATTTTGGAATAACTAACTCCAAAATAAGTCATCCCATAATTTTAACTCAATCAAACATAAAATAAACTCATCTTAACCGTTATACCTCGTAACAAACGAGCTTTTAAAGTTAGACTTTATCATAAAATGTTTGATGTTATTTCTGAAATGGGGCACGTATAAAAAAATTGAAAAAGTATCAAAAACTGTAGCAAAAATGAAGGGTTGACAGGTAGAGTCAACTTTACAGTTTCCAATACATTTCAATGGCAAATTGTCAGCACGTAGATTCCTGACTTATACTTCCTCTGTCTCAATTTATGTGATATAATTTAATTTGATACGAAATTTAAGAAAGGAAGGAAAACTTTTAAAACTTATGGTCTAAAATAAGTCATAGACATCTGTGTGGTTGTAAATCCTTACATTAATGGTAAAGTGGATATTTTAAAGTTAAATTGTTACTAAATATAGAAATATGTCATTCTTTTTGGGAATAACCAAAAAAAAAGTATGTCATATAAATTGGGACAGAGGGAGTAAGTATTTTTGCCGTTCGTACAATTTTTTGTCTCAAATTATTTGTCGTGTTTCTTATTTACTTATCTATTAAGAAATATTAATTAAAAAAATATTTAACTATTTTACTATTATTTATATTTTAAAATGTATCTCTTTTTATTAAATATTAATTAATTTTATTTATGTATCATATTAAATTGTTCATAATATTAAAAATAATCGTACTATTTATGATTGATATTGTTCTTTGCTCTATCATTTTCTATATAGTACTACTTCACTTTGAATTAAAGATTTATTAAAAAAAGTCTCTCTACCATTATAATGTAGGAATAAATTAAGTTGTGCATGCATTATTCTCCGATTTCACTTGTGGATTACACATGGTATGTTGTTGTCATCGTTTGTATAGTCTTCAAAAATAATTCTTATTACGAGTTAAGTGAAAGTAATTAATCTTGTCTTAAAATTTTAAAATGATAAGTATTTAAAAATAAATATTTTTAATAAGTGCGATAAATATTTTTGAGACGGAGGGAGTATATACTATACTATTATTCCCTGTCATACAACGCTGTAAAGGCTACTCCTAAACCAATCATTATAAACAATACTCTTTTGCTTTCATTTTCAAACTTTTTTTTTATTCAATCGGGTTTGATATTCGTATTAAAATTTAATTAATTTGAATTCATCTATTGAAAGATTTATTTTTAAAGGTAACGCTTCTAATAGAATTATTTTATATTCAAGATTGAAACTCAAAATTTCTAATTAAAAATGGAGATCGACATCTCAATTATCCCACCATCCTGCCAATCGTTCAATTTGCTTCTAAAAATAATATATAAATACTTTTTTTTTTTGCCAAGTTATGGGATTATTATATATTTAGAGAAATTTAGTGTAAAAATTGTATTCAAACCATATGTGAACTTGAGAACGACTAATTCTTTGGTTCTAAAAAATTCAAGCTCAACATATTGCTTTTATTTATTCCTCCATAAGATTCACACACTTTTTACCTATTCAATATATTAAAATTAGAGATTTAATTTTCTTGTATTTGTCCACTTTTACAATCCAAGAGAAAATAATTTCATTTTAACTTCACTCTTATCATTAAATAATCGGAGAATGTATCTAATTGGTATCTCAATTTGCTCATTATCTGAACTTTCACATGTTGGTGAGAGTTCGATCCTCACGTTGTAATTCCTTTCCTTTTTTCTATTTTTATCGAAACTCCATCAATATAATCCCTTTCACATGGTTTATGACCGATACTTTGAATGTAGAGATAACATTGTGAATAATAAAGATGGAGGTGTAAGAAAGATCGTTTGAATGACGTGACTTTTGTGTGTGTTTTCTATATTTTTTGTCGGTTTGAATGATGTGACTTTTGTGTGTGTTTTCTGTATTTTTCGTCGGTTTGAATGACGTGACTTTTGTGTGTGTTTTCTGTGTTTTTCGTCAGTGTGAAGTGATTGTCGTCTTTAAGTGGCATTTTTGAGAATGGAGTGAATCAATTGTTATAGTGATGATTGATTTAGAAGTAACGGTGATCTTCAAATGGCTAAAAAAAGAGTTATTATGATTATATATTAAATTATCATAATATTTGATAATATTTTAAATAGTTATTTTGCATAAAATTTAATACTTACATAAATCTAATCACCAATTAAAACGAGCCGTTAACGGCTAAAAAGTGTAATAATTAGTAGCATGATGTTTAGTGAGGAAAAAGCAGCATTCAAAAGAAAAAGTTAGAAATTTTGGAATCTCAGAAATAATGTAAAAAAAAAGTGCTTTGTTGAGTTGTAATTTAGGTGGTAACATCAACCATCTGGCCCCCACCTCAAAGTATGAACGTTTCGTTTAAATTTGTCGATAAATTTTATTTAGGCATTCGAAGTATAATTATTTCAATTGAATATTTGAATTGAACATATGAAAAAATGTTCTTATTATAATTTTCAACTAAAATTTTGATTTTCTTTTTTTTTATGTTTATTCTCAAGTGTTCATTACATAAATAAATTAATCACTTGAAATAATTTTTTTACGTGAAAATGATCCGAAAACTGAGTCATTCTCTTTGTCTTGGACCTCTTAGTTATGTTGTTGGGATATGCTAATTAGAAAAAATAGCATAAACATACACCTTAACTTACCATATTTATACAAATCTCCACACTTATAAAGTAATTACAAAAATCTCAACTAATTATGTATCTTCGTTGGATGTATCGGGAGCTAATTATGTATCTCGACAAACACAAAATTGGATAAAATGTATCGGAAGCTAATTATGTATCTTTACAAAGGAAAAAATATATCTTCGTTGGATGTATTATGTATCTCTCCGATCCAAAATCGAAAAAAATGTATCGGGAGCTAATTATGTATCTCGACAGATCCAAAATCGAGATTTTCAGTAATTATGCAAAATGTCGGGATTTTCTGTAATTAAGCTCCAAACTGTCAGGATTTATATTGTTTGCCCTAAATATTAAAAGTAAAAAATCATATAATTTCTTTAAATGAATTCTACAGCCCGAATCCGAATTAGTCGAATCTCAATACAATATCAAACATTAATTGAAAAAACCAAAAAAAAAAACGTAGTCTTTTTTCCAAGTCCAATGATACAAATGCAAATTGCTGCTTATGAGGAATGACTACAATCTCCAAATTATATTATGCCAACTTTAAGCAAGTGGGATAATTGAAAGTGGCATATCAACACACTTGAATAAATCTATGTCGTACTAACGAATAACTTCTCTCTAATAGGTTCTTTCGGATAGGTAACAACCATCCAAACAAAGTGTAACGGGCGTGTCAAATTCCAATAATTCACTTAATATGGATTAAAGGGAATAGATATTCTCTTTCCGTTTATTTAGTCGAGATGCACGCAAGTTGTACGGCTGGTGAAAGGTGATAAGTATTCCATAAAATTAATCAAAGTGTGTGCAAGCTCACCTTAATAACACAATTGTCAAAAAAAATCAAAATGATATTTCCAAGCAATTACTTCAACATGCAACTTTCCTAATTGATTTACCTTTTTTTTTTTTTTTTGGTTAACTCTTAATTGGTTTACCTTAACTACTAATCACACTTTTTCCTTAAAAAACCAAAGAGGGGGAAATAGTCAAAAACAACCTTCCACATCCTTTTGTCACCCAAACTTTTGTCTCAAGCGGGGCAGACCTATAGCCAAACTTTTGGTCCTCCGACACCTGTTAAATTCAACGCATATTAAATATAATAATATAAAAAATATATAAAATCAGATATAAGATTTAGAAAAGCACCCAATAAGTCAAGAAGATAGCTGGGTGATTTAATTTTCAGGCGGAACCTTAAAGCTTTGAACATCAATATGTGTGTTCAAACCTTCCGAACACCCACAACTCCTAAAGTCTGGGTCTGCCACTTTAACTAGTTTACCTTAACTACCAATCACATCTTTTTCTTAAGGCATAATACATAAATATTCCTGTTAATTTGGCTTTAATTTGTATCTATGTTCTCTAACTTTAAGAGTGCACAAATAAATATTTGAACGCTATTTATTTAATTTTATATAAGTTCAAATATCTACTTGTATGCACTTAAAATTAGAAGACATAGACGCGAGCTGCGGTCAAATTGAAGAGTACGTTTATGTATTATGCCTTTTCATCAAAAACCAAAAAGGATAAAATAGTAAAAAGCAACCTTCTACATCATTTGCCAGCCAAACTTTTGTCTCACGTATACACAAATTCAGGTTCTTTTTTCTTTCTTCTTCTTCCTCATACAGACAAAAATACACACACAGAAAACCAAAAACCAGCAAAAAAGTTTCAAATTTTTCTCTCTATACTCAACACAAACAGTGTAAACAGTCCATCTCTGATACCCCATTGAATAAATTTTCTTTGGGTATCAGAGTTTTTCTTCCTTTTTTTTTTTTCTGTTTCTGTAAAGGGTGGCACTAAATCTACAGAATTTTTTTTGCTTCAAAATTGGAACTTGATTGTTGAATTGGGGATTTTAGGTGAATTGGAGTGGTGGGTCATCAGTATTTTTGGGTATAAAAGGGCATAAAAGTTTTTTGTAAAGGGTGTTCTTGAATTCATTGAATTTTTGTTTGTTTCAAAATTGGAACTTGATAGTGGAATATGATATTTTAGGTGAATTGGAGTGGTGGGTTATCATTATTTTTGGGTATAAAAGGGGATAAATTATTATTTATTTTTTATTTTGGTAAAAGGGTGTTCTTGAATTAACTGAATTTTTTGTTTCAAAACTGGAGCTTGATAGTGGAATTTGGAATTTTAGGTGAATTGGAGTGGTGGGTCATTGGTAATTTTTTTGGGGGATCAAAGTTTTAATTTTTTTTATTTTTTTTGGGTGTAAAGGGTGTTCTTGAATTCACTGTTTTTTTTTTGTTTCAAAATTGGAACTTGATAGTGGAATTTGGGATTCTAGGTGAATTGGAGTGGTGGGTCATTGGTATCTTTTTTTTGGGGGGATCAAAGTTTAGTCCCTTTTTTTTTTTTTTCCTTTTTTTTTTTTGGTGTGTGTGAAAGGTGTTCTTGAATTCACTGAATTTTGTTTTGTTTCAAAATTGGAAAATTGATAGTGGAATTTGGGATTTTAAAGGAATTGGAGTGGAGGGTAATTGGTATTTTTGAAATTTATTGTTTCAAAACTGGAAATTGATAGTGGAATTTGGGATTTTAGGTGAATTGGAGTGGTGGGTAATTGGTATTTTTGACTGAAAAAATGGGTGTTTCACAGAATGATTATAGTAGGATGGAAGGTTGGATGTATCTGATTCGTTCAAATAGGTTTGGACTTCAGTATTCAAGAAAGAGATACTTCATTCTTCAGGATCACTTCCTTAAGAGTTACAAATCTGTACCAGTTCTTGAAAATGAGGTATAATTATGATTTGGGAGCTCATATTTTTTGTATTTTTTAAAATGGTGGTGTTTGGATTAGTGAAATTGGGTAATCCATTTTGTTTTAGTGCTTGCTGGTAAATGGACATATGTTATTGATTGTTTAGGAAGTGGTAATTTGTGATTTGGGTATTTTTTTTTTTTTTTTTTCTGTACTGATGACAAGAATGAGTTAATTGTGTTTGACAAGGGGTTGTTTGGACGGTAAGCACCCTCCACCTCCAACCTTGAGGTTGTGGGTTTGAGTCACTTCCCAGTTGGTTGTGCTGTTTTTTAAGCTTTAACTAACAATTTTTGCAGCTTCTCGGAGTTGCATGTTGTGGAAAATTGGACTGAAATGTTATCTCCAAATTTCCACAACATGCAAGTTGCAACTCAGAGAAGATGGAAAATATTGTTGTTTGGAGACAGCTTCTTGCAGAAATGCAGGGTAGCTGCGTAGAATAGACCCTTATGGTTGGTCCTTCCCTGTAGAGCTTAGTGCAGGCTGCCCTTTTTTTTTTGTTGCTTGAACCTAGAAGATATAGTTTATTCGTCTTGATTCTCAAAGGATTTGCATGAAGTTGGATGAGGATTGTATATTAAAGGATGTTTGCAAACTAACTCAGAACATCCTGATGCCAAGTTCTCATTGACTCAGCATGAAGTCTTGTGACTTACGATTTTGGCTACGATTATACCTTCATTCCATATCTCTGCTTTCGTACAGATTCTGCATATGATCATTGTTTAGAATATCGTAGAGTTTGATTTCTTAAGTTTGATACACATTAAACAAGCTAAAATTTTACTTTTTTTGTCAAAGAAAGAGGATCTCAGAGAAACTTTTGCATTTTATGTCGATCTATGATGATATTCATACTATTGGTTTCCACTCTTTCAAATACTTCCTCATTGATTGCCGGAAAATCCTCTTATTATTTACTTAAATGATCACTTTACTTGAGTAGTGAGAAATGATAAATTCCCGCAGCCTATGAGCTGAAGGTACTCACATGTTTGGAGACCAAACTTCTGGTTTGGCTGATTCTCTAGAGAATAATCCTGAATTGCCTAATCCATGTGTTGAAGATACCTCATACTCAACTACTTATCCAAATAAAAAAGACACCTAGGACTCAACTGTGCACATAGATCTTGATCAGTAAGTGTATCCCTTCACAAGTCATCAGTGTACTCCTTCGGAGTTGGGTGTTTGCACTTCACACGTTGATCAGCAGCTGACTGCTTATTGATTGGGAGATATCTGGCAGTCGGTGTGAATTGGTTGAGTATTAAACTAATATTCAGTAATTTGTTGTGTTTCTGCTCTCTAGTTGTATTGTAAATGGTAGACTGAGTGCATTTTAGTTTAATGGACAAATATTCAGTAATTTGTTGTGTTTCTGCTACCTAGTTCTATTGTAAGTAGTAGGCTCTTATTCATGTGCATTTTATTGTGATATTTGGTTTCGAGGTCCTTAAGTGGAAGTTGTTTCTGTTTATGAAGTTCTTCTGCCTTTCACTTCTTGGAATTACACATTCGCCATATTACCAGGACTCATTGCAATGTGACGTGTTGACTCTTTTGTCAGGATCCTATCAGAAGTGCAGTTGTTGATTCCTGCATCCGTGTAACAGACAATGGCAGAGAGAGCATTTCAAGAAAAGTATGATCTTCATCCCAAGTTTCACTTCATGGCAGAGAAAATCTTTGCCGTCGCTATATTGTTCTGATTCAATGCACTTGTTTACTTACTGAGACTTTCTGCTGAAACTTGCTTCTACAATTTTCCAGGTCTTTTTCATTTTCACTCTTTATAACACCTCAAATCATAATGATCAGCTGAAGGTATGAAAATCATCCCACTCCATTCAGTTTTTGTTTTTCTGGGAAACAGGTGAATAAATGAAATCTATGAACGACAGTTAGGAGCAAGCAGTCCCGATGAAGCTGCAAGGTGGATCCAGGCATTTCAGGAAGCAGCTTTAAAGGTACATACTGGTCATTATGATCTGTTACATTGTTCCTCGTTCCAACTCACAAGAATGAGTAAATTTAGGCAGATACGAACAGAGGAAATGAAGATGTTTTTCCAAGCAGTGGTTCACAGTCTTTGAGGTACATTTAGTTGGTGCGTTACCCTTTTTCTTTGCTCAGGATATAACATATAAGTACTTCACTCCTTTTCATTTTATATGGTGGTGTTTGACCGAACATGAAGTTCAAGAAAGAAAAAAGGACTTTTGGCACATAACAAAGTACCTTAAACATGCCATGACATTTTTATGGCTATATATCATTGGAAAGTTTAAAGCTAAGTAGTTTCTATTTAAAGCTAAATAGTTTCTATGAATCGAAAGGTGTCATTTTTCTTGGAACAAACTAAAAAAGGAAAGAGTATCATATAAAATGGAACATAGGAGTATAAGTTGCTTCAAGGGACAGTGTCGGTTTCTTTTCTCATTGTGCAAAAATGGTTCCAATTAAGCTCCATGATAGGACTGTAATTGTCATTATTACAATTTTTTCCCGATTTTGTTTTGCACACAGGTTAAATTGTTCCAACAAGTCTTATCGTCTGAATTCGATTGATTGGACTGTCTGTTCATCCTCAGTTACAGATGCTATGACGTCTGATGTTGTTGCACCCTCACCTTGGACAATCTTTGGTTGTGAGAATGGTAGGTTTTGATTTTATAGTTGTGTTTTGAGTAGACTGAAATTATGTTTGTAATTCCTACTTCATAGACCAATTCACATCTGCTTAGGAAGTTTTGGAGCTATTTAATGTGGATTTATGAAGTATATTCTGCAATTTAATTTTCTTCTTGAGGGTCTCGGTTTATAGTTTGTTTTAACAATGTGTTCGAGTCATGCTTTATTAGCCTTAATTCAATATTACTTTTTGGTGGATAAAAACCTTGATTGGCTTTGTATCGAGACACCCTTGAATGGTTTGTTTGTATTTGGTATTATGTTATTTCTTTGATAGTCAAGTGGTCTATCTGCTCTCCTTGTGTAATTCTTTTTGCCAATTCTCTTTAATCATTTGTGCATGCAGGTCTTAGGCTCTTTAAGGAAGCTAAAGATAGGGAATCTCTTGGAAAGGTAAGTGATGTTCTCCATCTCCTATGGCAGTAAATATATGCATCTAATGCTGTGGAACTTGTTCTATGTTTTGCAGTGGGACGATCACCCCGCGATAATGGCTGTTGGTGTAGTCGATGGAACTTCTGAGGCCATTTTCCAGACACTAATGTCACTTGGTCCTTCAAGATCAGAGTAAGTTGCGAAGTCCATGGCAGGGAAAGGTCACCATATGTGTAGTTTTTTTATTGTGAAGATTCCACTGCTAGTAGTTTTTTTATCGGAGCTTAGATGTTTCTTTAGTAGCTTTAAAACCTTGGCTTTCTTTTCAAACCTTTCACAGTTTCTCTCTGCTTCAGCCAATATTATTGTAACCCATTAAGTTTTCTTTAACTATGATCCACATGGTTGAATAGTTAATTCATTGAAGGAGTATAAACTATTAAATCTAATTATACGTAAAGTAATAAGAAATAAAATGTAAAAGATCATGCACGAGAGGGGCAGAGAGTTATGTTCTCTCTAAACAAAAACAAATGTGATACAACAACATACCCAATGAATTCCCACAAGTGCGGTCTGGGGAGGGTAGATTGTACGCTGACTTTATCACTAACTCGTGGAGGTAGAGAGGCTATTTCCAAGAGACCC
Organism: Capsicum rhomboideum; assembly: GCA_031232105.1. Taxonomy (NCBI): domain Eukaryota; kingdom Viridiplantae; phylum Streptophyta; class Magnoliopsida; order Solanales; family Solanaceae; genus Capsicum; species Capsicum rhomboideum. The sequence goes on along the minus strand of CP124708.1, from coordinate 111,559,495 downwards.
TCGGCCCAAGTGCAACAAATCCAAGTAAAAGAAGAAGAGAACAGTGAAGAAAGCATAGCAGTTAATAAGGAAAGCAGTGTAGAGCCTACACGAAAGAAACAATAACAACAACAAAATAATATGGTGATCAAGACACAATAAACAACATATGACTATATATATCAAAAGCAAGAACTATACAAGGATGCGACTAATACTACGAAAAACACCAACAACCCTAAACCTTCTAAAGGCAACACAACACTCTACTCCTTACTTACCTTCTACCCTAATACACGACCTCCACACCTTCTAATCTAAAGTCATGTCCTCGGAAATATGAACCTGTGCCATATCCTGTCTAATCACCTCTCCCCAATACTTCTTAGGCCTACCTCTACACGTACCCACTATAATTAGCCTCTCATACCTCATCACTGGGGTGTCTTTGCACCTCCTCTTCACATGCCCAAACCTTCTCAGTCTGGCTTCCCTCATCTTGTCCGCCACGGACGCCACTCCCACCTTTTCCCGAATAACCTATTCTTGATCTTATCACTCCTAGTATGCTCACACATCCTCTCAACATCCTTATCTTCGCAATGTACATCTTCTGAACATGGGTGTTCTTAATTGGCCAACACTCCACCCCATACAACAACGACGGTCTAACCACCACTCAATAGAACGTACCTTTAAGTTTAGGTGGTACCTTTTTATCACACTAGACTCTAGAGGAAAGCGTCCACTTCATCCATGCCGCACCAATATGATGTGTGACATCATCGTCAATGTCCCCATTTCCCTGAATTACAGACCCAAGATACTTAAAACTTTCTCTCTTGGGAATAGGTTGTGTGTCAAGCGTCACTTCCACGCTTGCCTCATGGATCGCATCACTGAATCTGCACTCAAAAAACAAATGCGATAATTTAACAATATATCCTCAACAAGGAAAAATAGTTTGGGAAAAAGGGGCAGAAGGGCATGGCCTAATGGTCAATGAGGTGGGTTGAGAACCATGAGGTCGCAGGTTCAAATCACAGCAAAGATAAAAAGCACTAGGTGGTTTCTTCCATCTGTCCTAGTCTTGGTAGATAGAGGTAGTTGCTACTTGTTGCTGGTAGGAGGTGGTAGGTATCCCATGGAATTAGTCGAGGTGCGACAGTTTAGGAAAAAGGAAGAAACTCAGAGGAAAATTCTACTTACCTATCTAGTGCATATGTTCACCTAATTAAAAGAAAAATAATCTTTGATGAGAAAAGGAAGTTTACCAAATTATAATATTTGACATTAAAAAAAAAGCAAATAGAAAATACTTCCCTTCCCTTTTTCATATTTATGAAATGGAGCAGCTGTTCTTTTCCGTGACTAGTTTCTCAACACGTGTGTTACATGTATGTCCCATACAAGAGTGTTTGGATTATTTCAATAAAAATGCAGAAGCTGTATGTCATTTTTCTATCTTAAATGTTCCTTTAGTAGCTTTAAAATCTTTGCTTTCTTTTCAAACCTTTCACATTTTCTCTCTGGTTCAGGCAATTGTATTGTATTCCATTACGTTTTCTTAACTCTGATCCACATGGTTGAATAGCTAATTCGTCGTAGGAGTGTAAACTATTAAAACTAATTATACGATAAGTAAGAAGAAATAAAAGGTAAAAGATGCACGAGAGGGGCAGAGAATTATGTTCTTGATAAACAAAAACAACTCAAAACGCAATAAATTAACAAATATATCCTCAACACGGAAAAAAACAGTAAAAGAAAAAGGAAGAAACTCAACCAAGAAGAAAATTCTACTTACCTATCTAGTGCATATGTTCACCAAATTAAAAGAACAATAAACTTTGATGTGAAAAGGAAATTTACCAAATTATAATATTTGACGAAAACAAAAGCAAATAGAAAATGATAAAATGGATTGAAGTGTCAATTCAATATTGTGCACTTCTATAAATTGACACAAAGAACATCAAAAGACCATAAATGATGTAATATAAAAGATAGTACATCTGTGATATTATCGGCAAAAAGCTAAAATGAGGTAAAGTAAAAAATAAAAGAGCTTACCATGTATAAATAAAGAATAAGACAATTTTTACAGAATATAAAGAGCCTTACAAATGTATATATGTATTTTTAGTGTATAACTTTTTTTTTAATGTATATAGCCTTTTATATTTTGTGGCTCTATCTTAATTTTAAGAAATTGAATAAAGGAAGATAGTAAAAGATAGATAATTTCAATTAACTGAAAGATCCATCTTAGCCGGCTCTACAGATGGAACAAACTAAATGAATTATTCTTTTCAAATTATTTTTTGCCAACTTGGTATATGAATCTTTTTTTTCCCTGGTAGGTCCTTCCCCGTGACGCTTTGTTTGTTTTGTTCTTTCCCCGTTACTCCATGGTCACTCCCCATATTATGCCTATAGATTGCATTTAATCTTCTCCTAATTTTATGGAAAAACCCTTAATTCAAAATACTTCAATGAAAAAAGAGAAAGAAGATAGAAGGAAAAAAACTACATTCACACACATGGAGTTTTCATTTCATTTCCTTTTCTTGTAATTTTTCTCTTTCTTTTTTTCCTTTTCCACTTTCTTTTGTTTTCATTTGCTTTTCCAATTCCTCCACGTATCGGCTACCCCCCACTTAATGCTCTTTTTAGAAAGAAAGGAACTATCTCCTCCAAATTTTATGCGAAATTCCCGTAAATATTTTTTGAAAAAAGACTCTCATTATTTCTCCTATAAATTCAAAGTGCTTAAATAGAAAAAGTGAAAGAGAAAGGAACTATCAATATGTTGGATAAGAACTTGAGTAAAGTAAAGACCAACTTGATACTCAAAAAAATAGCATATTGTTGTTGGATTGCTAGAATTCAGAATGCCTTTACAAATGAGTGAAGTAAAGTATTTATAGGTTACAATGTGAGGCATTAACCAATAAGAAAGCTCAATCGAGCCCCGTAGTACTAAAACCACTGAATGTTACCTTCTCAAAAAAAAAAAGTACTAAGACCACTGATAGGGGCACGTGGTTATGCTGTGCAGTTGTTTATGCCGTTAGTGATGCCAACTAATATTCCTGCAACGTTCAGATCCGTACGGGCTCGTCCGCACACCTGACCCTTTTGACACTTTGTCTCTCTTGTTTTTTTATCCACGTCACTGGGGTACGATTTTTCCCGTCTTCGACGTGTTTCTTCCCTTTCCCTTGAGGGTGTCTTCCCGAAGGGTCGATTTTCCAGAGTCTTTGCTCTCAACCACACCCTGTCAATCTGCGTCTATTCTTCTTTATGCCAAGTGTTCCAGATAAGTATCACCCGGTACAACTATAACTGAAATTTTGTGTATAAAGGATTTAAAGGAGGAGAGGAAATTGAATGGGAGAAGGAAAGAAGAGAAGAAAGGTTTATGGTAAACCCAATATTGGGACTATTTCTTTCATTAATCTGTATAAGATCCAGAACACGCTGAATGAATAATTATGGTGGAAGCGTTTTGGGGTTTTTGAGTGTGAAGCATTATAGGTCTGCTACTGAACTTCTAATTCAACCTTTATGTAATTTAATATCACTATTTAATTAGATTTTAATTTACTGTAGGAGCAAAATGGTAAATTAACTTTGAAGGTAGGTACCTCCTACTTTTAGTATAACTAGTTTTTGGACATGTGCTTTGCACGTGTATATTTCGTGTAAATTATTAAGAATGTTATATGAAAAGCAAATTTTACTTGTATTCCAATGGAGTCCCTGAAAGAATACTGGACAAGAAATAGCCTTTAACAATTTATCATCAGCAAGTTCTGTAAACTGCAGTGACATACTTCTCATCTTGTTCATTCCTCTTATGTTGTGACTAAAAGATATTGTATTTTGTATTGCAGATGGGATTTCTGTTTCTACAAGGGCAGTGTGATTGAACATCTTGATGGTCACACTGATATAGTTCATAAGCTTCTAAATCGGGATTGGCTACCTTGGTATGTATGGTTCATATTTCAACTCTGGAAAAGTTTGTTGTTCCTGTGCTAGAGTTTTAATTGGCATAAGACTTTGCAGGGGTATGACAAGAAGAGATCTTCTTCTGCAGCGTTATTGGAGAAGGGAGGACGATGGGACCTACGGTACCAACTCTATTGAGTATTGGTCTGTAGCTACTTCTTAAGAAGCTAGATCCACCATAACCAATTGTTTCTTTCTTGCAGTTATTCTATATCATTCAGTGTTTCACCAGGACTGTGCACCTCAAAAGGGCTATGTTCGTGCCTGCCTTAAAAGTAATGTACACCTTCAAAGTAGAGTTACTAAAAGCACATGGTTTTTTGTTATCGCTGTTATGAACCAGATGGTTATTTGGATCAGGAATGAACTACAAATTAGAAATTACTTATGTGCTTAGATACCCATTTCTTTTAAGTACATTATGCATGTTGAGTTCTTGACGTAGATTTTTTGTTACTGAACCGGCCATATGCTTCTACTACTATTTTATTCCCAAGACTACTGTAACAGCTCTGCATGTTTTGGATGTACTCTGCCTTTCAATTGGGACTCATACAAATTGACATCCCCAAAATCCTTGCAGGTGGAGGATATGTTATATCACCCGTGAATCAGGGGAAGGGGTCAGTAGTCAAGCATATGCTTGCTATCGACTGGAAATTCTGGAAGTCATATGTTCTGACATCTGCAGCCAGATCTATAACAATACGCATGCTAGGGAGACTCGCTGGTGTGCTCTCTATATGATTTCTATTTCTGTCAAATTCATCAGTTGATTTGTCCAAATTTGCATTTTATGACCATTTACCGGACTCAATTACTATTTCTACTGCATTTACAGCTTTGCGGGAGCTTTTCAGTGCAAAAATAGGAAATTACTTGCCCTCTGATGTCTCAGGGGAGCTGGTCAGAAGAAAAAGATTGTGCCCAGTTGAAGAAGAAATTAAGCTTGAAGTGCAAACCCACTTAGAAAATGGAAAGAATGTGCTAGATCCGGAGGAAGAAGCAGTTAAAACACCTTCAAGCTTGATGGGTTTAGACGATGCGTCAGATGAGTTCTTTGATGTCTCTGAACCACTGGATTATGACCAGTCGGAAAATGGCTGGTCTACTGATTTTGGCCCAGAGACATACTCTCAGGTATTACCTGCTTAATCCATAAGCTTAGGAAATTGCTCTATAAACAGGCAGCATCCTACAGAATCAGGAGTCTGCACGAGGCATGATTTCACAACGGATTGAATGAATACACTTCGGTTCAAATAATTTTCTACCTAACTTAGAGCTTCATGTTTGTTTCTGTGTTCTAACAATAAGAGTCTTTAACCTGGTCTGGGGTATATAGACTGAACTAAGGATACATGAAGTATCTCAGGAAGCTCCAATGCTCCAGATCTTAGTTCCCAATAATGTTCATTTTTTCAACATCCAGCCAAAAAAATTACATTTTCTACCGTACTCCCTCCATCAGATTTTATGTGACAGTTTGACCAGAGATGGAGTTTAAGAAAGAAACACAAACTTTTGAAGCTTATGGTCTAAAACAGGCTATAGACATGTGTGGCTATAGAATCATGTCATTAAGGGTAACTGGAAGTTTAAAGTTAAACTTGTTTCCAAATATAGAAATATGTCATTCTTTCCAGGACAGACTAAAAAGGAAAGTTTGTCACATAAAATAAGATAGAGGGAGTATATTTTCATCAAAAACTAAATCCTCTGATTTGGTTCTTCTTTCCATAGTCTGGTTGCAGATCTTTAACAACAACAACATACCCAGTGTATTCCCACCAGGTGGGGTCTGGGGAGGGTAAAGTGTACGCAGTCCATACCACTACCTCAGGTGAAGTAGAGAGGTTGTTTCCGATAGACCCCTGGCTTAGCACAGATAACAATAGCCAACAAAAACAAAACAAAAAACAAACAACAAAATAGATAACACAGCGCTAGGTGATACAAGAAGCAAGACACTCACAGGGTAATACTATAAACTATTCATTCGGAAATCACAATCATCACCAAAGCCACGCGAACCAGAATCTGCTAAAAAACAGCAGGGCACAGATACAAACAAACACTCCTTCCTACAAATACGTACATCTTCCTACTCCCTAACCCTCTACCCTAATCCGCGCCCTCCACACCTTCCTATCGAGGGTCATGTCCTCTGTAAGCTCTAACTGCTCCATGTCATGCCTAATCACCTCCCTCCAATATTTCTTCGGCCTACCTCTACCCCGCCTAAAACCATCCACAGCCAGCCTCTCACACCTCCGTACTGGAACATCCGTGCACCTCCTTAATACATGCCCGAACCATCGTAGCCTCACTTCCCGCATCTTGTCGTCAACCGAAGCCACTCCCAACTTCTCTCGAATACTCTCGTTTCTAACCCTATCCCTCCTGGTCAGTCCACACATCCATCGCAACATCCTCATCTCCGCTACCTTCAACATTTGGATGTGGGAGTTTTTAACTGGCCAACACTCCGCGCCATACAGCATAGCCGGACGGACGGCCACTCTGTAGAACTTACCCTTAAGCTTCAGAGGCACCTTCTTATCACACAAAACTCCCGAAGCTAGCCTCCACTTCAACCATCCTGCACCAATACGGTGCGTGACATCCTCGTCAATCTCTCCATCCCCCTGAATCATAGATCCCAGATACTTGAAACTACTCCTCTTCAAGGTTGCAGATCTTTACTTTATGAATATGGTTCTTCCTATTTCCTCATGTGTATTCTGGTTTTTGACTATACAGGATGCACGTCATCCCAAATTGTCAACTGCTGCAGTTTTCGTGAAGAAGCTGCATGATCTTGCAGGCATGTTTGATGTTTGTTGCTATGTTAGAGAACTTGTTTAAAATCTGCATGTTAAAGTTCTAAGGACATAAGATTTCTCTTAATGCTGCAGTTCAGAAGAAGGGTTATGTAGATCTGCATGAGATGGCAAAGGAAGATACATCATATTGCCACTACGGATCCACTCTGCCAAAAGATTCAACTTGTAATTTGCCTTGCAGTTGGACTGAGACAGATCCTTCTACTTTTCTTATTCGTGGAGAGACCTACCTAGATGATCGTAAGAAGGTGAAGTCTCGTTGTGGATTCAGCCTTCATGCTTAGCTATAGCTTATTATAAACATGTTCAGGTTCAATTTTTGTGGCGTCTGTCTTATAATTGATCGATCTTGGAATTTTGGAATGGTTCCCATTGTTTAATTGGCATCTACTGTTCGGTTTTCCTGCTGACTTAAGATTAAGGTCTCAGAATTACCTTCTAATAATTACACGTGCTATACCACAAGTTACAGCCAGAAGTTAGTCAATCTGCATTAAAGAAAACACCATTACCTGTAATTATTTTCATGTGTGCAAATTGGCCTAACAGTAAAGAAACTCTAGGTAGAGATCTTGAAAATCCTGCATGCTTTTTGGCTAGGTGTCTGCTATGCTGGAGAGCATGTGGGATTTCTGGTGTTCTTGTCTTATTAATGTCAAAAGATTTTGAAGTATGCTGTTATGTATTTCAGAATCTAGCTACTTTCTCGTGTTATCATGTCGTATAATCATTATGTCTCTCTTATGCAGATCAAGGCTAAAGGCACCTTGATGCAAATGGTGGGTGCGGACTGGTTGAAGTCTGACAAACGAGAAGACGATCTTGGTGGTCGACCTGGGGGAATTGTTCAGGTTTCTTTCGTTATATTCAATGAAAATACAGTGATCATATTGTTTAATGCCTATGAGCCTACCGCTCACTATCTTTCCTCTGCAGAAATATGCAGCAAAGGGTGGTCCGGAATTCTTCTTCATTGTGCACATTCAGGTATGCAATCTCTTGTTTCCTTCATATTCTTTGATTTCCTATCACGTTGCTACCCAAATGCTTCAATTTACTGGTTTGTCACTTGTATTCAGGTCCCAGGTTTAACAACATACAGCCTCGCTCTCTATTATATGATGAATACCCCTTTAGAGGATTCACCTTTGCTGGAGAGTTTTGTCAAAGGAGATGATGCTTATAGAAACTCGAGGTTCAAGCTCATACCATACATATCCAAGGTTTGTTTTCGCTAATTGGGAGTGAACAAAATTACTCCTCATATAAGGTTTAACATATTTTTCTGTAAGTTGCTTAGTTCATTTAGCAAAAGGCTATGGCACATCGACATTCATGTAACATGTGTACTGGTCCATATAATTGCACTTCTCTTCATTTCCTTCTCATCTATTAAGCATATAGTAGGTAGTGTGCTCATGTTTTAGCAAAAGCTAAATGTCTTTTTTGGGTTTTTTAGCAGAAAGGTTTCATAAAGATCTTAAAAGACAACCAACATTATGTTACCCACAACTTAGTCCTCGTTCTAAGAAAATGATGGGCAACTTTGAAAGAAACAGAACCCGTTCGAATGGGTTCTTATTTTTTGTGGGAACTCTTTAAGCAAGCAACTTTAATACCCCCTCTATTCCACTAAAAAAAATAAACTTTCAGTGTATATATATTACAAAGGATCATGGCCAAAGAAATTATCTTCGGGCCTAGAGAAATGAAGAAAGGTTGTCTAGGAAGGCACAAGGATGGATCATGGCCAAAGAAATTATTTTCGGGCCTAGAGAAATGAAGAAAGGTTGTCTAGGAAGGCACAAGGATGCTGCATGCTGAGGTTATTTTTCGGAAACCCATGTATCCTATGTCTTACCTTCCATGGAGAAGATTGTAACGTGTTCTGGTAGTTATTCGCTTTTGGTTGTAAGGTGTTCTTTTGTTAGCATTTCTGTTGGTACTTTGAACATATCTCATCCATTCTTTGTCTCAGCTGTTGGGATGCTTTGAAATATTCGATCAATTAAAGTATAGTCATTTTATTTACTTGAGCATTCACTTTTCAGGGATCCTGGATAGTCAAGCAGAGTGTTGGGAAGAAAGCTTGTCTTATTGGTCAAGCGCTAGAAATTAATTATTTTCGTGGAAAGAACTACATAGAGGTAAAGTACAAGAGTATTTTGGCACTAAATGATGCAGAATATTGCTCAAATGTTAGGAATTGATCCCCACTGCAGTTAAGCATTCAACATTTTTAAGGATTTCTGAATATTAGCACTGTGGTAAATGTTGAATAATTTGTCTCTTGGGAAAAAGTAGTATATACTATATCTTGTTAACTATCTTAAGAAGTATAAGTGGAACCCGAAGCTAATATTGACTTACAACACTATGTGAACCTGAAAAGTTTTGTTGTAATTTCAGCTTGGTATCGACATTGGCTCGTCTACTGTGGCAAGAGGCGTAGTCAGCCTTGTTGTTGGTTACCTAAACAATCTAGTCATTGAGATGGCCTTTCTTGTCCAGGCAAAATTCCATTTCCTTATTCTCCATCTAGACAGAGTTTAATTCATAATCTATATGCTATCAATTTGCAAGTTTGTGATGATCATAGTTTGTCGATATGGTTACTAAAGCGCGCAAATTTCTTTCTCCACAGGCCAACACACCAGAAGAACTCCCCGAGTATCTTCTAGGGACTTGCCGTCTTAACCATCTCGACGTTTCTAAAGCCGTTCAAGTGAAACCGTGATCTTTGTATAATCTCAGTTGGTTTCCAAACATTTAAGTGTATTATTAGGTCAGTCCATATGCTTACAAGAAGGTAGGGTTACTCATTTTCACAGGAAACATGAATGACACCAACATAAAACTGCAAAAACTGTTGTAAAGTGACTAGTGAATGTCCAATTCTTTGATTCAATCAAAAGCCACACCAGCAGAGTGCTGCACTTGGTGTTATTTGTATAGTCAACAAAACTATACCTTGGCTTAACTGATAAAGTTGCTGCCAAATGACAGAGGTTAGGGATTAGAGTTGTGGAAACAGCTTCTTGCAAAAATGCAGGGTAAGACTGCATGCAATAGACCCCGTGCGTAGCGGAAGCTCAGTGCATCAATTGGACTGCTTTTTTTGTGTAGTCAACAGAAGTGTGCTTGTTTCTAGATATTGGGTAAGCCCATTGTGGGAACATGCTTTTCTTTTTCAAATGCAATGTTTTCTCTTTAAAAAGGAACCAAATGGGGGTGTTGGGGGAAGTGAGTTGTATGCATGTGCCCTCAAAGGGGAAAGGTTCAAGAGCAGTAATTATGAAAGAGGTAAAGGATGGCTTTGACCCTAGGGAACTGTTCATGTGGGGATGTTGGCCCTTTAGTCTTGGTTTTTGAGTTTATCATACATTAGATTTCTACATCTCAATGACCTTTTGAGTCTAGGTGTATCGAAAACAACCTTCCTACCTCCACAAGGTAGGGGTAAGGTCTGCATATGAACAGTTCTATGCCTCAATGCCCTTTGAGTCTAGGGTCTATCGGAAATAATCTTCCTACCTTCACGAGGTAAGGGTAAGATCAATGTACACTCTTCCCTCTTCAGTTTATACCTCATTGCCCTTTGAGTTGAGGGTCTATTAGAACAATCTTCTTACCTCTACAAGGTAGGAAAAAAATCTACATACACACTACCTTTTTCAATCTATACCTCAATGCCCTTGAGGATCTGTCGGAAACATCCTCTCTACAAAATGCAAATCGTGCGAGACCTTCTGTTACACCTCAAGATTAATCTAGTCTAATATAGCTTTAAAGATTAGTTAAATTGACTGTCGAAAAGGAAAAAATCGCACTTATTTTGGACAGATGGAGTACAATATTTCTTAATGTGTTTCTAAAATCTGAAATTTCTATAGAGTCAATACTATAAAAAGTTAAAAGAGAAAAATTGAAGTTTCACAGATCAGAAAAGAAAAAAAAGAAAAGGAAAAGATTAGTAAGAACAAAATTAAAGTTTTGCACATCCAACTTGTAAGTCAAGGATTACATTTCCAATTTTCAAACTTTATTTATTGAAAAATAATAAATATCTTTTGGAAAACGCAGAAGTGGTGGACCCATCACTACTATTCTAAAACAAACAATTAGAGTGAAATTCCATGTAGATGGGCATTATTGATTAAAAAAGCAATTCGGTACATTAAAACTCCCGTTATATGCGAATTCGTGGAAGGGTCAGACCATAGGAGTCTTCTATTGTACGCACTCTTATCTTACATTTATGTCAGAAACTGTTTTTATGGCTTGGATTGTGACGTCCGCGTCATATTAGACATAATTGATTGAACTGAAAGAAAAATATAGGAGTATTTGAAACTTAAAAATTGTGCAAGTTGAAAATTTGTGATTTAAAATATTCCTTTTCTATTTTTGTAACTTAAAATATTCTTTTGCTAATTTGAATTTTTTTTTAAAATGTTTCTTAAAATTGAGAACTATTCTATCACTTGAAACTCCATTTTATCATCATTTCTAAATATTGTAATAGATAATTGTACTATTTACAAATACTGCATTCATTATTTGAATATATTGAAATACTATATTTAAGGATTTTTTTTTATTTTAGTGCAATTTGAAGACTTTTATACTTAAAACGTAAAAGCTCATTTTAGATTTTTCCATTTCTTGTCCAATAAATGTATTTAATGAGAAATTCATTTAATGATGTTCAGTTCTTCAATGAAAATATTTTCAGATATTCTGATTGCTAATGTTATTATTTATCTTTAAATCTTTAACATGGAGTAGTTTTTTTGCTTCAATTCTCGTATTATTTGTTGTTGCTATTTTTTATTTTATTTTAAAGTAACTTTTATTTGTTATATTTCCTTTTTATACCCAATTTGTTATATTTTTCTTGAGTTGAGAGTCTTTAACGAAATAGTCTTTCTATTCTCATAAGTAACGATAAGGTCTTCTCTCTATCCTCCTACCAAAAAATTTGAGCGATCGATCGGACAGATACCCTACTCAGATATTCTATTAAGTATGTTGTTATTTCTATTGTATGAAGTATCATTTTTTTTTTTTTTACGAGTGTAATTTTCTACATGAGCTATTATGTGTTACCGTTTCCTATTTATTAAAATACCTCGACTAGTACATGATGATTTGTAGTGTACACACACTTTTTTTCGTTTTAAAATGGCCTCAAATGGTACTGCACACGGATAATAGTAAAAGATACACATGAAATATCATTTTTTGCGAGTTTCCTACCTAAACTATCAAGTATTTATTTTTTTTTACCTTAACTACCAATAATTATTTATCAAATCACACCTTAACATTAACAAGTAAGCTGTCATGTGGACGAAGTTTTATAGGCAAATGAAGTTGTCACACGCTTCTTAGTGATGGTATTTAAGCATCTAGTCTGTTCCATTACGATATGTATTTTGATAAATAATTGATAAAATTTTAGCTAAAAAATATTAATTCAAATATGAAACTCACGAAAAAGTGATACATTAGTAAATTATTTTTTTTATAGGAAACATTTAAGGAAAAAAGAAAACAACTTCAGTTACTACTAAAAATACAGTAATAAATGTTTTTTTATTTTTGACTTTAATGTTTCCATTAACACACAAATAAATAAATACATTCATACTAATCTATTAGCAAAAATAAACACTGTTTCGAATTTTCCGGTGAAAAAAAAAAAATCTCCGGACACTTCTCCGGTCGGAGAAGTTGCCGGCGCCGGCGATAATAGTAAAGTGGACCCCACTTAATTTTCCATAAAATTGGAGGAATTTTGTCTATATTTTTTTGTGTATATTTATGAACACGAGATCTCGATATTCCATAAACAGGTTAACCCATTTCCCCCCATTAATTCTCTTTCTTTCATGCTTTTTAACGTGGGTTTTGAAGGTAATTAACCCCCCACCCCCACCCCCACCCCACCCACCCACGCACACACACACTGTGAAAATTTTCATGATTTGAGCTGGTGTTTAGTTTTGATAATTTTGAGGTTGGTAATGCTAAATTTGAATGTTTTATGTTCTGGGTTAGTGTTAAATTATGATAATTTTGAGGTTGGTAATGCTAAATTTGAATGTTGGGTTAGTGTTAAATTATGATAATTTTAAGGCACAAATGCAAAATTTTGAATTTTAAAGTTTTGGTTTGGTGTTTTTATAGCTGGGTGGGTGTTAAATTTTGATAATTCTAAGGTTATAAATGATAAAGTTTGAATTTTTAAGTTTTGGGATGGTGTTTTTATAGCTGGTGGGTGTTAAATTTTGATAATTCTAAGGTTATAAATGATAAAATTTGAATTTTTAAGTTTTGGGTTGGTGTTTTTATAGCTGGGTGGGTGTTAAATTTTGATAATTCTAAGGTTATAAATGATAAAGATTGAATTTTTAAGTTTTGGGATGGTGTTTTCATAGCTGGGTAGGTGTTAAATTTTGTTAGAAATGCTAAGTTTTGAATTTTCAAGATTTGAGCTGGTGTTTTTATAGCTGGGTGAGTGTTCAATATTTTGATGGTTGGAAATGTTTACTTGGATTCTTGAATAATCTTTTGTGTGTGTATATGCCCCTTTGAATTCAGCTAGGTGAGTGTTACTGGTGTTTTCATAGTTGGGCGGGTGTTATTTGATAATTTTACGGTTAGAAATGCTAAATTTGTATGGTCGCTTGGATTCTTGAATAATTTTAAGTGTGTGTGTGTGCGTGTGTGTGTGTGTGTGTGTGTGTGTGTATATATATATATTATGTATATGCCCTTTGAATTCCGCTAGTTGAATACAAATATATATGTTTAGTCCAAGTTTAAGCATGAATGACAAATATATGTACAAAAAAATGGAAAAAATATTACGATAAAGTGAAATATCAATTGTTTAGTGTCGCCTCTTCAGAAGAGGCTCAATGGCAAGGAAAAGCATGCCTTAGAAAATTGATGACGACACTGAAGCGCACATTAAGCGAGCGAAGCGCTCAACATGTTTCTAGCCTCGCTTTAGGGCTTAAGCGCGCCTTTGATAACACTGGTTTATCATGGTTAGAAGTGATGAAGTTTGAATCTTTTACTTTGATTCCTGAATGTGATGAAGTTTGAATCTTTTACTTTGATTCCTGAATATCTGCCACGTGACCTGGGGTCATGGGTTCAAGCCGTGGAAACAGCCTCTTACAGAAATGCAAGGTAAGGTTGCGTGCAATAAACCCTTGTGGTTCGGCCCTTCCCCAGTCCCCGCGCATAGAGGGAGTTTTAGTACACTAGGCTCCCTTTATATATATATGCATATGCCCCTTGCATTCAGCTAGATAGATGTTAAAGAACACGTTGTGGGTGTTAAAATTTGGACTAATGCTCGTTTATCATGGTTAAAAGTGATGAAGTTTGAATCTTTTACTTTGATTCTTGAATATTATGAGTGTGTACACTTCATTGGATGATTCCGATTGTGTAAGTGTTTTTGGGACGTTTCAGTTTTACTTCTGTGATAGCTTGGAGGTGGGAATGAGGCAGAAAGGTCGTACATTTGATGTTTTTGTGATCCTGGTGTTTCTGCTCTCAGGTATGTCTCGTTATTGATTGATTACTTTTTGCACTTAACTTTATGGTTTTGATTTTATGTCCTGAAGAAATGTGTGTTTTCTTACTATTTTGATTTTATGTCCTGAAGAAATGTGTGTTTTCTTACTATGTACTTGTTTAAATCTGTACGTCTTTGGTTATTTTTAGTACTGGACATTGTACTTCTGGCTAGCACATTCATCTCTTCATTTCCTTTTTCTCTTCTTGGGATTTGGGAGAGCAGTAGAGCACTAAAGCTTGTTAAAACAAGTTAGTTGAGTCTTTGAACAATATGTTAGAAAAGTTCAACAGCAAAAAAAAGTTCTCTTTCGAAGCGATTTGCATAAAGTTTGACCTTGGAATAGGGTGAAGATGCACCCAAGGGTAAGGGTGTGGCTTAGTGGTCAATGAAGTGGTTGAGAATCATGAGGTCTTAGGTTCAAATCTCTGCGGAGACAAAAAAAACACCAAGTGATTTCTTCCCATTTGTCGCTAGCCTTGGTGGGCAGAGTTACCTGGTACGGTACCTGATGCTGGTGGGAGGTGGCAGGTATCCCTTGGAATTGGTCTAGCTACGCGAGCTGGCTCAGACACCACGGTTAATTTAAAAAAAAACAGGGTGAAGATAAGTTCTTGAGGTTGTGATTTCAAATTTTCTTCTTCTGATCAAAAGCTGCGTGTTTCATGACATTGATGTTTTAAATGTTGTCTTGATGAGGATATATAAAAAAGATATCTCTGCTTGTGTTTTTGTTTGTGAAGTTTTGCTAGTGAAGCATTATGCATACAATTCATATGAAGTTCATAGAGATTTGCTAATTGCTCATAAGCATGTCACAGAGCTCACTTTAGGGGAATGGGGATTTTTATTTATTTGGAAATTGATTATGTTATTTGGTGCCCAGTTTCTACCATAACAAAGGCAACTGAGAGCAAAGATGATTTCAAGCGGTGCGAACACATTGTCAAGCAGTGGGCATCTTCTTCACTTGATTTGGAAGTCAAAGATGACAAACATGTCTTGCAGAACTTGCTCTTTTTTCTTCATGTCCCGAGGACTGGAGGGCGAACATATTTTCATTGGTAAAAAAATGGTTTCCTCGATAATTCCTTTCCCTTTGACTGATACAAGGAAAAGAACTGTTTCTATGAATTATTTCACAATTTAATATGCGTATTAGCTTATATTGTCGTGTTTGTGCAGTTTTCTTAAAAAGCTTTATGCCAGTTCTTTGGAGTGTCCACGTTCGTATGATAAGTTAAGGATTGATCCAAGGTAATAGATTTCTTCATTCTTTATGCATTGAATCGTCTGGCAGATACTGGACATCACTATTTTTAAAGTTGTTAGATGTTCTGTTAGAAGCCATAAGAAGGCTTTTTCCTGGAAACTAACGTCTAGTAGTGATGGAGCATCACCAAATCAAACTTATAACTTCAGTTGAAATGACAAATGGCATTAAGCATTCCAGTGGAGCCTCTGATAGTTAAAACTGATGTTGCTGTCTTAGAAAAGTAAACATTGCTGATTCTAGGGCCGCTTCTATCCATTTGATTATTTGTTGCACTCGTGTTTGTGTATTTTGGAAGTTAGAGTTAGTGGGTGCATTAAAGGAAATCGAAGTACTTAGCTTTATTGAGAAGTAAATGGATTGCCAAACTTAAATACAGATTTTATAAGGTCTGGTTGTTTGAAAGCATCCAAGGTAGAAGCTATTATATCAATCAGTTTGAAGTGTGCAGGAGCACTAAATCCCTCTGCTTGTACTTCAGCTAGTCTTTCCTATGGTAATATATTGTAACACACAAACCATTCTCATTAGGACAATTTGTTCTATGTATCTTCTCTGTTTTGAAATTTATTAATAGTTGCTCTCAATTTTACTTCGCTTTTTTGATGGTGCAGAAAACCAAAATGCCGCCTGTTGGTTACTCATGACGACTACAGCATGATGTCCAAACTTCCCAAGGATGAAACTTCTGTGGTGACAATCCTTAGGAATCCAATTGACCGTGTTTTTAGCGCCTACGAGTTTTCTGTGGAGGTAGCAGCCAGGTTCTTGGTGCACCCTAACTTAACATCTGCCACCAAAATGTCTGGACGGCTGCGTTCAAAAAATACAGTTAGCACTCTAGATATCTGGCCATGGAAGTATTTGGTCCCTTGGATGAGAGAAGATCTATTTGCTCGAGTATGTCTTCTTAACAGCATTTGTCGATTCATCATCTTGTCCAGTGAGCTTTGCTATCTAAGTTTGCTTCTATAGTAACAAATTATAGCGTATATAGCTAAAAGCCTTATTCAACTGAATATATCAATCTGAAAAGCATAATTCTCTTATCTAGTTTCCTTCCTCTTCCTCCAAATGTATTTAGATTCTGTCAATGCCAAATATGCTTATCAGATAGTTCTTTACTAGCCCACATTGTCGAATGGGTTCCTCTACTGATCATTCGCTGCTCCCTTGCCATCGTACGATGGAATTATCATTGTTTTTTTACGAGCATGTTCCACAGTGTAGTCTGTACTTTGTATCAGCCATTCTTGAGGCAGTGGTAGTCACGGATGTCCTGTTTCTCAGACATTTCATCATAGTTTTCCTCTCTGTTTTATTCAGATGCTTCTTAGTTGAAAGCAGTAGATGCTTCTTGGTTGCATTTTTCTGCAGCATTATGAATTTGTCTTGCATATTCATTAATATGTTGCATATCCTCTGTACTGCAGAGGGATGCAAGAAAACAAAATGGTCATTCTGTTGTTACAAGCACCAATCCATATGATACAAAAGAGATGGTAATGCCTCTACACGAGTATATCAACAACCCTATTGCTCGGGACATCATTCACAACGGAGCCACATTTCAGGTATTGCCTAGTTTTATATTTACAATATGAAACCTTTCACCCTCCTTTTCTTTTTTTGCATTATATTGTTTGGAATTCTACAAGAGCTTAAATTAGGGATCCAACTCGGAACTTATGGGGGAAGGTTGTGAACGACATGCTTATGTTGGTATTTTACTATAAGTTTCAGGTTGTTCTTCTGCTTGATTGGCTAATAGTTGTTTTATTGGTTACTGGAATTGTGGTTGGGTTCTTTGTCGTTTCATTTTTTTCAGAAGATATTGGCAAACTGAAATGAAATTGCAAATTGATATCAACTTTGAATATTTTGACCCTAGACCAGTCTCGGATACTGCCTTGCGGGCTAGATGCTGTATCATGAAACAGTCTCTTGGCATAACAATTTTATTTTTTTGAGGAAGTCTCTGCAAAACAGATTATTCACTAATGCAGAAAAAGCAGAAGTAACTATGATATAAGGTGAGGCTCTTTATCATTTGTTTGGGTGTAACAAAGACAAAGGAGGGACTCCCTTTTAAAGATTTGAAAAAAAAGAAAAAAAACATTATTGTATGCTTTTTATTTTTTATTTTTGTCTGTTCCCGTTGTGAAGAGTTTGTGACTGCTTATTTGTAGAGGCTGAGCCAAGTTTTGAAGCTTATGGGTTCATTCTCATCTTTTTAAGTTACATGGTTCTAAATAATCTATAGATATTCAATGTATTTTTAAGATAAATATGAGGTCCGAAGCTATTATGTTCAGCCGAACCCGTAGCCTACACTCTATCTCCTCCCCCCCGGTTTCATTTCTGTATCGTAGAAGGTGGCAGACCTCATTCTTGTAGGCTATCTTCTCTGTTGACGAAATAATAAATTATTGATATGGTAGAAAAGATTCCTGACATACTAGTGGATACAAAAGATGGGAGCTTACACAAAATATGTTTTCTTCCAATAACACCCAATCAACTATATTATTTCTTACAGAATAAAATAATTTTCCCTAGCATGTAAGGAGTACTTTTCGCCCCTTCAAACGCTCTTATTTCTTTCTTTCTTTCTTCAATATCCACATGAGAACCAAAGTCGTGATGCCCCATGACCCTTCACCTTCTTTTCTTCTTCTGAAGATCCAACTGCATATCACATCATTAACTGTGGCTGGCATAAAAATGATTCAGTGCTGTGATGTCTGCTATTTTTCTTGTGGGCTATCTTAACAAGAGATTTTGAAATGGTCAATGTTTCGTGTTTATTCATGGAATTGAAGATATAAACAATCTTCTCTTTCTTTTCATTATAAATGACTATTTTCATTTGGTATTAGTGTCAACTATTAAACAGATACAACTTTAAGCTCAAAGTTACTATTCTAAAAAAAAAGGATACAACGTTAAGCTCCAAAATATCCATCCGGCTGCCCATAATGAAGAGGAATATTCTCTTTATACCAAAACTATAATTGGAACAAAAATTCGCATTTGACTTTCCAAGTTGGTATCGTCCTTCAGAAAATCTCCTCCGACTTTCCTTCTATATCATCCTAAGCAAACACAAGGGAGCTGTCTTCCATATCTTCATAGAACTGGTCTCCTTCCTATCCATCCTCCTTTCTTCATCTAAACACACGGGAGCTGTCTTCCATATCTTCATCTAACTGGTCTCCTTCCTATCCATCCTCCAACTCAAATAACATTCACTACCGTTGGACGTCCGCATTTTAGACTTTTAAGCAACTGTGGCATATGTGTCAACTTCCTTCAAGGTTAACGTCCACATCATCAGATTGGTCTAAAACTATGTTTTGTTATAAGCAAATGTAATGCTCTTACTGCTCCTGCTTTCGAAAAGCGTGTCCTACTGTTGCTTCACCATTTACCAAAGGCCGCTGTAAGAGATGCCTCTCCCATCTCTCTCAAAGAACAAAATGAATTAAAGGAGTTTTTCTTCAACCGGCTTTACCTGCTTGTTTTGTTAATTCTCTAGTCTCTATCCCTTTAGAAACCAACAACAACAACATACCCAGTGTATTCCCACAAAGTGGGGTCTGGGGAGGGTAAGCGTACACAGTCCTTAATAAAAGGAGAATGTCACCTCCACATCATACTTGTTGTAGTTGATAACTTTGTATATCTGTACCCAGATTTATACGAGGGGCTAATTATGTATGCAATGTCTGGTTTTGAGAAGTCAAGTATGATAGATTAAGGGTGCTTGTGGCGTGTGTATATTATGTACATAATGTCTAGTTTTCATAAGTATGTAAATCTGGATGCTTGTGACATGTCAAGCTGTTTGGTGATTTACAATTAGACAACCATGTACAAACTTTATGTTGTTTCTGCATAATTTGTTTTGGTGCCCACAATAATAATTGTATTTGCTCACAATGTCACAATAGTATATCTCAAAAACCATGAAGCCCAGGATCAACTTACCCCCAACTTGGCATACGCAGTCCCTTGTGTCTGACGAGTGAGAAAGCAACATCATAGTTATAGCTTAGTTGTTGCATTCTGAAGGATGGGAAGAAAAGGAACACCTGATTCTTTCTTGCTCACAAGTCACAACCCCTCCCACCTCACTGGGGGTTCCATCTCCCAAACCAAAAGAAATGCTCTTGAAGTTGTTTCATCTTCCTGATAGTATCTAATTTATAGGTCGCAGGACTTACAAACAACTCTTATCTGACAGAGGCACATGACGTTCGTCACTGTGTACTGAAGTATCATTCTCTTGGAGATTATGTGCTTGAAGTTGCAAAGGTAATCAAGCCATGCTATTTAAGTTTTCACTCTATGTAATATACTGTGCTACATCCGCTTCTCGATGATGGTCTGAATTATGGTAGATACTTGTAAATTTTGCAGAAGAGGTTGGACAATATGTTGTATGTTGGACTCACAGATAACCACAAAGAATCAGCCACCATGTTTGCAAATGTAGTCGGTACTCAGGCAATTTCACAGTTCACTGGATCAAGATCACATGGAGACCATGCTGCTAAGAATAACTCTGGTCAGTTTAGAAGCTTTGTAATTTAACTGATTTGATGCCTTGGCTAGAAATATTACCTTTTTTCTTCTAACAGCAGCATATAATAATCGTCAATGGATGTGTATCAATCTGAACAAACCAAGCAGTGACTGTACTATACACTTTGCTATATTTGGTTCTTCTTGATTTTTTTTTTATTATTAATTTTTTTTATTTTTTTTTGTGTGTGTGTGTGTCACTGAAGCTTCCACCTTACGAGAGGCCAATCTTGGTCGTCCCACTTTTTAAAAAATAATTATTTCTTCATCAAAAATCCAGAATTGGTCAGAACTAGAAGTTGAGTTTTAGAATTGTTTCAAAAGCTGAGTTTATAGAAATGTTTCAACAATTGATTTTTCAAGAATCACACATTTTCTGCTAGAATTTAGTGTTGTTCAAGTTGGAGTGTAGGACACTTAGTTGTAGTTTTGACGGTTACATCATCTGGTTTTGCACAGAACAGAGCTCTTCACTGCTAGAATCTGAATTTGATACGACTTATCACCAGGTAAGCTCTCTGTCTCTCTTGATATGTGATCATAAATCGCCCTATTGGCTTTAAGTGCCTATTCGAATATCAAATTAAGCTGTGAACTTAATCCTTCATTTTGCCCAAACTTCAGAGCAACAGCTCATACCAAAAGCCCAATCAAATCTCATCAGATGAGCGAGGTGAAGCAACAAAGGAAAATGTAAGTCCATTGCTACGAAGTCCAAACGATGTGTTTCTGTTCTAACGGCAACATATGAGCACTTCCAAACTGTAACTTTTCTGTCACCATAACAGATGACTGCAGGAAAACTCATGGATGCATATGAAAGCTGCATTTCGAACTTAAGGAAGAGCCAGTCTGAAAGACGTGTAAATTCTCTAAAGAAAATTTATCCAGCAAATTTCACAAAGGAGGTATTGTAGCCAAACTGCGTTCTGTTGTTCAATCTCCTGCAATTTTCATTTTCCTTGACAAGCGTTGGTGAACTTTTAAGTATGAATCAAAGTATATTGTGTTCGCCTACGCAGTTCTACATACTTGGTTTCAAATTCAAGGATTCAATCCTCTTATCATCATAGTTTCAAATTTGACAGGGACGTCGTCAGGTGTCTGAAGCCCTTCTTCAGGAGATCACATCATTAAACTACCTCGACGTGGAGCTTTATAAATATGCCCAGACGATCTTTGCCAATCAACACAAACACATGTTACAGAGCAAGGTTGTAACAGTAAGTGCCCATGTTATCCAATTAGCTTTTACTATAGCCCATGCCCTTGATGCTGAATGGGATAAATAAATAACCAAGGAAGAGCACAAGCTTTTGCTTATAAGTAATAATCATGTGCATGTTATGACCACATTCTGGTTACAATCGTTTTAGAAATCACTCTGTGCTTAAGGATGGTTACAGCTCCTGGATATTCCTGTGTCTGTTCGTTTCTTTTATCCTCCAGCCAGTTCTTCCCTGCTGTCTTAGTAGTCTATTGTTGTATGTCAGTCGGAGTTCTTTGCATAAGCTTTACAATAGATAATACATTTAATCTGGCCTCATTTGTGTCTTATTATGAGTTGCTGTGGTGTTTCAGAGAATCATTATTCGTTCCTCCAATTGGCATGATCATTTCATCTTAATTATGAATCTAGATAGAGAGGTCTTTTACAAACTTTATCCATCAATGAAGGCGTACCGCCTGTTGCATTTTCAAGACTTGGACAGTTGGACGTTCCTTTTACTTGATGTTGTCCTCTGATCTCTCGCATTTCTTCAACATATCTTTCATCGTTGCATTAGCTAAAAGCGTCAATGCATGTTAACGTCTCATCCTAAGTAATTATACATCAGACATGGTTTTCAACTAAGCATTCTATTTGACAACCAGGTTGTGTTATTTTGCAGAACCAGCTGGACACTGGCTTCGACGATTCATATCATACATTTTCTTGGGAAGCCATATCTGTTGCCATTTTCGTGTTCTTTGTGGTTCTTTTTGCTGGTCTATTTGTAACTGCAAAAAGAAGAACATCAAAACTTAAGTTATGATATCACCAACATTACTGACCTATAAAAAGTTAAAAGAAATTGAATAGGAAGATTGAAAAAAAATAGCTCAGGTAGCATTTAAGATTGCTCAAGCCTCACTAATGGAGGCAACTATACTCCCATGCAATTTTGTGGGTAAAAGCAAAAGCTTAATGTAAAATTTTATGCTTTTTATATCAGTTTCGGTTCTCTTCTTTGGCAGCTTGTTCTTAGTACTATATGTTTTTTTCTAATAGTAAGATGAGACGAGAGTGTACCGGAAACAACCTCTCCACCTTCACAAGGTAGGGGTAAGGTTGTGTACACACCACCCTCCTCAAACTCTACTTGAGGGATTACACCGTGTATGTTGTTGTAAGTTGTTCCAAACAAGCGCTCAATGAAGGGCCTGAAAGAGAAGCAAATAATGTTTATATTTTCCAGATATGTTTCATTGAAAATCAAACTACTAAAAGGGACATGCCAGTAGCTCATGGGCCGAAGGTCTATCGGTAACCGTTTCTTTACCTCACAAAGATAGGAGTAAGGTTTGCGTACATTCTATCTTCTTCGGATCCCACTAGTGAATTCACACTGTGTAGGTTGTTGAAACTTACAGTAGCAATTTCTCCTTAAAGTCTCAAATCAAAGTAATATGGTAGTAATAAAATTGTGATGAGAGTTTAATACAAAACCAATTGAAAAAGAAAAAAAGAGGACATAAATAGTATAGGGAAAGGGGGTTTAATTTAGTTTTTAAGGTACATGACTAGAAAAGTGATGGTATAATTCGAGCACTCAAGGGTGTGATCCAGTATAAAGTTATTCGATATTTGTGTAAGTAACATATAAAAGTTATCTCGTAGAATTAATTGAGGTGTGCTCATTCAGACTCGAACATCACAATTATCTTTTAAAAGAAAGAGTGATGGTACACTTGAATTTGAAGTCTCTTCTTTTTCTTTTTCTTTTTCTTTTACTCTTTTCTCTTTATGAGTGTAAACCCTAAAATATGTCTTGGAATAAAAGAAAGGGAATTATTTCATCCCTTAACTTATACTTCTCCCTTTTCCTCCTTTTACTTATAAAGTGACTAAACTAATCATCATAACTCTCAATTCATAAAATCTAGGTCAAAATTTTTGGTATAAAATCATGTTTATTATTTCCAAAACAATTTTTTCCTAGACCTTTCTTCTTCTTCTTTTTTCTTTTGTTTTTCAATTAGACCAATTCAAACTTCCAAAAAAAACCACAATTCTTTTTATCAATACCCTCGTTAGTTTTCATCAATTGTCACAATATTATCTACAAAATAACATGCATTTTGTAACTTCATTCTGAATTTTATGACGTTTTTTTATACATCTTTTATAACATCTATGTTCGGTACAAACTAATTTTTTTCAGCATCCATCAAAGGATTTTTTGTGGTATTCTAAAATATGTTTTGCTAGATTGATGAACATCATGTATGGTTGCAATTCAATCGCAATTATAATTATTTTCCAAAACTTATTCCAATTTAATGATTCAAAAAAAAAAAAAAAAAAATCATTTCAAAAAGAAAACTGCCCAATCAGCACACAGTAACATTAAACCATGTGCATTATTGGATCAAATTATTAGTGTCAGAATTTTATTTTATTTTTGATGGGGTCAAAGAAAAATAGAACCCAAAAAGATAAAATTCTTTTTAAGAAATGGTATATTTACTGTTCTACCCTTTGGTCAGAAGGACCATCACCAATTTTGGACCCTACTCAACAGCTCAGCAATTATCAGATACTCACATTTTCACCAATCTTTAGGTCCCATACCATCAAAATTATTGAAAAACTTATTTGTATATTCAGCAACAACAAGAACAACATAGTTACATGGTACTATGTATTTTCGGTGGGAGGTGATAGATATGTCGTGAAATTAATCGAGGTATGTCTAAGTTGACTCAAACATTATGGTTATAGAAAAATGATAACAATAACATAGATACAGTGTAATTTTACTGATGAATTTGAGAAGGTGGAGCGTATGCAACTTTACCTCTACTTTGAGAAGGTAGAGAAGTTGTTTCTAATAAAACCTCGATTCGAGTAGAACATAAAAAAACAAAATAAAAAGGGAAAAAAATGAGTAAGATATATTGAAATGGAGAACCGTAACTGAATGTGTCTGATGATATAAAACACTTGAATGTTGTTCCCGTTTGAATCGGCGAAGATGTCAACCATCTCTCTTTTTCATGAACACTTATTCAATATAAATAAAAATAATGGATACATCTTTTCTCGATTTCGTTGAGTCGGATTTTCATTTATCCATAATGGAGGAGCCGACCCACTAAACAGGTGGCCACGTGTCATAATGCATTCTTTGCACAACAAATTGATTTTGAAGTTACAATATGTATATCTTTCATACATACATGTATCGCTTAAGCCTTAATTAGGAACAATGATATTTGGTCTTTAATTATTGATAAATTTTCATTTTGATTCTTATGATATATAACTCAAGACGTTTAAATAAATTTGAGAATATTCACAAGCCAAAAAATCGATAGTGCACAATTTAATTAATGAAAGATTAAATGTAATTAGTCATATATTATAAGAATTAGAATTGAAATTTTATCAATAAATAAAGAACTAAAATACAATTGACTTTTAAAATTATAGCTAAGTGATAATATTTATATTTTAATTATTAAAATTAAATATTTTAATTTTTGATATTATCAGAGTAAAAGTAAAAGTAACCACATGGCATAATATCACTTGTCTGTCCCTCCAAAACAATCACATGATCCTCCCACCATTTTACTTTCCATGGTCCTCCTCTTCACCCTATCACATACCATTGTTTCATTAATTTAAGGGTGTGTTTGGTAGGAACTAAAATGTTCTTTTGAAAAATAAATTAATTTCTTCCTTATTGTTTAGTATATTTGATAGTAAACAAAAAAAATACTATTATGAAAGTATTTGTATGTTATCTAGTAAAAAGTTATAGAGGCGAGGTGACTTGAGTCAAGGTTCTATTGAAGACAATCTCTATACCTCCACAAATTAGGAGCAAGG
The DNA here is from genome assembly GCA_031232105.1 of Capsicum rhomboideum. NCBI lineage: Eukaryota > Viridiplantae > Streptophyta > Magnoliopsida > Solanales > Solanaceae > Capsicum > Capsicum rhomboideum. The sequence goes on along the minus strand of CP124708.1, from coordinate 111,534,098 downwards.
CTGCGTACACGTCACTATCCTCAAACTCTATTTTTGGAATTACTCCAGGTTTGTTATTGTTGTTCTTGCTGCTGTGAGACAAGATGGGGAGCGGAGATTCAAGCATGGGATGATTAAGGGGTGAGTGTTAGGGGATTGAATGAGCGGGACAATGAACTTGTAATGTCACTTATGTAACTTGTTTTTCCTACTTTCATTTGGAAATTCATTCTCATTTTCAAGAAAATTGTTTTCCTAAAGATTATATATTTCAAATAATATAATCAACGCAACATGAAAAAACTAAATAAGTGCCGAGAATGTGACAGAAACAACCTTTCTAATCACAAAGATAATGTCAATTTTGCGTACATCTTATCCTCTCCAGACCTTATTTATGGGTCTATTTTGAACATATTGTTACCTACTTGTGGGACTATACTGGATAAGTGTCAAGGATTACTGAAAATAGTTTCTCTATATTCACAAAAATAGAAGTAAAATCTGCGTACATATTATCCTCCCAAAATCCGCGTGTGAGACTATATCAGATATATTGTTACTCCACTTGTGGGACTACACAAAATAAGTGTCGAAGATTTACCGAAAACAATCTCACTACCCACAAAAATAGAGGTAAGATCAGCAACATACTACCCTTTTCCGACATCACTTATGAGTCTACTCTAAACATATTGTTACCCACTTATGAGACTATATTGAAAAGTACCTAAGGTCTATCAAAAACAACCTCTTACTTAGTTACAATGTACATGCAATATTGTCCTCCCCCGATCCCACCTGTGAGACTATGGAATATATCTTATTGTTATTTATTATATTTTCCTCTTAACCAAACACACCCTTATACCACCTTTTTGGCACTAAAACCTAAAGTCAAAAAAATTGAAATTTCAAAACTCCAAAATAAAACACCATTCAGACATAAAAAGATTTCAAAAAAAATCATTTTTTTTTTCAAAATTCCCTTTTAATTAAAAATAAAAAATCTATTTGTTTTTTTCCCTCTATCTATATCCCCTCACTTTCTTACCCTATCTTTTTCTTATTCCTCTCTTCTCAACCTAAACCAAAACCTCTTCCTTTTTACTTCAATGGCATTCTCAAGGGTTTAAGGGGCTTTTTTTTCCTAAGGTAAACTACACCTTTCTTCTTTACATGCACAAAAATTCAATTTTGTACCTTTTTTCACATAACCATTTCACCATTTTAACCAAAAATTTCATCTTTTTTACAAATCCCCCATCCCCCACCCCCACCCTGGTATTCAAGCTTCTTGAAGCAAAATGGGTTTACAAATTTGAGTGTTTTTTGCTAATTTTTTTGGTAAAAATGGCTAATTTGGCTTAATGGGTCACTGAAAATGCAATTTTCTTGAGTTTCTTTTGGTTAATTTGGGATTTATTTTTATTTTTTTGTTCTTGAAGCAAAATGGGTTTAAAATCTTGAGTTTTTTTCTTTTGCTAATTTTTGTTAAATTTTTTGGTACAAATTGCTAATTTGGCTTAATGGGTCACTGAAAATGAAAATTTCTTGAGTTTTTTTGGTTAATTAGGGATTAATTTTCTCTATTTTTTGTTCTTTAGGTAAAATGGGTAAAAAAGTTGGAGTTTTTTTACTTTTTTTTTTTTGGGTACAAGTGGCTAATTTGGCTTAATGGGTCACTGAAAATGTAAATTTCTTGAATTTTTATTGTTAATTTAGGATTAATTTTCTCTATTTTTGTTGCATTTTTTTTGGTTGGACCAGCCGACATGTTTAGGGCAAAAGTTTTGAGGCTGATGGTACTGTTTAGGAAAGTGACAGCTAAAACGTTGTCGTTTTTAATTAGGTGCAACATATTTTTTTTAATAAATAAATTTCAATTTTTCCCCCTAATTTGGTTAAGAATTAGTAATATTTGGATGAAAAGGTTCTCTTTATGTAGAAATCCCTTGATTTAATGCATTATTAAGGGATATTAATCTAGCTACATAATTAGGGATTTTCCGTATATATTGGGATTATTCTGATTTTTTTTTAAAAAAATAATTAATGTAATTAGATGTGTTAATTAATTTTGGTAAGTAGTTTAGCATAATTAGATGAAGATTCAGTTCATACTTAGATTCTAATTAGAATCCTTTTTTATTTTTAGTATATTTCACCTAATATGTCTCTATTAACTTTATTTTCTTAACTACTAAGGTTTTACATAAGTAAAATAACACGTGTATCCTTATATGGATAAATTTAAATAGGTAATATGAATCCAAATAAACATTAGTAATCTGTTTACTTAAATAGTGACAGATAATTTTGGAAAAAAATATAATCTATATAGTGAGTTACATGTATAAATATTGTGCATGAGTTCTTTTTTGAATACTTTTAGTTGTTAATATCTTGTTACAACTTTTTGGTGTTACAAAGTTACAATCTTTTTTTTTGTACCTCAGAAGAAGATGACTATGGTTGAACATGGGGGTTATATGGGTGGAAGTCCTAATGGTCCTATTGTTGATGATGACTTTGATGACATACTCAATTTTTTGGATTTTCCCATGGAAAGTTTGGAAGAAGATGGAGTAGGGTGGGATGCTAGTGAGTCTAAGTTTCTTGGACCAATCCCTACCGATGATCTTATGGACTTTCCGCCCGTGCCTCAAGGCAACATTCGCAATATGACTTTTCCGCCCATGCCTCGAGGCAACATTCGCAATGGTCGGGTGAATGCGGTGGCAAAGTCCCGTCCTACGGTAAGTTTTTAAGTTTTCTTATAGAGCTTGTGTATGTATGAATGCTCTGTGTAGCGGTTGTGTGTTTTTCTATTTCTTTGTGTTGTAAATAAATGTGGGAGTTGGTGCAAACTTATGGTTACGGGGTTTTAGTAGTTGATTTTTAGTTGTTTACGGTGTTTCTAATAATCAGGGTGAACGTGTTGTCAAAGCGTGCCCAAGCCCTGAAGACGCTGAAAACACGTTGAGCGCTTCTCCTCGCTTAATGTGTGCTTCAGTGTCGTCATCAAGTCTTTAAACAAACTTTTCCTTGCGAATGAGTGGTATCTGAAGAGGCGATACTAAACAATTGAAATTTCAATTTATTTGTCTATATATTTGTTATTCATGCATAATTATTAGTCTTGGACTAAACATATATGTTTGTATGTTTTCTCCATTTGCGCCTTCTCTCATTAAAGCTCATGCTTTGTTTGCACTTTGCGCTTAAAGCCCCAACTGACCTTAGAGCTTTTTTGCACTTTTTGCTTTTTGATAACACTAGGGCGAACTATGTTTTTGACTTGGAAGTCTATAAACCAGGGACAGTGTCAAAACTTGAAACTTGGTACTTTTTTTTTGTTAATGCTCCCTGCCTCCTGAACTGTAAATTTGGCTTTACTTGCACATGCTCTGTATCTTCATGTTCCTGCCATGCCTCTACGCTTTTCAATTATGAATTCACATATGAAACAATGGCATAGAGTGAATTTGGCTTTACTGGCACGTATCTGTTATCTTTATGTTCCTGTCATGCCTCTACATTTTCAATAATAATTGCATGGAGTGAATTCGGCTTTACTCGCACATACACTTTATCTTCTTCTTCATGCCAATCGTCTACAGTTTTCAGTTATGCATTCACACATGAAAGCAATGGCATTCTTGTTTGAAAATCCTACGTTTCAGAAATAAAGGACATCCTATGTTGTTGTATTGTATGACCATGCTTAATTCTTAACAGACAATATAACTGTCTTAAGGTGATTGCGTTGGTGTTGCTTTTCTTTTTCTTTGTAATCTGTCCATCGTCTTTTTTCTGCAAATGTAGTCTTTGCACTCCTCAAACAACCACGCTGAGAAAAAGAATTTCCTATTTGTTTCCTTGTTACACCTGTTCTTTGTTTGTGTTTTTCTGTGCCTCCTAGTTTCCCAGGCCAGAACCTGTTACATGGAGTTCTGTCTGAACGATAAAATTGAATATACTGTGCCAGCTTGCAAAACGTTACGGGATTGAAAAGGAAGGATGAAATATATATATTTAATTTTGACTTAAATTGGCGCCATTAAAGAAAAACAACATGATGTACTTATCAGAAAAGGGTAAGTGTTTCCAATGTAGAAGCTACAATAGAAGATTGGGTTACGGTAGCTGTTCCTTTTTCATCTCTTCTGCTAATGAAAGTTAGTTGGTGGAAATTGCTTGCTTCCAATCACAATCGTCTATCATGTGCTATAGTAGTGTATGCTGGGTGGGATTGGCCAGGTATATGAGTTCACCTTGTGAGTATTTTGCTTGCTTAAAGTATGAAGTTTGTAATGTGGCTTATATAAGTTACTATGATTTCTTGCAACTAGTGATGTTAATTCACAGTCTCTGCGTTGGAGCTGACTTAGTAAAGAACTCTGTATTCCTTTTTGTAGTTCTTAAAGATTAATGAACCTTAAGTTTCCGGAAAGATTGTGACGGACAGAGTCAGTAAAGATGAAGTTCTTGCATCTCTCTGGAAATTCCTTTTTCTTCATAACCCTGTCGTAGGGGTTTTTGATCTTTCAATGAAGAGTAACTTGTATGTTTCATATAAGAGGACATTGAACCTTTGTGAAGGCACTCAAATCGCTGACTATAAAGATTACGAAAAGAGAAGATTATTCTTAAGGCACAGCAATCTTGCTTCTGTGAAGACGAAAAAACTAATCCATTACGTTGAAAAGTATTAGAAAGCAATTCGCAGGAAAAAGTCCACATAATATAAGAATTCACGAGATCAAAAGATTATGAACTTTTCCTTAACTATTTCATCTGAGCACATAAAAATCTAAAATGTTTTTTTTTTTGGGTGGCATATTCACCTGGTGAACCAGTCATGTTTCTGATTTATGTTTGAAGTTGTTAAACTAGTTTTAACTTCTTAAACCTTTAGAGGTATTAAAATGATACTTTGCTTTAAGCTGTTCTGTGCATCTATTTGCGTTTTTCACAGATGCAGCAGAATATTTTCATCTTGTAGAATTACATATGTAAACATGCAAGTCTTTCAAGACATGTTCATCACTGGTTAATGTGCTAAAGTTAAGCTTCTTTTCGTGTATTGCATGAATATTCATGCGGATATTAGAAGTAAAGTCGAACTCATGGAGCTTCTTAGTTCCTCTGTTTCTCATAGTTTTTGTGTTAAATTCTTGTAATCAACTCTTAACGAGTCATAGTATTGCTCCTCCTTCAATTTCTGTTACTATCTGTTGATTCCTTATACCTCCTTCAATCAACTCAATTATTGTATTGTTCTGTCGTAGTTTCTGTTCGGTTACTATCTGCTCTTTCTTGTACTTCCGTTACTTCTTTTGCTGGACTGCTTTGGACTTCTTTTTTCTTGAGGCCTAAAGGTCTATTGGAAACAGCCTCTCTACCTCTGATGTAGGGGTAAGGTCTGCGTACACTCTACCCTTCCCAGACCCTACTTTGTGGAACTACATTGGGTATGTTGTTGTAACTCTTAAAGAGTGGTAAGAGTGCAGAATTTTTTTTCCACTTATTATATCAAATGAATTCCTAATTTAGTGCTATACTATCAGATCAAATTTACTGAGGTCCAAGGGACTGGTACATTCCAGACACAGAGCCCAGTTTCAGTTCTTGAAGGCAGCAATTCTTGCTCTGGTGGAAAGAGTATACCAATCAAACCCATCAAACATGACACTGTCATTCCCGTACGTCCACGCTCCAAGCGTGCACGACCCTCAGCTGTTAATCCATGGGTTTTGATGGCTCCCATATCTTCTACAAGAGTTGCATCCAAGAAGATTTCCGATGCTAGAAAGGGTAAAGAGAAGAAGAGAAGAATGTCACTGCTATCAGGTGCCAAGGAGTCCATGAAATACTATGTTCAACAGATCAATGATACAGTACCACAGATACCAGATGTTTCCAAGAAGAAGATAATCTCCCCACAACAGTCTAGTTATGTCAAAAAATGCTCACATTGTGAAGTCACAAAGACACCTCAGTGGAGAGAGGGACCACTGGGGCCAAAGACACTATGCAATGCTTGTGGAGTTCGCCATCGTTCTGGGCGTCTATTCCCAGAGTATCGACCAGCTGCTAGTCCTACATTTGTTCCATCCGTGCACTCAAACTCTCACAGGAAAGTCGTAGAGATGAGGAAAAAATCTATTTATGGAGGAGCTGAAGTTGTGGAACCTCACAAGGTGTTCATTGGAAGAAATAGAGAAGCTTTGCCAGAACCAACTATTGTTGAGGACCCTCCGATGTCACCGGCGCCAGAGTTTGTTCCCATGAGTAGTTATTTGTTTGATGTATACTGAAGAGATGATTATACTTTTAGTTAGGAGCTTAATCTAGTCTATTTAATTTTCGATCGGGGGAACGGGTGGTTCTGGTGGTATGTATGGTAACTACTCCTGCTTTAAGAGGTTAATGTACAAATGTTGAATCTTTAGGAGTCTAGGTTAGATATTTGATTGGAGGTTTAGAAGGAAAAGCTTTGAGTCAATGTTTGATGAAGCAAAGGTCCTCTGATGTAAAAACTGAACTAGATATAGTAGATGGGTTAGGTTTCATTTTTAGCCCCTTGATTCGACCTTCTATATGTTTTTATGAGTCTTAGAGCTAAGAGTTCCATTCTTGTTTTCGTCTTTTGAACTGCTTTGTATGCTTTTACTTGAGCTGAGGTCTATCCGAAACATCCTCTCTGTGTACGCGCTACCTTTCTGAGACTCCACTTGTGGGATTATATCGAGTATGTTGGTGACTATGGAGTTGTAGCTTTTGGATTCATGAATTTCCATATTTGCAGCCAATTCTTGATTCATTCAAGGAGGTTGGAAACAGCCCAATAGTAGCAACTTCAATGTATGTTCAAATGTTGTAGAGTTCCCAAGGTTTACTAAGCCTCTTCCATGTTCTTGCTTCCTAATCCACTATTCATGTGCTCATACCTATCCAAAAGGAAACAAATGTGACTTAATCACAAACAAGTTGAGGTCGGCTAGTTGAATTCTCATTGTCCATTGCGCGTACGACCTGCTCTTTAAAACCCACCGACCCTTTTTTCTATTACTTTCTTCATGCCTTCAAGATTCAATAATCGAAATCCTTCCACCATTTTCAGGCATTTTCGCATGAAGTTCGGGTGAATAAATGTTTGTTCAGAATCAATAACTTGTTCTTTGTATTTCAACAATCAAACACACGATTCAACAGCCAAATCTATATCAAATAAGCTCGAATTTGAAAAAAGTACTATATATCATAAAAAACAACTTCAATCACCAATTTGCAAAACAACAAATCAAACAAATTCATTTTGCAACAATGGTGATTTATCGTGTTTTTTTTTCAAGTTTCTTCAACAACTCCATTTGTGTTCAAGCTTTTCAATCATCATGAACTTATTATTTCATGTAAAGCGAAATGAAATTAATTCAAACTCGGGATAAATGAATATAAATATTTGGTAAGAAGTACAAAAAGAAGCAAAGTCAAACAACCTTTTGTTTGAAAGTTACCTAATACGGAGTACTAGTTAAATATGTTAACAAAAAAAGGTATAGGTTAAATAAAAACGACCAACTAGGACGCCCCGTGAAATTTTTACCACCTATTTCCTTGAGTTTCCAGAAACAAAAATAAAAATAAAAATAAAAACCTTTCAACAGTCCTCTAAGCCCATGTCCAAATATTAGTGGGCCAAAGAAAGGGCCACAAAATTATAACAGCCCATCAGTGTGAAGGATCTTAGCCCAATAAGAACCCTGAATTGGGATCCTACCCCTGTACTGGGCTTTTCCTCCTTGGGGTCCATTAGGTTAGTCTGAAACAACAATGAAAAATCCCAACTTATAATTGCACGTTTTGCTCTTCAAATGAGTTGGTCTTTGATTTTTGTTCTCTAACAACCAAACTTATGCTTAGTGGGATATAAACTCCTTAGAAACTGAAGTCGCGTCAAGCATAACTCAGAAAGATATTAGAATAGAAAAATATAAACTTATATCTCGCGAAGAGTTGTTTATGTACGAAAACTATCATGCACTTGTTGATTTTGATACATATAATTCAAACATGTTATTAATCCTAATTAATGAAGTTGATGAATTGTTTTATACAAGTAGTTAATCTAAATAATTGATAACACATGGTGTGTCTCCATTTCCTACTAATCCATGTTGCAGTAGTTAAAGAAATCATTAGTAATATAAGAAGAGATGTAAAATGAATGGGTTGAGTTGAATTTGGACGGGTTAAGGTAAGATGAGTTAACAAATGAGTTGGTCAATAATTCATCTAAAAGTTATTTGAGCTTAAATGAACTAGATTGACGTGTACTAAAAAGTGGGTTATAATCCTCCGGCCATTCAAGTCTTACTAAGTTTTAGTTTCTTTGTTTGTTCTTTTATAATTTAAGTACCTAATAATTTTTTAATTATAGCTATACATATCATGAATCAATTTGGGCTAACATATCAACCCAAATTTAGTGAGCTAAAATACGATGAGCTAATAAATAGACGAATCAATAACTTGTCAAAACTTAAACGGATTGGGCAAATCATGTTATCATGGAGTAATTTTATCACCTCTATCTATAACGCTATAACAATAATTATGCTAGTATAAAACAACTATAGTATGAGAGATTTGATGGTCAATTAAGCAGATCGAGCATAATGAAGTTGTTTAACTCTCAAAAAAAGCAAAAATATCAGATGATTTTATCATTTGTCAAAAGGTCTTAGTAATCAAAGTTATTTCGATATTTGTGTTGGTGAAAAAGAAATAACAAGTGCTACATAAGATTAGCTAAGGTGTACGAAAATTGACTCAAACACGACATTTAAATAACAAACAAAGATTGAGCAGGGAAAGAACATGGCAATTGGCACTTTTGGTTGGTGGTGCATACATTAAATGGTGTTTGGTCCCCTTATTTATTTCTACTATTTGCTCTGTAAATGCCATGTGAATACTTATATGTGAACCTTTTTTACTGTAAAGCCTACAAAATTATTGGTGTGTGACTGTGTGTCATAGTTTGGCACCATTTTGAGTCCTGTGTACTGGACCTAGTCCAATACTCCACCTGGTCCATACTCTAACTGGGATTTTTTGTATCAACTTTACTGTCATACCTACTGTGCAAAAACAAAAACAAAAACAAAAACAAAAACAAAAAAGTTAAACATCCAACTTTGAACTTTGGATTATTGAACTTAGAGTTAACAATCAAAAACATATTTAAACTATCATCATTTTACGAGTTTCATACTTTAACTATTCATTATTTCATTTACTTACCTAAATTATCACTCCATTTATATTAAAATATACCTCGATGCTGAGTTGGTCGAACACACGTTTGTTATCGACGGGAAAGATTGTTTGACCAACTCAACATCGAGGTGTGTTTTAATATGAAGGGGATGATCGTTTAGGTAGGTGAAGGAAACAATGGATAGTTAAAGTATGCAACTCACGAAAAAAAATGATAGTTTGGATTATTTTTGACCATTAACTCAAAAAATTATACAATCGAGGTTGGATAAATATATCCTCTAACCAGGGGCGGAGCCAGCCCTTGGCATGGGGATTCATCCAAACCCCCTTCGATGGAAAATTATATTATTTATACATTACTAAAATTATTTTTTATGTATATATAATAGATGTCGAACCCCTTTCGATTAACTTTTCTTCAAATTTTGAACCCCTTTAATGAAAATCCTGGCTCCACCTCTGCCTCTAACATAACAATGTGTGTGTAGTTTGTCAGTATCGAAGTTACAGGATTAGGAACGAAGTTATACAAGATAAGGTGAGAGTGGTCTTCATGGTGAATAGATAAGAAGAGCAAGATTGAAATGATTTGGACATATAAAGAACAGGTGCACAAATATGCTAGCAAGGAGGTGTGAGAGGATAGCTCTAATAGATTTTAGGAGAGATAGAAGTAGGTTGAAGAAGGGGGTGGGGGTTGATTTAGTACATCTTCAGCTACCAATAACATGATCTTAGATGGGAAAAATCTCTCTACCTCGTAAAGATAGAAATAAAATTTGTGTATAGTCAACCCATTCTAAATTTCGTTTGTAAGATTATATTAAGTATATTATTATTATTACAGATTATATTGAGTATATTATTATTGTTATTGTTGTTGGGTAAGTACCACCTTATGTCAAGTGGACCAAACAGTGCACTTAGCTGATGATCATAGCCAAAAAAGAAGAGAGAGAGAGAGAGAGATGAGCTGAAAATATTGTCAGAAGATGACATTGATGCTGTTGCATTGCTGCTGCTGCTGTGCTGTTGCTGAACTTTATCTTACTCCCTAAACTGCCAGTTAGCTTTATCCTTTTCTTTTCTTTTTCTTTGTCTTGTCTTCTATATTGAATTGGATAACTAAAAAGCTTTTCCTTTTTCAGGACTAAGATAAGTCAGCATGGTTTACACTTAAAAGCACAGAACATGACAAACATAATGTGAAAAAAGTTACCAATTGTTAGTGAGATCAGTGATGGGATTATAATTTTAGTAAGAGATGTCAAAATATAAAGTTAAAAATTTATGTTCGAAGAAATCAATCAGTGTTAATATGTAATATATATGTATATAAATATATATAAATTTTTATTCAGATATATAGTGTAATTTTTTGACAAAAGTATATCGGCTGACACTCGTCAAGTATATGTGTTTCCGCCACTGAATGAGATAAGTGGTGTCTTTATTGGATAATTTTCTCCCGTAAAATAGCTTTTGAGGTTGAGTTGGGTTTAAAATTTATTTCTTTATATATAATCTTTAACACTACTTGGTCCTTTAAGTTGGGATGGGATGGCCAAGTTGGTCTAAGGCACCAGATTAAGATTTTGATTCGACTCCGTATTTATATTCTATCCTCTTCAAATTCTAATTGTATGATCATGTGAGTATCAAGTCACACTTATTGTGGTCTCCCCAAGTCTATCATCCAATAAATTTTTAATATCCAATATTTGTCCTTCAAATATAATGTTCTGTTATAGAAACAACCAATTGATATAGTTACAAATTAGAGAGTGAGTGTCATCCGTAAAGGTGACTGAGTTGGTATAGCAGGTGGTATTCGATAAGAAGAGTTGGTTAGGGATCGATTTTTTCTATCAACGTCGAGCTCCTCCTTGCACCAGGTTTGCTAATGCAGTTTACATCTCGTACGTAGTTTGCGAGTTATTGCATAGAAACAAGTTAATCATGTGCCCAAAGAATAACGACTACGAATTCCCTGAACCGGGCTTTCTACTTTAAAATATAAAAATTTAAATACTGGGAGTTCTCGTTGGCTAGTTCCTTAATAAAACTAAAATATTCATTTTCTTGGACAATTTTTAATATTATTTCATAACAGAATTTAAAAAAGTCATATCACTTAATTAATTGGAGAGAAAACAAATAAATGATTGAAGTTATCGATGTACATTATAAATCTAAATAACTCCTTCGATAAGGCCAATTATAGCATCAAATCAGAAATACTTCAAGCACAAACATGTACTGTTATGAGATCCCATGGGAAAAAAGAAGAAAATATTTCAAAGTAGAATATATTAATACTTAATTAATTAATTGAATCATTGCAAAACATAAGCTACTTAGCTCACATCAAAAATGAAAAAGTTCACGATATTTTATTTAGACACTGTTATTTAACTTGTAATCCAAATTTATAAATTTCTATCAAAGTTTGTAACAACAACTTTAGAAATACCAAACTTCTCAAGTACGTTCAGTTCAGACATGTTTACATGCAAAACTAGTTATACCTTAGACCAAAAATGCTTGAACTTCAGAAAGAAATGGCTTAATCAGCAAGGGCGTCTTAATAAAATTAATGGTCTAAAGCCACACTTTAATAAGAGATCTTAAATATATACACATACATACAAAAATAATACTGTAATAATTTAAAGTTGTCTTTTTTTGTTTTTTCATATTAGTTGTTTTTGATATAGTATTTTTTAAAGACCCCTAACCTTTAACTTCATATATTAATATGATTATTAATAAAAGTAAGGATTAGTTTTAGTGAATAAGATGTTAGACATTTGTTTCCTATACATTAACTTGAATGTTGTTGTTAGAACTTTATTTATTAGTATGAAGTTTGAGTTTTTTAATTCAAAGTTCTAAAATATTTCTGGTAAAAATTAGATAACTTTTTTCTTTCTTTATTATTTCTTTTTTTTTTTTAGATAAACTTTTTAGACGTATTTTACAATCTCATTATTATTTCAAGTGAAGTTGATATCACAAAATTTACAATTAAAATTTTTGAGGCCTCGAAATTTTGGGAGCCTAAAGCAAACGTTTTACTAGCCTTACCCTTGAGTCACCCTTGCTAGTCGGGCAAAAATGACAGTCATATATGGCTGAAAACTGAAGTCATGCAAAAATTGCTGAACTTTAGCCATATGTACATGAAGTTAGTGAAAAATTACTTGAACTTTGGACATAAACGCTCATAATTATAAGTATGGCAGGCTTCATAGCATTTGAGGGTAAGTGTGGAAAGGTGAGTCCAGGAGGGCTACCTTAGATTCTAAGGGCGTTCTGAGATATGACGGTCGCATTTATGTTCTAAGGGTTGGAGATATGATTCAGTTGATTCTTCATGAGGCTCATAGCTCCAGGTATTCTACTCACCTCAGGATAACTAAGATGTATAAGGATTCGAGACGGCCTTTTATATGTTGATATTCTTATCGAGGTGTGTGATATCTTATTTAAAGTTCAAAACTAAAGAGATGACATTTGTATTTACTTAATCATGAATCCATACGATGAGGACATCCAATACCATCCGCTTACACCTATTATTGAAGATGTATATTGTATTTACTAAAGGTCAATAAAGCAACGACTAGTCATTTTGGAGGGAGGCAAATTAGTATGGTGATTTCTAGCAAATGAAGGACACAATCATATAAAAAGGCTATAATACTCTGGAGTAATATACTTAAGGACATGGAGTTCCTTGTCTAAGCGAATCTAAGTTATGTAGCTTATGACAAGTTTAATTAATCTCTTTAGTTAGTTTGTTTATTCCATTGTACCAAAAAAAAAAAAAAAGTCTTGAAACTTGCTATCTTTAATATAAACTTTTGAATGTGTATCTAATAATTGACATATGGTTGGTGTTATGTCACAATACTATAGTACATTTATATGTTCCACCATGAAAAGTTCATTTATGGAGGAGGACCACTTAAAAATAAATTGCTGGAACAATTGCTTAGCCCTATCTAATAATTGACATGGTTTTGTTTGTAACAATATATACACACTTCCTTCGCTTCAATTTAGTCGCCCTACTTTACTTTTTAATATGGTTAAAAAAGAACGATTCTTTTCTTTTTTAGCTACTCTTCAATTTTCAACTTTTCAAATGGCAGCTTTAATACCACAAGATTAAATGACATTGTGGTATATTTGACATCTCTTTAATTTAAAATCACAATATTTAAAAATCTTCTTTACTTTCTTAAACTTCGTGTAAAGTCAAAATATGACAAATAAATTAAAACGGAGGGAGTAATAAGAACAAAGGAGAAGTAGAGTAGTAGATAAATTGTTAAAATGAAATATAGAAAGAGTATGATCACATTTAATGCTTCTTAAAGTTCATTTTGCTGTTGGCTTGATGTGGTATGTCTGTTACAATGTTGTTTTCTTTTCCCCTCTCAACCACTTCTTTCATTCCTCTACTCATTGTAACTTTGTACATATTTGGAGAAGTCTTCATCAAGTGTATATTAGCTTGTGAAACACAATCCTAACATGTCCGGTTAATCGAGAGGATTTTTCTTTTGATGAACGTTACGTGGTGTGATCTGAATTTGTTGGGGTCGCAATGCAAATATCATGCATTGAATACAAAAAATATATTTGAGAAGTTGTTTTCCTATCATTAAGGGATGGTATGAAATTCTTTCATCCTTAATTAGGTATCTTAGTTCGAGCTCAAAAATATATTTTCTTTAATAAAGAGAATTTTCCTTCAAATAAACTCAGAATTAGTCAATATAATGAATTTCCCTCAAAGAAGTCATTTTCTTTGTTGTAACTTTTATCATAGATTGTCCTTGTGTGTAATAATTTTGCATGTGTTTGCTTTATTATGAGCAAACAATACACCTTTCTTAGGAATGTGTTCATTTTGTACCTTTTTAACATTTCAAAAATTTGTTATTGGTACAAGCTATTACGCCTCCCCTCATGGCCAAAAAGAAAAAGAGGGAAATAATTTATTACATTTAGAGAATAGGTTTTGTACTTTAGAAAATCATAATTGTACTTCATTCTTGTTTTTTTCTTCTTTATCAAATTTTTATGTCAGAGGATATATCACGGACTAAATAGTTTTCTAATACCCAAAATCTAATTCAAATAGGAGTAGCATGTGTATGAAATCCACCTAGTAGTGCATCAGACATAGTTGCTTATTTCTTAATCAGAGGTCTTGATTTTGAGTTTTGGATTAAAAAAATCTATGGTATGGAGTGTTATTCCTGAATGAACCCTATTTGACGTGAGTTTTGATTAGTCGGATTTCAATGCGAATACAAAAATCGAATGAAAAACTAAAAAAAAAAGAGCATGTATAAAATCTCAAATGTTTTGCAACGACATATACTTTTGTTTTTGAGTCAAACTTTCATACAAGTCTACTAATAAGTTTTAAAGTACAAGATAACTACTTCTTTAGTCCTATTTTCACTATCATTTTAATTCTTTTCACGTTCATTAACAATCGTTTTGGTTTTTTCTTGTAATCAAATTGTTGAACGATTATCGCCTTTTATATGATCCAAGTTTGTAAATCTATTGGTCCATACAATTGTCCATGTACCAAAAAAAAATATTTGACAGCTACCGTGCCTCCTGCTTCCTAGTAATTAATTTAAGAATTAATCAAATTAATCCTTTAATTGGTACCGAGGACATGACCCTAAATAAGAAGGTGTGGAGGAGGCGAAGGAGAGCGTCCTTGCTAGTAGCTGGTAGGAGCACTTTGTTTTGTTATCCGTGCTAATAGTCATAGCGCTAGCCTTATTTCGGAGTGTGTTATAATTTGTCGTATTACTTGATGATAGTCTTGCTTATGTCATTATTTGTTGTGTTAATACCTATTGTTTCATGTTCCTTTACTATTTTGTTTATAGCTTGTTTTTATCTTGAGTCATGGATCTATCGGAAACAACCTCTCTATCTCACCTCTGAGGTAATGACATAAACTGTATACACTTATCCTCTCCAGACCCTAATTTATGAAAATATATTGAATATATTATTTTTGTTGTTAACCCCTTTAATTGGTAAGGTGAGGGGGGAAATAACCGAAAGAAAGTAAATTAGCAAAAACTGAAAATAGTATTTCACTGCTTTTGCAGAATCTGACCAACTCAGAAATAGTTTGTTTCTTTTTAATTAATGGAAAAGAGAAGAAGGAAAAAAGACAATTTTGATGTATAAAGTATTTCGTTTTTATATAAGATTTGTAAAAGAAATTCAAGAATGTGATGTAATGGATGCTATACAAAATATAAAGAAGTAAATATATGAACTAACTAAAAGAAATTTGACGTTTATTATATATTCATAAAAAATAATTTCAATCATATATAACTCCGAACTCAAAGCTAATTCCGTCCTTACCTATAAAAGATACGAAAATAACTTTATTGTTGATTCGAAACACTTTTTTTTTAAACAAAAGTACTAAAATAATGTAAATAAATAAATAAAAAAGAGAAAAGATGTGTGGATTTGAAAAGACAGATCCTATAAATGGCAAAATACTTTTATGTCACCATTACGTCTTTCCTCGTCAGAAGATCATGACGAACAAAGCACTAGTACCAATCCCGAAGCTACGTATATATACGGAATTCGAATTTGAAATCTCTAATTAAAAATTATATGAATGTTTACTATTTTATCATGACTTTATTTGATAAAAAGTCAAAAATACATATAAAGTATTTGTAATCACGAGTTTCACGTTCACACATAAAACTTGCACAATTCATATATTACATTATCCATTTACGAGAATGACGCTTTCAACATATTTTTTTTTCATTCACAAAATTCGATCTCGAAACTTCTAATTAAGAATCTATCACAATTTACGTTTGTAAACTAATCATCTAAATAGTCAACAACGATACCGCTATTCAGAATATTTACTTACTTTTTTTGGTTCTTTGATGACTTCAACTCGCAATCTTAAACTTAAAAGTTAATGTTACTTATCTCCCTTTTGTCTACAACTTGGTACTGTGTAAATACTGACAAAGTGAAAACTGTTACGTAATTTACGTCATTTACTTTTTACTGTACTTTTTTTTTTTTAACTAGGGTTAATTTTGTCAAAAGACAATACAACTGTTCTGCTGAGAAGTGAGAAGTACTCTTGTCAGTAAAAAGACTGTGCTCCTTATTTATCGCGGTTTTTTGATATCTCTTCTCTTGAGATACGATATTTTATCAACCCATCAAATTACTAGTATTGCTTAGTAATCCCTTCGTTTGTTTTTACTTATCAAAATTTGACTTATATATCCATTAAGAAAAATAATTAATGACATAACTATTTTATCATAACATCCATATTAAATAATGTGTACTATTATATCTTAAAATTACTCTCTTCGTTCGCTTTTACTTATCATATTTTGACTTCGTATACCTATTAAGAAAAATAATTAATAACATTATTATTTTACCATAGTACCCCTACTAAATGATGTTTATATTGTGTCTTGAAATTAATTTAGAGAAAAAATAATTAATGTTAAGGGTAAAGTAAGAAAAATAAATTGTCTTCTCTTGATATGTCAAAAGTGACAAGTAAAAGTAGAAATTCAATTAGAAAATTAGTGACAAGTAAAAGCGAACGAAGGTAGTATTTTGGAGAAAAAACAATTAATACTAAGGATAAAATAGAAAAATAAAAGTTGTCTTTTCTTGATGTCAAAAATGATGAGTAAAAATAAAAATACATTAGGAAATTAGTGACAAGTAAAAGCGAATGAAGGGAGTAGTACTAAGTTAGTACTACAACAATAATCATATATCCGGTATATTCACACAAAATGTGCTCTGAGAAGGATAAAAAATATGCAATCCATACAATTACCATAGAGATAGAGTAGAGAGATTGATTTCGATAGACTTTCACCTCAAAATAAAAAAGTCTAAAAAAAGACACAGCAGAAAAACAAAAAGAATAGGTACTAGTAACACAAGAACAGAACTATTAGTTAGTACAAAGAATCTATCTTAATTAATTTAATCACAAACATTTAACCTTTTTGTCTGTTCTTATCCTTCAGATTATTTGTTCAGATCTGAGCAAAGAGAACAAAAAAGAGAGTAAATACAAAAAATTAAGGGGCCGTTTAGTTACCAAGATAGAGATAGACAGACAAGGTTATTCCATAAATTAGTTATGAAATAACTAATCCAACTATTATATTAATACAAAATGAGTTTTCAGAACTACTACTTCTTCTTTTTTATTTGTCACATTCAGTATTTTAAAAGGCTGGGACGTAATGCGGGATATTTTACTTAGCACGGTGTGAGGCATAAATCTCGAGGCAATGGGGTGTAAGCTTCATGAATCTTAAATTTTTTAATTTATAATATTGTAAAATAATGTTATAAAGCAAAATTATAAACAATAAATTAATAATTAAAACAATTAAAAACATGATCAACAAACTCATAGAAAATAAAAGTTCTAATATAATTTTACAAGTGTAAAGAAAAAAATGCTATAATAGCTACTATGAGATGCAATCAACTCTAATATCTTAACTTTCAAATAATAAAAGAATCTCATTTTTGTAAAATATATTATGATCGTATTATGCAATTTACATCTCTGAAAGAAAATAATCAATAAACTTTATTAGTACCCTCACGGTAATTTTGAGATAATAAAACATAATAATTTACTTTTGAATAACGATTATTTTGAGACATGTGAAAATAATATGAAGACTAATATTGATAAATGTAGATGTAAAATTAGGCTAATTAAGTATTTTTTAAAAGAAATGTTAAATGATATTCACCCTCATAGTACTTTCAAATAATAAATATGCAATAAAATAACCTGTTGTTTGAGTTATCTCAATCTTCTAATTTCTATACATGAAAAAACTCTTAAGCATCATTTATTTATTAGAGAATTATAAGGATCAACAATATCAATTAAGGAATGCGACACATAATTTTTCTAAGATTTATTAGGCGAGCCTCGAGCTTTGGGCGTTAGGTATGCTTAGGGCGTACAGTCGGACGCTTAAGGCGTAAGCCTTACAAGACTTAAGCCTCACACCTATGCCTCGAGGTGTTTTGCCAGTGATTTGTCCCGAGGCAATCCTCGAGGCGAATCTCAAAACTGTTTTTTAAAACACTGGTCACATTTCACTTTACAAGAGTTAATTTAATTAATTTTTAAAAATACATTAAATTAGAATAATTTAACATTTTAAACGTTCGAAAATTACATGAAAAATACGATAGAGATTGCAATTTTTCTCATATTAATATAATATAAAAATACATCTCAAAATATCAGTAATTAAAATTCATATAATTGGACTCTAAAAAGGTAAAATATAACAAGTAAAAGAAACTGAGAAAGTAATTAATATCTAAATATGGAATAAATAATTTACATTTTATCCCAAAATTATTATCTTAATAGATCACAATTTAAAAAAAAAAAGTTTCATATATAAAAGTTTGAAAAAGCATCGGACCATAACCACACGCCAAAACTCACACTACCAAAATTTAGATAGTAATCGTACTATAAAAATTGGTTATACCGAAAACCATGTCGTTTCTTTTCCTTGTCTCCTCTCAAATTTTAACTTCCTATACTTAGCAGCTTAACAAGCATTAACGCTATTAGTGAAATTCACATTTTTCATCTTTTGTTCCGGAGGAAAACGGCAACGGCGACGGCGACGGTAACGGTGACGGAGACGATGTATAAGAGGAGTAGAAACGGAGTTGATATTTAACTGCCGGATTGTGTGAACTAAGTAGTTTTTTCCGTCAAATTTAACGCCGGCCGGTGATCGACTACATTTCCGATCCAAACTGTTGGTGAATCAGCTCGTTTTCAGCTTCGATCGGAGAGTAGAAACTGTACGGAGATTGATTTAATAGTATTACTTATTAATGCGTTTATATAGTAGTATGACTGTAGAATGTAGATTGTACATACAGACACGCAAATAACACACACAGTAGAGGTGTAAATGTGTTTTTTTTTTTAAGCTGAAAAGCCTGTTATCTGAAAAAAAAATAAAATTCGTTTTTGAAGCATTTATTCTAAATAGCACACACAGTGAAGGTGTAAATATGTGATTTTTTTTCTTGAAGATGAAAAGCCTGTACTCTGAAGTTTTTTTCAATTTTTTTTTTCGTTTTTTTACCGATTTTCCCAAGCTTTTATTCGTAGTAACACACAGTGGAGGTGTAAATATGTGAGTTTTTTGAAGCTGAAAATCCTGTAATCCGAAGTTTTTTTGTTTTTCAATTTTTTGCTGTAGATTGTACATACGGACACGCAAATAACACACAGTGAAGGTGCAACTGTGTGAGATTTTTTTTTTTTTTTTTTTGCAGCTTTAAAGCCTGTAATCTGAAGCATTTTTGCAACTTTTTTTTGTTTTTTAACCTATTCTGTGAAGCATTTATTCGTAGTAACAAACACAGTGGAGGTGTAAATATGTGAGTTTTTTGAAGCTGAAAAGCTTGTAATCCGAAGTTTTTTTAGCATTGATGAAGCTGTAGATTCATAATTTTTTACATTTTTTTGTTTCAGTTTTCACTATTGAAATTTCATTCTTCATTCAAAATGGTAATAATTTCATCAGATCCATTTTTCTGTATTTATTTTTCTCTTTTTTGGACCTTTTACTAGGATTTTTTAGTTGAAATTTACTAGTTTTTGTGCTTTTTCTTCATCTTTGGAGCATTAATTTGAAATTGTTGTTGAAATTTACTGGTTTCTGTAAATTATTTTTTATTTTTCTGTACCTTTTACTTGAATATGATGTTGAAATTTATTGGTTTGTGTACGAATTTTCTCATTTTTGTACTTTTTTACTTGAATTTATTACTGAAATTTTGTTTATTTTTGGTACACAGCATTTAAGCTTTTTCCCAAATTGCTGTTCTATAATAGTTTTCAACTAAGGAGAAAGGGGAAAGTAATTGTTGGATAAGCGAAATGAAGGACGTTCTTGAGAAGTGTGTGGATTCGCAGTTATGGCATGCCTGTGCCGGAGGGATGGTGCAAATCCCTGTGGTTAACTCCAAAATCTACTATTTTCCACAAGGGCATGCTGAGCATGCTCTTACAAATGTGGATTTCTCGGGTCTACCGAGAAGTCCTGCACTGATTCTATGCAGGGTAGCTGCTTTGAAGTTCTTAGCGGATCCTGAAACGGATGAGGTTTATGCTAGGATTAGGGTTGTCCCGGTTGGGAACAAGGGGAATGAGTTTGATGATGATGATGACATTTTGGGTAGTAATGAGTCGGGAACAACTGAAAAACCCAATTCATTTGCTAAGACGTTGACTCAATCAGATGCGAATAACGGGGGTGGATTCTCTGTGCCAAGATATTGTGCAGAGACAATATTTCCTAGATTGGATTACACAGCTGATCCGCCTGTGCAGACTGTGATAGCCAAAGATGTTCATGGTGAAACTTGGAAGTTTAGGCACATTTATAGGGGGACTCCTAGAAGGCATTTGTTAACGACTGGTTGGAGTAGTTTTGTGAATCAGAAGAAGCTTGTTGCTGGAGATTCCATTGTGTTTTTGAGGGCGGAAAATGGTGACCTTTGTGTGGGAATTCGCAGGGCTAAACGGGGCGGTAGTGGTGGGCCTGAAACCCCATCTGGATGGAACTCTGCCTCCGGAAACTATGGTGGATTTTCTGCATTTTTGAGGGAAGACATGAACAAGAACGGAAATTTGAGTGCGGGGAGCTTCAGGGGAAAGGGAAGGGTGAGGCCTGAATCAGTTGTTGAAGCTGCATATCTTGCTTCTAGTGGGCAGCCTTTTGAAGTTGTCTATTATCCCCGTGCAAACACTCCGGAATTCTGTGTTAGGGCGTCTTCAGTGAATACTGCAATGAGGATTCAATGGTGCTCCGGGATGAGGTTCAAAATGGCTTTTGAAACCGAGGATTCTTCTCGAATCAGTTGGTTCATGGGAACTACATCCTCCATTCAGGTTGCTGATCCCATCCGCTGGCCCAATTCACCATGGAGGCTTCTTCAGGTAATGCAGCTATTTTCAATTTTCTATTTGGGGGAAATTTTGTGTTTTTGTTTATTAATATGTCAATTATCTGGCTGTTCTGATATTCTTGGGCGTCAGCTCTTTAGTTGATAGGTGAATATCATATCGCGAGTTAGTAGTCCTTCAATGTTATTTCGGCCTACTTTCCATACTTCTAAGGACTAAGGTGTTGTGAGGTGTCATTGTTGTGTTGCTGAACTGCAGTGACACTGTTCAACTTTCTTGGACATAAGGGTTATAAGTTTTTGGGATCTGTCCAAGAGATGTTCTCGTCATCTAGTGTCATATATTGGGAACTTAAGAAAAAATGACTCGGATAATTCATCGGCAAACTATGACATGGGTAAATAATTGTTCCATCTCTTAATTTTAAAATTGTAATATTTGATTTTTCGGACATGCCCCAGGGCTTTGGTTCAGTGGCAAGGATAAAGGGATTGATTGTGGGATAGATACACCTCCACAAGTGCAAATCTTGCCACTGACTGTAATCTGGTATATAATGAGGAAATTATCCATACTCCCCGAGTTTCGAATGGATGAGCACAATTGGGGTTTTAGCTGATTCACATGGGATTTCTCGGTGATAAAACTTTTTCGAATTTGGACTTTCTTAAATGATTCTATCGTAGGAGAAATGCCTACCCCTTGCTACTTTGATGTCCTTAAGATTTCAAAATGCAATATGCAGTTGTGGCTCAGCTCATATGTGGCTCTGCTCATATTTTAGTCTAAGTTTTTGTGCTAAGCTTTTCTCCATGATGTACTGCAGGTGACATGGGATGAACCTGATTTACTGCAAAATGTGAAACATGTCAGCCCATGGCTTGTCGAATTGGTCTCAAATATGCCAGTCATTCACCTCTCGCCCTTCTCACCGCCGAGAAAAAAGCTGCGTCTACCACCAGATTTCTCGCTTGACAGCCAATTTACGTTACCATCTTTTTCAGGCAACCCCCTCAGGTCCAGCAGTCCTTTCTGTTGTCTATCCGACAACCTCACTGCAGGCATACAGGGAGCCAGGCATGCTCAATTTGGAGTACCTTTATTGGATCTTCACCTTAGCAACAAAGTACAATCAGGACAGTTACCACCAAGTTTCCAGCGAGCTGTAGCCGACTCACAACTTCCTAATGTCATCAATAAGTGCCAAAATGACAGAAATGATAACATCTCTTGCTTACTCACCATCGGTACTTCAAGTAAGATACCGGAGAAGAATGATAGTGTTATTACACCTCGATTCTTACTCTTTGGTCAGCCAATTCTGACTGAGCAGCAAATGTCTAGTCACTGTTCTGCCAATGCTCCAGAAGTCCAAACAAGAAAGGACTTAGGCAGGACACAACTGAAAAACGAAAGATTTCCTCCTGATCAGATATCAAGTGCGACATTTTTCTGGAATCGATGTTATCATGCAGCTGAACTTGGTGTAGATACTGGTCACTGCAAAGTATTCCTCGAGTCAGAGGATGTTGGCCATACTCTTGATCTGTCAGTTCTTGGATCATATGAAGAACTGTACAGAAGACTTGCATACATGTTCGGACTAGAAAGATCAGATATGCTGACCCGTGTTCTCTATCATGATGCAACAGGTGCTGTTAAACACACTGGAGATGAACCATTCAGGTGCTTTATTTTTCCCAGGAAAGAAGGTAGTGTATATGTGTGTGAACACACATTGTTTATTTGAAATTTAACGAACCTTTCTCTTGCAGTGACTTTGTTAAGAGCGCAAAAAGATTGACGATTCTGATGAACTCAAGCAGCAGTATTAAAAGGTAATTGTTTATCATACGCTTCCTTTGTAGGCGACTTTGTTATCATATGAAACTTGTTATTGCTAAATCTATAAACCGGGAAAGTATGATAATTTTGAAAGTAAATGTGCTGATGTGTTCCTAATTGTTCAGTTTTTTGGAGTTGATTTGTCAGAATGTCACTCAACTAATAGTTATTATCTCATATAGTCACTTTCTTTAACTTTCTGAGATGATTACACTATTAGTTGTGACAATCTGTGAAATCAGCCCCAGGTTTTGCTATGAATTTTATGTATGTATTTGCCACCTTGAGATGGACTTGCGATCTTGTATTTCAGGAAATGGATTACTGGTCTTGCAACTGCTGAACGTGGTCTAGATTCGTCAAACCAGGCAGGACCTCTTAGCATCTTTGCATAGAGTTATCGCCATTTGATAGCATGGGTGTGTATAAGTACCTTCTCGTTTGTTTTCTCGCAGCCCACTCATTCGCTGTAGTGCTAACGACACTATCAGTGAAACATTGTGTTTGTTTTTCTGTATGGATATTTTGGTTTGCTCTTCTTTATGTTGGACACGTTCAATGTGCTTTCTGTAACAGTTCCTACTGCGACATCAGCCACAGCTTTCTAGCTGTGTCTGCTGTCGTATTTGTTGGTGTTATTAATCTGAAAAACATGAATATGTGAGTTGGTGAAATGTATGTTTTTGACATGGATATGTCTGTCCTTTGCTCGTGCTCCTCCTTGGCAAATGTCTAGATGATGATGTTCACCCCCCACCCACGCCCACCCCAAATCCCAAATGTGGCCTTCCGTTGCATGTTGTTTTTGAATTGCATGATCATCTCATCTAGAATTCCCTTGTATATGTGTCTTTAACATCCATACCTTGCGAGCTAGCTTGATTCTTTTTTATATTAGGTGCGGATGAGACAAAATTCGGCATCTTTACTTGTCTTGATACTATATTGAATTATGTAATCATCTCATTTCAAAAAAATAAGCAACTTGTAGTTTTCTTGAAACATCAATTTCAAATAGGAAAATCTTTTGTCAAATGTTTGATGTTTCAATTAGGAAACTCAAAGCAACTTTGGTCATGTTTCTTCATTCATGACTTGTTTGCATTTGAAATATTTATTGTCCACAGTACTTGCCATTAATTCTCTATTTTGGTGGTCCATCTCTTATTGGAAAAATGATCAGAAACTCGGCCGGACAGCTCGACGTACTAAGTTTCCGTTATGTGTGGGGTTGGGGGAAGGATCAGGTCATAAGGGGGTCTATGGCACGAAGCCTTACCATGCATTTTTGCAAGAGGTGGTTTTCACAGCTTGCATGTGTAACCTCCTTGTCAAAAACTATGGGGGGAAATGGGTTGGATTACAAGTGTCTATTGTTCGCAGTGTTATCATGCATTTTTGCAAGAGACTATAGGACTGCGACCTTCTTGTTAAAACTATGTAGGGTTATAAAATGAATGGGGGAAGATTGCAAATAAAGCAAACACTTAATGGGGAACATGGATTGGAAAGGAACATTCATTTCTCACCCACTTTTGGCTCCTTTAAATGTTTTGGCAATTATATTAATGTGGAATTTGTTCCTGTCTTTGTTATTTTGGTTATGAAAAGGTCGTAATGGTGGGCAAATTAATTAACTTAGACAAAGAAGAAATAGAAATAAATGACACACATGTTGTGGTTTTGTTTTAAGACTCTAAAATAACTACCAAACACAAAACAACAATTGAAGCATTGCTTGCCAACCTAATTAAGGTTAGGTTTTCATCAAATCAA
Organism: Capsicum rhomboideum; assembly: GCA_031232105.1. Classification (NCBI taxonomy): domain Eukaryota; kingdom Viridiplantae; phylum Streptophyta; class Magnoliopsida; order Solanales; family Solanaceae; genus Capsicum; species Capsicum rhomboideum. The sequence continues at coordinate 111,509,149 of CP124708.1, read as the reverse complement.
TGTGATTTCTACTTTAATCAAACCCCACCCACCCGACCTCTTTGAAATGATGAGACAAAATGTGTCTTTTTATAGGCGGATTCAGTATTTAAGTTTTTATGGATTTATTTTTTAAGATTTTTAGTGTTGAACTCATTATATTTTAAAGAGAAAATAGTTAAAAACACACATGATCTATTACTTTTTCACATTCTAGCTACCGATTATTCCCTTTTCCTACCTGAACTATCAACATTCACGTACCAAAACACATCTAATGAGTAGATAGTGATAGCTCAAGGAGGAACAAGAAACAATTGTCTTAATTCATAGATGCCAATAGTCATGTAGGAAAAGAGAACAATTAATAGTTGACCTAGTCAGCTTCGAAGTTATTTTAATAGATAGATAGTGATAGTTCAAATAGAAAATGAAAACAATTGATAGTTGAAATGTGGAACTTGCGAAAAACTAATAGTTCACGTGTGTTTTTTGATCATTGACTCTATTTTTAAAGTTATATATTCATATTCATTATTTTTTGCAATTTCAGTGAATTTTTTATACCTAAATTTATGTTCAACATCAAAAGTACTGAATTCAAATGAACTTCGTGATATTAAGCTACGAATTGTGCCTTTCATAAATTGATTAATTTGATGTAAATAATTAATACGATAAATTTAAATTTCACGGATAGTAGAAGCTTTAATATATCCAAACATGGTACAAATATAAACCTAAAATTTAATCCCGATATATTCTGTTTTATCCAATGTACCAAACCATCCCTAAATATTTATTCAGGGTGGGGTGGGGGACCCTTTTCACGTGGGGGTTCCATTGGCATCGGCGTATTGATGGATGTGTTTCATTTATATCTAAAACTTTCATTAATGGTTTATTTGACTACAAGCACTTTGGTAAAAGTATTCATTAATCCCATTGAAAGTGTGTATAACAATGCACATAGATAAAATAATTCTTGTGATGAAATTAATGCATGCATTATGTTAATTAATTGTAATAATTTCAACAATTTCGTCATTACTAATCCCAATAAGTTGAACATTGAAAAATGGTGTCATTAATGTTTAGCACCACACACGGGTGACTTGTTCTAAACAAATCAAAATAGCCTTGTATGCTACTCCCTCCCGTTAAAATTATCTATCGTATTTCTCTTTTATATGTCCCTTAAAACACATTAATGAGGAGGGATTTTTGATTACTTTATCCTCATTTACTCTCTTCGTTTATTTTTACTTGTCCATTATTACTTTGGTACGTACCTTAAGAAACAACGAACAATAAGGATAATTTTATTGTATTATCCTTTGAATATAATAAATTTGATACTTTAGGAAATGTATTGAGTTATGAATACTCCCTTCGTCTCAAATTACTTGGCATGTTTGCTAAAAAAATTTATCTCAAAATAGTTGGCATGTTTAAGAATTCAAGAGATAATTAACCAATTTTTTCCAACTATGCCCATATTAATTGAAGAAGATTTATCTAATCAAGATTAAATAAGGTCATATTAGTCAATTTACACTCCTTATTAATTTCTCTTTAAGAGTTGTGCAAAAAGCAAACATGTCAAGTAATTTGAGACGGAGGGAGTACTATGCTACTCCCCCTGTTCAAATTCTCTATCGTATTTCTCTTTTATATGTCCCTTAAAACGGATTAGGAGGTTTTTTGATAACTTTATTCTCATTTATTCTCATAAGTCATTTTTACTTGTTCATTATTAACTAGGTACTTAATAATAATAATAATAATAATTTTACTATATCACCCTTTGAATATAATAAATTTAATATTTGGGGAAATATATTGGATAATGAATAATATTTAATAACAGCGGTAAAATAGACATAAGATGACAAATTATTCATTGATTTTTCAAACTGAATAACTACTGTTAAACATCTATTTTAATATACTGAACAACTAAATATAGACAAAAGGAGTTACTAAATATCAATTAACATGAGTAATACGATAAATCATTCATTTCAAACATTATTTCTTAACGACGTGCAACATTCAGAGTGAGCAAATAAAAATGAACGGAGGAAGTATTGTCATAGTCATAGGTGGTCCTACCTACCAAAAACAGACAGAGATATTGTGACATGGCAAGCATGGATGAATTCGTGCGGTGGGTCCCAATATCCCTTTGATGAACCGGTTTAGCAATAAAATTTGAACCGGGTTTAGCAATGAAATTATCGTGTTTCCTCAAAAAACGGTTGGATTGGTAATTTATCAACTTCTCCCGAGATCTCGAGATTTATACTATTTCTCTTTCTCGCGATGCATTGCAATGGTACTTTTATTTCTTCTCACCAATTTTACCATGGCAATGCAGGGGTAGAGCCAATGTATTATTTACTGGTTTGAACGAACTTAATAGTTTCTTTTCACGTTCAAAAGTTGAAAGTTGCAGAAATGAAAATGGTACAATAGATGTATGGACATATTAGGAGATATAGAATTAGAGATGACGATATCCTAAACAAGATGAGAGTGGCTTTGGGAGAAGACAAAATACGGAAAGCGAGACTGAGATGGTTCGGATAGTAGCGGAGCCAGGAATTTAACGAAGAGTGTGCAAATTTTCTTTTCAGTTGCGTTAAAGGTGTACAAAATTAAATACGCATTCATAATAGCTAACATTTAGCCTATATACACAACATAATTTTTCGACGAAAGATGTGCACCTGACCACCCTTTAACATAGGTGGCTCCGCCCCTGGGTTCGGACATGTAAAAAGGAGGATTTTTTATAATTTTTCGTGTGTATTAACATATGGATTGATAGGGGATGTGGACATCCGGATGAGTTTTGGGCGAAATTTCTTGGGTAGGCTCGCGACGACCTATTAAATGGATCGTGTTGGTTTGGAGGGGCGGGAGGAGGTCTTTTTTAAGACAAATGAGTGAAATACTAAAAATTGAGAATTTTTTGCGATTTTTAGTGCGTGTTAGCCTATGAATTGGGGGTGGGGTGGGGGGTGGATGTGCGCGTCCGGATGGGTGTTGGGCGAAACTTCTTGGGTGGGCTCGTGACGATCTATTAAATAGATCGTGTTGGTTTGGAGGGGCGGGCGGAGGTTTTTTATAAGACAAATGAACAAAATATTAAAATTGAGGATTTTTTTACAATCTTTTGTGTATGTTAACCTGTGGATTGGTGGGCGATGCGGGCGTTTAGATGGGTTTTAGGCAAAACTTTTTGGGTGGACTCGTAATGACCTATTAAATGAATCGTGTTGGTTTGGAGGGACAGGCAAAGTTTATTTTTAAGACAAATGAACAAAATACTAAAAATTGAGGATTTTTTTCACTTGTTCGTGTGTGTTAGCCTATGGATTGGTGGGGGATGTGAGCATCCAGATGGGTTTTGGGAGAAACTTCTAAGGTGGGCTCGCGAAGATTTATTAAATAGATCGTGTTGGTTAGGAGGAGCGGGCGGAGGTTTTTTTTTAAGACAAATGAGCGAAATACTAGAAATTGAGATTTTTTTGCGATTTTTCGTATGTGTTAGCCTATGGATTGGTGAGGGATGAGGAATTCCGGATGAGTTTTGGGCGAAACATCTTGGGTAGGCTCGCGACTACATATTAAATAGATTGTTTTGGTTTGGAGGGTCGGGCGGAGGTTTTTTAAGACAAATGAGCGAAATACTAAAAATGAAGGATTTTCTTGCTATTTTCCGTATGTGTTAGCCTATGAATTGGTGGGGGATGTGGGCATCCGAATGTAGCCTATGGATTGGTGGGGGATGTGGGCATCCGAATGGGTGTTGGGCGAAACAACTTGGATGGGCTCGCAACGACCTATTAAATGGATCGTGTTGGTTTAGAGGGGCGGGCGGAAATTTTTTTAAGACAAATAAGCGAAATACTAAAAATTGAAGATTTTTTGCTATTTTCCGTGTGTGTTAGTCAATGGATTGGTGGGGGATGTGGACGTTCGGATGTGTTTTGGGCGAAACTTTATGAATGGGCTCAGGACGACCTATTAAATGGATAGTATTGGTTTGGAGGGGCGGACCAAGGTTTTATTTAAAGACAAATGAGCGAAATACTCAGAATTGAGTATTTTTTATAATTTTTCTGTGTGTGTTAGCCTATGGATTGGTGGGGAATGTGGGCATCCGGATAGATTTTGGGCGAAACTTCTTAGGTAGGCTCGACACGACCTATTAAATGGATCGTGTTGGTTTGGAAGGGCAGACGGAGGTTGTTTTTTTTACGACAAATGAGAGAAATACTAAAAATTGAGGATTTTTTGAGATTTTTAGTGTGTGTTAGCCTATAGATTAGAGGGGGAGGGGGGGGGGGGGAGAGAGGGATGTACACGTCCGGATGGGTTTGGGGCGAAACTTCTTGGGTGGGCTCGTGACGAACTATTATATAGATCATGTTTGTTTGGATGGGCGGACGGAGGTTTTTTATTAAGACAAATGGGCAAATTATTAAAATTGAGAATTGTTTTACAATCTTTCGTGTGTGTTAGCCTATGGATTGGTGGGGGATACGGGCGTCCAGATGGATTTTAGGCGAAACTTCATGGGTGGGCTCACGACGACCTATTAAATGGAACGTGTTGGTTTGGAGGGGAGAGCGGAGGTTTTTATTAATACGAATGAGCGAAATACTAAAAATTGAGAATTTTTTTTATTTTTCGTGTGTGTTAGCTTATGAATTGATGGGGGATGTGGGCGTTCGGATGAATTTTGATCAAAATTTCTTGAGTGGGTATTGGTTTGAAGGGGCGGGCAGAGGTTTTTTTTTAAAGGCAAATAAGAGAAATACTAAAAATTGAGGATTTTTTACAATTTTCTGTGTGTGTTAGTCTATGGATTGGTAGGGGTTGTGGGCGTTCGGATGGTTTTTGGGCGAAACTTCGTGGGTAGGCTCGCGATAACCTATTAAATGGATTGTGTTGGTTTGGAGGGGCTAAATGGATTGTATTGGTTTGAAGGGGCAGTCGGAGATTTTTGTAAGGCAAATGAGCGAAATACTAAAAATTGAGGATTTTTTACTATTTTTTGTGTGTGTTAGCCTATAGATTGGTGGGGGATGTGGGCATCTGAATGGGTTTTGGTCGAAACTTCTTGGGTGGGCTCGCGACGACCTATTAAATGGATCGTGTCGGGTTAGAGGGGCAGACAGAGTTTTTTTTTTTAAGACAAATGAGCGAACTACTAAAAATTGAGGTTTTTTTATGATTTTTCGTGTGTGTTAGCCTACGAAATGGTGGGGGGATGTGGGCGTCTGGATGGTTTTTGGGTGAAACATTTTAGATGGCATCGCGACGACCTATTTAATAGATCATGTTGGTTTGGGGGGGGGGAGAGGGCGGTGGTTTTTTTTAAAGACAAATGAGCGAAATACTCAAAATTAATGATTTTTTGTGATTTTTCATGAGTGTTAGCCTATGCATCGGTGGAGGATGTGGGCGTCCGGATAGGTTTTGGGTGAAACTCTTTGGATGGGCTCGAGACGACTTATTAAATAGATCATGTTGGTTTGGATGGAAGGGCAGAGGTTTTTAAAGACAAATAAGCAAAATACGAAAAATTGAGGATATTTTGCGATTTTTCATAGGTGTTAGCCTATGGATTGGTGGGGTGTGTGAGCGTCCTGATGGATTTTAGGAGAAACATCTTGGGTGGGCCCGCGATGACCTATTTTATGGATCATGTTGGTTTAGAAAGGTGGGCGGAGGTTTCATTTAAGACAAATGAGAGAAATACTAAAAAGTGAGGATTTTTTGCGATTTTTCGTGTGTGTTAGAATATGGATTGGTGGGGATGTGGGCGTCCGGATGGATTTTGGGCGAAACTTCTTGGATGGCCTAGCGACGATCTAGGTTTTTATCAAAATTAAGGATTTTTATCAATTTTTCGTGTGTGTTGGCCTATGAATTGGTGGGGGATGTGGGCGTCAGGATGAATTTTGTGCGAAACTTCTTGTATGGGCCCGTGACGACCTATTTTATGGATCGTGTTGGTTTAGAGGGGTGGGCGGAGGTTTGTTTTAAGACAAATGAGCGAAATACAAAAAATAGAGGATTTTTTGTGATTTTTCGTATGTGTTAGCCTATGGATTGGTAGGAGTTATGGCGTCCGGATGAGTTTTTGGCAAAACTTCTTGGATGGGCTCGCGACGACCTATAAAATGGATCGTGTTGGTTTGGAGGAGCGGGCGGAGGTTTTTTTTAAGACAAATGAGCGAGATACTAAAAATTGAGGATTTTTTATTTTTTTTCGTGTGTGTTAGTTAACCTATGAATTGGTGTTGGATGTGGGCGTCCGGATGAGTTTTGGGTGAAACTTCTTGGGTGGGCTCGAGACGACCTATTAAATGGATCGTGTTGGTTTGGAGGGGTAGGTGGAGGTTTTTTTAAAGACAAATGAGTGAAATACTAAAAATTGAGATTTTTTGTTATTTTTCGTGTGTGTTAGCCTATGGATTGGTGAAGGATGTGGGCTTCCAAATGGGTTTTGGGCAAAACTTCTTCGGTGGACTAGCGATGATCTATTAAATGGATCTTTTTGGTTTGGAGGTGCGGCGGAGGTTTTATTTTAGACAAATGAGCGAAATACTAAAAATTGAGGATTTTTTGTGATTATCCGTGTGTGTTAGCCTATGAATTGGAGGCGGATGTGGGCGTCCGGATGGATTTTGGACAAAACTTCTTAGGTGGGCTCGCGACGTCCTACTAAATGAATCGTGTTGGTTTCGAGGGGCGGGCGGAGGTTTTTTTTAAGAAAAGTTAGCAAAATATTAAAAATTGAGGATTTTTTGTGATTTTTCGTCTGTGTTCGCCTATAGATTGGAGGGGGATATGGGCGTCCGGATGGGTTTTGAGCGAAAATTTTTAGATGGGCTCGCGACAACCTATTAAATGGATCATATTGGTTTGGAGGGGCGGGTGGAGGTTTCTTTTAAGACAAATGAGCGAGATACTAAAAATTAAGAATTGTTGTCGATTTTTCGGGGATGTGAGCGTCAGGGTGAGTTTTGGGTGAAACTTCTTATATATGCTTGCGACGACCTATAAAATATATCGTGTTGGTTTGTAGGGGCGGGCGGAGGGTTTTTTTTTAAGATAAATGAGCAAAATACTAAAAATTTAGGATTTTTTATGATTTCTCGTATGTGTTAAGCATATGTATTGGTGGAGGATATGGCATCCGAATGGGTTATGGGAGAAATTTCTTGGTTGGGCTTCCGAAGACCTATTAAATGGATCGTGATGGTTTGGAGGGGTGGTCGGAGATTTTTGTATGACAAATGAGCGAAATACTAAAAATTGAGGATTTTTGCGATTTTTCGTGTGTGTTAGTCTATGAAATGGTGGGGGGATGTGGGCGTCCAGATGGATTTTGGGAGAAACATTTTAGATGGGATCGCGACGCTTATTAAATGAATCATGTTGGTTTGGAGGAGAGGGCGGACGTTTTTTTTAAAGACAAATGAGAGAAATACTCAAAATTGATGATTTTTTGCTATTTTTTGTGGGTGTTAGCAAATGAATTGGTGGAGGATGTGGGCGTCCCGATAGGTTTTGGGCAAAATTTCTTGGATGGGCTCGAGACGACCTATTAAATGGATCATGTTGGTTTGAAGGGACGGGCGGAGGTTTTTTTAAGACAAATAAGCGAAATAGGAAAAATTGTGGATATTTTGCGATTTTCCATGGGTGTTAGCCTATGAATTGGTAGGGGATGTGGGCTTCCTGATGGATTTTAGGGGAACATCTTAGGTGGACCCGCGATGACCTATTTTATGGATCGTGTTGGTTTAGAGGGGTGGGCGGTGGTTTCTTTTAAGACAAATGAGCGAAATACTCAAAATTGAGGATTTTTTGTCATTTTTCTTATGCGTTAGCCTATGCATTGGACGGGGATGTGGGCGTCTGAATGAGTTTTGAGCGATTTTTTTTGGATGGGCTCGCATCGACCTAGTAAATGGATTATGTTGGTTTAGAGGGGCGGGCGGAGGTTTCTTTTAAGACAAATGAGCGAGATACTAAAAATTAAGGATTTTTGTTAATTTTTCATGTATGTTAGCTTATGGATTGGTGGGGGATGTGGGTGTCCGGATGAGTTTTAGGCGAAACTTCTTGCATGGGCTCGCGACGACCTATTAAATGGAATGTATTGGTTTGGAGGGACGGGCGGAGTTTTTTTAAATACAAATTAGCAAAATACTAAAAATTGAGGATTTTTTTGTGATTTGTCGTATGTGTTAAGACTATGGATAGGTGGAGGATGTGAGCGTTCGGATGGGTTTTGGGCGAAACTTCTTGGGTGGGATTTCGAAGACTTATTAAATAGCTAGTGTTGGTTTGAGGGTCGGTCGGAGATTTTTTTAAGACAAATGAGCGAAATACTAATAATTGAGGATTTTTGCGATTTCACGTGTGTGTTAGCCTATAAAATGGTGGGGGGATGTGGGCGTCCGGAGGGATTTTGGGCGAAACATCTTGGATGGGCTCGCGACGACCTATTAAATGGATCATGTTGGTTTGTAGGGGAGAGAGGAGAAAGACAAATGAGCGAAATACTCAAAATTGATGATTTTATTCGATTTTTTGTGGGTGTTAGCCAATGAATTGGTGGAGGATGTGGGCATCCGATAGATTTTGGGTGAAACTTCTTGGATGAGCCCGAGACGACCTATAAAATGGATCATGTTGGTTCTGAGGGAAGGGCGGAGTTTTTTTAAGACAAATAAGTGAAATATAAAAAATTGAGGATTTTTTACGATTTTCCGTGGGTGTTAGCCTATGAATTTGTGGGGGATGTGGGCGTCTTGATGGGTTTTAGGAGAAACATCTTGGGTGGGCTCGCGATGACCTATTTTATGGATCGTGTTGGTTTAGTGGGGTGGGCGGTGGTTTCTTTTAAGACAAAAGAGCGAAATACTAAAAAAATTCGGATATTTTGCGATTTTTCGTGTGTTAGCCTATGGATTGGTGGGGGATATGGGTGTCCGGATGGGTTTTGGGCGAAACTTCTTGGATGGGCTCGTGACGTCCTATAAAATGGATCATGCTGGTTTGGAGGAACAGGCGGAGGTTTCTTTTAAGACAAATAAGCGAGATACTAAAAATTGAGGATTTTTTGTGATTTTTCGTGTGTGTTATCCTATGAATTGATGGGGGATGTGAGCGTCCGAATGAATTTTGGGTGAAACTTCTAGGGTAGACTTGCGACGACCTATTAAATGGATTGTATTGGTTTGGAGGGGCAGGTGGAGGTTTTTTTAAAGACAAATGAACGAAATACTAAAAATTGAGGATTTCTTGCGATTTTTCGTGTGTGTTAGCCTATGTATTGGTGGAGGATGTGGGCGTCCAGATGGATTTTGGGAGAAACTTCTTGTGTGGACTCGCGACGACCTATTAAATGGATCTTGTTGTTTTGGAGGTGTTGCGGAGGTTTTTTTAAGACAAATGAGCGAAATACTAAAAATTGAGAATTTTTGTGATTTTTCGTGTGTGTTAGCCTTTGGATTGGTGGCGGATGTGGGCGTTCGGATGGGTTTTGGGTAAAACTTTCGGGTGGACTAGCGATGACTTATTGAATGGATCGTGTTGGTTTGGAGGAGCGGGAGGAGGTTTTTCTTAAAACAAATGAGCGAAATACTAAAAATTGATTATTTTTTGTAATTTTTTTTGTGTGTTAGCTTATGAATTGTTGGGGGTTGTGGGTGTAAAGATGGGTTTTGGGTGAAACTTCTTGGATGGGCTCGCGACGATCAATTAAATAGATAATGATGGTTTAGAGGGGCGGGCGGAGGTTTCTTTTTAGACAAATAAGCGAGATACTAAAAATTGAGGATTTTTTATGATTTTTCGTGTTTGTTAGCCTATGGATTGGTGGGGTATGTGGGCGTGCGGATGGGTTTTGGGCTAAAATTCTTGGATGGGCTCGCGACGACTTATAAAATGGATCTTGTTGGTTTGGATGGGCGGGTGGAGGTTTCTTTTAAGAGAAATGAGCGAGATACTAAAAATTGAGGATTTTTTGTGATTTTTCCCTATGAATTGGTGGGGGATGTGGGCATCCGGATGGGTTTTGGATGAAACTTTTTGGCGGGCTCGCGACGACCTATAAAATGGATCGTGTTGGTTTGGAGGAGAGGGCGGAGGTTTCTTTTAAGACAAATGTGTTAAATACTAAAAATCAAGAATTTTTTGCGATTTTTCGTGTGTGTTAGCCTATGGATTGGTGGGGGATGTGGACGTCCGGATGGGTTTTGGGCGAAACTTCTTGGGTAGGCTCGCGATTACCTATTAATTGGATCGTGTTAGTTTGGAGAGGCAGACAGAGGTTTTTTTAAAGATAAAGGAGCGAAATACTAAAAATTGATGATTTTTTGTTATTTTTCGTGTGTGTTAGCCTATGGATTGGTGAAAAATGTAGGTGTCCGGAAGGATTTTGGGCGAAACTTCTTGGATGGGCTCGAGATGACCTATTAAATGGATCGTGTTGGTTCTGAGGGAAGGGCGGAGGTTTTTTAGGACAAATAAGCGAAATACGAAAAATTAAGGATTTTTTGTATTTTTTCGTGTGTGTTAGCCTATGGATTGGTGGAAATGTGGAAGTCCTAATGGATTTTAGGAGAAACATTTTGGGTGGGCTCGCAACGACCTATTTTATGGATCGTGTTGGTTTGCAGGGGCGGGCGGAGAATTTTTGCAAGACAAATGGGCAAAATACAAAAAATTAAGAATTGCTTTTGATTTTTTGTATATGTGTTAGCCTATGGATTGGTGGGGGATGTGGGCGTCCAGATAGGTTTTGGATGAAACTTCTTTGGTAGGCTCACGACGACCTGTTAAATGGATTGTGTTAATTTGGAGGGGAGGGCGTAGGTTTTTTAAAGACAAATGAGCGAAATACTAAAAATTGGGGATTTTTTCAGATATTTCGTGTGTGTTAACTTAAGAATTGGTGGGCTCGTGACGACCTATTAAATGAATCGTGTTGGTTTGAAGGGGTGGGCGGAGGTTTATTTTATTTTTTACGATATACCATGTGTGTTATCCTATGAATTGGTGGGGGATGTGGGCGTCCGAAGGGATTTTGGGTAAAACGTCTAGAGTGGGCTCGTGAAGATCTATTAAATGAATCATGTTGTTTTGGAGAGGCGAGCGGAGGTTGTTTTTTTTTTTAGACAAATGAGCTAAATACAAAAAATTAAGAATTTTTTACAATTTTCGATGTGTGTTAGCCTATGAATTTGTGGAAGATGTGGGCGTCCGAATGGGTTTTGAGAAAAACTTCTTGGATGGGCTCGCGACGACCAATTAAATGGAACGTGTTGGTTTAGAGGGACGAGCGGAGGTTTTTTATTAGGCAAATGAGCGAAATACTAAAACTTGAGGATTTTTTGCGATTTTTCATGTGTGTTAGCCTATGAATTGGTGGGGGATGTGGACGCCCAGATGTGTTTTGGGCAAAACTTCTTGGGTGGGCTCACGGCGACCTATTAAATGGATCGTGTTGGTTTGGAGAGGCAGGGGAAAGTTTTTTTAAAGTCAAATGAGCAAAATACTAAAATTTGAGGATTTTTTGTGATTTTTCGTATGTGTTAGTCTAAGGATTAGTGGTGGATGTGGGCGTCTGGATGAGTTTTAGATTAAACATCTTAGGTAGGCTTGTGATGACCTAATAAATGGATCGTGTTGGTTTGAAGAGGTGGGAGGAGGTTTCTTTTATGACAAATGAGCGAAATACTAAAAATTGAGGATTTTTTTAGATTTATCGTGTGTGTTAGCCTATGAATTGGTGGAGGATGTGGTGTTCTGATGGGTTTTGGGCGAAACATCTTGGGTGGGCTCGCGACGATCTTTTAAATTAATCGTGTTAGATTGGAGGGGCGGGCAAAGGTTTTTTTAAAGACAAATGAGCGAAATACTAAAAATTGAGAATTTTTTATTATTTTTCGTGTGTGTTAGCCTATGGATTGGTGGGGAATGTGGGCATATGGATGGGTTTTGGACGAAACTTCTTGGGTGGGCTCGCAACGACCTATTAATTGGATCTTGTTGGTTTGTATTGGAGGGCGGAGGTTTTTTTAAAGACAAATGAGTAAAATACTAAAAATTGAGAATATTTTACGATTTTTCGTGTGTGTTAGCCTATGGATTGTTAGGGGATGTTGGCGTCCGGATGAGTTTTGGGCGAATCTTCTTGGGCAGGCTCGCGACGACCTATTAAATGGATCTTGTTGGTTTGGAGGGGCGGCATTTTTTAAGACAAATGGGCGAAATACTAAAAAGTGGAATTTTTTGCAATTTTATGTCTGTGTTAGCATATGAATTGGTGGGAGATATAGGCGTCCGGATGGGTTTTGGGCGAAACTTCTTGGGTGGACTCGCAACGACCTATTAAGTGGATCGTGTTGGTTTGAAGTGGCAATTGGAGGTTTTTTTTGACAAATGAGAGAAATACCAAAAGTTGAGGATTTTTTGTCATTTTCTGTGTGTTAAGACTATGAATTGGTGGGGGATGTGGGCGTCCAGATGGATTTTGGCGAAACTTCTTTGGTGGCCTCGTGACGACCTACTGAATGAATCGTGTTTGTTTGGAGAGGCGGGCGGAGGTTATTTTTAAGACAAATGAGCGAAATACTAAAAATTGAGGATTGTTTGCGATTTTTCACGTGTGTTAGCCTATGGATTGGTGGGGGATGTGGGCATCCGGATGGATTTTGGGTGAAACTTCTTAGGTGGGCTCGCGACGACCTATTAAATGAATCATGTTGGTTTGGAGGAGTGGGTGGAGGGTTTTTTAAAGACAAATGAGAGAAATACTAAAAATTAAGAATATTTTGCGATTTTCCGTGTGTGTTAGCCTATGGATTGGTAGAGGATGTGGGCGTCCAGATGGATTTTGGGCGTTCTTGGGTGGGCTCGCAACGACCTATTAAATAGATCGTGTTTGTTTGAAGGTGCGGGCGAAGGTTTTTTTCTAAGACAAATGAGCGAAATACTAAAACTTGAAAATTTTTGTATTTTTCCTTGTGTGTTAGCCTATGGATTGGTGGGGGATGTGGGCGTCCGGATGAGTTTTTGGCGAAACTCCTTGGTTGGGCTCGCGACGACCTACTAAATGAATCGTGTTGGTTTGAAGGGGCGGAGGTTTTTTTAAGGACAAATGAGTGAAATGTTAAAAATTGAAGAATTTTTGTGATTTTTCGTGTTTGTGGAGATGTGAGAGACTGGCTATAGATAATTTTAGGAGAGGTAAAGATAGACTGAAGATATCGGAGAAAGGTGATTTGGGCAGAGCACAATTCTAGCTTATGGAGTACAACCTTATATAGGAGGTTGTGGAGGATACTACTTACGATAAAAGTTAATAGGTAGCAATGTGTTGTTTTCTCATCCGTTCACACTAGTAACGATTGTATTTCTTTTATATTTTCTAGTCCTTTGATTTATGTTATTATTTGTTGTGTTCGACTATCATATTATCTAGTTTTTGTTATTTGCTACCGATCACCTTATTTCGAACTACTTTGTAGTACTATTTTTTTCGTTTTTTTCGTTAAGGTGGAGTCTATTGGAAACAGTCTCTCGTAAATTCTGATTTCACCTCTAGCAGCCCAAACTTCATTATCTTCATTTTACTTTGATGGGAAGAAATGGGATAACTGCCACCGTTACTGAAGTGAAGTCAATTGACACCCATTTGTCAAAATTCGTGCCAAAGAGTTTTACTGTGATAGTAAAACTGAATTTCTTGTTTTTGTGTTTGTTTTTTTTACATTCTCCTACTGAAGCAGTGGATTCTCCCTTTTTTAAGAATTAACCAATACTCCCTCCATCTCAAAAAGATGGCCTTAGTTGCTACTTACATAGTCAAAATAAAATTTGTAGATTTTATATTCAAATTCACACCAAACATTAGTTAATTTACACTCGTATTCCAAATCAAAGACAAACTTTTTGAAACGGAGGAAATAAATTTCTCACTGATATTTTCTATTGCATAAATATAAAACTAACGAGAGCTAGCGGTATTGACTTATAGACCTAAATACGTATGAAATACTAATTGATAAAAGCTTTATACATTTATACTATGACTACTCCTAGAACATGAGGTCTTGAATATACAAATATTTTTCAAATCATTGTGAAGTAGAGCAACTCCATATTCTTTCATGACTACATAAATTGATAATCAATCACCGTACTTGATATACTAAACTTTATACATGAACAAAATGTAACCTAATTACACTGACTTTAATATATGAATAATTTACTTCCTAACCAACCAAACTACCCACAAGACTTCATAACAAACATTGATGTTATTTTGATAAAGTATTTTGTTTAGAGGTCACCCGGTAGGGGGGTTGGGGGAGCTTCTTCTTTTTTTCCTTTATTATACAGTGTACCAACACCCAACACACATAAATATCAAGACAGAAAATAGAGTTTACATTGTATCAAGAAGTCAGCCCTTACGCCTGTTCTTAAAGAGATGGAGAACTGAGATTACTCCAGAATCCATACAACTACAGAAAGATGACGAAGTCAGACAAGAAGAAATCAAAAATTTTTTACAACGAAAAAACATAACCTGAATAATAAACATCAATAAGAGTAACAATAATTAATTCGGTGACAAACCTTATATTAGCCTATTGTTTGATCCCAATTTGTAACCAAAGTACACTGTACACATCTGTGCTGCATAAACTCACCAATCGATATAGTTGGGGATTCTGGCTATTAGCTCCGTGAATTCCAGGTTCAAATAACCAAGCAATAGATCTCTACAGTTATTCCGACACTGCAACTTCTTGGTCAACTCTCCAGTAGTTTGCATCATTGTACTCTTTTGTTCCTGCCCCACCATCATCTGTGCTCTCCTTTTCCGGTACCTTAGGAACAATGCTCCTTTTCAATGGAGCGGCTTCGCCAACAATCCCCTCTTTAAGAGCATGTTCCATCGCCTTCTCAGTACCCTCCAATTCAACGCCAACAAATTCAACATCCTCTTCAAACAAAGAAGGAACGGTGGTTGCTTTCTGACTAGAATCAGATCCTGAACTTTTGCTAGAATCAGGAGATGAGACCCCATTTGGAATAGATTCTCCACTACAACTAGTAGTGGAACTAACTGGTGGAGTTCCTACCTCACCAGGGTTGGCAAGATGGTCCGCAGAGTTACTATGGTCTACAAATGGGTTGACAGTGGATCCACCAACTTGAAAATTTGGTGCATCCCCCCATGCTACCCATTCGGGCATAGACCTGTCTCCAAAGGGGTCATCACTCCCTGACATCTCGAACGTCATGTCAGTTGTGGCACCTGCTTTCGAATTCTGTTGATTAAAGTCTCCATTATTACTAGAATTGGCTATACTGAACCCATTGAAGGGGTTAGAACTAGAGCTGGGTGTTGCATTAGAAGTTTTGCTCTCAACCAATTCATCCTCCTCTCCGACTACCACTTCATCATCACTATTGCTGCTGCTACTATTTGATGCTCCATTGAGGTTAATATCCTCCATCACATCAGCAGGTGAGGTGCTCATAGAAACATCACCAATTCTATCATCTTGGAATGCAAACCAGTTTGAATTTGTGAACAAACTGCTGCAAAGGTGGAGGGCAGGAAAAAAGAAAAAGGTAGACATTATACAAACAGTGCCGAGTCCTAACAGATAAAACTGAAAGATATTACAACTCTGAACCCTAGATATCTTGTATAAACTATGGCATGTGAGGTTATTTTACATCCGCCCATTGTTTTCATAAGGAACTCTTCATCTTTCAAGACACTAGAAGACCCAAAAAAATGAAGAGCACAAATTTACCATAGTCAAATAATTGAAAGAAATACATTTATCTGTAATCGTTTTCTTTTTTCACTTTCTTTTCTAGAAGCATATGTTGCTAAAGTGATCCTTTGACAGAAAAAACATGGGAACTTGAACTCACCTTCCCTGATCATCTGCCAACCTCAGGGATGATATCACAACTTCAGCAGACTCGTCATCAAAGTAAACATCCTACAACGGCATGAACATAACACTGTGAGGAAAACCAAGGCAAGTGACAACAAATAGAAATTGCAATAATGATCGGTAAGATATTCACAAGGAAGATGAGTTAATCAGGGATATGAAAGTATTGACCTCATCATCTCGATCAAGAGCTCCACGCCCCTGGAAAATGCAAGAAAGACCGTGAGTGTGCTGATACTGAAACCCCCCACACCCAAATTACCAAAGGTTGAGTTGGGGGTAACAGTACAAAAATGCTAATACGCTTACACATTCCTCTTTTATCCTTCTTTGCATGACCCAAATTTCACCTCCCACACAAAAAAAAATTTACCTCTTCAGCATCATCATTATCATATATAGTGTAGCGGAATGCTTGACTCAGATTATTCGCTAAAGCTGCTACATCATAATCTCGGTCATGAATATCTTCCTCGTCACTCTCCCTCGTTCTGTCGTGCAAGGCAGTTGGTCGGCTGGCCATACAAATAAAGGACATTAACATAAACCAGTTATGCGGTAGAAGAGCAGCAGAGTAGAAAAAAGGATTAGCTAAGGAACTTAAAAATAACTTTTCCACCAAAAGAACATTTCAAATAGACCTCCACCTCATCTTAAACAGTTTTTTAAATCCATGGTTATATCAATAAAATTCTGCAAGTCTCTCTTTGAGAATTTCATTAAAGAGTTGCCCTCAGAATTTGTTTCATCTAATAGCAAGACATTCTGGACTACTAGATTCATAACAAAAAAATAGTTTATTGTGACAAGTTTTTGGCCACCAAGAGCATGTCTTTCAGCTAACTCCTGGCTTATCCCACACACCACCATTTCCTATTTTCCCCATTTTCCACTTTCTCCTCATATTTGAAGATCCAAACATTGACAGTAGAAGGTACTATAGACGGAGAATGTGGCTTTTGTTAGGACATCAACAACATAGTGGATGATTTGCTTGAAGTACCGGGTACTTCAAACTTCACTTTGTGCATAGTCGTTATTTACTTTTCCTTTTTGTACTACTGTAACGGGGCAATGTTAACACCTAAAAATATAGCCTGGGAACGGTTCCAAGCAATGGCTTCAATATGACTCTATCCAACTTCAGAGCTATGTCGAAGTATAACGCAAACAACCATTACAAGAATCTCATTTTCGCAATCAAGTAGCAGAATCAGAAAAAAGAGATAGAACCTTACCCACAAGCCCAGCGGTAGACATTTTCTAATGTATTACGCTCTTGTAAGATAGTAGTATGCCAATCACTGAACTCCATATTCTTCTGGAGTACAAGATGAACAGCAAAACCAGTTAGAGCCGAAACATCATTATTAAGAGATAATACTAACATCAGCATTGAGACTAGTGAGCTACAGCAATACAATCCCAACAGGCACCTCAAAACAGACAGTGCCCTCATGAGTGATCATTGATTCGTGAAAACGAAAAAGTTGCCGAGAGGTCATTCAAACCATTCTATTGTCAAGCACATTTGAATAAATTTCAATATATACTCCAATATTGTCAAAAACGAACCAAGCTTCAGTGCACAAATGCTTTTTAAAAGTTTCTGGAATGTGGAAAGGCAAGTAACCGTTTGTTGAAATTACTTCTATTGTCAAAAAGGAACCAAGCTTCAGTGCACAAAAACTTCTTAAAATTTTCTGAAGTGCGGAAAGGCAAGTAACCGTTCGTTGAAATTATTTCTATTGTCAAAATGAACCAAACTTCAGTGCACAAAAACTTTTAAAAATTTCCTGAGTGTGGAAAGGCAAGTAACTGTTCGTTGAAATTAATTCCCGTGCCAATGATGAAGTTTCAAACAAGACTTTGTCTTAAAGGAAAACACAGTAAATTTTAACATTAAGATTCAGTAATAACTACTCACTAGAGAAAGATTCAGAAACTAGGTTTTGTGAAGCATATCAAGCAACAAAGTTATACAAACCTCAAGATGTGCTCGAATGCAGTTGTCATTGTTTCCCAACTGAATGAGTTTGTTAGAAATCCTAGTTATATGCCCTATGTTACCTACTCGGGGTGCTTGTTTTCCAGTAGCTGGTAAGGTTGGCTGCATCAGTTAAAAGAACACCATAAAATACTTGCACAAGTTGTTACCAACATTGAGACTGCAGAGTATAAATTAATCAAACTTATCCTTTGGATGGGCAGAAAACTTGGGTAAGTTTTTACTCAAAAGTGAAGGGGGGAGTGAAAAATCAAAAACCTCAAATAAAGGATAAAGGATTTCATTGCTTCACAAATATCAACCTGATTTCCATCACCAGAAACTGTAGGCTGTTTATCCGTTTGAATAATTTTCCCAATCAAATTGCACTCTTCGAAAAGATGGTCAACGATTGAATTGTTCTTACTTTCTAAGCATGAGTATATTATACTCTCCACATGATGATGTAATGCATTGTTGTAGGGGTACCTATACAGAAATTAAGCAAATCGTAAAATATTAAACGGAAATTGGTTTTAAGAAATTCAACAATAAGGATCTAGGAACATTCACTCCAAAGTCCAAACTACTTATAAAGCCAAGAATCCAGGAACATTGACATAACATCTTACTCAAAAAAGAGATTCAGGACCCTCTGTATTGTCCCAGAGCTGATCAATTCTTTCTCTGCAACTTCATTACCAGTCTTCAGTAGCACAGAAATGAATTCCACTATCTACAAGGAAGATAAAAATACTTTAAGATAGAAAGATTAAAAGACTTGGACAAGATTATCAACTCAGTAGACCACAGATACCAACTCTGCAAGCATTCAAGAACTGGTTGTACTTATTTAAAGCTACTATCCCAGATAATAGAGCCTAATAAATATATCCCAAATTTCCCTTATAACAACATACACAAGATTTTAAACTCCTTTGCAACAGAGACATAAAACCATTTGATCTCTTGACAACAAAAATGAAACAGCATAATAATGAAGTTCTCGCTTAGCATATCCTGCTGAGTGAACACCAGTAAAATAGGAAAGGAATAACAAAGGCCAGCTCATTCTGTTCCAAGAACATAACCAAAACAAACCTTTAACCGATGCTTTCCTAGAGGTGGCCTGAGTTCTCCATATGTTGTTGGCAGAACCTTCTCATCAGATGACACATTCAACAGCTCAAGCAAACCACCTGTTCCATAAGTGATGTAAAAGTTACTGAACTTTTCAAGATGAGCTCCAAATTAAGAAATTCCGTAACTACAAATATCGTTCTGCTTGTAATATTTTTCTTGTTTTTGCTGGGTGGCAGAATGGTATCACTTTGTATAAGTGTTGCATTTTGACACTTCCGCCAAAGTGGCCTCTGGTATAGAACTTGAAATTGACCTTTTCCACAGTTAAACAAGTATTTTTTGAAGCTGCACAGTTAAACAAGTATTCAAATTCAAAACTGTATAAACTTTTACAATCAGAAAACTCACCAAGTTTAGGAAGCATTGCATCAATAGTGTCAGGATTGACATGCACGGGAGACTCATAAACCTGCTGGTTCCGGAAAGAATACATCATAGATGATGGAATTGATCTTCTAGGATCCAGCAGAGATATGCAGACAGACAACGAATGGACAAGGGAAGACTTTGAGTGCGAGTCTTCAAGGGCATGACCAAATATCCTGGCAACAAAACTGCAAGCAGAGAAAGTTGTTGCGCTTAATAAATTGAAGTTAATATCAGCTGAAAAGATATGCCACGACAGATATCAACTTTGAAGGGAAATATCAATCAAGGTCCAACCAAACCTTGGGCTGGATAGTTTGGTGGCCAAAGGGGATGGTGTGTTTCTGGTTATTGCACATAGTAATTCTGCTGCATTAGCATGTACTTCGGGAGAACTCTGGACAAAGAGAAACAATACATCAAGAGAGTCTCGAGTGTGGGAGCAGTCATTCAGTAAAACAAGTGACACTAGTGCTCCCAAACACAAACTTACAAATATATTAACTATTCCTGGAAATAAGAATTAGAAAAAGGAAAGAAAAAGAAACAGATTTTCCAGTCAAATCAATTGAGGCGGAGCAAAGAGGACATGCATCCATAATTGGAGAGGATTTCTTATAGTTCAGTGATCTGGTGACAGGTATTCCTATCAGCTAAGGAAAGATATCCCACCTCCTGCTGCTCTTAACAAGACTCTTTGCAACACTAAATAACCAACAATTTAACATTTAAACCAGTAAAGCATGATTGGATGGATGATCTGTAAAGGTGCTGCAAGGATATAATGAGAACAAGAAACACAAGAATAAATACCAACAGACAGGCGAAGCGACGCAATCATATAATGCTCTAGAAAAGATGCATACAATGCTAAACTGCTCTGTCAACAATTCCACGTGTGTATACATTATTACATCCAACCACCATTAACATAATATCAGGTAGCTGTGAATTTTATTTTACTTACAGAGGGGCTCAATTTGTCCACAATCATTTCTAATAAATTGCTTTCAGTCAACCATTGCATCACATCCACAGTAGTGGGGTACATATGATCATCAGCTCCTACAAGCCGCACCAAAACCTTCAAAAAAGAAGGACTCGTTAGAGAAAGAGAGTCACCTCCACTAGATCAACCATATAGATTATGTTAGTGATTGCGTCAGATGGTAGACAAAAAAAACAGCTAACTAACCTCCATTATGGATGTGATACCAATCAAATCCACCATCTGCTGGAAAACATCATGATGGGCCTGTAACAGGAACAAATACCAAGTCCTTAAGCAGGAAAAAGAAAAATTGCATTTAAAACAATCATTTACAGGTTGCAAAGACACACAAATTTGCATTAAATCATCTTCCACACAGTTTGCAAAATGAAATTACCTTAATTATGGTTCCTAACACACACACACACACACACACACACCAAAAAAAAAAAAAAAAAAAGAAGAGAAAAGGTAATCAAGATGCCTAAACCAGTCTTCCTCACATCCGTCAGCCCTGTGCAGTTGTTTTTTTTAAAAAAAAAAAGTTTAAACAAGGGATGAACTCATGATCCTCTTAGCTTCACCACCCATTCACCAGAGTCTAAGACGATCTGCAAGATATAAGTATTTAAGTAAAAAAGAAAAGAGGATTGCAAGAATACACATCAAAATCAACTTCGCCAATCGATACACTTAACTCCTTAAGAAAAACATAATGCGAATTCAGGACCCTGCATTTATTTTTTGAGCGTATCTTAATTCAACCTTTTAAAGAAGGCAAATTACAAGAAGAGTCTAGCACAAGCTTTAAAAGAAAGCAAGATACATTATGCAACTTTAGTGTTAAACTATGTAGGCTTCTAGAACAAAGGATGATTTGAAATTTTGGGAAATAAAGTGACGGCTTAAGTTCAAGATGGAACAGTGGAGCAAGGTCAAACAACATGAAAAAAAACTATTGGAAGTACAAGTACAAGGAAGAAAAACATAAGGATCACAACTTCATATGTAGTGAAAACAGGCCAGGTTCCATATAGAAGAAGCAAGAAGCACAATATGAGGAGAAAATGATGCACAACAATCAAAACCTTAAGACCTAATCAAGTTTTGCGAAAAAATTGATGATGCCTAAGAGAAAACACAGGATTAACCGGAGCTTCTGAGATCCTAAAGCTCTTCTATGGATCATTGCATGGTAAGCAAAGGAAGCAGTGTAAGAAAAGCTACTTGGCAGAGCAGTGTGTTCTTCTCGGAAAACAAAGAAGAGAAAATTTTCATATTTGGAACTGAGACAAAACCCTAAGAGGGCCAATATGAGGAATATATTTTAGGAAGACTATTCGAGATTGGGAATGAATTAAGGATTTTACAAAATTATCTATTTAACTACCTAATGGGAATGACAAGGGAGATAAGAAGATAAGAGAGGGGAAGCAAAATGTAATTATTTGGAATTGGCAGAAACAGGAGATAACAGAAAAGTTCTGGAACATGGAGTCCCCAAAATAAGTAGCTTTCCTGTCTGTTGTGCAGCACAGGATGCCACTTAAACCCGACAATTTAAGGAATAGAAGAAGATTCTTGTGAGTTGGTGTTGCATTTGCAGAGAATCTTATTGTTCAATATCTCGTGGGTGTTGCCGAGGACAATGGAGGAAGCACTACTGTGTTAGAGATTACATAGAATCAGCAAGGTAAAGAAACAGCATGATGGCAACATCATGTCTCTTTTGGAGCATATGAACACATTACGATATCCTTCTTATTCCACTTGTATTGGTGGTATAAAAAGAAGTTTGCTATTAGTTCATCAAACTTGATAGATGACAGTGGATGACTCAAGTACAGTTATACTATACATGTTCTTTTTTTTTTTTTACTTCAAATGTTTGTAATGAGATTTATCGAGTTTTAATTAAATAATAAAATGCATATTTCTTGATGAAAACCAAAAACATAGGTTCAACTACATGAAGCAGGAAAAGACAATAATTTGTACAATTCATCACATGCAATGGGAATTACTAGGCAAACCTGAACATAATTCATAAGTGCAGTGGTCTTCCGCACCATAAGGCATATCACCACCTACAATTCAGTAAGAACTACAATAAGCAATTTTTTTTATACCAAAAAAATAAACATTTCAAGAACGAAAACCAAGGATTTTGCCCACAAAGCTTGTGGATGAATTAATTTTTTACCTTACTAAAATACCCAGCCAGCAAGGCGCTATGGGGACGACTTGGTTCCAAAAAGGAAAAGAGCAAATTCATTAGCTGCAGCAGAGAGAGACGATTGAAACATCAGAACAAAAGACCATCCTTTTTTACTTAAAATATCATTACTCCAGGTTGTGAATACAGTACCTCTTCGTCATCCACTAAAGTCTTAAGGATGACATCAATTTCACAGGTAAATATCTCACAGGCAATGAAAGGGAACCTAGAAGGTGAAACGACATTAGAAGCAAGAAATAAATTGTTGATAAATGATAAAGTTTAATAACACTGCAGACTTTTGCAAATAGAACTATTGACACAACTGCTAAAGCAAGGTCAGGTCCTGTAGAAACTTACTTAAATGTTCGTTTGCTATCAGCATCCTCAGAAGGCTCTTCAATAATGTAGTGCAGCAACTGCTCAACCTGTGTTCTCTCTCTCAAACTGAAAACAGAAAATGATAACCATGTTTCAGGGACTCTAAAATTTTAAGCTGAACTAAAAACAGTTAGTCAGCAACTATATTCTCTCCTGGGAGAGAGTTAAATTAGAAGAATATATATAAGTTAGAACTGGGAGAAATTTTACAAATTTATGAGACGACTGTTCAAAGCTTTGCACTCTTGGATTATTTCCTCTTCATCAAGAAGCTCTTCCAAAGTGAAATTCTCCTTGTCTAGTACTGCTTCAACCTAAAATCCCAAGGAAAGAAAAAATGATAAGAAACACCATTCACCAGGTTGAAAAAAAGTCGATAGAAAAAGCAAATAAACATGTACTGTATTGAGGTAACAGCTTCACTGAACAGTATTTACAGCAAAAGCTAGACGTAGTCAATGTTACAATAAGAACAATGCAACACCAGGTGATGCAAGAAAGACAAGTGCATAAAGTACTAGTATAAATTTACATTATCAAATGGTCCTGCAATCAGATGGATATTACAGCTGCGATGAAGAATCAGCAATCCAAAAAATCCTCCAACTTAAAGATCGTTATAAGCTGCACAAATGTTCATTTTACCAAAGTCCATTCTATTCAAAATGAACTTATGTTTTTCATTGAATTCTTCCCTTATCATAGTGAACTTAATAAATATGGAAGTACTCAATTATCCAAGTATTTTAACCAAATTCCTTACAACATATATGACCTTAGACTCACTTTGAATTCATTTTTTTTATATTGGAAGGAGGCTAATCAATACTTAGCTCCAAAGTTCAGGCAATTACTATGAGCTAAACAGAGTTAAGCTACCAAAAGAGATAGCAGCAAAACCACTAGAAATACATGGTTTCACATAGTTGAAACACCAATAAACCACGTTCACAACCTAATATAATCATCGTCTGTAAAAAACTACAACACTGTTCTGCCAATTCAATGTCACAGAAGATAAAAGTATGCTTTGAAAACGCAGATTCTACAAGCAAAATATCACAGAAGATCAAAATAATTGAGTTGAAAATTTTCTTTGTCAGCTCATTCAATTTGAACACTGCTCCGCCAATTCAACATCACAGAAGATCAAAATATGCTTAGAAAATGCAAACTCTACAAGCAAAATATCAAAAATTCTTTTTAGCTCATTCAATTTGAACACTGCTCTGCCAATTCAACATCACAGAAGATCAAAGTATGCTTTGAAAATGCAACTCTACCAGCAAAATATCACAGAAGATCAAAATATGCTTCAAAAATGCAAACTCAACAAGCAAAACATCACAGAACATCAAAATAATTGAGTCGAGAAATTTCTTTGTCAGCTCATTCAATTTGAACAATGCTCAGCCAATTCAACATCACAGAAGATCAAAAGATGCTTCGCAAACGCAAACTATACCAGCAAAACATCACAAAAGATGAAAATATTGACTCGAGAAATTTTCCTTTTTTAGCTCTATCAATTTGAACACTGTACAACAGGCATAGATAACTGGAAGCTTCCAAAACATATTTAAACACTGCTCCGCCAATTCAACATCACAGAAGATCTAAATATGCTTTGTAAACGCAAACTCAACAAGCAAAATATCACAGAACATCAAAATAATTGAGCCAAGAAATTTCTTTTTGGCTCATTCAATTTGAACACTGCTTCGCCAACTCAACATCACAGAATATCAAACAAATTGAGTCAATAAACTTCTTTGTCAGCTCATTCAATTTGAACACTGCTCTGTCAATTCAACATTCAATAACACAACTCTACAAGGAAAATATCAAAATAATTGGGTCGAGAAATTTCTTTTTAGCTCATTCAATTCAATTTGGACACTAATATGCTTCCAAAACGCAAAATCAACAAGCAAAATAATCACAGAACATCAAAATATTAAGTCGAGAAAAAAACTTTCAGCTCATTCAATTTGAACACTGCTCCGCCACTTCAACATCACAGAAGACCAAAATATGCTTCGAAACGCAATTTTCAACAAGCAAAACATCAGAACATCAAAATAATTAGGTCGAGAAATTTAAATTTCTTTTTTAGCTCATTCAATTTGAACACTGCTCCACCAATTCAACATCACAGAAGATCAAAACACGCTTCAAAAACATAACTCTACAACCAATATATCACAGAGCATCAAATATTAAGTCGAGGAAAAAAATTCAGCTCATTCAATTTGAATACTGCTTCGCCAATTCAACATCACAGAAGCTCATTCAATATGCTTCAAAAACGCAAACTCAACAACCAAAACATCACACAACATCAAAATAGTTAAGTCGAGAAATTTAAATTTCCTTTGTCAGCTCATTGTCTCATTCAATTTGAACACTACTCTGCCAATTCAACATCAAAATATGCTTCGAAAACGCAATTTTCAACAGCCAAAACATCACAGAACATCAAAATAATTAAGTCGAGAAATTTAAATTGCTTTGTTAGCTCATTCAGGGGAATGGAGAGATTGACGAAGATGTCATGCACCGTTATGGTGCAGGGTGGTTGAAATGGAGGCTTGCTTCGGCTGTCTTGTGTGATAAGAAGGTGCCTCTGAAGCTTAAAGGTAAATTTTACAAAGTGGCCAGTCCGACCAGCTATGTTGTATGGAGCGGAGGGTTGGCCAGTTAAGAACTCTCATATCCAAAAGTTGAAGGTGGTGGAGATGAGGATGTTGAGGTGGATGTGTGAACTTACTAGAAGGGATATGGTTAGAAATGAGATTATTCGAGAGAAGGTGGAAGTGGCTTCGGTGGAAGACAAGTTACGGGAAGTGAGGTTGAGATGGTTCGGGCATGTGATGAGGAGGTGCACGGATGTCCGGAGGTGTGAGAGGCTGGCTGTGGATGGTTTTAGACGGGGTAGAGGTAGATGGAAGAAATATTGGAGGAAAGTGATTAGGCATGATATGGAGCAGTTACAGCTTAAGGAGGACATGACCCTTGATAAGAAGGCGTAGAGGACGCGGATTAGGGTAGAGGGTTAGTAGGTAGGAGTGTGTTCTTACTAGTAGGGAGGACTGCTCTGCTTGTCGATGTACCTGTAGTCATCATGTTATGCATGTGTCTTGTAGTTCCTTGTTTGTGGTGTTTTGGTGATGTCAGGGATTTTCGGATAGCTAGTTCATAGTATCACTCTGTGCATGTCTTGTTTCTTTTATTTAGTGATATGTTACCCATTTTTGTTGTGTGTTTTTTGCTTTTGTTTTTGCTTGTTATACTGTCATTTGTTCTGAGCCGGGGTCTATCGGAAACAGCCTCTCTACTTCTCTTGAGATAGTGGTATGGACTGCATACACTTTACCATCCTCAGACCCCACTCTGTAGGAATACACTGGGTATGTTGTTGATGTTGTTGTTGCTCATTCAATTCGAAAACCTCTCCGCCAATTCAACATCACATAATCAAAATAATTGAGTTAAGAGAAACTTCGCTTAGCTCATTCAATTAATATGCTTCGAAAACACAAACTCAACAAGCAAAATATCAAAATAATTGAGTCGAGAAATTTAAATTCCTTTCAGCTCATTCAATTAATATGCTTCAAAAACGCAAACTCAACAAGCAAAATATCACACAACATTAAAATAATTAAGTCGAGAAATTTAAATTTCTTTTTTTAGCTCATTCAATTTGAACACTGCTCCACCAATTCAACATTACAGAAGACCAATACACGCTTCAAAAACACAATCTACAAGCAAAACATCAAAATACTTGAGTCGAGAAAAAAAATTCAGCTCATTCAATTTGAACACTGCTCCGCCAATTCAACATCACAGAACAATAATATACGCTTTGAAAACGTAACCTCAACAAGCAAAATACACAGAACATCATAAAAAAAATCAGCTCATTCAATTTGGACAAAGGCAACTCTACAAGCAAAATATCACACAACATATTATATTGAGTTGAGAACAAAAAAAAATCAGCTCATTCAATTAGAACACTGCTTCGCCAATGCAACATCACAGAACATCAATATACGCTTTGAAAACGTAACCTCAACAAGCAAAATACACAGAACATCGTAAAAAAATCAGCTCGTTCAATTTGAACAAAGGCAACTCTACAAGCAAAATATCACACAACATATTATATTGAGTTGAGAACAAAAAAAAAAAATCAGCTCATTCAATTAGAACACTGTTTCGCCAATGCAACATCACAGAACATCAATATACGCTTCGAAAACGTAACCTCAACAAGCAAAATACACAGAACATCGTAAAAAAATCAGCTCGTTCAATTTGAACAAAGGCAACTCTACAAGCAAAATATCACACAACATATTATATTGAGTTGAGAACAAAAAAAAATCAGCTCATTCAATTAGAACACTGCTCCGCCAATTCAACATCACAGAACATCACTAGACGCCTCGAAAACGTAACCTCAACAAGCAAAATACACACAACATCATAAAAAAAAAAATCAGCTCCTTCAATTAGAACACTGCTCCGCCAATTCAACATCACAGAACATCACTATAGGCTTCGAAAATGTAACCTCAACAAGCAAATTACACACAACATCATAAAAAAATCAGCTCATTCAATTAGAACACTGCTCCGCCAATTCAACATCACAGAACATCACTATACGCTTCGAAAACGTAACCTCAACAAGCAAAATACACACAACATCATAAAAAAAATCAGCTCATTCAATTTGAACAAAGGCAGTTCTACAAGCAAAATACCACAGAGCATATTATATCGCTCATTCAATTAGCACACTGCTCCGCCAATTCAACATCACAGAACATCAATATACGCTTTGAAAACATAACCTCAACAAGCAAAATACACACAACATCATAAAAAAAAAAAAAAAATCAACTCATTCAATTAGAACACTGCTCCGCCAATTCAAAATCACAGAACATCATAAAAAAATCAGCTCATTCAATTTGAACAAAGGCAACTCAACAAGGAAAATATCACACAACATATTATATTGAGTTGAGAACAAAAAAAAAAATCAGCTGATTGAATATGCTTGGAAAACTCAAACTGAACAAGCATGGATCCGTCATACATACCGGAGAACAGGACGAAAGAACAGGAAGCTTCCAAAACATATTCGAATTCAGATAAAACAACAGATCTATAAACCCTAAAAATTGAATCCAGAGAGATTCGAAACCGGCAACGGAGGAACGGCGAGGGATTTAGGAGCGAAATAGAGAGAGAAAGAGCACAAAAAACAAAAGAAAAACCCTAGGATTTGAAGATCAATACAAAGGGAAGCCGTAAATATCGAGAGAAGGAAGATAGAGAGAGTTTTTTTGTTTCATAAAAATGGCAAATTGAGAGTAATGAAGGTTAATGTTGAATTGGTGGGTGTGGGGGGGTGGGGGGATTGGGACGGGAAAAGTAACAAAATTACAAATTACAAATTTGGAATTCACGTAAAAAATAAAAAAAAAATAATACTCCCTCCGTCACAATTTATGTGGCATTGTTTTGCTGGGCGCGGAGTTTAAAAAATAAGATACACCCTCCGTTCCAAGATACTTAACCTCTTTTGATTTGATACATCTATTAAGAAAAATATTAATTAGAAGTATATTTTATAAAGTTTATCTTATTAATGATGTTTTGAAACTCTAAATCTAACTATTATTATTTACTTTAGTTATAGTACTCTCTTCGTTCGGAATTACTTGTCACTATTTTATGTTTACTAAATTATCCTTATTAAAATTACTTTAATGATTACTTTTTAGTTGAAAGTGAGATCCAATACGAATGAAATGGGGATGATGTCATTGAATAGTTGTTAAATAAAGAATGTGACATTCTTTTTGGGGACAGACTAAAAAGAAAAGAGTGTCACATGGACAGATAGAGTATAAGGTTAATTATCAGTTCTCTCAAATTATTTAGATCGGTGGGTATTCGGTTCTTCGGTTTGATTCGATTCTTTAATTTTTTGTTTTGCAAAAAAAGAGCATCAAATACCGAACCAAATTAATTCAATTCAGTTTGATTTTTTGAACTTCAAATTGCTTTGATTCAATGTTTCTAAATGGATTTTTTGGGTGCATCTAAGAAACAAAATTATCAAAACATGTCCACAATGAGACACAAATAAGACACTCACACAGCTTGTTCAAAAACATATTATATGAACTGTGCATCTAAAGAAGAAACTGTATAAAATAGTAGAATCAAAGGATTAAACTTTGAGCAGCTAAAGAATTAAATGTATAAAATATTTTATACAAATTTTATTAAATCACTCAGTTTGTGCATCCAAAGAATTATCCCATCCTCAAGATATGATAAAAATAATACTATAATCTCGGGATAATTAATCTCGAAATGAGTTATCCCATTTATTTTATCTCAATTAAGCATGAAATAAGCTCATTCTAAAATTAATATTAGTTATTCTTTGTATCAAACGAGCCCTCTGTGGAGTAAGATGGCTTTAAAAATCGGTTGATGTGTGCAACACACTGTTAATCTCCACATAAGTGCATGAGGTGATGTGGCTCATGTAGAATTTAATTCAAGGAAGAGTGTAATAATATTTTTAATGAATGATTTTTTTAAAAGAAAATCATAAGAAGAAAAAAAGATTCATATGGTATTTGGATAGTACAGCTAATTGTGGGAGCATCATTTGAAAAATGCAAACCATTTTCTTGGAGCTGTTTTTAGTTTTTTTCCTTTATTAATAATTCATCATGTTTTTGACAGAATGTCCATATTTGGATATTTCTTTTTGAATTGGGATTTGAAATATTTTAGATTGGAAAATTAAACAATAATAACATATTTAGTGTAGTTTCACAAATAAAATTTTAGGAGGATAGAATATTTGTAACTCTTATGTTATCATTGTGAGATAAAAAGAAGTTGTTTCGATAGATCATAATTTCACAAGTAAATTTTAGGAGCATAGAATATATACAAATCTATCTTATTATGAGATACAGAAATTGTTTTCATAAATCACCAGCTCAAAAGAAAAATTAGATTAAATAATTACATATCAAAATTTAATAATTTAGTTGGAAAAAAGAGTAACAAATGGTCATGTTTTACTTTATCTTGTTTTAGATTGAGAGTTGATAATTGTCATTCTAATTAGTTTTTAATATAAAATATCTGTTGATGACATTTAAACATGCTTGAATTCATATTCTTTAACTATGATCATTAATGGATTAATTACAACCATTTTTTTTGTTACCAATTAGTGTACGATACTCACGTGGGATCTCGCTAAATCTGAATTTGCATATGTAAGCCTCATAAGGAAAAAGAAAAGAAAAGGAAATGTTCCCTAAATATGAGATTCCACATATTAATGTTCGGATTCGAGTACTCTAATTAAAGACGAGAAAATTATTACTCATCTCTTTGTAACCTTTTGCAATAACTATAACAATCACATAAATATTGATTGCATAGATATTGCCATACTAATGGAATTTCACTATTTAAAATTAAATTTAGTAAGTTATGTATCAAATACTTGATAAATATTTTCACACGTTACGAACCATGTTACTGTTAATAAATTTCATTGATAGAAGCATGAAATTGGTCTTATTTGTCACTATCAATGAAATTTAAACGTTTGATAAGTACCACATAAACAATAGTACTTGAATATCAACCACCAATTTGACTTCACAGTTTTAGCAAAATCTATAATTTGCGAGTTAAACAACGCTCGAATTTACTTGTTACGTTTTAACTTGGTACACTTATTAAGAAAATAATGATTGGTATAGTGACTTTATCATATTAACCCTATTAATTGATGTTTAGCAATAGGTATTGAAAATGATTTGGAGAATAAATAATTAATGTTAAGGGTAAAACATGGAAAAAAATTGTCTTTTCTTGATTTGTCAAAACTGACAAGTAAAAATGGAAATCAAATTAGAAAAATAGTGACAAGTAAATTCAAACGGGGGGAGTATATTTCCAAAGTAAATTAGTTCGATCAGAAAGATCCGTCTGTAATTACTCTTAAGAAAGACTAAATTGTTTTGCAATCATAAAAGATAAATTTAAATATAAAACTTAATGACATTATTTTCACTGTTAGATCTTTCATACTTCCTATTAGTTGTGTTAAAAATGTTTGATTGCATGATTAATCTATGTTTGGTTGGGAGAAAGGAGATAATTAGGTTAGTTAATGATGTTAAAAGGTGATTAAGAAATGTATAATTTAAGGCAAGAAAGGCTATTGAGAAGGAATTGGCTAAGTAAACCAAAAGCAAGAAGACAACTGTCAAGTCTTTAAATCTTTTACAATATGGAATGATTGGAGTCGGCAATTCTTTAATCATAAGCATATAACTTGTGGCAGAAATACGAGATAAAACTGAGTATAATCGTAGATTCTTATAATTTGATCATATTATTGATTTTATATATAGAGGAAGGTTTAGTGCACCGGATTGTCTTATTATAGTGGATATTTCCATCTATTGAATAAAAATTTGTCTCTTCTTTCATTTTTACATTAATAAAAGATAATTCTTAACGTGTTAGAAATAATTCAAAAATATCATTCTTCCATCTATTGAATAAAATATCTCAAACATTATTTCATATGTAAAATTATCTCAATTTTTACAAAAACAATTATATGACATTTAATTAAGTATCTATTTTTCAGTTCATACAATTAACAGTGTTTTAAAAGGCAGAGTCCGGACTCGTCCTAGGACTCGCTTCGGGGCGGGGCACTGGCAAAATGACTCGGGGCTCAAGTGTGGGACTTAGTTCTGTGAGGCTTACGTCCTAAGCGCCCGAATGTACCCCCTGAACACGCCTAATGCCCAACGTCCGAGATTCGCCTAATAGTTCTTACACAAATTGTGTCAAATTCCTTAGTCAACGTTGTTGATGCTCATAATTTTCTACTAATTAAATGATGCTTAGTAGTTTTTTTCATCTGTTGAAATAAAAAAATTAAAAATAACTAGCTTATGTACTAATTGAGAACGTCGTGAGAGTGAATATGACTTAACATTTTTGTTTAAAATACATATCCGAATTTTACATATTCACTTGTCATTGATCGTTATGTTTTTCTCCTATATTTCAAAATTATCATATTTTATTTTGTTATTTGAAAGTATTTTATTTTTATTCATGAAAGAATTTATGTTTTAATTATAATATTAATAGTTTATCGATTATTTCTTTTATGGAAATAAATTGCATAGTATAATAGTCATATATTTTAAGAAATTATTTGTAAAATCATTGAAAATTTTATTGTTACTTATATTTTTAGTAATCAAATTATAAAAATAAAGATACATGAGATATACGCCCCGTAGATCCTTACAACTTACGCCTCGCCCCGTGCTATGTTAAACGCTTCGCCTCACACCCCCGCCTTTTAAAACACTGACAATTAATGAGCAGGCTTTGTTGTTACAATGAATAAAATTTAATGCATGATTATATTGTCAGTGCTTAAAACCCAATTAGCTTAATGTGATAAAAATAATTTAAATATTTATTAGTGTTATATAAGTATATCATCAATGGAGGAATAATTTTAAGCTTGAAAATAATGTTAGATCACAAATTTCACTCAATACGCCTATAAACTGTATTTGCGATACAAAGTTACAACTTCAAAATATTATGAAACATAGCTATATTTTAAATTTGGCAGCAAATACATACTAACGCATGCTGATATAACTTTTTCACACATTCTCAACTCATACTTGCCTGATATCCACCAGATATAGCTAATATTCGTCGCCTAAAATTAACCCATCTGCTGATATAACTAATACCTGCCTGATATAGATCCTCCTCCTAATATAATAACTATAGCTACATTTATTACGTACGCAACCTATAGTTATATTTCAAAATTGCGTTTTAAACTATGACTATTTATAAATTTTCCCCATTCTAATATGTTAAGAATATTTTTAATTCAATAGGCAGAAGAATAACATTTTCAAGCACATGTTTGGTCATGAAAATAAAAAAAATATTCACTTTATTTGATATTTTTAAAGTTAAAAATAGAGTTGGAGTTGTGTTTAACTATAGTATTTTTAAAAATATTTTAGATTTTAAATATATTTTTTTAAAAAAATAATAAGAAAAATTGAGTTCAAAAAAAGTAAAAATACTTCCTTCAAAAAAATAAAAAATTGTGAAAACCTATTCTAAAATATGTTTTTAATTTTTATGATCAAATAAATATTTTGAAATAAAGTGAAAATATATTTTAAAATATTATAAATAATATTTATGGCTAAATGACTACTTAAATTTGACCTTTTTTCTTTAAAAAAAAAAAAAGTATGATGGAGATTGTACAATTTACAGTCTACTTCAGACAATTCCTCCCAAGTTCCAACAACTTGTCACCAAATTGTTCTTCACTTTCCTTTCAACACACATATTGATACCTCCCTTGCTCCGATCGATCTGTACGGGACTTAGGGTTCCGTCGCTCCGCCGGAAAGTTAATTAATTACCTGCCGGAGATCTCTTAATTAATTTCACAGATCGCACAATTAATCAAGCAAATCTATGGTGATTTATTTGTAAACAACTAGTGAATTAATTAAGCTTTTTTTTTTTTTTTTTTTTTTGAATATCCATAGTATTCGAGCCAGCTTTTGCGCAACTCAACTAAATACACGGAATAATCAGGTAATTCTGTTCACCAAAGTCGAAATGATTTATTGGAAAGCGACAGGTGAATTAATTATACTTGTTGTTTTTTTGAAAACTGTAGTGTCCGCATCAGCTCCTACCAGCAACAGATAACAATAGATATCAGGTAACTTCGTCCATCGAGGCTAGTACAGATGGAAAAAATTACCTAGTGTTTTTTTTTTGTCTCTTGAAATAATTGAGCTTGTTGTTTTTGATAACTGTGGTATCCGGATCAGCTCTCGCGCATCTCAACTAAATCCACGGATACCTGCTACAACTGATATCAGGTAACTCGAGAAGAATCACCTAGAGTTTTTTGTTTGTGCTGGCATCAGATAATTGAACTTGGTTGTTTTCTGGTGGTTACTAGTTGGCATCTGAAGAAGAAGAAGAGGACAAGAAGTTACGTAACAAAGAGATAAACATATAATGAGTGTGAGCAACGGGTTAGTGCATCCAGTTGATGCGCCACCGTTACAAACGGAGGCAGCGAACGTGCCGAGAGTAAGGATGAAGGATGTTCAAGGAATGCCTGGAACTATTGGCGGATGCTTTTTGCGTTTTGCTCAGTTTGTGTTTGCTGTTGTCTCGCTTTGCGTTATGGCTACTACCGGTGATTTCCCCTCTGTTACAGCTTTCTGGTAATTTTTTTGGACATTTTCTTCAATTTATAGAAGCACGGAAACTGAAACTATGAAATTTTAGCTCCGATCGTGTTTAGATAATTATATGTAAGTTAGATTGATGTTAAGTTAAGGCGTAATTGTAAATGAGTGTGAGCAACATGTTAGTGAATCCTGTTGACGCACCACTGTTAGAAACAGAAGCAACGAATGTGCTTAGCGTAAGGATGAAGATGTTCAAGGATGCTCACGTGTGCGAGTTTCCTAACAGAACTATGAACAAATACTTTATCGAACACACCTCACCTCAAGTATCAGTTGTTTAGTTGATCCCTTTTCCGACCTGAACTATTACGTGTGCAAGTTTCCTAAGTGAACTATGACCAAATGTTTTATCGAAACACATCTCAACTATCAATTGTTTAGTTGATCTCTTTTCCTACCTGAACTATTACATGTGCGAGTTTCCTAATTGAACTATGACCAAATGTTTTATCAAAACGCATCTCAACTATCAATTATTTAGTTGATCTCTTTCCTACCTGAACTATCATGCGAGTTTCCTAACTGAACTATAAGCAAATGTTTATCAAAACACACCTCAGCTATGAGGTTTTTAGTTGATCCCTTTTCCTGCCTGAACGATGGTGATGTTTTAGGTAGGAGAAGAGAACAACGGATAGTTGTGGTGCGTTTCGATAAACATTTGGTCACAGTTCAAGTATGAAACTTGAAAAGCCAAAATAATTTAGGTGTGTTTTTGAGCATTTAACTCATTTGTAAAAGCTCTTTAACTGAAACTACAAAATTTCAGTTCCGTTCATGTTTAGATAATTGTATGGAAGTTAGATGATTAAGTTAAGTTTTAATTGCAAATGGTAGCAGTATTATTTACATTCACACTGAGCAGATGTGTATAGTTAATAAGGTCTCTTTGCAAGATTTCTGTGTTAGCGTTTGTTCAGTCTGTATGCTGATGTTTCACTTTGGGTCATGGCTACTACCGGTGATTTTCCTTCCATCACAACTTTCTGGTAATATGTTTGACATTTTCTTCAATTTTTAGAAGCATAAAAAACCAAAAGTACAAAATTTCAGTTCCTATCATGTTTAGTTAAGGCATAATTGAAATGGTAGAGTATTTATTTGAGTTCACACTGAACAGATGTGTATAGTTAATGAGGTCTCTTTGCAATATTTGTGTGTTAAGAGTTTGTTGAGTTTGTATGGAGATTTTGGAGCTGAAACTTTGGATACTTCACTTCAATTTGTCAATAAAATGAATTGGAGTTGATTTCTAAGATGGTCACTCAACTTATAGTTAATAATATCAGAAAGTCACTTTATTCTTCAGTTCTGATCATGTTTAGATAATCATATTTGAGTTGGAAGTTTAAGTTAACGCATAATTGCTCAAATGGTAACAATATTATTTGAGTTCATTGTGAACAGATTTGTATAGTTAAATATCTCTGTGTTAACTGTTTGTTGAGTTTGTACTGACATTTTGGAGTTGAGCTTTGGATGTTTCACTTCAATTAGTCAATAAAATGAATTGGATTTAATTTCTCAAATGGTCACGGCACTTATAGTTATTATCTCAGAAAGTCACTTTCTTTGTTGATGACAATTGGAATCAAGAAGAAAGACGACATTATGGGATAATAACTATTAATTGAGTGACCATCGGAGAAATCAACCCAATGAATTGAGAATGTGCTGATTTTTAGATGATCAGAGAGTATGTGCCTTCATAGTGTATTATGATTTATGTGGAACAATTGTGCCTGGCAGCTTGATTTTTTTTTTTTTTTGGGTATAATAAAAAGTCACTCAGGTTGTTCTATATACCATTAGATTAGCTGTTTCAGTTTTATCAGATGTGAAACAATATTTGCCTCTTCGTAGTGGAGCCTTTTTGGATAACTTTCTAACTGGGTATTCAATCCCGCCGTTGAGACGCTCAGTTGGATCCTTAACCTTGATAGGAAGGTGGTTTATTCCATAATTTGTCCGTAAGGGTAAGGAACTCTGGATGAACTAATGCGAATGGGTGTAAGCGTCTCTGCTCGGTAACACCCAGTGCTGACCACACTGAGAGACACGGGGCATTCTATTCGTTCAAGTCCCACAACTCTAAATGTGTGTATTCCTTTGACATATTTCCATGGAAAGAGGAGTAAAATGGCTTATTCTGCATCAACCTAAGCCCGCTTACTCTGACTTGAATAAGAGAAGGCAATAGGCGTAACTGAACTAGGTACTTTCTGATCAACTGCCCAAACACCAAATGGGAATAAGCAACTCCAACCAGGAAGAACAGTAATTGACTTTTATGTTGAAGTCTTTCCCGTTGGAAGGCTGGGGGTGCCTTGCACGTCTTGGGAATAAAGTAGCCAAGCCCAAATATATAGGTCCTTAGTAGCGTTGATAAAGAAGAAGGATCGGATTAAAAGAAAGCGAACCTTTCTATTTATCTTAACTACTTCATAGAAAAAAACATTTGCTGGGAGATAGGGTTTTGGCCTTCTGATGGAGGATGTGTTATTCTCCACTGGAGATGCTAAAAGTTTCAGCCTATTCAGCCTATAACTTATAGAGGAAGCATGAATCAAGTGGTTAGTAAGTCAAGGTGGAATTCTGGAGAAGCCTCAGGTTCAAACCGCGTTGTAGTGCAGTGACAACCATCTTATGCATTGGTATATCCTCACTAGTGACATGTGCCATAGGTTGTTAAGTTGTACTAGTTGGTGCTGTGTAAATATGATGTTTATTATCCTCCTAAAGGAAAAGATAATTTGCAGGTGAAGTGTCAATGGTTGTTATATTTGTAAATTTTGAATATCAAATTAAGATTTTCTATATGGTAGCGGAGGACCTTGCTCGTTTCATGAATTTCTTTTCTGTCACATTGTCTCACTGGATGGTTGTTTGAACTGGATTTGTTAAAGTCTGTTGTTAATATAGATATAATATTGCCTAACGTGCTAGTAAATCATGTGGTATTTCCATTGACAAGTCAACTAATTGGGCTGCAAATGCTGCCAATAATTCATCATATCTTGTTAAAAGTTTGGATGTCTTCTGTTAACATGGGTGAAGGAAATCTAAGAACTCTTTTCTTTTGGGTGGTATCTCATATTTGGCTTATATTTCCGTAACTGCTATATCTTTTGGCCCTTTGATGGTGAATTTTTCCATCTTATCTGGTTTCCCAGCTACCTTGTCGCTGCTGCTGGCTTGCAAAGCTTATGGAGCTTGTCTCTAGGAATTCTTGATGTTTATGCTCTTCTTGTTGGACGGTGCTTGCAGAATTCTCGGGTTGTGAGCTTATTTGCTGTTGGTGATGGGGTAAGTTGCCACATATTCGTCAAAAACTTGATCACGCAATAGTAACTTTGCTAATTAATGAATGAAGGGATTATTGAAGTAGTATTCTTGTACGATAAAAAAGATGCCTGTCAACTTGTCAAACATTCTGATTTCTTCGTGAGATACAAAAAATGGATCTTCATAGAAAGTTAATAGCTTTTGCACAATTAGTATAATCAGACATGCAAGACCTTGATACAACGGGGAAAAGCTAGCTATTATAATCGGTTCCAGTACATTAGTGCTGTGTCTTTGTGTTGTTTGATGAGTAAAATATCAAAAGGTTCAATTTTCACCTTGCAATTGGTATGAAAAAACTTAATGCAGATATATTGGGATTTGAATAATATATTTCTATTCCTTGTGTGTTATCAATTTTTAATTGAGATAGCTTCTTACTAATACTATAATAGATGGATGCACCAACTTCCTGTTTATGCAGAATGCTCTACTTAACTACTCTGCAGTCTTCTTTCAAAAACATCTGATTAGTTTCCTTTAATCTCGGAAGACAAACTCATGAAGACTTACTGATAAATAGGGCACGATGAAAGAAAAAGACCGATATAGGCAATACCAAAAAACAATTAAGTTTTAGTTATGTAGTAAAACTATAGCCTAATACAATCAAGTATGGAAAGGATAATACAGTAGTGAATCAGGCATGCTGAACATAACGGAGAAGAGAAACAGTAGTAACAACACAGTAGCATATTGGAACATGGTTCATATAAATTACTTAAAAGTCTGAGCTTTGTATAAGAAAGTATTTATTTGCACCAAATAATGCTTGTTATGGACTTGTGGGTATGAATTTTCTTGTGGGACATAAGCAATTGAAGGACCTTAGAGTTCAAGCCAAATTTCTAGTAAGATAACATGTACATTCAACAAGTAAACTATAGTCTACCTTTGATGTCAGTTCTTGATAACCATATTTGGAACTTAAGTCAGTAATATTCAATGGTATAATAAAACTGAGTGCAAATGGTTACTTGAGAGTTAGTAAAATTGGGATATTTCCCCCTAAAATTTCCTCTTTATTGTGGAAGTTACACTTTAGCATGCCATCTCTCTCATTCTCTCTCCAAATCTCATATATCCATTGGTATATATCATGGGTGATTCTTGACTTTAAGATGAATGCGGATAGTCTTAACTGTTTTTGTTTGGAATAGAATTGATTGCAAAGTTAGATTTAGAGTAGAGTGATAAACTCTTATAGGAGAATAACTTGTACTCCCTCCGTCCCATTTTATGTGACCTACTTTCCTTTTTAGTCCTTCCCAAAAAGAATGTCACATTTCCTTATTTGGTAACTTTTTAGAAGCACAATTACTCTTTTATCCTTATTGGTCCCACTTATAAGGTCCCACTTGATTAAAAATAATAGTAATAGTACATTTTTAATAAAGGGCAATTTAGTAAACATTACCAAGTCTTCCCTTATTTATTAAACTCCGTGCCCGGTCAAAGTAGGTCACATAAAATGGGACGGAGGGAGTATATAGCATGATATGCTCCATGAGCTAGGGGTTAAGGTCCGCGTTCACTCCACCCTCCCCAAACGCCACCAGTTGGATTACACTGGGTATGTTGTTGTGTATAGCAAGATATGCTCCTTAGGAAAGATCAGGGATCCAGAAGATATAAGTCATTTATTACTGATATTGAAGAACGTAAAGCAGTTCTAATACTTAACCTTTCAAAAATACAAAAAAAACATATGATGAGCCCTTCTGCTTGGATAACTTCACTGATTCCAAAGCTGAAAACACTTTCTGAGCCTTCTTTTGTTACCTATCTGTGAGAAGTTTTGTCATTCTGCTAATTTTCTACGAAAATTTTGAAATTCTTAATGTATTCTTGGAAATTTCTGTTCCATCTTTCATCTCTTAAGATCTGTCAGGGTCAGCCATGAGAGTTCTTTTTTAACATGGGCTGTTAACATGTCCGGTTTTATGTGGAAATTACCATGTACCAAAGTTAAAAAAAGTTAGTTGTCTTTTAAATATCTCATAACAAGTGGCACTAGAGTTACTCCTAACTGAACATTCCCACCTATGGGCGGAGATAGAGGGGCGCAACGGAGTTCATCCGAAACCCTTATCATCAAAAAATTATACTAAAAATATGCAAAGTCAAATTTAGTTTTATCTTTATGTAATAGATGTTGAATCTCCATTGGTGGAAGAAACGTCATCGATGGATAATGTGGATGAAATCAGAAGGAAGTTCTCAAATAAGCTAACAATCCAAAGTCCCTCTTCCTCCTATAAGGAAGGCTTGTGTGTTTACGTCCTTATATTTTGAATGCTATTGGTAAAATCCTGTATCCGCCACTGCCCACATCTCTCTTCAACTTGCACTTTCCAGCGTCAATTTCTTTTTGAATTAAGCATTCACCACATTTAGCTATGTGCATAAGCTCATTGTGAAGCAT
The DNA here is from genome assembly GCA_031232105.1 of Capsicum rhomboideum. NCBI lineage: Eukaryota > Viridiplantae > Streptophyta > Magnoliopsida > Solanales > Solanaceae > Capsicum > Capsicum rhomboideum. Next base: position 111,468,866 of record CP124708.1, on the reverse strand, counting down.
ATGTCAAGGTTGAAGCATATCTCCTTCATGAATGTCTTTCTTGCAGGTCACTTCTACCCTCACGTTTGCTGCAGCCTGTGCTTCTGCTGGCATTACTGTACTGATTGGCAATGACCTCGGTGTCTGCTCTCAAAATCACTGCTTAGAGTTCGAGACTGCTACTGCCATGGCTTTTCTAAGCTGGTTCTGTGCTCTCCCATCATTTCTCTTAAACTTTTGGTCACTTGCATCCCGGTGAAGAATGGCTCTCAGGGAAATTACTCAAACGACGCCAACACATCTTGTGAAAGTACTACCTTTTGTTTTGTTGTAAAATTTTGTCTAGATGATCAACGTCCCAAAAGAAAAAAACATACAATTGCTGCTGCAGTGTGTAAATACAAATTGCGTAAAGCAGGTTCTATTCTCTGTTGCTTGATATGAAGGATTGCACATAAATTGTATGACAACTGAAAATGCCAGATTTGTTGTCATTATTTCATTTGTAACTTTTATTGAACTACTTCCTCCGTCTTAATTTATGTGGCACTATTTAAATAGAATTAGAGATAGTGAATCATCTTGAAAATTTTGAAGTTGATTTATTATAGATAGGTGATATTTTCTTTAGACGAACAAATAAATGTGCTATATAAATTGTGACAAAGTGAGTATATGTAGTGTTCCCAAACAACTATTATCTAGTCTTTATTTAGTCGTATAGGATCACTTTGATGCTTCTCGAAAGAAATTATGGTATCTATTACATCACAAAGTATAATGTAACACTAAAATTTTCTGAATCTACAGTACCCGAAAGGGTGGCCGAGTTGGTTGACCACGGGATCTCTCAAATGAGGGGTCTTAGATTCAAAATGGCTTGCATGCTTTCTCGGTAGGAAGTCGCACAGGCTTGCCTTGCCTAGCGCAGTTTCCTCTCTTGTGTGGTTTACGAGTTATTCCACTAATGGGCTAATACACCCAAGTGGAACCTAGTGCGCACCCGAAGAGTAGCAGCTGCGAGTTCCCTTGTTACCAAGAAATATGGTTTATGAAACAAGCATACTCTGAAGTTTTCTAGGACTAGGATTCAGTGGTAAAAACATTCTGAAACAAGCAACTTCACTCAAAAAAAAAAGAGCTACACTAGCAAGATTTACAGAGAGTATCAAGAATTCAGGAAATGAAAATACAACTTTCAGTCTACATAAATTAATGCAGAAGAAGCTGGGAAATTTTACATATTACAAAAATTTTCGTTCGTCCCAAGATCTTCCACTCAACTCTTTGTTCCTGGCTGTCAGTGCTCTGTGATAAAGGTCGAAAAAAGAAAAAAGAAAAAAAGAATCGACAGCGTTACACGAATGACCAGTTAATAAACGAAAAGGCCAGGCAGTGGACAGCATTTTCTTCAGACGATGCAAAGACTTTCCATGCAATAGCTTGTTCATACGAAATATGTCGTCCCATTGCTGACATGCAGATACCACCCGGTAAACACGCAAAACCCTGAGATCAAGAATCAACAGAGGAAAAAAACAACAGTCAAACCAAAACCACCTTTAACTTTGGTGTTTTTGCTCACATTCTTAATGTTAGAAGTGGATCAAACCATTATACACTACAAAATGAATTTTGCAGTATTATTTATTACTCCTCTTTTAGAAAACTACGTTTATGGCGTGCAGCATCACAATGGTCTACAGAGTAGCTAATTACCTGTTCCATGATCTTAGGAAATTCTGCGAACAACACTTTCCTCCCAGATTCATCAAATATCTTATCTAGAGAAATGTCCTGTAAAGCAACTAATGTTGTCTCCAGCATGTCAAGACCAGCCTTATTAGCAAAAATGAAAACTGGCAGCGACTGCAACAACAGAGAAAGAACTTCATCAACTTACTGACACGTTGTTATAACAAGAAAAAATCGAGAGCATGTAGCGAGTATGTCAGTTCTCTCCAAAATTTTTAGCAATTACTTACATGTGGCCACAAATATCTTCTAAGTTGAATTTCAGCCTTCAGAACACTTAACGAAGGATCATGAGATCAATTTTTTAGGAAAGCTACTAGATTTCGGATATACTGAGTTACTTTTGTTGGAAGTGTTACAATATATTTCTTAATCACAAAGGAAAGATGTTATCGATATGAGTTCATAATTCTGTAGCAAGAAAAATTCATACCTTCAGTGAGCAGCACAAAATAGCATCCTGGTGTTGCCAGAGATTCTTTAGCACTGATTCATCGCCACTAGAATCAGCTCGAAGTAACTCCGTCCCCATGTGATAACTGGAGATTAAATGCAAAAGAAAACGGTATGTTAACAATCAGACAAGTACATCTAAAACTTTCTTATCTTTTCCCAATAAGTTGAGAAAGGAATTTTTTCTTAAATAATTGAAGCAAAGCAAAACTAGCAAAGCATGGTCATGACTCATGAACATAAAAGGCAATAAGCCGAAAGTTAACTTGAAGTGCTGAACAGAAGGGAACAAGTGTCGCCCTGATCAAGAAATCAACAAGGCTCACAAGAAGATCACAGTTGCAGGACCTTACCTATAGCTCTGGCAGATCCAATGCGACAGTGTTACAGCCTCTGGTGAGGCTGGAGAAAGCTTGGACCCAAGTGTTGGATTCACTCCTGTAGGAGATATTGCCATGGCAACCCGTTGGACAGATGAAACTACACTGCGAACATACTGGCGGGCCATGGTAGCCACGTTTTCCTGAAGATTGTCCTCAAACGGAAATTGGAAAGCAATTGTCAGTACAGATCGTGCACTGTAACAAGCGGCAGCATCTCCAGTAGCAGAGTTCGTTGCTGCACCAACTTCAAGACTTGATGCTAGATCCAAAGTTCTATGAGCGTTCAATGTATCCTGGGCATCACTCTGAATAATAAAATCACAGGTCATGCTATAATGTAAATGTTTAATTCAGTGCATGCTTCAAATTCAATGGAGTCATATATGGAATATTTTACTCAACTGATTTTGATTCGAGAGGAATGATACGAAACCCGGAGGGAAGCAAAGGTGCATCATCTGGAAACATCTCATCAATAGGAGCAAAAACTAGTTCCGAACAGGCTCCAACTGCATTCTCATCAGTGCCACTGCACATCTGGAAATGACTGTTATGTCAGCATTATCCTTCAACAATGTTTGTGAAGAATGGCATGCAGGAAACTATCAACATATAGGCTAAAGTACCTGTAGAAGGTGAATATCTCTTGGCATAAAAGCATCTTCCTGACCAATAGAGTGTCCTTCTAGTCTAATAACTTCAAGCATCTGCATAACAAAACACAAAAGTGAGAGGAAGTCTTAGGTATAATGTTAGAAATATTAGCAACAAGCCTAGCAATTGAAAATGTAGATCTTGAATTGTAAAAAACACTAGTAGTGGGGAAGCGGAGAGGAACTTCAACATTTTTGTTAACTTTAGCATGTCAAATTCTTGCGCAAGTACGTTGAGGCATTCCAAAGAACACATGGTTAAGAACTAAGGAGTGCAAACTGCTTACTTCTTCATGCTCAATGGTGTGGCCAAGTGGCATTATTATCTGGCTTCCAGTAAATCTGGTAGGCCTCATCCCAGGATATGAATACTGACAAGATTTCAATGAAGAAGCTACATAGGCATCAACATTAAAATCCGCCCACTCTGAACGGTGCTCCCTCAGAAACCGAACCAGTACTGCAGGAGGAACATTCTGCCAGCAAACAGAAGAGGGCAGAAAGAGTTAAAGTATATTCTCATTCATCCAATACGAGTTCAACATCATGTGTCACGCAAAAAAATGAGGAAAATTATAGTGCTTTTGCATTCCAGGATGACGCAAACATGAACTTGTGAACTTCTGTTAGTCGTAAATTAACAAGGGAAAGGTAGTTGTCAAATGAAAATTTCTAGTCAGTGCAAGAAAGATCCACTATTCACCTGGAGTAGCATTGATGCTTTGGCACAAAGGATGCCTCCAGGAGGGGAAAGAGGAACGGATGTGGTGGCAAGGTTTTTCCTTGAATTGACAGCAACTATAACATCTTCAGCACCATCCGAACTTAACATTGACCAGCCATCATCACTGAATCCATTGATGGCATCATTGAACCCTCTGCAATATAGAAATAGCGTAATAAGGTACTGGTATATGTTCTTCAGAATTGGCATCTAAAGAGAGCATAAATTTTCCATATCTCAAAGAACACAACAAAAATCAGAAAAAAACATCACCTGCATAATCTCTGACTAAATGTTCGAAGAACAGCAGGTTGCCTTCCTAGACCATATACTACCTCCCCACTAGTTTCTTGGGCTAATTGCCTTGCATATCGCAGTGCCTTCACAGGAAACAAATTAAAGTATGACATCAGTGCTGCTTTTAATTGTGGCAGTAGGCTATGGAAAGTGTGACAATCACACAAGTACTTCAAACCCGAAATACAAAGAAAATAGCCTTAAGCATTCACAAAACAACTTCTGGAATTAAGAAACAATGATAACCAAGGGTTGAACTCACCGCAATAGTCATTTTCTGTGCCACAACTTTTGATGATTCATAGAGTGGACGCAGAATCTCAGGGGCACTCCATGCCTGAAAAATATATACATTGAATTGCAGCTACCACATGAAGCAGGTTAATGTGAGAAAGTTAACCAGTGCAGTACAAAATCTGACCTCGAGATTCAGGTGGTCAACAATATGTATGATTGATCCTCCACCGTCACATGGTCGGATCAGATATCCAGATGGAAGCATTTGAGCTCTTACAAACTGGGAAGCAGCAGCAGCATTTGGGCCAGCCCCAGTACCAGATAGGGATCTTTCACAAACCTTGGTAAGGTGGGGGGAAATTGATGCCACATACAAAAAGAAATTATCAGCAACGTATTCGAAATGGCACAGCTAATAGAATTCACTATTAAAAATCACAAATGCTGGAGTAGTATTCATACTGATGTAGCAAGATCATCAAAGGCCTCAAGGGGGATTAAAATGCACCATTTAGTTAAATATGGTTGAAATATATTACAATCCTAGACTCTTTTCTCAATCCAGATTGTGGGGTTGAGATGCTAAAAGACAAGTTAAATAGGGAATGCCATAACTAAGTATAAAACTGACAAGAACGCCAATACAAGCTAACTCTAATGTGAAGGATTGCTTACCACAAGACTACCATTCTCTAGGGTGGTTGTGTATCTCAGCGTCCAAAAATCACGTGCAGGAGCCAGGGTGGTAGGAGCATATATCTGAAAGAATCATGATTTCATTGAACCCCACAATGCTTTAGTTAAATCTAATCAGACACCTACGTGAAGATTGAAGAGAAGGTATTCACCTGTGTATTCAAAAACTCAATTGTACCACCATTTCCTGCAGAAAACGTTGCGAAAACTTCAACGTTCCGACAGTCCCGGAACCAAGAAGGTCGATCTTTGAGGATCTCAGCAATCTGTAAAAATTTGAGGAAATATTAAAAGTTAGAAAAAAAAAAAAACAGAAAACATCTACAATCATCGAAGGACCAAAACTAGCAATGGAGCAGCAGTAACATTTCTAAATAAACTTTCCACAGCTGCTTACCTTTGTTGGCTCTAAACTAACAAGACCAAATGCTCGGGCTGCCACTCCACTGCAACTGTGTGAGATGGCAAAAATCCCAACTGAATCCGGACCAGGCTGACAATAGAATGAGAATATTGCCTTTTAGTCGTCTGGACAATGAGACAGATGGAAATACTGAATTTTTAAAAAGTATAGATGATTGACTAGAGTTCAACCTTCATCCCAGGCATCGGGACCCAATCAACAGCAGTTCCTGTAGCCTTAGAAAGGAACTCTGCCAAGGTTTCTTCTGCAATTGATAGTAGTCTGCATATAGAATTAGCTTGAGTTAGAGATAAACAGCCTGTCCCGTAAACCGTGAGATACGTCATTGCTTCCTCCCAAGATACAGTATGAACACGTTCGAAAATGAACACCATATAAGCAAGGGGTGGGAGAAATAGCTGTTTGAAACTATTACCCAGCAGGATTGTTAACATCTATAAGGGAATGCTGAGGGGTGGTTACCACTGACTCGCAACTTATATCAGTCGTGGCTGCTGATGCCTGCAGAAAACACAAATTGTTAAATAAGTCATCTTGAACCACAGATGATTGGTGATATCGGTCATCTTAAAACATTGAAGTCAAAGTTCCTTGAATGTTTCTTGTTATTACTTTAGACAATACACAGCAAAAAAAAAAAAAAAGGGCTGAGTCGTTATACATAGTACTATGCAAAAACAATGCCATACAAAATTTAGACCCATAGCCACTTCAGAAGAACACATCAAGCAAACAAAAATGCAAGAATTGACATTAATCTATCGTAAGCAACACATAGAGCTCTTGGCCACAAGCAATAAACGACGAATTAAGTTAACTTACATTTTGCAATTGTTGCCGCATATAGCCATTTTCACATACAAGCTGCGACACTTGTTTCTGCAAGCGGTCATTCTCCTCCATCAACAGTTTATTCATGGCAGACAACTTTCTATTTACAGTCTGTAGTCGAGAAGACTCTTTCCTTTGCTTCTCTCGACACCTGAAACGATACAAAGATTACCCTCCATACAACTCAATTTCCCAACGAAGAGAAATTAAACATCACATTCAATCACCTAAGATTAACCACAACCCATACAGCCCAATCAACAAGCCTAGAAAAGAGCACCTCAGTGATAGATTCCAGTTTATCATCACCGATCTAACGTATACAAGATTCTAGCAGTACTAAAAAAATTCGCACAGATCAATAGTACACTATAGACATATAAATGTATGCAATTAACAAGAAACATAAACCAAATTTGGGTAAAACTGAACAATGACAGTATACCTTCTGTTCTGAAACCAAACTTTGATCTGCTTAGGCTCGATGTTCGACAGAATAGGACATTCACGGATCAATTGCTGCCGACGCGACGAGCTAGGCTTAGGACACTCAGCATAAACCCTTTCCAAAGCCTCAACTTGCTCAGCTGTGTATCTGACATACTTTCCACTACTATCAAGATGCTTTGTAATACTACCACTACTACTCTCCCTATGCTGCTGAGCCACCATAGCCATTTTTCACTCAAACCCCAGAAAAAAATTCAAGATTTTTCAAACACCCTTTGATTAAATAAACAACCCCAAGTAGATATATTACCTGAAACTGTTTTCTAAGCAGCTTTATATATGAATATATAACTACACAGAGAACTAAGATTCTCTGAAACAAAGGCTTTTCCTTTTTCTTTTTCTTTTTTCTTTTCCTAGTGATCTCAGACAGGATTAAATGGACGATCTTGATTAAACCAGAAGATTCCTAGGTGCCCCCCTCACCCCCTTTTGGTTTCTATAGAAGGCTCAAACTTACCCTTCACACTAATCTTACAACTTAAGGTACAGCCAAAACAACTAAAGATATAGATGAAAAAGATAATAATACAAAAAAAAAAAAAATCACCCCTTCTATCAATTTTACTCAACAGAAGCTGTAAACTACACACCATACACACCATTTCCATTCACACAAAGCTCCAAACTCCATCATCATTAAACCCAAAAAACTTTTAACTTTCTACTACAGTAGCCCTTTGGATTTTTTGGTTCAAAAAATTATTTTCCCTATGAATTTCAAGATTCTGACACGTTATAGAACCAGCTGAATTTTCGGGTTACAAGCCAAAAATGGAAACTTTTCCCCCAAAATATCACTGAAAAAGAGATGGATGGATTCTCTCAAACTAAACAACAAACAAATCACATAACAAAACACCCCCTTTCACTATATACACATAAAAACAATAACCAAAACACACACACACACACACACACAAAGAAAGCAAAAAAAAACCCACAATTGGTGTGATTCTTGATTTTCACTTCACTTTTTATGCAACCCCAAGAGGAGAAAAATGGTTCAAAACACTAGAAAACACACACACACAAACAAGCAAATCAAGAATTGCTATGATTCTTGATTTTCACTTCACTTTGTATGCAACCCCAAGAGAAGAAAAAAGGTTCAAAACAAGAACCAAACACACACACAGAAAGCACAAACAAACACACACTATTGGTGTGCTTCTTGATTTTCACTTCACTTTTATTGAACCCCAGAAGAAGAAAAGAGATTCAGAACACTAGAAAAAACACCCCCTTAAGATCCGAAACTGAAACAAACACTAAAAGACATGTTTTTTTCTTCTTATTTTTTGTGTGTTTAGAGAGAGAGAAGTGATGAAAATGGAGAGTGGTGGGTAAGAAAAAAGAAGAGAGAGAGAGAGAGAGTGATGTTGGGAATTTTTGATTTGAGTTTTAAGAGAGCTTTTAGAGAGCTCGCAAATCGAAAATGCCAGTGTTTTTATGCTGCTCTTTCCTCTTCTTGTGCTTCTCTCTGTACTCAGCTGGTTGTGTTTTTCTGTTTGCTTTTGTGTTCGGTATAATCCCGTAAGTGAAGTATTTTAAGAATAATTTCGTAAGTGAAGTCTTTTTTGATGCTCTCTTCTACTCGATGTAATCTTATAAGTGAAGTCTTTTGAGAAGTAATCTCATAAGTGAAGTTTTTTTTGGTCCTCGCATTAAATAGATGGCCCTTGAATCTTATCGTTAGCGTATAGCATTATCTCAAGGTAAAGAGGTTGTTTTCAATAGACGACAAAAACAATAACATATGAAGTATAATCTCATAAAGTGAAGTTTAGAGAGGATAGAGTATATTCAGATTTTATTCTTATCTTAGAGATTATGAGGTTGTTTCCGATGAATCCTCGGCTTATCTAAGAGATTGTGGGTTGCTTTCTATAAATCATTGGCTTATCTCAAAGATTGTGAGGTTGTTTCCGAAAAATCCTCGACTTATCTTCAGAGATAGTGAGGTTGTTTCCGATAAATTCTCGACGCATCTCAAAGATTGTAAGGTTGTTTTCAATAGACGACAATAACAATACATATTAAGCACATCTCATAAAGTGGGGTCTAAAAAAAATGAAGTATACATAGATTTTATTCTTATCTCAGAAATTATGAGGTTGTTTCCGATAAATGTTTGACTTATCTTGGAGATTGTGAGGTTGTTTCCGATAAATTCTCGGCTCATCTCATAGATTATGAGTTTGTTTCCGATAAATCCTCGACTTATCTCAGATATTGTGAAGTTGTTTCGGATAAATTCTTGGCTTATCTCTAGATTGTGAGGTTGTTTCCAATAGATTCTCGACTTATCTCATAAATTGTGAGGTTATTTCCAAAAGAAAAGTATTCGATAACCTTTCATTGAATCATAAATTTGAACTTAAAATTTAAAAATTTGAGCTTTAAAATTATGATTTTCTTTCTTTCTTCTAGCTTAATCAATATCATATTCGATACGAATAAAATGTAAAGAAGTTATTTCTGATTATCCTCGATTTAAAAAAAGTATGCATTTGGTGTAGTTTTACAAGTAAGTTTTTGAAAAGATAAAATGTAGACAAATTGTTTTCATTAATTATCTATTTACAAAGGAAGTATGTGACTTATGATGGTAAGAAAAAAGACAATAAACTACAAAGATAGTACAAAATAAGTGAAGCAATATATCTCTCTCTCTATATATATATATTATGAGATTACAATGTACAGTGTACAATATAAAAGTACAGTAATCTGCTAGAGTATAATAATAGAACTCCTTTTTCTTTTGAATTTTATATATTTTTATTTTATATATAGAGATATATTATAGTACTATATATTTCTGGTCCCTATAAACTATAAGGAGAAAAGGAAAAGTTCAAAGCACGTCTTTGTTCATATATAGTTACTGTACTGTGTAAATGATTATTTTTTTTACCATTCTTTTTGTTTTAGCCAAAAAAATTTTACCATCGTTAACTCTAACGAGTCACTTTTTTTTATCCCATCCTAGAAACTCTCACTTTTTTTGTTATTTTAGTGACTCAAATTCAAAAATCTTAGCGTTGAAAGTGAGGATGTTTATCATCCAAACAACTCCCTTTTGTCTTAGCGGGTCGCTTAGTTGTTGATTAGGAAGAGAATTATTTATGCATAAAAATTAGTATAATTAATATTATGTTTGCTTAAATTTAAATGGTTTCGTATAAAATTTAGCATCATCAAGATTAATAATGATGTCCTACATTGTATTGATATGAAATAGAGGTTTACTTCAGATGTACTACATGATAAGAATGTGTCATAAAGGTAAGTTTTACATATTGATGGCTAGATCAATATTATTGTATGAAGCAAAGTATTGATCAATCAAGAATGTCTACGCTCAAAAGATAAAAGCAGCATAGATGAAGATATTCAGATAGATGTATGGACATACTAGGAACAATGTTATATAGCACATGACAAGGTAGGAATGACCTCCATGACGGACAAGATAAGGAAATTGAAGCTGAAATGGTTCAGATATGTGAAAAAGATGTTGATGGATGTGCCAATAAGGATCGAGGTGCGCAGGGGCCGACTTAGTTTTAAAATTGTGGTGCTCCGGCACCCTTAACCGGACACAGAATTTTTTATAATTATATAAAAAATATATAAAAATTGGTATACGATGGAAAAAAAAACACGCAAAACTAAGAAGATAGTTGGGTGTTTTAATTTTTAGACGGAACCTTAAATTTTTGGGTTTCAATATGTGTGATTGAACCTCCCGAGCACCTCGATTCCTAAATCCCAAGCTTGCCACTGGAGGTGCGAAAGATTAAAAACTTAAGGTAAGTTACGATAATCTCCTTAAAAAAAGGTAACTATACACTATTTATTAGACAACAATATATATACATCATTTTTAACTAAAAATAAAACCTCTCATAATCACAAAATTTAAAAGTATATTTTCCCTTCTTCCCTCTAAATTTTAACTCCACTTTTACGAATCTAATTTAATAAACTTATCAATACAAATATCGAATACCGAACGAAAAAAAAGTTGTAGCAATTTGAATATCATACGGATTCGGCGCATTTACGAGTGCATGTACAGTATGTGAAATGACGTATAAGACCCACGCCACGTACTGTTAAAAAGTAGAAAAAATGGTTGAGTCAAATCACACAGCAAAATAAAAATCTTCTGCCAAAATGGCTGATCCTTTATTGTTTCTCTGCTACAAAGATTTATTGCTTTTCTCTTGTCAACAAATCTATTTGTGTATTTGTAGCATAATGGGATGTGTCATTCCGTATTCACGAGATAGAGATAAGATTTACGTAAAAGTATATTTTATTTGTTTGAAATTTCGTTTATAAAATTATATTGAATATGTTATTGTTGTTGTAACAGAATGGGATTTGCCTATCTGTCTTGACGAGGTAGGGTAAGATTTATGTATATTTTATGTTTGTAAGATTTTATCTGTGAAATTATGTAGAGTATGTTATTGTTGTTGTAGCAAAATGAAATTCGCCTATCTATCTTTACGAGGTAGGGTAAGATTTACTTATATTTTACTTTTTAAGATTTTATTTGAGAAATTACGTTGGATATGTTATTTTTGTCTTTGTAGTGCATAATGGGGTTCGCCCATCTGTCTTTACAAGATAGGGTAGGATTTATGTATATTTTATGTTTGTAAGATTTATATGTGAAATTACGTTGAATATGTTATTGTTGTCATTGTGGAAGAATAGAATTTGAGAAATAGTACTACCGAAAAGGAAGAAAATGAAGAGGGAAATTCGGCGTTGTACACTTGCTAGATCCCACTTGTGTGATTAAATTGAGTATGTTATTGTTTACGATGTTATAACAGAATGAGATCTGTCTCTCTATTTCTACGCGGTAGGGGAGATCAGAGTAAAATTATTTTTGTATAACCTATAGGTTATGAATTCGATGTTCTACCCTCTCCGGCATCCATATAAGTGATTACATTGACTATATTGTTGTTGCAACAGAATGGGATTTGAAAAGGCCAAAATTGAGGAAAGTAAATGGACAGTTTGGTGCTCTACCGTTCCCTGATCCCATCGATGTGATTATTTTTTATATATTATTGTTATTGTCATAGCAAAATAAAAATTTTAAAATACGAAAAAGGCAATATGGTGCATAAAATATTTTGTATTCTCGAAGAGTTCAAAGAAAGACCGCACTCAAATGGTGTAAATGTAGGCAACTTATTCTAATAAAAATATTACTCTCTTTGTCCTATTTTACGTGGCCTACTTTGATCAGATACGGAGTTTAAAAAATAAGGAAAGACTTGGTGATATTTATCAAATTGTCCTTTATTAAAAATATAGTACTACTATCTTTAATTAAGTGAGACTTTATAAGTGGACCAATAAGAATAAAAGAGTAAATGTGCTTTTAAAAAATTACTGCCAAGTAAGGAAATATAACATTCTTTTTGAGACGGATCAAAAAAATATATGTCATGTAAAATAAAATAGAAAAATAATAGTTTTTTTCATTATTCAAACTCATAACCTACTGATCATATAGATACAACTTTATACTATTGCTCGGAGACTCCTCTTCAAAAAGAAAGAAAGTAAAAATAGTGAACGTAGTACTATAATAAATAAAGCATTAAAAAATATAAGAAAATCACTAGCTGCTAAGATCCCAGTAGTGATTCCCTATAGGATCAAAACTTTTATGTCAGATGGGATTAATTTCTTGAAGGTCTGGTTTTTTGTGTCAAAGGAAATAAATAGAACTTTTTTGAACATAAATAGCAACTACATAGCCTACAAGAACAAAATAATAAAGATGGTCAACAATATGATTTACGGTGGGAGGTTTGCCATCCTTCGTCCTTCTTAATTAGAGATTTCGAGTTCAAATTTTGAATATAAAAAAAAAATTGATAAGAATTATTGCCATTACTAATAGGCTTTGCAATACACGAATTCAAATTAATTGAACTCCAAAAATATAAAAATGGTCACTTGTGTTTGGAGATTGGCTCACATTAGTTTCCCAATTTTTTTGGAAATCCAGAGAAATCCACAACCTCTGTCCTTCGTGAGCATTTTGTGATAACATGCTTACTGTGTAATAACTCTCAAACCACACAGGAGAGATATGTAAACCGCACTAGGATCGATCTCTGATCTCTCGCATGGGAGACCCGCCTCCCAACCACTCAACCATGCTCTTATGTTAACTCTGTCGCATAGGAGAGATATGTAAACCGCACTAGGATCGATCTCTGATCTCTCGCATGGGAGACCCGCCTCCCAACCACTCAACTATGCTCTTATGTTAACTCTGTCGCATATCTCGTCAATCAATATTGTGTCATTTACAAATAGCATGCACCACGACACATCTCTTTGAATATGATACGTCAATTCATTCATCCATGTCTAGAAGAATCATAGTTTGAGAGGAAATTATTAATTTCCTTTTCTTTCATAAAATTAGGGCAAGATAGGAGATTCAATACAATTAGATAATACTCCCTCCGTTTCAATTTATGTACATAATTTCATTGGATACGGAGTTTAAAAAATAAGAGAAAACTTTGTTATGTTTACTAATATACCCTTATTAAAGTTACTTTAGTGCTACTTTTTGGTTGATTTTTCTTGTTAAAATGGGACCCAATGAGGATAAAATGGGAATTTTGCCATTAAATAGTTGTCAAATAAGGAAATATGATATTCTTTTTGGGACGAACTAAAAAGAAAAGTATGTCACATAAATTAGGACGGAGGGAGTACTTAACATGTTGGTGAAGGACAGATCAAATCGAGTTAGTTAGTAGTGATCATTGAATTAGTGGGAAACAAAATATAGTCACATGTCCAACCTAAGGTTTTCAATTTTTTGATAGACAACACAAATACTTACCATTTTTTAGCTAAATTAAATGACCCCATCCTAATCATGGGATTTCAATTTTTCCCTCCAATCTCTCATAATAAAAACAATTTTTAATACACTAGCACTATTTTTCTCACATAATCTAGTGGGATTAGTTGGATGTGTTGCTGTTTACCATTACTTTTACCCAACTTTCCCCCCTCATAATTACACTAATTTGCAGTCACATTTATAATCAGTAGAGTAATTAACAAGGTGGGGTTCTTTGATTTGTCTTTTTCAAATATTTTATTTTTTTTCCTTTTCACATAAGTAGCCAAATAGCTTCTTGTTAACATCTTGCCCTTGTTATTTATATATATATATATATATATATATATATATATATATATATATATATATATATATATATAATTTTATTTTTACTTTTAATGGTGTTATGTCTCCCTCCTTACCTTTCACTTTTTTGTTAAAATCTTGCTATCATTACCTTACATGTTATCTCTTGTTTGTTTATTTTCTTCTTCATGTCTTGTTTATAATTACATTATAAATTTGCTTAATAGTTTCTTTCATGTATAAATCAAACCTCATATTTCAACTATTCTTTTATCTCCATGTCTTCTCAACATTGTAAGAAGTAGTATGTTTGGGTGGGGGAGGGGTGGGGGGTGGGGTTTCTATGTCCACTTATAATTTGAATTTAACTAAAAAATATTCGTAAAGGAGTATTAAATTAAATCTAGCTGATTTCATTCAATTATACATCGTTTTATGTTGATATATATGGAAAATTTTCAAGTATACGGTCACTCAGGTTTATATTCATTACATAAGAATCACAATATTTTTGACACCTTGCAATCATTTTACCTTGCTCCATTTAAGAATATGATTTTTGGTTGTTTGATACTTGATAGGCATTGTTGTGCATGGGTGAAATTGAAACATTGGAGACTAAAGAAGTCTTGAACAAGCAATTGAGTTTCAAAGATCTTATGTGAAAAAATATTTCAAGAAAAAGTCAAGATGAGAGACAAAAGATCGAGAGAAGTGAGGAGAGAAATGTGACATAGCAGTCTAAAAGTCTCGTTTATTTGGAAAAAGTTTCATTTTTGTTCTTGATTTTGAATGCACCTCTAATTTGAGTGCAACTTTAAATCATAATAAAAACATCAGGCGTAAATTTACGCTCTTTTCTCCAAAAAATTGAACACACACGAAATCCATTCATTTTATACTATCGCCTCATATAATAAGAGCAAAAATTACGAGACGATGTGCTAACAATGACAATATATATAAACTAAATGTATAATGAATGGCACAATTGAATAATTTTAGATAATCTATGAACAAATTTAGTTTGAACTTTTCTACTATTATGATACAAAAGTTACACTCATTCTCGTAAACTTACAAAACTCATGAAAAATAAAATATAAGAAGGTAGGAAGTGGAAGGAAAAACAAAGGGGTTAACATTATAAATAACCGTAGAAACAACATCTGACATAAATACAAGATAAGGCTACGTACCTTATATGTTATCTCTTGTTTGTTTATTTGCTTCTACTTCTTGTCTTGTTTACAATTACATTATAAATTTGCTAAATAATTTCTTTCATAAATAAATTAAACCTCAGATTTCAACTATTCTTTTTTCTCCATCTTCTCAACATTGCAAGAAAATAGTATGTTTGGGTGGGTGGTGGTGGTGGTGCTGGGGTGGGGGCGTTTGGGGAGGCTTAATTTTATGTCCACTTATAATTTGAATTAACTAAATTTTTTTTCAAAGGACTACAAAATTAAATATCGCTGATTTTATTCAATTATACATCGTTTTATGTTGATATATATGAAAAAATTTCAAATATGGTCACTCAGGTTTATATTCATTACATTAAAATTCTAATGTTTTTGACACCTTACAATCATTTTACTTTGCTCTTTCAAGAAAAAGTCAGGATGAGAGACAAAAGATTGAGAGAAGTGAGGAGAGAAATGTGATAGAGCAGTTTAAAAGTTTCGTTTGTTAGGAAAAAGTCTTATTTTTATCCTTGATTTTTGATGAATCTTTAATTTGACTGTAACTTTAAATCATAATAAAAACTTTAGGTGTAAATTTAGACCCTTTTCTCCGGTAATTTGAACACAAAAGTCCGTTCATTTTATACTATCGCCTGATATAATAGAAACAAAAAAATATGAGATGATGTGCAAATAATGAGAATATATATAAACCAAAAGTATGACCAAAGACAAAATTGAAAATCTATGAATAAATTTAGTTTGACTTTTTCTACTATCATGATAAAAAAGTTACACTCATTCTCATAAACTTACAAAACTCAAGAAAAAAAATAAAATTAGAAGGGTAAAGAGGGGAAGGAGAAACAAAGGGTTTAATATTACATTACAAGCAAAACAAATATAAGTAAAATAAAAGTGAACCCTTTTAGGATAATATTTGACTGTGTACAAGGAATGTAAGTGTGAGGGGACCAAACTATAATATACAAGGGAATAATGGAAAACAATTATTATTTGTCTTAGAATTCTTAAAGCTATACTTATTTTCTGACAATTTTCTTTTACTGACAATAATATATCAGTGAAATCTCACAAGTAAAGTCTGAGAAAGGTAGAGTGTACATAGATCTTACCACTAGCCCGTTGAGATACAGAGGTTGTTTCTTTTACTAAAACGACACTTATATTGAGATGAAGGAAGAGATCTTAGGATAATATTTAAATGTGTACAAGGAATGTAAGTGTGAGGGGACCAAAATATAATATACAAGGGAATAATCGAAAACAATTATTATCTTTATCTTGAATTTTTAAAGCTATACTTATTTTCGGACAATTTTCTTTTACTAACAACAATATACTAGTGAAATCCCACAAGTAAGGTCTGAGGAAGGTAGAACATATGTAGACCTTATCATTAGCTCGTTGAGGTAGAAATGTCGTTTCTTTTATTAAAACGACACTTATATTGGGATGGAGAAAGAGATCTTAGGATAATATTTGAATGTGTACAAGGAATGTAAGGGGGACCTAAATATATAGTATACTATAGTATATAATAATTGTTCTGAAAATAACAATAGTAGTTTCTTAATTCTGGACCAACAGTTGCCATTATAAAAGTGATATGCGCATGATAACTAGTCCTCTTTTATTCCCTCCCATCTGATCATTCTGAATTTTCATTCTGACCCCTCAGGTCCACCCCCTCCCCCTCCCCCCCCAAAAAAAAACACATACACACACTACTATTGGTGGTCGTTTCACATTTATTTTTAATCAGAAGTCTCACATTCGAATCTTCAGTGTCGTCTTACGTTCACTCTTAATTAGAAGTCTCATACTCGAATCTTCAGTGTTTCTTCCACGATCATTTTTAATTAGAAGTCTCATACTCGAATCTTTAGTGTTCGTTTGCCGTTCATTCATAATTAGAAGTCTCATACTTGAATCTTCAGTGTTCATTTCACGTTGATTCTTAATTAGAAGTCTCATACTCGAGTCTTTAAAATAAAGAGTTTTTGGATTAAAATCGTTTTATCCTTGCAGTAAGTTTAACAATTTAATGTGAATTCGAAGTTTCAAATTTAAGTCTTAAAAAATTAGAGAATCTTTCGGTAAGTAGCACTTTACTCTTGATGTCCGTTTTATGTTCATCTTTAATTAGAGATCGTACACACGCTTGTTCTTCAAAATAAAAGATATTTTGGGATTGGAAATGCTTTATCCTTGTAGTAAGTTTAATTTAGTGTGAATTTGGAATTTCAAATTTAAATCTTGAAAAAATAGAAAATCTTTCGGTAGGTAGAACTTTATTTTCATCGATTCAGCACAAGGAATATTGATTCGAAACATTAGGATTTCCTCAATCCATTCTCAAAATCTTTGACATCCCCTATCAACTTGTTTTCTATAACATTAGTTACTATTTCATTTGGATGGGTTATATATCCATAGAATAAGTCATTATTATGTTTTTGTTCTTGTTGAATAAAATGCAAACGGAATGACTTATTAGCCTTAGTGTATCTCCTACTATGTGAAGTAGTCAAATTCAAATATCCGGTGGTTAAGCAAAATTATGGTGCTTGCTTCAAAATTTTGACTAAACATATATATAAATTATATGCATCAATATAATTATCATATCAAACTTGCTATCTAAAATTACCTTTTGTATATGTTGACTTAATGTGATGATATAAAAATATGTACATTATTATTAATACATATAACTTAAACTCTTTACAAAAATAGAGTTTAACTATTTTTTTCGAAAGATAACATATTTTTTTTTCAATTTTTGCAAAAACTTCGTCTTTTTTTCTTCAATTTTTTCGAACAAGTGCTACTGAAAAATGAATCGTTAAATTACAAGACAATAGTCGAGATTATAATTTAGAGGTAAAAAATATTTAAATTCATGAACTTTTATGAACATTGTTACTCAATTTGAAGCTATCCTAATACTAAATAGACACTTCACAAAATGTGATACTAATGATTAGGGAGATGATGGTAATCCAACCCTGAGCACATAAACTCACTATGTATACTAAAAGTTCGTTCGGTAGCTGGTTAGAGTTATACGTGTATTATTAAAATATAAATTGGTTATGAGGGAAATCTAGGTATTGTTTATGAAGAGAATAGTTATACAAGGTTTAGTTATTCATGTATTGTTTATTCCACCTTATTCCTGCATAAAATAATACATAAATTCTCTCATAACTTATACATGTATTATTTATGCAAGTCTTTAAATTGCAAATCAAACACCTATTCATTTTATAGATGAATAACTTACCTTATAACCAACTACCAAACATGGTAGTATTACTTATGCACGATTTTATATCTGCATAACTCATCTTCAAACAAGTTATCAAATGACCCCCTTAAGGTTCTTTGCTTGTAATCCTAGCTCTTACTTAGAGCAATTCGAAAGGATCTTACACGCGACTTTAACTACACAACTAATTGTAAAAAATATTATACCCCTTAATGAACCTATTCATATAATTCAAATTAGTCCGATCAATGAATTCCGAACATCGAATCCAACAAAAATCTCATCCACCCTTTCTTCATACCCCCACACTACTACCACCAAAACATTATTTAAAAAAGAAAAATATTAAAAAATTGACTATGGAGTAAACTTTTATGGTAGCTTTAAAAATGACATCACATTTTCAAGTGCTTTTTAGCAAAAAGGGCATGCGTAAAAAGAGATGTCACGTGCTTCCCACGGATGACCTAGAAAAAAGAAAAGCCAGCAAACTAAGGTGGTATACAAATAAATCAATTTTATATTTGGCAAAAAAATATAAAAGACAACTCATTATATTAAAGCTTCTGCTATTCGCAAGGTCGGGGGAAGGATTAAACCACAAGACTTTATTATAAGCCGCTCACCTTGCATTTTTATCAGAGTTTGTTACAACGACTTGAATCCATGACCTCCTGGTCATATGAAACCAATTCTATCAGTCACTCCAAGACTCCCTTTCTGCGCAAAAAAGTATTATATTATAAAAATAATACTATAAGATATAAAAGTGGTACTTTATTTTATTTAATTGTGGTATGAATTCGACATCGCTTAGCTTTTTGTAAAGCAAATACAGATTAAAAGTTAGCAATTATCTTGTAGTATTTTTATAATAGAGTATGGTTAAGATCAATCTTTTAGATTCAATCATTGTGTATTTTATTAGGAAAAAAAGTATTAGGATTTGCTTTTTTGTTCATTTTCTTTAATTTCTTTAGTTTATTTTTTTGGATATAGCTAGGAAGAGAGTTATGACTTTCAAAGAACATTCTTATTCTAGAACCATTACATTATTGTAGTAAGTTAAAAATTATGATAATATTCTAGTATCAAATGAAACTTTAGAAAAGGAACCAAAAAAAAAACATGAATATTCAAGGAATATAAGTGGTTTAATGTGTGAACAAGAGTATAAATAGTATATATATATATATATATATATATATATATATGCATTGATTAGTAGGAATTTATACCATTTATATAGGTTCTCCTTTTAGGGAATATAGTTAATATACATGATGAATACAGTATTGTGACTTTTATATTAGGTTAAATCAATTCAAAGACACTTCTAATGCACTGTAATACTATTTGGTTTAGGCTGAATGATTAGCATATTTTTTGTCTGAAAGGGTTCACAACATTAATCAAGAGTATATAACTTCACGTTATATCTAATTTTTTTTTTTTAAAAAATAAATTTAAAATGCAAGCTTCTTTACAAATTCAAAATGTTTTTAAAAAAACTTTTTCGAGAAAAATGGTTGATAGAAAGAAGAAAATACATCAAAGAAGTATTATCAACATTGTTTTGAGGCGTAAAGAACACTATCTTTAGAGAATTGTTCGCCTCCAATAATGTTTTTTTACGGAGTTATTGACAAATATTCACTTAACGTATAATAAAACCTTGTGAATTCACTTATACTTTCATTTGTAGTTAGAAAATTTCACTTTCTAGATTTGTAAATAGTGCAAACTCTTTTGCAATTTGCATCAATGAAATGTTAATTGGTCTTTCTATTAATAGACCAACCAATTAAGACACTCATGCATGACCAATCTTAACCTTTATGAAGGATTGTCTTTTACTCAATGGATTTATGAAATATCACAATATTCCAAATAACACCTTTCATGAAACAACATAACCATTTCCAAAAGGTATAGACTATGTTGGTGAAATTTGTTAACTACACCAACACAAAAATCTTCCTCTTTAACTAAGTACATCATGTGATCTATTACTAATATTCATATAAATATTTGCATATTTACTGTGTATAACAATTGAGTATTTCTGACCATCAAAGTCCTATATCGGTCATCTTTCATACTAGTTTCGTCCAATCATCAATTCTGAAATAAGTTTGCTAGGCTAAAGAAATTCCACGATCGAACTACCAAAACAAAATAGAATGTACTAGAAATCGGTGCTCTAAATGATTCATGTTGGACTCAAAAGCAAGGACTTTGCGGTTTTTATATATGTGGGCACCTGATATCTATGAGGGTTCACCCACCCCGGTTACAACATTCTTTTCTATGTTGCGCCGAAAGTCTCTATTTCTGCTAATATTTTACGTGTAAGGGTGGACGAAATAGGAGCTACCTAAATCGTGAAAACAGGGTTGTTGGAGAGCAATACAAGTCGTGCAGCTATAGGCGAAGCAGTCCGTCTAAAGATACTCTTAATATGAGTATTATTATCTGTTTTAAGCTAAAAACGCACATATTTTTCAAAAGAATTCACATTATTAAGACATCTATAAGTTTTATATAAACCTATACAATGTATGAGACTATGATCATATGTTTAAAACTTTCAATATGAGACTTTGATAGTACATTCACCAATTTATACATAAAAGAGATTAATGTTTCATTTAATGAAGCTTTTACCAAATCACTTTTTGTTTAGACTAATTATAAAGAACTAGTCCAACTAATTTGTTGGCTAAAAGTGTGACTTTCAACTACATAAATTCCACAAACTTCACATTAAATGCAGCCCTTTTTGTAGTTCAAAGTTTGTGAGTTTGCATTATTAATCATCTTTAAGCAATGGTTTCTTTTATTTTGGTCATTCATATAGAAGATTTTTCTGATCCAAATCTGAATTAATTAGACGAATGAAATTTGAATATGATGTGAAATACCGATGAGCAGGGGCGGAGCTAGCATATATCCAGGGGGTTCATCCGAACCCCCTTCGGCGAAAAATTACACTATTTATATAGGGTGAAAATTATTTTTTATGTATATATAGTAGATGTTGAACCCCCTTCGGCTAGTTCGTATGCGCACTTTGAACCCCTTTAATGAAAATCCTGGCTCCGCCACTGCCGATGAGGGTGGGTGGGTGGGGGTGTTTGAGAGGCATCTAATTTCTGGTTTGATCCTGAGAATGTAAAAGTTTTTTATATTCATTGGTTGAAAAATTACAATATTTAGCTTCTTCGTACGTTTCTTTTTTAAATTTGAATTTGTTTAATAAAAATTTTAACTTCGCCATTAAATAATTAAGGAGCACTTTTCTTCATTAGTGGGCTTATTCGACGTAAATTCAAATTAATCGAGTCAGTATATTACGAATATCTAATGATTAAATAGTATAGAGGGGCATCTAGTTTGACCAATCCATTATCAGATCATTACTAGTACCACACAGACATTACATAAAGTTTTAGCTCTTGTCCATGCTGTCCTTTAATTGATTTGATTTCCAAGAGGGGCTAAGAATTCAACAAATTAGTTGACAAAATTATATATGCTATCATTGAAACTTCTTCTTTTCTTTGAAATTGCTATAATTTGTTGAAAGCTTGAATTCAACTCCATCTCTCTAAAGAAGATTTGCTTTTATTTCCACCTCAATCCCCAAAAACATTAAACCAAGTGCAAATTACTTATAAGATTTCAAAGTAAAAGAATCTAACCTTTTTGACGAAAATCCTTAAGTGTATATTTAAAATTTGTTTTTTTTTTTTGTTAAGTGGATAATAATAGCATAACATAATGCAAAAAATACAAAATAGTGAGAGCATTACTCCTAGTTAGTTCAGTAATTATGCCCAACACATTAAGGTTACTTCCCGAAACATGTCTAATAAAAGTAGTTCCTAAAATGTTTGTTCAAACTGTATTATTGGCAAACACCGAGGAACTATCAAAACTCTGAGTATATCAAAAGAGTTATTTTCGAGCACCTTCCTTCGCCAGGTGATCAACAACTTGATTCCGCTCCTTGTATGTGTGGTGATTGTTGAATTCCCAGTGACTGCATCAAAGACCCAGCATTAAGAGGTTAACGCATAGTAAATATGGTGAATTTGGAATTATTTCGATAGGAGTAAGGTTATGTTGAATTTTTTTTAAACCTTGTAGCAAATTTGGTATTATTATGTCATATAGGATTCAACATGCTATGTTTCTCCCTTTTACTAAATTATGATATGACAAAACAAACAAATAAGAATGATTATATGCAAAGCAACATGTTAAAAAGGATGGTACATAAAGAAGTGTAAATTTGTTTAGAGAATGTCCCAAAATGACATGACATATTACAAAGATTGACTAGGAAGGACCATAATAGGGACAATATGAGTTCCTACTATTTCTATGTTGTACAATCAATGTTTTATGATGAGGCATTGGCCAAAGTCAAACATAAGGTTTTTTTTGTATCTTTGTTTGTTTCATTTTTATTTTTTTTTACATTCTTAACTTTAGCTTTTTAGATAGATTGATGGGATTAACATTCTTCCACTTTGTCCCCCCCCCCCCCCCCTTTTTTTTTTCCTAATTAGTCCCACTTTGTCACGAGTTGCTGCCATATGATCAGGATATCATAGATTTAAGTAGTATAAATGATCTCTGTTACAAATACAAGATAAGATTGTGTTGTACAAGAGACCCTTGTGGTTCAGCCCTTCGTCAGACCCTACATATAATAAAAACTTTAGTGCATCGAGATACTCTCTGTTCCTTTTGTTAAAATTTGTAATGGGTGGAGGGTTCACATCTTTACTTTTGCCAAGAGCCATTCCTTTTCTCATAGGAAAGGAATAAAAATCCATTGCTTCCTTAATTCCTTTTTGGGCCCCACCATGGTCCAATCAAAATCCTCAACTTTAAGTGGGCCCATTATATCTGGGCCTATAAATGGGCCCATATTGCGTGTATCAATAGAATGGTGAGTTGGGTTGGGGTCGTTGAAGTGCAAATTTGGGCCCACCATTTACACATGGATATGACATGCGCCTATCTTTTTTTTTTTCCTCTTTTCCTTTGCTTGTTTATCACACATAGTACGTCTTATTGTACGCAGTTTTACTCCTACTTTGTAAAGTTAGAGATGTTATTTTAGATGATTCCTCGGCAATAACAATAATAATAATAATAATATATCTAGTAAAATCACATTAGCGAGATCTGAATAAGGTGGAGTTACAAAATTTTGCCTCTACTTTATGTGAGGTAGATATGTTATTTTTGATGGACTCTCGACAATAACAACAATACACTTAGTGAAATTCATAAGTGGGTTATGGTTGAAGTTCAGACATTTTGTTTGAAGTTCAAGCAAAAATAGCTAAATTTCAGTCATATGAAACTTCAGACATTTTTTCTGAAGAAGGTGAGGGTGTATATGTAGAATTTACTTCTTTCTTGTGTGAGGTAGATAGATTATTTTCGAATAGTTATCCATTTTAAAATAACTTCATATAAGCGGTGTTTAAAGTTTTGTATGAATGACTTCAAATATTTCTGTTTGAAAAATATATGAATTTCAGCAATATGAAAGAAACTTCAGACATTTGTTCTAAAGTGGAAAAAATTATAAATTTTCAATATCGGCTATTTATGAACTTCGGTCAT
Organism: Capsicum rhomboideum; assembly: GCA_031232105.1. NCBI lineage: Eukaryota > Viridiplantae > Streptophyta > Magnoliopsida > Solanales > Solanaceae > Capsicum > Capsicum rhomboideum. The sequence goes on along the minus strand of CP124708.1, from coordinate 111,444,571 downwards.
TTTCATACCATGTTCATTTTCGTAAAAATAGCATTCGTTGGCCCCTTTTTGATCATATTTGTTTTTAAGAAAAAAATGATGTATTGAATTTCAAACTTCACGAATAAAACTCTAAATAATGTTCTGAAATTTTACTTGTGAAATTGAAATTTAATAAATAAGTATTTTCAAATTATAAGAGCTAAAAAGTGACTAATTTATAAATGCCCTCCGACCATAAAGCTCAAGTCCACTAACCGTTAAATATGGTGTAAAGAGATTAGGGAAGGATCTTTTGTTAGAAAAATTATCATTTGTCCCTTATTGACTTAATTATTTTTTAAATATATAGATAATGAAGATTTTTCAAAGGAGCTTATAACAATTTTATATTATTTCCACTCGTGGCGTTGGAAGTATTAGGTTGAACGCTTAAATTCTTTTAGTAGTAAATTTTTACAAGTTTTTTTTTTCACGATAAATTCTTCTTATATACTTTACTAGTTTAGGCTTCTCATTTAGGGTTATATGCATGTATCGGAAGGTATTGAGAATATATCTCTTGTCCTTTATCGGTTGTGTCAAAGTTTATAAAAACGAATTTATAAATATTCTAAGCTATCTACTCATTATTATTTTTTTTAAAAAAATATTAAATTGAATACTCAAATTCTTTCACTTTTTATAAAAAAAAAAATCTATTTATCAAATTTGGAATCCTTTACATTTATGGTGATGAGATGAAATTGCAATCATTATATTGGTTTTGGGATCCACAAGGAGGAAAACAACATTTTGTAGTGTTTCATGTAGTGTTACCTAAGATTATAATCCCTTGACATATGTCATTCTATTAGAGGCAACTTTAGTATGGGAATCCTTGTATAGCAATCCTAAACAAAGGTCTTAGATTAGAGCCTCTAGTCATGGAAAAAGTTCAGTTGAGAGCGTCGTCCACAGAAACAGGTCATGCAATGTGCGAATTCAAATTTAGTCGAATCCTAATGCGAATTCAAACAAATCATATACTATTTTTTTTTTTCAATAATCTAACTGGAGTCCAAATACAATTAAGGCATGAATGAGCCAAACTTTTAACGGATGACATAAATGAGCCTTTTCTCAAAGTTCGATGGTATATTTGATCAATGACGTGGACCTCTAGTAAAATGCCACGTGGCAAAGCTGTTTTTAAAAACCACCGTTAAGAAGCAATGGCATGGATGAGCCTATTTTGTAACGGCGATGGCATAAATGAGCCAAACTTTTAACGGATGACATAAATGAGCCAAACTTTTAACGGATGACATAAATGAGCCATTTCCAATAGTTCGATGGCATATTTGAGCCTTTTCCCTACAATAAATGAAGAACACAACTCAATTACCAAATCAGTATTCTCATGGCTCCATCATAGAGATGGTCCAACTTTTTTAAAAAAAATGTTTCCCCTGTTATTGTTACAAGGACAAGAAAATGCTACATAAGCCAGCGTTTGGTTATAGATTTTAAAATTCATCTTCAAATATCTGTTACCTTATAAAATTTGATCATATTTCAAATATTTTCAAGTCCCAAAAACTGACTCAGACCAGTTTTTGGGATTTTAAAACTTCCGCTCACAAAACTTCAAATTAATTCAATTGAATGCATGTCGAAACACAATTTCAAATTCCAAGAAATACAACTTTAAAAACTCAAATTTCAGTTTCAAAATTTATGAGCAAATGGAAGCTAAGTTTTGCTGAAACAGTGGACAATGTTGTAAAAGGATATGGGGGTCCATACTTTGCTTCTGTTTGAAATTAATAGCCCAAGAATTTATTGCTACTGAACCATTATGTACTGTGCTATCTTCCTTGGTTTGTGTTAGAAGATATAGACCAGTCACATTTGATTTATAGGGTGTTGTCCCATGCTTTATTTGACTATGTAGGTTGAAAAATTTATGACTTCCTTTTTGGTTTGTTTTCTTTTTCTTCTTCAAGATCTAATGATTTAAAATGTTTGGTTTTGTAATCTTATGATGGTCCTCCGAAAACAACCTCTCTACTTCCTCGAGGTAGGAATTAGGTCTGCATGTACTCTATCTTCTTCAGATTTCCACTTGTAGGATTTCACTGAACATGCTGTTAGTTTTGTTATCTTATACTAGTTAGATGAGACAGCAATGTGGTTCTACAAGGTTTGCTAGTGAGGTTGTAAGTGAAAGGAATTAATCGAAGTTTTCGAGCTTGGAACTGAATCCAATGCTCTATAATTATAGTTCGATACTGGAGGGATGTTTTGGCGCAACGATAAAAGTTATTATCATGTGATTAAGAGATCATGAGTTTAAATCATCTAAACAACCTCAAATAATAATGCAAAGGTACCCCATAGCATAAGAGAGGACCAATGTACGTGTGACCTTTCCTCTCAAGGGGAGCTGTTGCAATGTGACCAAGAGATAATGTGTTCAAATCATGAAAACAATTTCTAGTAGAAATGGAAGGTAAAGTTGTATATAATAGATCCAGTATAGATTGTCCCTTTCACTGAGGGAAGCTCTAGCGCAACGTTAAGAGTTGTTGCAAAATATTTCGTGTACATCATGAATAATAAAGGAGTTGTATATACAAGCTGTTATGTGCTCTAGCTTGTAGCTGACTCTCATCGTAGCTGCATCAAACATGAGTTTGGAGCATGGAACAACCACCTATCTGCTCCACAAGGGTAGGGGTAAGATTTGCGTACATCCTACCCCAAACCCCTCTGGGTATGTTGTTAGCAAGGAACAACATGCACAAGTCACAACAAATACAAAGGACATTGAAATAGGAAAGGGAATCAAACAAAGTAAAATTATACTAGTAGATGCAGAAATGTTAACATAGATATCAATATATTAACTATGTCCCAGTCACTATCATTCTCTGAACTTCCCAAGCATTTGATTTTCTGTTGTTTGTTCAAGCACCAAGCACTGAAAGTAGACAACAAAAATGTTTTGACATAGGAATTGGTAGATTCAAGGGACCAAGCCAGTCATAAACTGAGCTCCTCCAAGCACTTCATCGCCGTTGATTCATCAACCTCAGTGCCAGTATTGTTCCCAGTTTCCTCGGGCTGAGCTAATGGCCTGCTTGGCGCAGTAGTAGCTCGTGCCACAGTTTCCTCAGGCTGAGCTAATGGCCTGCTTGGTGTAGTAGCATGTGCCACAGCTTCCTTTTTGGCTGGTGGAGCAGCAAATACTGGGATAGCCTGCCTAATACAGACAGGTGGTGCAACTCGAACTGGTCTGGACTGCATCATTTGAGCTGGGCATCCGGTAGGTTGTGGACGAGGTGGTGCAGAGAAAACTGGCACGGCTGTTCTTATTGTAACAGGGGGAGCAATACCACGGTAAGGTGTCCTATTATATTGTCTGACTGGCATATATGGAACTGCCCCTGGAGCAGGAGATTTTGGGGTGCAAACTGTGCGGCCTTCTGATGATGAAGCTTGTGATTGTGGCAGCGGCTGCGATAATGAGGAATGGCTGTCATTTATTGTCATGGAAGAAGATCTGTAACGGCTAACTGTTTTCGGGCAGATTAAGGGGAGGATTTTGGATGTGGTGGCTGCAGGACGCTGTGGACTTGATGGTCGAGGAGTTGGAACTGGGAACTTCTTCTGGAATGGTATTGACACATTACCGGATTTGGCCATTTCTAACCTCTCCTTCAAACGGTAGTTCAGTAAAGCTCTTGCTATTCTGATCTGTTCCTGCTCCTCGTTATTCTCCGGTTCAGATGATAAACTTGCATCTTGCTGTGCCACTGTAAAGAAACAAACCTTTTATTGACCAGGAAACTTGTTCCACCTTATTTTCAGAAAGAAGCAACGATGTAAATATATTTATAATATCAGCAGCATAATGAGAGTAGCTAAAGGAAGACTACTAATAACGAATCATCAAAAATTGAACACATTTCCATGATGGATGAGCCAACCAGAAGCTCTTAAGTTCTGATAGACGGACGCGAAAAAACATGTATCTGAAAGATGAAAAAATAAATTAAGGTGCATTTGGATTTCGATTTGGTTTGGATGTTGAAAAGGTCAAGCAGCAAGAAATCTGTCAGCTGAACACTAGCAAACTAGCTAAGAATATCATGACTGCATGTATTACAAGAAAAAGGCGACCCTATTGCAGCCTTAAATGGAAGAATTCATGTATTCTAGCATCTAAGTATCTAACACGAGCAAAATTCATGTTGCAAACTAAGGTACTTTATACAAATCTTTACAATTTTGCGTTCATCTTATTAGCTATCCCGTCACAGTTTAAGCTATCCCAGGCCTGATCAACAATTAGAATACTTCTTTCTTTCCCTTGTCCTTTTCTTCTTCATTAAAATATTGCATGCCAAAGGTAACAATGGCTAAACCCCCAAAAGACGAATGAGAATGATACTGAAGCATTTTAATCTATAAACCAGCAGTGACATATACAAAGCCCCTTCCCCTCGAATCTCTAATACTTTGCAGATACTGTATACCCTTGTAATAAAAGGACGGCTTGATGCACGAAGCACCCCAAGAGGGGGGTGGGGGGTGGGGGTGATGCAGGCAAGCATTAGCGGCTGATTCCACGGCTTGAACCCGTGACCTATAGGTCACACGGAGACAATTGTATACCCTTGCAATACAAAACATAAATAGAGAGCATCGGAAGGAAACAATTTTTTCTGAAAAAAAGGACTAGAAAGGAGCAGTACATATGAACCTACTACCACACTTCTGGACACAACTCGCACTAATTTCGTGCACTGTTACACCGACTATGAGCAGCATATGCAGAACATATCGCCTATAAATCTATGCACAATTACTCAAAGTAAAATATTTTCTTGATTGAATGGGAGCCTTACATTGTTTCAACGATGACCAAGCTGCCAGGGCAGCATTCTTCTCAGCTTGCTTTTTGTTCTTGGCAGGTTCACCGGTAAATGTGATTCCAGCCAATTCTACGGTTCCTGTAAACACAGGTTGATGTCCAAGTCCTGACCGAAATGCCATGTACTGAGGCAAAGGAGCTCCAACTCTTTGTGCTATCTCCTGTAAGAGATTTTTATAGACGCCTGTTTCGTCCTACAATGAGTTTATCCAACAAAGAGAACAGGAAAACTTCAGTGATGCCATCAAACCAGTGACTTATACTCAACACGATAAAATTGGTTTCTTGATTAGTAATTATTTAGTTTGGGCAAAATGTTAATTCAAAATTTAAAGAGGTCTGTTGAAATACATCCCAATGACATCATAGCTTGTAAAACTAAATTGCAAAGCAGGAGTTTAACACCAAATCATACCAAAGCTGAAAAATATACAAGTTTCTTAACATGTCCTTTGTGAACAAGGCCAATGTGAAACACTCGATCTTTCCCATCGTATTGCATAATTTTGACTTGGCATGGACAATAAATAGCTTAACTTGATTTAGATATATTTTAAGTAATGAAGGATTATTTTGCAAAACCAGGTTTAACATGAAAAAGATCAAATCAAATGCGTTGCTTAACGTATTCCAATAAACTTGTGAAAGGTTTACAACGGTACAGTAAAGGGTTTTTATTTACCAGAATTAGGGAAATAATTGCATGATAAAATTCGGTATTATTGTATACAATATTAGGTTGGCATTTTATCATTGTTATAAGCAATGCCGGTACAATTTCATACTGAAATTCGAGTATTATTTTATACCAAATCTAATAGCTTTACATGAATAAAACAACTAAAGACCAACATAACTTTGGTATCATGTTTCCACTTTTAACAACAACAACATACCCAATGTAGTCCCCCTCCCAACAACAAGAAGTACCAGGTTAGGACAAATGGGAAAATCACCCGATGTTTTTGTCTCTGCTGGAATTTGAACCTGAAACCTCATGATTCCAACCACTTGATTGACCACTAGGCCACACCCTTGGGTTCTCTACTTTATATTGTCTTTAAAAAACAAAGGTAGAACTATGTGCTTTTATGTCACCGTTTATCGGAAACAACCTCATTACCTCACAAGAGGGGAGTGGGTTGGGGGGGTTAAAGGCGTACGTACATTCTACCCTCCCCAAACCCCACTTGTGGGATTTTACACTGGGTAAATAACTTTCTCTAGTTTCAAGTAAAATTAGTTAGTATATGTCAAGAATCAACATGTCAAAAGTAACTATTAATATAAATAGTGTCAAGCATATGACAGTTTAATATGTATGACATTTATAGAAGGAGACTTCATGGAAGTGGACAGTCACATGCAGTTGCTTCTTCAAAGATAGAAAAAATAATATATAGGGAGACAAAAGCTATAAGTAGGAAGCTTGAGCTAAATACTTTTTCTACAAGTGCCATGCTCAACTAAATACCTAATTTAATACCCAATATCTTCATATGTCATATACTTACCCTCAATATTAAAGATTATATGAATGAGCAAGAGTTCACACAGATGATAAAAGTCAACAATGTCCACGTTCAGTCTAGATCTAAATTAATTTTTTGATTAGCTTCTAGATTCAAATTAATTAAACCCTGAGTTTCTCAGCTTCCACACATGCCAAACTCAATATTGACACATTCATTTTTTTTTATAAAGGTGGTGAGGTCTATCGGAAACATCTCTACCTCACACAATGTAGGGGTAAGGTCTGCATACACTGTGCTCTCCTCAGATGGGATCACACTCGGTATGCTGCTATGGTGATCAGGGAAGCTTGCGCCACCTTACCTATTCAATCGATTACCTATTAACTCTCACCAACACTCAGTGGTGGTGTCAAAATTTTCTCTAAGAGGATTCAAAATATAAAAATGTGAGTATGTAAAGAAGGCAACGAGATTCAAAGCCTATAATATATACATAACAAACAACCTTTCTATCTCACCTCTGAGGTAATGGTATGGCCTGCGTACACTTACCCTCCCCAGACCTCACTTTGTGGGAATATACTGAGTATGTTGTTGTTGTTGTATATGTAGTGTAATTTTTAGACAAGGGAGTAACCGGATATCCTAGCTCCGCCAAAATTTGAAACTTTATGAGATTTAGATTCCAGGACGGCGACCACAAGTACTAGTAATTGGGTTCTAAATCACTTTATCTTTTCTTCATATTTATTGCATTTCCTAATAACATATACATGTATCATAAAGGTCACCGCCGCCCTACATGTACTGGGTAACTCTGTCCACCAAGTTTTATACAGATGAACCGAGAAACTCTACCCATCAAAATTTAGACAGATAACCGAGTAACTCTGCCCGTCAAGATTTAGACAGATAACCGCTTTCATTTTTTTCAATGCATTGATACTCATTTCAACATCTTAATCCATATAATATAAATTATTTAGTAGGAACTCAGTAATTTTTAATTATGTCTTGATCACATAACCTCTACAAAAATGTTAATTAATTCATAATTTCAATCTATTAAACCCAATTCAAATGTTGACTGATTCCTACTACCCACTTATTTATTATGGGACTTTAATAATAAAATCAGTGAGGTAGGTAGCAAAATTCAATATGCAAAATAACTAGGGATAAAAAAAAATTTAAAACTGCTAAAAAAAAATAATAATAATTTATTACTAAAATACCCTCATTTAAGAAAATTAATTATCAAAACAGTACAAGAAGACCCAAAACAGCTGTTATGCAAATGTAAAGACAAGAATACCCATATGGGTCATATTAATTATGGTCCCTCCAAGAAACTTCCCATTAAATTTTTTCTTTTCTTTTCCACACTACTCTCAATTACCCAACTTTTCTGTTGAAAAAACATTATTCACCAACATTTTAATAAGTAAATACTTATTCGCATCCGATATTTATACTGAACAAAGTAATTTAATTTTAGAAACTAAAATACTACCTCCGTTTCAAAAAGAATGATCTAGTTTGACTTGGCACTAAGTTTAAGAAAAAAAAAAAAAAAAATTGAATCATGTAGTCATAAATTAAAGTTGTGTCAAATGTACCAAAATGCCCTTTAATCTTGTGGTCTTAAACATGTCATATGTAAAGTTGGAATTAAAGTATTGCCAAAAAAGAAAAGGGTCATTTTTTTTTAAACAGACTAAAAAGGAAAGTAGGTCATTCTTTTTTAAACGAAGAGAGTATCATTTAACCATAGTTAAGTGATACTCCCTCCACCCAAATTAATTGTCATATTTCACTTTTTGATCGTTAAAAACTACTCTTAGTTGACCCTTATTGACTTGGCACTCTCCTTAAGAAAAAATTTATTAGGAATTTATTTTACCAAATTAACCTTATTAATTATACTTTAAAAATATAAATTTGAGTATATGCACTTTGTTTAGTCATTTAATGATAAAGATAGTATTGAAAGAACATAATAATATTCTTTTGATTTCATAAAAAGGACAACTAAATTAAAATAAATATTTTAGAACGAGAGTCAACTATTTTGAAACAGAAAGGGTATATAAACTTTAATCAAGATTTAAAATAGTATATTCTTTCATCAAACTGACATGAAAAAATGGAGACATGTAATAATTTTCTTATTTTTTTTAATATTTAAATTTTAATTGTACAATATTGAATTGATCTATCCAATTTAACTCCTAAAACTAATCAAATTAACTCTCGAGAAGCCAAACATGATAGGACAAGTAAATGTGAGTATGAAAGATTGCATTTCTACTAACATGAATTGTAATAGGATGGTTAATGATCACTTCACCCTTAACCAAAAGTCTCGAGCTCGAGACTCTGGAAACCAGAAACGCGCCCGGCAAGGCACGTACCCGAATTTAATCCGCTCAATGCAGGTATTGAACACCGAGTGAAAAACAAAAGCAAATATGCACTTCTAAATTAAGTACAAAGGACATTTTGGTCATTTCAAATACCATTAATTTCCCCCCAACCAACCTCATAAACCGGAGTCATTAATTCCGGTCCATACCTTGAAAAAAAGGACGACAACAGTGCGCACATTAACACAGTCAACACTCACAGCGCACATTAGCAACACCCCGGCCACATCACGTAAAGCTCAATCAGATCGATTACATGTATACTCACTCCGTTAATTTTTACTTATCACGTTCAGCTTATCGAAAGTCAACTTGCATAAACTTAAAATTTATTGCAACTTATAATATTTTTTTTTGTATAATTTCCGAATATTCTAACTTAAAATTTAAAATATCAAATTAATCTACTTCAATTTAAATTTGAAAATTAGTCAAATTAACTTTCATAAAGCAAAATGTGACAAGTAAAAATGCACCGGGAGTATAAAAGACCTCGGAAAAAAGGACGACACTACACAGTACACACATTAACACAGTCAACACACCCCCAGCTCACATTAGCAACACTCAGGCCACACGGCTCACATTAGCAACACTCCGGCCACACGGCGCACATTAGCAACACTCCGGCGACACGTAATTTTTTTTTTCGAACGAGCTCAATCTGATCAAATAGTTATAAACAAAAATACAAGTATGTATACTTACGAGTATACGAGCAGCAAGAGAATGAGAAGGACCACGGTTAGATAAACCGTTAAGTGCAACTTCAGCAGCAGCATGTTCAGCTTGACGGAGTGTTGAACAATAATGAGGGCTTTCGAAATTCTCGCCGTTAAAGTTAACGACGGCCTTAAAACGCGGCGCGTGGTCGGGACCTTCTCTTATACATACGTAAGAAGGCAAATTGAAACAACTCCTTTGTGCCAACTCTTGTAACTGGTTCTTGTACATCTCTAATGGGTTAACGGGTCGGGTTTACTGATGAAAATGGATAAACGGGTAAATGGGTCGGGTTTATTGGTGAAATGGGTAAATGGGTCGGAGGGGAAAACTGGAAATTTTTAGTTTCAGATGGGTTCTTGATGTACTGTGAGATAGCCAAACATGGCTGAAAATGGGTAAACGGGTAAATGGGTCGGAGGAAAAATGGGAAATTTGGGTTTTTCAGTAGGGTTCTTGATGAAGTAGTGTGAGGTGGACAAACATGGCTGAAAATGGGTAAACGGGTCGGGTCGGAAGGAAGGAAAAATGGTTTTTTTGGGGGGTTTTCAGCTGAGTTTTTGATGAAGATAGCTAAACATGGCTGAAAATGGGTAAGCGGGTCGGGTCAGAAGGAAAAAAATGGTTTTTTTAGCTGGGTTTTTGATGAAGATAGCTAAACATAGCTGCAAATGGGTAAACGGGTCGGGTCAGAAGGAAGGCCAAAAATGAGGATTTTTGGTTTTTCAAATGGAGATTTTTGATGAAGATGAATGTGTGTGAAAGAGAGAAAAGGAGGAGGGGAAGAAGTATAGTATTAATGGGAGAGATAACAAAAGGTTTGAATTTTAGTGGGGGAAGAATTAATGAGATGGTTTCTTTAGCTATTGTAAGCTTCTTTTTTTTTTTAGTTGTACAGAAGTCAGAAATAATAATGAGGGTGTGACCAACGAGAGTTGTGCTGAGATCAGAGGCGAATCTAGGATTTTCAGTGCATGGGTGCACCACTAATAAAAGAAGGAAAAAATGTAAAAAGTGGGAATTGATCCCAAGACCTTAAGGTTCATAACTCAACATTTAACCAAGTGCACCATTTAGTATTTTGATAGCATGGGTGCCAGCAGTTATTATTATACTAATTTCAGAAAACACATACATAAAATACCTAGTTTTACCGAGAGACCACGGGTTCCCGTGCTCCATTTTTAGGCCCTAAATTCGCCCCTGGCTGAGATGGATAGGATCGGTTCATTCTTTAACCTTATTAGGAAGTAGTGCGATTGAACTCGATTTTCAATTAAGAGGAACGTAAATGAATGGTGAGATGGGACTTGAATTCGACATTTTATTCGATGATGATAAGACTTAAATCTAACGTCTTACTTGATTGTGATGGACGTTTTAACTTTGTTTTGAATATAAACAGTATCAAATTAAGCAAATGAGCTTTAAATTATGTTTTTACTACGCCATTTATTTGTTTCGTAATTTCGAATGTATAGATACAAGAATCGTCGTTTCTTCTTAACTGGTATGGGACTCGCTACAACTCTTTATTTGTTGTTCGTCCCTCTCGCTCAAACAAGGTTTCACAGAGTCGAGTTCAAGTAGCATCTTACTCGATGGGTTGATGGTAATGAGATTCGAATCCAACATCCTACCCAATTGTGATGGGTGTTTAGACGTCGTTTTAAGTAAAAGCAAAGCAAATGAGCTTCAAATTGTGTTTTCATTAGTCAGAAGATCTCTAGAGTGATTTCGGAAGTACAGAGACAAAAATCATCGCTTCTTCTTAAATGAAATTTATACGATATGAATTTGAATTAGTCGAATTTCAAAATTTGAAGAATGAAATTAAAAGAATAGTTGGATAGGGGGTGGTGGGTAGGGGGAGTGGGTGGGAAAATGGGAGTCAACTTAAAGTTAGAGGGGCCTTTGCATGGATGTGATTCTGTCCAACAATGAAAAAGCTACACTCTGTATGTGTCAATGGGAACCTAGATTTTCTCAATTTTTGGCAGTCTTCAAAGTGGATTTTCCACTTTCTTTTTCCACCCTTATCTTTCTTTTCCATCCATCTCTATTTATTTTTCTTAGTGGATTCTACTCTATTGTCTTCTTGGTGATGGAAAACTATACTAATTATATTCTTTAAAAAAATATCTTTTTGACTAAGTGGAAAACAACTTATACTATAATAGAAAATAATGTAAGTTGAAGGAAAATAATCTACTCAAAATCTCATAAGTTTTCAATGTGCTCCACAATTTTATTAATTTTCAAAAAGAATCTACTTAACATTTCACAAGTTTCCTAATGTGCTTTATAATTTTTCATATTATTTAAATAAAATAATAATTATTAAATTTTAATAATTTAAATTTATCCGAACAGGTTTGAAAGGAAAGTATGTGTCATACTCCCTCTGTCTCACGTTACGTGACACATTTTTCCTTTTCGTCTATCTCAAAAGAAATGTCACCTTATTATAATTAAAAATAATTTAACTTTAAAATTTTCATTTTATCCTTAGCAAAAAGATTTACATTCACACAAATATTTAAGGATTATTAGACCACAAATTTTAAAAGTCATTATTTTTTTTAAACAATATATCAAGTCAAATGATGTCACATAAAATGAGACGGAGGGAGTATTATATAAAGGAAAAGAGCAATTCCTTGGGAGAAATGATAAATAATGATATGAAAGTGCTAACCTTTTTGACTACAAATGAAAATATGTTCATTTTAAAGAAAGAGTCAAAATAATCATCAAAATGTAAACGCGTTATTGAACTTTAGCATTGGTATAGCACTACTAAATAGGTCAATAATTAGGGAATGTCCCTTTTTTAGCCTTATGTGAAGCCTCCCATTATATATATGAATTGGTGTGCTTATATGTCGGTTCGATTTGATGTATAATTGATTCGATTTATTGGTTATCGATTTAAAAATATGTTAAATTGATAATTAAATAAATAAGATATTTGTTATCAAATTTGATTAATTAATTAGCTATTTTAATAGTTCGATAATCGATTGATGTATAAGTTTAAACTTTTTTGGTCACAAATATGAACAATGATGTATGTAGAATTTCTCCAAATCGATATTGAAATTAGGATTTTTAACATTGCTTAAATATCTCGTTCCATATTACATGTAAACTAGTGAAACCTTGGTAAATATTTCCATCATAGTGGAGGTTGTTGTGAGGATATTCTTGTGCCAATGAAGATTGCTTCCAATAATCGAAAAATTAAAAACATTACTACATTTCCAACCCCATATAGAATATCTCTTATACAAATATATGTAAAAGATCTTTATATTATCAATATAAAATAGTAACTTAAAAGCAAATGTGGTTGATTTGAAAGCCTCCCATTATGTATTAATGGGAACAACTTTATGTTACCTCCAAATTCTTGGACTTCAACTTGCAAGACTTAACCACTTTTGCTCTTTAACCTTTTTGACAAAAACATCCATCCAAATATGGACAATGAGTTCATTGTTACTCTATTTAGGATCAACTCAATTGCTCAAAAGGACTTTGTCCAATGGTCAATTATTAAGGACCCGTTTGGCCATGAAAATCAAAAATATATTCACTTTATTTGATATTTTTAAAGTTGAAAATAGAGTTGGAGTTGTGTTTGATTATAGTATTTTCAAAAATATTTTAGACTTTAGATGTATTTTTCATAAAGTGGTAGAAAAAATTGAGTGTGTTTTTCAAAAAATCAAAAATTGTGAAAACGTATTTCGAAATACGTTTTTTATTTTTATGGCTAAACAAGTATTCCAAAAATATTGTGAATAATATTTATGGCAAAACACGGTGTCAATTTCAACTTTTCAAGAAACCAAAATTTTCTAGCACTATAAAAGGTAGTAATATCCTTGGACATGTCGATAGGGGATATGAAACTCCACTATGCATGTGCCAAAATGCTAAAAGACTATATACCACTAGGTATAAATTTGATGGCACTACAAAAAATGAAAAAGAAAAATTTAGTGGCAATAATAATGAATTTTAGTGGCAATAAGGGCCCTAAAACTTTTGTTGATAAAGACATTTGGCCATTAAATCGAGAACTCTATCTATCAATCAAAGGATTGCAAACTATTATTAAAAAAACTCATTGTAAACCAGTTAGGACTTAGGAGCATCCCCCTAAAATGGATTCCGCAATGCACATATTCAGATTAGTCGAGTTTTAAAATGAATATCGAACACTAAATGGGAAAAAAAAAAAAAGTTTCTTTCCATTGTCTCTTATTATCTTATTTTGCCAGTGATCAATTGAATTCTTGTTGTCAGAAAACTAAACTATACATAACAACAACAAATTTGATGTAATTCCATAAGTGAGATCTCAAAGGGATGATATGTATGGAGCCTTACTCCTATCTTGAGAAGATAATGAGGCTATTTTCGCTAGATTTAATGCACACATACACACCTTATTTAGGTTGAAAATTAGCTTGACAACATGCAAATTCAATAATAGTCACTTTTCAAATTTCAACTCCTATAAATAAAAAATAACTATCGCTATGAAGTTTCAAATTTCTCGTGAAATTTTATGTATAAAATTTGAAACTCTATAACAATGATTATTTTTAAAAAAGGAACGGGAAGTAGCCAATAGGGCGCTACTATGAATCCATTAGTCTTGGGCCTTTGTGGAAATGGACTGCTTCAAATGATTCATAGTGGGCTTAGCCCAATTTTATTCTGGTCCAAATAATTGTGACAATTGATTGTTAGAAAACTAAAATAAGATAAGTAACATTATTTCTATATGTATAAGATAACATGACTAACTAAGTTGAACAACGAAAGATTATGGGAGAGTGGTAAGTATTCCTCTATCCTTAACAAGAGGTCTCGGATATGAGCCCTGCATATGATGTCGCCTTTGGTAGGGAACCTTTAACCCCAAAGTGGGAATTCTCATTGCAAGTCTGAAATACTCTGGCTCCAAAGTGGGAATTGGAAACCGGGTGAGAAACTAAAAAATTATTAACTAAGACTCTCCAAAGTGGGACTTTCCGATGCAAATCTAAGTCGGTCGGACTTCAAAGCAGGTATTGAAAACAGGATGAGAAACCAAAAAAGAAAAGGAAAAAAAACCATAAACATACACCTTAACTTACCATATTTACACCAATTCTCACTCCTTACAAAGTAATTAAAAAAAATCAACTAATTATGTATCTTCATTAGATGTATTGGGAGCTAATTATGTATCTCGACAGACCCAAAATCGAAAAAATATATCGGGAGCTAATTATGTATTTTTACAAAGGAAAAAATGTATCTTCGTTGGATATATAATGTATCTCAATAGACCCAAGGTCGAAAAAAATGTATTGGGAGCTAATTATGTATCTTTACAATGAAAAAATGTATCTTCTTTGGATGTATCAGGAGCTAATTATGTATCTCAACAGAACCAAAATCGACATTTTCAGTAATTATGCAAAATATCAAAAAAAATTGTAACTAAGCTCCAAACTATCCGAATTTATGTTGTTTGCCTAAAAAAAATATGATTAACCAAATTGATTTGTCCAAAAAAAAATGGAGGATGCTAACTAACAATTTGGGCCAATATATGAATAAGCTTGAACCTTATGGTCACCGGTTTAAGGGTCCATTTAAGAAAAGAAAAAATGGGCCAGACTCACATAAACTCCTGATACATGGGAGTGCACAAATAGAAGTTTTTAGGGCCCTATTTAAAGAACAAACAAGGTTTACATAATTTTTAGTATAAACAATATAAATCTCGACAGTTTGGTATCTACTTACAGAAAATTTCATTTTTTGGATTATCGAGATACATAATTTGTTCCCAATACATTCCGTTGAGATACATAATTACCCATACTGTAATCATTCAAAGATACTTCTTCTTCTTTTTTGTTTGTTTGTTTGTTTTAGACAGTTAGTATTTGAAATTCATTAGCTTGATTAATTCAAATTTATACGCAATAGATAGGCCAACTATTTGCTATTAAAAGGTTCTTCATTTTTAGAGCTTGCCTATAGAAAAAAGAAAATATTTCTCCATGCACTGCACTCAAATAATTGGTTTCTAAATTTAAATAAGGTAAATATTTGGTGAATTTCTTAATATAATTTCAGAATTCAAACTAAAGCTATTGAATTCGATTGAACTAATATATGGATTTCTACTCTCCCCATGTAGATAAGATTCAATTATTTGAGCCATTTATAACAATTTGTACTTTATAATATATTCTTTGGAGAACCAATAATTCGTGCTCATTTTTTCTCATGGCCCATTTTATTAATAAATGATCAAAATATGCTTTATTCTTTTATAAGATAGTGAAAATCCCAGTCCATATAGTCAATTATTTCATTTTCATCCTCAAATTAAGTCCAAAAATGCAAGCTATTTTTGGTCAATTATTTCATTTTCATTATCAAGATGCCCAAAAACAAAGTTTTGTGCTCATATAATTTAAATGCAACAAGAATCCAACAAAGTTCTCCATCAATGATAAGAATATTACTCTTTAGTCTTAAGAATAGTTTCAAACTTATATGTTGACGAACGACTTGAACCGTTGCCTCGGAAAAAAAAAAATCCAAGGTGAAAATATTGACACGAAATAACAGACGATCAGAATTCAATTTTGTTAAAAAACTCTTTTCGATCTCAACTTTAATCATTCCCTTTTGTCAAATCTCAATCAATTCAAGTCTAAACGTTTGCTATGTAAAAGAAACAGAAATGACTAACAGACCAAGAACTCGTATCGAGTGTTCCATGTTGGCACGAAATAACAGACGATCATAAATTCAAATATGTAATCATGTACAAACACGACTTTAACTTCCAAGTGCTATTTTCGATTGCAAACTTAAAATCTTACTCTTTTGACAAAATCTCACTCAACTCGTGTCCAAACGTCTGCTAAGTAAAAAATTGAAATAGGAATGACCAAGAGTGTTCCATGTTGGATTTCCCTTCATAATAGGGAAACTTCGTCCTCGAGTATAGCGGCGAAGGGAACATATAATTGGTGGGTTCACCTGAATTTAAATTTTGAATCTGTCTCTATTCGGCTATATGAAGTTGTATGTAATGATATTATATGCTTTCGTTACATGACATTGACTGAATTTTTATTACTATAATTGTTCTATTCTTTCTCCAATACAAGTTAATATATATGTTATGTCTACGTATAACCCATTTTTTCCTATAATTCTTTTACTGCATTTTCATAAATGGCCTTTAGAATGACTAAGAGACGTATTATACTTTTGACTTTAGAGTTTTAATTTCAACCCCTTCCAATTTTGAGCAAAATCTTGCATGACATGTATCATATCTAATTAAATGTGACTAATTACTAATTAGTTTATTAAAAAAATTAAATGGCTCGTGACCAAGAATGTTAATTAAGTCAAGTGTCTCTTGCTAATGACACAAATGATGCTACTATTATTGTGGATTACCCACAAGTTTTTTTTTTCCACCCGATATTCGGTATTCATATAAATTCCTCATATTATCACTCAACTTAGGAAAATGACCCATTAAAGTCATTTATCTTTTTTTTTATTCCAATAATATCATTTAAGTTTGTGCATTTTCCTTAAAAATCAATAATTGCTAAAAATGACTCAAAAAATGGGAGAAAAATGGTCAAAATAGTCCCTTAAGTTTAAACTTTGAATTTAAATGATCCTTATTTTTTAACAAGATAAAATACTAATAACATTTCAACTATAAAAATTAGGGAGTACAATTTTCGTTCAACTTCTAACTGTGGTATTAAATTGAACGAAGTCCACCAAAAATTGCGGTTGGTATTATTAGAAATAAACTTATATGTACTCCATTTATTTGGACACTCAGGAGTTCAATAATAAAATAATATTCCATATTTATTCATTTTATGATTAATCTTTATTTTTTGATAAAATAGTTCAAATTTAGTTGTTAGTTTCTTTTACTTCAAATTATTGTCAGAAAATTCATAATTCATAAAGAAGACGATGAATTCCTTCAAACCAAAAAAGAAATAAAATCCAAACTACTAGGGTCTCTAGCTAGTAGAAAAATTATATATAAATATTTTAAAGGATTTCTATAATAAATAAATAAATAATAATGCATATTAAAGGACACCATGATAATAACATAGATCATTCGACATCAAATAAAATTAGGAACTTTTATATAACCATTACATAATTTAAAAATGTTAAAGTTTTTGAATATTATTTTTGTCAATCTTGTGATATTATTTAGGAAAAAATTAAATCACCTCTTCAACTTGGCTTTAAAAATTAAATACATTTCTCAATTTGGGACAATTATTGTTCTTCTTCTTTATTCCATTTAAAATATAACTACCTATTTTACGCTCTAAATCAACATCCTTTGTCTTTTTAATTTGCTTCTTAATATTATGATTTGTATCTTTTTAAATTATATTATGTACTTATTGATAAAATATATAAAAATTTTAATTTATGAAGTAAAAACATAAAAATAGTTGATGGCCTATTAATATTTCATATCAAAAAATAAATACTATTTCATATTTTTGAGTGAGTTTGAATATATTATACAACTTATAAAATTGACTTATTGCTCTTATTTTGATAGAAAATTTATTATTTTAAATTCAAGTCTCGTTAATCATTTGCTTATAGAGTATAGAGAACAAGTAGAAAGAGTTGGAAAATCCAATTCATTTGCCACTTTACATTGCTTTATCATAATATTAAGAAAAAGCCTAGTCATCACTCTAATACACGTGGAAATTACAATTGTTTAATATTGGAGAAATATTTTATACTGTTGAAATAGTTTCTTAGAATAATGCTTAACATGACTAAAACCAATTTGTATATTTGCTAATAAATATAATACCCCTTCGTCCAATCTGTGTGAGACGTTTTGAATTTTGAGAGTCCAACAAGCTTTTTTTCATCATAATTTTTTCACATATCTTTTAAATATTTTGAATTATCAATTATTGTGACTTATATTACTTTTTACATAATTTTCAGCTATGTAAATTTTATTTCATAAAACTAAAATTTTGAATCTCAAAATTCAAACTATGTCAAATAAATTGAAACAGATAAAGCATTACAATAATGTTTTATTTTTCCTTGATCTCTCTATCTCATAAAGATAAAACTAAGATCCGCATACATCTCACATCCCTCAAACTCCACTTATAAAATCACCACTAATATATTTTTATTATTTTTACCACCAAAAGAAGAAGTTGAATTTTTGTTAAAAAGTTATATTGATATAAAAAGGACACTACATATGCATATTTTTACTTTTTAATATTTGTAACTTACTTTTAAATATTTTGTAAGTTTGAATCACATCACCATCTCATGTGAAATGAAGAAGTTGATTGTTTTAAGTTCTTTTGTTCCCCATATAACTTAGTGGGATGAGAATGTTGATTTCCACTAATTTGTGGAATATACTATCATTACACAACCAAGAAAGAATAAAGAACAAAAATAATTTTTTGCCTTAGTGTATTCAATTAATAATAGTGTTATATAAAGTGAAATTATCAAAGATAACCTTTCAATCTTCATTAGATAGTAGATAGGAATAAAGTTATCTATACATCATATTCTTCAGAGTTCAGACCCTATTTATAAATCACACTAAACGTACTCAACAACAACAACACCATATCCAGTGTATTTCTACAAAATGGAGTTTGAAAAGGGTAGAGCGTACGTAATACATACCACTATCTAAAATGTGAAGTAGAGATTATTTTCGATAGACCATCAGCTCAAGACAAACACTAAATAAATGAAGTTAATACCGAACATTTTTTTAAAGGTTGGGGAGAACTTATGATCTTAGTTTACAAAATAAAATAATTTTGTCCTCTATTTCATCTTCTTTATAATTATGATATGTGGATTAATTTGTGTGCATGTTGATTGATTTCATGAGGTATCTGTTAGCATTTTCTACCAACAATAGTATGGAGTAACTAAGTCCATCTAGATTTGAACGATGAATAAAAAGAAATCACCTATTATTTTCTACTTTACTTGTTTATTAATGTATTTCTTTTTTCATACTGTTTTTTATATGATTTACTTGCACCGAGAGTCTTTTCTTTATGGCCACATACTTCAAAACAAAGTTTCCTATGATTTACTATAAAGTTTCTCGTTTTTAGTCCAATTAGAAGAACATTGAATAGGAAAATGAGGGTGAAATTGACAAAACGCGAAAACGTAAACTTGAAATTGACGAGTTGAGTTGTGACGATGACAACAATAAGTACCAAGAGTGTCGACACTCAACTCTCTCTATATATTTTGGTGGCCGCGGATTCAAAATTTGAAATTTATAATACGTGTTAAATATATTGAATTCAAATGCACTTGCTGTGGTAAAGTCGGGTGTAGACATAAAGTCGGAAAAGTGACAACTACATATTTACACTCTGTAGCTAGGTAAAAATGTAATTTATATATATATATATATATATATATATATATATATATATATATATATTGACACTCATTGGCTTCTTCGTGAATTTACTTCTTTATATTCTGACACTCCTTAGTGAATATTCTGGCTCCGCCACTGTCTGTCGATGGATGCTTGTGAGTTGTGATACCACTTTGCACATATAACGTTGCGTAATTAAAACTTATTACCTATACGTTTTATACATTTTTTGCGTTTTTAACATGGTCAGCTAAATAATAATAATAATAATAATAATAATAATAATAATAATAATAATAATATCATGGAAAGTAGAAATTGTGATTTGACCCCAAGTCTGTAGACTCGAGTAGAGTTGTTAAGCAACGATTTATATAGTTGTTTTGATTATATATTTCTTAAATTTTAAGTCGAATTAACTTTTAAAAAGTAAAACGTGATAAGTATTTTTACGTAGAAGGAGGAGGATATTCCCTTTTTGAGTTATAGGATTATGCTCTTTATGGATGAGCACATTATGGCATCAAATTTTCATCTCTTTTTTTTTTTCATCATCTTTAAAGCAGTCATTTTCTCAAAAAAGTCAGTTCCAATTACCCATACTTTTACTACTCATAATGGTTGAGGGTATACGTTGCTGCAAGAATAAGTGCCATTTTCAGTGCTATTAATTGAATTATGAATTTATCTTGGTGTAATATATAAACATATCATTTAACTTAGTTATATTTGAGATATGTACTCTCCAACTCTGGTGTGCACAAGTAGACATACACGTTCTATATAACATAATTCACGTAAAATGTGAATTATCATGTAAGATGTCACGTAGAAGCATGTGTCTAGTTGTTCAACTCTATACAAGTTCAAGTGTCTACTTATGCATATCTAAAGTTGTAGGACAAAGATATCAGCTGATGCCAAGTTGAAAGACACGTTTATGTATTATGTCATTTAGCTTTCTATCAAAAAATTGACACATTGGAAGAAGGAAAAGAAAAGACAAAAAAAGAAATTGACACTTTGGAAGGAAACTATTTTCCATTGGCGTAACCTCTTGGTTTCAAACTTGTACCATTGGCATATCCAAAGTGACAAAATTACGATTTGTGTTGTTTTAAACGTTTGGCATTCATAGAATATGGAGCTAGTAAGGGAATTAAGTACGGGTTTGACTGAACGTAGTAACTTTAATATTTATTTTTCATAATTCAAGAATTTTAAATTTTGAATTCATTTTTGTTGATGTACGAAATTCCACTTATCGAACTAAACCAGATTCACGAAAAGTAGAAAATATTAATAAAGTATTTTGAACCAAGAATTCTTCATTCTCACACTCAAGGCTCGAAAACAGAACCTTTAGTTAAGGGTAAAGAAATCACAACCATCCTATCACACCCTGAATTGATAGTTCTATTCGCTTTTCTTGCTCTGTATCTATTTTGCGTTGAATAATTGAATTGAATTTTGGGTTAGATTTTATAAAATTTAACCTTAGCATGGTTATGTTGATTTGTATTATTTTGAGGAACCTTAGTAGCTCAGTTGATCAACTTTCTGAAATTTAATATTGTTGATAAAGATTCATTTTGATGTGATTCAAGAATTGCATCTAATTACAAACATGCAATTGTTAAGGTAGCTTGTTGTACTAGTATAGGTTAAGAGGATTGGTGAAGAAAGCAATTTATTAGGATGTTTAACAATTTTTCCTCAAACAAGAAAGTGTGGGCTGACCAGAAAGTGAAGCACAAATTCATGATTCATGTGTAAATTGAATGAAACAATAACCAATAGTTTCATGCATATTGCAAGTTTGCCTAATGTCATTTCAATCTTCACTTAATGTTGATGGTATAATCTATAGATATTAAAATGGAAAAAGAACCATAGGAGGAGAAAGAAAAGCAACTTAAAAAGAATATATTGCAATTAAGTACTCAATATGACCTAATGTCAATGATGTGGGTACAAATCGTAAAAATTGTTGCTCAGATTTATGGGGGTAAATGGACAGTTTGAGTTAAATTTAAACTTATAAAATATTTGTCATGGATCAATTTGCCCTTCGTAACGAGTCTAAACTTATTCATATTTTAGATTAGTTGAATTTGAACAGGTCAAAATTGGTTCAATTAATAGGTCAAAAAAATACTTATAAGTAGGTCATTAACTCGCCCAAATTTAGAGAGTCGTATATATCATGTTCTCATAAGCTTGGATGGATTCAATTATTTAAATAATACTATCTATATTAATGGAAAGTAACAAATATCAACAAAATAATTAAAATACGCGTAAACTGATTCAGACATTACAAACATAAATAAACATACTTGCTCATTGATGAGTTTTGATACACCTGTCAATCAAAAGAATAGGTAACCCCTAAGTGGGACATCTAGGCATATTGAATTCTTATAAGCTACTAATAGCTGTTATATTAATTAATGAAAAAGAAAGGAGGTCTCATCAAGGTATAAATAAAGTAGTGGTCTTGAGATGAAATTATTGTTTAATTAAATCTAGGTCTAAACTATTGGGTATTGCACTTATAATATGGACCCCATTGGACAAACTCATAAATAATGTAAAGTAATGTCTAATGAACTTTGATTTGACACTGATGTAGACACCTATGTCCAGTAGTTGGGTACTTAATTTTAGCATTAATAAATACCTCCTCCGTCATAAATTATTTATCGTGATTCTTTTTTATATGCTTCATAATTAATATTTGTTTTAACAACCACAATCTCACCCCAATTGAGGTGTTCATAGTCTTTAGGGATATTAACTACAAATGTAGAATAGAAAAATAAATAACTAATTTTGTTTTACACTTCTAAAATATCTAATAATTTGAGATAACTAATTTTAAAAAACACGACTGATAATTTGAAACAAAAACATTAATTACTTCTGTTTACAAATTGAACTTATTTTTGCACATAAGAATATGACATAATGATCCATAAGACAAGATTGCGAATCATAGGATATCCGATTTAAATATCAGCAAAAAGCACAAACATTAGGTGATCTGTTCAAATTTTAATAGACAAAAGTTATCTTGTACCTTTACAAGTGAAAAAGTAATCGGTAACCCATAAAATAAATCAAGATATACAAGTTAATCTGATCATTGCGATTGTATATTAAAAATAAAAATGTACTTATTCTTTTGTTAAGATTGGTTATTCCCTCCCTAATGCCTATAAAATTATTATGCTAGTATGTACTCCAGACTTTTACATAGGATAATAAATAATGCAATTAAATAATCTCACTCACATTAATAATTAGGTTAGCTTAATTAATTTCTTGGGATGTAGTTTGGATAAAATTTATTGGTTTAAAATATTAATCTAAATTTTCCATTCCTTAAGGCTTAAACTAAGCTTTGATACACTTGATTGGAACCTGATCCACCAATATGGCTATTAAGATTTAAGAAAAGTAGAATGGAATCAAAACCAATCGAAGATATATTCAGAATTTAAAATTATCTGTTTTGGTAAATTTACAATATTAATTGGAGCCATAATCAAATACTTACAAACATTTTATTTTTTAGTTTGTCTCGACGATTGACTAAATAACAACTATATATTTAGTGTAATTTTAAAAATAGAGCTTTCGAAGATTGTGGAGTGATACTCAATCTTATCCCTACTTTCATTATGGAGATAGAAAGACTATTTACGATAGATCATATATTTAAATAAAGCATATTTATCTATAATAAAGAAATCTTATTTAAAATAAAGTAGAAGAAAATCATATCACTATATTATATTTCTTCGTTTCAAATTATTTATCGTGCCTTTTAAAAATGGTTATCTCAAATTTTTTAAAAGTTTAAGATAAAACTAATTATACTTTTTTCCATTTCACCATTTTGAAGAAGACCACACCCCCTCAATAATGGAGTAATATGACCATGTGAGACGATGTTACTATTGTTCAAATTTAAAAACCTTTTTAATTAATGTTTTCTAAGAAATGTGTGTAAGAAAACTACGATAGATAATGTAACGTGTAAAAGAGAATTACGACAAATAACGTGAGACTTAATAATTACTTTTGAAACCACAACTAGATATTCTTCTTGTCTACTAATACGCGTCTTCGTTGATTTGTTCCACATAATTAAAGACGAGAACAAATCAATTCTTAACTTAAAACCAATTGTCATGTGAGTCATTATTCAAAAATTAATCATATTATTATTTTTAAGACCTTTTGGTCACTGAATATTGAAGGAAATTGTTGTACAACTTCTTTGCATGTTCATCAAACTTTCCCAATTATTCTTCTTTTTTGTTTTTCGTTTTTTATTCAATATTTACTTGAATTTGTTGCATTCGAAATTATTTTCAGAAACAACATCTCTCTCACCATCCTCCTCCAAACTTCACTAGTGAAATTTACTAAATTATTTTCAGAAACAACATCTCTCTCACCATCCTCCTCCAAACTTCACTAGTGAAATTTACTAAGTATATTATTGTTGCTATTATTGTTTTTTACTTGATGTACTCTATATATTAAAGCCCAATTTAATACTTATATTAAAGTCCGATCAAATACAAATTCACTCATTACAAGACTCATTTCTAATGTTAGGACCACATTTTTTTGCTTTTGCTAATGACCCCACTTATCATTGACCTAATTTGGTCATTAACCCAATTTCTAAAATCTATTAAAAAATAAAAATATCATCATATTCCCACCAAGGCCATTTAAATAGGAAAACTTTACCCTTTTTTTTGTTGCATTTACTTTTAAGCGCCCATTCATTTCAACATTTTCACTTTCAAACTGATGGAGATAAAGAGACATATTTTTCGACATTCACTTTTACACGTCACATTTTACATCATATTATATGTAAAAGAAAATCAAATAACATTAATCAAAATTTATGCTTCTGAAGTCTCGAAAACTAAAACATGACTATTCACTTTCACTCGTTACATTTCACTTTAAATTATATATAAAAAAGATATAGTAATATTAATCAAAATTCATGCACCTGAACTCTCGAGAAACAAAACGTATTGTGAAAGGAGGGAGAAATATACTATTACAACTGGAATACTAAAAATATAATATATCATTCAAAATTCATAAATATGAACTCTCAAAGAGCAAAACTTAACATAAACAAAGGAAGAAATATACTATTACAACTAGCATATATTAAAAAAGTACTATGAGAATCAAAAAAAAAAATTAAAAAAAATCTCTTTTTTTTTTCCGCATTAATTTCCTCTCAAAATTTCTCAAAAACGTTAAGACTTACAATGCATCAATAACTCCGTAGCCGCTTAATCATCTCAAAAATATGTTGGAAAAAAAACCGAAAAACCAAGAAATGGAAAAGTAGGTAATACGAATTTGGTTTTTCTATTGATTCGATGGAAACCCGAAAAATCGAACCGAACCGAACTAATTTTTCAATCTTCGAATCCAGTTTTTTCGAAGATTGCATTTCTTACTCTGCTCAGATCTCTACCTTTGAGTGTTCTTCCAACTCCTTCATGCACAGAAAACGAGGCGATTCTCGTCCTCGCAAATTGCCTTGCCAAGAACTCATGCGGCGGAATCCGATCCTCCACGTTATCATACTCATCTTCGTAGTCGTCGCTCTCTCTTCTCCGATTCTCACGGTATTCGTCCTTCAGTATCTTCGACCAGTCCGGCACATTCACCGGCAACGACGCTGCTGCTGAAGTAACACCTCCACTTTTTACTACGGATTGTTTTCTGTATGAACGCGCCGGCGCAACCGGTGATGATGCACGCGCTGCACGTGCCGTCGTCGCCGGTGACGGTGACGGTGACGGTGAGTTCCAGATATCGGATTCGTCGAGCTCGAATACGGTATCGGAAGTGACGGAAACGTTACGGTTTCCGTTACGATCGTTTGAAAGGAAACGGTAGTTTGATCTAGAGAAATAGCCTTTTGATGCAGCCATTGAACTGTATGTATGATTTTTTTATTTTTCAGTGCATATGAACTGTGTGGAGAAGTGATTTTTTTTTATTTTTTCATTTTTGGTTTGTTTGTGTTTTTGTTTTTTTTGGTTTAGTGGGTTAAGGGAGTTTTATTTGAGGTGGTTTATATAGAGGTTTGATGAAATGAAATGGATAAGGTTTTGTTACTAAAGTCCAAACTGTCCTTCCTTTTTCCCTCATCCATTCCCCTCTCTCAAATTATTTTACATGTTTATTTAGAATATTTATTTTCTACATAATTTTTAAGAAGAAATTAATAAAAGTTATAAATAGATTAATATGATCTTATTTAATTTTGATTAGATAAATATTCTTCAATAGATATAATTGAAAAATAATAATTAATTATCTCTTGAATTTTTAAACATATCAACTATTTTAAGACAATATTTTTTAACAAAGATATCAAATAATTTAAGACGGAGAAAATACATAATATCTCATATCTTTTATTCAATTACATCTAATCTCATATTTTATATGTATTCGGACTGTAATATATTCGAAAAAATTATGTATCCGAAAAGTAATGTATTTGAAAAAACTTGTATATGAGATGATGTATCATGAGTTAACTTATGTATCCTATATTTTGTATGTATTCAAAAAGTAATGTATTTGAAGAAAAGTAATATATCCGACTAGTAATTTTCTAAAATTTTGTGTAATATTGCAAAAGATATGAGATAGAGACTTATTAGCTTTCATAGTAGTAGAATTTATATTATTTATCCTTTATTTTTTCTTCTTATTTCTCAAATTTTGCATGTATTTTTTCTATTTTATTTTACTTGACTCTTTATTAAAAATAATAAATTTTAAATAATTTATTTAATTTTAAAAATTTCATTATATTTCTTCTCTTTTTATTTTTAGTATTAAATAACTACATGAAGTAATAATAATTAAATTTAAAATTTTAATAATAATATTAATAAAATTAATTTAATAAAATATATATTTAATTATAAAAAATTTAAAGAATGTGCAAGTCAAATATACCCTGTATAAAATAAAAACGGAGGAAGTAACTTCTTTTTGGATGAAATTATGGCTTTGTCCTTTGGATATTTGGAATTGGAAGAAATGGTCCACCTTAAATCCTTAATTATCCTTCCGACATAGGTACTTCCTTCGTCCAATAATATTTATTTATTATTAATTTAACATATATTTTAAGAAATAATAAATACTTTCTTTATTTCAAAAAAAAAACTACTTCCTACTTTTCTGTTTAGCCTATTTCAAAAAGAATAATCCTTTTTTTTTTTGACAATATTTTAATTTCAACTTTCCAAACAACATATTTAAGATCATAACATTAAAAGATATTTTTATATATTTAACACAATTTTAATTTATAATCACATGATTTAAAACTTTTCTTTATTTTCTTAAACTTTATATCAAATCAAATTAGATAATTCTTTTTAAAATAAAGAGAGTAATATGAATAATTTTATTATATCACTTTTTTAATATAATAATAAATTTAATAGTTATCAAAAAATAAAAAAATAAAAACACAACTTTATAGTCAATCTTTTTTCAAACTTTATGCATAGTAAAAATTTTAATGCACCAACTTTCTTTTTTAAAGTGCGACTATGACTTTTAAAATTTTTAACCTTTATCCCCACCATGAAAGGCCATGTGTCAAGCCAGAAAAAGAAAGTCAGGGGTAAGTTCCCTTTGGGATAACGACAAAAAAGAAGGCAAATGGGCATTTTGGGAATACCAATTTGTCTCTTAGTGAGTAAAAGAAAAAGAAAAAGAAAACCCAACTAAAGAGGAACTTTTTAATTACGAATTAAATCGAAATGCATCGTATCAAATTTTATTTATCACATTGAATCAAACTTTTTTATAATTTTAATAGTATTTGTTGTTTTTGGTATTACTTGTACTTTTTTTATGTCTTTTGTTTTATCTTAAGTTGAGTGTTTATCAGAATCACTATCTCTATCTTTGAAAATGAGTATTTTATCAAAATATACTAAATATTTTTTCTATTTTATTTTATGTAGCCTACTTTAATCGAGCAAGAAGTTTAAGAAATAAGAAAAGATTTGATAATATTTATCAAATTATCATTTATTAAAAATATACTATTATTATCTTTAATTAAGTGAGACCTTATAAATGGGATCAATGAAGATAAAAAAAGTAATTGTGTTTTTAAAAAGTTATCAAATAAGAAAATATGACATTTTTTTTTGGACGTACTAAAAAGAAAAATAGGCCACATAAAATGAAACGAAAAGAGTATGATTTTATTATTGTATTTTTAATTGGCCTTTGTTTCTTCATTTCTATTAGTATTTTTTTGAGGCGAAGATCCAACGGAAATAATCCCTCTTCCTCCTAAGGCAAGAAAATCCATGTACTCACAACTCTTCGTAGACTTCATTTATAAAATTATATTGAATATATAATTATTATTAATTTAACTGTCTATCATTGAATTATTAAGATTAACAACTAGTAACACACTCATAAAAATCTCACAAGTAAAATCTAAATAGAATAGAACGAACACGTTATTAATGTTTTTAAAAGATCTTTTAGGCTATTCGAATTTCGATCTTTTCAAAATACCGAATCAAATATCGAACGTCTAGAAACGTTTCACCTGGTGTTGGTCCCTAGTTAAGATATCTCAATATTACCAAACACGTGTCCTTGATCTTTTATTTGTTTGCCACGTGGCGTCATATAACATCAACAAACTGAAGTAGGGGGTGGGGTATCACGTGAAGTGGGACCCACAAAACTTGTTTGGATTGTATGTAGAGTTTCTATGCCAGCTCACTGTTTGCTTGCTTGCTTTGTCCTTCACATCACGACAATCAAAAAATTCTCACGAGAATTTGAACTTTTTTTCTTTTCATCTCATTTGAATTTATCGTAGAAATTTGGAAAAATATTTTTTTTTGGTCCTTCAATTATTGATCAATTAGATTTTGATCCTCGGGAGTCGTTTGGTAGCTGATTTAGAGGTGAGTTATATAGGTTAATACCACGTTTAATGGCTAGTTCGTGTTGAGAGTGCGCGAACAAAAGTCTTACTGTAATAGATGAAAAGAGTATGAAGCTACGTATAAGGTGTATGATCTCTAAATGGTGTGAGACTTCTTATAAAAATTATACGGGTTTGATCCAAAACAGACAAAATTACAACACTTAAGAGTGTCTTTTTGGGCTGGTTGAGCCAACAATTAATATCAGAGCCCGAATTCAGCTAGATAAGTATGGTGATGTGGCAAAGTGATGAGGTACGGGGTTCAATTTGCTTACCCTTATAAGTTTGGAGATGCACACACAAGAAGAGACTAGTTACAAGTTTCGGAACAAAGCTTCTATGTGTACTCTTAATTGTTCTTTACTCAGATAAGTTAAACAGTTAAATATATACTCTTTAATTTAATGTATAAATCTCGATAAACATTAAACATCTAGCATGTCTCAACTAATTGAAATTGATGTGTAAAATTAAACGATGAAATAATTAACAATTTTAAATGTTTATTATTGGCGTAGTTTGTAACGAATTTGGTTGAACGTTGAACTTAATGGCATCGTGCTTTACTTGTGATAAAGACATTAATTTTATTGAAAAAGCTAATCAATTTTTAGTTAGGATGGAGGTGAAGTATCCCTAATGATATTATATTTTTAAGAATATGCAATATATGCTAATTACATCAATGTACACTTCGAAAAAAAGAAGAAGAAAATCTATACAAAATATCTGCAAACATGCATTCAATTTTATTGTTTGCTAACACAAGTAGCATTTCTTTAAATAAAATAAGATCATTAGGAGAATATATATTGCTTTAGATGATTTATTCTGAAGTTAAAATAATTTTTTTTATCTTTAAGGCAGTGGTAGATATTATTTTCTTCAAACTCCAATTTATAAAATTATATTGAGTATATTATTGTATTTATTAAGAGGGTAAAATTTGTAATACGTATTTATTTTTAAAAAAATTATTTTAGTATCAATAATGTTCCAAATGATTTCTATTGAAACTGCGAGATGCTATAATTTATTCGCTATTTATCGCATTATTCCATCGGTATTCAAAATTTTAAACCTTTTGATAATTACTATGCATTTGAATTCTTCACAATTTTACAACAAAGTTTATCTTCTTTTCTTTTCTTTTCTTTTTTTCTTATTATTTCATATCTTTTATAACTTCCTAAAAAAAAATAGAATTGGTTATCGATTTTGAAGAAACTGGAGTGACTTATCGAATCTTGTTCTATATGTTGAAAGGATTTGAGATCGAACCCTAGTATTTTCTTTTTCCTCCTCTTTTTTTCTAAAGGAGATCCAATCTTAATTTGCTTCTTTTTTTCCAACTATATATTATAATTATAAATAAACATCTGCATTAAGTACAAGCTAATGTAGTTTATTATATTAATATAGTACAAGTGTAGCACTGTTTTATATATGCCTATAATGCCTAACCTATAGTTTAGATGCCCGATCCAAGAGCCTAATTAATTTTAGCCAATAATGATGCTTTTCATATGATTAAAAAAATAAAATGATAATGATGCTTCTTTTTTGTTTTCTCATTAGATGTTGATATTCGCATCGAGCATGATTAATTTGAAGTCGAATATTGTAAGACTAATTAATGGGAGGTGATATTTTAAACATGATTTTTTTTCTATACGAAAGTTTCATAAATAGCTATAGTTTAAAGGATAATTACAAAAACATAGGTACAATTTGCGTGTATTTACGAAATGTAGTTTGAACTATTGTATAAGGTAGAACAGTTGTATCAGATGGCTATCAACAATATCAGTGAAAGAGTTGGATTCAAGCTACTGGTATCTGCTCGATCGAGTATCGAGAGGGTAGTATCAATTTTATCAACGCAAAAGACATGATCATTAAAAAGTTCTATCTGCTCATAATGTATCGATGCTCCTGTGTATTGTACATTTACTACAAACTTCAAAATGTAGTTACATTTCCTTTTTTTTTTTTAAGAAAAACAAAAACTGTAGCTATATAACGAAAATATATTCTAAAAATCTATCACATCGCGTAATTTCCTTTCTCTATTCCTAAGAGTCGAACACAAAATAGATTTCTAATTAAGAATCTTGTAACTCCAAACATCCGATCACCACCTATTTTTTAAAAAAGAATATATTAAACAGCTAGCAAGTAGATAAGCTTTGTTTCACTTTATCAAGCATGTCATTATCTTTAATCACTTTTTATTTTATCACTAGTCACAACAACTAATTTTTTGTTTCTGAATAAAGAACAACTTGTAGACTTTATAGCTTTGGGTGACCCTAGCTCCATTGTTTAATCATGTTAACTTGGCATTGGTGGGCTCTTTTTAGAAAGAAAAAGTTAATCCCTTTTGTATATAATAAAGTTTTTTGTTGATTGTCGTTCCATCAACAATCAAGATCAAATTAAATCTGTATGGTTATATAATTTAAAAATAAATATTGGATGAGGATGTGGGTTCATTAATTGAAGCACCAAATCCATTTCATCAAGCTTTAACGGGGCTGATTTGGACTAAATATGTAGTTTAAATTGGTCGATAAATGAGTTAATTAAAAACTTAAGGATAAAAAACTTTTTTTAAAATTTATGTATCGACTGAAATTTAAATCTAAGTCCTCGTAGTTTTCAATTCATTTTATTAACACTAGGCTATACCCTTAACAGTGTTATGTATATTACATATGTAATCATAACAATAAAGAAAAAAATTATTAGTTTATTAAACAAATTGTTTAGAATAAATAAATAATTTCAACATGACAAGAGTTGAAGGAATAAGGTTACGATCCATTATTTAACCCATTTTGATTCATTACATCTCAGTCCAAGTAGCTTTTAGACGGATAATAACTCGTATATTTATTAACCCGATCATTTTAAACCTTTCAAATTAAGCTTAATTCGCCTATTTGACATCCCAACCCGTAACACCACAACTAGTCCTTGTTTGATTGTATGTAACCCTTCTTTTTTTTGTGTGTGTGTGGGGTGGGGGTGGGTGGGGGTTGGGGGTAGGGTGGGGGTGGGGGTGGGGTTAGGTTCCTTCCCTAGATTAACTTGTGGGGATTACGCGTTAGGTCGTCCATGTGCTATTATCTTGTATGATTAGAGTTATAATCATTTCGTGTTAGGAAACATTTGTCATTTAACAAGGAACATAATCATAAATACAAGCAATAATTTAACAATGTCAAGTTGAATATTGCCTTTTCCTGAGTAATTATCAAGTATATATTAAAACTATCAAGATCTAGCAATGATAATATATATCTTTGGTTCATACCTTTTTCTTCTTCTTGATAACTATGATATCGGGGTCAACTTGCCTTTCACGTACCTTGATTAATTTAATGAGATATTTGTCACCTCCCACCAATAATAAATACCGTGTAACTCTATCTAATCGAGGCACAAATGAGAGGAAATCACACCAGGTTCATGCCTTTTCTCGTTTATTTAACAAGAGAGAATATATATCTAAGCTGCTGCATATTAATGTCATGTGTACCAATAAAATTTTGTTGTTATAGTAAAATATTGTTATAGAGAACCTATAATACAACATAATGAAAGATCTGTTTCCATAAAAAACATAGTTATTATATGAAATTTTGTTGTAAATAGAGGATGTTATTATAGAAAGATTTTACTATTTACAACAAATTACACAATAATATATTCAGTGTAATCTCATAACTGAGGTATGTGGAGGATGTCGTGTATGCAATCTTACCCTTATCTTATAAAGGTGGAGAGATTAGATTATTTTTGATAAACCCTCAACTCAAGAATAGCATATAAAAAATCAGTAAAGAAAATAAAAATATCGTAATGAAGAAGTCATGTAGTATTAGAGGAGTTAGACCTAAATCTAAAGCTTCCTAATACTTTCATTAAATAGCAGACTTGTAAAGACTTATTTGTACTTAGTTTTTACACCAAATCAAATAATTAATTAATCAGAATAATAAAAAATTAAATATATCATTTAATTATAGTTAAGTGATAAATGTGCTTAGAAAAATATAAATAAATATTTACATTTTATTGAATGATATGAATATTGAATGCGAATAAATTTGTATCAATCTGATAATTAGATCTTTGGGATTTTTGTTTGTTAGACTTGTTACATGCCACAAGTTGGAAGATGAGAAAAGACACCATAATGCTTGTAAAAACATCCATCTCATGATAAGGACATTTTATTGGACGTGAGATTGGCACAAACGAATTTAGAATTTAAATTTTATGAATTTTTATATTGATTTTAACCTAATATACAATTATAACTAAATGATTCACAATAATATTTATATATATTTAATTATTTTCAATATAGAATTTAAGAGAAAATTATTGAGTCACGTAAACACATAAGTTACAAACTAAATCAACCTATCGAGGCTAAGAAAGAAGCTAATAAGTATGAAGAAAAAGACTTATTAGCTATCCGACCTTTTATATGAAATTGTTAATTTTACCATTATAGATATAACATGATTTTCGAAATCAATTAATATATCTACAATTAAACACAGAATAGAATAATTACACATTTTATCTCATAATTATTATCGCTTATCTCACTAACCAAACAACGGCTCACTATACAAGTAATTGTGGCTTGCACAACTTGAAAACCTAATTAATGTGTTGTATTTTAGTGGGATCTATATGGATAATTGTCGAAATGGCTCATATGCTCCTCATCTAAATCTGAAGTATGTTCGGTACGAGAGATAAGATGAGATATCTCATAATAAAATTTAAAATTAGATTAATCTTATGAAGTTGAGATAAGTTTATACTACAAACCAAACATCATATAAATCTAATCTCAAATTTAAGTATGAATATCTCACATTTTTTCATCAAACTTAAAATTATTTTATTCCAC
This sequence comes from Capsicum rhomboideum, assembly GCA_031232105.1. Taxonomy (NCBI): domain Eukaryota; kingdom Viridiplantae; phylum Streptophyta; class Magnoliopsida; order Solanales; family Solanaceae; genus Capsicum; species Capsicum rhomboideum. The sequence goes on along the minus strand of CP124708.1, from coordinate 111,410,555 downwards.
CTCCTAAGTAGGATAAATTAGTGCAGAAATCATAATTATAAGACTGTAATCTCAAAATAATTTAATCCGTATTTTTTCAAATAAATACTCTTATTTATAATAATAATAATAAATAAAAAAAACTAAAAAAAAACCGTGAAATGAAAGTGATGGCATCTCTTTATCATTCTCAGAACTTTAGCTGTCATATTCAATTGCAATTTGCTGCCCTGGTGAAAAAAGACCACTGATAACCATCATTTATGTTAATAAAATAATTAATTATTACTCCTTTTGTTTCAATTTGTTCGTCTTGAATGGCTCGTCACAGTGTTTGAAAAAAAAAAAACTTTAATTTTATAATCTTAAACTAAAGATGTATATAATGTATAATGTTACGTAAGATAGTAGATGCAAAATTTTACTAAATAAGAAAAGCGCCGATAGTCTTAAAATAGTATAATAAAAATAAAACAAACAAATTGATACGGAGAGAATAGAATTTCTATGTCCTGATTCAATGTGTCCTCTGTTAGAATTGATGGAACATGAAACTGATTACTGCCATTGCTGCTAAAAGGATAAAGAAAACTAGGGTATAGGCAATAATGGAGTTCTATATGTATTTGGATAATATTTGGTTGGAGTTGAAAAATAAAAAATGCTATAATTTAAAATTGAAAAAAATATATTTATAAGTTGAGTTGTACATGTAGATGAACTTTACTCGAAAACAAAAACTAAAATCTTGATTCTGCTTTTGATTTCATTATTTGAAAATTTTACGTAATTGGCTAATCCTTCTATCGAGCTCTTCTCCCAAAGTTTTTTAAGAGAACTAATATTGAACTTGAAAATAAAAGTTTATCCAATTTTATCTAATGTAAAAACCAAATATATGTTTTGTGTTATACCTTGCATATCTCATTTTTTTATCGAAACCAAATATCAACCAATAAAAATGTGTAATCCACTAAAAAATATGGGCATCATTTAATTTTGATATTACAACTCCTACATTCTAATTCGAGTATAACTTATTCACTAACTAAATGATGAAGTTTGTAGAGGTCAACCATGTTTTTTTCGCTCTCCTTACATGATAAAGTTGGTTCGGTGTTTGCTTTCACAAGGCTACACTTCAGACAGAAATGTCTAAAGTCGATCAAGTATGTCTGACATTATTTTTCATAACGGATAAACTTAAAATTTTATTTAAAAACGGTTATAATTTAAATGACAACCTCAAAAATGAATATTTGTACACTTAGCCTTCATCCAAGTCCTAAGATGTTTAGAAGGGGCAAAACCATATGAAGAGAAGTGGGCCTCAAACGTGAACCCATTTCTCTTGTATAGAGGCCCAATAATAGATGAAGCTTGCCCAACTTCTATGGGGTTCTCTTAACAGATTCTAAGCAGCCCAATTAGTAAATCTAACGACAACAATAACATACTCAGCGTAATCCCATAAATGGGATCAGGAGAGTGTAGTATGTACGCAGATCTTACTTTTTTCTTGAGTGGTAGATGATGATTCCGATAGACCCTCATCTTGAGAAAATAATATGACTGAAGAAACCAAGACAAAATACTACACAAGGCATAACTAAGCAATACTGAAAAAAGAAACGATAACTACAAAATAATATGATAAAACGAATTACAAATCTCGCGACGTGGCAAATTTTTTAACTTGCATTTATGAAATATAACTATAGTTTTAAATTTTTTAAAATATAGCTATATTTTGGATTTTATAGCAAATACACAAATAATCATGCATGGTGATATAATATCCACTGATACAGCTCCTTCGCATGTTTTCACCTCATACAATATGCGCCAATACAACTCATACCCCACCTGATACAACTAACACTTGCTCTTTCGCTGATACAATTGATACCCCTCGCCTAATACAACTTTTCTACCTAATACAATAACTGTAGATATATTTCAATAATAAACAAATTATAACTACATTTTATAATTATACTCTAAACTATAGCTACTTATGAATTTTTCACGATTATAAAAATATACACTATGTATTAAAAGTGAATCATACATTCAATATAGATGTATTAAAACTACATAACTGTAAATGATAAATATTTTTTAAAATATGATATATTTAGGTCAGTTTCCCATAAATGTAACAAGCCGATAATAATTGGACTTGTAGAAACTACAAGCACATAAATCTCTTCTAAACCCTACACTATATAACCCCTAATTCCCCCTCCTCTCCAAAAAAAACATAGTCACAATATAGATGTATTATAATTGTTATTTTCTCCATTTAAAAAAGAACGACTTACTTTTATTTTTGGTTTGTTTCAAAAAAATTATTCCTTTTTTGTCAATATTTTAATTCTAACTTTACACGTGACATGTTTATGACCACAAGATTAAATGACATATTAGTACATTTGACATAACTTTCATTTAAGACCACAAGACTCAAAAGTCTTCTTTATTTTTTTAAACTCAGTACCAAGTCAAAATAGATCATTCTTTTTTAAACGGAGGGAGTATATATGGAAAGAAAAATTTCGGTTGCTATAGATGGTAAATATTTTCTAAATATAGGCTATTTATGAAAGTTTTTCTAGACGACTAAACTAAACGGCCCAAAATTACAAGCCCATAAATCTCTTCAAAACCCTTCACTATATAACCCCAATTCCCCCTCCCCCTCGCCACCGCCAAAAAAAAAAAAAAAACTAGCCGCAAAAATGCCGCCAAAATTCGATCCATCTCAGGTCGTCGAAGTTTTCGTCCGAGTCACCGGTGGTGAAGTCGGAGCAGCGAGTTCACTCGCTCCTAAAATCGGTCCACTCGGTCTCTCCCCCAAAAAAATCGGAGAAGACATTGCAAAGGAAACTGCAAAGGACTGGAAAGGTCTACGAGTCACCGTAAAACTCACCGTACAAAACCGGCAAGCTAGGGTTTCAGTTGTACCTTCCGCAGCAGCACTTGTAATCAAGGCGTTGAAGGAACCGGAACGTGATCGGAAGAAAACGAAGAATATTAAACATAATGGGAATATCTCACTTGATGATGTTGTAGAAATTGCTAAAGTTATGCAGGTGAGGTCTATGGCTAAGGATTTGAGTGGTACTGTGAAGGAGATTTTGGGAACGTGTGTGTCTGTTGGATGTACGGTTGATGGAAAGGATCCGAAGGATTTGCAGCAGGAGATTACTGATGGTGATGTCGAGATTCCTGAGAACTGAAGAGGAAAAAAGTAGGTCAAATATTGAATTTTTTTTGCGATTATTGTCATTGAAGGATAATTTTTTGATAGCGTATTGTGATGAAAAAGATGTTGATTTTGTTTCTTATTATTAGGATTTTGGATGATTGGATGATCAGCTATATCGATAATGTTGCGTTGATTTTGTTGAATTGATTTTAGTTTGAGTTTTTTTTTTATCGAATGTAGTTTAGTGTTGTGGTTGATAAATAGTAGTAATACGTATATATTTTAGTGTTAAATTTTGCTGTTTGCATGGTTCAAAAATAGGTCTTGCGTGCTTGTATTAGTTGTATGGGGCGGAGTGTTTGTCAGTCAAAAACTCTCACTTCCGGGGGATGGACGTAGCGGTAGTGAGTAGTTCTATACTTTGTATTCATGTCATTGGAATACTCCGTTGGAAAATTTTGAGAAAGTATGTTCTTATTTTGCATTATTAGGATTTTGAGGATGATTATCTATATTTAAGTGTAGCTTGGATTTTGTTAATTCTGTTGGAATGAGTTAAGCGTTTATTTTATAGTCTGTTTTTAGTGTTGATTGAACTTGCAATTTGCTGTTTCACTCTTTTTATGATCAGTACCTGTAATGCTTGCTATTAAATTTATTGTTCGCAATATGAGCATATTTTGTCCTGAGGACATGATCCTTGACTGGAAGATTTTGGAGTTTGAGGATTAGGATAGTAGGTTAGTAGGTAGTCGTGCAAGGGTTAGGGTAGAAGGTTGATAGGTAGTCGTGCGGGGATTACGGTAGAAGGTTTGTAGGTAGTCGTACGAGGATTACGGTAGAAGGTTTGTAGGTAGTCGTGCGAGGATTAGGGTAGAAGGTTAGTAGGTATTCGTGCGAAGATAGGGGTAGAAGTTTTGTAGGTAGTAGGATTGGGATTGAGGTTTCATAGGTAGTAGTGTGAGTGGAGGATTGGGATTGAAGATTCGTGGTAGGAGTTGAGCTAGAAGGTTGGTAGGCAGTCGTGCGAGGAGTTGAGCTAGAATGTTAGTAGGCAGTCGTGCGAGGAGTTGAGCTAGAATGTTAGTAGGCAGTCGTGCGAGGAGTTGAGCTAGAACTTAGCTGGCAGTCGTGCATCAACATGGTAACCTCTAGGGATATCCTAAGCCCTAGTTTAGTTTTGAACAATTCTAGAGCTTCTATCATATGCCCTGTGGTATTTTTATTGCCGAATATAATAGCATAACTTCTCCATTTGCCTTTACTTATGCTGTTTTGCCCAGTCAAGCCAAAGATTGACTGGAACACATTTGTCAAAGTATGTGTCTTGAACGTGTGAATTTGTGGGGTGTATGGGTACACTTCCTCATATATAGTTCTTTTTTTTCCCCCCAATGTGCTGATGACTGCTTCTTGAATAGTCATGTTTCTGATAATTCTTATCGTAAGACAAAGCATGCTATATAGTTAAGGCTGTTCGTGCCCCTTTTGACGACCAAGGCACAATGGCAACAATATCTCTCTCTCTGGGGATGCGAAGAATATTTGAAACGACTTTCGAACCATCACACGAATTCTGACCCAACTACCGTAAGAACAGAATGGAAGGGCAAAAAAGGATTTTATGCGCAGACGTGAAAGCTCTATCAATAGAAAGATTCTAGCTTCTTTTTATTTTATTTAGAGAGGAATGATTCCCTCGTCTGAGAACCGCCATTCACGTACTATTCCTCCCCACCACTAAAAAGAGCGATTGAAAATCTCGAGAACCTAAACAAAAATGAGTTCTTTTCTTTGTAAGTGCGCGATATAAATACAATATTACAAAAGGAATGAGACGGGAACACACTTGAACTACGGTGAAATCATTGATTACACACCTAAACTACGTCCTCTCTTTCCATGTACATTTTCTTGCCAACAACAAAGTGGGCTCGTGGGCTAGCAGGTTGTTTTTAATAGACCCTCTGCTACGTAATGATTCTTGTCAATTTTCAATAATATCTTCCTTTCGAACTATTAAGGATTAATGACCGTCCAAATATGGAGTGGGGTAACTCTCTTTTTAATGAAATAGACAGCATCAAACACCTGTTCATTTTCCAATTCTATGGGTTAAGTTGTTTGGTCTAGGCATTTGGTTCTCCAATTATTATTAAAAGATCTTCTCATCATTGCCAAATGGCAATAAAATACAAATTGCTTCAAGTAGAGGATAAATATTCCTTATCTTAAAATTTGACTCTGCTTATATTACCACAAGAGTTGGTTTCATCGTGATTTTTTCCTTGAATTTTCTTTTCGTCACGACTTTTAACATATTTTTTTCAATACTTTATGAGGTTCTTTTGTGTCTTTTCAATAATTTAAGTTTTAGTGGATAAAGTTATTCGATATCTATGTTGGGAGGATATAAATAAATAGATATATGTTCTATGGAATAGTGAGAATACAAGCAAGTTAACCAGATACCATCATTATACAAAAAAGAGTACTCCCTCCGTCCCAAAAAGAATGTCACATTTTGTTATTTGACAATTTTTTAAAGACACAATTACTCTTTTACCCTTATTTGTCCCATTTAATTAAAAAGTGAATACATTACCTTTTATTTTTAAAATAAAATTAATACAAGTACATTTTTAATTGCAAGGACAATATGATAAACATCTTCAAGTCAAACTTTATTTCTTAAACTCCGTACCCAGTTAAATTATGCCACATAAAATGAGGCGGAGGGAGTATTTACTATGTACAATATACTGCGTGCGTGGTGTTTTAATTTTTTTTCCACTAAAAATAATGTGAGGCCTTCTACGAAGCAATTTTATCGTACTTCATGCAGCTATAATTATTGATCCAGCAGTCTACACTAAATTTTGATGGCATACAAAATTTTGATGCTCGATTTAGTCATATTCTTATGGATATTCTATGTTTTTACTGGGCAATTGAATTAGTGAAATGGGATCAACTCCACTTTACACTTGTTCATCAATTATGACAATTCATTAGGAGTAGGGAGTCGGCTTCATGTGTTTGTAAAGAATGATTCTTTTGAAGTTATATGGACTTTCTGCAAGAAATGCCATGCGGAGAATTTAACGAGACATATTTAACTTTCAAAAGAAAAGAAGAAAGATGAGATCAAGCTTTCAAGTTGGTAGCTTGTAATATATATCGATAGTCCCTTAAACTTCTAATCAACTATCAAGTAGATATCACGTACTTCCTTCTTTTCATTTTTCTTAAGGGGTGTAAATATCATTTTTCTTAGGGCGTGTAAACTAAAAATGTGACAAGTAATATGAAACGAACGAAGGGAGTAATTATCTCAGTGACATATAGACACTTCGACAAAGTCCGCTTTTGACATTTCAATCAAAGATGCCATTTCTAAGAATTAGTTGAGTGCACCAATCATTCACAACAAGCCAAGCTTTAGCTTTCTAGTGGGTGCATCTTTGTTTTCTAATTCATTTATGACATTCTATACACGTGGAATTGCATAAAACCGTCCACTAATATTCATTTCCAATATTTTGTTTGATATTTTCTCATTCAAGAATCTTCTATTTTCCTCCTATTTAAACCCTCAAAACTTTTGCTTTTCCCCTCAAACCAATTCCTTCACACTCCAAAGCAATACTAAAAAGCTCTAAAATAACCGTAGTATTCGTGTCAACTTTTGGGCTGAGTAAATGTCTACCTTGGTTGAAGTGTCTGTCTCTCATGATTTTCGATGTATTCGGAAGAAGTCTTCTACAGAAGAAAAGCCTGTTGCGAGTATGTGGAGAGGAAAAATGAGAATGGCTAAAAAGATGGAGAATATGAAGCCATGGATAGAGGTGGCACCACCACTTGTTATTTTTCCAACAAAGATTTCTCATTCTCCAAATCTTGAGACAATCAAAGAAGAAGATAAAAATGAAGATGACATAAAAGATACCTCATTTTAGCTTTCTTCAAGAATCTCTCTTAGTGTTTCTTCTTCCCTTTGAGTTTTTTTGTGGTTAGGGGAAGAAGATTATTAGTTGTTAGAGCAATGTGAACTACCTTCTATATAAATATATATGTAATGTATGTATAATAGAATGAACTTGTGATTGGATTCTCCACTTTCCATGTGTGTGTATATATGTGTTATATCTATGTATTTTGATGCATCTTTGCTTATAGTCTTCACTGTATTGATTAACAGTTTAAGTTCTGTATGTAAAAATACAATAACATTAACATATCTAGTGTAGTTCCATAAGCGAAGCATGAGGAGGATAAGATGTACACATACTTATTTTTATAATGGTGACGATAGGTCATCGGAGCGTTTTTATGGACCAACAAAACGTCAGGCCAATAGAAGCCCATCAATCAAATTCAAGAAAATCAACATGGACTAATAACCGCTAAAATATACATAATCATGAATTCGTGTTTCATGACCTCGAACTGTCAAAAGATAACTTTTGTCATGGTGAGTATTTGTCATCAGGTCGTTTCTGATGGACCGGTTAAATTTTAAGTTTTAGAAAAATCAACATCTACTAATACACACAAAGAATGCTCATAAACAGGAATCCATATTTCATGACCTTGAAATGCTAAAATGCATGATGTTTGTCATTGTGAGCATTGTTCATCAGAATGTTTCTGATGGACCAACCACATTTTAGGTCAATCGGAGTTCATCAACCAAATTCAGAAAAATCAGAATGTACTAATATATATATATATATATAAAAAAACGCCCATAATCATGAATCGTATTTTATAGCTCCGAAACTCCAAAAAATGACGTTCTTCATGGTGAGTTAAATATTTTCAATTACCCAAAGACATTAGACTGTAATTATCTCAAAAAACAAATGATTTCAAGGTGGTTTTCTTATTTTGATTTAATTACCTAGTATCAAAATCCTATGGCTAATTTGATTCGTACTGCTACGATATCCATAGTATGAGCAAAGCACGACCTCAATACTTTCTCAAAAGGTGTATATTTCATGAACGGAATATTTTGTGATATGATATTTTTCACAAATGATCCACTTATGAAAAATTCATGCCAATCGGAGTCTGTCAATCAAATTCAAGAAAATCAGCATGTACTAATACACGCATAAAATATCCATAATTATGAATACATGTTTCATGAACTCGAACTGCCAAAAGATAACGTTTGTTATGGTGAGTATTTGTCATCACGCTGTTTCTGACGGACCTATCAAATTTCATGCCAATCGGAGTACGTCAATTAAATTCAAAAAAAATCAACATGTACAAATAGAGTTAATTCCCTAAATTGTCATTGAACTTGTGCAAACATCCCACTAAAGTAACTTATGTTTTTTTTAGGATAATATTGTCATTGAACTATGTACATCTTTCCAAAATAATGTAAACTAAGAAATAGTTAGAGGCATGTTTGGAAGGGCACAAGAGAATTGGAATTGGATGTAATTACATAGTTTGGCATGACATGCAATATGAAATAACAAGTCAATACTACTAAAGCAAATAAATTAAAACATAAATTCAACATTCAAAAAAAAAAACATAATATTATATCAAATTCCAACATAAAATAAAATAAGTTTCACCATAAACTAAGTAAAAATATAATTCAAAAGAAAAAAAAAACATAAGTCCAAAGTCCATAATCTCATTCAATAATGAATTTTTAATTTAATTCAAACACTAGAATAATAATGCAGTTATGTGCTAAATGAAGAAAATAAAAAATACGATCAATTATATTGAATCATAAGAATAAGAAGTAAAGGTTGGAAAAATGAGAAGAAAAGAAATGAAAGATAAATGATGTTTGTCATGATGAGTTAAAAATATTCAATCACTCAAAAACAATGAACAATTATTATCTAAAAAAACAAATGGTTTCAATGTAGTTTTCTTATTTTGATTTAATTATCTAGTATCAAAAGCCTATAGGTAATTCAATTCGTATTGCTACGATGCCCATAGTATGAGCAAAGCGCCACCTCAATTCATAACTCGAATATAAAATTTCTGATTAAATATAAAGAAATTTCAACTATTTCACTAGCCTTCTTGGTACCTAAGTGGTTCGATAATGCTTGGTATAAAAGAATATGGAACTTTGCTGCTGGGAAATTTTGAATAAAGTAAAGAGGAAAGAGGAAAAAACAATGAAACAATTTAAAGTTTCAAATTAGTAGTAGTACTTATTAGTATAGAGTGAGTTACTCGAACTTTGGATTGATTTTATGTTTAATTAATTTTCTTTGGTTATATCATTTTTATCGAAATAGAGTCTTGAAATAATAATAAAATTATCTTCAAATATATAATTTATAAATTACGAATTCAAACAATGAAATCATTTGTTAATATTTGTGTTAGGATAGATGTCATATATCTATATATATATTATACCTTTTTGGGATGCAAACCTTCCTCAAATCATTTTATATGATATTTATACGAGAAATCGACAAAAAAAGGTAATTCGGTGTATTAAAATTTTTGCTATGCACGTGGTCCGCAAAAGGGCTGAAGCACAATGATTTATTGTAGGCAACCTTATCTTGCATCTTTGTTAGAGGCTGTTTTCACGACTGAAACCCATAACCTCTAGGTCACATAACAACAACTTTATCAAATACTCCAACATTCCCCTTCAAGAAAATCGATAAATAAACTATAAAAAATCTTTTATAGGATCATTTCCTTTTATTTAAGCAGTATAATTAATTACTCAATGGTTGATGTTGGTATACGTGTCTCCTGCTAAAACATGCCAAGTAGGAACTAAAACATGTTTCATTTCTCCTCGATGAAATAGTATTCGTTTGACATGTCTTATTCCTATATATATCTTTGACAATTACTATACATTCATCTTTATTTGGAAGATTTTGCCAATTGATAAATGTAGCACAAGGAGAACAAACTTTCTTCTATAATTACTAATGGAATCCAAAAGTAATGCATAAAATACATATCAATTCTAGGGTGAAAATTGGATACGTTAAAAGCAATGGAGGAGCCAGAATTTGATTGTTAAGGTATTTGAATGCGAGAAGAAGATAAGAGAAGTTGCTTTGATAGTAAGCACCACTCATTTCCAACCCTATGGTTGTGAGTTCAACTTAGCACGGAAGTGAAAATGATGGAAGCTCCTAAAAAGGGATCAAAAAAAGATACGAAAACTTGGAATATTATTCAGTAACTTATTTAAGGTAAGAATTTCATCGGTGTAACATTATTTGGATATTGCTAGTTAACCTACATTTATTTTTGCACATATATGACATATAAGGTAAGAACATATGACTGAAGTTCAAGCAAAAATTACTGAACTTCAGTTATATGATTATTCTGAAGTTTTAGACTTTGTAAAGACTAGCTTCAAACGTTGCATGTCTAAAGTTATTCAGAAGTGGATAGACTTGCAAAATGGTCCGAATATTGGATTCTACGCACTTGGGCCATATTTAAGGTCGAGATCCAATCTTCTTGGACGAAAAATTGGCACACTATAACAACATAGGATTCAAATTGGAAAAGTATAGCCACATCTCTTAAACTTGGCATTAAATGTCCAATTTTTATGTTTTTGGCCATTTATCACTAGCCAAAATATATTTTATCTCTCGTCATTATATATTTTAATTATTAAATATCTTCTCTCTTACTTTAACATATTCCAAAAACCACTTTTACAATTAATCGTGCTTTTCCACTTCATCTCTGTATCTTTTTTCCACTTTCAAAATTAATAGTGCATTCTCTTCTTCTCCATATTTGTTTTCTCCATTTTCTTTCTATAATCTCTCCATTAACCATGATTCACTCCGTCACAAATCTAGGAAAAACTTCCATTTCCTTTTAATTATTTCTCAGTTACGTTGTCATATTTTAACAAAAAAAGCTCATCAATTTTCAGGATTTTCACTCTATTTAAGGTCGTGATTTTCGCTTGATTTGATCGAAGATTGGTGTTATGTTACTGTTTTATTTTGACTTAAAAGTAATGGGTAAGAAAAAGTTATTAAACAAAATTGATAATAATTTGTGTACTGATTCCAATTTTGAAGATTGCCCTTCAAAACTTTCAACTTAATCACATGCAAGACCTTGTAGACAAGCTAATGGAGGTAAAGTGAGGGAATTTGCTATTATAAAAAATTAAAGCAAAAAAGAGGAAGGGTGTTGAAGATGAAGTTGTAGAGTATAAAAACCAATTCTTGAAGTTATTTTTGAATTTTATTATTATCTTTTATTTTTTTAATTTTTTTTTGTTTAGGAAAATTATTTTTGGTTATTTTCTTGAAATGCTTGAAATCCATGTCCAAAATCAACTTATATATTACTTCATTGGAAGAGAGTTGGTTCATGAACAAAAGGATTTGTTTTATGTAAAAATTGAAGAATTTACATTGTGTTTTGTTTTAAAGGAATTTGGCCATTAGATTGCCAATTTTATGTTAGTGTTGTATATTTATGTCAATTCCTCCTTTTGGACCTCCAAAAGTTCAATTGTTTGGTTGATTACTTTGGGCTAAATTTGTGGAGGCCCAACCACTAACCAGGTTGAGGCCTATTGACAACCTTCTTGGGCTTCCAACAAAATTAGAGCATCCACCAAGTGGCCCAATCTTCATAAAAATAGGGATGTATATAGAATTCACCGGCAAATATATTGAATCGATTTTTTTTAATAAATATAATTGATCGCAAATTTTAATAATTTAAAAAGATAAAATAGAAAAGGATATTCAGAATCATAGAACTATAATGAAATATATGATAAATCGATATGTATCTAATTTGAAAAAGAGTGATCAGAAAAAATGGCGTGAGCCTCTTATTTTGGTTTCTCGGACTGAGAGATCCATGAATCAGAATCGTGATGCATATTATGATCCAATAGGAGCAAGAATTTTCAGGAACATCGGAATGATTTGCTTCGGAGTGTAGAAGAGATTCCAAAATTGGTATTCCATGAAACAATTTTGGGACTACAAATCATCAATTTAACAATTCTATAAAAAATTGGTATAAAATAATTTCATGTTTAATTAATCTCAGAATTATTATTCTTTGTCTTTGTAATCGAACGATCCCTAAGGTCTCAAATAAAGTGAATAAATTGGTATGTATTCCTTCTGTCCTAAAATAAGTGTTGTTTTAACTCATTCAGACTCATTCAGAAAAACAATAAAGAGATAGTAAACTAAGTTACTCCTATTTATAAGATGTTTCTTAAGGATTGAGCACTATTAAGAAGAAGTAATTCATTAATATGAAGATGTATAATTGAAAATAATATTATTTTTATCTTGAATTCCTAAAGCGACACTTATTTTGAGATAATTATTTTTTTGCTAAAACGATAATTATTTTGAGATGGCGGGAGTATTATCATTATCCCACATTAAATTAATTCAAAGAAGAATAGGATGTTTAATTTCTTGATATTAAATTACGAGTGGAGGATGAATGATGCAATTGATACATAATATATATTTGGACATTAGTGGATTAATGGAATAAATGTGTCATGACAGGTTCTCATTTAAACAAATATTGGGCGGTTAATTATTTCTATTACTAAACTAATCTTATGATTAGCTATTTGGACGGTGCATATCAATTATTAACTATGGATAAAATTAATTAACATGAAAAATTAGTATTAGGTCTATATTATACATCTTAGACATTATTATGATTTTTTCCTTTTAAACTATTTTGTGACTTAGGGTATGGTCACCTAGTTTATTTTACGTGTACCTTTTATTGTATTTTAGGCTAATGCTATATATACTGATAATGTAATTTTCTTATAACAGAATTAATTTACCGCTTCTTGAAGTATATGAAAAACCTCTCACACATTTTAGTTTAGCAAGTACTGTAAATATTCATACAACTATATATCGTGCAAAGATTTACATAAGCGAGCTCGTTCACATTGTCGTCTCAATTCCCGAGTAAAGTATGAGGAGAGTCACGGGTCTATCTGAAACAACAAAGGTGGTAAGGGAAAGATTGCATGCATCTTGTTCTTCTTAGATTCCCCTGACTTACTACTATTATGTAAATATGGTCCATCTCATCGAATGAGATGCAACATCAGAATTATTCTTGTTCAAAAGATGTTAATTGATATATTTTTATCGAACATTTAAATTGTATAAATATCACTACATATTGAGCTTTTTTTTAAAAAAAATAAATTATATATTTATTTTTTTATATTTTGATTATTATTATTTATTTATTTATTGTGAAATTTCTTGCTCTGAGATGGATAGCATACCAAAGACCTTGTTGGACCTATCTGTCCATGCGATTCTTTGAACTTTTTTTAAAAAATATTCATCCGTTTATTTTTATTTATCCACTATTAATTTGACATATTCTTAAGAAGCAATAAATAATATGAATAATTTAACTAGTATAGTACTCGTTGAGTATAATAAATTCAATTCTTTCAAAAATGTAACGGGTAATGACTACAGTTGACAACTAAGGGTAAAACGGTCATAAATGGATAAATCATTCATTGATTTTTTATACTAAACAAGTATTCTGTATTATTGCATATCTATTTTTAGTAATACGGATAAATAAAAATGGACGGAGAGGGTATGATAATCCAAAAACTCATAATTGCAAGTTAACTACCACATGTTACAAAATAATTTGTTTGTGGACTTATGACTTTATTTTTTATGCTTTTAGGTGTACATTTCCAGATAAATTTATCTGTCAGGCTAAAAGAACCACCTTGAGCCAGCAAACAATATGACAATATTCTGCCCCATCATAATTATTAAAATACAAAAAAAAAAAATGTCTTAAGTTGTTTTCTAATAATTTGGCATCATTTTGGCCCACCTATTTAATTTTTAATTGGATAAGTGTCGAAAATAGTTTGTGATAAGATTAACAACTCCCTAATCAATTAACAAATTCTCAATCTCATCATTTTTTTTTTCTTTTCATTCGATATTTTCTTAGGATTTGATGTCCGATACTTGTTTTGGAGCCTGACTAATGAAATTCGTGTTGAAAAATCTCACTTTAGAAATAAGACATTGATAAAAATGATTCCATATTCAGAACTCAAACACAAAATCTGTATTTTATAATGAAAAATACTTACCACTCAATCGTAATTTTTAGGTGTACTAATCTCATCACTTTACCAACAAGGATTCGCATATTAATAAAGGAATATACAATTCCCAAAAGAAGGATAGCCAGTAATTATTATTAATATTATAAATATGAAACAGAACGGTCATATGTAATGTTTTTTATTTTATGAGGAAGGTAAACAAAAAAACTTGTCTTATCATGAAATTAGAAAATACGTCAGAATCGATTGCATAATCTGATTTAGTGACAAAACGACAACCACCGGAGGCGGATCTATGACTAATTTTTTGATACTCCGACACCCATTAAATTTGAGATAAATTAGGTATAATTATATAAAAAAATATATAAAAAATGATATAAGATTTAAAAAAGCATCCAATAAATTAAGAAAATAGTTGGGTGCTTTAATTTCAAAGTTGAACCTTAAAGCTTTAGATATCAATATACATGTTCGAACCTCCCGAACACCCACGACACCTAATTTTTGGATCCGCCAACCACCCTAATATATTTAGTGTAATTTTGCAATTGTTACCATTACTTATGAATAACAGAGTTTATACAGATCTTATCCTGAAGAGAAATAAATTATTTTTGATAAACTGTTAGCTTGAATAAAGTTGTTTGAAAAACAAGATATGCAAATAAGGGATGTATGAAAACTAATGAAGAAAACAATACCTAGCCTACAAAATGAAAAACAGAACACTAACAACTTAACAATATGATAATAAAGCACAAAAATCACAACTAATACCGGAAACTGAAGAATGAGAAATTAAAAGAAATAGCGTGAATGATAGTCGCAAGTTGATTCAGATACCATAATTATATATAAAAGAAAAACTATTGTAAGAGAATAATGTTAATACTATTGATAAAAAATGTAAAAATAGATACAACAAATACAATACACTTCAAACTATCACCAAACTTATTCTATATAAAAATTAGGTAATACTCAACTATCTACCGATTTTCTATTCTAACTAGTACTTCTTCCGTTTTAAAAAGAATGACTTAGTTTGACTTGACACGAAATTTAAGAAAATAAAAAAGACTTTTAAATCTTGTGGTCCTAAATTAAAGTTATGTCAAATGTACCAAAATGCCCTTGAATCTTGTGATCTTAAACATACCACGTGGAAATTAAAATTAAAATATTATTAAAAAAAAAAAGAGATCATTCTTTTTGAAATACAATACACTTCAAACTATTACCAAGCTTATTCTATATAAAAATTAGGTAATACTCAACTACCTACCGACGTTTTATTCTAAGTAGTAATATATATACGTGATGATGGGAGAAATTCAGAAATTGTTACTTAAATTTTAAAAATTGGTTAGGTTAATTTCCTCTATTATTCTTGATTATTAAAATATTGGTATAATTTGTGGCTTAGAAAGATCGTGACGATTGATACCTTTTTTTTTATATATATAAAAAAAAAAAAAATCAAAACCAAAAAAGTTTGGACTAGAGTACTCTGGATGACAAGACTTACCATTTAATTTCGTTCATTAAACTTCGATTCATTTGACTAATTTGAAAATTCTATTTTAATATTTAATTTTATGACGTGACATATAATTTTTAAAACCAAATAAAATCTATTTATTTTTACGATATATAGAATCATTCGACTTATGAACTCATCGTGTTTTATTCCTTAATCAGAGGTACATGATTCAAGTTTTGTGAAGAAATAATTTTTGATACTAATGGAACTTACGCGATATAAATTCATATTATATTTTTTCTTTGTTGTAAAATTAAAAGCATCCAATTTTTTAATCATATTTTTTAGGCTAAAAAACTTTATTATTTTTTGTACATAAAACAAAAGTATTGTCCATCAACTTTTCTTACTCTTTTTTCTTTCTTTCTTTCTTTCTTTCTTTCTTTCTTTTATATAAAGCTTACTTTGTTTTGCAATCCAGCTAGCACTATACCGTTGCACCCTTTTTGGGGTCCAAATTCCATTTGTGAACTTTTCTTTAAGCTTTCAGATAAAATTATATTTGGATCAGTTCATGCATATCTCAATTATTTTATTGAATGTATTGTTATTTTTTATCAACATAAATGTCAAATAATTTTGTGATTTTGTCTATCAAGAATTAAATAGATAAGAAATAAAAGAAAGTTAACATGTTATAATTGAGGTTGAGATATTACAATATCGTTTTCTATTAATATTGCAATATCTTCTTCCTCCTCAAGCTTCCTCCTTTAAGTTGTTTTTTGTGGTTCTATGGATCGATTTGCTACCTTTAAAGAAAAAGTTTTTGGCCTTCGATTGATGTGGGTAACATAAAATTAATCTCTAAATTAGTCTATGAATGACGATGATTTACGTGGAATTTATTTCAAAGAGTAGACTATTGATTGCACGTGAACAAAGTTCCACATGAAACTAGAAAAAACAAATTACTCATAAAATGTTAACGGTGTAAAATCTTTTGTGGAAAATCGTACAACCCCAAGCGACTAATATCACTTCATTTAAGAGTATTTTGAACTGTTTTAACCCAACAATATTAGCAGGATAAGAAACTTAACTAGGCGATTAAATATTATGGTGGAATTATTCAAAATTCCTTCATCCTTAATAAAAAAAATCTCAAGTTCAATCTCCTCAGAATGAAAAAAATCCTGTAATATTAAAATAAGTTCAGTAACACACGAATCTAAGCTTCAATACAGATATCGGACATGAAGCGAAATAAAAATTGAATAGAGCCGTTGCGTGACAAAGATGTAATGGTTGGCCATGGGACCAATTGCAAGCTCATCAATTCCCCCAATAATTTCCATTTGGGACCACTTTAATTATTATAACACAAAACTTTAGTCTAAAATTAAATTGAAAATACTCTATATTTCCACTCTTAATCAATCATAAATACCTATCCACTCCCCTCACTCCACACAAAACACAAACAACACCAACACCAACACCAACACCAACAAAAAACAGAGCATCCTCTGTTTTCCTCTGTTTTTCCTCTGTTTTCCTCATGTCGAAAGAAGTCGAACCAGCTCACGAGCAGGCGGCGGAGTATTCCGCAAAGGACTATACTGATCCGCCGCCTGCTCCTCTGATCGACTTCGAGGAGTTAACAAAGTGGTCTCTATACAGAGCAGCAATAGCGGAGTTTATTGCTACTCTGTTGTTTCTTTATATAACCGTGCTTACCGTAATCGGGTACAAACATCAGGCCGATGTCATAGATGGTGGTGATATCTGCGGTGGCGTTGGTATTCTTGGTATTGCTTGGGCTTTTGGTGGCATGATTTTCGTTCTTGTTTACTGCACTGCTGGTATTTCTGGTGAGTTTTTTCTAACTTACTGGTTCTGAATATATAATTTATACATATTATATAAATTTTTAATATAAAATAAAGGTTTTAGCAAAAACTATTAAATTCTGTCGAACTCATAACTATATCAGTAGCTCTCCCTTGCATCCACTACAACATGTGAAAAGAAAGTGTGTATTGGTGTCCTTTGTTGTTACGAGAAACTAATATATAGTCGATGTCTTATAGTTCAATTGAACTCGGTATTTTAGATGTAAAAAATATATGAAAACAATAGGGTAAAGGGTCAAAAAATGGTTATAAACTATGTGAAATGAAATAATTTAACCTTTCCTTAAGAAGATGACTCGTTACTACCTTTTGTCTCTAGCAAAGTGGCTCGATTTTGCTCATATGGACTAACGAGATGGAGCTTTGAGGTAACTGGTTCATCTGTATCCAGTACTTTGGATGCAAAACATAAATTTATGTGTAAAAATCAACTAAAATTTTAATAAATAGTAGATACAAATTCATAGAGCTAAAATCTTGGATCCGCCTCTGCTAACAACAACAATTAGAAGGGAAACTTTAGACCATTGACAAAGTTTAAGAAAAAATCAATTCTTTACGATCATTATAACAAGTTAAAATACATTGATAATATAATTTTCTTTACATGTGGATGATTGTAGGTGGACACATCAACCCTGCTGTGACATTTGGGCTATTTTTGGCAAGGAAAGTATCATTAATCAGGGCAGTATTATACATAGTAGCACAATGTTTGGGTGCAATTTGTGGTGTGGGATTTGTGAAGGCTTTCCAAAGTGCATACTACAATAGATATGGTGGTGGTGTTAATGTTATGGCAGCAGGACACACCAAGGGTGTTGGTTTGGCTGCTGAGATTATTGGTACTTTTGTTTTGGTCTATGTTGTCTTCTCTGCCACTGACCCTAAGAGGAACGCCAGAGACTCTCATATCCCGGTAAGTAAAGGCGAATTTGAAATTTAAAGTTTATCATGAATTACAAGTTTTACACTAATTAGGTTATATGAGCTCGAACAGAAAAAGGTTTAATGAGGATTCAACCTTTTAAAAAAAATTATACTGACGAACTCATAAATTTCAAATGCTGAATATGTTACCGCTGATGTTACATGATATGAAGTACTAGTAGCAAAGAGCAAACTCTATTCATCAATTATTGCCCCTAGATTTCATTTCCTTCACTTCACTTCCATTTTTGTTAGAACCAATTTTGTATAGTTGTCTATTTTGTTTTTTTCTCGTATAGTACGGTGGTGGAGCCAAAATTTTCACTAAGCGGATTTAAAATATAAAGAAGTAAACACACAAACTCGTCGAGGGGATTCAACATCTAATGTATATGTACATACAAAATAATTTCAATCATGTCTAAATAACATAATTTTCTGTCAAGAAGGTTCGGATGAATTAGATTCTGATTTCAAGCTAGCTCCGCCCCTGATCTAGTACTCTAGTCTAGTTTAGCTTGTCTAGGGAGTACCACTATAGGATTAACTTCCATTCTAGTAATCAATAGATTTTGGCTAAAGATGAATCTTATCTTTGACTTTAGAAATATTTTTGTGTGGTGCTAATTAGTAAGTGCCCTACCCACTATTATTATTAATTATTATTTCTACACTTGTTAAAGAGGAAGGTGACCTAACCAAAACACCTTAGAAAACACAAGATAATAAAGTGATGTGATTAGCTTGTGTATACACTAATGATGAAAATGTTGCACACTATCATATCACTAAAATAGATTCCTTTTCAATGTATATGATGAGTTTGATTAGGTAAGAAATTTTAAAATAAAAGAAAGATTTTTAAAATACATGGTCTAAGACAATAATAGAGATTTATGTAACTGTTCATCAATTCAGTATAGATAAAATGAGCCGTTTAAATTTACATTGTTATTTAATATTTTGTCCGTCAAATTTTTGACTATTTTACCCTTATATATCTTACTAACATAGTAACATATAAATCCTCTCTTTGTTACATATTTTTTTCAATTCTTAATATTTTGATTTTGTTATGATATATAAAGGTCTTGGCACCACTTCCAATTGGATTTGCCGTATTCATGGTTCACCTTGCCACTATTCCGATCACCGGAACCGGAATCAACCCGGCACGTAGTTTTGGGGCAGCTGTTATTTACAACGGAGATAAGGCGTGGGACGAACATTGGATTTTCTGGGTCGGGCCATTCATCGGAGCCTTTATCGCGGCAGTCTACCACCAGTACATTCTCCGAGCTGGTGCTATCAAAGCTCTAGGTTCATTCAGAAGCAATGCTTAAGAACATGGTGGAAGAGTTTGATCGATTTGGACAAAATTGTAAATAAAGTTTGTTACGTTACACCTCTAAGGAAATGCTTTGTGTATCGAGCTGCTACCTACTCTTTTGAAAAGTTTGTTGTACCAATGGGGAAAAAAGGGTGTGACTTTTCTATCCTTTTGATTTATTTTTGTTTTCTTTTGCTATGTAATTTAAATTAAACCTGTTTGTAATGTTTGGTTTTTCTTTCTTTCTATTATTTTTAGTTTTTCTTCATCTTCTCTGTATCCGTTTTTCTCTTTGTATTTTTTGTTGATTCCATGTACATTATATTATAATGTACTCCATATGTTGTGTCGTTCCAATTCTTTTATTATTTTCGTTGCAAATTACCAGTCTCGTCAATATAAAGATTATTCAATTTGAGAGTTTATCAAAAATAGTTTTAGCACCTCTAAGATAGAAATAAAATTCGCATGTATTTTATTCTCTTTAAACCTCACTTTATTACTAAATATAAAAATGATGGACAAATATTCCTTGGAGCTAGGCAAATAACCTTTATTGCCCACGAGGGGTGAAATTGAGGGTGTGTTCAGTATGAAAGAAAATAAGTGGATTTCTTAATTTTTTATGTTTGTTATATAAGTGAAAAATATTATTCTAAAAGGATATGTCTATAATTTAGATAAATATATAGTGAGAGTGAGAGTAGTGTGGGAATGAGGGGTACTAAGATGGGGTGAAGATGAGTTGTATCGATAGGTGGAAGGACACAATCAATAGATAAAATATCATGTGCGAAACTTGTTTTCTATATATATTTTCATTAGAAGAGTTATTTTTCTCATTTTAAAAGAATTCGTTTTTCTAGAAAAAATATATTTTAAAATTTTTGACCAACTAAACATGAAAAAAATTAAAAAATATTTTCTTCCGTATAGAACACACCTTACTCCTTTTTTTTTTTTCTCAATTCATAAAATAAAATAAATCTAGAAAGCAACATGTTACCTGCACAAGGAATCTTTAAAGTGATGCAAATATCGTTCCAATTCATTTAACTATAGGGTTGTCATTTTCATCAAGACGATAAGGTTATGGATCATTTTTGTTAATGTATAAGTTATATACGGATTACCATAAAAATAGTATTGTGTAAAAGTTATGGATTTTTGTTTTTCAAATAATAATTCGATAGATGTGAGACCGTATTAGGAGAGACAAGATTAGGAACAACGACATATGAGATAAGGTGAGAGTAATATTAATGATGTATAAGATGCGGGAAGTAAAATTAAAAATTGAGATGGTTTGAATATGTGATACCATTTTTATTGAGACAAAAAATCTATCAAAAATAATCTCTCTATTATATAGAGATAGAGCTATAAAATTTACGTACACTTCATTCTTTCTTAACCCCACTTAGAAAATTAGATTATGTTGTTGTGTTCCTGAACCTACGGCTTGTTTCAAGCATCCTTATCCTCAAACCTATATATATAATATAATATATCATCATATATAATATTCATAAAGCTGTATTTTCTAACCATATATTATAAGTATTATCAAAAAAGCTAGTTTTGTGGGTGATGCTTCTCGAAAGTGCTATAATTGATCAGTGCATTTATTCATCTACCAATCCTTTATTTACTGACATGGAACGTGTTAGGTGAGGTCTGCCAATCCTTTTAATTTGTTAACAACAACATACCAAGTGCGAAGTGGAGTCTGCGTAATTAATAAAATTATTGTCATAAATTAGAACGTTACATATTTGAGCTGTGAAAATAGTGTAAGTAAGATTGTGTATAACATTTTTTTATGGTATGACTCTTTTTTCAGATTTCGTGTATAATGAGAGCTTAGTGAATTATGCTGTTCTTTTCTTTTTAACGACATATTAAGTGTAATCTCATACCTTCGTAAGGTAGGAATAAGGCTATATAAACACTATCTTTATAGTGATATGTGGGACTAACGTCGTTATAAGTTGTTCAAGTTGCTAAGAAAGAGTTTTTTTAATTTATACGAGTAAGAAACTGATGTATTTACACAGACCACCCTCAAGGGTCTGATTTAGATGGATCAAGAGAAGACCAGGTTTAGTGTGGACTGTGAAGCGTCGAAGAATGAGAGAGCAGACTACTTATGAAATTAATTACATTAAGTATGTTATTATTATTATTGTTGTTAAGTTGTTATATATCGAATATAATTCCATAAGGAAAACCTAAAAAAAATAAGTTGTACACAAACACTTTATTTTTATCTTTATGAGATATAGAGACTATTTTCGATCGACTTCCTTTTAATTTGTTGTTTAAAAATTTTCATTCGTGAAGAGATAATGTTCCTCTTATCAAATGGTCAATTTTAAGGGTTGGTGGATTCCTATCTGTCACCTTTATTGATTGTCATCTCTTCCTAACTCTCTCTATTCATCTTTAATTTTTTTTTCTTCTAATGTAACTGAGTGAGTGAGTTTTCATACAGCAAAAAATTTACCTAAAAGATAACTACAAATAAAACTCTGAATAATAAGTAAAATTAGTAATCTAAAGTTGGTTTCAAGTAGAGTGAACTCAATAATTTTGACCAAACTTTATATATATATTAAGAAATTTGATTAAATATCTATCGATATTTGATTATGAACTTGAGGTCGTTTTAGAAATTCAATAACTACAAATATTGAATTCGCCTCTGTGATACAGACTCGTCTAAGTAAAAAGATATGCTAAAAATAAAATCAAAAATTGCTTACCACTGCTAGTATTTGAACCCGGATCCCTCATTTATGTAGTTTTTTTTTTTCATATATAGTTTGTGAATGGTATTACTATTATGTACCTAAATTTATGTGACTTTCATGACGAAGGGCAGACTAACGAGAACGGAAACAGAAAAGAACAAATAATCTTCTAGGTTGGCAAGCTATTAAAGATGGGTCCACATAATACCTTACGCGAATCTTGCAGAACTTTATAAGGCATTGTAAAAGTTTATATGATGTGCACATTTTTGGGCTCGACTATAGTGTAGTCCAAAAGGACAAATCTGTGAAGTCTGTAGGCAAAAGCAGGCAATACGTGTCATAAGTCAGTATAGATAGTTCTTGGATTGATATTGATAGGATATGGGCCAACCAGCTTGTCCAAGTCCAGTCCAATGTCACCCATTCCATCGAATGGCCCAACTCAGAGCCATACAACCAACCAAATTGTCACGTGTAAAAATATAATAGGGCAAACAACATAAATCCCGATAGTTTGGAGCTTAATTACAGAAAATCTCAATATTTTATATAATCACTGAAAATTTCAATTTTGAATTTGTCGAGATACATAATTAGCTCCCGATACATCCAACGGAGATATATTTTTTCCTTGTAAAGATACATAATTAGCTCCCCCGATATATTTTTTTTGATTTTGGGTCTGTCGAGATACATAATACATCCAACAAAGATACATTTTTTCCTTTGTAAAGATACATAATTAACTCCCGATACATTATTTTCGATTTTGGGTTTGTCGAGATACATAATTAGCTTCCGATACATCCAACGAAGATACATAATTAGTTGGAATTTTTGTAATTACTTTGTAAGGGTGAGAATTTGTGTAAATATAATAAGTTAAGGGGTTGATCTTTAGATTTTGTCTTTAGAATCGAATTTACACTTAATGGAGTATAAATTCTTTATAGAGTCGTTTAGTACATCGGATTCTGATGAGATAAGTAGAGATATCTTATGGGATTACTTAATGAGATTAAGTTAATCTCTAATTTCATCTCGGAATTATTTTCCTTATCCTGTGTACTAAACAACCTCTAAGGGCGCGAGACACAGCTTGTGGGATATTATGATGCAAAAATATAAGATTATATTCTGCAAGAAAATTATTTATCCTGAAGGACACAAATTAAAAATCAACACAAAATAGAGGCAAAAATGCAAATGACCCTGTAAAAATAGCACCTACTACCTTCTATCTTTTTTCTGAAAAGTATTTATGGTCATGAAGTTTTATATTTTATGATAATGTTCTTAAGCTTATGAAATTTGAAATTTCGTTAATGACTATATCTTAGTTATAGAAATTAAAAAAGGGCTATCTGTGAATTTTGCTAACATCATTAAACTAGAGCACCTAATACTACTAAACAATATTCAATTGTGATTTATCACAATTATATGATCAATAAATTTTGAATATCAAACAGTCATGTTAAAAATGAAAAAACAAACAAGATAGATCATGAAATTGTGATGAATATTCTCTCAAATTCCTCTTCGTTTGGTGACTATTGCAAAAATGATCAGTCATCATCCAAAGAGTTAAATAATCAAAGCATCGATAGAGTCAGAATTTTTATTATATCATCCTTTTGAAATAAATATTTATTTTACTAATATTATAATGAATATGTAAAAATGAACGGAGAGAGCTATACATAACTCATAGTGTGAATGATATAGGAAGTTCCTCTTTTTCGTCCATGGACCATTTCTTGTGACACTGAAAACTAGAAGCTCTTAATAGTTAATTCCAATAACTATTTGTATAGAGGGGACAATTCTTGTGACCAAAAAAAAAAAAAAAAGAAAATAGGTGCATAAGTGAAACTCGTGAAATAATCAATGTGTACCCTTTATCAACGTAAGTTGTAGTGGGATGATTTGTAATTTCTTCATCTTTAATCACATGTCTCAGATTCGAGGTCTTGAGAATAGAAAAAATCTTATAGAAAACCCCACTCTTATAATGCGCAAATCTAGAATTAGTCTAACTCCAATACAAACAAGAACTACTGCCTTTATAATGTGCAAATTCAGATTAAGTCGAACTCCGGTACGAATATCGGAAACCGAATAGGAAAAAGAGAATGCGTGCCCTTAGTTTAACTATGAAATGTGTACTGTTATTGCAAGTGAAGAATAGTTAATGTTTACACACACCACGCATGTAGTTTCTTTAGCCCTACAAAATGGGGGCACCTCTCTCTATATTTTTTGACCTAGGTATTTATGTTGTTGTTCATAAATAAGAAAAACAAAAAAGTGGGCACAAAATTGAAAGAAGATGAGGCAAATTAATTTCTCACATTGCAGACAGCATAGTGAGAGGCATGATTGTAATAATACCTATTTTACATTTAGTTTGGGGGTGGGGGTGGGGGGTGGGGGGGTGATAGGGTCAAGGGAAGAATTACAAATTTAAACAAAGAAATTTAAAGGAATACTACACTATGTTATAGTTAGGGGCGGAGTTAGAAGGATTAGACCGAATACAAATTATTTTAGTTCAAACTTTATATTTGTATTAAGGGTTCCACTAACTATGTATAAAAATTAAATTCAGAATTCAATTACTAATATATATATAATCGAATTCGTGCTCTACCTCTAACTATAGCTTGAAGTCCAACCTATCATCTAAAAAGAAAAAAAAATTGAACACCATTACCAATATATATGTAGAAACTTCTTTTGTATTGGGAAAAGATTCATTCATGCATAGTATTATTTTTCAGCAAAGGGAATTCAATCGATGATCATGGGGTCGAGTAGCCTCACCACTAGGTGTGCGAGCTAGGGGAGGAGAAGGAGAGTTCGGTAAAATTTACCCGCACCTGATATTTACATTAAATTAAGTTATCACTTAATTTTATCTACGCAATATAATTTTACTTTATTTTTTAACTGCTAAGATTAAAACGATCAATTTGAAAATATCAAGTACGAATAAATATTTACTAGTAAGGGTGGGGTGGGGGTGGGGGTGGGGGGAGACTAAGATGAATTGATTTCTACTTCAGCATGCCCATTCTTGCTTCCTTTTGCAATACATTAAAGTTGTATGCATGAGTGTGCAAAATACTAACCACATCATTACTCTCATCAAGTAGTATAATTTTTTGGTGCTTAATTAATGGCCTTTGCTGATCCATTAAGCTAAGCAAACCTCTAACTTTGCTTTAAGTTCTATTTTCATGCAAGAAAATTGAGTCCACTAACATCATGAAAAGCAAATGAATCTACAATT